>OW026307.1:1461666-2923333 GCA_932273695.1 Apotomis betuletana | reverse complement strand
CTTTATGAATTACCGCTCGTAATTTGTCTAAAGTTTTACGTCTTGCCTTGGCCAAGAAGCGAGATTTTCTTCCCGCGTAGCGTGCAGAAAATCCCGCTTACGGCCGCTTCACGTCAACCTGTAAAGAGAATTTGCATTGTATTTTATCGTTAAATGCTGTATATGCTTGTTGTAATTTTATGTGCTCACTTCACTGTATAACGATGAATCGAGGAGTGAAGTCCACACAATCCAAAGGAAATAAAATAAAAAACTAAGCCAGCGGTCAGCAACCTGAAATACTGCTTGCGGCTCTTTATTCTTTTTTAAATAAAAGTCATTTCATTATGATTTAATACTTGAGCCCAGGATCCCGTTAAGTGGTCGGTCCAATTGTAACCAGCTTCAAGTTTTTGGCTACGCGCGTAGCTCCACGAAATACTTGATAGAGAAAGTGTCCTGTGCATCACCCATGCTAAAAACTTAGGGGAGCTTGTGCCCTCAGAAGAGGTACAACGACTCACTGCCCAAAGAGTCTGGGTAATGGGATTCAACGGAACTCAGCGAACTCTAATTATGGGCTGCCATAATAAAAATCAACACTGGTCGATGCAGTATACAAAAATCCTAAATCAAATAATAATAAGGTACCCGAGGGTAATATGGTGACGTCAAGTTATGAAGGTCTTAAAAAAATATAGGAAGTAAAGGATAAAAACTATACGGCTGGATACTCAACTAATATACTAAGAAAACATAACAAAAAAAAAGTGAAAGTGTGAAAAAACCCTTAGCAAAAGTGGCTCACCCGAACTTCTTTTGCCATCTATATCCCTTGTCTGCTAAAAGGTTGTCGACCGCTGGTCTAAGCAATACAAAGGATTTTCCCCACATCACTTAGAGCCTTATCTCCGCAGATGGATCGGTTTACAGCCCGCCTTACGGCGTATCTAATGCTTGTAAACTAAGTTTACAATGCACTGTTTGTGTGCAGAAGCTATTTGTCGACTGTTAGGTAATATTGGACCTTGGGATTTGTGACCTTTGAAGTCATCCTAGCGATAAAGATGGTTAGGTAATAGTTTAAACGGGGGAACGGGAAGGTATTTTATAGCGTGTTGTTATAACATATTGCACTTCAATTCTTATAGTAGGTACTAGTGAAATCGACGGTGTCCATCGTTTGACCAAAAAACGTTTGACAAATGATCACTTGACCAAACAACGTTTCACCAAAAAAACGTTTCACCTATTGATCATTTTACAAAAAAGTCATTTTACAAATGATTCACTTCACCAAATGATCAGATGTTAAATTTTCATTTTACAAATAATCATTTGACCAAATGATCATTTAGCAACTGAGTCATTTGACCAAACTTGAGGTGAATCAATTTCAGAGCAGATCCGACCCGGCCGGGTTAGGTTAGGTTAGTTTTTTTTTATATCCATAAAAAACGTAAATAAAGAAAAAGACAAGAAAAAGACAAGAAAAGGACAAGAAAAGGACAAGAAAAGACAGAAAAAGACAAGAAAAAGACAAGAAAAAGACAAGAAAAAGACAAGAAAAGGACAAGAAAAAGACAAGAAAAGACAGAAAAAGACAAGAAAAAGACAAGAAAAGACAAGAAAAAGACAAGAAAAAGACAAGAAAAAGACAAGAAAAGGACAAGAAAAGACAGAAAAAGACAAGAAAAAGACAAGGAAAAGACAAGAAAAGACAAGAAAAGGACAAGAAAAAGACAAGAAAAGACAAGAAAAAGACAAGAAAAGACAAGAAAAGACAAGAAAAGGACAAGATAAAGAAAGACAAGATAAAGATAAGATACAGATACATTTATTTTGTTAAAAAGAAGTACTTTTTATGAAATAACATTTTGTAAAATGATATTTTGTAAAATGATATTTTGTCAAGTGTAGTGTGTAAAATAATCATTTGTAAAGTGACTTTTTGTAATAGGTATGATACTTTTGTCAAATGTCTCGTTTGCCTAATGAATATTTGGTGAAACGTTGTTTGGTCAAGTGATCATTTGTCAAACGTTTTTTGGTCAAACATTAGTGAACCGAAATCGACACTATCCAACGCAACAACATTTTTTGTTTAAACAACTATTACAGCGTTTATGTGAATAGCGCAACAGCACCAAATATTAAAAGTGAGCAGATATATTTAGGAAACCACAAGTCTACATTTTTAACTAAACCTTCCTTTAAACTTCGTTGTCAAATTTCACCTTTGCTTGTCTTTGTTTTTTATGGTTTACGTTAAAACGTTCAATTTCCTTCCAATTTCATTCCTAGTTCATCATTCATTCATTCCTAGGAGGGAGGAGGAAATATTAACATACCTACACATTTTCTGTTTGGGCCACGATTTCTTGGTAACGTGAGAGACATTTTGAGTAACGCTGTTGACAGTAAAAAATCGATTCACCCATCTAAGTTGAAGGATCTGTGGTACACATACCTACAATGGCCAGTGCCGTATTTACCCATAGGCCCACAAGACCCAGGCCTAGGGGCCCAGCCAGTCTAGGGGCCCCAGTCCCAGAAGCAGGAGTTGCACCATACTTGTGTTCTCTTTATTTATCAGTTATCACTTATCGAGATGGGGGGAATGCCAAATGCCTTGGGGCCCCGGCCCTCTAAGTCCGGGCCTGACAATGGCATTTACAGAGTATAGATACCTACAAAGATCAAAACGCAAAAACTAAATCTCACCACACGGTGCGCGCCGGGACATCTACCTCGTACCTTTACCAAAGGTACCAGGTTCCATTTCTGGGTCCGTTATTCCCCCTTGTAGACGAAGAGATAAATCGTCTGTTGAGAACCAAAACTCACTAAGTAAAGACCTTTATACTCTCGCGGTTTGAACACATAATTAAAACTTATTGAACCGGGTCTATCGCGATATTTTGATTTACCTCCATTGCCCGAGGTTTCAACACGGTTTCACGTGGTCTCAGACGTACGACTACGACCACGTCGTGTGAGTACGTCTGAGACCACGGCACGTAAAACCGTGTTGAAACGTCAGGCATTGAAGGTAAATCAAAATATCGCGATAGACCCGGTTCAATAAGTTTTAACAAATACCTACTAAAGCTCCTATCTCAGTGTCAACCTACTTACTAGATACGAGGTTTTGGATAGCAGTGACTGAAATTTAAGTGAGTTTTAGTTGTCACCAATCGAAATATCCGTTGTCCTCCTTAGATTAAGGTATAAGTGTGTGTAGTCCCCCCTCGTTCTGTCGTGACGCCGCTTGCAGGTGTTCGACGACGTGTCCGTGGAGCTGGCGATGGCGCTGCTCCAGCTCCTGGCGGGCGCGCCGGGCGAGGAGCTGCTGTTCCGCGCCGTGGCCGCGCTCGCGCGCCTCGCGCACCACTCGGGGGAGGTCGGACAGCTGGTCGCGCTCGTCGGCCCGCCGCCCACCACCTTCAGGTAACTAGGTACCTTCTTATACCAACTGTACACTCCCACCAGCCCGTCTAGCACAACTAGGCTTCGAGACTCTTGTCGCGCGACGCTCGTCGGCCCGCCGCCCACCACCTTCAGGTAACTAGGTACCTTCTTATACCAACTGTACACTCCCACCAGCCCGTCTAGCACAACTAGACTTCGAGACTCTTGTCGCGCGACGCTCGTCGGCCCGCCGCCCACCACCTTCAGGTAACTAGGTACCTTCTTATACCAACTGTACACTCCCACCAGCCCTTCTAGCACAACTAGGCTTCGAGACTCTTGTCGCGCGACGCTCGTCGGCCCGCCACCCACCACCTTCAGGTAACTAGGTACCTTCTTATACCAACTGTACACTCCCACCAGCCCGTCTAGCACAACTAGGCTTCGAGACTCTTGTCGCGCGACGCTCGTCGGCCCGCCACCCACCACCTTCAGGTAGGCACCGTCTTATAATACCGGCTGTACACTACCGGCAGTTAGGGTGAAAGTGTCTTTTCGAACCCTATAATTAATTAATTACTCGCACAACAACTTGTTTCTCGAAAGAATGGACCTCGTTTGTATATTACATACGTGGGCGAATTAACTATTGACCTACACAAATCTATCCACAACTTTAAAACACCTTTAATTTTATATTTTTCTATGTTAATTTTATTATTTATGTCAAAATTCATGTCTCAACTGTTAAATCTAATAAACAGAAAGTATGTATATTAGAAGCCCGATTTGTTCCGTTTCGTACCCAAATGGTAAAAAACGGGACCCTATTACTAAGACTTCGCTAGCCGTCCGTATGTCTGTCTGTCTATCTATTTGTCTGTCTGTCACCACCACTGTGGTAGCTAGACAGTTGAAATTTTCACACATAATGTATTTCTATTGCCGCTATAACAACAAATACTAAAAACAGAATAAAATAAATATTTAATTGGGGCTCCCATACAATAAATGTGATCGGTTGCGTTAACTTTGCACCTCATTTCTATGCGGCGCCATACATATCAGGTGCAAACTTAACTTAACGCTCAGTTAAGATGGGAAGTGTTTGTACGGAGCCCTCGGTGCGCGAGTCCGACTCGCACTTGGCCGGTTTTTACATCTGTGACTATATTCAAGTTGTTGTCCACAGAGGCACGAGCCCACGATGCGATGAGAAGATAGACCTCATAATGCAGAAAGTAAAGTAGACTGCACCTAGTATAGAATCATCACCAACGCATTTTATCGACGTTACCATGTTTATAACTTTTCATTTTATTTAGGCCATTGGTGCTTGGAAATTTTTGTTGTTTTCTTAGCGCGGTGACCGGTCTCATGTATTTTCAATGTTTTTATTGAATATGTTTAAAGATATACTTATTTTGTTTTATTGTATTTTAGTACACCTTATTTATTATATGAAATAGATATTATTTAACGCATTTTTGTTAAAGGCCGGCACCGCGAATTGTTAGATTTCATGGGACTTGTAAATAAACTTAGCTATCGGTAAGTTAAAACTAGAGTAAGTACCTGAGCTGAGATGTATTGTATTGTTGTACTAATGAGGGTATCACGGTTATCGGCGGCTCGCGCTGACTGACAATATATTTATGAACTGTAAACTGCGTATCATTTTATGTCAAAAGGTATTCCTAATAAAATAATTCAAAGGTTATCCTAATAATTCAAAACCCCGCTTAAGGTTCCTTATTCCTTTAAAAAATGCAGATTGATTTCGATTTTTTTCTCTATGATCAAACATAATTTCTTAACATATTATCAATGCTACTACTGAGAACAGGGCTATTGCGATTTATTGCTGTATATTTGAAACCTACAGTCTGAGTTTCTCATTAATAATTTTAGTAATTTTTTTGGCAAAATTCACGCAGAAAACTGGTTTTTACAACTTGTTTTCGACTGTACGCAATGAAAACATTAAATAGCTACCTACCTATCTACCTATGTTATCTAGAACTCAGCGAAAAGTATTATTCACTTCAAAAAGTTGATTGAAATTATCAATATATTTGTCATAATATGAAAAATAATAATTTAAAAAAAATAAGGCCTCTTAACACGTTCTATATTTTACATTGAGCTGGTAGTACCCATTTACGGTAGGGTTTACGGTAGTTACCGAGAGTCTCAGACAGAATCTCAGAGGGGGCAAAAAACGCGAGTGGCATGGGTTACGATGTGAGCGTAGCGAAAAGGTATACGTTCACTATACTAAACATCTGTAAAAAAATAAGAACTTATACATAAAGGTATACGTTCACTATACTAAACATCCATGCACTGAAGATAAAACTTTTTTTTTAAGTTGGCGGCAATGCCTTAGTACAATAAGTTTTTTTATTGCAAATTGTGTGATGCTTTTTTGGCGACATTATAACATCGTTTAGCAGTGTTTTTTTGGGCAATAGAGTATAGACTTTTACAGACTTTCATAATTTATGTTTTTATATTAGAGTTAGTAACTATATAAATGACAAAAAAAATACTGGAGTAGAAAAAAATAAATACGAAACGGGTTTACTCACGTAGAACTCGAACGTTACTCGACGAAGTCCCTGATGAAAAACTCCATACGAGTTCAAAACCGTTCCTGACAATTTCACGTGTGTGTAAACCGCTTAATTCAATAATTAAGTGGTATGAACGTTTATAATTTAGATCTACGAGAGCATCGGCACTACATTCGTTGTCAGGAGTATCTGGGGTTGAAGAAATTATTCATCATCATTCCCTGGCCCTATCCCATTTATTTGGTCGCCGCAGCATGTTTTCTTCCTCCAGTTTGTGACGACGTATATTTTTTTCTGTACGGTTGTGTATTTAAATAATAATAACAAATAAATATCAGACAACCTCACACAAATCAATCTAGTCCCACAGTAAGCTCTCGTAGGCTTGTGTTATGGACACTAGACGACGATAAACATACTTATATAGATAAATACATACTTAAATACAATTAACATCCATGACCCAGGCACAAATACTCGAGTTCATCACACAAATATTTGCCCTTGCCGGGATTCGAATCCAGGACCGTCGGCTCAGTAGGCAGTTGCTTAACCACTGCGCCAACCGCTTACCTATATAGCTTAGGGCAGATAGCTTTGTATCGGCACAATTGGTGCAAACGCCGCCCAAACTCCCCTTTTACGCCGGAGTCCGGTTTTCAGAACAGCTCCAGTAGCTAGCCGTAGATACAGTCTGTGAGTTAACAAAATTGTCTTCGGGTTTAACCTGTCTCGCTCGCACTTACACGGAGATTTGATCTTCTCCGATATTACCCGAGGTCGAATGATAGGTGTTTAATCAGCTTACGGACTGTACGCCTTCGTATTTGCATATTAAATTAAAATTTTCATGCAGACAATATGTTATTTAAACTATTGTATTGGAATTCCTTTATAATTCAAATGTATCGACGTATTAGTGTTATGTTAAACATCCAGAGTCTATAGGTGCATACTAACACGGAGATACGAAGTTTCTCTCTTAAGCTGCGACGCAGTATTTGCCGATGGGGCCACTGGCCAAGTGGCCACAGCGCAATGGCAGTTCTCCTCTCGCCGCGATGGTGACATCGCGCATGTCATGACCATGGAGATACCATAAAGTTACCAAGAATTCGGTCTCATTTAACATCGAACATATGAAGTTACTTCGTCTGGTCTAAGGGTCTCAATAATTTGTCATACAAGTGTCTACGGGTAATACGGAGCTCTTTTTTCTTGACTTCTAAATCCATCTAACGACCCCAGATGTACCAGTATGGTAGTGTGGCTAAGTATATCTTCGGTATCCACACCGTTCTGACAATAACGTCGACTGTGACAATAATCGGGTAAACCACACGATTTCGCAACGATTCAACAGCTTTGACCCAGATCTAAACCTTGCAACTGAAGATCAAGCTTTAATTAAGGCCATAAACCTGAAGTTTACGGAAGAAAGAAAAATAAGAAGATACAAAGAAGTTTAAGGTTAAGGAAGGTCCATCACCCTAAATTACTGCGAGTTTGTACACATCATCTCCGTCGCGATTTAGTCTCGTGTCCCAGTTGTGTTAAAGGTCCTGTGAGTCAGATCAGTAATCGCGATGAAGGAGCAGTTGATAGACCTGGATGGGTCGTGGGAGCGCGACATGAAGGGTGCGCGCCATGCGCGAGCCAGCCGTAAGGTCACGCGCAGCAGTCGACGCACTTCTGATGCTTACGATGATCAGGAGATACCGGCCTCTACTATACAAGGTATAATATCACATTACTCTCACGTAAGTATGTAAATTTTATTCAATTTCCATGTTCATTAAGTATAATTTACTCATAACTATTTTCATATAGATATGGGCTGTATGAGTATTATTCACACCATAAGACATAAGTACGCACGCTAGGGCGCAACGATTAATAAATTTTACCTAGATAAGAGGCCAAGAGAAAAGCATAGGTATTATCGTGGGGACCCAAAACTCCCAGAAGATGCCCATGCAGTCTGATGATCATGCTAAGTCTGCGCATATATAGGTATAACAGTTTGGTGAGTTTGCCAAACTATTATTTTGTTATTCACTGAACCTAGTTTAAACAAATGATATGAGTCGGTAAGTAACATTTTTTAAGTCTCCCCTGGCCGTATAAGTGGGATTTCCTGCTGGGGAGAAAAAAAAACACGGGCGGTAATGCGGAGCCTATATAAAAATGATATCACAGATTCCATTGAAACCAGTGGTGGAACTTACCAAACTGCCTGAATTCTGTTCGATCCACTGGTGGAGCATATTAAGAGATGCAAGTATCACAGGATCAGAACTTTATCGTGTTATTAAATCCACTGGTGGATCGAGATGGTGGATCCTACTGGACAGAGGGATATAAAGTAGTAAGTAACATTTCTAGGCAGAGACTTAGCTTTGTTAGACTCTATGAACGAACGGTTCGGACCGGACCTTAAACCTTACACGTTACTGAAATGACACAAGTCAAAATCTGAATATATTCAATAAAGACTTTGTTAAGATCGTCCCGATATTAAACTGACGTGGATTTCATTGCTAGTTACCTACGTCATTTCAGAAATGAAATTAGTGTAATTGTGTGCATTTAAAGGTTAACCTAGTTTCGAATGTGAGACTACGACTGCTCTGCTCAGGCTCTGCGTCTATTCTAAACTGTCAAACGGCGCACATAGGGGTATTTGCACGATCTACGCGGCCAAAAGTCCCCAAATCAAAATAATAATAACATTCGTAAAAACCACTTCCTAAAACAAAGCACTAACCCGGGAGCAATACCCCACCCCTTTCTACCTGCTAGAGCGCAACCCGCGCCCCTAGCATCAGTCGGAATTTAACCGTTTCACATAGTGTACGTTTGTTCTCGGCGCGCTTTAATAAATGTTAAACTTCCGAAGTGAATTTTTATGTTATCAAGTTCGTGTTACAAATTGAAAGTGATGGATTCTGAAGGAGGAGGTAAGAAACTTATAAACTACGTTAATAAAGTCATAGCAACCTAAAGAAAATCATTTTTTTTTATTAATTTAAAAAAGCTCATTTAGGTACTGTGATTTTCTTCAATATTTTTACTTTACTAGTGTTTTTGTTTATGTATCGGGGTAGATCGGGCTATGGTTACTATTACAGTTTATTATTTGATCCTTTTTCTTATAACTACTAACAAAAACACCTCTGGAAACATCCGGATAAATACAGTTTTGGGAGATTAAAGATATTTAGCGAAATTACGTATAAAATACGAAATGTTTGTCTGCGATTATAACATGGTGTATGTTTGTTTTAGATTCAAAGGATACATCAGGAGTAAGGATTGTGACCCGACAATACTTGTTTGACCGCATGAAGAAGGAAGATTTGCCTAATTTAGATGCCAAACTGAACTATCTAAGAGATGAACTTTTGTCATGTGAAGGTTACAATGAAAACCAAATTATTAATTTGAAGCGTGGTTTTGCCCATTTCAAATCAGAAATCAAACAAAGATGGACCAAAGCTCACAATAAAGAAGATATTTTTATTAAATACAACCAGTCTTGGCTGGAAGGTAATTTTGAAATACCTGTTGGTGGGACATCACAAAAGCGGGCAGGTCGACCATCCAAGTCGTTTAAAGATGCAAGTGAGAGAAGCAAAAGGCGTAAGACTGAAGAACTTCGTTCTAATTTTGAAAAGGATATCATAATACATGCTGCGAAAGTGGAACTGCGAAAATCTGGTAAAAAAGATGCATCAGTCGTACTAAGGGATATCACCAACTCCCCGACACGAGCAAATAAATATAAAAAGGCATTTTACCGTACGAAATCAAGTGAAGACCAATTCTCCTCCTTAACACCAATGCAAGCTTTGCAAATGTTTGTGGATGCCGATTTGACACGAGGACAGTATGAGATTATAAGAAAAACCAATAAGAAGTTTTTTCCGTGCTACAGTGCTTTACAAAAAGCCAAGAAGATAATTTACCCACCTCAAGATTCAATTACGGTAACGAGTACCAGTGCCGAAGCTCAGTTACAGCCTCTAATGGATGTTACTGCTAAGCGTTTATCGGAGTACCTAGAAGATGTATTGCTAACTTTAAAGGAGCAAGAGCGTGAATGCCTAACTCTTATTAGTAAATGGGGCTGCGATGGGTCCCAACAATCACAGTTTAAGCAAAAACTCGAAAGTGATACCGATTCTGATGCAAACATATTTCAAAGCTGCTTCGTGCCTCTTCAATTAGTTTGTGGGGATAACAATGAAAAAGTTTTATGGAATAATCCAGCACCCTCTTCGCCGCGATTTTGTCGACCAATGAGATTCCGTTTCATCAAGGAAACCACAGATGTTACTGAAGAGGAAATAAGAAACGTTAAAAGCTCTATTAGCTCCTTAGCCCCAACAGAATTCGAAATAGATGGGAAAAAGTTCCTAATTAAGCACAGATTTATAATGACCATGGTAGATGGAAAGGTCTGCAATGCAGCCACAGGCACGAGGTCTACAAGTAGGTGCTACATATGTGGAGCAACATCGAAAGATTTTAATAAATTGGACTATGCCAGAGACGTAAATTTTGAAGCTCTTGAATTCGGCATATCAGTCTTACACGCCAGAATTCGCATATTTGAAGCCATTCTACATCTAGCCTACAAACTCCAAGTAAAAAAGTACAGGGCACGAAAAACGAAAGAGGAAAAAGACCAAGAAGAACAAACGAAAAAAGAGATTCAAAGAAGGTTTCGCACTGAAACTGGTCTAATAATAGATATGCCTAAATCCAATTTTGGGAATACAAATGACGGTAATACCAGCAGAAGGTTCTTCGAGAACCCCAGTTTAGCTGCAGAAATAACTGGCATCAATTATGAGCTAATTTATAGACTAAAAGTCATTTTGGAAGCTATTTCAAGCGGACTCAAAATTGATCCTTTAAAATATGAAAGATATGCTTTAGAAACGGCTCGTGTTTATAAGAACCTTTATGATTGGCATCCCATGACGCCAACAATGCACAAGCTTTTAGTCCATGGCGCAGTCATCATCGAAAAGGCATTATTGCCAATCGGACAACTTTCCGAGGAAGCAGCTGAGGCTCGCAACAAACATTTTAGATGTTACCGCCAAGATTTTGCGAGGAAATTTTCCAGGGAAACTTGTAATCAGGATATTTTTAATCGCCTTCTGCTTAGTTCAGATCCTGTGCTAAGTAGCATGAGAACTGTAAAAAAAAGGAAAGCGAAAACCTTTTTACCTGAAACTTTGGCCATGTTTGTATCTGCAGAACCCAATATATCGGTAAATACATCAGAGAGCGAAGAAGAACGTCAAGAAACTTAGCATTATTACGTTTTTCTTCCTTTGTACGGACCTAATTTTTGGATTGTTGCTTTTTTGTAAATATATTGTATATTTTTATTAAAAAATACATTTTTTTTGAAAAAATTAGATTTATTTATTTATTTACATTGTTTTGATACCAACTAAGCATAAAAATAATTTTGGCCGCGTAGATCGTGCAAATACCCCTATGTGCGGCGGTTAAATACAGAAACAACATTGTATTGCCGGTTGTCAAGGATTGTGACAAAAATTCGCCAGTCCTAAAACAGAAATTCAACCATGTTTATTGGTCCGGTCGTGACGAATGGCAGCATTATTCAGCTCTGTAGACAGTAAGCTGAACTAAAGCTTTATTATCTTCGATGTTATGGTTTACAGAAAACAAAAAATTAAAGTAATATAATTGTAACATGTGGAAATTAAAAATTTAACAAGTACTTGCCTACGCCAATTCAGATCATTGAACGCGGTCAATGATCCTGTTCATCATAAAAACATGTTTTTACCAATGAAACGAAATTCGACCCCTGGAAAACCACCAACCATCAACAACTAGATCTTGCCGCGATTTCGTTTGTCGCGCGACTTCATTGTTATCTGTCATGCTCTAACGGTATTGAACGGAAAGTGACAGAAAGTAGGTATATGTATATCTCGCGCGACAAAGAGTCGCTTGTCATTGTTATGCTAGAAGTAGTGGTGGCCTCACCGACCTGGTAAATTGTGACGTAAAAATTTCTTAGAAAATGTTTATTACGAGTATGTAGATGTTTGGACAGATGTTAATGAATAATGATTACTAGCAAACAGAGCCCCTAACTACAATCTACATATATCGCAGTTCTTAAGTATTTTCAGGGATGCTCAGATTTTCAGATGTCCAATACCAGACCACGATTTTATTCGTGTGGTACTCGTAGGCAGGGAATGTGCTACTCATTAGAATGGTAATGCCTACGTCACAAAACCAGAACACTATGCAATGGTTAAATGGCAACGCATAGACGATCGCCGTTTCACCACCGGAATTCTCTGGACGTAGAGGTACCTACACATACTGCAGCATCCACATCTTGTGTCCTTTTGTCACAAAAAGCGTTTTGCCTCTATATTCATCTTGGTAACTGCCTACGTCAGCATTTCTGACTACTATAAACCGGAAAGTTCTAGGCCCAAAGTACATATGTATCTCCTGGGTACGCTTGCTTCACCACAGCACAGTCAAGAGCAAATCCTATTGAAGTTAAAAAAAGCCGATATATTGATTTAAACTTACACACTTAACGATTTTAACACGTTTTTGTAACAAAACGGCACTTATTCGCGTTCAAAAAGTGATTAATTACCTCGACGTTTCGAACGTGATGTTACGTAAATGGTCTCGAAGGGACTGAAGAGACTTTGTGATCGCTATTAGGTCCCGTTTTGTTTCAAAAATGTTTTAAAATATACGATTTAATCAACGAAGCCATCATTGCCCTGCCCATTGATGTATTTGTACGCACATGCAGCCCCAGAAATGCCTTCAATACGATTCCACACTTTCTATTAAAATTAGGTATCAAACATTACTGTCTTCGCCCCTGATGCGGAAAAACCTGCAGAACCCAGCACACATTAAAATATTCCTTTCCTCAATTAACCCTTATGTACACAAGTGATTACTACCTTAATTATTCACCTGATACTGGTGTGTACCGAGTTACGTCGGGATGCCGCGATAAAGTTAAAAGGCATCGCTGCGCCTGCGTCGGACGGCCAGTCGCGTCCCGACCACACAAACACATCACGCTTTCAATGAAACCTTTATCTTAATTGTTTTAATTATTGCAAGTGAATAATTGATATAAAGCCACAATACATTCTGCGACAGTGAACGCGTACTTCGCACCTCTTTGTAACCTTCGTCTTCCGTCTCTTTGAGGAATCACTCCCAAACTTTCGAGCAATTTTGGTGTGCCGCGATATTAGCGTTTCATAAAGCGTATGAAACGACCACGAAACTTACCAATTCATTAACCAAGACTCGTACGTAGTACCAATGCACTTAACTTGTGATTAACTTCAGAGCAATCGTCTGCTCTCGAATTGTAAATAAACAGTTAAGTATGGATACAGAGGAGGGCACCCCGTTCCCGAAGCACAAGGATGGCGGGGGTGGTTGGCGGCGCGCGCTGGAAAGACGCATCCCCATCGTGTCCTGGGCGCCGCGCTACACACGCATAGCAGCTGTGGCAGACTTGGTCGCTGGTATCACATTGGGACTCACCCTCGTACCGCAGAGCATCGCCTACGCTGCGCTCGCCGGACTGCCGGTGCACTATGGACTCTATTCATCATTCATGGGTTACTATCAATATTTTAACATACAATTGACAAACAGCTGATCCCGTTTTGACCAGAGGATTTGGTCTGAATTACATAGACAATTACTGGATCATCTGTGCCATTTTATCCACTTACGGTAGTTTTATCAGTGAATGCATAGATAAGCATGGGATTTCCTGTAAAATACCCTATAAAGGACACACTAAGACTGATCTGAATGGGTTTATAGCATTGCACAAAAAACAGGTCCTATCCCACCATACACATAGCATCCTCAGACGCGTCGTTAAAAATAATAAAAAGTGCATTTTCCCGTAAGCTCAAAAGTGAATCCCGAAGTTTACTCATATTCGTAAAAAGAGATATCGAATCTTTTCTAATAACTATTTCTGGTGTTGCCTCCAGTTATTACGACACAGTTTAAATCAAATTATATTGCAACTGTGTGACCTTAAGTAAGCGATAACTGGAAATAAGACCATGTCAATATTATGCCAAGCCCTCTGCTAAATATAACTACACGTTTTATTAATTTCGCACTACGATATCACTGTCCACTGTTCTGTAGATTACTCGTATGAACACAAAATTTCCAATATACTGAGTACCATGGGCTGACGGACCAGCATTTTTTTTTAATGTCCTGTCTCCTGTCTGATGCCGCCCACCTCATGGTAAAAAGCTCCTGAAACTTATAAACCTCCACCTCCCATGACTCTTCCTACCATCTTGATTTTAATGGACAAAACGCGGGACTGTGCATTATACGCAGTTCTAACTGCCCATCAAGTTTTTCTTTCTGAACCTTTCATAGTATCGAGTCCCAAGCTATCCTGGCCAATTATACATATAAATAAATTGTCCTACAGTGGACTGATAGAATGATGCTCATGTAGTGAAATTATAACAATTCTTCCGTTAACAGGAACGATACTATACATGTTCTTCGGGACGGTGAAGGAGGTGAGCATCGGACCGACCAGTCTGATGGCGCTACTGGTGTTGCAGACCTGCCACGGTCTACCCATCCAGTATGTCGTACTACTGGCCTTTCTGTCCGGCGCCGTGGTGCTACTTATGGGGCTGCTACGGCTTGGTAAGTTCAGCTCAAACTTTAAAACAAACATACCTACATACCAGGATAGGCAATAATTGTCGCGCGTCGAAGATACTCACGTTTTAGTTGCGGGTGGTTGTGGTGGAACAATTTGATGACACCATGAACTACTGAAGCTGCAGAGCTTACATAGGGATCCGGTGGTAGATTCGATTGAAGTAGGATAAGTGATAAAATGAAGAGCGCCAATCAGCCACGTAGTGTAGGGTGTTTTTGTTCTGCCTTTAGCGAATTATTCGTTGAAAGAATAATAGAAGTGCTTTGTATCTTCGTATTCAAAAACATAATTTGATGCAGGATTTGCAGGTGTTTACAAGAACAATGATAAAATATATCGCTATGTGCTGATTCTTTTATGATGTTTAAAAAAAACGTATTTCATACTAAATGTGACGTCGGTAAACATTATTGTTTGCGATTGATAAAAAACTAAGCCTGGGTTTATTGGACCGCTGTTTGGCTGGAGTTACGCGCAATCTTGACAAACTGACATTTCACTTTTAAATGTTTTGCGTAAATAATTGCATTAAGATAACACTTCTCTTTATAGCACAGCAATTGTGAATGGGCTGAAGAGAGTAAACAAAGCGTCTATCAAAGAAAAAATCCGCCCGTTATTTATTAATTATCATATACGATTTCGCGACTGCTGTTGAACTTACATTAACGTTAATGACTACATTACCCCTTATTTATTGCATGAATCACTAAGTGTTTAAAAATCTCTATCATCATATCAGCCGATAGACGTCCACTACTGGACAAAGGCCTCCCCAAAGTTCTCCACAACGATCGGTCTTGCGGTGCCCTCTCCCACACTGCGCCTTCCGGTCCGCGTTCGCCAAGAACTTTTCTGCCCCAACGGTTGTACGAGCAATGTGCCCCGCCCTCTATACCACTTAAGTTTGGCGACTGCCTGAGCTAGATCTACAACCTCGGTTCTCTTGCGTATCTCATCATTTTGAATTCGATCCCGCAAGGAAACTCCGAGCAAAGCTCGCTCCATTGCCCTTTGAGTAACTTTGAGCCTTCTTATGAGGCCCATTGTGAGGGACTAGAGTCAGACCACGCGGAAGAGTTCCTAGCAAATGAGCTGTCAAACGATATACAAACTGATTCACTTGTATGGTTTGACAGTTCATTTGCTTGGAAGAGATAGCGTGGTCTGATTACGTTTCAGTGCCGTACTTATGTATATTAGGTATCACTGGCAACACATGCCAGTGATAATATATTTTGGTAAAAAAAAAAACAATATTTTATATCCATTAGCCTATTTAACCCAATGACGGATTGCCGGGCCCCTTCTGATTCCGTACAAGATGCGTACAAGGAACCGTCATGTAGTTTCACCACATCACATCGGTCCGTCCGTAGTTTAGAAATTATTATAACTCCAAAGCTGTAATTTTGCATGGCTGCATGGGGCGCATACTTATTACTCACGCTGGTAAAAATTTAGAAAAATACGTACCACGCCCACAATAGGAATGTCTTTTTCATTCACGTGGGAATTGTTTATTGTGGAAAATCGTTATATAGCACTTTAAAAACATTGGGAATATTATCCCAGTAGACTATTTTTCGATTCAGTGATCCGTTCTTGAAATATTAAACCCTAAAGTGTAAATTTTCTTAAGATCTTAAGATTCGTGTCGATTTAATAGCTCTTGCACATTTATTACCGACACTAGGATCACTTTTCCATCTAATTATATCTCTCACAAACTTTCCGCAGCGATAGCGTGATGAATGGGTCCTCACTCTGCACTCGTATTAATTAAAATTGAATCGACCAAGATAAGAGCCGCTAGTGCCCCCTGCCTTTGCGGCATTCGGGATAAAAAGGTATACTTACCTTACGAACTTCTCATTAATTATCAATTCATTAAAAATATGTTTTCCAAAAAAATAATTAGATTTTGAGTGAAGAGCATTCGGAGTAGCCTGCCTTCTAAAGACAGTTCTCGGGTAAATATTGATACTAATATTATTACCAACAGAAACAGAAATCGGTAAATTAGAAATTGGGTTGGGTACCACTCTACAGTCGCCTAATATCATTTTCGCGTGCCGATAAACGTTCTAGAATCTATCCTTACTGACCCATTAATACGGTACATTTCCCGCCCCTTGTACCTATCAGTAGATGGCCGTGGTCGCTGTACTAATGGCAACAAATCGACCTTATAAAAATAAATAGGTACTGAAGACTAACAGGTAGTAGGTAGGCACAACAGGTAGTAGTCATGCTATTAAAATCTGGATGTAAAAATGCTATGCTATTTTATTATGGTTTCCATAATGGATAAAATAGTGCACGTAATAAAACTTTTTGTGTACTTAACGTGCAGCTAATGACACAGCTGACCAAGATCTTACGGAGCGCCGCCCGATAGCAATTTATCTGCATATTTCGCGGGTCGGCACTGTTTATATTAAAGAAATTCAGAATAAACAGACTGGGCCAGACGCAACCCAGACTGATTGTCCTTTTGACTCAGAAATTGTAATGCTTCTGTGACCGTCATAAGGAAGTAATAAGTAAACATTCATTTATTTAAACAGAATGTGTGTTGAGCGATTACTACTGGGTTTGTATTCCCGATAGTGTGGAACTTTTAGCACATTGTGATGCCTTAACAAATTACTTCGTTATTCCATTCCACATTGCAAGGTGTTTAAAGGTATCACCATAGTTGCCCAATGCAAATACACTGCACAATTTACAATTTAAGCAATCCGGATATGTAAACTATCGAAAGTGAATCAGACTTAACTATGGACAGGATTCCAGGACATATTCGAACAACAAGAGATATTCGAACTAATTGAAGACTTTCCTATATTAGCGACCCTTTTTTGATACCGACAATATGTGGTTGCAGGATTCCTAGTGGATCTCATATCTCCATCAGTGACAAGTGGCTTCACATCAGGCACAGCGGTGATCATCGTCGTGACGCAGATGAAGGGGTTGCTGGGGATCAGCTTCACCGCCGAGTCCATACCAGAGAACATCTCCATGATCGTAGAGAAGTGGCACCAGGTGCAGATACCCGATATTCTTCTGGGTCTGGTGTGCTGCACGGTGCTGTTGACGCTTAGAGTAAGTAATTAATTGAATCAGGCGTTACTTTGCGGAAATCCATATTAATTAAATTTTTAATATTGCTTTGCTAATCCGCGATATAATATTCTTCTACTTCTTTGTCGTTACACTCTTGGCAGAGTGGTCGTTGGCTGTCATTCCTTGTGTGGCAATGGCAAGCCTAACCACACGGCGCCATTCTTCTCTCACAGCCGCGCGTCTGGTGCGCTCGTGCAGATGACAATTTGTGGCCAATTTGATTTGGTCAGTCCACCTCATGGGAAATCTACCGCGTGGTCTAGTACCGTCTACTTTGCCCTGGACCACCAGGCGCTCAATGGACAAAGATATTATATTACTGCCAGTTAATTTGTGCTAACCCGTTATACTTATTTGCCAATTGTTTTATGCATCCATGCATTTAATGGTAAGATAAGAAAAATAAATACGCAAATAAATATAACTAACCACCACCAAAAGAACAAAACGTACTCGTCACGTGTTTCATCCCTCTACGATGCATCATCAGCGGGGCTATGATGCTTGCTTTTATCACGCGATAAATTAGTGACAAAGCATCCGTCACGTTTTGACAAGATGCGAGTGTGAGTGACAGATGCTTTGTCACTTATTTATCGCGTGATAAACGCAACCATCACAGGCCCCCAGGAGATGTTGACGGCCTGGAGTCCTGCAACCGAACTCCAGAACTTCGTCGAAAGCCGAAAACCGAAGTTCTACAGTTCTTAGAGCTGCTTAGAGTAAGTGCTATAGCATCTTTTTGAAGAGTCCAGCTCTCGTATTTTCTTTCTTTCGATTTTGACTTGCCAAATCTTACAAGTGTTACCTCTTCTGCAGAAACTGAAGGATATCGACATAGGTCCGAAGCGCGAGGGGCTCAAACGCGTGATGTGGCTAGTCTCCATCAGCCGTAACGCTCTGGTCGTCACGTGTGCCGCTTTCTACGCCTACCACGTCTGCGACCACGATAAGCCCTTCATCAAGCTCTCTGGTACGTTACAACTGAAGCCGCTTCCAGCAATGCTACTTGCTAAAGCTGAAGCTTTAAAAACTGGTCTATATCGACAATCTCTGATCGACAAAAACCATCAACGCTTAATAGAGACGTCTTAAACAGAACAAGTCAAAGCTGCAGTAAATTTGAAACGTTTGCTATGACTGGTAGCCGCAATGTGAATAAGTTTTGTGAAGCTAGACCTAAATGTGCCCGTTAGGTACATACACAGATCACCTATAAGTCATTTTCAAAATACATGTACATAGTTAAAGGCTTAATAAAAACAAAATTACGATCGCTTCTTTTGTGTTCGAAAGTTACTCGTACAAAATATATGGGTAACTATCGTTACACAAAGGAATCAATTAAGTTTTGTTTTAATTAAAGCCCTTAACTATGTACATGTACCTATTTTGAAAATGACTCATAAGGGGAGTCTGTGGATGCATGAGTATTAGCCAAGTTTAAATTTTGAACCGTTTTGGTACAATTTTTAACTCCCGATGAAAAAAGAGGGGTGTTATAAGTTTAACATGTGTATCTATGTGTCTGTTTGTGGTAACTTAGCTCCCAAACGGATAGACCAATTTGAGTGCGGTGTTTTTTTATCGAAAGACTTGTCCGTCGAGATGGTTCTTAGCTATGTTTGGTAGAAATAAGAGATGTTTCCAATATATTCAGCTTTCATTGGAACAAATGACAAGATCTCAGCCAACATTGAAGGAATTCAATATTTTGTAGTTATGTTCAGTTTTAGTAACGTTTTCTATATTACACAATGAATGAGGGTCTCATTATGTCGGTGGTGTTTTAAATTTTTAATTTAGGTTATTAATGATATTGTCTTACAGGACATGTGGAGCCGGGCCTGCCGCCGCTGTCCCTCCCGCCTTTCAGTGTAACTAGTGGCAACACTACCACTGGCTTCGTGGACATGGTGAAGGAACTGGGTTCCGCCGTCATCATGTTGCCCATTGTGATGGTGCTCGCCAATATCGCTATCGCGAAAGCTTTCAGTAAGTCTGTTCTTGCAATATCCTGCACTACTTACGGTAGAACTCGTTTTTACAAAAACTACGATAGTGATATGTGAACCGCTAGATAAAATCCACCTTTTACGAATTGTTTGCTTTTCATAACAGAATACAAGTGAATTTCTCCTGTGGGAATTTATATCGTGCTGTCCCGTTCAAATATTAAGTAACAATAAGTGAGCGAGAGGGATACCAATATCGATTCAAGGAGTACACCTCCTAATATAAACTGCACGTCCAGCATAACTGTGACACTCGACTCTTTGTCACGCAACAAATACTACCTGTCACTTTCCTTTCAATACCGTGCGAGCAAGACAGCTGACGCTGAGTCGCGCGACAAGTGAAGCCGTGGCAAGATATGCTAGCCCTGCGTCCCAAAATGTGAAAAGTAGCCACATATTTTCGACCTGAAAAAGCTGCTGGCACATAGCAAGAATCTGGCAAAATTAAGTCTGATTACCCCACCAAAGCCGACAAAATTAGTATGGATTTTGGAGTCAGACGATAGGGTAGCCGATTTATTTCTGATATTGACATAAGCTTAAAACTTATTGGATGAAATCGGATAATGTGTAGTGTAATTGTTAGGATCTATTACACTACACATTATCCGATTTCATCCGATAAGTAGGATCGGATCGGAAGGTCTTGAACGGGTTTTATCGATACGTTTTACCGTTGCAGCATCGGGCGGCCGAGTCGATGCAACGCAAGAGATGCTGACCCTGGGCGTGGTCAACATGGCGGGTGCACTGGTGCACGCCATGCCGACTTGCGGCGCCTTCACACGGTCAGCTGTCTCACACTCCAGCGGCGTCCAGACGCCCGCCGCTGGCCTTTACTCAGGTTAATCTATACTAAGTATTATCTTCTTCTTTGTCGTCACACTCTTGTCAGAGTGGTCGTGGTCGTCACATCAGGGTTGGTAGCAAACTTTATTACAATCCGTCGCCATTCCTCCCGTACTGTAGCTCTTCTTGTGCATTCGTGGAGTGGGCCATTGAGTGTATTCTTGACTTGGTCGGTCCATCGCATCAGTGAAGTACCTACCTATTAATTATACAGTTCTAGATTTGTATTTTGTATTATATTGATTGATTTGTATTGTGTATTGTGTTTATTGAGAAGCATCTCTCGGGCCAGCATGGCAGTGTCAACTGACTTGGCACCGTTGGTTTCTCGTCAGTTGCCATTGCGACTTGGGCTTCTCTTTTTGCTTACCATCAGGCGAAGTGGAGCCACTATGTTGTGCCGTTATAAAAAAAAAAGTTTTCTAAGGAGAGGTCATGATTTCAGGCTCTTTAAGTACCTTATACTTTTCTCGGTTTCTTGCATCTGATATTAATAATGCAAGGGCTTACTTGTGTAAAGGACAAGACGACTTTCAACCTGTTTTAAGTACATAGAAAACTCGCGTGAGGTGAGTCACAGACATATTAAAATATAAAACGGATTTACTCACCTCGTTTAAGTAGAATATTGCGACATGTTTCGAATCGGTATGGATTCATCATCAGGAGCTCCGATCAGTCGCAGTGGCGGCCGATCTTCACCTTCTGCTGGTTGATTTATTTTTGACCACAAAGTGTAGTGTAGTGAAGTTATTTTACAGCCCTGCATAGTAATTTCAAGTCACCAGGCAATCCCTGTTTCCTTATTTTAGTATAATGTTTGATCTGAACAAAAGGTAAACCACTTAGGTACCACCTTACCGTGACCTTCAACACTAACAACTAAGTAGGTATTTTTGAAAACAATTCCAGTTACTCATACAAAACGAATACTTATTTATTGATCAAAAACAAAAAGGAATAATATCTTCTTACATTTCTACTGTGTAGTTCTATCGTTATTTTGATTAAGTACGAGTATTTTAATTTAAATTAACCGCTCGACGCAGCAACTAGGTTTTTCAATTGAAAGAATTCAATAAATTAACAAATGAACGGAATAAAACAGTTTGTCCTTTTTCGTCTATCGTCATTCGTTCATTTTTAATGTTGCCATATTATATCTTCATAATTTCCCATAGAAAATGATATTTTATAATTTTATTTCGGATCACAATTATGTTAAGAAATTGTTTTAATAATAAAAACTCCAGTTTCACACCACGAATCGAACCTTTGGATTTCCAATCCAACATCTTAACTTAAAATAATTAGTGACAAAAGTTGCATCTTTTTGTTCATTTGACACTGTTGTAAAGGAGTGTAATGAAATGTGTAGGTAATGTGCTCATAGATGGCGCGCTAAGGTTAAATATTCTTAAAAAAATAAAAATATGTTCCAACTATTCTACAGGAATCAAAACAGCGGATACCTTCACTTCCCAGAATTTCATTTGTCATAAATGTATCACTTGCCATAACTTTTATTTCATAAATCTTAAACTCTTCGGGATTTCTTTAATGGAGAAATCATTAGGTTAGGTTTGAACTATTGATACAAATATATCAAAGCTCAAAGAAAAATTGAAATTAGTTACCTGGGGGACGAGACCGGGAATCGAACCCGGTACCTCTGGATTGCCGGTCCAGTGCGTTAACCACTTCGCTACCCGAACTCCAACCAACCTTTCGAATTTTTCCTTATACTTCGTGTGTCGATCTTTGCATTGTTTATTTGAAAGGTTTTTACACCTTAGCGACCTCTATGTGAATACGTTAATATTCACATCTTACCGCACCACTTTACAACAGTGAACGAGCAAGCGGGAGAGGGCGCTGTTATTTTTATCCATTTTATGAAACATGTGAAAATTTTATGAATATAAAAAAATTGTGGTAATTTTTTTTTGCGTGTTGTTTACAATGTATTTTATGTAGTTAAAATTTGTGAATTGTATTCTTTAGTTAAGATTTTTGTGGATTTTATCCTTTGGCCAATTTGGCACTGTTCAATCGTTTTGTTAACTTTGTTTGCATCCCTGTTTTTAGGTGTGATTGTGCTATTGGCACTGCGGTTCATGACACATTACTTCAAATTCATCCCGAAGGCCTGTCTCTCATCGGTACTCATCTGCGCAGTTGTGTTTATGGTAATTACGTATCTATCTAGAATAGAAAAAAAAATATATTTCTTCGAAAATATTAGTTCAATTCTAAGATCAATGATAACTTGGGCCTGCCGTGCTGTAGAATTTTAATGCACGTAATCCATAGATTCTTTTTAAACAAATATATAACAGTGATTTGATTGATCAGTTTTGCACTAGTTATTTGATATCAGAATCAGAATCAGAATATTCTTTATTGCCTTAAAAAACTTATACTAAGAATTACATTGCTAGTAACTAAAAAAAAAACAATACAAAACAGAATAAAGTGAGGCAATGGGTCTCAGTCTCAGCATGTGCTAGGCCAGTAATGCCCAGCGCTGGTTTTCAGACTAAGCCCGGAGATTAAGTCGGTTGCTGACATGTTGACAGTTCAAAAAATATATATACATATGTATTCAAAACTTGAAAATTCGTGTCCAGATTGACTTCGGCACAGTTAAGCGTCTATGGCGAACGTGCCAGTCGGAGCTAGTGGTTCTGATTCTGACGTTCATCGTCAGCTTGGCTGACAGCGTCGAGCGAGCTGTACTGGTCGGGATCCTAGCAGCCACCGCCGTGCTGCTGCGCGGCGTCATGCGGCCTGCCATACACCAGCATACTGTGCAGGTTAGTCAAATATGAATTTGAACACATCAGTCAACACGGTCCATATTACTATTTAAACACAAGCTAAATTTGTGACGAATTAAATAAGAATGTGCGATTTTTTTACTTTATATTTATGAATGAGAAAGTTGATCGATCGGGTGTGGTGTAATGCGTGGCCAGTTACGGGTCCATATAATTTATTAGTCGTTGCCTGTATTCTTGAGATCGTATCAAAAGTATTCTTACGCCACGGGTGTCTGTGGTTTGTGAACGTCGCTCAAGTGACATAATAGACACGATGGTATGATTGCAGGTGGGTAGCATAGAAGTAACGCGCGTTCGTCCAACGCTCGCGCTGATCTTCATGAACGTGGAGCACGTGGCCGCGCGGTTGACGTCTGCAGCGCGCGCGCGGCCCTACGTGCCGCTGCTGCTGGACTGCAGTGCGATATCGCTCATAGATGACGCCTCACGACAGGTTAATACACCATGCCCTTTGTTATATTATATCTATAACTTTTTTTATAAAAAGTTTTATTTCATAGAATCTCTATAATATTTTTTCTTGGAAACCGTTAACGTTTGCGATCTTTATAATACAATACTACTTAGGCTAGGTCTATTAAAAAAATGGCAGCAATCAAAGAAAATACTTTTGTATGAAATGAAACATTCTACTAACTTTTGTCGATTATATAAGAAGATCACTTAAGCCATAGATAAAGCATAGTGGCCTGATATACATTTACAGAAATAGCAAAAGTAATCTCCTAAGTATACCTTATTATTATTTGTGCAGGCGCTGGAACGTCTAGTCAAAAAGTTCAAGAGCGTGGACCAGAAACTGATCGCGTTCAACACGTCTCCAGAGGTGCTAAAGAGTCTACAGGAAGTCGAGGGATTAGATCAACGTGCGTTAAATGTCACTACTGTGCGGGAAGCAATTAATGCCGTCACTGATCCAGGTGATCAGACTGCTGAAACTACTGCATTGGTCGGCTGGAAGTAAACTATCTAATGGATATGGAATTCATACGTGGGAATGGAAATTACTCCAGTGTTGTGATAAATTAAGGGGTTATGAAGTAGCACTCATCTCTAGTTTAACGGCACGTCACTTATTGTTCTGATGAAGTACTATAAGTAATTGTAAACAAGATTGAGACCAAAGTTTTCGCTTCGAACAGGCTGTTTACTTATTGACATGCTTGACAATAGATCAAAGCATATCGCTATCTCCGCCGCTAAGAAATGTTATATATTTTTTACAATCTTCCCTCTATGATAATGCTGACATCTGATAGCCTATAATAGGATACGGTATATTTTTTAATTTATTGTACATATATATGTAGAAGGAAAACATTGTTATGAGATATAATATTAAGTATTTTTAAGGTGGTGCTGATGCAGCTGTAGGCCTCGGTATTAGTAGGAAGTAATCAAAGAATCGAATGGTAAAGTGTTCTAAGGAGTATAACTGTAGAAAAAACAAATTCAGAAGAAACTGAAATTTAGATGGCATTTGAAACAGAGGTAGTAAGTTCATAGTACGAGTAGTAAGTAAGACGCAGTAAACGTTTGATGTAGAATACTACATCCCAGAGCACCATTTTGAATTTAAAGTAACGCTCTAATAAAACTTCGTAAAATAGTAGCTCTGCTGTCATAAAGCTGGGAATGCGATCCATGGTACGGTGATGATAAGTATTGGTATCAGAGTTTTAACTCTGTTATATATTTTTTTTATTATAAATTTCCATTGAGACTGAATTCTACTCAAATGGAATGGAAACGGAATTTAAAAGTAGGATGAAAGTTAATCATGAGATTTGTAAGCAGATTAACGTATGAAATAGTTCAGCTAGGTATGCATGATATTGAAAATGATGTAACGTTCCTCAATGTATTAAAGAAATGGCTAACAACCAATGCTTTATATAACATGGATACAACAATAATATGATATGGACTAATACAATATACAACATGGACGAATTTTACAAATTTAATAATGAAATAATATAATGAGGGATATTATTAAATGCACATCTGTATAATTTTTCAGCACACTAGGTAACTCCACTAATTAACTGAATGAATATCAGAAAAACTAATGCTGTGCAAAAAAAACAATTGATTAACTGAAAATGTCCTACAAAAAAAATTTAAACATCATACAAAACGAGATGACCTTTTTAACCGAATTCACACCAAAAATATGGTTCGTACATCGGATATATGATTAGTAAAACGAAAATTCGAATTGTTTATCAAAAATACTAACTTGCACTCTAAATTGGACAATCTTACAACGGAATTTCTAAAAACGATATCTAAAGGTGCACCACAATAAAATAAATTTCCATTATCAAAAAAAGTACAAATTGACTAATCGTGCAACTAAAATACTTTTAGGTCCGGTTCAGACAGGATGAGTTAGTTAGAAATCGTTCAGACATTAACCGCGCGGTTAATGTCTGAACGATTTCTAACTAACTCATATAAATAAGACCCGCGCGATTTCCGCGCGATTCTATAATCGCGCGGTTCCCGCCGTGTCTGAACCGGGCCTTAACCTAACTTTATTTTCTTTTTGTTTCTCTGTTTACTGAAAAACATGTTGGGGCCTGCACATCTAACGCCGCGCTCACTCCTTTGCGCTCGCTCTAACGCGAGTGCGAGAGAGATGAGAAAGGAGCGTTTTTTAGGGATATAAAAAAAACCTAACCTAACCCGGCCGAGTCGGATCTGCTCTGAAAGGTGAATCATTTAAAGTTTGAGAATAGGTTGAGGTGAATCAATCACTTTTCAGAGCAGATCCAACTCGGCCGGGTTCGGTTAGGTAAGTTTTTTTTTATATATCCCTAAAAAAAACGCACCTTTTGTTGTACTTGTGATACGTATGTATGTGTGGGCGAGCCGCAGCGGCTGAGGCTGGTCGCCAAAGGCTACTAGGAATACGTACCCTTCTAAACTGAGTTACCATTCAGTGTGCCAAAGTTTAGTCCATGTTAAGTAAGCACTTGATGATTTTTATGTGTACTTAATTATATGAACATGACAGATTAAATTCGGTTTTATTTAGAATAAATGATATTCCTAAAAGTAAATTAGGTGATGGTTAACCATCGGTGGAAAACCATCACCTAGGTTTTCTTTTAAAAAGTTGTAATATGTTTGTTGAAGGAATTGTTAGATATACTATTTTAATAATAGTTATTCGTTCAGTAAAACAGTTTTGCAAATACCTTTAAATAGTATCTATATTTAATTCGCATTATTTAGTGTGCAAATCAGTATTTTTGGTGAAACTTTCAAATATATTGATCGAAAAAAGGGAATATATAAATACAGATATCGATTTAAATACATCATCATCATCATCATCATTTCAGCCATAGGACGTCCACTGCTGGACACAGGCCTCCTCAATTGACTTCCACATGGGCCGGATAGAAGCGACCCGCATCCACACGTGTCCCCGCAACCCTGACCAGGTCATCCGACCACCTTGCGGGTGGCCGTCCTACGCTGCGCTTGCCGGTACGTGGTCTCCACTCGAGAACCTTTCTGCCCCAACGGCCATCGGTTCTTCGAGCTATGTGCCCTGCCCATTGCCACTTCAGTTTGCTAACCCTGTTTGCTATGTCGGTGACGTTAGTTCGTCTACGAATCTCATCATTCCTGATTCGATCACGTAGAGAGATCCCGAGCATAGCCCTTTCCATAGCTCGCTGAGTGACTCTGAGCTTCCTTAAGAGGCCCATAGTTAGAGACCACGTCTCGGCTCCGTAGGTCATCACCGGTAATACGCACTGGTTAAAGACTTTTGTCTTCAAGCACTGAGGTATCTTGGACGAGAAGACACTTCGCAGTTTCCCGAACGCTGCCCATCCGAGTTGAATCCGTCGATTGATCTCTTTCTCGAAGTTGGACCTGCCTAATTGGATCGTCTGACCCAGATAGACGTATTCGTCGACAACTTCGAGGACCGAGTTCCCAACCAATACTGGGGTGGGTGCTACATGGACATTCGACATGATCTTCGTCTTGTCCATGTTCATCTTAAGGCCTACCTGTTGGGATACTCGGTTGAGATCATCCAGCATTATACCGAGATCCTCCAGCGTCTCCGCCATGACCACGATATCGTCGGCAAACCGAAGGTGCGTGATGTACTCGCCATTTATGTTGATGCCAAGTCCTTGCCATTCCAAGAGCTTGAAGGCGTCTTCCATTGTGTTGGTGAAGAGCTTCGGAGATATTACATCTCCTTGTCTCACACCTCTCTGCAATGGAATCGCCTCCGTACACTGGTCTTGTATTCGGACTGACATAGTGGCGTTGTTGTACACACTCCTGAGCACCTCGACATACCGATGGTCAATTCGGCATCGCTGGAGGGACTGTAGTACTGCCCATGTCTCGACGGAATCAAAGGCCTTCTCATAGTCCACAAACGCTAAGCAGAGTGGCAGATTATACTCTTCGGTTTTCTGTATAACTTGCCGCAGCGTGTGTATGTGGTCTATGGTACTGAAGCCTTTTTGAAACCCGGCTTGTTCGGGAGGCTGGAATTCATCGAACCTGCTTGAGAGACGATTCGTGATGACCCTAGAAAAGAGCTTGTAGACATGGCTCAGAAGCGAGATGGGTCTATAATTCTTGAGCAGTGTTTTTACATGCCATATAATAATACTAATAATGTAACTACCTATTACAATTTGTATTTAATAATTAATATTTTTATATGTAGGTATTCAATGATAATCATTTGTATTTTAAAATTTAATAGTATTAGGATTTTTTTTATATAATTGACTTGTAAAATGTTGACATAAATGAGTATGAGTATGCATAATTATTTTTCATGTGATTTTATACAAACTGAGTTTTGTTAACAATGTCGATATAGTGATATACGTCGTGTGTGTGAGCATTGTTTATGTTTAAGAGTATTGTTGGATATTGATAAATATATTTCGTTTCAACTATTAGAGTTATATTATTTCTTTATAGAACCAATATTTTAATTGGGGTTTGAAGAGGAAGTTTGTGTTTAGGTAAACCATGTAGCAGCTTCTTTAAAAAGTAAGGTGTACCTATATAATATATTCATATAAATTTAAATTACTCTGTGATTATTCTGAAAAGTCCAAACGAACGCTATTTGTACATATACTTCACAAAGAAATTTAACATAACTAACATTTTGTTTAGATTTCCTACAATTAGGCATTATAAAACTTTACGGTTGTTGTCGGTCTGGCAACATTGATGGGCGAATAATTATGATACTCCACTCAGTCATTCTTTAAAACAACACTCACTTATAAAACGGAACGAATTTCAGTTCAACTTCAAATTCAACGATACGCATATTTTCGTTTGATCGAATATTCATTACATCGAATAATTAAATGATGTACTTTTAAATCACCGATTTTTAATCTGTAGAAATATTATTTACTAGATACTTTATTTCGCAGATCTTTATTTCATATTTTATTATTTTGTTTTAAATTATATATTGTAGAAAATTATTTCAGTATTATTTTATCATTCTACAACTTCAATGAATTATGTGAGGAACTAAACGGATAAAAAAAATCGGTTCTGGCGTTTCAATCGTAAGGGTGGCAGTTCAACCTAACACTCCTCCTCGCTTCATTCGTCGTCGTACCTAACCTAACCTAAGTCTGACCTGCCTTAAAGTATGAAATGAATTAGGTGTATTAATACGTTCATTAAATAATATAAATTATTTCATGTTATGTCTAAAGTAATTTATTAAATGTAATTTTAAGCATTTAAAATTCCTTCTACCGTTGTTCCAATAATTGTTTTATAAATAAATATAAATATCGGACAACCTCACACAAATCGATCTAGTCCCAAATTAAGCTCAAGAAGGCTTGTATTATGGGTACTAGATGACGATATATGTACTTATATAGATAAATATATACTTAAATACATAGAACAACCATGACCCAAGCACAAATATTCGAGTTCATCACACAAATATTGGCCCTGGCCGGGATTCGAACCCGGGACCGCCGGCTCAGTAGGCAGGTGTCTACAAACCGAGCCAAACGCGTCGTCAAATATGTCGTCGTTTTACTATGTAATGAATATTCGATGAATGAAGCCATAATACTCCAAGAGATTATATTTATACTTAATATAATATTCTATGAATCGTTTTCGATGAAATGAAATTCGATAAAAAGTTTGTCGAGATTTCAAGGGGCACCCTTTTAAAAGACCTCGTATGCTACACTATCCTACACTCGTTTCCTGAATCTGGAATCTAAACCTTACATTATACTTCGTCTATATAAGGATTTATTTCTAATAGTCCTCTTAGATAATCCTCTTGGTTTTTATTTTGTTACTGGTATCACTGAACGAACGACCGAATTTTTGGTGGGGCGAAACCGGTCGTCTACCTCCGTCCGTCCGGTCCGTTCACACATTCAAATCAATCTCGCTCGCTCGCTCGCGGGGCGCGCTGCTATTCCTACGCAGCTACGCACTCGCCGCACGCTCATCGACCGCTCCGATCGAGTCGCGGCAGTCCCGTTCGAAACAAAGGATTCCCCACAAAATCATGTAAATCGTGACACAAAGCGCCGACATAATCAAGTGTAGTGTTCCAAATCGTCTTCAACGACTGAAGTTCGGATGTTAATCGGCTTCCCACCGGGTCGGGGCGGGCGATATCGACCTAGTGCGCTGGTGTTTATGTTTAGTAAAGTGGGTACTCTATCGGTGTTTGTTTTGCAAACAGTGAGATAAAGTATCATCAAATCGTTCCGTAGGCGGTGTCGCGGGCGGCGGTGATCGGTTATGTAGTGTTGTTGTGCCGGCGATGTCTGTGAGGATGTGGCGCGGGGTGTTGCTGCTGGCAGCGGCGGCGCTGGCGGGCGCGGAGAAGCCCGCAGGGGAGTCGTTCCTGAGCAACATCAGCCGCACGCTCCGGTCGGAGATGGACGATGTGCTTAAGATGGCGGATGTGGTGTACTCGAAGCCGCCGATCAACACGACGTACGTGGCGAGCGTGGAGTTCGACATGAGGGCCATGGGCCCGCTGTACAACCACACGGACCTTATAATGGACATCCTCTCCAATAAGCAGGCCTATCCTGAAGGTAAGTCGATATTAGACCCATCCACTGGCAGCCTCCTGCTGTTCCAGCGATAGACTTAATTCTCTGAAATACCCTTACAAGGTAACATGTATATTAATCAAATTATACACTACCCTGCTATTGAATGAATATTTGTTTACATGAAAAGACCAAAATGTTATCAATGTTTATTTATAATATAACTGCACATATAGAACAAGCAATGAAAAACAATAAAAAACCTCCAACATTCCCAAAATGTATTATATCTTAGAAAAAAAACGGTAAAACAAGTAGAAGGCAACCGGGATATCTATGCAACATACCTACTGGTAATCCCGTTCCAAAATACACTTGCTTTGTGTGAACATTGTTATCGCCACAGAGGAATTTCTGCACTGTTTTTGAATGTGATTAAATTGTTATTTTATACAACCAGGCTTCCCTTCTATCCAAACCCATTGGTATGCTGCCATCCAAATAAACACTGTATGTTCGAATTGCATTGCTTCATCAAAGCAAAAACTTGGCACATCCTTTTCAATCAGAAACACTTAATTTCACTCACATTTATCACTAGGATCTGATAAGTTTCTGTCAATAACGTGACTACAGCTCAGTGGTTGAAAACACTCAAAGAAACACTCTTTACAAAATATTTTCTTCGGCTACTCTCACACATTTAAACAACACAATTTAAATGGATTATCTAGTGCATATTAATTATTTGAGCCGTTTATATTCCGTTGATATTTTTTTGAATGTCACTTGTTACAAGTTAAATGTAGTGTCTCTGTCATTATTATTAATGAACCTTTGGTTGCATGTTAATAGTATTCAATTATGGCTATTGGGTCAGCTGACTATAATGCAAGCCATAAGGGGATTATTTGCATAATTAGATATGTTGCGCTTTGAGTGTAGTTCTTGGATGAATGCATTCAGGGTAAACTTTCACTGGGTATTGCAAATCTTGCAATATAGGCACATTACAATAAGATTATACAAAAATAAATATTAGACAACCTGACACAAATCGACCTAGCCCCAGAGAAGTTCTAGTAGGCTTGTGTTATGGGCACTAGATGACAATATTTAAATGCATAGGATATCCTTGACCCAGGAACAAATATTTGAGCTCATGAAGTACATCACACAAATATCTGCCCCTGCCAGGATTCAAACACAGCTACACTACCACTGCACCAACCACATTATCAAGATTTTGCCTTTTAATGTGTTGCCTTATAAATAATATAATGCGTAGTGCATTTAGTTGTCTTGTCCTGGATATGTTAAAGGGTGAGTACTATTAAATTGTCGCCAACATTTTTCTTTTTTTTTCTCTGGATTCGCAACCGTCTTTGGTTTAACTTATCAGATTTAAAATTTAATGTATTTGCATGTTTTAGTCTTAAAAAAAAACGTTCTTTTGTTTTTATCTGTCAAGATGTCATCAAGAGAAAAAAGCGTTCGTGAATTAATTTTGCGAGAATTTTCTATAAATCCTAATGTATCCACTTCGGAGCTTGCAAAATCGTGCAATACAAGTCGAAGAACAGTGCAAAGGACTCTCAAAAAACTAAAACAAGGTGGGACTGTTGAGAGAAAACAGCGACAGGGTCATCCAACAAGAAAACGGAACAAAAAACTGGAGTCAAAGGTGTGTAAGCTGTTTGATCAGAATCCGGCTATATCTTCCCGAGATGTGTCCAAAAAAGTTGGTACAAGTCAGACAAATGTACAAAATATTTAAAAAAAGTGGGGTATATCTACTTACAAAAAGCAGAAAGCCCCGAAAAGAACGTTAGACCAATATAATCGAGCAGTGAGACGGTCTAGATTATTGTACACCCTGTTGGTTCAAAAAACAGGTTGCTTAATTATTGATGACGAAACATACGTCAAGGCTGATTTCAAATCAATACCAGGAAACCAATACTTTTCTTCTCGCGACATCTCAAGTCTGCATGAATCAGAAAGAGTGATTCAAGTGGAGAAATTCGCCAAAAAGTACCTCGTGTGGCAAGCAATATGCCAGTGCGGCATGAGAAGTTCGCCTTTTGTAACCACTGGCACTATTAAGACGGATATTTATAAATCCGAATGCTTAAAAAAAAGGTTGTTACCACTCATAAGAAAACACACTGTTTCGACATTGTTCTGGCCAGATTTAGCAAGTTGTCATTATTCAGCTGGCACTTTGAACTGGTATAAACAGAATTCTGTCGATGTGGTACCGAAAAATATGAATCCGCCAAATTGCCCAGAACTGCGGCCAATTGAAAAATACTGCGCCAATATTAAAACAAAATTGCGGAAAACATGCCAACCGGCTACATCATTACCCGATTTCAAAAGGAAATGGATAAAATGTACTAAACTGATCAAGAATGAATCCGTGCAAAATTCTATGAAACGCGTCAAGAGTAAAGTCCGAGAATTCTCTCGTCGTAACCTGGAGAAACCATAAAATTGGGTTAACTGATTTATTTTATCATGCCCTTTCTTGTAAATAAAGCATTTTGAGTTTTTACAATATTATTTCATTTTGTAAACTAAAAGTCAAATGGCGACAATTTAATAGTACTCACCCTTTATATTCTTCCTTGATAACTAACATAATAATTGTAAGTCCTATAATTGATTTTCCTTGTATTTTGTGTTATTTCCTGTAAATACAGGAAAATATTAATTGTAATCCGATATACATTACTTTTGATTTATTTCATACAGTTATACTTTTTTTCGTTGGATCAAAATTGATTATGATCATATTAAGTTTGGAGGCCCCAACAATGAGCGGCCCCGTCCCCGGGGGCCCCGTATCATTGATAGGGCTGATACCGAGTTACGCCACTGCATGAAGGTTTCAACGGTATCTAATTCTCACTAGAATATCTATTTTAAGACCTTAGATGTATTTAAGCTTTCCTTACCCTTAAGAAAGCTTTCCTTTTGTTGTGCAATTGCTTGCTAAAACGGTGTAGTGTTGATTCCACTTAACAATACCATACCACTTGTTTCATGTTATTACATTTCTATGATAGCATACTCGAGTAGTTAAGGATGGGGGGGAGACATTTCCACATAATGGGCCACAACGGCGGACGTGGCTATAAATATTCAGAACAATGTGCGAGAAATATCAACCAGCCCTACCTGCGGGGAAGAGTAACGTGTGGGTAAAACCATGGAGATAATTCTACCGTCATGAGGAAAAGTAAATGCCTAATTATAATGCTGAACAAGTGAACAGAATACAATATGGTACTTGACTGAAAGGTCAACTTAGCCACTTTTTCCGAATGTCAAATGGATCCGTTGAAAGGTAGGTAGGTAGGTACCTACCTATCAAGTTTATGTTGAGATACCTTCCCATTCGTGCATTCCACCTACCTTTGTGTGACGTCGTAAAATTGAGTATCTAGTCAAATGGCCTCTTCTTTTATAAAGCAGCTTTGTTTTAACTAGCATTGAACATTGTATTTCGTATTTTTATAAGGGTTAGTTTTTTATCAGGACTCTTATTATCATAACAAAAAGGACTAGAAACGTCGTCGATCTCTGAAGGGACGTAGTAAATGCCACATCCGAAACGTCGACATGATTAAAACGTACTTCTGTAGGTAATATTCGCACTAAATCCCGTATTGTAGTGATTATGTTAGAAAATCATTAGAGTTTAAATCGACATTTGGGCGAATATACAAAAGTTGGGTAACTTTTCGGGATATTTTGTTTATGATAGTTTTTTAATCAAAATGCTACAAATTCGGGTATATAAGATAGGTAATGTAATGAATATATTGCTCCAGATTGGGCCAGTCACTTTTTTAAGTAGAACCGGAGAAATTTCGGTTTTTCTGAATTTGACTGCCAGGGGACTGACGAGGCTGACAAAGTACTGACAAAATACACAACTTCATAACATATGCTTGATATTTATTAAAATTTAGAAATAAATCTCTTAGGAACTAATCTATCTATTAGCCACAGACGTCCACTGCTGAACATAGGCCTCCCTCATGACTCGACACAAAGTGCGATCCCGTGCAGACCGCATCCATTGATTCCCCGCTACCCTCAGGTCATCCGTCCATCTAGTCGGGGGCCTTCCCACGCTGCGCTTTCCTATACGTGGTCGCCACTCTACGACTTTGCTGCTCCAACTGCCGTTCATTTACCGGGCTACATGGCCTGCGCATTGCCATTTCAACCGTGCAATCCTGTAAGCTGTGTCGGTTACCCTGGTTCTACTGCGGATATCCTCATTTCTGATTCTTTCGCGCACAGAAACTTCGAGCATAGCCTTTATTGAAGAACTACAGGACCATCTCACTGCTGAGCCATGTTCATCAGCTGTTCTTCAGAGTCATTACCAATCGTCTCACGCACAGTCGATTTCCAACCTCCCGAACAATTCGGATTCCGAAAAGCTTTAGCACCATAGACCAAATTCATACACTGCGGCAGGTTGTACAGAAGAGAAAGGAGTATAACCGACCACTATGTTTGTGAACTATGAAAAAGCCTTTGATTCGATCGAGACATGGGCTGTGCTTCAATCTCTCCAGCGGTGCCGTATCGACTATCGATACATCAAAGTGCTGAAGTGTTTGTACTGTAACACCACCATGTCAGTCCGAATCCAAGACCAGAGTCTATCCAACTGCAGCGAGGAGTAAGACAGGGAGACGTAATTTCTCCAAAACTGTTTACTGCTGCACTGGAAGATGCTTTCAAGCTACTGGAATGGAACAGACTTGGCATCAACATTAACGGCGAGTACCTCACTTACTTCGATTTGCAGACGGTAGAAACTATTTTTAGTCTTATTCTTATGTTTTTAGTCTTATTCTTAGTCTTCATTCACTGAAGTAATAATTGAAAAAACTGTTTAACGTGTAATACTGTGAGAAAGATCTATCTCCACTATTCAAACAGCTTTTTAATTGGCTTTACTACTTTGAGGTAGTTTAACAGTATACATTTTCTAAGTAAGCATCCCTGTTTTTTTATAAGTCACTGCTATTTTTGGTATTCTCTATAATTTTGTATTTGTTGTAGCTTATTCGAACTTTTTTTTATCTCTTTATGTAGTTTCTTTTAATTTAATTATATAACACTTCCGAAAAGGCCCTTCTTCACTGTTTCCTTCTTTTCCTTTTAGTAATATCTTCACTCATTACTCCAATTCTGGTTTATGGAGTTTCTTCCACAGATTTTACAACTTACTTAGACTGCTTTTTGACTCCCCTATATTTTGGTCGATGATTTTTCAGTCTAGTTCTCAGTTTTGAAACCATTGCTTGGTTCAATATTTTTTAATTGCCTTTTACTGGACTTATTCTGTCTTTCGCTTCATTTGCTCTTTGGTCGTCGTTTATAATAGGTCATTTGTTCACCATCTATTGATTATGCTTCGTGGTCAGTAGTTCTGGCGAACAAAGATATAAGTAGTATCATTCAGAAGTTGTTTTTTTTTTGCGTGTACTCAGATGATTTTTTTCTTTTTTTTGTGGCTAATCGTTGCTCCCAAGGTGTTATTTCCTTAACAAATGTCTTTACCCCTGTTCCTTCTTTTTTTAACAGGCGGCACGATGGTTTAAACTGAAATAAGTAACAATATACAGCTTCAACACGCTACAAATGTCAGTACCCTGGAAACCCGTCAGTCCTTTGGCGCAATATAACACAAAGGACTGACGCCAACGGACTGATGAAAAAGACATGAATTTGGGGTTATCTTTAGAATCAACATTTAATTTGATATTTTCGAACATCAACTAGCTACATTTTAACAAAACAAAGTTGACTGTGTATAAATTCAAGTATAACACAGATTTACAAGGAAATAACGACTTACCATAGGACTGACTTTTTGACTGGATTGGCACGTGTTCACATGACAACCACAACTCTGGTACAAAACTCAGTAATAGTGGCCATAAAATGGCTCGACCTGCAGCTAACTTTACTATCAACCTTGAAATTCAACGCGGATTTGAATTTGAGTCGCCGATATTTAGCGCGAAATTCCAATTCGAACAACAGACAGCGGACTGACGAATAAAACTGAACACAAAGTTTCTTATATTTTTTACAACAACAGTGAGAATATTATATTATGAAAGTAGTGTTATACATTATTAAATACATCATAGATTGTATTGAAACAGTAAGTTTTCTTACATTAGAGGTAATATTTAATATACAGCCATTTGATTGCCCACTTTTGAGGTTGTGACATGCCAAAGTACTGACTTTTTAAGGATAAATTGTGGAGTTTCACAAATTTGTATTTAAAATGAATAGCTGAAATTGGGTGACCAAATAAAAGGCTTTTAGTAGTATTCAAATAAAATTAAAAATATAAACAAAATATAACAAAACAATATTTTATTGCCCTGTGACATCGAGTTACCCATTTTTTGTAGAATCACCCATTTATGTTTATTGCACTCTCTACTGTATGATTGCAGGTTGAATGGGTAGGGTAGACATTGAGATGGGCCGGCGGGGGGCGGCGGCGGATGTACGCAAATAGCGATCATCTGCGACACCCGCTCGCACCGACACTTGCATTCAGCTAATGCTGAGTTATTACTCTGTCTGTACTAATATTTGTTTCGAACAGTGTATTGAATCTGACGAATGACAGTACGCTCGTATCTGCGCAGTGTTACTCTGCCTGTCTGTATTGCAGGCCCCTCTTTCCCACTGGGCTTTTTGGGCACATGCCCAGGGCCCCCTGTCTCACGAGGGGTCCCAACAACTCCTGAATGAACATGAATCTAGGTCCTGGATGACAGTTTTTTAAAGCCCCTAATTATGGTCTGTGGAGTGCCCACTGTACCCAAAGCTCCGGGTTGTTTTAAGGCGCGCCTTGCTTGTCTGTACAGATGCTGGTTCGCCTAAAGCCAGCTACATAGCACAATGATGAGTAGGCAAATACCTAATTGTCTCATACAGCCAGGGTTATCGATGGTCAGTCAGTACAGGCCTGGAAGGCAATTGATTTTTCTTTTGATGTATATGGTTGCACTACTTATGCCGCTGCCCACCCTCGGTTGACCTATTGTCAAATTCTAATTCATTATTGAATGAAACAAAAAGGCTAATCTTTTGTGGAAATGTCCACAACTCTTCATCATCCTGCCGCATCGTCATCTTCGATGGATGCACAATGCGCAGGCTAAGAATTATTTCCAAACAGCGCATACCAATAAGTAATTAGTGTTCTTTGAATCCTAATGTACACTATAAGTACCCAGTATTATGGGCTGACGGATGGGTTTCTTTGTCAGTAATATCTATTGATACGTACCTTTTCAACTACCTGTGGCATAGTTAACGATGTTACGTACACGGTAATAATACTTATATTCCTAGATCGGATCTTACTTATTTCTAAAGACAGCATTAATCATCGTTACATCAAAGTAATAATCGTCAATATTCTGAGTCATGCTGTTTTCATTACCTATAACTGATTACATTATCTCACATTTCCTGTCGACTGCTATCTTATATTGTTTACATTACTAATTACCTCTTAATAGCTATGAAATTTACCTACGAAACACGAAGTGGTTTTCATATCATCTTATCTTTGTTTCTAAATGGTTGATGATGTTTTGAAGAAACATGTTTATCCATGATAGATATTTTCAACTAGTTATTTACTGTATTGGGCGTTGGGTGGCTTGAACAAAAAAACAAATTGTAAAGCCCTTAAGAGTTATTAGTATAATTTTTCTTGAAAGCATCATGGTGAATATTTGATGTGCTATTAAGTAATGATTGAGAATTAATTTAATCTAATTGATAATTTATATTGAAAAAAATTTCACCTGCCATGTTGTCTGATTTATTATTATGACCAGTAAAGGAAACTGGAACGCGAAACTTTTTAACCCTTATTGTCATTGAGACAAGAGCGTAAAAGGTACGTGTTTTTTCTTGACTGTACCAGTGTACCTAACTAATACTTAATATAAGAGGCGATTCAAGAAGAGACTAGCCTGAAATACTCTTGTACATATAACAAATTCTAATTTTATCAGTATCACGTCGTATTTTCGGCTCTACTAATACTCGATGCAAGTCGTAGTCTCGTGCAAAGCTTTCCGTTGGTAAATATTTGTTAATGCATTTTCAATATCATCAGAATGGCCCATTTGATAGATGTTCTTATAGATGGCAGGCGTCAATTGGCTAAGACTGCTATGAGACGTTATAGTCGAGAAAAATTACAACAATGGCCCATTTGATTGATGTTCTCAAAGATGGCAGCCATCAATAGTTTATGACCGCTATGAAGCAAGTCGCGTACGCAGCACGGGAGCGCGCAGGCCGCAGGGCGCATGTCGCGGCCGACGACCCTCGCTATCGCGCGACCTAGGGCTGCCAACTACGTAGATAGTACCTGAGTGGTTTGTTTGATAGATTTTCTCAAATATACGACATGTGGAGGTATTATAGTTGCGTACACTGCACGGGAGCGCGCAGGGCGCATTTCGCGGTACTTACTAAAGTTAATAATTTCATTGATTATTTCACTAAACAATTATTATAAAATTGATAGTAAACAGACAATGACGAAGCGATTGGCTCATTCAGGTTGATTTGATAACTTTATCTGCAATCAGGTTATACCAAGATTGATAAGATCCATCTATAATTATTGCGATTATACTTAGTAATTATAGTAAAGCCAGTTATATTATGCTTTATTGGTCGATTAATAATCATGATTCAACGATGCGAGCACTTATTGTACTACGCAACTGTCTTATAGTCTAGATAAGAGTGACTGGCTATTATACAAAAATGATAATGGTTGGTACATAACTCGTTCTATATGAAACACTACTTTTCTTAGAGAGAAATCTTTTAGAGAGAAAAGATCAAAGTGTGCAAAGGTTTTGGGCCATGTTTATACTACTGGGTCAACTTCCAAAGCCGCCGTGTAAATAGGTATACAAATAAATAAACATCTTGGTGGCTTAGTCGGAATGTGGTTATGTAAAAAGATTCTCTTGTAAAAAAAAAATACAAAATGTAGTGATGGCTCCGGTCAGTTTCAACTTTGGCAATCGTCACGTAAATATACTTCATGAGTTCTGCTGTTCCTATAGACATATATAACAAAAAGACGAGTTATATCAATAACCTTTAAAAAGAACCGGTGCCCGTTGTGTGAACCCTGGTGCACACAATAGCAGCTCTTTTTCCTTATGGGCTGCGTGCGCGCACGACGCGACGCGCTCTATTTTTTATTGTTCGCAGACATGATGGCCCTTATAAGTCGACTCGATTCATATTCCCTGTCAACAGACTGCGGTCTTAAGGCCAGTTGTATCCGTCTGTAAGCTACGTACCTACGTAAAAATGGTACGGTTACGGTTTATGTGCAGTTTTGAACGTTCGTTCACCTTTTGAACGCCGGTGAAGAAATTCTCCGCCTGACGCCACAAAAAAAAAGAAGCGCTCCATAATCAACAGGTACTGGAAAAGTAGCTGTTTGAATTACAAAGTTTTTGAACATTTAAATTTTGATGGCTGTGGCCCACGTTGGCGTAAATGGATCAATTCTCCGTTGTCGGCCAGGTGGCGCTAAAAAGGTTAAACTGGTCACGTCAGACGTGTTGTCAAAAAGCGTAAGTAAGCGTTATTGAGGGGCGAATTTTGGGGTTTCCTACTGTGGATTATTTTTATGGAGATACCTAGATTAGGTACTTATTTCACTTATTTTTTTTTCACTTATCCATTACAAATTACCACATTTAACTTTAACATTACTACTTAAATATCGCAATAATGGGGTTAACGTACGTTAGTGCTCGTGAAATTGAAGCAACCTGCCCTAAGACTCATTATTATTTTACAACCCAATATAAAAAGCCAATAATTGGAATTGTCTCCCGTAAAATAATTTCTCGACGATAAAGTTTTATGCGCATTTAACGGCATCTATAGATGTCGACACGCTGAAACGGCCCAGACAAGTTTCGCAAGCTTAAACTTTACTGTAAACTGCTTGGTACTAAGCTTTGCGTTATTTACATCAGTTTATGACTCTATGCTTTTGCCTTCGTGTTTGTTCTAAGACTTCTAAGCGTCTATTGCATTGGGAATTATTTAACAAAATTCACTCGGACCGTGATTATACATTCTATAATTCAACGGTTATTTCAGTTCTGCCCTCTTAGTAATTGTGCAGTATTAGCAGTTACTGCTGTTAAGAAGTTAAATGCTCTTTGCGTTGAAATGAGGTGTAAATTTATTTGACCGTTAAACGACACTTTACTACATTTACAATTAGGAGGGCAGTGATGTTCTCTATGAGATAATGTTTTTTGTCCTCCTCAGTCACAGAACGTGACTCCTACGGGATGTAAACACTTCAACATATATATAAAAAATATTGCGTGGAGTCCCTCCGCTTCGTACGTTCGTAATGCGGAAATGAAAATAGGAAGGGGTAGAAATTGATTTTTAGTGAACTCATATTGTTTCTTTAAGAGAAACTTCTTCACTCTCGCTCTGTCTCTTTCTATTCCCCCTCCCCAGGAGCGTTGAACGTTTAACGCAACAGTGCTTTCCTACCCCCTCCACGGTAGCGTTAAACGTTTAACGCAACCTTGTTGGAAGACGCATTAGAAGTTTCACTTCAAAAGAAATCTTCAAAAGACGCTGCGTGATTATAAGGTCCGTCCGTATATTGTACATCGTTTCCATCGCTTCTATAGAAATTTAATAGTGCCATCGTCATAACAAAACATATCATCTAAATTGGTCCATCGTATTGAAGATAATAAAATAGTAGTTTATGCAACTGATACATAATGAGGGGCCTTAAAACACGAGTGTGGTTTTATGAAACGAGCGTCAGCGAGTTTCATAATAGGATCACACGAGTGTTTTAAGGCCTAATTATGTACAGTTGTATACACTACTTTATCTACACACATATCATAAGTACTCTAAGATGGGTTCAGAAGCCATAAGGAAATGACCGGCACCACTAGTGCTATCTGTAAAATATCTAAAAACGACATATACTAATGCAGTAAGAAATAAATCTGAACAAATACATAAACAGATTATTTGTTGTAATTTACATTTACATTGAAACAATATTTTCAACTAAAATGTGAATTACAATAAACTTATCACAATTATATTTTCGTAACAGCAAAGAACCAACAAACAAATGACAACAATAATGGCGGCAATTCGAACCTCCGTCAAGACGAATGTTTTTTTTTTCTAAATCATATACAAACGCATGTATCCATATTCTCATGTCACTCGAGATCAAATGTCGTGCGGTTTTTATAAAAAAACATACTGAATTGACGTTTCGTATCGATAACAATATTAATATCTATGGATACTAGAATAGAGACCTACTTTAGTTTTGACAGCTGTTCCAAATTTAAACTCATAACCTTACAAAAATTGATACTGTTATAACATTACAGTACAGATTTTACCTACTGCCACAGATAAGAAAGTTCTCATAGTAAAATTGGTTGTAGTAATGCTGGCCATTTCCTACGGTTTCTGAACGCATTTTAGAGCACTAATGATATGTGCGTAGATAAATATATTAACGTAGGTACTCATTCGAAGTCAGTTAATAAATGCTGACCTATGATCGTTCCCGAGGCAACTCCACGCTAAACTGCCAAATAGGATCGTAAAAGTATACCTTTTCGCTACAACCAGACATGCTTCTTTGACATACATGGATTTGTTAGTAGTGATATTTATGCTGCAGCGATCTCCGACAGTACGGCGCAAAACGTCTCAACGGTTAAGGTGCTTTATTACCTTTTGCTTTATCATCATGATTTAATCGTCTAACTGAGCATCAGCTGTATAACGGTCGGCTCCGACCTGTTCTTTCATCGAAACTCGATCAGCCTGGGTCCCTTTAAAGGACGCCTAACGACCTCAGCTGCATTAAATTACACTAATACGCCATAATTTTATATGTGTTTCTTAGGCGTATTGGTCGTTTTTGTACTAGCAAGGACAAGGTGCTTTCGCTGTACAACAACGTATGACTAACTTTATCGTCCCCATTGTCTACGCTCCGCCATACATAACCTGCACGTGTGATTTCCATCTTAGATCTGACACACTTGGTTTCTTACACCTAAGTTATTAATATCACATTTTGTTGCTAACGGCTCAGCTCGCGCGTAACCAAATGTACAATAATAAAAATAGGTACCAGAATAATCCTTAGAAAAGAGGCACGTGTCGAATAAATCCTTCTTTGTATATAATGTAAGTATATCTTTGTCTCGTATATGTAAAGGTATGTTATACTGCTTGCTGAAAGGCGCTTGTATCATTGACCCAAAAATCAATTAGGTTTAAGTTTAGGTTTTTTTTTGTCGTGTCTTTATGTACTGTTACTCAGTACGCGAGTGAGTAAAGTAAGGAAGCTTACGCTTCTCTGTAGCTGACTGTATATACTAAAGAATTTTCGTCACTTCGCTTTCTTGTGCAGTAAGACCAGCATAATGAGTCATAATGACGAATTCTGTGATTCGGGTGGTCACCGTTTATGTTTATAGGCCAGGCTTAGGCAGAGTTTTACAACTTGTTAGGAAAGTTGATGCATCGTGATCATAAACAGATCGTAAAACCGTTGCAAGGCGTTCTATGGCCGCAAGGCAAAATAGTACTTGACCAACATGCCTATTTTACATGGATGTCTCTCGCAAAAGAATCTGAATCCGACCTAAATCTTGCAATTGGTGCCCTTGGTTGTTTGTAATCAACGTCGTTTCTAGGCGTATTTTTTTTACTTTGATGCCTTGTTTACCTATCCATCGGTTCGGCTGCTGTATTTTTGGCTTCATTTTGCTTCTCTTGTTATCATAGAACTGCTAGTAGTCAATCAAAATCAAAAAGTTTATTCTCTAAGTAGAGGAGACCGCTGCAGTCTTAGTGGATAAACCTTATATATTATAGTGGATGAAAGACATTCTACGAAAAGTTGTGCTCTAGACGCCCCGATAGTATTTGCTGCCGTACCGTCTATATTATAAGAAGTAGCATACATTTGGATTATTACTTGGCGTCCGGTTTACAAATTTGCTTGGATCAAGGACATTTCAAAAATGCTTGCCATTACACTATAATTCAAACGAGCAGGACTTCAAACAGGGAACTAGTATTTACGAGCGCAGTCGGATAATTGCGGAAACGGCAATTGCCATTAATTTACTTTAAAGCTGAAACGCCCCGGAGTTAGTTTTATTACGATCACCGTTTATTGGCTTTTAAGTATTTAACTGTACCTTTATTGCTGTGAAGACTAAGTAATTTTCTTAAAGTGGCGCGAGTTGTCAACTTTCGAGACTTAGTCTGTAGTGTTTCTAAATGTTCTTATTATTCACAGACATGTTTCATAAATTTAAGCATACCAAAAATGTATGTTTATCTCAGACCATTTGTACAAAAAATTCTGATAATTCGTTGACACGTTGTGTGATTTACTTTTATAAGCGAAGATAATTGGTCGATCAACATAAATAACTTTTTATCTCTATAGTTCTCTATTTATTAGTGTCCTAATTTCAAAAGAAGATAATGAGGGCCATTCTGACTAAATATATTAACATCTGATCTAGCAGGTTAGGTTTAAAGGAACTTTAAAAGTGACAATTTATTTACCAATGACTTCGTTAAATAAAGCAATTCACGCCACTTTATATTCAAAACATTGCGAGAGTTTCCCACGCACAGGTGCCACAGCAACGGCTCTGTCTATAACAAAACGTTATAAGTATGTATGTATATCTCGGGAAATGCTGCCTTCTCATATCACAGTCCTCTGGTTCTCATTCACATGGGGAGTCATATCACTACGCTAGCTGTTGTAATCGAGCCGCTATGCTCCCACCCGGCTCGAGGAAAACATCGTATTATTTCCATAATTTTCTTTTAATTATACCTTGATTGTGTTCTCATACGAATATGCCTTCATTATAATCTCGAGTAACCTGCTGTTCTTGTAAAACATTATGAATAAAAGATACTGTTTGTTGTTGTTTCTCCGTTAATTTTTAATCCATTTCTTCAACGCTAAGTTTATGAGAACCTATAAAAGTAACTGCTTGTTTGTCGGGGTTTCCGTAAGATTTATAAATTTATAAAGTTCTGAGAAGCGGCCATGTTGGAAGCAACTTTTAACGCTGACGTCGATATTCCTTATTATGCAAAGTGATGCAGGGACGAACTCCGTAGTGCTTAGTAATCTCCTCATTCTGGGATAGATCTTCATAAATCTGTGCTCTGAAATTTGCATCATAAGCGTCGCCAGCACACGCCCACTTGATGAGTCACTGAATTTTATAAGGACAAACCTCCTACGTCTCGTTAAGCATGCCAGGGCGCACGCCCAAAAGAACCGTCTTTCACTTTGCTCGACGATCAGATGTTACTCTCTATATTAGTGCATATTAAACGTTGAGCAGTAATAATTTACTACCGTTGCACCGAAGTAATTGAGATTCCGATCTAGCGCAGTGTTGCAATGCGTCACGCCAAAACAAACGGTCCAACGGTTGCTGCAAGCACCACGAGATAGACCGCTTTGTACGTTTGATTGCGCTGCATACTTCTCTGGTCATAACCGGCAGTGTCGATGTCGAAACACCGCATAACGTGACCGTTCAGATTCGGTAAGGTCATTAGCCATTACTAAACGAACTAGCTAGCAGTTTCTACTTATTTATTCCTGACATGTCACACAGTCGTCACTTCCTCTGTTTTATGGTGTAGTTAATTAACTAATTAGCAGCTTTCTACTTTCCTTGCCTTGTTGGAAAATTCGAATTTGCATCCCTCAATGCCGGTTAGTTAGGCTGGAAAACTTTTCGGCCTAATGAAAAAGCGTTAATTACGCAGGCGAGAAACCTCTCAAAAGCCAAGGTTTATTCGTAATTAGTTGAGCAATGATATTTATTAGGATACCGGCTTATAAAAAGGCTTGCATCATATTCATGCGTTCATAATGCGCTCTTTCATCAGAGTTGAGTCCTCTGCACTTTCACTCGCTTTGTCCTTTCAGGCACTTCGATAATATACATTAAACTTGGTCCACAGAGTCCTATATCATTCTCTTTGTCTGCTATTGAAGTTTAAATTATTTAGCTAGTGACATGTCCTGTTATTTATCGCGCTTTCCGTTGAAACGTGTGTCCAATTACCTGGTTCGCGTTGCTTTCGCTTCGACCCCGGCACGTACTAAAAGATCAACCCGATATTTAAACGCTTTTCCCTTTCGCTTCAATTACTGAAGTTAGGAAAGTCACACGACCATGTTCAGATTATTTTTACAAATACAATTGTCATAATCATAAACTTAGTTGCATTGTCGGAGTATAGCGTAACTCCCCCGAAGCGCAATATCAGCAGTAACCTTTACAATATATTATTACTAAACGTGAGAAGATTGCGTGAGTGGTTTCTTCTGTACATTTACCCAACTGAGTCACCGTGTTGTGGTACGTCACCACATCATCGGCGTCATTAGTATCGTCGGTGACGCCGCCAGCGCTGCGCTTGGCTGGCTTTCCAATTTAGGCCAGTAGGTGCTCAGGCTTCGTGCCAAGGCTGTACGAGAATCGCTTTATGTTATGCTGCCACGAAATGTGAGCCAGAATTTTACTTTATATAAAGGTACATAGTCTATGTATCACAACACAATGCGCTGCCCGTTCTTGTTAATTTGAGATATAAAAGGGACGATAAAATGGTCAGGACGCTTCGTATAATCAAACATGATATTGATAGTGTTGTCAAGTTGCCATGATGTTATTATAGAAACAAGTGGTCTTTAATAACTCTTAATAACTGCATATTCATTGATTACTGGGGCACTGGTTGAACGACCTCCGGGTCGTTATCGATCGATATAATTAATGACACGGACGACTAGTCGTCATGTTTCCGATATTAGAAAGGCCAAGTGAGAGGTGATATGTCTGGTAGCAACTCTAAATCTGTTTTATTGCCAGTTTTTTCCGCTTTTGTAAAAACGAGGTGACATTGAGTGGTGGTTTCCCACCGTCAACGTCAGCTCTATTCTGACCACGAAGCCGGATCTTGCGAATTAGTCTTTAAAAAACAAAGTCCCACCACCCATCACTATTGTAGAATTAAAGTGTCTGTACGATTACTCATTTAAGAGATAATCTAGTAGCAACCAGCAATTTAAAACATTAAACTTATAATTTATGCATTACATTTAAAGTGATTAACCTTTAGCGATACTATCTTTATGAAGGCAGTTTTCTTATTCATGTCTTCAACATGTGGGCGGTCGGTCTATACGGGCGAGATAACAACACTGTTCCTGACTATTCTCGTCAAAAGGAAATCAGCCCGTATTGCCTCCTGTCTTTTGTCACGGCAGCGTAGAGAAAGAGCAAATTGCATCCGTCCCAGTTTCTGGCGGAAATCAATTAATACAAGTGACCGAAATACTCCCAACTTTACTGGTAGTACTGGTTATATCCGTATAACGTGTGTGGTTGTTTAACTCCCTTGAACTTGTGTTTTGATTCCCAACGCCGTTATTTCCTCACGTGTCGGGCGTGCTCTATGTTTGGACACCTGGTCTGGTTATGAGGCGTTAATTGACTGCCCAAACGGTCTATTATCGTGCGCCAGCCCGTATCCTCGCCACATTGTAACTTCAACATCACCCGACTGTATAAATTTACCAGGAATTTAGAAATCAGGGGATATGAACAGGTCGCTACAAGTTCAGTTGTTTTCGCTTTGAATCAGCAGTGTTTTGCTTTGTTTGTAAGCTCCTAATGAATCACTCGTTTCTTGATCAGATTCTATCGTATGCAGCCAGCCTATATTATCAGTCAACATACTTTAAATTCCGCCGACGACTTGCTAAAGCGATTGATGCTTGACATTATGTCCCCTCTTTATGCCGCCTATAAAGATTCTACCGCTATCACTATCGCATTAAAAGAAACCGTCCGTGTTTACAGACTATTAGACTCACTTAAGGGATTATTACATTACCATACATTTCGTATTTTAATGACGTCTTAATGCGTTCTTTACGTTTTATAATCATTTCAATAAATACCTTACTGACGGAGTCGCGTAAATATTTATACGAGAAATGAGAAAATGAGTAACATGTACGGATTCCGGAAATATCTGATTGTCAACGAATGTACACGGAAATCGTTCACAATGAAGTCTCAAAATAATACTGTTGATGTACTAGCAGCATTAATCAACATGATAGTATAGAAGATTTAACGAAGCGTTGTGCGTATAGCAGCGGTCATTTCAGTGAGTACCATTTGAACGGTTACAGTCACTTTTACACTAGAAATAACCGACTTCAAGGGGAAATATCGTATTTCTGAGAAGAGTTTCTATCCGAAATAGCTACAGATGTGCCTATAATATTTGAAGAGTTCGATTCCCAATGAATCTTGACATTACATGTTCACATACATTTTATGGTACCAAACAGGAAACGCCCCCAACAAAAAACATACACTTGTATAGATAAATGACGAGGTTCTGAGGAAAATTATACAACCAAATAGATAATCTCCTCTTTTTGAAGTTTCTTGAAAAAATAGCTATGCGCACAATGCTGCAGTGAAAAATGTGTAGGTTAGGAATAGGGTCGCCGACCGCCTTATCACTCTTCGTCCTTAGTCCCAGCATCTGTCGCATTCAGAGTTCATCTTAGAACTTCACGCCAATTGAGCCATCATTAAACGGACCGCCGTCCGCAGGATGTCGCCGATTCACTCTCTCGCCCATATAGCTAGAAGATTTCTGTACTTATGATGGATTAACCCCTCGTATGCGGCGTCAAAAATTTGCTAATCAAATTGAAATTAACTGACATTTAACATAAGGTTCAAATGTCCCGCACGGATCCGTGTCTAAGGGGTTAAAGTTTGTAGCATAATATAACCACACATCTAGAAAGTTGATGGTCTTCAAACGTTCGAACCGATTCTCTTGATTGCTAAAAACACTGAATAAAATAACAAAACTTTTAAACAAAAATATCTTCCATTTAGGATACGATACATACGTCGCTAAGATAACTCTTCTTCATCAGGTGTTAAAAACAGATACCACGAGTACAAACCAGACTGATGAAAAAAATCAGTTCGAGCGATACAGCTGAGATCTTGATAGCGCGTTGTTTGGTTTTTATACGCCGTGATTGTAGGCCGGCGGCAAACGCCGGATGTTTCCAGCCCACCGCCGCTTTATCGCCGTGTGTTCTTTACCTCACCTTCACATTCACGGTAATTGCTGTTGCAGACCTGAAGGGCTACTCCGACGATCGCATTTCGAAGTTTGTACCGTGGCATCCCTCTTAATCTCGTGTCAAATAATATTTGGATGAACAGAACAGCACGATACAAACTTCGAACACCACCTGACTTGACTGCGGGGTACCTTAGATACCAAGCGGCGAATCACACATCGCCAAAAAAAAACAAAACAAAAAGTCCTACTTGACTTACTTGTTGCCACTTATTGCCCCTGATTCCGTATCTCCGAAACGGCTTATCGTCGCCCACACTCTGCGGAAGTGTAATGTAATGTTGCATCGTCCCATCTCAAAGCGTCGTTGTCTATTTATAAATATTTTTTTCGTGTGCGTCCCTAGTGTTGGTTGAACACCTGTGATAATACTTCCAAAACTCTGCTTAGAGTCAGTAGCCTACCGAAGGGCATGTGCGCGAAGCGTGAACTGCTGAATGGTAGTTAATTGGCGTGCTGATTGTTAATAGCCCTCCTCATTGTCTTCTTATTTTGATAATATCTGTTAGTTTCCAGTTACGTTATTTATATAACAATTGAAGTGAGTTTCTTGAAGTGATAAAGGCATGCTATTTAAACACTGGAACTATTGTAAAGAGTTCGATAAAGATATACTGTTCTGTAAAATCATAAAAATATATGAAGAAATATACTAGAATTGCTGAAGAATTAAACGACGCGTTTATTTAAATTTCACCTAATTTACCTTAAACTACAGAATTCCGCTGAAATTTGAGGAAATTTCATAGAGATTACCAGGCTCGCATAGGCGAGCAGCAGTAGGTGCTGTGACAAGGATCGCTGCGCTTGAGTGTCGTCGCCGATAAGATATCGGCGCTGTAGTTAGCACAGATGCGCGCGACGTCACGATAAGGCCGTCCGCCCCCGCCCCGCGGCTCCCCGCCCTCCGGCGCCATTGCTGATAACAATGACTGCTCGCCGCTCATGCTTGCCTAGTACTTTTTCAGGAGAAGCGTAAAGGAAAGCGTTTTTCAGTGCGTCGTCATCGTGTAAAAACAGCGTTGATACGTCATCGAGAGCTGTAATCTTGTTCATTGTTTGACCTAGTTAACTAGTATTTATGCTGAAAGGTTTTATTTGATCTATATTGTGGTTCTGGCTTTCCGTTTTCATTATTTTTATAATTTTCATATACATGGAGTATTTTTATACAAGGGTTTTCACGTAAATTTCATGAATCGACGAGTCTGTAACCGTTATCGCTCGCGCGAGGAGAACTCATTAGCGTTGACACATATTACCCCACGCCGAGTTTAATGAACCACATTGTGGTCCTGCATTCGAGCAAAAAACCCTCTATTAGGGAGAGCTTTACTGCGAACTCAGTTGACCCAATTGCATTTAGTTAGAACGGGTCAGTGGGTACACTGCATTCGCTCATGTAAATTCTGCTGGCTCTCCGTGTTTACGATGTTACGAAACCGTACAAGTCAAATCTGGTAGAGATTTCATACGTTTCAGATTCGACTCGCGGTCTCGCGCTACTCCGTTGTGCGGATTTCTTCATTAAATTTGTGTATTTGTCCAAATTATGAGGAACAAATGATGTGGTGATATAAATCACTTGTTTACATTGTTTTTAATACAGTGTTTTATATTTTGGCGGGTCTTATCGGTTTTGTACGTTCCCAAACTGTTACAAAGACGGCTATTATCAAATAAAAAGGTTATTGAAGTCAAAGGTCACGCTGTTAAGATTAAGTCATAAAACTTTATAAAATCACATAATAATGTCGTCATCTTATCAGAAGTCCTTTTAGTGTTAATAAACAATTTCTAACCACTTAATTCTCGTGGTGTGGCTGTGTCTGTTTGATAACCATCTTCTGTGCGATATGACCTGTGAACCTGACTTTAGTCGGCTAAGTCCGGCGTGAATTTAGGGCACACCTGCGTCTTTCTTATCGCTTCATTTCAATGGTTTTATACCTACGCACGCTTATTCCCTTTTTTACCGTAATTACTAAAAAGCACCCTGTAATCAATAATCATATTTGGATGTCCATCCTCGTACCAAAAATACCTTTTTTTCTTTCTTTTTACGACATTTTGACATGATCGGACCGCAAATTCCGACTTAGAAGTGTTGCAGCCATCCCCAAAATGATGCCCCGAAGCTCAGGCACGTAGTCGCGTGCCTGCGACCCTGACTCCGCACTCGTGGGCCCTGTAGCCCGACAGCGCTCCCCAATCTCCGGCCAAGCCATGATGGCAAGCCGTCCAGAGCTTTGAGTAAGAAGACGTTGACTTAGAAGTGGCGTTACAAAAAAAATTAAGAAAACGTCGCATTGTTAACATTTTTCCTGCAATCACGACCCATAGAAAGTTGATTTTATAACATTCTAGCTGTAGCATTGAACAGTATTCTTCCAGTGGCATTAATCTAGGTCGCAGCTGTGTATGAGGTGCGAAGGGTTCTGTCTACTAGGAACGGTGATTGATAACGTCTGCGGCATGACCCGCGAACCCTGGCTCAAAGGGCCAGCCTGCAATCTGGGTCGCACCTGCATTGCGACGACCGCTCCCACTCGACCCGCTTGCTATCGGTGCATTGCGTGCATTTTTCGGGAACATGAATGGAGCTAACGATAACTTTAACCCCAAATGAGGGCAGGCTGTTTTATGTTAGGTACTTATTGAATTAAATTACCCTGATGTGTTAGGGAATGTCGAGTCGTGAGCTGAGATTCGGAGCCGGCTAATCCATATATCCATGCAAAAGGGTAGTTTTTATTCCGGAAATCCTCCCTTAAGAGGGTGAAAAGGGGGGTGGAAGTTTGTATGGCGAATCAATAACCGCTAAACCGATTTACATGAAAATGAATATGGAGCTAGTTTGAGCCCCGGGGAAGGATATAGGATAATTTTCATTATCTCGGAAATCCATACTAATATTAGAAATGCGAAGGTGTGTCTGTCTGTCTGTTACCTCTTCACGCTTAAACCGCTGAATCGATTTTGATGAAATTTGGCATGGAGATAGTTTAAGATCCGAGGAAGGACATAGGATAGTTTTCATCCTGGAAATTATTCCTATAAAGATTGAAAAGTGAGTAAGTAATTCATGATGACATTGATGACCCTGTCGGAAATGTAATGATTAGGCCAAAAGCACAATTGCTCTTACATTTGCTTAGGCGCTTTAAATAATCCCTTTTATTAATTAAGGTGATTAGGTGGATATCTATCGTGTTGTACGAGGTTGCTTCCATACTTCCAAGTTCCACGCGGACGTAGTCGCGGGCAAAAGCTAGTCATCCATAAGGGGGGACCTTTACTATGGAAGTGCAATAATCTGTCGGTTTCTGTATAATAAGATATTTATTTGTTTGTGTACTATTAAATTTTATTCCCAAGAGTAATGCTTATGGTGATTAACTAATTTTACGCAGACGAAGATGCGGACAGAAGCTAGGTAATAATCAAAGCAATGAAAGTCGATATAGTTCCCGGTCTAAAACTTCAGATTTGATTTACTTTGCTAAATTATTGACTTGTGTAAAAAGGTAAACAAAAGAATCGAAATCTTAATCTCTGAAAATCTTCTTCAACCTTCAGATTTTACGTTTGGTTCGAGATGACAAACTTATCTTCAGAAACGACTACAAAGCGACCGTCCTCTAAAACTTAACGGTTAAAGCGAAAACTAACAATGCTTGTTCCGCAGTAACTAAACTATTCATTCATCAGCGAGGGGAGCGCGGAGGTCATACCAATTGCAACCGGCACCGGCCTGAACGGATTCTATTTATACGGACGGGAGGGACACTACATGCAAATTTGTATTTATAACATTGATTTCTATCTTGTTGACGCGGAATTTGATCAGTACTGGATGTTTCTAGCATTAACTAACACAAATACTTTATATCACACCGGATTCGTTAATAATCTAAGAGGTTCGCTGCTCTCGGTGGAATCATTTCCATTCTTCCTTATTCCCTGTTAGGTTTTTGTTTTTGGTCTCCTGCTTTCCTGCTTTTGGACACGTGCTTTGTCCTTCAAATTGCAAATATGTTAAAAACAAAGACAATCAAAAACACAAGATCACATGTAGAGGTATACAGAACGCTGACAAGCAACGCATCTTTAATACTACAATACTTAAGAGATATACTTATTCATAATATCATAAAGCAAGACTCCCTTTCGTTCCAGTTCAAAGTCAGAAATGCTGATCATTTCAACACCTTATCGCTGTTACTAATTTACATGAGCCGTCGTCTCAATTGTCAACTCACCAAGACAAAATCAATTACCAGCTAGTTCAGTAAATGATAAGCTTCTTTGAGATCCGAGGGTGACTGTATCCATTGATCTGTTCCCATTGTGCTGGAAATGCGTCGGGGCACGCCCGATGTCTGATTGACAAATCGACGTTCCCGACTGTTGTGTACATATGCGGTCCGACTTCCACATCATTCACCAGTTTCGTATGTTACAACTTTGGAAACATTACTGGTAACATTAGAAACTAATTGGTTATTATCGTGTAAGTTTCCTAAATGAAAGTTACTGGTTACGGGAATATTAACGCGGCACATCACTATCTGTTCCCATTGTGGTGGAAATGCGCGGGCGCAGTCAGGGCACGCCCGATTGACAAATCGTGGTTCATGTCCGCCCCGACAGTTGTGCTCAGATGCGTTCTGGTTTCCACACCGCTCCAGAATGTCCCGCGTTGGGATTTGTGAATATAGGTCAAATGAATGGGGAATGGGGAACGAATAGTTCTCGCGATTTCGTTATGATTATTGAGGAAATATTTTGGGTCGTGCATGAAAGTTCTTTGTTGCAATTTGTAGCTTCTCGTGAGTAGCTTGATTTTGAGCAGGTTATCTTAGTGCTATTTCCGATTGTATGGTGGATGCTATTAAATTTTGAGTAGAATCTAAGGATAATACAACCCGAAACTAAAGAAAAGAGTTCTTTAGTTTACTGCGCCGCTGCTCGCTGACATATGTTCTTGCACAACTCATTGTCTCTCGTGATGTATGGCGGGCGCCAATAAATCGGCTTCGCGCACCGGCCCATGAAGCGAAAGGGATTATAGATGCGCTCCGCTCCAATACCCATATGGCTTTTGGACTTGTATGCGCGAACTGGGACGTGCACTTGCTCAACTCTGGCTATTTGCAGACAGTCACCCTACAAAGTGCCCCAAATTTCCTAAATAAACAATCTTCAATCAGTTTCGTACCCCGTCATGGGTGGTTACAGCTAAGTTGATTGTAGTCTCGTTACTGAAGCAATCCATGCGCAAACGGGTCGTCAGCAATGGCGTAAAAAGGCGGTATCGAGGTACACTGCACAGAAGCAGACATTAGAGGGGCGCGGAAATAACCAAACTAGGACGTAGTTTTGTTCAAGAGCGCAGTTGCTTACATAGGAGGCATTAAAGGCATGGTTTTACGGTTGTCAGGTAGAAATTGGACATACAAGTTTTAGCATTAGACACTTAAGTCAAGCCGGTCACTGGATCATGGTCCAAACTAGATCGCCAGCCGCAGCTGCTTCTAACAGTTCTGTAACAGCGGCCTTTCTGCTCTTGTGCGATAATGCACTTTCTACCATCTCTATTATAGTTAGTTTTAAGTTCGCCTTTTTGCTGCACCGAGTACATGCAAGATGAAAGAGACTTAATGTCGGCTGTGAGTCATCGGCGTTTATAAAGTGAACTGTAAAGTGTATAAGTCGATGGATTATCAATTTCACACGGCTAAGTATAGGGTGCATTTTCCATCGGAATAGTGGTGGTGAAATGTTCCGCAGGTAGACAGGCCGGTTGGGGCCAGTTTGGCGTATAATGGAGGGCCTTGGGAAGGTGTTGCACTTTGACTAGCCAATACTTACAGGATATAATGTAGTCAGGAGCGCTGTATCGATAGGTCTTTGAAGTTTGTGATTACTGTCATTATGTTTAACATTTTGCTCACATTCACCCAAGATGATGTCAGTATGTGCAGTATTCAATATTATTATCCTGTAATTCGCATTTGAATCATAAAACTACCGTGAAACAATAACATGTATAATATCAGACACAATAACAGGACTGTTCCGTTGTAACATTTATTATTTTGTAGGGCTTTGCTTTGAGGAAAGTGTCCATTGGACATTATAGTTAATTGATGACGCAAGACCACCATTTTACGTCTGGGGATTCGAGATAAATCATAAACTATATTTGTAGCGAACTAATTGGCCCTAATTGAATTTAAGTGGTCAATAAAATTAGCTTATTCTTAATTCAAATGCGACTGTTGACGAATTGTACGAGAACGCACGTTTGTTTTTAGATATCAAGTAGATATGTGCCGTTCTCGAGAATGATTCCTGATGTGTATGGAGAGAAAACGTTCCTGGGAAATTTTCCCATGCAAATGAGGAAAGTTTCCCGAAATTCAGAATGGCAGATCACTGTATGCTACTGTTATTGTTTAATAGGATGTTTTGCATGCCAATAAGACTGGTTAGATAATTATGAATATTATGATCAAGGACCATATACACGGGACTTATGTTCTCATACAAGAAAACGTAACTCTGAAAAAGCTCAAAATTCGGTATAAAAACTAGATGGCGCTGCTTCGTAGCCTGGAAGTGACAAAAATGATATTTTTTACCAATATTTATAAGTGATTTTTGATTTTTGAAAATCAAACGCGTTACTGCTTTGTTTTAATACGATAATATAACTTAAATACACAATTTTTAAGGATTTCATTTTTTAGTCTTCAACAACGTGGTTTGATCGTATTAAAATAGATGGCACTACCTCTGGATAGCTCAAGGTTGCTTGCGGGCTCGCCAATTTTTGCTACACAAAATAGCTAGATGGCGTTGGTGCACTGATGTAATGGACAAAATAAGTTACGCCCGAATTGTCAAGCGACATTTCCCACTAACAAACAGTCAGTAACGTAATATTTGTTAGATAAGTTTTGTACAGTCAAGGAATTTCATTTCCTACCCATTTCGTTAAAATGTCGTTAGACATTCGCAATGCATTAAAGCCGAAAATTATATTTCAATAATAGTATTGAAATGTCAATATTATTATTTGTCACTTCATTTTACAAAAAACCTCCTCGCGAAAGGTTATCATTTGCTTTTAATTTCTAATTAGGAACATATGTCAGTGTCAATCGAGAAAATCGTAAAATAATTTTCAGCAACGTTATTAATTTGAAAAATAAAATGCTTGCCGCTAACCGTGAACTATTAAAAGATAATGATAATGACTGAAAACAATGAAGAGCTCAAAGAGTGGAGTTACACCAGGAAGGAATACGGATTTATGAGATCACACGTCGGTTAAATGCTAGCAGGGACACAGTTTGACGTTGGGTACGGCGATATAATGCTGAAGGAAACCTTATTGATCTACTGCAAAGCAAAGTAACCATTGCATCGTCCGCTTGCCATGGCCCAAGACCAACGCCGACGACAAAATGGCTTTACGCCAACGGGACGATTTGCGGAAATGTTTGACATTTACCCTAGAACAATTAGGAATTGCCTACATGCAGGCGGCCTGCGAAAATATATTCGTTCGTTTTGTTTTTGTTAAAAGTAATATAAAGAAAACGTTTATAAAATTGTGGTTTTATTGAATTATCACTGTCGTTAGTTCTGTTAGTTTTTGTATAGATAAATTTCGGGTGCCTGTCGTATCGCATAACGTTTTTTGATGGCTGTGAAGTTGACCACCCCAAATCGTTTGCCCGCAAATGGCATATGTATATCGTTAGTTCATCGTTAGTTCACGTTAGTTCAGTAGGTAAAATCGTTAGGATCCGACTCTGTCATATTTTTTTTTAAAAAACAAAATGGGGTGGCTGTCTTCACGCTAACCACCCCAAACCACTTTTTTCCACTTTTGACCATTCACTTAGCTAGATAATCGTTAGTTCACGTTTGTTCACTATAAAATATCGTAAGGACCCGACTCTGTAATTTTTTATTTTTTTTTAAAGTGGGGTGGCTGTCTTCACGCCAACCCGCCCACTACGAAATTGTCAAATCTAAAAATATCCACGCATCAGGGGACGTTAGTTCACGTTTGTTCAGGCATTAGAAACGTTAGGATCTCATCGGTGTAGCCACAAAAAAATAAAAACGTAAAATTAGAAATCTCCATATAAGGCGATCAGACCAAGTGCTCTAAAATGTTATTTTATGAGATCCTAACGATTTCAATGGATGAACTAACATCTTAAGACGACGCTTGATCGATACAGATAGCTAACTTGCGGGCACTCGACAGCAAATGGCCGATTTCGTAATTTTTGTTTTTTTCATACATGGAGGCGGCTGTCTTCACGCTCGTTAGTTCACCCAGAAACCAAGCAAATAAACCATTTCTCTGGTGCTGTATGGATGTGAGGACGTTAGTTCGCGTTTGTTCAGGCATTAAAAACGTTAGGATCTCATTGGTCTAGCCACAAAAAAATAGAAACGTAAAATTAGAAATCTCCATATAAGGCGATCAGACCAAGTGCTCTAAAATGTTATTTTATGAGATCCTAACGATTTCAATGGATGAACTAACATCTTAAGACGACGCTTGATCGATATAGATAGCTAACTTGCGGGCACTCGACAGCAAATGGCCGATTTCGTCATTTTTGTTTTTTTCATACATGGAGGCGGCTGTCTTCACGCTCGTTAGTTCACCCAGAAACCAAGCAAATAAACCATTTCTCTGGTGCTGTATGGATGTGAGGACGTTAGTTCGCGTTTGTTCAGGCATTAGAAACGTTAGGATCTCATTGGTCTATCCACAAAAAAATAAAAACGTAAAATTAGAAATCTCCATATAAGGCGATCAGACCAAGTGCTCTAAAATGTTACTTTATGAGATCCTAACGATTTCAATGGATGAACTAACATCTTTAGACGACACTTGATCGATATAGATAGCTAACTTGCGGGCACTCGACAGCAAATGGCCGATTTCGTCATTTTTGTTTTTTTCATACATGGAGGCGGCTGTCTTCACGCTCGTTAGTTCACCCAGAAACCAAGCAAATAAACCATTTCTCTGGTGCTGTATGGATGTGAGGACGTTAGTTCGCGTTTGTTCAGGCATTAGAAACGTTAGGATCTCATTGGTCTAGCCACAAAAAATAAAAACGTAAAATAAGAAATCTCCATATAAGGCGATCAGACCAAGTGCTCTAAAACGTTATTTTACGAGATCCTAACGATTTCAATGGATGAACTAACATCTTAAGACGACGCTTGATCGATATAGATAGCTAACTTGCGGGCACTCGAAGGCAAATGGCCGATTTCGTCATTTTTATTTTTTTCATACATGGAGGCGGCTGTCTTCACGCTCGTTAGTTCACCCAGAAAACAAGCAAATAAACCATTTCTCTGGTGCTGTATGGATGTGAGGACGTTAGTTCGCGTTTGTTCAGGCATTAAAAACGTTAGGATCTCATTGGTCTAGCCACAAAAAAATAAAAACGTAAAATTATAAATCTCCATATAAGGCGATCAGACCCAGTGCTGTAAAATGTTATTTTATGAGATCCTAACGATTTCAATGGATGAACTAACATCTTAAGACGACGCTTGATCGATATAGATAGCTAACTTGCGGGCACTCGACAGCAAATGGCCGATTTTGTCATTTTTGTTTTTTTCATACATGGAGGCGGCTGTCTTCACACTCGTTAGTTCACCCAGAAACCAAGCAAATAAACCATTTCTCTGGTGCTGTATGGATGTGAGGACGTTAGTTCGCGTTTGTTCAGGCATTAGAAACGTTAGGATCTCATTGGTCTAGCCACAAAAAAATAAAAACGTAAAATTAGAAATCTCCATATAAGGCGATCAGACCAAGTGCTGTAAAATGTTATTTTATGAGATCCTAACGATTTCAATGGATGAACTAACATCTTTAGACGACACTTAATCGATATAGATAGCTAACTTGCGGGCACTCGACAGCAAATGGCCGATTTCGTCATTTTTATTTTTTTCATACATGGAGGCGGCTGTCTTCACGCTCGTTAGTTCACCCAGAAACCAAGCAAATAAACCATTTCTCTGGTGCTGTATGGATGTGAGGACGTTAGTTCGCGTTTGTTCAGGCATTAAAAACGTTAGGATCTCATTGGTCTAGCCACAAAAAAAATAAAAACGGAAAATTAGAAATCTCCATATAAGGCGATCAGACCAAGTGCTCTAAAATGTTATTTTATGAGATCCTAACGATTTCAATGGATGAACTAACATCTTAAGACGACGCTTGATCGATATAGATAGCTAACTTGCGGGCACTCGACAGCAAATGGCCGATTTCGCCATTTAATTTTTTTTCATACATGGGGGCGGCTGTCTTCACGCTCGTTAGTTCACCCAGAAAACAAGCAAATAAACCATTTCTCTGGTGCTGTATGGATGTGAGGACGTTAGTTCGCGTTTGTTCAGGCATTAAAAACGTTAGGATCTCATTGGTCTAGCCACAAAAAAATAAAAACGTAAAATTAGAAATCTCCATATAAGGCGATCAGACCAAGTGCTCTAAAATGTTATTTTATGAGATCCTAACGATTTCAATGGATGAACTAACATCTTAAGACGACGCTTGATCGATATAGATAGCTAACTTGCGGGCACTCGACAGCAAATGGCCGATTTCGCCATTTAATTTTTTTTCATACATGGGGGCGGCTGTCTTCACGCTCGTTAGTTCACCCAGAAAACAAGCAAATAAACCATTTCTCTGGTGCTGTATGGATGTGAGGACGTTAGTTCGCGTTTGTTCAGGCATTACAAACGTTAGGATCTCATTGGTCTAGCCACAAAAAAATAAAAACGTAAAATTAGAAATCTCCATATAAGGCGATCAGACCAAGTGCTCTAAAATGTTATTTTATGAGATCCTAACGATTTCAATGGATGAACTAACATCTTTAGACGACACTTGATCGATATAGATAGCTAACTTGAGGGCACTCGACAGCAAATGGCCGATTTCGCCATTTAATTTTTTTTCATACATGGGGGCGGCTGTCTTCACGCTCGTTAGTTCACCCAGAAAAAAGGCAAATAAACCATTTCTTTGGTGCTGTATGGATGTGAGGACGTTAGTTCGCGTTTGTTCAGGCATTAGAAACGTTAGGATCTCATTGGTCTAGCCACAAAAAATAAAAACGTAAAATAAGAAATCTCCATATAAGGCGATCAGACCAAGTGCTCTAAAACGTTATTTTATGAGATCCTAACGATTTCAATGGATGAACTAACATCTTAAGACGACGCTTGATCGATATAGATAGCTAACTTGCGGGCACTCAAAGGCAAATGGCCGATTTCGTCATTTTTATTTTTTTCATACATGGAGGCGGCTGTCTTCACGCTCGTTAGTTCACCCAGAAAACAAGCAAATAAACCATTTCTCTGGTGCTGTATGGATGTGAGGACGTTAGTTCGCGTTTGTTCAGGCATTAGAAACGTTAGGATCTCATTGGTCTAGCCACAAAAAAATAAAAACGTAAAATTAGAAATCTCCATATAAGGCGATCAGACCAAGTGCTCTAAAATGTTATTTTATGAGATCCTAACGATTTCAATGGATGAACTTACATCTTAAGACGACGCTTGATCGATATAGATAGCTAACTTGCGGGCACTCGACAGCAAATGGCCGATTTCGCCATTTAATTTTTTTTCATACATGGGGGCGGCTGTCTTCACGCTCGTTAGTTCACCCAGAAAACAAGCAAATAAACCATTTCTCTGGTGCTGTATGGATGTGAGGACGTTAGTTCGCGTTTGTTCAGGCATTAGAAACGTTAGGATCTCATTGGTCTAGCCACAAAAAAATAAAAACGAAAAATTAGAAATCTCCATATAAGGCGATCAGACCAAGTGCTCTAAAATGTTATTTTATGAGATCCTAACGATTTCAATGGATGAACTAACATCTTAAGACGACGCTTGATCGATATAGATAGCTAACTTGCGGGCACTCGACAGCAAATGGCCGATTTCGCCATTTAATTTTTTTTCATACATGGGGGCGGCTGTCTTCACGCTCGTTAGTTCACCCAGAAAACAAGCAAATAAACCATTTCTCTGGTGCTGTATGGATGTGAGGACGTTAGTTCGCGTTTGTTCAGGCATTAGAAACGTTAGGATCTCATTGGTCTAGCCACAAAAAAATAAAAACGTAAAATTAGAAATCTCTATATAAGGCGATCAGACCAAGTGCTCTAAAATGTTATTTTATGAGATCCTAACGATTTCAATGGATGAACTAACATCTTTAGACGACACTTGATCGATATAGATAGCTAACTTGCGGGCACTCGACAGCAAATGGCCGATTTCGCTATTTAATTTTTTTTCATACATGGGGGCGGCTGTCTTCACGCTCGTTAGTTCACCCAGAAAAAAGGCAAATAAACCATTTCTTTGGTGCTGTATGGATGTGAGGACGTTAGTTCGCGTTTGTTCAGGCATTAGAAACGTTAGGATCTCATTGGTCTAGCCACAAAAAAATAAAAACGTAAAATTAGAAATCTCCATATGAGGCGATCAGACCCAGTGCTGTAAAATGTTATTTTATGAGATCCTAACGATTTCAATGGATGAACTAACATCTTAAGACGACGCTTGATCGATATAGATAGCTAACTTGCGAGCACTCGACGGCAAATGGCCGATTTCGTCATTTTTGTTTTTTTCATACATGGAGGCGGCTGTCTTCACGCTCGTTAGTTCACCCAGAAACCAAGCACATAAACCATTTCTCTGGTGCTGTATGGATGTGAGGACGTTAGTTCGCGTTTGTTCAGGCATTAGAAACGTTAGGATCTCATTGGTCCAGCCACAAAAAAATAAAAACGAAAAATTAGAAATCTCCATATAAGGCGATCAGACCAAGTGCTGTAAAATGTTATTTTATGAGATCCTAACGATTTCAATGGATGAACTAACATCTTTAGACGACACTTGATCGATATAGATAGCTAACTTGCGGGCACTCGACAGCAAATGGCCGATTTTGTCATTTTTGTTTTTTTCATACATGGAGGCGGCTGTCTTCACGCTCGTTAGTTCACCCAGAAACCAAGCAAATAAACCATTTCTCTGGTGCTGTATGGATGTGAGGACGTTAGTTCGCGTTTGTTCAGGCATTAGAAACGTTAGGATCTCATTGGTCCAGCCACAAAAAAATAAAAACGAAAAATTAGAAATCTCCATATAAGGCGATCAGACCAAGTGCTGTAAAATGTTATTTTATGAGATCCTAACGATTTCAATGGATGAACTAACATCTTTAGACGACACTTGATCGATATAGATAGCTAACTTGCGGGCACTCGACAGCAAATGGCCGATTTTGTCATTTTTGTTTTTTTCATACATGGAGGCGGCTGTCTTCACGCTCGTTAGTTCACCCAGAAACCAAGCAAATAAACCATTTCCCTGGTGCTGTATGGATGTGAGGACGTTAGTTCGCGTTTGTTCAGGCATTAGAAACGTTAGGATCTCATTGGTCCAGCCACAAAAAAATAAAAACGAAAAATTAGAAATCTCCATATAAGGCGATCAGACCAAGTGCTCTAAAATGTTATTTTATGAGATCCTAACGATTTCAATGGATGAACTAACATCTTTAGACGACACTTGATCGATATAGATAGCTAACTTGCGGGCACTCGACAGCAAATGGCCGATTTCGCCATTTAATTTTTTTTCATACATGGGGGCGGCTGTCTTCACGCTCGTTAGTTCACCCAGAAAAAAGGCAAATAAACCATTTCTTTGGTGCTGTATGGATGTGAGGACGTTAGTTCGCGTTTGTTCAGGCATTAGAAACGTTAGGATCTCATTGGTCTAGCCACAAAAAATAAAAACGTAAAATTAGAAATCTCCATATAACGCGATCAGACCAAGTGCTCTAAAATGTTATTTTATGAGATCCTAACGATTTCAATGGATGAACTAACATCTTAAGACGACGCTTGATCGATATAGATAGCTAACTTGCGGGCACTCAAAGGCAAATGGCCGATTTCGTCATTTTTATTTTTTTCATACATGGAGGCGGCTGTCTTCACGCTCGTTAGTTCACCCAGAAAACAAGCAAATAAACCATTTCTCTGGTGCTGTATGGATGTGAGGACGTTAGTTCGCGTTTGTTCAGGCATTAGAAACGTTAGGATCTCATTGGTCTAGCCACAAAAAATAAAAACGTAAAATTAGAAATCTCCATATAAGGCGATCAGACCAAGTGCTCTAAAATGTTATTTTATGAGATCCTAACGATTTCAATGGATGAACTAACATCTTAAGACGACGCTTGATCGATATAGATAGCTAACTTGCGGGCACTCAAAGGCAAATGGCCGATTTCGTCATTTTTATTTTTTTCATACATGGAGGCGGCTGTCTTCACGCTCGTTAGTTCACCCAGAAAACAAGCAAATAAACCATTTCTCTGGTGCTGTATGGATGTGAGGACGTTAGTTCGCGTTTGTTCAGGCATTAGAAACGTTAGGATCTCATTGGTCTAGCCACAAAAAAATAAAAACGTAAAATTAGAAATCTCCATATAAGGCGATCAGACCAAGTGCTCTAAAATGTTATTTTATGAGATCCTAACGATTTCAATGGATGAACTAACATCTTAAGACGACGCTTGATCGATATAGATAGCTAACTTGCGGGCACTCAAAGGCAAATGGCCGATTTTGTCATTTTTGTTTTTTTCATACATGGAGGCGGCTGTCTTCACGCTCGTTAGTTCACCCAGAAAACAAGCAAATAAACCATTTCTCTGGTGCTGTATGGATGTGAGGACGTTAGTTCGCGTTTGTTCAGGCATTAGAAACGTTAGGATCTCATTGGTCTAGCCACAAAAAAATAAAAACGTAAAATTAGAAATCTCCATATAAGGCGATCAGACCAAGTGCTCTAAAATGTTATTTTATGAGATCCTAACGATTTCAATGGATGAACTAACATCTTTAGACGACACTTGATCGATATAGATAGCTAACTTGCGGGCACTCGACAGCAAATGGCCGATTTCGCCATTTAATTTTTTTTCATACATGGGGGCGGCTGTCTTCACGCTCGTTAGTTCACCCAGAAAAAAGGCAAATAAACCATTTCTTTGGTGCTGTATGGATGTGAGGACGTTAGTTCGCGTTTGTTCAGGCATTAGAAACGTTAGGATCTCATTGGTCTAGCCACAAAAAAATAAAAACGTAAAATTAGAAATCTCCATATAAGGCGATCAGACCCAGTGCTGTAAAATGTTATTTTATGAGATCCTAACGATTTCAATGGATGAACTAACATCTTAAGACGACGCTTGATCGATATAGATAGCTAACTTGCGAGCACTCGACAGCAAATGGCCGATTTCGTCATTTTTGTTTTTTTCATACATGGAGGCGGCTGTCTTCACGCTCGTTAGTTCACCCAGAAACCAAGCAAATAAACCATTTCTCTGGTGCTGTATGGATGTGAGGACGTTAGTTCGCGTTTGTTCAGGCATTAGAAACGTTAGGATCTCATTGGTCCAGCCACAAAAAAATAAAAACGAAAAATTAGAAATCTCCATATAAGGCGATCAGACCAAGTGCTGTAAAATGTTATTTTATGAGATCCTAACGATTTCAATGGATGAACTAACATCTTTAGACGACACTTGATCGATATAGATAGCTAACTTGCGGGCACTCGACAGCAAATGGCCGATTTTGTCATTTTTGTTTTTTTCATACATGGAGGCGGCTGTCTTCACGCTCGTTAGTTCACCCAGAAACCAAGCAAATAAACCATTTCTCTGGTGCTGTATGGATGTGAGGACGTTAGTTCGCGTTTGTTCAGGCATTAGAAACGTTAGGATCTCATTGGTCCAGCCACAAAAAAATAAAAACGAAAAATTAGAAATCTCCATATAAGGCGATCAGACCAAGTGCTGTAAAATGTTATTTTATGAGATCCTAACGATTTCAATGGATGAACTAACATCTTAAGACGACGCTTGATCGATATATATAGCTAACTTGCGGGCACTCGACAGCAAATGGTCGATTTTGTCATTTTTGTTTTTTTCATACATGGAGGCGGCTGTCTTCACGCTCGTTAGTTCACCCAGAAACCAAGCAAATAAACCATTTCTCGGGTGCTGTATGGATGTGAGGACGTTAGTTCGCGTTTGTTCAGGCATTAGAAACGTTAGGATCTCATTGGTCCAGCCACAAAAAAATAAAAACGAAAAATTAGAAATCTCCATATAAGGCGATCAGACCAAGTGCTGTAAAATGTTATTTTATGAGATCCTAACGATTTCAATGGATGAACTAACATCTTTAGACGACACTTGATCGATATAGATAGCTAACTTGCGGGCACTCGACAGCAAATGGCCGATTTTGTCATTTTTGTTTTTTTCATACATGGAGGCGGCTGTCTTCACGCTCGTTAGTTCACCCAGAAACCAAGCAAATAAACCATTTCTCTGGTGCTGTATGGATGTGAGGACGTTAGTTCGCGTTTGTTCAGGCATTAGAAACGTTAGGATCTCATTGGTCCAGCCACAAAAAAATAAAAACGTAAAATTAGAAATCTCCATATAAGGCGATCAGACCAAGTGCTGTAAAATGTTATTTTATGAGATCCTAACGATTTCAATGGATGAACTAACATCTTAAGACGACGCTTGATCGATATAGATAGCTAACTTGCGAGCACTCGACAGCAAATGGCCGATTTCGTCATTTTTGTTTTTTTCATACATGGGGGCGGCTGTCTTCACGCTCGTTAGTTCACCCAGAAACCAAGCAAATAAACCATTTCTCTGGTGCTGTATGGATGTGAGGACGTTAGTTCGCGTTTGTTCAGGCATTAGAAACGTTAGGATCTCATTGGTCCAGCCACAAAAAAATAAAAACGAAAAATTAGAAATCTCCATATAAGGCGATCAGACCAAGTGCTGTAAAATGTTATTTTATGAGATCCTAACGATTTCAATGGATGAACTAACATCTTTAGACGACACTTGATCGATATAGATAGCTAACTTGCGGGCACTCGACAGCAAATGGCCGATTTTGTCATTTTTGTTTTTTTCATACATGGAGGCGGCTGTCTTCACGCTCGTTAGTTCACCCAGAAACCAAGCAAATAAACCATTTCTCTGGTGCTGTATGGATGTGAGGACGTTAGTTCGCGTTTGTTCAGGCATTAGAAACGTTAGGATCTCATTGGTCCAGCCACAAAAAAATAAAAACGAAAAATTAGAAATCTCCATATAAGGCGATCAGACCAAGTGCTGTAAAATGTTATTTTATGAGATCCTAACGATTTCAATGGATGAACTAACATCTTAAGACGACGCTTGATCGATATAGATAGCTAACTTGCGGGCACTCGACAGCAAATGGTCGATTTTGTCATTTTTGTTTTTTTCATACATGGAGGCGGCTGTCTTCACGCTCGTTAGTTCACCCAGAAACCAAGCAAATAAACCATTTCTCTGGTGCTGTATGGATGTGAGGACGTTAGTTCGCGTTTGTTCAGGCATTAGAAACGTTAGGATCTCATTGGTCCAGCCACAAAAAAATAAAAACGAAAAATTAGAAATCTCCATATAAGGCGATCAGACCAAGTGCTGTAAAATGTTATTTTATGAGATCCTAACGATTTCAATGGATGAACTAACATCTTTAGACGACACTTGATCGATATAGATAGCTAACTTGCGGGCACTCGACAGCAAATGGCCGATTTTGTCATTTTTGTTTTTTTCATACATGGAGGCGGCTGTCTTCACGCTCGTTAGTTCACCCAGAAACCAAGCAAATAAACCATTTCTCTGGTGCTGTATGGATGTGAGGACGTTAGTTCGCGTTTGTTCAGGCATTAGAAACGTTAGGATCTCATTGGTCCAGCCACAAAAAAATAAAAACGTAAAATTAGAAATCTCCATATAAGGCGATCAGACCAAGTGCTGTAAAATGTTATTTTATGAGATCCTAACGATTTCAATGGATGAACTAACATCTTAAGACGACGCTTGATCGATATAGATAGCTAACTTGCGAGCACTCGACAGCAAATGGCCGATTTCGTCATTTTTGTTTTTTTCATACATGGGGGCGGCTGTCTTCACGCTCGTTAGTTCACCCAGAAACCAAGCAAATAAACCATTTCTCTGGTGCTGTATGGATGTGAGGACGTTAGTTCGCGTTTGTTCAGGCATTAGAAACGTTAGGATCTCATTGGTCCAGCCACAAAAAAATAAAAACGTAAAATTAGAAATCTCCATATAAGGCGATCAGACCAAGTGCTGTAAAATGTTATTTTATGAGATCCTAACGATTTCAATGGATGAACTAACATCTTTAGACGACACTTGATCGATATAGATAGCTAACTTGCGGGCACTCGACAGCAAATGGCCGATTTTGTCATTTTTGTTTTTTTCATACATGGAGGCGGCTGTCTTCACGCTCGTTAGTTCACCCAGAAACCAAGCAAATAAACCATTTCTCTGGTGCTGTATGGATGTGAGGACGTTAGTTCGCGTTTGTTCAGGCATTAGAAACGTTAGGATCTCATTGGTCCAGCCACAAAAAAATAAAAACGAAAAATTAGAAATCTCCATATAAGGCGATCAGACCAAGTGCTGTAAAATGTTATTTTATGAGATCCTAACGATTTCAATGGATGAACTAACATCTTAAGACGACGCTTGATCGATATAGATAGCTAACTTGCGGGCACTCGACAGCAAATGGTCGATTTTGTCATTTTTGTTTTTTTCATACATGGAGGCGGCTGTCTTCACGCTCGTTAGTTCACCCAGAAACCAAGCAAATAAACCATTTCTCTGGTGCTGTATGGATGTGAGGACGTTAGTTCGCGTTTGTTCAGGCATTAGAAACGTTAGGATCTCATTGGTCCAGCCACAAAAAAATAAAAACGAAAAATTAGAAATCTCCATATAAGGCGATCAGACCAAGTGCTGTAAAATGTTATTTTATGAGATCCTAACGATTTCAATGGATGAACTAACATCTTTAGACGACACTTGATCGATATAGATAGCTAACTTGCGGGCACTCGACAGCAAATGGCCGATTTTGTCATTTTTGTTTTTTTCATACATGGAGGCGGCTGTCTTCACGCTCGTTAGTTCACCCAGAAACCAAGCAAATAAACCATTTCTCTGGTGCTGTATGGATGTGAGGACGTTAGTTCGCGTTTGTTCAGGCATTAGAAACGTTAGGATCTCATTGGTCCAGCCACAAAAAAATAAAAACGAAAAATTAGAAATCTCCATATAAGGCGATCAGACCAAGTGCTGTAAAATGTTATTTTATGAGATCCTAACGATTTCAATGGATGAACTAACATCTTTAGACGACACTTGATCGATATAGATAGCTAACTTGCGGGCACTCGACAGCAAATGGCCGATTTTGTCATTTTTGTTTTTTTCATACATGGAGGCGGCTGTCTTCACGCTCGTTAGTTCACCCAGAAACCAAGCAAATAAACCATTTCTCTGGTGCTGTATGGATGTGAGGACGTTAGTTCGCGTTTGTTCAGGCATTAGAAACGTTAGGATCTCATTGGTCCAGCCACAAAAAAATAAAAACGAAAAATTAGAAATCTCCATATAAGGCGATCAGACCAAGTGCTGTAAAATGTTATTTTATGAGATCCTAACGATTTCAATGGATGAACTAACATCTTAAGACGACGCTTGATCGATATAGATAGCTAACTTGCGGGCACTCGACAGCAAATGGTCGATTTTGTCATTTTTGTTTTTTTCATACATGGAGGCGGCTGTCTTCACGCTCGTTAGTTCACCCAGAAACCAAGCAAATAAACCATTTCTCGGGTGCTGTATGGATGTGAGGACGTTAGTTCGCGTTTGTTCAGGCATTAGAAACGTTAGGATCTCATTGGTCCAGCCACAAAAAAATAAAAACGAAAAATTAGAAATCTCCATATAAGGCGATCAGACCAAGTGCTGTAAAATGTTATTTTATGAGATCCTAACGATTTCAATGGATGAACTAACATCTTTAGACGACACTTGATCGATATAGATAGCTAACTTGCGGGCACTCGACAGCAAATGGCCGATTTTGTCATTTTTGTTTTTTTCATACATGGAGGCGGCTGTCTTCACGCTCGTTAGTTCACCCAGAAACCAAGCAAATAAACCATTTCTCTGGTGCTGTATGGATGTGAGGACGTTAGTTCGCGTTTGTTCAGGCATTAGAAACGTTAGGATCTCATTGGTCCAGCCACAAAAAAATAAAAACGAAAAATTAGAAATCTCCATATAAGGCGATCAGACCAAGTGCTGTAAAATGTTATTTTATGAGATCCTAACGATTTCAATGGATGAACTAACATCTTAAGACGACGCTTGATCGATATAGATAGCTAACTTGCGGGCACTCGACAGCAAATGGTCGATTTTGTCATTTTTGTTTTTTTCATACATGGAGGCGGCTGTCTTCACGCTCGTTAGTTCACCCAGAAACCAAGCAAATAAACCATTTCTCTGGTGCTGTATGGATGTGAGGACGTTAGTTCGCGTTTGTTCAGGCATTAGAAACGTTAGGATCTCATTGGTCCAGCCACAAAAAAATAAAAACGAAAAATTAGAAATCTCCATATAAGGCGATCAGACCAAGTGCTGTAAAATGTTATTTTATGAGATCCTAACGATTTCAATGGATGAACTAACATCTTTAGACGACACTTGATCGATATAGATAGCTAACTTGCGGGCACTCGACAGCAAATGGCCGATTTTGTCATTTTTGTTTTTTTCATACATGGAGGCGGCTGTCTTCACGCTCGTTAGTTCACCCAGAAACCAAGCAAATAAACCATTTCTCTGGTGCTGTATGGATGTGAGGACGTTAGTTCGCGTTTGTTCAGGCATTAGAAACGTTAGGATCTCATTGGTCCAGCCACAAAAAAATAAAAACGAAAAATTAGAAATCTCCATATAAGGCGATCAGACCAAGTGCTGTAAAATGTTATTTTATGAGATCCTAACGATTTCAATGGATGAACTAACATCTTTAGACGACACTTGATCGATATAGATAGCTAACTTGCGGGCACTCGACAGCAAATGGCCGATTTTGTCATTTTTGTTTTTTTCATACATGGAGGCGGCTGTCTTCACGCTCGTTAGTTCACCCAGAAACCAAGCAAATAAACCATTTCTCTGGTGCTGTATGGATGTGAGGACGTTAGTTCGCGTTTGTTCAGGCATTAGAAACGTTAGGATCTCATTGGTCCAGCCACAAAAAAATAAAAACGAAAAATTAGAAATCTCCATATAAGGCGATCAGACCAAGTGCTGTAAAATGTTATTTTATGAGATCCTAACGATTTCAATGGATGAACTAACATCTTAAGACGACGCTTGATCGATATAGATAGCTAACTTGCGGGCACTCGACAGCAAATGGTCGATTTTGTCATTTTTGTTTTTTTCATACATGGAGGCGGCTGTCTTCACGCTCGTTAGTTCACCCAGAAACCAAGCAAATAAACCATTTCTCGGGTGCTGTATGGATGTGAGGACGTTAGTTCGCGTTTGTTCAGGCATTAGAAACGTTAGGATCTCATTGTTCCAGCCACAAAAAAATAAAAACGAAAAATTAGAAATCTCCATATAAGGCGATCAGACCAAGTGCTGTAAAATGTTATTTTATGAGATCCTAACGATTTCAATGGATGAACTAACATCTTAAGACGACGCTTGATCGATATAGATAGCTAACTTGCGGGCACTCGACAGCAAATGGCCGATTTCGCCATTTAATTTTTTTTCATACATGGAGGCGGCTGTCTTCACGCTCGTTAGTTCACCCAGAAAAAAGGCAAATAAACCATTTCTCTGATGCTGTATGGATGTGACGACGTTAGTTCGCGTTTGTTCAGGCATTAGAAACGTTAGGATCTCATTGGTCTAGCCACAAAAAAATAAAAACGTAAAATTAGAAATCTCCATATAAGGCGATCAGACCAAGTGCTCTAAAATGTTATTTTATGAGATCCTAACGATTTCAATGGATGAACTAACATCTTTAGACGACACTTGATCGATATAGATAGCTAACTTGCGGGCACTCGACAGCAAATGGCCGATTTCGCCATTTTTTTTTTTCATACATGGGGGCGGCTGTCTTCACGCTCGTTAGTTCACCCAGAAACCAAGCAAATAAACCATGTCTCTGGTGCTATATGGATGGTAGGACGTTAGTTCGCGTTTGTTCAGGCATTAAAAGCGTTAGGATCTCATTAGTCTAGCCACAAAAAAATAAAAACGTAAAATTAGAAATCTCCATATAAGGCGATCAGACCAAGTACCTACTGTAAAATGTTATTTTATGAGATAAATAATAATTCAATTTTTTCCTTTTTCTCCATTTGGTTGATCGTTATTTGAGTTATCACGTTAGTGTGTAATCGAGAAAATTTGGTATTCAAGTCAAAGTGAACGCTACTCAAGTAGGGATGCGGCTATGTTACTATCGCTACTATTGTCGATACCAATTTCGAATTTGATAACTGAAATTAAATAATGGAAGATTTATTGAAAGGAGACCTACGCAAAAAAAAAATTTGTAGCTTAAGTTGGCTGCCTTATCTTACCGTTTAGAAATACCCTTCTTTTTGGCTCCTGCTAAAAAAGTATTGTAAATATGTATTATATATGTTGAATATGTTTCATAAAAGTTTTTTTATTAAATGTGCGTTTATTGACAAACTTTTAGAACCTTCATATGTGACGACCTCGTGCAAAGTACCTACAGGTAAATTAGCACTCCCTATTCTGATCACCGCCTATTAGGATAAAGGAACAGTAACCGGCCCTGTGCTTTGCACGGATTGCAGGCAAGTTAGGATAGACATAAACTGCCGGAAATGTATGATTCATCACTAGAAGCAGCTAGTTTGGCAAGACTGTTTTTAAAAAGCTTATTAGGAATGTTATTTTTTCGTTACCAGAGAATATGTAACATATAACGTAAAATATATCACTACCGTAGAGTCATAAATGTGTTGGAATGTAGCATTTTTTTTGTTATAAATGGAATTTCATATTGTTTTGTCGAGGACGAAACTATCGATAATTCATACTTATTCTTAGGTACCATCACGTTTTAACTTATAATATTATTGACCACAGTGTCACCTGTTGTCGAGTAGAAGAATTTTGGTGACTTCATGTTAGCTTTTGGTGACTTCCGAGCATTTTTAAAACAAACTTATGTTACAATTTTTGAACATTGTAATTTACATCGCAAATGAAGCGAGGTAAAGTTTCTTTCAGTCTAGAACTGAGGTAACTTAAGTGACATTTTGTTGTTGATATTGCTGTAACTTTAAACCAATGAAAAAAGAGTTGTAATAGTGTGACGTGTAACGATTTTCTTTTATTTGTATGAGTTAGGCGACAGCGGTTTTCGTACGATTTAACCTACATGCCAATTCCATAGGTTCTTTCTTCCATGGTCAAATGGACAAGATTGAAATATAACAAATAAGGATTTTATCGCTTATACAATACCTATACATACTAAGTAGGTACCTATGAAATTTGCGTTGTGTCCTAAATTGAATTTATTCGAAGTCAGTATTACCAGATACATCTAGTGTATTTTAGTATTAAAAATCTATTTTTTTTAAATATCCTTATATTTTAAAAGATGACAAAAATAATGATAATGTACTTGAAAAATACCAAGTTATAAGGTTTATTAGGGGTTTCAACAACTCTATTTCAATATTTTCAACTACTTAATCGAACACGAAATCTAACACCAATTTCATAAAAAAAGGAAAAAAATCAGCAATTCAAAGAAGATATGAGAGATTACAGTCTGTAAGATATTTAAACAAACATTTGACAGTTCTCTGTTGATGTTTGGAGTGATGTAGCAAAAAAATATTTTTAGCCAAATCTAACGATTATGAATGGTTGATCAAATCGATTTTATCGACGAACTTTTTTCAAATTTGAATATATGTATTTTTGTTTATTTGCCGAGCCGTCGGATTCACTGGAGCTTTCTATATAAAATAATAGTTGGTTTTATTGTTCTTTCTTTACGTTCTAAATTTATCGATTCAATCGATTTCTACCAATTTACGGAAATAGCACATGAATTGAAACGCAATTTGAGTAATGATTTATTATCGTTAAATACTTCAACACCGTGATAAGAAAAAAATATAACATGAACTCAATTGTATCAAATAGAAAGTAAAAAACGTTTTGTTATGTCAAAGTGCAGACTTTGTTGTCATGTTAATGATATAGACTGACGTAGCTATAGAATTTGAGGACCTTATTACCAGCTCTGAGAGTTGCTATTCCATTGTGACACTTACATTGAACAAGTAGGAACTAGTAATCACATTTTTCGTGAGGCAAATTAATTGCGCTTCTGGCGCAGCGGTCTACATAGTGGACTAAGTAAGCAGGAGGTCGGGAGTTCGATCCCCCAGGTGTTCTTTATTCTTTATCTACGCACATATCATTAGTGCTCTAAAATGCGTTCAGAAACCGTAGGAAATGCCAGCCATTATTACAACCAATTTTACTATGAGAACTTTTTTGTGTGTGGTAGTAGGTAAAATCTGTACTGTAATGTTATTACAGTACCGATTTTTGTAAGGTTACGAGTTTAAATTAGGAACAGCTGTCAAAACACAAGTTGGTCTCTATTCTAGTATCCATAGATATTAATATTTTTATCGATACGAAACGTCAATTTAGTATGTTTTTTTTTATAAAAACCTTACGACATTTGATCTCGAGTGACATGAGAATATGGATACATATGATTTAGAAAAAAAAACATTCGTCTTGACGGAGGTTCGAATTGCCGCCATTATTGTTGTCATTTGTTTGTTGGTTCTTTGCTGTTACGAAAGTAGAATTGTCCCCTTCGTGTATGTCCTGGCAAAATTTATTAAGGACTTCGGTATCAAGCTCTAATTCCTCTCACTTTTTGATTCCGTTTATTAGGCGATGTATACCACCGTTTAAATGTTCGCGGTGTTTGGAGGTTTGACAACTTTGACAACCGATTACTTGTAGCTTCCAACCTTGACGCTGGCAGAATTGTCCCAATGGACAGTAGCCATTTATTTATAAAAATTGAAGTAGAATTGTGAAGATTTGTTTGTAATTTACATTTTAGTTGAAAATATTGTTCCAATGTAAATGTCAATTACAACTATTACAATAAATAATCTGTTTATGTATTTGTTCAGATTTATTGCTTCGTGCATTTTATGTATAATGTAGTCTTTAGATATTTTACAGGTAGCACTAGTGGTGCCGGTCATTTCCTTATGGCTTCTGAACCCATCTTAGAGTACTTATGATATGTGTACCTATAGATAAAGTAGTGTATACAACTGTACATAATTAGGCCTTAAAACACTCGTGTGATCCTATTATGAAACTCGCTAACGCTCGTTTCATAAAACCCCACTCGTGTTTTAAGGCCTCTCATTATGTATCAGTTGCATAAACTACTATTTTCTAAATTTAGTTGCATTTTTCTAGCACGGTATGCATGTAATTTATTTAAAATATTGTTTGGGGTCATGACTGGCATATTCGACAATTGAGCTCTGACTAGCGACCAGTAAAGATCCTCCACTTAGTGTGTGATTTAGGAAATAATATTATAGAAATTGTGGAACTGAATTTCCGGACATCCATCTAGTGGCAGTGACTAATTTTATATTTTGGTGTGCTGTGAATATAAAAAAAAAATTGGGCAAGTGCGAGCCCGACTCGCGCATGAAGGGTTCCGTACCTATACATATATATATTCTATAACAATTTTATTGAATACAGGCCTTTATCAAAGCCTGAAGGGAGTAATGTGGAATATTCCCAGGATTAAACTGATACTTAGTGCCTGTGGGCCGAAATCAGTACCTGTAAAGTCTCAATGTTTCGAGTATCCCTAAATCAACGAGTTCATAAGTTGATGTACAAGGCAGTGCAAGTAAAATTCGCAAATTAGATTAAAAGAGTCTAACGTCCGTGTCACCTGACTCTGAAAAATAATCTGATGTATTATCTGTATGTATTGTAAATAGTGATGATTGTAACGAATCCAACCTAGAGGCACCTAGGAGAAGTGATAGGCTAAAGAGGTCTTAACCTTGTCTATAAGAAATATGATGATTACTATTTATATATATTATCATACAATCGATAACTAGTGTAGTAGTATCTATCTGGTTTGACAAAATTAAAACACTAGCGGATAGGGCTCAGTGGGAGAAAGCAGTGAGGGAAAAGTTAAGCTCTCTAAAAAACCAATAAAACATGTACCTATTCTAATTCCGAGATCTAAAAAAAATATATAGTATTTTGCGAATGGACCTTTACGATTAATAATGACAGATGTAAAAAAATCGTTTTTTTAATATATATATAAGGCACGTTTACTGCTATAGGTTTCAGCCAAGAATAAGTTACAGATTCTTACTAAATTTACGCACCTGTTGCGAGGATAGCAAGTTTTCGTTTTAATATTAGTTTTGCCAATCAATATAATTAATTAAAACATCACATGGATGTTAAACCGTGTCTCTGAATGGCGTATAGAAAAAGGAAAGAAATATGTATATTTACAAGTTCCTGATGGTGTTTTAAATAAAAATAAATATTTATGCAAATTAATCAAAACTTAATACGGGCTGAGACAATTGTTTTGAAGTCTTTGAAAGGTCACTAAAAGAAAAATGTTTCCAATATGTATTTAATTAATTAATTGTATTTATATCAAGGATATACAAGCAAAAATATATACATAGTAGATACCTACTATACATTGATCATTTGGTTATTGCCTGCGCTAACATTAAAACAATGAATGATTTTAAATACATTTAAAGAGTTAATTTGAGATTACAGACCTGAAAGACATACAGTTCTATCTTGGTACTTAAATTCGTCTAAATATATCAAAGTGCATACATTCAAAAGGTATTAAATAAGTTTAGGTAATATGAGAGAATGTAACCCTGCGGCTACCCCCACTGAAGCTAGATAAAACTATGAGGCATTAAATTCGGTAACAAGTTATGTTATGATGCGCCATGTCGTAACCTCATAGGATGTTTAATGTATGTTATGTTGTGTACAAGACTACTAAGTGCATCTCTTAATATTTTAAGTTGTTATACCAATTACAATACTCATGAATTGTGGCAACGTTTAAAGAGAGTACTCCCAGTAATTCTAAAAGGTACTATGCATTTAAAATTAACCGACAAAAGGGGTAACTATAAAAAATCTCCTAAGTAGTTATGCCGATTCTGATTGGGGCGGCGATGATATTTAGTAGTGACAGGAAAAGTACCACTGCACACTGGTTATCTGTTCAAGCTATTTTACCGATGCACAATCACTTGGTATACAAAGAGGCAAACTTCAGTTGCCGCGTCGCCTAACTGAGGCTGAGGCTTTGTATGAAGCCGTTAAATAAGCATTGTGGTTTAAATCTCTAGCACAATATATCATCAATCTAAAAATGACCCTATTTGTTATATTTGCGGATAAAAACGGATGCATAAGCATAGCCAATAATTCAACTTGTCATAAAAGGTCAAAGCACATTGACATACAATATAATTTTTCACGGAAACAAGTTTAGAAAATTGTAGTAAGGTTAAACTATGTTCCTCCAGGCGAACAGCTGGCTGATGTTTTGACCAAGCTGTTATCTGCGATTATTTTTCAGGGGATGAGAAGCAACATGGGTCTGAAATAAGTTAACTGCTTATGTATGAATGCACTAAATGTGTTGACAATTGTAAATAGATATTTGTATATATCTAAGCTAAATGATCTGATTAGGTTTTTCTGGGTTTTCCCTAATCCTTGCAACGAATGTTGGATCATTATTGTATATCTCCCAGCAAACACTTGGAAGTAATATATTGTCCTTGAAATATTATTACTATTTTGATGTATAGAGTTGGTAATTAATTTTTGAGGGGGCGTGTTGAATTTGACCTCCTTAAATATACAAAAATTAATCTGTATTCACTATTTATATTTTTACACTGGCAATTCTCTCGCTACCCATTCTTTATGTCAAATGGACGTATTGCTTCCTTGTGGTATTAAAACGATTAAATAAAATCGGTTTATTATAAATATCAACTCATTAGTTTAATTTCACAGTCCTCAACTTCCTACAAGATGTGCCTAATATGTACTTATACATATTTAAAAACTAGAAATTTTTTTTTATTTAGCAATATTTTTTAAAGTTGTAAATATTCAGGATATATATATGTAACTAATTTATCGTTCTGAATAAAAAAAACTTCTTGTGATTTTTACCTTTTCGCCAATAAACCCATTTTTTTATATCAAACTATTCCTAAATAACATAAAAAATGAATTGCTGATAATGTGTTTTCCACGAAAACGATGCCGCACAAGCCCTAACAGCCTGAACTGATCAGTAATAAAAAAAAGAAAAAGAGCAGTACTTGGTCTTATTCTCCCCACTCTACCGCCACGCAGGGGACGAATCTGACTTCCCTCCACATCTGAAAATAATCACTGCAAAACGCTCTATCTGTGGTAGAAATTTCATACTTGTAACCCGATGCGCACAATTTGGCGGTTTAGCTACTCTACTATAAGAACCTAGTTATTAAAGTTTAGTTTTTCATTTTAAATTGTTGCCGTTATTTGGTTTACCTGATCACACCATAACAGTTGAAAAACCACTATGTCATTGCTTGTTTTTTTTTATGAAATTCAAAATGTCGCGCAGATTTACGTTATATGGATCCTGACCTGACTCCTGTGATGTGACAAATGTTTGTTTAAATATCTTACAGACTATAGGTCCCATATTTCCTGAGGGTTACTGAATTTTAATGTAATGTAATTATGTAATGCCCAGTATACTGATACTGGGCCATATTTTTGTATCATCGGCCTCGTTTGTTTCTCTCGGACATAAACTAAGTTCCTCAAAGTGCTGCACGTCTAGCATAACTTTGACACGCGACTCATGTCGCGCGAGATAGCATCATCCGTCACTATCTCAGTACTGTACAGATAGAGACAGGAAGTATGTTTCGCGCGAGAAAGAGTCACGTGTCAAATTTATGCTAGCCGTGCAGAAGGCTTAAACGTGGTGGAACTACAGAAAGTCACAGAAAGAGTTAGTGGCGATAGCACCTTAGATTTCTTTCCGAAATTAAATCTAAGTACTACTATTTGGTATTACGGGGACATGAAGCAGGCTTCGAAGGAGCGCTTCTTTTGTCGTTTGACAAAATGACTTAATTCTTGTCGGGTACAAGCTACAAGGTGAGTTTGGAAGATTCCTCTGTTCACTTACTCCTTTGGCGTACTGAGGTGGACTCAGACTAAGCTAGCCGCTTTGGACAGGAAGGTGCTACTCACTGTATATGGCATGTTAAGGCCGTTCCCTGAGCCAGATTTGCAAAAATACCCCAAAAATTATCCTATTTTTCTACGAAACGTTGATATTAGTAAACGAGGGAAAAATATATATCATTCTTGATTATATTATCTTTAACAACACAGCATTCGATACACGATTCATAACACTTCGCTCGATACAATTAATTCCCAAAGTAACCTCCAATTCGAATTTTTACTCCAACTTTACTTGTTTTTTTTCTACGTGACACTATGAAACAAAAAAAGGAGAAAAATCAATCATAACTAAAATAGTAATTTTACAGCTTCCGAATTTCAATAATTGAAGCCAATATTTTTAAAATAAATAATCATCGACAAATTCTTACGAAAAAAGATATCGCCTTACGACCCGCAAGCTCTGTCTCCGTCACTCTTTTGAAATGTGACTGTGATGTGACAGGGACGGGTGGCCTGAGGAGGGGCTCGGGGTTCTGGCTCAGGGAACGGCCTTAAAGCCATCATTTGTGAGACTGTTCATTCTGCCTGCACTTCTACTAGAGCTATGTAGCACCGATAATAAATAAATAAATAAATAAATAATAAATAAATAAATATCAGACAACCTCACACAAATCAACCTAGTCCCAAATTAAGCTCAAGAAGGCTTGTGTTATGGGTACTAGGCGACGATATATACATACTTATATAGATAAATAAATACTTAAATACATAGAACATCCATGACCCAGGCACAAATATTCGTGTTCATCACACAAATATTTGCCCTTGCCGGGATTCGAACCCGGGACCGTCGGCTCAGTAGGCAGTTGCTTTACCACTGCGCCAACCGCGTCGTCAAACCGATGACCGCAAGGACGTATGGAAGAGCAAGGAGCAGTACGGGTTGTTTTACAGGGACCTTACGTTCTTAGGATCTCGTTCTCGAGCCATCTGGCTGGGTCAGATACAGAAGGATTCACTTTGCACACAGGCTTTATCGTCGATTTCGCTTTGGATTGTCGTCGTCACCGTATGTACGTATTCACGAATTGCTGTTCGTTTAATTTTACTCCTGAAATTTAAAAAAGCTACTTTTCATACTTTTTAAAATAATTTCAACTATTCAAATAGTATACGAATAATTCGAATATCTGCGAAAAAAACGAATATTCGAATACCTAAAATGTTCGAATATTTGCAGGCAATTCTAGGTGAAGTTCTGGTGTATTTTTTACAGAATGGGGAAGCCTCAGGTGAATGTATCTTATTACTTGTTATAAAATAAGAACTGTAGATAATTTTTACTGTAGTTATACTAAAAGTACTTATTAAAACATGAGTTATGATGGTGGACAATGTTATCCAGTAACTTGCTAACCTATGAATGCTAACATTGCCCAGCCTAAAAAAAGGGTTAGGGTTGTCACCTTTTCGTAATTTTACCTGACTGCGTAAATAAAGGAGGGTTATATATTTAAGGTAAGGTAAATTATATTTCGATTAAGCCGTTGTACTTTTAGCAGTAGCTGCATGTCATGTCATGTCCATAAAACACAAAAACATAGAATATTCAATTATGATCATTTTTATTTCGATTATTCTAACGTGGCGTAAAAAAATTACCGCCTAACTATTAGTACCCAATATTATGCATACATTTTTCATTTTGATAATGGTATTGGTAAAGGTGGTTTACTCAACCGAAAGTGACAACCCTGAAAATTTCAAACTGCTTGATTCGGCTTGTATGGAGAAAAACAAAATACCTATGTAACATATTGCACACGTGTTTGTATAGTTAAGACCAAGATATTTACGTGGAACGCCATTATTACCCCAGATTTTACACTGATCCTTATCTTAACGTTGTAGGGGCTATAGTTACGAAAATAATCGATTTGGGCAATGTTGGCAAAAGTTTAGATAACTTTACCAGAGGTGAAAATAGATAAAAAAGTTGGTTAAATGTAAATTTAAAAATTGTTTCTCGTAATAAACGCATGCATATAAATACGATGGATGCGTTAGACAAAAAAAAAACTTTATCCCGTAATAGAAAAAAAAATTGGGCAAGTGCGAGTCCGACTCGCGCATGAAGGGTTCCGTACCTATACATATATATAATTTATAAGAAGTTTGTTGTATGGGATTAAATAAAATATTATTTAGTATTTGTTGTTATAGCGGCAATAGAAATAGTGAAAATTTCAACTGTCTAGCTATCACCGTTCTTGAGATACAGCCTGGTGACAGACGGACGGACGGACGGACGGACGGACGGACGGACAGCGAAGTCTCAGTAATAGGGTCCCGTTTTTACCCTTTGGGTACGGAACCCTAAAAAGAGAGAAATTCGGGTTTTTACGAAAAAAGCGGGCAAAGTTGGCATGTTTCACGTATCTATATCGATCAAGTGTCATCTAAAGATGTTAGTTCATCCATTAAAATCGTTAGGATCTCATAAAATAACCTTTTACAGCACTTGGTCTGATCGCCTTATATGGAGATTTCTAATTTTACGTTTTTATTTTTTTGTGGCTAGACCAATGAGATCCTAACGTTTTTAATGCCTGAACAAACGCGAACTAACGTCCTCACATCCATACAGCACCAGAGAAATGGTTTATTTGCTTGGTTTCTGGGTGAACTAACGAGCGTGAAGACAGCCGCCTCCATGTATCAAAAAAACAAAAATGACGAAATCGGCCATTTGCCTTCGAGTGCCCGCAAGTTAGCTATCTATATCGATCAAGCGTCGTCTTAAGATGTTAGTTCATCCATTGAAATCGTTAGGATCTCATAAAATAACGTTTTAGAGCACTTGGTCTGATCGCCTTATATGGAGATTTCTTATTTTACGTTTTTATTTTTTGTGGCTAGACCAATGAGATCCTAACGTTTCTAATGCCTGAATAAACGCGAACTAACGTCCTCACATCCATACAGCACCAGAGAAATGGTTTATTTGCCTTTTTTCTGGGTGAACTAACGAGCGTGAAGACAGCCGCCCCCATGTATGAAAGTCAAAGTCAAGTCAAAGTCAAAGTCAAAGTATTTATTTGCTGGAATTACGGTACATAATAGATCTTATAAATTAAACATAAGGATCAGCATAATTCACCAATTTAGTGGCATGCAAATATTTTATAAACACAGAATAACCCCGCAGCAACCAGAACCCCGGCTCTCATGAGAACAAATTAATTAAAATATTCATTTAATGAGTAAAAACATTTGTCGTTAAGCCAATGCCTAAGTTTTACCAGGAATAATTTGAGTGGCAAAGCTCTTAAATCTAAAGGGATCCTGTTATATATTTTTCCAGACATCATTAGACAGTTTTTGTTACACTGAGCTGTCTTAGCAATAGGCTGTTTAATCCGAAGCAAATCTCTTTTACGCAATCTTGGCTGTTGGACTGGCTTTTCAAATAACTGAGGATTATTTCGTACAAACTTAGCATGCTCATAAATATATAAACAGGTTACTGTGAGAATACCGAGTTTTTTAAATAGTGGTCTACAAGATTCCATCGGGCCAACACCACAAATTGCACGAATGCATTTTTTCTGTGCAACGAGTACTCGATTGACAACAGTTGAGTTTCCCCAAATAATAACCCCGTATCTTAGAATGGAAGCAACATAACCGTGGTAGGCTGTAAGACTAGTTGACTCATCTGCTACACTTCTCAGGCTCCTTAAGACAAACACAAACCTATTTAACTTGTTACAAATATCACTAATCTGAGGCTTCCAATTTAAAAACTTGTCAATAGTCATTCCCAAAAAACCAAACTGATCACATCCATGTATACTTTGACTTTTACAATTGATGGCTAATGAGATCGGTTGAGTTTTATAATTACTAAATTGAATCCAATTAGTTTTATCCACATTCATTACTAAATTATTATTATTTAACCATTTATCAATATCATTTACTGCATTATTAATTTCAATTTCAAATGTCAAAGTCTTATCACTATTAGGAATTACAATTGATATGTCATCAGCGTACATAATCATTTGATGTGATGTTGCAAAGGGAATGTCATTTATGTATAATATAAAAAGTAGGGGCCCTAAGACGCTGCCTTGTGGTACACCTCGCTTATTAGCTTGGAATGTCGATCTATATTGAATAAGCTCATTACATTTATTAAATTTACAAATTTCAACACATTGACTACGGTTACTTAGATAGCTTTTAATCCAGTTAAGAACATACCCTCGAATTCCATAATTTTCACATTTTTTTAGTAGTATACAGTGATCCACAAGGTCGAAAGCCTTAGACATGTCGAAAAATATTGCTACTACGGACTTTTTCTTATCAATATTTTGTGTAACATGTTGAATTAATGAATATGCAGCATCAACTGTCGACCTGCCTTTAATAAACCCATTTTGTTCCTTCGCTAATATATTATGTTTTTCAATAAAGTTAACAATTCTATTTTTCATGATTTTCTCAAATAACTTTGAAACAATAGGGACTAAGGTTATCGGTCGATAGTTATTCAAAATTCTTTTGTCATTTTTCTTAAACAACGGTTTTATAATAGATTTTTTTAATTTATCTGGAAATACACCTTGCGCTAGGGATTCATTTATGAGATGAGTTAAAATTGGTGTAAGTTCATTCGCTACGTATTTTATAATGCGAGTGGATATAGAATCGATGCCAACCGAAGCTGTATTACGTAAAGACTTAATAACATTTTCAACTTCCATTTCTGTGCATGGTATCAGAAAAATGCTGTTACACACTTTTCTCTTGTCAGTGATCTGATGTTCACTCCCACGACTTTGAGTATTATTTGATACATTGACAAAGAAGTCGTTGAAGACTTCAGCTATTTCTTGTGGATCCTCAATTATTGCTGATCCAGTTTGTATGCATTCTACACAGTCAACATGCTTGACAGTATCGTTTCTATGTTTAATTACATCCCACGCAGCTTTACATTTATTTTTTGATAATAAGAGAAACTTTTTATTTACATTTTTTTGCGATTGTACTATACACCTCTTTAACATTTTACTATATTCTTGATAGTGTAATGTTTTTTCTATCTTTTTATCGTCTTTAACGAAGCAGCGAGATCTAAGAAATCTCTTAGTTTTACACGATATTTTTATGCCTTTACTAATCCATTTAGGTTTACAATTGTTGGCTTTTACTTTTATTCGCTTATGTGGAAAACACAATTCATGAAACAAACAGAGGTCATCATGAAATATAGAAAAAGCTTTATTAAAATCAGGTTCATCAATTACGTTCTTCCAACCAAGATTTTTCAAGCAATTCTTAAACTTGCTAACATTTTCATCATTGTAATCCCTAATAAACTTATACCAATAGTCGAGTTCAACTTTTTTATGTTCACAATTAAATTCTAATGTTTGGCATGTATCGTGATCTGATAGGTGAAAAGTATGCACCATACCTATTGCCTCCTTTATGTTGCTAGCAAACAGACCAAGACATGTGTTTTGTCTTGTAGGAACCTTTATATTTAACTGTATTTTAAAATTCTGTAACAAATTTTTTAGTTTCATTGTGGCATTGCTGTCTTTTAAAATATTAATATTTAGATCTCCAGTGAGTATTATATTTTTCTTTGATTTCAATTTGTGAAGTAACATATCTAATTTTTGAAAAAAAATATTGAGGTTACGACTAATATTACGAGGGATTCTATATATACAAAGTACTACAGTTTTCAGGCTGGGAATTTCGATCCCGCAACATTCAAAATATCTTTCTTCTGAAAACTTTTCACAAATTGTTATTGGTTTACAGTCTAGGTGTTTCCGAGCTAGAATACAAACGCCACCACGTTTTTTATTTTGTCTAGAGAAGAATGATGCTAATTTATAACCCTTGAGAAATATGTTTCCCTCACTACCACTTTTAACAAAGGTCTCAGAGAAACAAAGGATGTCTAAATGAATATTATTTTCATTCATCTCATTTACGCACGTTTCAATTGAAGTTAATTTACTACAGAGACCTTGTATATTCTGGTGAAAAATGGTGACCTTCTGATCTAGTTCATGTGTTAATTGGTTTATATATTGAACTTTGTTTTCATTGACGAAAAAACTGTTTCAAGGGTTGCGTTTCAACTTTGCACTTATCTTGTTTTGATAAGACTGGGAAATAGTATGGTATTGTTCCCTTCGTAGGTTTAACGTAGTTATTTTTTTGACTGCAATATGATAAAACTTGTGAATGTTCCACACGTCTTCCTGGCACATTGTTACATACCTTCTTAATCTTTAAGTATTTTTTGTCATAATCCATCGAATCAATTATTAAATTAATTTTCTTAGTAACTATTCTTAAATATTTATCCACACTGATTTTACTATTATAATAATTTACAATTCTACAATGATCTAATTGAAAACTTAATTGCTCTAAGGCACTATTAAGTTTCCATTCATTTAGGTGTCTATTTTCTCTAACACAAAGAAGAATAATGTTCGTATTTTCCAGGTACTTCGTGGCCGCTGATAATTCGTATAATATTGCACTTGGGTTTGAATCGTTTTCACCAACACAGATAATAATGTAGTCGTCCTTGCTGAGATTTAATGTATAACAAGTCTTTAAAATTTCCTGTGATGTAGCAAATGGCTTAGTGATAGATGAGATATCGTAGCGTTCATATTCTGTATTTATCCTTGATGCTAATAATTTGGATGATAAGCCCACACACTGTTGAGTCCCGACTATATGTATGTTTCGTACTTTCCTGGTCTTATTGGCATCCACAGTCCCTGAAGAAATATCAGGCATTTGGAGTCCAGTGCTGCAACTGTTTTTATCGTCAAGTACCACCTGGGTTTTAGTATTATTTCCATCTTCGTTACTCTCCCTTTTTTTTGTGGAATCTCCATGTAGTTCGGTGCCATTTTGCTTCAGTGTTATTATATTTGATATGCGTCCCGAGTGAGAGTTTAATATACTGTCACTCTCAGATTCGCGTCTTTGCCTATCTAAGGCTAGAGGTGAGTGAGGTAGAGAAGAACCCACTCTTTGACAAAGAGATGTTGTTTTCTTCAATCGTTTTCTTAATGGGGTTGTCGCCATTAAAGTTTCTGTATCCGTCAAAAGCTTTTTATATATGTTGATCTTTTTTTCTTGTTCTTCGCTCTTTCGTCGCAAACTTATTACATCTGCATTGAGGCGATCAATTTCGTCATGTGCGCTGGCTAGTTGGACTGTTAATCTCTCTATTTCAAATTTTAACTCTTGGGTTTGTTGATCGCCCAAGGCAGAAATATTCGGAAGACTCTGCGTACTACCTGAGTCTGACCAACTATCATCCGAATCTGCATCTGTCTCCAAGTCCGATGTCGTAAGGAATTTATTAATCTGGGCCTTTCTTAACGTAACGTTGGTATCCGAGCTACTTCTATTTATATCTCTAAACTGCATATCCGTAGTCTTCTTTTTTATGTATGAAGGTCCAGGATTAATGTTTTTTATTTTATGAGATTTAGTCAAACATTGCTTGCACTTCCATGCATCCCTTTTTTCCATTAAATCATAGAACTTATCACTAACGCTGGTACATATGTTGTGATATGTTAACAAGCATTCAGAGCATTTTAATAAACGATCCTCCTTCTTTTTTATTTCTTTAGCGCATTTTTTGCACGTTGGTATTTTAGGTGTTGGTGCCATGACTAATAAATCTCTTCAATCGCGTTTCGGAACGCGTATTCGAACGAATTTCCGAACGATACTTAGATGTCACTGAACTGAAATGACATTGACAGTTGTCTGTATTATCAGCTGACTAACCTCTTATTACGCTTTTGTTTTTTGACAAAAAATGCTGTTAATTTAAAATGTTTCTATGTGTGCGTATGTTTTTAAGATCCGATTATTATTTTTTCGATCGGTTTAGATGCGGAAATGGTTTAAAAACAGCTCACCACAGTGTCCTTCTATTACTTTCCAATAGTATGTGAAGTGTCTTCAGAATTTCTTCGGTTTCACACAAGAATTTGTAAGTTTTCTATGGTTTTTCGCAATAATATATACAACGATTTTCGTAGACACTTGTTCCGTCAAACGTCACACACAAACACGAAAAAAAATTAAATGGCGAAATCGGCCATTTGCTGTCGAGTGCCCGCAAGTTAGCTATCTATATCGATCAAGCGTCGTCTTAAGATGTTAGTTCATCCATTGAAATCGTTAGGATCTCATAAAGTAACATTTTAGAGCACTTGGTCTGATCGCCTTATATGGAGATTTCTAATTTTACGTTTTTATTTTTTTGTGGCTAGACCAATGAGATCCTAACGTTTCTAATGCCTGAACAAACGCGAACTAACGTCCTCACATCCATACAGCACCAGAGAAATGGTTTATTTGCTTGTTTTCTGGGTGAAATAACAAGCGTGAAGACAGCCGCCCCCATGTATGAAAAAAATTAAATGGCGAAATCGGCCATTTGCTGTCGAGTGCCCGCAAGTTAGCTATCTATATTGATCAAGTGTGATCTAAAGATGTTAGTTCATCCATTGAAATCGTTAGGATCTCATAAAATAACATTTTAGAGCACTTGGTCTGATCGCCTTATATGGAGATTTCTAATTTTACGTTTTTATTTTTTTGTGGCTAGACCAATGAGATCCTAACGTTTTTAATGCCTGAACAAACGCGAACTAACGTCCTCACATCCATACAGCACCAGAGAAATGGTTTATTTGCTTGGTTTCTGGGTGAACTAACGAGCGTGAAGACAGCCGCCTCCATGTATCAAAAAAACAAAAATGACGAAATCGGCCATTTGCCTTCGAGTGCCCGCAAGTTAGCTATCTATATCGATCAAGCGTCGTCTTAAGATGTTAGTTCATCCATTGAAATCGTTAGGATCTCATAAAATAACGTTTTAGAGCACTTGGTCTGATCGCCTTATATGGAGATTTCTTATTTTACGTTTTTATTTTTTGTGGCTAGACCAATGAGATCCTAACGTTTCTAATGCCTGAACAAACGCGAACTAACGTCCTCACATCCATACAGCACCAGAGAAATGGTTTATTTGCCTTTTTTCTGGGTGAACTAACGAGCGTGAAGACAGCCGCCCCCATGTATGAAAAAAAATTAAATGGCGAAATCGGCCATTTGCTGTCGAGTGCCCGCAAGTTAGCTATCTATATCGATCAAGCGTCGTCTTAAGATGTTAGTTCATCCATTGAAATCGTTAGGATCTCATAAAGTAACATTTTAGAGCACTTGGTCTGATCGCCTTATATGGAGATTTCTAATTTTACGTTTTTATTTTTTTGTGGCTAGACCAATGAGATCCTAACGTTTTTAATGCCTGAACAAACGCGAACTAACGTCCTCACATCCATACAGCACCAGAGAAATGGTTTATTTGCTTGGTTTCTGGGTGAACTAACGAGCGTGAAGACAGCCGCCTCCATGTATCAAAAAAACAAAAATGACGAAATCGGCCATTTGCCTTCGAGTGCCCGCAAGTTAGCTATCTATATCGATCAAGCGTCGTCTTAAGATGTTAGTTCATCCATTGAAATCGTTAGGATCTCATAAAATAACGTTTTAGAGCACTTGGTCTGATCGCCTTATATGGAGATTTATAATTTTACGTTATTATTTTTTTGTGGCTAGACCAATGAGATCCTAACGTTTCTAATGCCTGAACAAACGCGAACTAACGTCCTCACATCCATACAGCACCAGAGAAATGGTTTATTTGCTTGGTTTCTGGGTGAACTAACGAGCGTGAAGACAGCCGCCTCCATGTATGAAAAAAACAAAAATGACGAAATCGGCCATTTGCTGTCGAGTGCCCGCAAGTTAGCTATCTATATCGATCAAGTGTCGTCTAAAGATGTTAGTTCATCCATTGAAATCGTTAGGATCTCATAAAGTAACATTTTAGAGCACTTGGTCTGATCGCCTGATATGGAGATTTCTAATTTTACGTTTTTATTTTTTTGTGGCTAGACCAATGAGATCCTAACGTTTCTAATGCCTGAACAAACGCGAACTAACGTCCTCACATCCATACAGCACCAAATAAATGGTTTATTTGCCTTTTTTCTGGGTGAACTAACGAGCGTGAAGACAGCCGCCCCCATGTATGAAAAAAAATTAAATGGCGAAATCGGCCATTTGCTGTCGAGTGCCCGCAAGTTAGCTATCTATATCGATCAAGTGTCGTCTAAAGATGTTAGTTCATCCATTGAAATCGTTAGGATCTCATAAAATAACATTTTACAGCACTTGGTCTGATCGCCTTATATGGAGATTTCTAATTTTACGTTTTTATTTTTTTGTGGCTAGACCAATGAGATCCTAACGTTTTTAATGCCTGAACAAACGCGAACTAACGTCCTCACATCCATACAGCATCAGAGAAATGGTTTATTTGCCTTTTTTCTGGGTGAACTAACGAGCGTGAAGACAGCCGCCCCCATGTATGAAAAAAAATTAAATGGCGAAATCGGCCATTTGCTGTCGAGTGCCCGCAAGTTAGCTATCTATATCGATCAAGCGTCGTCTTAAGATGTTAATTCATCCATTGAAATCGTTAGGATCTCATAAAATAACATTTTACAGCACTTGGTCTGATCGCCTTATATGGAGATTTCTAATTTTACGTTTTTATTTTTTTGTGGCTAGACCAGTGAGATCCTTACGTTTCTAATGCCTGAACAAACGCGAACTAACGTCTTCACATCCATACAGCACCAGAGAAATGGTTTATTTGCTTGGTTTCTGGGTGAACTAAAGAGCGTGAAGACAACCGCCTCCATGTATGAAAAAAACAAAAATGACGAAATCGGCCATTTGCTGTCGAGTGCCCGCAAGTTAGCTATCTATATCGATCAAGTGTCGTCTAAAGATGTTAGTTCATCCATTGAAATCGTTAGGATCTCATAAAATAACATTTTAGAGCACTTGGTCTGATCGCCTTATATGGAGATTTCTAATTTTACGTTTTTATTTTTTTGTGGATAGACCAATGAGATCCTAACGTTTTTAATGCCTGAACAAACGCGAACTAACGTCCTCACATCCATACATCATCAGAGAAATGGTTTATTTGCCTTTTTCTGGGTGAACTAACGAGCGTGAAGACAGCCGCCCCCATGTATGAAAAAAAATTAAATGGCGAAATCGGCCATTTGCTGTCGAGTGCCCGCAAGTTAGCTATCTATATCGATCAAGCGTCGTCTTAAGATGTTAGTTCATCCATTGAAATCGTTAGGATCTCATAAAATAACATTTTAGAGCACTTGGTCTGATCGCCTTATATGGAGATTTCTAATTTTACGTTTTTATTTTTTTGTGGATTTTTTTTTTTTTTTTTTTTTATTTATTCATCAATATTAGCACATACTTTACACTGTGTTTAAAGTGCGCCAAACTGTGTAACAGTTTGTTGGCGTCGCGTTCTGTCACTACAAATATTGTGCACAGTGATGCTTACTTACTAACTACTTAACTTAACAATCATGCAATATGCAAACGAAGAATTAGTCGCCATACCAATGCAGATTCTATAGCGTTGCGATAGAGTATATATTTTACTGATGGATGGTAAATGAAGTCTGCGTTGGTAGGTACGACACACGAAATTATTAATGAGTGCAAGATACAAATCTGGACGAGGTACCTACAATTAGTAATTATCATGTAGTATCTTTTTCAATTTACTTTTTAAATTTCCAATTTTAAATTTTGCCTCGTCAAGCAATAAAGGGTATTTATTGTATATTTTAGGAATAAGGTACTCTTTGGTTCTTTTAGCGTAATAATTTTTGGCAACCGGCTGCATCAATAATTTCCTTTTAGTGGACCTAGTACAGTGACGTTTTTTCTGCCTTTGTACCTTATACTCGTCACTATAATAAGTTTCTAGGATAATTAGGTATATAGTCTTACAATCTACAGGGAGAATTTTACAGATCGAAAACAGTGCGTCATAGTTTGTCCTATATTTTCTCTTTATGTCCTTGCCTACTAGATATTTCATTAGTCTTATCTGTAGCTGTTTTATCCTATCTAAATATGTCTTAAAAGTAACTCCATAGCAGCTCAGCCCATAACTCAGTAATGAGTCAGCGAGAGCATGGTAAACAATGTGCAGGGTGCGTTTATTTACTATTCTACTTAGATAATAAAATTGACCTAAAATTGACCTTAATTTATTGCAGACTTGATTAATGTGTAATTTCCAATTAAAATGTTTATCAATTATCAAGCCGAGATACCTAAAACTATCAACAACCTCAAGTTGACTACAAGTACAGTTATGTTTATTTTGGTGCAGGCAATTGTATGTGTGTCCTATGATATTAATATCGCTTGAGCTTACATTTTTTGCTTTTTTATTGTATGGTGAAAATATATGCATACACTTAGTTTTACTGATGTTTAAAATAATTCCATTGTCATGCGCCCACTTCGTTATGTTTAAAAAATCCTCCTGCACCTTGTTTACCATGTCGGGCACATCATCGCCAGCGAGCAGCAGGCACATATCGTCGGCATACATATACACTTGGCAGTGTTGGACAACATTCGACACACTGTTCACATGCATGATATAGCCAATCGGCCCGTACACCGACCCAGTTGGCACACCAAGGCTCACCTCTGCCTCGGAACCAGCCGTCCCATTTATCACGGTTCTTAAAGTTCGGTTCGTTAAATATTCACGGAACCACTGGTTCATGGGTCCCCTGATGCCACACTCCTCCATGGCCTGAAGCAGTTGATCATGGTCCAGCGTGTCGAATGCTTTTTTGAAGTCAATATATACCACGAGAACCTGCCGCCCGCCGCCGAGACTAGTGTTAACATAGTTCGAGAACCGGGTCAAGGCCGTTGCAGTACTGCGCCCCTTACGGAAGCCGTGCTGCGCCGGCGACAATACATTATGATGTTCCAGAAATGCACTTATTTGTCCTATTACAATTTTTTCCACAATCTTATTTATAACTGGTAGTATGGCAATTGGTCTATAATTTGTGTAACTCAAATGGCTGCCTTGTTTGAATATAGGTCTTATTAACGATTTCTTTAATTGGTCGGGGTATACAACTTTTTCCATGCACATGTTAATAAAGTTTGCCAATGTTATACTTATATCCATTTTTACATATTTTATATCCTGTATCCTAATCTCATCGATGCCCGGCGCTTTCCGGCAACTCAAGTTGTCAATAATTTTCTCAACATAACTAGCACTAACTTTCCTGTACCTAAAAGAAACATCGGCCCTTTTTACATATAAATCACGGTTTAAAAATTTTTGGTTACAGTTATGTTTTATATCCAACACTTCCCGTGTGAACGTTTGCGAAAAATTACTACATATGTTTTGCACACTATCTGTTTTCCCCAAATATTTCATTATCGTACTATCTACATTTCCCTTAATTCTACCCATCCACCCATTAATGTTATTCCATATCTTCCTAAAGTCGCCCTCACACCTATTTATTTCGTTCTGCCTATACTCATTTTTGGCAGCATTTATAATTTTATTTACTCTATTTCTGAACCGGGTATATTCTAATCTAGAGGTCATACTTTTAGGATTAGATTTCCACGCTCTAAACAATTCATCTCTGCGCTGAATCATATTCTCCAGCTGTTTATTTACCCACGATTTAGATTTTCTCCGAGTTATCTGTTTAACTTCAATTAATGCCTGATTATAAATGCTGCCAAAAATTTGACACAGTTTTTCATACAGCAGTAATGGACATTTTATAGTTGATAACTCAGCCCAGTTAATCAGTTTTAATTTTTCTGTTACTAGTTTGTCACATAGTGCATACCGCACCGACGAGGGCGCATTCGGGTCACAATCGCTTGACTCGAGGTCTAACCGCACCCCTATCATATGATGATCGGATAACTTGCACGTTAGCATATGCGCAGTGGCGCGCGTTACACTGCTCCGGCGCAACCACGCGTGATCGATGCACGACGACTGCAGCCTTCCATCTACGATCGCCTCGCGTGTTATCTCGGTGGCCGGTATGGCACATTGGAGGCCGTGTCCACACAACATGGTTTTATATTTTGATAAAGTCGTATTCAAGTTGTTGCATAGTAAATCAAAATTCATATCGCCGATTAAAATAACATTATCAATAGGTGGAATTTGTTTTAAAATATTATTAATTTCTTGCAAAAAATTTAACTTGTTAGTTTTAGGTGGCCGATAGATAGATATAATATGCATTTTCTTCCCAGCTACATAAAGCTTCCCATGCAGTATTTCCGACGCCGTAGTATCACTAATGTCAGCACTGAAGTCCAGACCATCCTTGGCATAAATAAGAATGCCACCTCCCCTACTTTCTTCTCTTGTATTCGAAAACAAATTGTACCCAGTTATTGGAAAAAAAGATAACTCCTCTTGCTTAACGTTCACTTCAGATAATATGAGGATGTCTATATTTTCATCACATTGTTTTAATAAAACAATCAGTTCACTATATTGTTTCCTTAAAGACCTAATATTTAGGTGTACTACGTCTAACTGCTGGTTTTTATTTTTAATATTCTTACTCCATTCTTGAACGCTGTCGTATCTGGTATATTCAATATCATCATCTATATAATCAAACATTCCGTTGTTCATATCTTAGCTTACAAATCAACTAGTGTGTATTCACTCGTAAGTTGCAGTTATCGCTTGTTGTTTACTCTGTTTTTTCTACTATTTCAATGAGAGATTTTATGTCCTCCTCGTTTTTGATGGTATAAATTGTATCCTCCGTCTCACTCTTCTTTACCAATACATTAGAGTTCTGGAACCAAATGAACTTGTAAAAGTTTTTCAATTGGTTATTGGTGGACCAAAATAATTGTCGCTTATACTTGGTCATTTCCTCGTTGATATAAATTCTTTGTGTGCTGTCAGTCTTGTAAATTTTGCCATTTGTAATACGCGTCTTACGTTTCTGAATCCATTGATCCCGGGCTGCCTTAGTGCGCATCTTAATAATTATAGGCCGCGGCCGCTTGCGCTTTTCGCCGGAGTTTGCATCCACCTTCTTTTTTCGCGGGGCACCTACCCTCTTCACTGACTCGATATCATCAATTGTTAAATCAAGCTCTTTCGCGATATTTGCCACCACTTCATCCAATTTTTCATTTTCCAATTCTTCTACGAAAGCTAGCTCGACGTTCTTCTCTTTCTCTTTTTGCTCAAGCATTTCCAGTCTTTCTTCCAGCGCGGCGTTACATTTTTGTAGATACACATTATTTCTCTCCAGCGCAATCAATTTAGCTTCTGTTTTTTCTTTAAAATCTGCCAATTCCGCATATTTTTCGGAGTAAAAATCGACCAGAGTTGATATCTCCTCCAGCTTGGTCTCAATTTTAAACACTACCTCTAACTTCTGATTTACTTCCTTCAGTAGGTTCTCGACAGTAAGTTTTCCCAAGTCCACGGAGATTTTTGGTGTTATAGGTGATCCTTTTTTCACACATTCGTCGCATAGTTCGTTTTGCCCCATGCTACGTGCGCATTTTTTATGGAACATTCCGGCACAAGTACCTTTGCACTTTATAATATCATCCTTCGTAACTGATATAAACAATTTACACTTTTTACACTGCACCATTGTAATATCGTTGCTTCTACGTACATCCAGGGATTTTGCGTAAGCAAGCACCGTAAATTATCAACACGTCCGTACTCAAAGCGCTCAGAACGCGAATGATAGACCATAGACCAATGAGATCCTAACGTTTTTAATGCCTGAACAAACGCGAACTAACGTCCTCACATCCATACAGCATCAGAGAAATGGTTTATTTGCCTTTTTTCTGGGTGAACTAACGAGCGTGAAGACAGCCGCCCCCATGTATGAAAAAAAATTAAATGGCGAAATCGGCCATTTGCTGTCGAGTGCCCGCAAGTTAGCTATCTATATCGATCAAGCGTCGTCTTAAGATGTTAGTTCATCCATTGAAATCGTTAGGATCTCATAAAATAACATTTTAGAGCACTTGGTCTGATCGCCTTATATGGAGATTTCTAATTTTACGTTTTTATTTTTTTGTGGCTAGACCAATGAGATCCTAACGTTTCTAATGCCTGAACAAACGCGAACTAACGTCCTCAGATCCATACAGCACCAAAGAAATGGTTTATTTGCCTTTTTTCTGGGTGAACTAACGAGCGTGAAGACAGCCGCCCCCATGTATGAAAAAAAATTAAATGGCGAAATCGGCCATTTGCTGTCGAGTGCCCGCAAGTTAGCTATCTATATCGATCAAGTGTCGTCTAAAGATGTTAGTTCATCCATTGAAATCGTTAGGATCTCATAAAATAACATTTTAGAGCACTTGGTCTGATCGCCTTATATGGAGATTTCTAAATTTACGTTTTTATTTTTTTGTGGCTAGACCAATGAGATCCTAACGTTTTTAATGCCTGAAAAAACGCGAACTAACGTCCTCACATCCATACAGCACCAGAGAAATGGTTTATTTGCTTGGTTTCTGGGTGAACTAACGAGCGTGAAGACAGCCGCCTCCATGTATGAAAAAAAATTAAATGGCGAAATTGGCCATTTGCTGTCGAGTGCCCGCAAGTTAGCTATCTATATCGATCAAGTGTCGTCTAAAGATGTTAGTTCATCCATTGAAATCGTTAGGATCTCATAAAATAACATTTTACAGCACTGGGTCTGATCGCCTTATATGGAGATTTATAATTTTACGTTTTTATTTTTTTGTGGCTAGACCAATGAGATCCTAACGTTTCTAATGCCTGAACAAACGCGAACTAACGTCCTCACATCCATACAGCACCAGAGAAATGGTTTATTTGCTTGGTTTCTGGGTGAACTAACGAGCGTGAAGACAGCCGCCTCCATGTATGAAAAAAACAAAAATGACGAAATCGGCCATTTGCTGTCGAGTGCCCGCAAGTTAGCTATCTATATCGATCAAGTGTCGTCTAAAGATGTTAGTTCATCCATTGAAATCGTTAGGATCTCATAAAATAACATTTTAGAGCACTTGGTCTGATCGCCTTATATGGAGATTTATAATTTTACGTTATTATTTTTTTGTGGCTAGACCAATGAGATCCTAACGTTTCTAATGCCTGAACAAACGCGAACTAACGTCCTCACATCCATACAGCACCAGAGAAATGGTTTATTTGCTTGGTTTCTGGGTGAACTAACGAGCGTGAAGACAGCCGCCTCCATGTATGAAAAAAACAGAAATGACGAAATCGGCCATTTGCTGTCGAGTGCCCGCAAGTTAGCTATCTATATCGATCAAGCGTCGTCTTAAGATGTTAGTTCATCCATTGAAATCGTTAGGATCTCATAAAATAACATTTTAGAGCACTTGGTCTGATCGCCTTATATGGAGATTTCTAATTTTACGTTTTTATTTTTTTGTGGCTAGACCAATGAGATCCTAACGTTTTTAATGCCTGAACAAACGCGAACTAACGTCCTCACATCCATACAGCACCAGAGAAATGGTTTATTTGCTTGGTTTCTGGGTGAACTAACGAGCGTGAAGACAGCCGCCTCCATGTATGAAAAAAACAAAAATTACGAAATCGGCCATTTGCTGTCGAGTGCCCGCAAGTTAGCTATCTGTATCGATCAAGCGTCGTCTTAAGATGTTAGTTCATCCATTGAAATCGTTAGGATCTCATAAAATAACATTTTAGAGCACTTGGTCTGATCGCCTTATATGGAGATTTCTAATTTTACGTTTTTATTTTTTTGTGGCTACACCGATGAGATCCTAACGTTTCTAATGCCTGAACAAACGTGAACTAACGTCCCCTGATGCGTGGATATTTTTAGATTTGACAATTTCGTAGTGGGCGGGTTGGCGTGAAGACAGCCACCCCACTTTAAAAAAAAATAAAAAATTACAGAGTCGGGTCCTTACGATATTTTATAGTGAACAAACGTGAACTAACGATTATCTAGCTAAGTGAATGGTCAAAAGTGGGAAAAAGTGGTTTGGGGTGGTTAGCGTGAAGACAGCCACCCCATTTTGTTTTTTAAAAAAAAATATGACAGAGTCGGATCCTAACGATTTTACCTACTGAACTAACGTGAACTAACGATGAACTAACGATATACATATGCCATTTGCGGGCAAACGATTTGGGGTGGTCAACTTCACAACCATCGTTTTTTGTCCTAAAAATGTTTGACCGAGAATGTTTGGCATACTGTTGAATGGCATACTACTCGTTTATCCTACTATTTTCAGATGATGTGCGTATCGAAAGTTTCGATTCGAAACGTGATACCTACCTGAAGGGCTACTCCGATGTTGGAAATTTTACTGTCGTATAGTGCTATTCCATTCACTAAAATATTCTTTGACAGATGATCGAGAAGGATGGCGCTATTCGACAGTCAAATTTTGAACATCGGGGTAGCCCTTCTGGCATCACTGGTTTGACATGTCTTGCCAGATGGGTGTGTGATGTCGTCAAATCAAATGTCATTGTTTCAAATTTGTAAAATTGTATGTATTTTATTCATGAAATTACGCGATTAATCGAATTTTGCGGTTACGTGTTTCCATATCAGAATTTATTGTTTTTTTACAAAGAATAGTTTGGTATGCGTTTCGTGAAGGTCTATCGTAGGCCCAGACAAAATTATTATTATATTGATTAGTTTACGTCAAAACGATGACATGTAGGGAATTGTTGCAACTACAATGATTTGCTCTCCATACAAATTTTAATCCCGTTTTTCGTCCCTAAAAGGGATAAAACTTGGTATAAATGATAGCCTATGTCCTATTCTGATATATAAGGTACATAACTGGAAAGTTTCATCATAATACGTCCAGTAGTTTTTGAGATTAAGTGAAACGTACATACATACATCCATCCAAACTTTCACGTTTATAATATTATTAGGATTAGGATTAGGATGTAAGTAATTTTTATGTTTAAATAAAACATACACAAATAGTGAAATGAGACGAAACGGAACGTAGTAAACAAACATCGCACCTAACGTCATCTATTCACTTTTTACTGTATCACTTGGAAGTTGGAATGTCGTTGAACGCTTGACGACTGTGTTACTTCACGCTTGCGCGTACCGTACGGTAGAGATTGAAAAATGACGACTTTTGAATGAATTGAGACCCTTAGCGGCATCTAGCGACGTAGAACGATAGTAACTAACGGAGTACGGTGCGTAGTATGAAGAATAGCGGTCCCGTGTATATGGTCCTTGATTATGATACATGTTTTTTGTACCATATTTGAGGCAAATAAATAATCTCATATTTTATATTTTACGATTTTATTAAAAGTATACATATAGGAAAGTGACGTCATACCTGTTAGATAACATGCAACCATAGCCCCCTGTCAACGGAAGATAAAGTGATATGAAGCGCGGTACTGAGTAATGGAAACTGATGGGTTTTACGATGGAATGGAGTATTCTGATACCTATTTCGCTATCGACCGAGAGTGATAAATTAGATATGCGAGGCACACAAATATATCGCAAAATTTGACTAGGTCTAGTATCTATAATTAAAGCAAGAAACGCCTTATCCTAATGTCGAGACAATATTCTTTCGACACATTTCTTCACTGCGGCTTCTCACAGATACTCATTTCTAAAGGCTAGACGTAGGTTAACATGATATTTAAAAATTCTATGGTTACCATTCGATTTTGTATGTAGGTTGTACAAGATTCACGAGAATAATATTCAACTTGTAGGAGGGGCGTAAAAGCGCTGTCCGTGTGACGCAATTCCGTAAATTGAATTGGGCACAAAGGCGAGGTGAGTCAATAACGACCGAATTGGTTTATTTTTATAAAAAAAGAAGCACGTAAAAAATAAAATTAAAAAGTACTTTCCCGTACCGGGAATCGAACCCGAGCCTCCTGGGTGAAAGCCAGGTATCCTAGCCACTAGACCATACGGGAGTTGTGGTATTCGGCGAAATTATGTGTCTAGAGCGCAACATAGCTTCGTCGTTTATTGTATAATTTACAACCTGAACAAATGATGTAGATAATATTTATTTTAAACGTTTGTATTGAAACCTCAAGGTCGGTGATAACTGATAATTTATTAGTATGTCGTAAGTGCGTAAATGAAATGAACATTATAAACTGATTGGTGGTTATATTGAAATTATCTATCATTACCAAACATCATATTCTGGGCCTTGATACATAATTTAAACTGGCTATCAATGACGTAGGTACCTAGAGAAATAATACCCCGTCTCACTATTCTATGAAATAAGTATTGAAAAAAAATTTTTTTTTTTTTTTTTCAATAGCGGCGTCGCTGTGACGAGATTGGTCCGAATTAGATTTTGTGTTGCTGTTGGTCGATAACATCTATTATCCCAAATCGGGAAACAGCTGAAGCAAAACTGGCCATAAATTTTGCCCTAAATCTACCATTTCTGCACAAGACATTTAGACTATTATCAAGGAGACCTTATACCACATTAACGTTAATTACTAATATTAATGAATTATGAAAAAAACCACAAGTATGCAGGATTAAAATTCTAATTTGTGATTTTCTGTTGACTCTACTTCGTTCTGCCAGTATTTTGATATTGAACCATGAACACGATAACACGTTTTAATTTTCTTTAAATTTATACGAAAATTGCTAAATACGTAGTCTACGGTGTCGTGTATTTTGGGGGCGTATTGCGAAATTGTGTTCTCCACAACAAAAATCGACCCTAATAGCTTGTTGGGATTATCGGTGGGCGTCGCGACCCCCTGGGACGCCGGTGCCCTGACACGGCGGCATTTCATCACTGACACACTTTCTGCCCTATATTGTTACCCCTGATCGCCTTGGAAAAGATAAGGGTAGTTGGGTAAGCGGGATACTGATCGTCTTTTGTTTGTAGCCTGTTAACAAGATGATAGTGAAATGCGAGTAATTTTTTTATATAGGGCTGCCGTCCGTCCGGGCTTTCCCGGATTTGTCCTAGTTTGGAGGCCGTCCGGGTGTTTTCAAAGTGTCCGGGGAAAACTCGAACACTTTTTAGTGAATGAAGGCGATTCTTTTTTAATAATATTATTTTCGGGCACGTCCGGGGGAAAAAATGGATTTACGCCATATGTCCGGGTTTTTTTAAGTCTTTTTGTCCGGGTTCAGTGAATTTAGAGACGGCGGCCTTATTATACAGAGCTTCAATCCTTTAGATTGTGTTTAAATGGGACTATTTCTACGCTGGAATGGGACGACAGAAATTCTTACCCCAGATTCTATTGTTTTGGACTAAATTGTGTCATTCAAAACACAGAAAAGTGACTCCATTATATTGCTTGTTTCTGCATAATTGTTATTGTAGAAACTAAAACGTGGGCATGGATAATGTCTTAGCCCCGTAAAATTTTCAGAAACGCAGCATTGTTGACATAACGGAGCTAACTGTACATTTCAATTTCAATACATTCCACAAACTTTTACACGAATCCATCGAGTCTCATGCTAATTTAAATTATTAACATTTCATCCAATATAAAATGTATATTTTTATGATAGTCTGGGAATGAGGCGACGACCGTGCCTCACGCATTAGAAGTTAGAACTACCATAAAGTACCTAATCCTGTCCATCAAGTAAAAAAGGCTTATTTCACAAGCAATTTGTGTAATTTACGTCCTTTTAATATGGAGTAAATTAAACCATTGTCATGCAACACACGACCCATCCCGTTATGACGATAACCTCTTGACGTGATGTAAGAGCATTAAAGTCATAACTACCGTTTTGTTAAAATAAGTGTGAAGATCTACTATTCTCTATGTCATTATTTTACACTTCTTCGTTCAGGCGCCTCATGTTTATCTCGTCGGATGAAATTACAATGTAAAAAAAAACGACGAAATGCGAATCGGACTCGCGCACCGAGGGTTCCGTACAAACACTTTCCATATTATTTGGCCAGTTTAAGTTATGTTTTCACCTGGTATGTGTGGCGCCGCATACAAATGAGGTGCAAAGTTAACGCATCCGATCACGTTTGTTGTCCCATACAACAACCAAAACCACCTTAAATGTTTATTTTATTCTGTTTTTAGTATTTGTTGCTATAGCGGCAACAGAAATACATCATCTGTGAAACTTTCAATTGTCTATCTATCACGCTTCATGAGATACAGCCTGGTGATAGACGGACAGACAGACGGACAGCGGAGTCTTAGTAAATAGGGTCCCGTTTTTTACCCTATGAGTACGGAACCTTAAAAACTGTTATTCTTCTAAATTGAAATCCCATAAGAAACTGATGCTAGTAAGAAGGGTCGGATATTTTTTTCATACAAAGGGGATTAGCGTTTCGTTTATAAAAACTGAATACGTATACACTACTATAAACAGGAGCGCCTATTTGGCAGAAATATTGTTCCATTCATGGGTCACGGAGGAACGGGTTAATCTTTGTACAAAATAATCAATTGGTATTGGTATGATGAGTATTTCAGTTCCTATGCGAGTATCATCTAATATGTTGTTACGAGGCGTTACATCGTTTCGTATCTCTGTAATAGAAGTTTCATCCAATAGAAGGCGACCTAAGAGACGTTTGCAGCCATTACGCGTTCGACCTTCGTCTGCTCCCCCTTCGAATTCACTTAAAGCTCACTCCTAGTTATACAAAAGGTCGTAAATGACTGATCTTTTCATGGATGTACTGTCTTTTTGTGTCAACAGATCAAAACGGGAGTCTAACGGCCAGTACCATGACTCACAGGTGGCTCGTAAAACGCGCATGGCCGGGGAATTTGTGAACCGAATACAGATACTGGATCTTGGGTTCTAGAATGTCTTTGTTCTATTGTAAAAGTAATTGGCCTTTATCTTATCCCCGAGTCGCCGTTCTAGCTAGACGTTTCGAAAGCTGGATTGAAAGACACACAAGTTTAGATGTGTGTGTTCCTAAATTTGGTGTCAGTAAGTACTTTTTGCAACTTTGGAACTCTTTGGAACCTAAATTGCCTGATGAAGTATATTTTATAATGACTTTTGTAGTTTCGTAAACACCCCAGTATTCACTTTTTATTTTTCATTTTTTTTCTAGCAGTGAATAGAAACAAGTATCAGTGGTTTTGGTTTTATTTGTGAATGGCCCGGCGGTTTTTCGGGGCCGTGACACATATTATCTGGGTCTATCAAATGTTGTTGGATAGCAAAATCTCCGCGCCATAAATACCTAGCAAACTGAATCAAAGCATCATAACATAACAAAATATTATATTGTGATCCAACGAAAATATTCTTCTACATTTTCTGTGAGTACAAGTAACTTCATCACTTTAATTGGAATATTTGGGATAGGCTGGTGAACATTTAGTTCTATACCGTAATCTTCACGAACGTGATGTCACTAGAAGTTATGTTCGACTCACGTTACGGCCATTCTTAATTTAATGTTAATCAAATTCTCAAGACTATTATCCTGTGCTTGAAATGATAGACCTTTATAACTGGCCACGAACGGCCCGTCGTAATCCACGTCATAAATTTAAATTGGATTCCAATCCTTCATAATTGAATTCTGGATGAGATTATTATCTCTCTTGAGTTCACTGTACTTTTGGACCATTCGGGGCATTTAATAGCCCAAAATTACTCGATTCGTGTTAGATTCGGATCAAATCGTGACACAGCGAAACATTTGATAGTGTCGGCAGCTATAATTGCACTAATTGGTCATTGGATACCATCGAAGCTAGGAAAAGTTGCTAGCCGTCTTATTTGTGGAAAGTAGTCCGCGTTTGCTATTAGAGTTTCTACTCGACTTGCACGTGACATTGAGATCACGAGATGCAAAACACTAACTGCAGCATAACATGAACAATCTAATGCAGAAGGCTATAGATTTACACAGTAACCCAAATTCTCTTGCTCTTATTGCAGCGCAACGCAATTCTGAGTTGAAACTAACAAGATTAATATAACAAGATTTTTCAGTTTCGACAGTCTTAAAACTCGGAACAGAAAATATGCGTGCAAATGATGACAGCATAAATGTTCTATAGTGTTCGTAATTTTAATTGCTGTAAGAAAAGTACTTTCATCGAAGCTCGTTTGGAATAGTAACCAGGCGTCGGATTCGTGGAAAGTTCATGGAAAGTGGTCCACACTGGCGAGCCGATTAGATTCTCCACGCCCCTAGCCGGCGCGGCGACGTGTGGGCTACTAGGTAGACAATTATCTAGACACGAATGTGCTGCTTTTAGGAACCTCATGACGTGAGGGCAAGACGTTCGAAGATTTTAGGAAACTAGCACCTGACAAGAAGTAAATGAACTCTTGAGGGTGGAATACCTCTACGCCAGCTATTCCACTGGAACTTACCCTTCCCAACACCAAACACCCATATCCACAGCACAACGGTCCGAAAATTGCTGATAGGCGGTGAGTCGACGGGAAGGAAATATGGTACGGTACACCATGCAAGTTTGCTACGACTACTAATCCATTCTTTTTTTCAATTTCTGAATATATTCAGCAACAACAAATCTGCAACTTTCAATGCAAATCATTGACACCATTAGCCAGGCTGATGTCATTCAATTTCATTATTAGGTTGTTGGTCAATGACTAGCTACTATTTTAGAAATATAGAAATTATTCACACATTACGCGTATAATTGCTTGTTACTGATTGTGAATAGTGGCTGCTGCTCAGATTTAGGATCTAATTAGCATTTTTTCTTGATAATTAACTTCCTGCCCATGGCAATATTTGACTTCGCCACGTCATTCATGCATTCAGAGTTGTCTTCAAGAGAATAGAAGATATTTTTAAATATTTATATTACGAGCTTCTATTTAATTTTCTTCGTCTGTGTAACTTTCCTTCTATTGTTCCGCTTCAAACTTCGATTAACGTGTACCTTATTAACTGTGAGCGGAGACTAGAGACTGAAACTTAATGTACTTGCTTCTTATTACAAATATTTTTTGTAAGTCCGATTATCTTACTTATAGTACTTGCTTCTTATTACAAATATTTTTTTGTAAGTCCGATTATCTTATATAACTTAGGGAAAAATGTCGTCGATGCAATCGATCGAGTTGTTAAAATATTTACTGGTGTAACGTGACCGGGACGCGGTAAAATAGCCCTGAAGGGTAGCCGTCCCATGAGGCATCGAGGCGCGAGGAGGGTCAGCCCCTTACTCGTGCACATAGGTGTTTATAACTCGTTACTGCCAAGGACACCGCTCAAAAATATGTTCATCGATTTTATTGGACGTTTAAAGACTTACTGAAAAGAAGATTGAGCCGCAATGGGATCTCGTTATACTAAAATGTTGCACCACAGATTGGTTTTACGTATGAAATGTTACCTTAATTGTAATAGACAATACAATAGAGACAAGGATATCAAAGAGGTAGGCTTCTTCTTCTACTAAAAGACATGCAGGCAATTCTCCAATGCCAATACCGTCGTGTGAAACTCACATCATTGTGTACAAAATGTACCCTGATATGGCAGCAGGTCACAACTGTCACAAGTTATTTTTAAACTAAGCGGTTAAGTTATTCTAAAGCCGTGTCAATAACAGCAGTGTTATTAAAGCATTGTTCAACCTCCAGAGCAAGGAACGCAAGTGTGTCTGACGAGGGTGTGTATTTACGAGCAAATATCGCGGCTCGCGCGACATCTGTTGTTTGCTGACAAATAGAAACGTGCCCGGCATATTTGTCTGGGTGCATGTCTCTGAAACGTCTTGGGGTATATCTTAGGACCAAGACACGTAACGCAAGATGGAAGAGTATAATCACTTTCGACAAAATATAACCGAATTTAACGAAATCTTATTTCCGAGAGGAACTACACGAGTTACTAAAAAATACCTATTGCGCAATAGGTGTGTCTATATTATTTGAAAAGTTCCCTTGATTATTCTAGAATCCCATCGCCAGATCGGACCTGCCTGTCTTCGAGTAGTAATTTTCATGCATAAATGACAAACGAACTGAGACACTCCTTCAAGTCGGTTAAAATCGAACTATATCTTATCCCATGAATGATGAATGATGCATTTATCCCATGATGGATTTATTGGAGGTACTAATGATCGCCGCTAGCGATTCCCCTTCCCTTGCGTATGTCGGATTTTAATTGGTGCATCCCCTGGATTATTCGGTTTCGATGTGCTTGTAAGCACTCTTACTAGAGGCTTTTACTAACCACTCGTCCTGCGTCATACCCCTAACACTCGGTAACACTTCAACACGTATAGTTTCAATTTGTATGGAATCACTAGAATCAGCACTACATTGAATCGAATCTACCGATGACAATGTCTTTGTGAACTCTCCTTAGTCTTCTGTATTACTTTCTATGAGTAGCAAAGGTGCTAATGGACGCACAATAACAAATGTCATAACAAACATCATAATGTGATTCAACTGCCGTTTCTTTCAACGTAAATATTAGTTGCTTGCTAGCACATTCCTTTAATAACTGTTTAGTTCTTGCGTCTATATTCTTAGATAATTTATCTACGAAGACGCAGAAACCTTATATAGTTTCATATTCATCCGTAGCTATTAATGCTATCATAGTCCTTTCAATAGTTATACTCAATACGCACTGCCATGGCGATAAGGCACCTCTTTCCAGAACTTTGAGTCTCGATGTTATGTCCAACTGAAATGGCATAGGTAACAACGGTGCTCGTCTTTAGTTCGACCCATTGAGCAGTAACAATGCACTAGCACTGAACGTAAATGTTGTTAGAACAACAATAAACGTTCTGAAGTGCTATTTGAATCCCTGGCACTGCTGTGTTATTTATTTTATCGTATTGCAGGTTGTAAAGGGGATTGCATGTGGTTTAACTGGGAATATCACGATTGAAAAGCGTGCGTTGTGCGTGATTGTGGCGTGATGAGAATGGATGGACTACTGTGTATAGGAGTCTGAAGTTAACACGAATGATGAGACAATTCAGTAATGTACCTAAAGGAAAAAAACTCTGATAAAATTGTGCTCTGATAAAATATACATGAAAAAAGGCCAAAGAGTGAATTAATCAATTTATAAGCGACGATTGATTCAGGGTAACAAAGCAAGGCGCAATCACAGTCAATCTCTATATGTCCACATGCATTAATAAACGCCAAATACTTAATGCAGTTTTCATTCCAAAGCCAGTGGGTGGATAGCCTGCGTTATGACGTTATGAGCCTTATGTAGTAAATGCTGGTATTTTGCCAACTCTCACTAGCGCTATAATGAAACACTGCATCCGCCTAGTTTAAATGCTTTGAGAACAATGCAGCCACACCTTGTGAAGTTCTTTATTATGCATGTAAACAAGTTTTACAACTGCCCGGCTCAAAGGAGCGAGTTTGAGACACCAATAGAGGTTTTTCTGGATTGCACTAGCTGAGGCAATTTTTCTGGCTCAAAATCGGGCAATGCGAAATCGGTGTGCCGCCTCTTGTAAAGTAGAGGGAACAATTTAGCGACACTGACAATTTCATTCACTGTATGTTATCTGACTCTTAAATGTGGTTGATAGTTCACTTGGCTCAAAATTGCCCAAATATAGGCCTTTTGCTTTTCACGTATGAAAAACCATACTGTGCTTTTGTCTATTACCAAATGTAGCACGGTGAGCCTGCACTCGCCCGCCATATATATATTGTCGGAACAATAAAATGGGCGTTTTGCAATATGCGGGACATGTCGGAGTTGGCTTTCAAACAGTTCTGTTCAAAACTACGTCAGTTGCCATGTGCAACGGTACTCGCATAGTCGATTTGAACCCTAAATAATCGCATAGCTACTCTGATGTTGGCACTTCACTAGCCTTATTCGCCAAAGCTATTGTTTACCAAGTGGCCCTTAAACAGTAAACGTCTTTGTCTGTTTCCAAACATCGAATCGAGTACTATAAACCTTTATAACCTTTTACCATGTGAGTTAATGCTTTCTCTTTTTGTTCACAGGTAATAAATTGCACCTTTCCGCACGCGTAAGGTAAAAGCGAGCCCATCGCAGTTTCATCGATTCGCTCACATCTGCATGATGTGAAATTGATTCGATAAGAGTTTTTAATAGCAGTATAGTTTCATTTCATCATATCCAACAGCCAATGTACTTCCTTAACAGTAAACTTATAATATACATAATAGTCCTTTGACTTGGATTTAGATGAGTTTGGTATGTATTAGAGGGTAAGTATGCGTGTTTACATCATACAGTATGTAAATTCTATTCAGTAGACACTTTTTCTAAATATTTAAAACATTATCGAAATTAAAATCGCCTTGACTTACTTGGGTCAAATAATATAATATCTGCTTATTTACCTACGATAAAAATTATATCTGCTACTAAATAACGCTTGTTTCATGTTGAATTGTTTATAATATGCGTTATCTGCCTGCCCCTTGTTTGTTTAATCAACCAACAAACATCGAAGTTGCAATAATCACAAAACATTTTCCTCAGTAGTTGGCCACTGCGGCCGGACACTTGATACAGACTTGATAGCCGTTCTCAGAAGCGGGAAGAGTCGGCTTATCAACCACTCTACCAAGATCTCCGATACCGCACACTGTCCATTAAACGGCATCGAGGAGTAGCGCTCTTCGGAAACTGGCTGCCAACTGAGCAGTTACTTTTCTAAACTTTATTCCATTTGAGTAGCTCTTTGAGTGAGAATCTTGTGATGCAAATTTTAAGGTTGAAGTTGGCACTGAAGGGGCTGGAGATAAAGCCCTTTGGGACGTATATATGGCTTAGTACAGACGGCTGTCGTGATGGTGACAGTGTAACATGTTGCGAATGTTTGTGAGGTCTGTATACATAATGTTTTAATGCGCGAGGCAGATGAATAATTAGGAATTAGTCACGTAGAGCTCTTGTTAAGTTTCCAATTGTCTTCAGTTAACTAGTTGAGAGGTTGTTTTCTAATTCTACCAAACTGCTGAGTTAGATGGAGAAGTTATTTTTTTTAAAGATGCCTTTAAATTTATCGTGCATTGTCAATTAGTACTTAGGTTAGGCGTGTAAATTTTTTTTGTTCTTTGTTGTTTCATCCTGAAGGATCTTGAACCAAGTTAAACGGCAAAGTGAATAAATGAAAATGTACCTATAGTCTTTACAGCCATCGTAGCACAAAAGAACGCTTAATGAGAAATGTCCTACTCTGCATTAATTAATACCAATATCTAGACAGCTGCGGCTTGGATTTAAAGTCGATACACTTTAGAGACTCCATATAAAGCTACAGGACGTTCAATTGTTCAATGCCTTTGTTGGATCAAATTGGGTAATCCTCGTTCTCGGCATGCGTCTGGTGAAAACACATTTCGATGGCACATTGTTCTTCGGCATATGCTTCAATTTACTTTTTTCGTAGAGAAAACTAGTTAAGTGATATTTGTAACGCTAAAAACAGTAACAGCTGAGGGCTCTCTCGAACTGAATGCTAGATTATTTGCGCTTTAGCAATGGTGGTCGTTTCCTTCCTTTTAGGATCAGTCACGGATCACCCGGAGGCATGGGTTCGTAATTCGTGATTTTATCTACATATTATATATATTATTTAGGTCTTCATTGAAATATGCATAATATAATACATAAAATAATATATTATGTAGTTGTGTTAATCAATATTTACTACCTCGAATAGAGCTCGATCCATTCTGAGAATTCTAACGTCGTGTAATACGGTCGGCAAATTTTTCAAGAAATGTTACTTCTTCCGAATTTTGATAAAGCCCTATTAAACATGCATAAAATGGACGGGGCCGTCATTAATAAAAGTGTCATAGAACATATTTATCAATCTGTAATAGGTATTATACAATTCGGTAGCTATAGCACCCTTTTGAAAATGGGAATTGTTAGGCATTGAACGGATGGCTGTGGGGGCGGGCGCCCCGGGCCCCGCAGCGATCGATACCCGCCGTCAAGCAGCATCCCTCGGAATGTGAACAGCCCGGGAACGGATAGCCTAGCTTTCCCAGTTTGTTTTGGGAGCTATTTATTGTTGTTCAATGACTACTATATTAGCAGTGTATAAGAAAAGACTTAAGGAGGGTACGCCATTCATTCCAAAAAATAAAATAAGGAGTTATTATTTGGCTGGATGTGATATTAATCAATTATTATTACTATGAGTTAATAAAAACATCCACAAAGTTCCATTATTCGAAACATTCCGTTTTGTTAATTTGTTCATGGTACGGTTTTTTAAATTATTTAGTACGGTTATCTATAATTTATAGATATAATTCGTACAGTATTTAGTTTTGTTTACTGAAGCATGTAAAATTAATCCAAAATACCGTGGGAATACCTTCTGTTTATATCGAAAGAAAAACAAAAAAGATTTTCCCGTACCGGGAATCGAACCCGAGCCTCCTGGGTGAAAGCCAGGTATCCTAGCCACTAGACCATACGGGAGATGAAGATGTTGACGAAATTTGTGTTTATTTCATTCGATAAGGTCGGCAGCTTTAAAAAGATAACAAATAAATGTTTTGTTCGCTAAACAATACTCAATGCTTATCTTTGGTTACAATTACAAGTATTTATATTGATTGTGAATATTGATACGCTTTGCGATTGTTTGAAATACAAACTTTGAATGTTTTTGTTATTGGTTTTTGGCTCTCACAGCTTGCCCACGTTTAGCATAACTGTGACGTGTGTGCGCTCTTTGTGGCGCGACAAATACTTCCTCTCTCTCTCTTTTTTTTTCGATACCGTGCGGGCATGACAGTGGTGCTGAGTCGCGCGGATCGTGGCAGGATATGCTAATGCTAACCCTGCAGAAGTCTTGCGGATATGTTGCTTGGCATCCAGGTCTTTCAGGCGCTGACGTTCAGATATTTCCAATTTTTTGGAAACAGTACAGCGCCACTGATTCATCTTCATCGTCATATCAGCCGATAGACGTCCACTGCTGCACAAAGGCCTCCCCAAAGTTCTCCACAACCATAGGTCTTGCGCCGCCCTCACCTAATTCTTCTTCTTGGGGGCCTTCCCACGCTGCGTCTTCCGGTTCGCGGTCGCCACTCAAGAACCTTCCCTCCCAGCAATCAGTCGGTCTTCTAACAAAAGTACAGTCGGGTAATGAAAAGGTACGCCACTTTTGGACCTTAATGCACATAGAGTTGGATAACCGGCCAAGTGCCATCAAATAAAAAAACGGCAAAAAAGTCACGTTTGTTGTATGGGACCCAACTGAAAAATGAATTTTATCCTGTTTTTAGTATTTGTTCTAGGGGCAACAGAAATACATCATATTTGAAAATTTCAAGTCTACTTATAGCTATCACGATTCATGAGACAGCCTAGCGACAGACAGATATACGGACAGTGGAGTCTTAGTAGTAGGGTCCCGTTTTTACCTTTTGGAACCCTAAAGATTACGAACTAAAATCACTATGCCTAGATATTGACGAGAAAAGAAAAGGTTATTTACATTTGAAATGAAGTCAGAAATAAAATCAACATCTTTGCCCCTCTGTAGGGTCTCTCGAGCCCTCGCGAGGACGGCGGTAATGAGAGCCTTCGTCTGAAGGATACTCCAACAGTATTCTTGTTTTCTCACAAAATGCTACGTTTCTTTATTGAGCTAGAATCAAAGGATCTCGTTGACCTTGACCTGATTTTGATGCGATGTTGTTTGCGCTTTAGGAGACTACGGTTCTGAGGTCAGGTTGGATAAATGAAACACCGAATGTATATAGTCCTTTTGGTTGGCGTTGTGTACGATCTCATTAAAGAAAACAGTCTGTTGTGTGGTTTTGTACCTCATTATCGCGCGTCATAAGAGATTTTGGTGGATTATCAATTCTAAGGTCTTTGCCAAGAAAGCTTAAATAGTTACTACCTGAGGTTCTATTCCTGAGGAAAAGCAATTTTAACTCTTGGCAAAGATCTAAGAGTTGATAATCCACCAAATTGACACCTTATCTATTAAGCTGGCTTCTCTTTTATGACGGACGATAATGAGGTACAAAACCACACAAAAGTACTGTTTTCTTTAATGAGATCGTACACAATCACCACCGAAGGACCATAGTGCTGTTGATAGTAGCTACCGTGTTCTTACTAAATATTATATGTGGAAAATATTCTACATGTTTCTCTTAAACCAGGCCAACTCCCGTGTGATTCACTTACTCAGCCTGACCTCATTCGAATCGAACCTTAAATCGAAGTGTCGGGATATTACAGTTACAAAATATGTCGAAGCTCTCTGTCTGCTTATTCCCAAATTCATATTACTCCTTAAGAATCAAAGCGACACTAAAAATCAAGAATCATTAAAATACTGACATTGTCTGAACTGGACAGCATTTGCACCGCAATTCAAAGAAAATTCAACCTAATTACATCCCCAAGTTGTTATCTACGGCTGACTTATTCAACAGTTTGGTGGAATTTAATAATGCACGGTTTGCACTGTGACAGCTTGTTCCACAAGCGAACAAACTTGTATTATTCGTCTAACAATTCAAAGTGTACAGTGCGTTGGTTGGACTCGAGTCTCAAAAATTTAACAAATTGTGATACGTTCAAAAATCCTGATTGTCTTAGACAGTTCTCTCTATGATCAAACGAAAGCATCCTTGATGATAATATATCAATGTTACTATTTAGAACAGAGCTATTGCAATTTATTGGTATATATTTGAAACCTACAGTTTGAATTTTTCATTCATAATTTTTGTTTCAAAAACTACTCGAAATTGATAAAATTCACGCAGGTAACTGGTTTTTCCAACTTATTTTCGACTATTTTACATAGAAAACTATCGTGAGTCTCAGACATATTAAAATACTTAAACGGGTTTTTACTCACGTCGTAGAAGTCGAATAACGCTCGACATGTTTCGAATCGGTACGCGATTCATCATCAGGAGAGACGATCAGTCCACGCATAAAATAGCTATGTTACTATCTAGAATGCAGGGAAAAGTATTATTCGCTTCAAAAAGTTGGTTGAATTGAAATCCATACTATAATATTATAAATGCGAAAGTGTGTCTGTCTGTCTGTCTGTCTGTCTGTCTGTCACCTCTTCACGCTTAAACCGCTGAACCGACTTAGATGAAATTTGGTATGGAGATGGTTTGAGACCCGGGAAAGGACATAGGATACTTTTCATCCCGAAAATATTTAGTGTTCCCGTGGGATGAGCGGGTAACACTGCGTGGCACAGCTAGTTATCAATATATTTTGTCACATGAAGAAAAAAATAATTAAAAGGAATAAGGGCTCTTCAGATACTAATTTCTTCCCTTTCCCGATATGTTTTTATTATTTTACTCCAAAGTATTTTGCGGTGATGTGCACTATTCGACATGACTTGTACCTTGTACCTCACAACGGCAAGGACCAATGAAAGTAGAATTTAATATAAATAACTTTTCGCAGGTCATGAATCCTGAATACAGGTGACTGCGGTATAAGAACGCTATTCCCAGAAACGGTTTTCGAATCTACATAAATATGGTGAATCTCTATTGTGTAGGAATACCCGCGATAGTAACTGTAAACTCATTTCATTTGTTAATTATTCATGTTGCTTGGTTACCTTAATCTCCGCAATATTAATAGCCCCTGTAATTCATGATAATCCGTATAGTCCCGATCTTTCTGACTGTGATTCATGAATATGTTAGTAAACGCTGGAAAATCCCGAGTAGATAAAACGATGACTATAACTTGAATCTGCTCCATCACGTTTATGGCTCCATAAACTTGATGAAAGTAGTTCAATGCCATGTTGCCAAATTATGGGCAATTCAGAGCGGAAACGTGTAACGATTCACGTCGATTGGGCTCCTAACCTCAACTAAATATAGTCCTGACTCGTTAATAGGGTCTGATTGGCCGTCAAATCATATATCTAACCATCTTCTCATCTCTTCACATCCGATATAAGTAGCTGGTCATCATGAGCTCCTCATTTAAAATCCTGTTATTTTGGAAAACGGAGTGCATAGGCATTTTCTGGGTGCGCTCGTTCTATTGTAGACTTCAGCCCTAAAAACAAAGGATAATATTATTAGTAAACATGTCTATATTCCTCTTGCTGACTACCACATATCTGACTATCTCTACATACTGGCCTTTGACGATTCTGGCTATGACCAGTTGAATTCATGATATGATATGAAGGTCAACCGGAATGCACGTGAACAGGAAATGACGCCACTAGGAAGTTGAAACAGCGCTACTATCAACTTTTTGGATATTTTGATAGGCGAGATTTTTTGAAGAGCTAAGCTCTTTTCGACGTATCAATGTCCACCTGCCTCTCTCCTGAGCCCTATTCTTGGCAGAATAACAAAATTACAAGCTTTTTCATCATCATTTGTCGTTTACTTCCTTCTTATTCGTATCATCTTTCACACAATTGCAAGCTTTTTTATTATTTGATAAATAATCCGTTATTCTATTTTAGTTAATTGCTTAAGCGGATTAAAGGCAGCGATGTTAAGGATTCCGGATCGGATTAGGGATTAATTCGCTATCGATATAGCTTGATCCGTCCTTTGTCTGGCCCAGGCGAGACGACGCTTGTGACAAGTCTATTAAGGCGACGGGTAGTGCAAAACTAGCGCCACTCACAAATTTTTATTATATCTTCTAAACCAGATCAATTTCCAGTAATTGCAATATTTGAGGAACTGGAAAAACACCTATAGTATTTATTAAATTATTATACACAATTTCTTGTTCTTTAGTTGTGTCTAAAAACTTGCCCAAAACTATTGTGGCCGCTTTTGACGTGAACAAGTTTTGTAGGGTGAACTACACTGAACAAATTGTATATAGTGATTTAATAAATATTAAAGGTGTTTTGCTAGCTCCTAGACTTTAAGCTATTTTAAAAAAAATATCAGATTATGAAGGTATAAGAAAAAAGTCGTAAGTGGCGCTATAGTTTCGCACTACCCGTCGCCTTAAATGACGTAACAACCTGTTTGCGGTCGTGGTGGGTTGGTGGGATAGGAGACTTGAAACTCCTAGGTAATGTGTCAACACGTAGTGTTATGACAAAACCTTATGACTGTTTTTCAAGAAATCGTAAAAGATACGCTATTTACCAAAACATAACACATCAAAATGTACTTATCTGCGAATGGCCCATATATATAAATAACACCTGTAGTAACATAACACGAATCATTTTATGACTGACAATGAATCGATTACAATACGATTAAAATCAGTTAACGATTCGGATTGTATATCTATCTTGCTCGCACTTATGCGATTTTAATAAGAGCGTGCGAGAGAGGGGTAAAAGCCGAATCGTTAACTGATTTTAATCGTACTGTACAATAAAGTAAAAATAATAACATCATTATTATTACATTATTGTCTTTCACGTTTGATGTGAAATAAACAAGCTGATAAGATTAAGAACTTCGCTTCTATGAATGCTTCGCCACTAACTTTATGGTGATGGAATGTGGAAATATGTATAGTTGTTTACCACATATTTGCACACTTTTCCACTTACGTCATCTACTTTTTAACCCCGACGAAAATAGATGGGTGTTATAAGTTTTGCATGTGTATCTGTGTATATTTTCATTTTTTCATTTAGTCAACATCCCAGTTAGTCCACGTTTCTCATCAACCTCTTACCTCATCCACATTTTCAGATTAATCTCATTCCAAGTTGGAGGAATTCCTCTCCATCGGAATTCGTTGACTGTAAGGATCATCTCCTATACCCATTGCATAACTGACACTTTCTTCCTTTTAATCCTTGTTACTAATAACCGCTGCCGCGTGGTTAGGCTTGCCACACAAGGAATGACAGCCACGACTACTTTGCAAAGAAGTGTAACGACAAAAAAGAAGAACCGCCGCACGAAATACAAAAAATAAATGAGCTAAATGTGGTGTATGTTGCTACTGGGACCCTTTATCTCTGGTATTGTTCACAATTATCCCTCAGGCCCCGCACTAAAACCATATAAGAGACAAAGGATCCTGTACATGTTTAGTGCTTACTGGCACCCAAGCTTACATTTGGTACACAATCAGCCATCAGGCCCCCAGAGCGTGACGCATGACGCCGGGGCCGGCGCGGCACGGCCAAGGCCCTCGAAGTTGCGTGCTGCTTCGGTTGTTTCCTATGGTGCTACGTAATCATGAGCATGGCATAACACAAGGTTGGCTTTGGTTCCTTCGGAACTTCAAGTTTCCAAGTAAATGTGCAAATGTTTAATGGTGCTACCGGCATCCGAGCTTACCTCTAATGGCTTTGATATTGTTCATAATCAGCCATCAGGCTCCAGAGCGTGATGCATGACGCCGGGGCCCGCACGGCCAAGGCCCTCCAAATTGCGGTTTATGCGCTTCGGTTGCTTTCCATTGTGCTACGTAATGATAAGCATGGCACCCAAGATACAAGGTTAGCTAAGTGTGCTCTAGTTTGTACGAAATGGATCTACGTCCTACAGGCGAGGCAGCTGGAACTGCTGCATTGCTCCTTGTTATAGTTTATAATCAGGAATAAACCTTTTCTCGTCTCAATTGCCATACAACTAAAAAGGTAATAAAAAAAAGGTAATCAACCCAATACGTACGTTTTAGTACCCCAAAATAAATTTACAGAAGAACTTTAGCGATCGATAAAAAGGCAATCTCTACGCTAAAGAGATTTTTCTTGGTAATCTTTTTTTAGCGAAGTTGATGCTAAAACAAACCAAATAAAGATCTAAGTAAACTTCACTCTGTATTGATAACAAGCGCCTGGTCTGGTAGACGTAGAAACCTTTTAGTTCTTGGCCTGTGTAAATATTATATTCTTTCCTCGCTGCGAACTGCAAGATGTTCCGCAGTGGCATTAATAAATCAATATGAAATAAGATAGGGGTATCTGGTTCTAGCAGTCCCCAGAGTATACTAAAATCTCTTACCCTGGATTTGCAGACAGAGAAACATGAAATGTAGGTACCTATTCGTTTGGCTGTAGTAATGTCTGTTTGACAAGTTTACTATAGACATTTTAATAAACTTGTAATGAAGAATAAGTTAGTGGCAATGTAAATTTGACATTCCAATCACCAATGTAATTGTAAACAGATCTTCGCTAGCATACTTAGTTTAGTGCACACTAACCTCAAATTCTTTATGAGATTATGTTTATTTATCTACATACCAGTCTCTAAACTTGACATCAATATTCCGAATCAGTGAAAAAAACTAGTTAAACCACATCATACCCAGCTGTGAGGAGTCCGTTGATTCCGTTGAATGAGTCCTATTTTGTCTATTTCAAGACCGGTATTGTTATTGAGTTCTAGTGGCCGTTGCGATTATGATATCACGCCTAATACCTATTTTTGTACACTCAAACAATCTCGCATACCTTAGTGATCAGTAATTTCGGAAACAACATAATGTTTCTTCAATGGGTTGTACTAGTTTAAAATCCATCGTTAAAGCCGGTTTTCCTGTAGTCAATACTAACATGAATGTTTTCTGTACATGTAGCTCATATTATCGTGAAGGTTTTAAGCAGTTGAGATTTTTTCCGTGTGGATGCAGCCGAAAAATAAGGATTTGAAGCCCCCTTCACTTTTAGTGTCCAGTTCACAGGAAAGACGTTAACATTACTCTAACTTATAGTCATAGTAAAAAAAACTGTATGATGAATTGTATCATTGGATGACACTTCCATAACTCTGCATTCCTTAGAGATTGGTCGTTTCGCAAACAACAGATGCTTGTTCAATAATGAGTGGTCCAATTAGCATTTAATTAATGATTACGCACAATCTTGATTAAGAATAAGGCTCACGTTTGGTTCATTGTGTGGCTCCTTGAGAAGAACAATGGCACGCAAACATTCTGGGTCAAAGTTTTAAAGGCATTCTTTTGTACTGTAGTTTCGCAGAAACCGGTATCTGATTTTGCTTTGTAATCAGGATATTCGTATTCCGCTATAGGGGCTGAAATGGACTTGTATACTACCTAGGTATTTCTCGTCAGTACATGATTATTATCGCATCACAAAACTAGGTTTTTCATCTCTTTGTCGGTTTAAATAACTAGTTACCTATTTGTTATATGAGTTTAATCGGTTTATACCTATTCGAAATTGAGTGTTTAATAAACTTTATTTGTTTACGGTTCTTTTATTGCATCGTGTTGTAATATATTTTAATGCACATATCGAATTTTGTATCAATGTGACCGTCCGTCTTAAGTCTGTTAAACCACAGAATAGATAATAGTACAAGTACAGAAGGCACACTACTTTGATCTTTACAAAAGCCGCTTATTTTAGCCAAAAAAATATGATTTATGGCCCTTCTAAAGTCGTCGTCCCCAGCGCAAGCCAAACGGAACGTTAAAGCTGCGTGCCAACGGTGAAAATGAATTGGCTCGCTTGCCGCGTCGCCGAGAGCGAGGGCTGTCAACGACTAAAAATAAAAATGTTTCCTATTTATTTCTTGCATTCAATATAGAGAGCAATATATTTATATTCTTCATACATTATATTAATTATTTCATTATTCAACTATAAAGTAATCAATCTCAGAATTTGGACGAATTGAATCCACCACCAGGCTGCAAAACATTTTAGCTTTATTTTTAAACATTTTAATACGTATAATATAATAAAATAATGCAACGAATGCGTTACCTTAACATGCAATTAAATTCTTGAGCTTCATTTTGTTTTTGCTTAGTTGTCCGATATTTATTTATTTATTCATATATATATTCATCACTACACACCTAGTATAAAACAAAGTCGTTTCCTCGTCTGTCTGTCTGCCCCTATGTATGCTTCGATCTTTAAAAATACGCACGGACGCACCGTGCCGTGCCGTGCGAAGCCGGGCGGGTCGCTAGTAACAAATAAAACATGTACAAAGGCGAACTTATCCCTATTAGGGATCACTTCCAATACATTTCTTTTAACTCATTATTTATATATTTTATATACTTACTTATCAAACTATCACTCAATCGTTTATTCATTACTAGTAATTTTACAAACTTCATATCAAATATTATTATAAAAACCTCTATGATTGTTGATTTAGTAGTAGACATACTTATTTTACTAGAATTTAAATTGACAAATATCAGTAAATAATCAATTCAAAATTACATAAGTACTTAACAATTAAAATTGATCTGAGTAACCAGTGTTAAATATGGAAGTAGATACACCTGCAATATGTTTTTTTATTATTATTCAGTAACTACTTATTATATTATATTTGTATAGAATCTTTTTATCGATTCATATTTTTTTATGTGGTAATACCACATTTTTTATTTTTATAAATAATGACACAAAGGTAAATTAAGAAAGAAAAATTGAATGCGATCTACTACAATCGAAGCGGGATCATTGTTCCTACAACCCGCTGCGATACAATATCTTTTCGCTGTCTTTTTACTCATTCAAACACTTTATATTATAATATAACACTGGTATCAACAGATGAATGAGGAACGTTCACTTGCGACGTACATAAATCGGAAGAGCGTGCGCGCGAATTTCGTGTACGTGCGTTCCGAGACACAGCATGGCAGCCACTGAATAGTCCCCATGCATGAGGCCACCGGCATGTACTTGTAGCGGGAAAAGTTTATCGCGGAGTGCGCCCCGCCTGGTTAAACTTGAGTTGGGTCGTGGGTCGTTTTCTCAGAATTAAAAGAAGAACACGAAAAATAAGGGCACCCTACCAAAATGCTTGTAAGAAAACTGTCAAGTTTCGGTCATACATTTTGTCTGCACGATTAATTAAAATTGGCTTACTCATTTATTTCCTTCCTTACATATTCATGAATCAGCTTAGCTATCGCTATCACCATTTAGTACTTTCACGTTAGTATAATATAACTCTATTCGTTATCATGTCTTATCGAGCTGTCGTTATCATTATCGTTTATCAATCAACAACACGTGTTCTAGATTCTATTTACCTTGACTCTCGCTCTTACAGGCCTTGGGCGGAAAAGCTTAATTACCTTAATAAATCCGGCGAGTTACGTCCTTTTTGTAAAGAGGACGGCCCACTTAGCAGATACTTACTTACCTGAGCTATCGATCAATTAACTTGGGCACTAGGTCAATGCGAGCACAGCAGACCACTTAGTTAATTAACTAACAAGATTTAGCATCCTGGTGTGTATGATATATTAAAGACATCGATATCGATAACTCACGTCCCGCTCTAACACGCTCAGTAAAGCATATGAGGGAGCAAGATCCAAAAGTGTCGTAAATAACAGTAAACTGTCCATACTTCAAGCGAAATGCTCCAATAAAAGTCAATTTACACCTATCTAATATACCGGCGCCGTATTTTGGTGTGGAATGACGTTTATTGGTTCAAGATGACGTGTCAGTTTGTTGAACCGTTTCCCTGAGACGTGACAGCTGACAGGGCGATGACCCCGTCTCAGTGGGTGCTTCCCGGCTCAGCCACCGTGCCGAGATGCCGGTTGACATCTTCACGACGTTCGGTGTAGATATTTTTGTAGAAAAATTAGTAAAATTTGCCTTTTTATTATAATTAAATGAATAAGTTAAATTATCAAAAAAAATTTTTAATGAGAAAAAAAAGCAAAAAGAGATTTGGGCTCGTCCGGGATTTGAACCCGGGACCTCTCGCACCCTAAGCGAAAATCATACCCCTAGACCAACGAGCCGGTTGAGAGAGCTGACGAAATATCGCATTCGGTTCCGCGGCTTGTTATGGACGTTGCCGTGACGTAACGTTCAAATTGGTTTTTATCATTAGTCATTACCATACTTTTAAGTTAATTGAGTGTTTTGTTTTGGCTACTTTTATAATTATACGTGAGTGTTTATTATCTTGTTTTGAATATGAGCAATTTGTTTGCAATATGAGGCTGTTTACACTTTTCATTATTATGACTTACGACTTACCTAGTCTACTGTTATTTTGTTCTTCAATAATACTAGCTTATCTACAACTTTTATGACAATGATTAGTATCTTTGGACCGTACTCCTACAACAAAGTATATCGCTCTTTACAAAACTTTTTTGAAATATAATTTCTGGTAATCGTTTATTTGGAATATTATAAGTTAGGTTGTTTTTTATAGTTTTAATTTGTTATTTAAAAGTACGCAACTCAATACACAATCTGTAACTATGTACCTAACTGTGACTGGGATAAGTACGATTTGCGTATAAATTTAGGGGCGGGTTTTAATGTTCTGTTATTTAGCAACCCCTTACACAGTACTAATCCCGTTATACTTATATCTGGCAAGATCCAAGGATGGTTTGATTATATAAACACTTTAAGTTTACTGCGAAATGCACGGTAATTACCAATGTCTGGTTATAAATAACCCTTAGGTAATAGGCAATGAAACTGAACCGAAGTCGTGAGTAAGCAACAACTTACGTTGTCCGATAATAGGTACATAAATAATTGCTGTAAACGGGACACTGCCCAATAAACTACATATACAAGGCATTATCAAACTTGTTTATAGAAGCGTTAAAGTATAGTGTTGTGTGGCAGGAAACTTGATGAGATGCAATTGGAGACATGATATAACTGGGCAGTATTAAGTAGTTAACTATTAGTTGGCCCTAGAACAAGTAGGGCGTAAGTGAATGCTTTTACAATTAAAATAAGCTGTTTTGGGTTTGAATAGTGTTACGTGTTATGTTTAGGGCTCACTGATCTCGTGTACAATCGGGCACATGGAGTGGTATGAAGTATGTACTATGCATTCGGCATACAAATAGGTACAAACATGTTTGGCAGGGGTTATTTTTCCCTACAACGAATTGTATCTTTAATATGATATCAAAACATCTTTTTGTAGTTAAGCTAAGCTTTCGTTTACTACTTTTTCTTTCTTACATGTAACACCTTTTTGCTACCATGTAAAGAAGTTAGTAATAACAAAATAAAAGTGAGTATAGTGCTTTAACATTAAAATGTAGAACACGGTTCCTTTGTGTGTTTATATTGAATACAGAAACGGGGGACAAACACAAAGAGATCCGTCTCAGCTACGTCTTTTTGTACTAAGCTTCTAACCTCGTCATCTGATGTTGATGGGGTGGCTCAAACACCAATCTGAGAAACTTAATCGTGCAACAAATACTGCCAGTCTCTTTCTTCTTAATACCGTGCGAGTAGGTAATAGTTAATACATCGTAATCCTGACGGGTAAATCTTGTTGTTCCAGGGATCGTCTCGGTGTCAGACGGGCACGTTGAGATCGCGAGCCCGAAGGAGAACTGGCGAGTACTCCTCGGGCACTACTCGGGCCCCGTGGCGTTCGTGGTCGTCGCGGTGCTGCTGGCGGCCGCGCTGCCGCTCGCGGGGTGAGTGACACGGCAGTGACCTAGCTACCGGAAGGCTACGCAGTGTCGCGCAACGAGGCCTTCTATATGGCCTTATAGCTCATACGAGGCCTTCTATATGGCCTTATACCTTCTATATGGCCTTATAGCTCATACTCGTAGCTCTGATCGGACGTGTAGCTCCTATCTTTTTTTTTGCACCGGGTTTTTTTATTTTATAACGACACAACATAGTGGCTCCATCTCGCTTGATGGTAAGCAAAAAGGGGAGCCTAAGTTCCAATGGCAACTGACAAGAAACCAACGGTGTAGGATTCATGATCATTGATTACCTAGCTATGCCACTGATCACGAGGGATAGTCCTCTCAAGAGAGAACAGAAGCCTACCCATCATCAACATATCAACTGAAAAATCACTCACTACTGGATAAAAAAACAAGAATCTCCACAGCGACCTATCGTTGCCCTCATTTAACGGTTTCTTGCGGACTTGACCGGATCGGGCGCCCTGTTGGAAACCTTCCAATACTGCATCGTCTGGTACGTCGATGGTCATTCAGGAACCTTGCTATACCAGTGCACCTTGGTACCCAATGGATAATGCCACTTAGCCCAGTAAATCTCTGAGTTTGCTTGCACCAGATAAAGATTATTTGCACTTATCATAAGGGGTCGTTCACAATGGGACTGATAAGGCGATGGCGTGCAATGGAAAATCAGAAACGGGAATATTCGCAGAAGAACCAAAGTAACAGAATTGCACGGTTGAAGTGGCAATCGGTCATGTAGCTCGGAAAATAGATGACCGTTGGGGTAATAAAGTTCTGCAGCCGGCCACGTACAGGAAGGCGCAGGTCTGCACAGGATCGCATTTTGTGGCGAGCTATGGGAGAGGCTTATGTTCAGCAGTGGATGCCTTTGGCTAATAGATAAAAAAAGATTACCCTCTCCGTATTATATTTTTAACTGACTTTTCTGATTATACTTTGTTTCCAGGTTGTTCTGGTGCTGTTGCTACTGGTGTCGCTCCAGCCGGCGGAGGCGCACGTTCGACCGCAAATATGATGCATGCCTCAAGGGCCTGCTCGCCATCGTGCTAATCTCGCTCTTAACGCTCTTCCTGTGAGTTATATTAAGAGTAAACACTAGATATTGGATGACAATATACTTTAGTATTGAACAATTATCGATCGTATAAATAATCAGTGACGCTACGCTGTCATTACGCGGCAATCTCTCTGACAGTATGCTGGGTTGCCAGCACCATCATGCACTTTCCGATCTACGCCTAACAGTACCAAGTCTGTTCATCCTTATTAAATGGGAGGCATGTGGCTCCTCGGCCATCGTAATGAACGCTCTCATGAACAAACAAACTCCTATTAAACAATGTAGTCCAGCAGGGCTAGCGCGACTTCGCTTACCGCGACTTCGCTTGTCGCGCGTCTCAGCATCATCTGTCATCCTCGTACGGTATTGAAAGGAAAGTGATAGGTACTGTATTCACGTGTCACAGTTATGCTAGAGGGGTTGGTTTAGGATCTTTAGTTAGAAGTTGTTGCGTATGTTCTGTCTTAATCGTCCTCTTCATCGGTTACACTTTTGAAAGCGCGGTCGTAGTCATGCATCATTTGTTGATGAGATGTTGGTCCACAACACGCCGCCATTTTCCCTGATAGCCGCCTTCCTGTAGTCCATTGTGTAGTCCTGTTAATTGATTATATTGTTACCAGGTTCGGAGTAGTCTGCGCGTTCGCAACGGACGAGCAGCTCGAGCGAAGCGCGGGCGACGCGGCGGGCGCCGTGCGCGCCGGGGTGCAGGACACGCGCTCTTACCTCAACGCCACCCAGGCTCACGTGCGCTGGCTGCTCGTCACCAACTACGCCGAGCTCGAGCGGGTGCTCGACGCGTTGCTGACGAGTGAGTACATGGCTCCTGAGTTCTGACATCTGTTGTCCGAAGGACAGGGAGATAGTATCGGTCTTTCGGACCTTTTCTAAAACTGTCCATACTTCGTACCCGATGAGCTCTTTCTGAATGCGATTTATTTGCGAATGGGATAGTGAAACTGATAATTGCATGGAAAAGAGTGCCAGACAGAGAGCAAAATAAATAAACACCTTCTAGTTGGAACTTAGCTAGATTTTAGTTGTAATGTGGTCCCGATCCGGAGTCCAGGACACGCGCTCTTACCTCAACGCCACCCAGGCTCACGTGCGCTGGCTGCTCGTCACCAACTACGCCGAGCTCGAGCGGGTGCTCGACGCGTTGCTGACGAGTGAGTACATGTCTCCTGACATCTGTTGTCTGAAGAACAAGGTAGATAGTATCGGTCTTTCGGACCATTTCTAAAACTGTCCGTACTTCGTACCCGACTACCCGATGAGCACTTTCTGAATGAGATTTTTTTGCGAATGGGATAGTGACTCTGACAATTGCATGGGAAAAAACGCCAGAGAGAGAGAGAGAGCAAGATAGATAAACACCTTGTAGTTGTAACTTAGCCGGATTTGAGTTGTAATGTGGACCGGATCCGGAGTGCAGGACACGCGCTCTTACCTCAACGCCACCCAGGCTCACGTGCGCTGGCTGCTCGTCACCAACTACGCCGAGCTCGAGCGGGTGCTCGACGCGTTGCTGACGAGTGAGTACATGTCTCCTGACATATCTTGTCTGAAGAATATGGTAGATTGTATCTGTCTTTCGGACCTTTTCTAAAACTGTCCGTACTTCATACTCGATGAGCACTTTCTCAATGCCATTTTTTGCAAATGGGTAACGAGACTGATAATTGTATGGAAAAGAGTGCTACAGAGAGAGCAAGTTATATAAACACCTTGTAACTTAGCTAGATTTTAGTTGTATACCATTATGACATTCAGTCATTCATACAGGTACCAAGGGAATCGGGGAAAATTATGATATACTACTGGCAACACAGAAACGAATTCACAGAACCGACCAACCAATCATAGCGTGATGACGTTACAAGTCTGACCTGTCATTCCGAAATGCCACACCTCGTTAGCACTAGGCTTGCTTGGCAAGCAACTCTAGCCTTTTGCCCATGGTCTTGTACGAGATTTATATTAGTAAGTTTGCTTTGATGACGTGTGGAGACGTCACATCATGTAATTGGCAGGCTGCACTTGTTTTTTTTTAATACTACGACGGTGGCAAACTGACATGCGGCCCGCCTGATGTTAAACAGTTACCGCCGCCTATGGACGTTTATGAGCGCTTGCGACGCCAGGAGCATCACACGTGCGTTGCTGACCCTTTAAGAACCTATTTACTCTCCTCTTGAAGAACCATATGCTGTAGCCCCCGGGGAAAACCTCGGCAGGGAGCTCATTCAGCCCATTTGATGTTAAGAGTCACATTACACATAAATCCTTGACATTGGAAACATTTGTGTCTCCAGACAGCGGCACGACGGTGTCTCGCAAGCTGGGCGAGTTCTCGCACGCGGTGTCGGTCACCACGCTGTACAACATGGTGCAGCGGCTGGACGCCGTGCAGGCCGACCTGAGGAGCGTGCACAACATCACCTCCATGCTGCGCAACAACGCCGAGCTCCTCAACTCAGGTATAAATTATATTAGAAGAAGAAGAAGAAGATACGTTTATTTTGCCAAACCAATTACATTCAACATTATAACAAACAAATCACATTTAGTTAGTGATATATATAGTCTAAAGTAACAGTAAAATTACAGGTAGTGTAGCTGCCTACTGACAAAGAAAGGTACCCAACTGTCCGGCTCCGATTTAATTTATTTTGACAAATGTGAGAGTCTCAAATCTAATAGTCTAAAACAGTGTTTCTTAACCTGTTGTCCGCGGACCCCTGGGGGTCCGCGAGCATATGTATGGGGGTCCGCAGCCCTATCTATGGACTATTTAACAATCATAAATAAATGCCACCAAAAGTCTCGTAATCGCTATGCACGCCGTGCTATTTATTGCTGCTTTTTTTATTAAGGGGCTCCTTAAAAGTGTGCTCGATTTCCTAAGGGGTCCGTAGACAAAAAAGGTTAAGAAACGCTGGTCTAAAATGACATATGTCAAAATAAATCAAATCGGAGCCGTACAGTTGGGTACCTTTTTTATCAGTAGGCAGTTGCACTACCAGTTGCAGTTTGTTGAGTCTAACTAAACCTTTCCCTCATCGTCATTTTTTTTGCACTCATTATAGAGGTTATATGAAGTGTAACCAGTGTTATGGAATCTCGAATGGAACTTTGTGACCGCAAAAATTAGCCCGAGCTTATTGGTTGCAGGTCTACGCAAAGTGAAGGCCCAGCTGCTGCAGACGCTGGCCAAGTGCGAGCAGCCGCAGTGCGTCCGGCTGCAGGAGAAATACAAGATCGGGCAGCTCGACACCGAGATACACTACAGCCAGGTCAGTCTGACTTCACCTCAGTTTCAGAACACTTTCACGATTAGAGATGTGCAGTTTTTGAACGTTTCCCGATTGGTATGGGACATGCTAATACGATATTATGGCAATGAGAAATATGATTCATCTATTTCATCATATATGATGGTATTGATGGTGTCATGTACTAACTTTCATTATTCATATTTGTTGAGAAAACGTATTCGAAAAGATAGATCAACTAAATGATTTTTTTTAAGTATTTTAAGATATATCTTTTATTGAGTATATTTGATACAAAAGGGTGGTCTCTTTTTTGGTTTATGGGGAAAAGAACGTTCTCGAGAATAATTCCCATACAAATAGCGAAACGTTTTCGAGTATGGCACATCTCTATTCACGGCCAACCCGCCTAGTGGGCGCTCGTACTTGTTGCTCGGATGGCGGTTCGGCTGTTGGGCGGACTGTAGCTGTGATCGAACTCGCCTGGTGGGCTCTGTTGATTTCTGAGGTAGTGTTAATTTTACAGAAAACTTCATACATTCAGCTACCAAAAGATATCATTAGATTTATTTTCACCATATACGTGTAATAACTACTGTGCTTGTTGTACTTCAATGTTGGTTTTGACTTTGCTTAACCCTTAAATTGACAGAAAATAAGAATGGTTCAAACCTTGCTAACTATTCTGTTTGTGGTTTGAGAACGATAAAAAAAATTGGCCAAAGAGTATGTGCATTATAAATATTATAATGCACATTGCCAAGTTAAGGGTTAATGAAGTGACATAACTACTTCACATCAGAAAGAAATCTTCACATCAGAATACATTGAGTTATAAAAGAAATAGCAATTCAAATTTTGATTAGTCAGACACAGGATGATTATAATTGCATGCTGAAAAAAACTCATACAAAAAGTTTTTTAAATATTAAATTATGAAAGAAAAGCGTAATATGATTCACGGCAATGGAAGCAGGACTTGAACCTGCGACCCTAAGTTTCCTGCTCCGGCGTAGTGCCTACTAACTGAGCCATCACGTCGTTACAATCACACCAAATCTTTGATTCCATAAATCTATGCTACTGAAGCGCCCTCTGCGTCAAAGAGTTTTAGCCGAAAACAGCACAAGGCTTTGACTTTACAGTACTGTGAAGATTAAAGTTGACATCCACAGACGTCATGCCTTAATAAGAGGGTTATTAACGTCTCTCGCCGTACTGTCCGTGAAATATTAACATTACACGTCTGAATGTGTCAGTTCTTCCATTTTAGAACCTCGTTTCACTTAACAGACTTCCACATTTGTCATCAGGGATCGTAAAATGCGAGCAAAATCGATTGAAATTACGTATGATAACCAGTGACGGCCCTAGCACTTCAATGAACTTTTTTTTATACTAAGACGGTGGCAAACAAGCATGTGGCCCGCCTGATGTTAGGCAGTTACCGCCGCTTATGGACGCTTGCGATGCCAGGAGCATCACACGCGCGTTGCCGACCCTTTAAGAACCTATTTACTCCCCTCTTGAAGAACCGCATACTGTAGCCCCCGGGGAAAACCTCGGCAGCTCATTCCACATGCGTTCGCATTTTACTCGCATTTTACGAACTTTCGTCGTTGTTGTGTGTTGCTTTGTATTTTATCATCATATCACGTTTCTTTGTGTAAAGATGACAAAATCCTAATGTTCTTGTTCGTTTCACGCAACTTACGGATCAGATGCTTGATAAATACTTTCCGACGGTAAGTCTCGGTTCTTTTAACTTACGAGTGATATGAAATGATTTTTTACTGGCAGAAATCTAGTTTATTTATATACGAAAAGAAAACTATATTTCTGATTTAGAACCAGAATATGGGTGTTATTTTTTTTGTTACCATGATATTTTTTTACGCTTCTACTTATCATCTTTACAATAGGCAACATTTCAAATTTTCAAATAGTGCGTAGTTTAATAGTACATTACTGCAGACGCCGGGTGAGTAGGTATAGACGGATAGTGATACGAAGCCGGCAAGCCCTTTTCACGGCTAAGGCATGTATATTGCTTTTCTCAAACCTATGAATGTAATAAAAAAATACACCACTCAAAAACATATAATAGTGCTGTTTAGCCTGTTCGACACAGACGCCATGTTTAAAAAAAAATACTTGGCCTAGGCCTTCTATTTTGTATGAAAATCCTTTACAGTTCCCTCGAGTTGTTCCGCCCGAAACGTGATACTTCGAAGCCTGTTATAACGCACGTTATGACGACATCGCATTGCATGTTGGAGAAAATTGAATTGAGTAAATGCGTACAGATATACATACAGAATATATACGTTTGTAATTATATGTATATTTATTTATCTTTAGGTTATATTTACATTTAGTATATTTGCACGTTTTAGTTTGTTCGTTTGTCTATCACTTCAATGTCTAGTTTTCTGTCTCATTTGCTCAAAGGTTAACTGGAAGAAATCCCTTACAGGGATAAGTTCGCCCTTGTACACATGTATTGTTTATGAGTTTTTGTCAATATTTTTTTATTTTTTTTTTTATTAAGAAACAAACAGTCTTAAATTAATATAACATTAGTATTGTCATAGGACTAGAAATGACCTTAATTGTAGACCTATAGTTCCATACATAATATTATAGTGTTGAAAATTTTACAGTACTCTGACCAAAAGAAAGAAATAAAAACAAATTACTTAACTATAAATTAACCAATTAAATCCAACAAACTTTTTATATAAATTTGGAATCGTTTTATGTGCAATAAAGTGTTTACATACATACATACATACAGATGCCGGACGTGTCGGAGCTGCTGAACAACGTGACGGAGCTGTTGGACAGCAACATCAAGGCGGACGTGGAGGAGGGCCAGCAGGTGTTCGCCAACATCCAGGACGGCATCCGCCGCTCCGTCGCCGGCCACATCCCCAACGTGAAGGAGGCGCTCGCCGACACCGGTCTGTATACTAACATCCGCCGCTCCGTCGCCGGCCACATCCCCAACGTGAAGGAGGCGCTCGCCGACACCGGTCTGTATACTAACATCCGCCGCTCCGTCGCCGGCCACATCCCCAACGTGAAGGAGGCGCTCGCCGACACCGGTCTGTATACTAACATCCGCCGCTCCGTCGCCGGCCACATCCCCAACGTGAAGGAGGCGCTCGCCGACACCGGTCTGTATACTAACATCCGCCGCTCCGTCGCCGGCCACATCCCCAACGTGAAGGAGGCGCTCGCCGACACCGGTCTGTATACTAACATCCGCCGCTCCGTCGCCGGCCACATCCCCAACGTGAAGGAGGCGCTCGCCGACACCGGTCTGTATACTAACATCCGCCGCTCCGTCGCCGGCCACATCCCCAACGTGAAGGAGGCGCTCGCCGACACCGGTCTGTATACTAACATCCGCCGCTCCGTCGCCGGCCACATCCCCAACGTGAAGGAGGCGCTCGCCGACACCGGTCTGTATACTAACATCCGCCGCTCCGTCGCCGGCCACATCCCCAACGTGAAGGAGGCGCTCGCCGACACCGGTCTGTATACTAACATCCGCCGCTCCGTCGCCGGCCACATCCCCAACGTGAAGGAGGCGCTCGCCGACACCGGTCTGTATACTAACATCCGCCGCTCCGTCGCCGGCCACATCCCCAACGTGAAGGAGGCGCTCGCCGACACCGGTCTGTATACTAACATCCGCCGCTCCGTCGCCGGCCACATCCCCAACGTGAAGGAGGCGCTCGCCGACACCGGTCTGTATACTAACATCCGCCGCTCCGTCGCCGGCCACATCCCCAACGTGAAGGAGGCGCTCGCCGACACCGGTCTGTATACTAACATCCGCCGCTCCGTCGCCGGCCACATCCCCAACGTGAAGGAGGCGCTCGCCGACACCGGTCTGTATACTAACATCCGCCGCTCCGTCGCCGGCCACATCCCCAACGTGAAGGAGGCGCTCGCCGACACCGGTCTGTATACTAACATCCGCCGCTCCGTCGCCGGCCACATCCCCAACGTGAAGGAGGCGCTCGCCGACACCGGTCTGTATACTAACATCCGCCGCTCCGTCGCCGGCCACATCCCCAACGTGAAGGAGGCGCTCGCCGACACCGGTCTGTATACTAACATCCGCCGCTCCGTCGCCGGCCACATCCCCAACGTGAAGGAGGCGCTCGCCGACACCGGTCTGTATACTAACATCCGCCGCTCCGTCGCCGGCCACATCCCCAACGTGAAGGAGGCGCTCGCCGACACCGGTCTGTATACTAACATCCGCCGCTCCGTCGCCGGCCACATCCCCAACGTGAAGGAGGCGCTCGCCGACACCGGTCTGTATACTAACATCCGCCGCTCCGTCGCCGGCCACATCCCCAACGTCAAGGAGGCGCTCGCCGACACCGGTCTGTATACTAACATCCGCCGCTCCGTCGCCGGCCACATCCCCAACGTGAAGGAGGCGCTCGCCGACACCGGTCTGTATACTAACATCCGCCGCTCCGTCGCCGGCCACATCCCCAACGTGAAGGAGGCGCTCGCCGACACCGGTCTGTATACTAACATCCGCCGCTCCGTCGCCGGCCACATCCCCAATGTGAAGGAGGCGCTCGCCGACACCGGTCTGTATACTAACATCTTATTCTGTCGTCATCATATTCTTATCTGTATTCGAATCTTCTGGAACCGGTGTATGAGTCCGTCCCGGTTGCCGACGAGACCGGTGGGCCATGGTGCGCCGAGGCTAGGAGTTTGTCTTAGTTTAGCGAAGGCTGAGAGACCGAGGCCTGGACTCCCGCTCCGGCGAGTACTTGGCTCAAAGGATCTCCAAAGATGGCAACTCCGCTAGTATTCTAGAAAACCTTTGAGCCAGGCACCTTCCGGAACGGTTCATGGAAGCCTTTTAGTTTTGATAAGCGTGGTTGAAAGCGTGTAATTGGAGACCCAGGCTAAAAAGTAAAGGGTAACAGCCCAGCGAACGCAATTTCGTATTTATTTTCTTCGTAAAGATACTTCCGATACTAAATCAAATTAATTGAAATACTAAAGAATGTTCGTATTCAACAGGGCGCAGACTGAAGAGCATGGCAGACCGAGTGACGGCCATGGCGAACAACGCGTCGGCTCGGCTTCAGGAGCAGAGCGCGGGCGTGGCCGACAGCGTGGAGCACTACCACGCGGCCTACGGGCCCTACCGCCGCCACGCCGGCCGCGCCGCCGCCGCCGCGCTGCTGCTGGTACGTCGCCGCTAACGATACCGACAGAGTGGGGCCATGGCTCACAGCGTGGAGCACTGCCACGCGGCCTACGGGCCCTACCGCCGCCACGCCGGCCGCGCCGCCGCCGCCGCGCTGCTGCTGGTACGTCGCCGCTAACGATACCGACAGAGTGGGGCCATGGCTCACAGCGTGGAGCACTGCCACGCGGCCTACGGGCCCTACCGCCGCCACGCCGGCCGCGCCGCCGCCGCCGCGCTGCTGCTGGTACGTCGCCGCTAACGATACCGACAGAGTGGGGCCATGGCTCACAGCGTGGAGCACTGCCACGCGGCCTACGGGCCCTACCGCCGCCACGCCGGCCGCGCCGCCGCCGCCGCGCTGCTGCTGGTACGTCGCCGCTAACGATACCGACAGAGTGGGGCCATGGCTCACAGCGTGGAGCACTGCCACGCGGCCTACGGGCCCTACCGCCGCCACGCCGGCCGCGCCGCCGCCGCCGCGCTGCTGCTGGTACGTCGCCGCTAACGATACCGACAGAGTGGGGCCATGGCTCACAGCGTGGAGCACTGCCACGCGGCCTACGGGCCCTACCGCCGCCACGCCGGCCGCGCCGCCGCCGCCGCGCTGCTGCTGGTACGTCGCCGCTAACGATACCGACAGAGTGGGGCCATGGCTCACAGCGTGGAGCACTACCACGCGGCCTACGGGCCCTACCGCCGCCACGCCGGCCGCGCCGCCGCCGCCGCGCTGCTGCTGGTACGTCGCCGCTAACGATACCGACAGAGTGGGGCCATGGCTCACAGCGTGGAGCACTGCCACGCGGCCTACGGGCCCTACCGCCGCCACGCCGGCCGCGCCGCCGCCGCCGCGCTGCTGCTGGTACGTCGCCGCTAACGATACCGACAGAGTGGGGCCATGGCTCACAGCGTGGAGCACTGCCACGCGGCCTACGGGCCCTACCGCCGCCACGCCGGCCGCGCCGCCGCCGCCGCGCTGCTGCTGGTACGTCGCCGCTAACGATACCGACAGAGTGGGGCCATGGCTCACAGCGTGGAGCACTGCCACGCGGCCTACGGGCCCTACCGCCGCCACGCCGGCCGCGCCGCCGCCGCCGCGCTGCTGCTGGTACGTCGCCGCTAACGATACCGACAGAGTGGGGCCATGGCTCACAGCGTGGAGCACTGCCACGCGGCCTACGGGCCCTACCGCCGCCACGCCGGCCGCGCCGCCGCCGCCGCGCTGCTGCTGGTACGTCGCCGCTAACGATACCGACAGAGTGGGGCCATGGCTCACAGCGTGGAGCACTGCCACGCGGCCTACGGGCCCTACCGCCGCCACGCCGGCCGCGCCGCCGCCGCCGCGCTGCTGCTGGTACGTCGCCGCTAACGATACCGACAGAGTGGGGCCATGGCTCACAGCGTGGAGCACTGCCACGCGGCCTACGGGCCCTACCGCCGCCACGCCGGCCGCGCCGCCGCCGCCGCGCTGCTGCTGGTACGTCGCCGCTAACGATACCGACAGAGTGGGGCCATGGCTCACAGCGTGGAGCACTGCCACGCGGCCTACGGGCCCTACCGCCGCCACGCCGGCCGCGCCGCCGCCGCCGCGCTGCTGCTGGTACGTCGCCGCTAACGATACCGACAGAGTGGGGCCATGGCTCACAGCGTGGAGCACTGCCACGCGGCCTACGGGCCCTACCGCCGCCACGCCGGCCGCGCCGCCGCCGCCGCGCTGCTGCTGGTACGTCGCCGCTAACGATACCGACAGAGTGGGGCCATGGCTCACAGCGTGGAGCACTGCCACGCGGCCTACGGGCCCTACCGCCGCCACGCCGGCCGCGCCGCCGCCGCCGCGCTGCTGCTGGTACGTCGCCGCTAACGATACCGACAGAGTGGGGCCATGGCTCACAGCGTGGAGCACTGCCACGCGGCCTACGGGCCCTACCGCCGCCACGCCGGCCGCGCCGCCGCCGCCGCGCTGCTGCTGGTACGTCGCCGCTAACGATACCGACAGAGTGGGGCCATGGCTCACAGCGTGGAGCACTGCCACGCGGCCTACGGGCCCTACCGCCGCCACGCCGGCCGCGCCGCCGCCGCCGCGCTGCTGCTGGTACGTCGCCGCTAACGATACCGACAGAGTGGGGCCATGGCTCACAGCGTGGAGCACTACCACGCGGCCTACGGGCCCTACCGCCGCCACGCCGGCCGCGCCGCCGCCGCCGCGCTGCTGCTGGTACGTCGCCGCTAACGATACCGACAGAGTGGGGCCATGGCTCACAGCGTGGAGCACTGCCACGCGGCCTACGGGCCCTACCGCCGCCACGCCGGCCGCGCCGCCGCCGCCGCGCTGCTGCTGGTACGTCGCCGCTAACGATACCGACAGAGTGGGGCCATGGCTCACAGCGTGGAGCACTGCCACGCGGCCTACGGGCCCTACCGCCGCCACGCCGGCCGCGCCGCCGCCGCCGCGCTGCTGCTGGTACGTCGCCGCTAACGATACCGACAGAGTGGGGCCATGGCTCACAGCGTGGAGCACTGCCACGCGGCCTACGGGCCCTACCGCCGCCACGCCGGCCGCGCCGCCGCCGCCGCGCTGCTGCTGGTACGTCGCCGCTAACGATACCGACAGAGTGGGGCCATGGCTCACAGCGTGGAGCACTGCCACGCGGCCTACGGGCCCTACCGCCGCCACGCCGGCCGCGCCGCCGCCGCCGCGCTGCTGCTGGTACGTCGCCGCTAACGATACCGACAGAGTGGGGCCATGGCTCACAGCGTGGAGCACTGCCACGCGGCCTACGGGCCCTACCGCCGCCACGCCGGCCGCGCCGCCGCCGCCGCGCTGCTGCTGGTACGTCGCCGCTAACGATACCGACAGAGTGGGGCCATGGCTCACAGCGTGGAGCACTGCCACGCGGCCTACGGGCCCTACCGCCGCCACGCCGGCCGCGCCGCCGCCGCCGCGCTGCTGCTGGTACGTCGCCGCTAACGATACCGACAGAGTGGGGCCATGGCTCACAGCGTGGAGCACTGCCACGCGGCCTACGGGCCCTACCGCCGCCACGCCGGCCGCGCCGCCGCCGCCGCGCTGCTGCTGGTACGTCGCCGCTAACGATACCGACAGAGTGGGGCCATGGCTCACAGCGTGGAGCACTGCCACGCGGCCTACGGGCCCTACCGCCGCCACGCCGGCCGCGCCGCCGCCGCCGCGCTGCTGCTGGTACGTCGCCGCTAACGATACCGACAGAGTGGGGCCATGGCTCACAGCGTGGAGCACTGCCACGCGGCCTACGGGCCCTACCGCCGCCACGCCGGCCGCGCCGCCGCCGCCGCGCTGCTGCTGGTACGTCGCCGCTAACGATACCGACAGAGTGGGGCCATGGCTCACAGCGTGGAGCACTGCCACGCGGCCTACGGGCCCTACCGCCGCCACGCCGGCCGCGCCGCCGCCGCCGCGCTGCTGCTGGTACGTCGCCGCTAACGATACCGACAGAGTGGGGCCATGGCTCACAGCGTGGAGCACTGCCACGCGGCCTACGGGCCCTACCGCCGCCACGCCGGCCGCGCCGCCGCCGCCGCGCTGCTGCTGGTACGTCGCCGCTAACGATACCGACAGAGTGGGGCCATGGCTCACAGCGTGGAGCACTGCCACGCGGCCTACGGGCCCTACCGCCGCCACGCCGGCCGCGCCGCCGCCGCCGCGCTGCTGCTGGTACGTCGCCGCTAACGATACCGACAGAGTGGGGCCATGGCTCACAGCGTGGAGCACTGCCACGCGGCCTACGGGCCCTACCGCCGCCACGCCGGCCGCGCCGCCGCCGCCGCGCTGCTGCTGGTACGTCGCCGCTAACGATACCGACAGAGTGGGGCCATGGCTCACAGCGTGGAGCACTGCCACGCGGCCTACGGGCCCTACCGCCGCCACGCCGGCCGCGCCGCCGCCGCCGCGCTGCTGCTGGTACGTCGCCGCTAACGATACCGACAGAGTGGGGCCATGGCTCACAGCGTGGAGCACTACCACGCGGCCTACGGGCCCTACCGCCGCCACGCCGGCCGCGCCGCCGCCGCCGCGCTGCTGCTGGTACGTCGCCGCTAACGATACCGACAGAGTGGGGCCATGGCTCACAGCGTGGAGCACTGCCACGCGGCCTACGGGCCCTACCGCCGCCACGCCGGCCGCGCCGCCGCCGCCGCGCTGCTGCTGGTACGTCGCCGCTAACGATACCGACAGAGTGGGGCCATGGCTCACAGCGTGGAGCACTGCCACGCGGCCTACGGGCCCTACCGCCGCCACGCCGGCCGCGCCGCCGCCGCCGCGCTGCTGCTGGTACGTCGCCGCTAACGATACCGACAGAGTGGGGCCATGGCTCACAGCGTGGAGCACTGCCACGCGGCCTACGGGCCCTACCGCCGCCACGCCGGCCGCGCCGCCGCCGCCGCGCTGCTGCTGGTACGTCGCCGCTAACGATACCGACAGAGTGGGGCCATGGCTCACAGCGTGGAGCACTACCACGCGGCCTACGGGCCCTACCGCCGCCACGCCGGCCGCGCCGCCGCCGCCGCGCTGCTGCTGGTACGTCGCCGCTAACGATACCGACAGAGTGGGGCCATGGCTCACAGCGTGGAGCACTGCCACGCGGCCTACGGGCCCTACCGCCGCCACGCCGGCCGCGCCGCCGCCGCCGCGCTGCTGCTGGTACGTCGCCGCTAACGATACCGACAGAGTGGGGCCATGGCTCACAGCGTGGAGCACTGCCACGCGGCCTACGGGCCCTACCGCCGCCACGCCGGCCGCGCCGCCGCCGCCGCGCTGCTGCTGGTACGTCGCCGCTAACGATACCGACAGAGTGGGGCCATGGCTCACAGCGTGGAGCACTGCCACGCGGCCTACGGGCCCTACCGCCGCCACGCCGGCCGCGCCGCCGCCGCCGCGCTGCTGCTGGTACGTCGCCGCTAACGATACCGACAGAGTGGGGCCATGGCTCACAGCGTGGAGCACTGCCACGCGGCCTACGGGCCCTACCGCCGCCACGCCGGCCGCGCCGCCGCCGCCGCGCTGCTGCTGGTACGTCGCCGCTAACGATACCGACAGAGTGGGGCCATGGCTCACAGCGTGGAGCACTGCCACGCGGCCTACGGGCCCTACCGCCGCCACGCCGGCCGCGCCGCCGCCGCCGCGCTGCTGCTGGTACGTCGCCGCTAACGATACCGACAGAGTGGGGCCATGGCTCACAGCGTGGAGCACTGCCACGCGGCCTACGGGCCCTACCGCCGCCACGCCGGCCGCGCCGCCGCCGCCGCGCTGCTGCTGGTACGTCGCCGCTAACGATACCGACAGAGTGGGGCCATGGCTCACAGCGTGGAGCACTGCCACGCGGCCTACGGGCCCTACCGCCGCCACGCCGGCCGCGCCGCCGCCGCCGCGCTGCTGCTGGTACGTCGCCGCTAACGATACCGACAGAGTGGGGCCATGGCTCACAGCGTGGAGCACTGCCACGCGGCCTACGGGCCCTACCGCCGCCACGCCGGCCGCGCCGCCGCCGCCGCGCTGCTGCTGGTACGTCGCCGCTAACGATACCGACAGAGTGGGGCCATGGCTCACAGCGTAGAGCACTGCCACGCGGCCTACGGGCCCTACCGCCGCCACGCCGGCCGCGCCGCCGCCGCCGCGCTGCTGCTGGTACGTCGCCGCTAACGATACCGACAGAGTGGGGCCATGGCTCACAGCGTGGAGCACTACCACGCGGCCTACGGGCCCTACCGCCGCCGCGCTGCTGCTGGTACGTCGCCGCTATCGATACAGACAGAGTGGCGGCGAGGCTTCAGGAGCAGAGCGCAAAATAAATACTGAATTGTATTGAAAAAGAATACTTGATTTCCATCATCGGATGGTTTTAGCTTTATTTTGCGAATATTACTTGAAATATTTTGTTCCGTTTCGTCTTTTACATAACTGACTCTTAACGTTAGTTACCAAAAAAATTATTGCCAGTAAAATAAATTAGTACCATTAAAAATCTGCAATATGGCCTGGGTTGGAAACTAACTTGTCGTGCAATAATATCATGGAACCACGCGAAGACGTGAACAGATTATTAGTAAAGTTACAGTACTTTTATCTCACGAGCGCGGGTGAGCCATGTTTGTGTGAGTAATGTACATGCACATTGGCTCTGTGTGGGTGAGCCGGAACTGTTCGCTCCCGAGCTCACCCACACAGAGCCAATGTGCATGTACATCTACTCACACAAACATGGCTCACCCGCGCTCGTGAGATAAAAGTACTGTACTCTGTCTGATTTGGTTTGGTCCTCAGGAGCTAGGAACGTACCTAGTCGCGACATTTTTTTTTACCAGAACGATTAGTCAAGTGTATATTGTTCTTAGATCACGTGCCTGCTGGCGTGGGGCCTGGTGTGCGGCGTGTGCGGCAAGCGGCCCGACGTGTACGGCGCCAGCGACTGCTGCAACAAGGGCGCCGGCTCGCGCTGTCTCTTGTGGTAAACATCACCTTATTCCTCTATTTATTTGACGACGCGGTTGGCGCAGTGGTTAAGCAACTGCCTACTGAGCCGACGGTCCCGGGTTCAAATCCCGGCAAGGGCAAATATTTGTGTGATGAACACGAATATTTGTGCCTGGGTCATGGATGTTCTATGTATTTAAGTATTTATTTATCTATATAAGTATGTATATCGTTGCCTAGTACCCATAACACAAGCCTTCTTGAGCTTAATTTGGGACTAGGTTGATTCGTGTGAGGTTGTCTGATATTTATTTATTTATTTATTGAGTCGTATGGCGTATTTACATATAAACATTCCAAAGAAACTTATGACAGTAATAAAACGTAACTATAAGTCTACATTCAGGGTCCCGAGCCACGAGATGGCGAAGAGGCTCAAACTATAATAGAGCATTATACAGCGCTGCCCTCTTCACTCCTACTCGGGTTCCCCGGAAGATCTGTACGAGCTAACACCTGACCTTATTCCTCTTTCTCTTAGTTATAGCCCGTCCGGAACCGCGAGATCAAGTTGATGTAAAACCGCATCAAACTGGCACCTTAGTTTTACAATATACGACAGTTTGTGACCTGCGTCAAATCAACACAATTTCACATAAATTTGATCTTACATTTCCAGGCAGAGCCTAATTCGTAAAGCCCCTGATCGCATATTTATGGCCCTGACCTTCGGTTCGGTGACCGCTTTTTCTATTGCAAACTTTCATTATAATTATTTTTAATAGAAAAAAAAGTTAAAATATACTTACTGCCAACATTTAAAAAAAAATCAAAAAACAAATCCAATGGTTTCCATTTTGTTTTTTATATAAATGTACGATTCTATCAATAAAATGAGGGACAGAGTTATATGCATGTATTATAAATATAATAATACATACATATTTATATTTAATAATTGGATATAAATAAATTAAGCTTGCCTATATCTAACCTTTGGAGATTTTTTTTTAATGGCTTCTTACCACGGTCGACTAGATTGTACCTAATTGAGTTGGTCACGACGTGCATCTAGATGGCAATTGTCTTTGACTCCGTGGCAATAAAAAAAAAATTACTTTCCACCCTAGGGATGGAAAAGCTATTTTCCACCCGGCTATCTACTCATGAAAATTACACTTTTCGAACAGGAGAGATGAAAAATATATTTCAACTAGCCTATTAATCTGCATGTGTTTCCAGCGGCATGGGCGTGATGTTCATCGTGGGCGGCGTGGTGTCGCTGGTGATGGCTGTTTACTTCGTGGCGGGCGTCGGCGCGCAGCGCTTCCTCTGCGACCCGCTCACGTTAGTGCACTCACTATTATCTACACACATATTGTTGGTGGTAAATGATGGTCTATATTGGTAATCTCTATATTCATAAATTTATGTGGTTTGATACGCTCACGTTAGTGCACTCACTATTATCTACACACATATTGTTGGTGGTAAATGATGGTCTATATTGGTAATCTCTATATTCATAAATTTATGTGGTTTGATACGCTCACGTTAGTGCACTCACTATTATCTACACACATATTGTTGGTGGTAAATGATGGTCTATATTGGTAATCTCTATATTCATAAATTTATGTGGTTTGATACGCTCACGTTAGTGCACTCACTATTATCTACACACATATTGTTGGTGGTAAATGATGGTCTATATTGGTAATCTCTATATTCATAAATTTATGTGGTTTGATACGCTCACGTTAGTGCACTCACTTTTATCTACACACATATCGTTGGTGGTAAATGATGGTCTATATTGGTAATCTCTATAGTCATACATTTATGTGGTTTGATACGCTCACGTTAGTGCACTCACTATTATCTACACACATATTGTTGGTGGTAAATGATAGTATATTGGTAATCTCTATATTCATACATTTATGTGGTTTGATACGCTCACGTTAGTGCACTCACTATTATCTACACACATATTGTTGGTGGTAAATGATAGTCTATATTGGTAATCTCTATTTTCATACATTTATGTGGTTTGATACGCTCACGTTAGTGCACTCACTTTTATCTACACACATATTGTTGGTGGTAAATGATAGTATATTGGTAATCTCTATATTCATACATTTATGTGGTTTGATACGCTCACGTTAGTGCACTCACTTTTATCTACACACATATTGTTGGTGGTAAATGATAGTATATTGGTAATCTCTATATTCATACATTTATGTGGTTTGATACGCTCACGTTAGTGCACTCACTTTTATCTACACACATATTGTTGGTGGTAAATGATACTCTACCGGGTGATCAATCCAAATGGGTCAGTAGGGGGAATTTAGAAACTATAAGAGATAGGGAAATCTGTTCTTAGGAACCATGGCGTCGATTTTAGATTGAATAAAAACTGCATTATTATTATTTTATAAATGTCATACATAATTTCATACATAACTCGGCCAAAACCGCTGTAAAGAATGTTACAATACGACATGCGATTACTTACAGAATTTTAACCAGGTTCAATTCCCGGTTATGTATGAGATTTATAAAAAAAATGAATGCAGTTTTCATAAAATCTAAAATTGACGTCATGGTTCCTAAGAACAGATTGCCCTATCTCTTATAGTTTCTTACTTCTCCCTACTGACCCATTTGGATTGATCACCCTGTATATTGGTAATCTCTATATTCATAAATGTATGAAACACGTAATGACACTAATGACTCATTTTTTTATGTGGGTAAACACCACAATTTTTATATTAAACCATATACCTCCTCAGGCCTCCAGAAGGCCTCCAACAAGGTGGACCGACGACCTGGTTAAGATCGCGGGTAGAAATTGGATGAGGGCGGCGCAAGATCGTTGTGGAGAACTTTGGGAGAGGCCTTTGTGCAGCAATGGACGTCTATAGGCTGATATGATGATGATGATGATGATGAAATGAACATGGTGGACGAGACTGGGAATTTTTCTTTTAGCTTTGATCTTTGAATCAGTGGTTTAATCTTTATATACGTTTAATAAATCATTACCTATCGTGTTATACATTAAGTTATCGCTGTACAAGCAATATGAGTTTTTGATGCAGTAAACCATTATGTTACTGCTGATTATTTAAAGTGGCTAGTCGCCATACTACATTGTAAAATTACTGTAACTCGCCAAGACTTTAGACGGATATGTTAGATGAAGACGATGTACAGGATAGAACGAGATAATTAGCCGTCTCTTTCTAAAAAGCTACGTGCTAAGGTAAAAGGCGACCTTTTGCTATGAAGCTCAATACGAAAAGGTCGCCTTTTACCTTAGCACGGCAGTAGTTGTTCCAAATGGGCCGCTCTATTGCACCAAGCACGTCTTGATGAATACAATAAATATCAATTTCCAGGCAGCCTCAAGGCAACCGCCTATTCGAAGATCTGGATCGCTTGGTAGACTTGGAGCACGCCATGTTCAACGAGCGGCGGGATCCCGACTTTAACCTGTCCCGAGTTCTGGCCGCCTGCCACCGGAACCAGAGTCTCATGCAGGTGAGTCAGAGACAAAAACATTCAGTGGCATTATCTGTGGTCCTTCGAACCGGGTCATATGTATAGTCTTTTGAAATGAAATGAATGAAATGAAATATATTTATTGAAAGTTAGGGCATAATACATCATGAGATATCCAGCGGCCCCCAAACTAGGCTGAGCCTGTAAATTCTCCGGGTCATATGTTTAGTTTGAAGGACCTTAATGATGAAAGTATATCGAATGAAGTTAAGCTTATTGTTTCTTATATCAAATGTTGTTATATCTCACTAGATTTAAGATCCAAGATTCATGATATTGTTATTTCCGTCATCACGCACCCGTTAATCTTTTCTATATCAGGCCTCTAGTTTGATCTATCGTTCAATACTATTATAGAGGTATATCCGGGTATCATGTTGTCGGTTATAATTAATGGATAACACTGCACTTTGGAAAACACAGTTATTTATTTAATATACTTTGTTAAACTAAGAGTCTATGTTACTCGAAGACGCCCGGGCGGGGAGCGTGAGTCGAAGAATGCACAGATTAGATATACTAAAGATAAAGATAAAATAACATTTAATCAAATAGGATCACAAGTATCACTTTTGCATCGTCAAAAGTTAACACAATCATTAAAAATTAAACTTCGTATTTAAAACATTGTCTAAATAAAACTTGCTTAAAATAATATTAAAACTAGGTCGATGCAGAGTCAGCCACCGGCTAAGCTTGCACCATAGATTGGAGTGGAGTTTTTTTTTTTTCCGAAATTTTCTCTTTGTCACGATCTAGCGAAATTTAATTTGTGCATTTTAAAACAAAAATTTCTAAAATCGGTTGAGAACTCGCTGAGATCTGCGCATTGTTACAAAGTCCATTCGAGTCGATCCATGGGAGCTTCGCTCGCTCCGCTCCAATAACATTCATAATATTAGTATTATTAAAAATTGTATTACTACAAATTGGATTCCCTTTATATTTCAGACGTTGGAGCTGAACCGTCTGATCGACCTGGAATCGCTCAAGGCACAAGCGACGGCGGGTGTGGAGCGGCGCGCGGCGGCGCTGCGGCCCACGTTCCCGGGCCACGAGCGCCCCGTCACCATCCTCAAGGACAGCGCGCGCCGCAAGCTCACCCGGCTCGCCCAGTCCGGCCTGTCCGACTTTGACTTCGACCGCATCTTGCACGCTGTGAGTTACACTAACAACAGTAATCACAAGCGACGGCGGGTGTGGAGCGCTGCGGCCCACGTTCCCGGGCCACGAGCGCCCCGTCACCATCCTCAAGGACAGCGCGCGCCGCAAGCTCACCCGGCTCGCCCAGTCCGGCCTGTCCGACTTTGACTTCGACCGCATCTTGCACGCTGTGAGTTACACTAACAACAGTAATCACAAGCGACGGCGGGTGTGGAGCGCTGCGGCCCACGTTCCCGGGCCACGAGCGCCCCGTCACCATCCTCAAGGACAGCGCGCGCCGCAAGCTCACCCGGCTCGCCCAGTCCGGCCTGTCCGACTTTGACTTCGACCGCATCTTGCACGCTGTGAGTTACACTAACAACAGTAATCACAAGCGACGGCGGGTGTGGAGCGCTGCGGCCCACGTTCCCGGGCCACGAGCGCCCCGTCACCATCCTCAAGGACAGCGCGCGCCGCAAGCTCACCCGGCTCGCCCAGTCCGGCCTGTCCGACTTTGACTTCGACCGCATCTTGCACGCTGTGAGTTACACTAACAACAGTAATCACAAGCGACGGCGGGTGTGGAGCGCTGCGGCCCACGTTCCCGGGCCACGAGCGCCCCGTCACCATCCTCAAGGACAGCGCGCGCCGCAAGCTCACCCGGCTCGCCCAGTCCGGCCTGTCCGACTTTGACTTCGACCGCATCTTGCACGCTGTGAGTTACACTAACAACAGTAATCACAAGCGACGGCGGGTGTGGAGCGCTGCGGCCCACGTTCCCGGGCCACGAGCGCCCCGTCACCATCCTCAAGGACAGCGCGCGCCGCAAGCTCACCCGGCTCGCCCAGTCCGGCCTGTCCGACTTTGACTTCGACCGCATCTTGCACGCTGTGAGTTACACTAACAACAGTAATCACAAGCGACGGCGGGTGTGGAGCGCTGCGGCCCACGTTCCCGGGCCACGAGCGCCCCGTCACCATCCTCAAGGACAGCGCGCGCCGCAAGCTCACCCGGCTCGCGCAATCCGGCCTGTCCGACTTCGACTTCGACCGCATCTTGCATGCTGTGAGTTACACTAACAACAGTAATTACACTTAAGAACTGAATACCATTGAGTGGTAAACCACAAATTAAGATAGCGAGCTCGTAGTAAAAGCAGATTGTAACCACCTTGGCAGGTTAATATAGATTATCGACTCTATTTCCTTACACATGATACTACGAAATACACTAACAAAATAATGGTAATCATAACTTTTTTGGAATTTTACAACTGTCCGAGTATCCATAAGAACGTATTCTCTTGAAAAAGGACTATGAACTCTCATCATCAACCATTTTAAACCTATTCAACAAGGAATAAGGTTAAAAATTCAATATCCACGCAATGAAGTTCTAACTTTTTTTTGTAAGTAAATGGTTGGCGCTTACGAGAACAAAAGCAGATAGGATTGTATTAGACACAATGCCATTGTGAATGCAGGTAAGTAGATGAGCTTAGTTTAAAAAAATTGTACTATAACGTGCAACTGGAGAATTTTGATTAAGACACTCAAAAATTGCATGCTGAAGATAGACACTGTTTCCCAGATATTATTTTTGATCGGATACATTGGATTTGTGATAATATTAGTAATCCGAAGAACTAAGCGGCATGCTCGCCTAGAAAATGTTTATTTACTGTCGACTTGAAGAAATCCATGTTATATTTTTCAGGGAACATGTGCGCAGGAAGAGAGTTCCACTCTTTTGCCGTTCCGATAAGAAAAGTAAACACTAAGCGTTTCGTACGAATCAGTGGTATATCGACATCATAAGGGTGGAATCCGAGTCCGCGTCGAGTATTGCGATGTCGGAATGAACAGAATTTATTGATGATGATTTTATTTATTGCAGCTCGAGACGAACATGACCAACCTGTCGCTGGACACGCTGGCATCGCAGCTGCAGGCCACGGCGAGCTCCCTGGTGGACCGGTCGGGCTTCGTGCGCGTGTCCATAGAGCTGCGCGACGCGGCCGTCATGCTCACCGCCTACCACTCCAACATCGTCACGCCCATGCTGGAGCACACGCGCCAGCTCAACGTGAGTCCTAACACTAATTACTGCGTGCGCGTGTCCATAGAGCTGCGCGACGCGGCCGTCATGCTCACCGCCTACCACTCCAACATCGTCACGCCCATGCTGGAGCACACGCGCCAGCTCAACGTGAGTCCTAACACTAATTACTGCGTGCGCGTGTCCATAGAGCTGCGCGACGCGGCCGTCATGCTCACCGCCTACCACTCCAACATCGTCACGCCCATGCTGGAGCACACGCGCCAGCTCAACGTGAGTCCTAACACTAATTACTGCGTGCGCGTGTCCATAGAGCTGCGCGACGCGGCCGTCATGCTCACCGCCTACCACTCCAACATCGTCACGCCCATGCTGGAGCACACGCGCCAGCTCAACGTGAGTCCTAACACTAATTACTGCGTGCGCGTGTCCATAGAGCTGCGCGACGCGGCCGTCATGCTCACCGCCTACCACTCCAACATCGTCACGCCCATGCTGGAGCACACGCGCCAGCTCAACGTGAGTCCTAACACTAATTACTGCGTGCGCGTGTCCATAGAGCTGCGCGACGCGGCCGTCATGCTCACCGCCTACCACTCCAACATCGTCACGCCCATGCTGGAGCACACGCGCCAGCTCAACGTGAGTCCTAACACTAATTACTGCGTGCGCGTGTCCATAGAGCTGCGCGACGCGGCCGTCATGCTCACCGCCTACCACTCCAACATCGTCACGCCCATGCTGGAGCACACGCGCCAGCTCAACGTGAGTCCTAACACTAATTACTGCGTGCGCGTGTCCATAGAGCTGCGCGACGCGGCCGTCATGCTCACCGCCTACCACTCCAACATCGTCACGCCCATGCTGGAGCACACGCGCCAGCTCAACGTGAGTCCTAACACTAATTACTGCGTGCGCGTGTCCATAGAGCTGCGCGACGCGGCCGTCATGCTCACCGCCTACCACTCCAACATCGTCACGCCCATGCTGGAGCACACGCGCCAGCTCAACGTGAGTCCTAACACTAATTACTGCGTGCGCGTGTCCATAGAGCTGCGCGACGCGGCCGTCATGCTCACCGCCTACCACTCCAACATCGTCACGCCCATGCTGGAGCACACGCGCCAGCTCAACGTGAGTCCTAACACTAATTACTGCGTGCGCGTGTCCATAGAGCTGCGCGACGCGGCCGTCATGCTCACCGCCTACCACTCCAACATCGTCACGCCCATGCTGGAGCACACGCGCCAGCTCAACGTGAGTCCTAACACTAATTACTGCGTGCGCGTGTCCATAGAGCTGCGCGACGCGGCCGTCATGCTCACCGCCTACCACTCCAACATCGTCACGCCCATGCTGGAGCACACGCGCCAGCTCAACGTGAGTCCTAACACTAATTACTGCGTGCGCGTGTCCATAGAGCTGCGCGACGCGGCCGTCATGCTCACCGCCTACCACTCCAACATCGTCACGCCCATGCTGGAGCACACGCGCCAGCTCAACGTGAGTCCTAACACTAATTACTGCGTGCGCGTGTCCATAGAGCTGCGCGACGCGGCCGTCATGCTCACCGCCTACCACTCCAACATCGTCACGCCCATGCTGGAGCACACGCGCCAGCTCAACGTGAGTCCTAACACTAATTACTGCGTGCGCGTGTCCATAGAGCTGCGCGACGCGGCCGTCATGCTCACCGCCTACCACTCCAACATCGTCACGCCCATGCTGGAGCACACGCGCCAGCTCAACGTGAGTCCTAACACTAATTACTGCGTGCGCGTGTCCATAGAGCTGCGCGACGCGGCCGTCATGCTCACCGCCTACCACTCCAACATCGTCACGCCCATGCTGGAGCACACGCGCCAGCTCAACGTGAGTCCTAACACTAATTACTGCGTGCGCGTGTCCATAGAGCTGCGCGACGCGGCCGTCATGCTCACCGCCTACCACTCCAACATCGTCACGCCCATGCTGGAGCACACGCGCCAGCTCAACGTGAGTCCTAACACTAATTACTGCGTGCGCGTGTCCATAGAGCTGCGCGACGCGGCCGTCATGCTCACCGCCTACCACTCCAACATCGTCACGCCCATGCTGGAGCACACGCGCCAGCTCAACGTGAGTCCTAACACTAATTACTGCGTGCGCGTGTCCATAGAGCTGCGCGACGCGGCCGTCATGCTCACCGCCTACCACTCCAACATCGTCACGCCCATGCTGGAGCACACGCGCCAGCTCAACGTGAGTCCTAACACTAATTACTGCGTGCGCGTGTCCATAGAGCTGCGCGACGCGGCCGTCATGCTCACCGCCTACCACTCCAACATCGTCACGCCCATGCTGGAGCACACGCGCCAGCTCAACGTGAGTCCTAACACTAATTACTGCGTGCGCGTGTCCATAGAGCTGCGCGACGCGGCCGTCATGCTCACCGCCTACCACTCCAACATCGTCACGCCCATGCTGGAGCACACGCGCCAGCTCAACGTGAGTCCTAACACTAGTGAAACGGATTACACGCATGTTAACATAACGATCGAGGTTATCCACTAAGATCGAAACTATACTCCGCGACCAACAAACTAATTTGTGTGACGAGTGCTATTTAAACGTTCACTCGGGCTATCCCCTGTTCTGAATGGAACTCGCGTAACCTCAGCGTAAAAAGCGCAAAAATATACCGCGGACTATTATTTTGCATACAAAATTCTCGGTCGACGCCAAATTTGAAGTGTGGAATTTGACACGTTAATTAAAATCACTCCTAGTCTGTGAAGTACGAGCAGGTGGTATTTAATAGTAGATTGTTAAACAAGGGTAGAAAGTGACCCGAGATATTTCTGGCAATATTTCGAGGGTGAAATGGGTAATTTCACCCGAGTATAACACTCTACTTTTCATTTCTACTGCGAGGAAAATAAAATACTACACGCAAATGTTATGAGTGTGTTAAATTAATGTCCATGTAATTTTTAACCAATAATTAATAAAAGACACTGTATTTATATTTAAGGTAAGTTGGTCACGACGTGCATCTAGATGGCAATTATCTTTGACTCCGTGGCAATTAAAAAAAAATTACTTTCCACCCTAGGGATGGAAAAGCTATTTTCCACCCGGCTATCTACTCATGACAATGACACTTTCCGAACAGGAGAGATGAAAAAAAGTTTCCTGTGCTAGTGATAATAATAAAAGGTATTGTTCTGCAGATCACGGCTACCCGGCTGCGCGACGGACTGCGCTTCAACCACACGTCGCTGAAGGAGGCCATCGGGTACCTCATCCACGAGACCTCGCAGGCGGAGGCGTTCCTCAACCGGCAGGGGCTCGACGTCATCCACACCGTGAGTTGTTCAATACTCAATACAATACTCAATACTTTATTGCACATAATGGTTTTACAAAACGGGTGGTAAAGTTACAAATTTGAGATCACATCATGTACCCTGAATTAGGGCGCAGCAATTTGTGAGATACTATTTTATGGGTATACAATTTGACATAAAAATAAGAATAATAAAAAACTTATTGTAGGGACGTGATATACAAGTTAATAAAATGGGATAAAATGTATGTACAATTATTATTAGTATATATTATATATTTTTTAATTTATAGATATAATGTTGGTTGCGTTCAGATATAATGTTCGTGCTGCTGCTGCCGCGACACACTTCCGGGGTCATACTGCAGGCCTGCCGTTAACGTACGCGGAACGATCGTATTGATTTATTTGGGCGCGTGCGCAGCTTAGCTGTAACACTATGGATATTTTCAGTTCAAATAGTATTTTACAATGTTGTTGTGATTTTGGCTGTGAATTATAATTGAAAGTTCGCGAGTATAAAATGTATCTTTTCCCACTTATGGCGCAGTCGGTAGGATGACGCAACGCGGCCATACGAGCATCTTGCTACTATTGAATTTGCCAATCTTGTTTTTATTCTTCTCACTTTATCACAGTCACTGATGACCACGTTTTGCTACTTCCAGCTGATCCAAGACTTCGCGAAGGTGGTTTCCCAGCGACTCATGGAATACCTCGACATGGTGATGGATGCCGCAGAACATGACGTAGGCGCCTGTGCGCCAATGTCCAACGCCTTTAATGCTACACGTGACGCGGCCTGCAAAAAGATACTTATGCCCGTCGTAAGTATTACACCAAAAATTATAAGCAATGACAAACGATGGTCCAATACTGGGCATCGTATTCAGTAAATCTTCTTGCGCTATCTGTCTGTCTGTTTCGGCGATAGGATATTACACTTTTGAAATCGAATTTGTTTATCGGACTTCGGGCATTTGAAACGATGGTCGTCTTTATACATAAATGGAAACTATTTATGTATTGAATGTAACAGATATTGTTTTTTTCTAAATGCATGGCCATAGGTTCGAACCGTGATATTTCCAGCTCAATACGCGGGTAGAAAATCTCACTTCCTGGCCAAGGCGAACGTAAAATTTTAGGCAAACCACGGGCGGTAATTCGTAACACCCCAGATCGTATATTTATGAACACCTGTGATCTGGGACATTCTCGAATTCCCTGGGTATGTGATGTAATCCATACTTCCATACTAATATTATAAATGCGAAAGTGTGTCTGTCTGTTACCTCTTCACGCTTAAACCGCTGAACCGAATTAGATGAAATTTGGTATATAGATAGTTTCAGTCCCGGGGAAGGACATAGGATACTTTTCATCCCGAATAAATTTAGTGTTCCCGTGGGATGAGCGGGTAACACCGCGGGGCACAGCTAGTATTTCATAAATCGTAAACTCTTCGGGATTTCTTTATTACTATTCATGGAAAAATCATTAGTTGATTACGTTAGCTGAGGTTTGTTTTATGACAATCCCGAAAAGTTTCAGCTTACAGAGGAAAATACATTTATGGCAAATAAATATTATGGCAAGTGATAGATTATGGCATATGATGAAATTCGGGCAAACGATAGAGAACCGTTCTGTTAAGAGGGCGCCGAGCGTTAGCGACTGAACCATAGAGCGCGGGGAATGCGTATTTAGATCGGCGCGCGGCCGCCATAGTAAAAATGTATGGAGAATTAAAAGCACTTTTTGATAAATCTGGACATTTAATACCAAACAATAATTGAAATATTTGATGCGGACGAATTGTAATATAAACATTCATCTTTTTTTTGAACTAAAAATCAGAATAGATTTCCATTGTTAAAGTATAAAAAAACACTAAGCCCGCTTACGATTTTACAATTTTCGTCCAACTTTACTTAGTTCTCAAGTGTAAAATATTAATAACCTTATAATTTTTCCACGGAGAAGTTGTTAACACGTTCTTCGAAGTGCTAAATATATAGTTTAGAAATGGATTAAACAACTAGTGTTGACGTTATCTACTTAACGGCAACTACCTATTTTTACACATTTCGCTCGGTGCAGTCTTAAGAGTCCGCAGCAAGGTCCGCTCAACTCCGCGTTGAGATCGCGCGCTTACGCTTTAAAATGTTGTTGTTTCACCTAGAGGAAGACAGGGCGCTAGCAGTAAAGCGAGAGCGCGCTAGCGGGGGGCGTGCTTACCGCCGCCCCCCCGGACCGTTCCCCGCGCTAGAGTAATTCGCTGCAGTTTCGCAACAATTTTTTGTAATTTATTTTAAGGTTTTCGTAGTTACGCTCTCATTTTAAAACTACGAGATCAATTTTGATAAATCTTTTTTCTTATCAAACTGCATAGTTTAATCGACACCGGAAATAGGTTTTGACTTCAATCTAAACTATATTTTGGTCGTAGTATGCCGCCAAACTGAACAACTTTCTGGGTTCTAAAAATGCAAAACTTGTACTCGCTCTATTTTCTTTCTATTAACATTTCAAGAGTCATAAACTAGTTTTAGCCCTAGATATATCTTATCTCATTATATTTAGAGAATTTCATGATAATGTGACATGTTATATTAAAATAAGGACGTAACTACGTTTGTATGAAGAATCGAGCTTGCTGCGGACTCTTAAACTGACGAGAAACTCCGTTCGTTCCTCAAGTAATACGTATGTCCCACAGAACGGGTACTGGATCTCGCTGGCGTGGTGCCTGCTGCTGTTCGTGCCGCTGCTGGTGGCGGCGCAGCGCCTCGCGCGCCTCTACCGGCACCTCGACCCCTACCCCGGCCCGCTCGTCGAGGCGTGCGTACCGACCATACCTTATATAACACTAGGAAATGCAAACCCGGTTATTATCTCATAGTAAATCCGGTTATTACCGGTTATTAGTATGGTAAAATAACCGGGTTTGCATTCGCTATATAACACCCCCACTGCCGACTTACACAAGACAGATAGCTACAGAAATCAATCTACATACAAGCGCGCTCGAGCAAACGCACACATGGACATTGCTCACGGACACGATATCTCGGACCAGGGACCTAATTCGAGATTGACATTTGAGTGATCGCCAAACGTCAAATCTCTATTAGATAAGTCAAAGTCAAAGTCAAAATATTCTTTGGGTGAATCAACTTTTTTGTGTTGTTTACTCTGTCCCCGTTGTCCAAGTGACATCTTCATACTGTTTCATAGAAAAATGTTTAGGTTGTCCGAGGGACAAATTTTGCGTAACCATAACAACAAGGTGCACTTAAAAGTTGATTCACCCCTTTATTCAAGTAGGCCTAGCTACAAGCACTTTCGAATCGTCAGTTACAGAAAGCAGAGCAATTTATTGATAAACTTATACTAAAAATAAAATAAAAAAACATAAAAAACAACATTATAAAAATAAAAGAAAAATCCTAAAAAGGATCGTCAACACAAAAAAAATAACAGTTATAACGCCATTGAACTGTCATTTAAATGCGATGAGCTTAAAAGTGACATATCTCATCTCAATTTTGGAAATACGAAGGCGATAATGATTGTCAAAAATGCGTAACGTAACGGACTAATTTCACGTACTACGCGGTCAATTTAAAGTATGCGCCTGTTATTTATACCGTCACATACAAAGGAAGCGAAAATTTTGCGCGTCCGAATTGACGAAGTTGCGATGTTCTAGGGATATCGCCACTTGTCAAGTAGGCACACGTCAAAAGTAACGGATGGCGATGAAAAGGAGAGATCTCCATTATATCTCTAAAATTGGTCGAATACCCCCCCCAGCTCAGACCGGTGCGAGCGCGAGTGCCATCCGCTTGACGTGTCCGTGAGCGATGTCTATGTGTGCGTTTGCTCGAGCGCGCTTGTATGTAGATTGATTTCTGTACCTATCTGTTTTGTGCCACTCACCTTCAAGCGCACGAGGACGGTTAAAGCTGACTGATTCCTAATTTCATCCTGCAAATATGTTCGGAATTTTCTACGTCTGCGAGCGCTTCGGAAAAGGCGAGATCTGAAAAAACACCGCGAGAGACTCAAGTCTTTGTGTGGATAAACGATTGGGGATAAATTTCGCCGATTGTAGGGATTTGCGAGTTAGCTGTGTCTCTATACGAGTTCAAAACGTGTCGGGCCGTTCCAGACAAGGTTTTATGTTCTTTCCTGTTTTTATACTTGAGCTCAATTCGTTTATTATAATTAATTGTAGTTTGTTTTTAACTAAATATTTGCAGATATGATACGTTTTGTGCAATTATGTACGCTAGCTTTAACCGATCGCGTGTAACACGCATTAGAAATGTATACTTTTAGACGAATATCAGTCGATTTAAAATCTCTCTCGAATCCAATTATATACACATCATATTAAGTAACATTGAGATCTTAAAACGTTGCTATACAAATCTGACGTTAATAATGTTGAGAATTGACTATCTGGATTGTGTGCAACCAAGGTGACTTAGTTTTAATTTTGTCGCGTCCGAACACTTTTATTTTATCAACTTTGTAAACGAATTCGTGACGCAGATATGACATATCTTGTGTCATAAAAGGAAAGTCATTGACGAAACATACAATAGGTGCTTTAAGGGCCACTTACTCCGAAGGGTTCTTACCGTACTTTTTCATCCACAACGAGATGAACATTAAGATGGTGGTCAAAAATATGGCCCTAAGGTTTTTCGTTTCGCGCCCCCTAATACAAAAAAATATAATCAGTCAAGTTTTTTTTTTTTTCAAAGTAATTCTTTCTAAACTGCCGAAAAGATTATACATTTCTAATTTCGTGTTTGGCGTCTTACTTTACGGATTATACAAAAAGTTTAGGTATATCATACATCAATAAGTAAAACCTGATAAAAAACAAGTTTTAAAATGAACTTGCAACTTTCTCCCAACTAGCCTTGTTATAGGCCGATCTTGGTTCTTTGAAATAACTGCACTGTGAGTCAAACAGAACTGTGTTTCAAACGGCTCATTTATAAATGAAATTCGCCTTTTTAGCTACATGTATGATCCCAATAGCTGAAAGTATATCACCCAATTGTGTTACGCATTGTAGTTTTTCTCATTAACTCTTGTAGTCATTCAAAGATTGTCTAAGATCTAAACATAAAATGACTTGAACTTTTGAATTAATGTTGTGAAGCACATATGAAAGCCGTTATGTGTGGTTTCATGTATCTGACAAATTTGATCGCATTTCTAGCTAAAAACAAGCATTGTTTGGATTTAAGTGATATTAAAGACAAGAAAACACACATTGTTTGACACTCAGTGCAGATCGCGCGATAGTCGAACCTGACATGACCATAGCACGCGACACTCATCCACATCCGATTTGCTTGCTATCATCTCAGCCTCGACTCGCGCCTTCGCATCAGCGACTTAGCCTAAGTTCATCTCATCTCATCATTATTTTGGAACCGTTTGCGTTGCATACGTTCCCTTAATTTATCTTCAGTTAATTCCGTTCACTTATTTCATATGATTTCCTTAAGGTTTAATTTGACTATTCGTTCTGTCTAAGTTTGTCGCCTTGTTTGTCTGTCCGTCTGAGTTGGGTTTGTTGTGCACCCTCATCCCCGTATGTAGCGGCGACGGCCGGCCCAGCGGCCATGTTGGCTGACTCCATTTGCCTTGTCGGTTATTTTCACGGCGCTATGAGATCGAAGAGCCTCTCTGGTATACACTGTAGCATACATTCCAGTTTTTCGAGCGCGTATCTAACAATGGAAACACATAACCAATCTCTGTTTTCCTATGTGTTCTGCTTTTACACGGATTACTTCGGCCGTACAATGACTTGCGCTTTTTATGAAACGTAGATTGCGTTTTTGTTGAGTTGTTCTTGTTTTTTTCAGTTGTTCACTCATCGCCATCAATCTCGACAGGCCGGTGCGGGTTCGAATCCCGAACCAACTTATATTACAGTTTTTTTTTAAAGATCAGAGGTTATGAACGTAGGGGTATATAGTTGTTGTGGGGTGTTAACGTGTGGGCGTGTTGTTAACAGCGAGTATGAGCCGATGTGCCAGACGCGCGGCTGGTGGCGATGACCCTACGCGTCCTCCGGTAACACACACGTAGCCGACTATCCGTATACACGCGCCAACACCAATGCATGCAATACTTACTCAACACACACACATTCATATGTAGGTTGTTCTTAAACGCCATAATGGTCATTTTAAAAGCCTCTTGGTAAATTTCGATGGTATTGGCGCGTGGTAAAGCTAAAAACCGTGACGTGTGCTCTTCGACCCCATAGCGCTTGCACGATACATGCCTTGTTCCCTGGATCACCCTCCGTCACTCAAGGTGCAGTATCCAGCGGACAACCATTGCTCGGTGTTCCTTCCATGTTGTCGTACATTGCTTGCGGCCGTATCATGCAGGGCCACTTCACTGTATTGCTCGAATGTAACCCGCAGTGTATTCCGAACTTTCTCGTAGACGACTTGCAATCTATACGGTATTAGCGCTAGACTATTTATTAGTATGTTTTTTATTAATTTCCTTCTTTTACTTTACTTTTGTTTTCCATCGATACCATCATAATTAGGTATAGATCAGTGTATATATGATAAGTATTAAGATTTATTGTAAGAGTATACTACCAATTAGGCACATGTAGGACGATCGATGAGTTTTCTTTGTTTTTAGACGCTTAGAAGCGCTCATGTAATTATTTTGCGTCGGACCCTTTTACATTTGCTACTCGACCGAATGGCGGCGTGATAGGATGCGTTCACAACTGTGTTTTCTTTTCATTTAATTTGCTCGCCCCGATACTGAACCTGTGTTATGCCCCGATGCCCCTCGTGTTGTGAACGGACCCTTGCGAACTCGCTGAGATTGTCCCACGTCTCAAAATATCTCGGCAAGATACATCTTGTTCTATTCGACTCTAGTTACACTCTATCATAGAAATAATGACAGCGTTATGTGAATTTTATACTTGACGTACACCTTTTGGTTTATCTATCAAAGTTCCTCTGGCAACTGCGGTCATTATGAATGATAGAGTGTGACATTTTGAGCTGGGACCCGGCGTCTGTCGCGGCCCGCGCTGCCCGGCTGATGACCGTGTGTTGTCTGTTGCAGCGAGTATTTGTATGACGCGTTCGCGGACCGCGATAACGTACCCCTTGCCAAGTAAGTGCCCCGGACACCTAGCGAGCCGCGCTAGCCTTCCCTTCCCCGCCTGTGTGGCAGCGGCTTTACAACGCGCTCGACCAATCACAGCGCTTGATACAAAGATCGATGCTCGTGGGTTAGTAACCGGGCTTTCAGACGTTTGTACCCAGCCCAAGTAGCAATCAGATTGTATAAGAGCCTATAAAGCCATTAAAACTGTATAAGTGCTTTATAGGCGCTTGCCTGTGTTCTGCTTGGGATATTACTACGGTTATCCACGCGCATATTAAGTTTGATCAAACCCGCGCGTTGTATAGCTGTGTCCACATCGTTCGCATGACAAAACGCTTTTTATGGTTTAGGTTTTAAGATAATTGTAAATACGGTTTAGGTCTAATGTAAGTCGAGATAAGTTCGTTCGGCGCATGAGTAGCATGTCGACTCTCCACTAACGCACGGCATGACGAGACGGACCCTTCTTCTCAGTTCTTTCCGTTTTGTTACTTTACTGTTATGTTACGCCAGGGACCATTAACTGTAGTGTAAGGATCGGGCATTCGTTTCAAGTTTCTGTGGTAACTACGGTATCCTCGAGAAATCGAATTCGATCGTATATTTTATCTTTCTTTGTGCCCTTCGTTTTTTTGAAGTATATTCGAATGATTAACGTAAGACAAAATAGTGTTTTATAGTTCCTAGTTCTTTTTTCTGTTTTTATAGTATCTGCATAACTATAATAAAATATTTATGAAAATGTTAGTTTTATAGTTCATTAGATCGTTTCGTGTGGATGATTGGAATGTGATAAAGCCATTTGCATTCGTTATAGTCGATTACGGTTAAGGTTGTTTGGTAAACAAATATTATATTAAAACACCATTTACCTCGCGTTAATATCGGTTCAGCTCGAAAACGAAGCACGGCATTCAAATTGAGAATCAAAAAACTAGCGAATCGAATACGAATTTCCCTTGGGATCTCTACACGTACTAAGTATGGTGGGTGGGGTGCAGCGGTTCGAAGCGCAGCACGCTGGACATCGAGGGCAAGCTGGCGGAGTGGCGGGGGCGCGCGCCCCCCTCCGCCCCCCCGCCCCCCCCGGCCGGGGGGAGCCCGCCCCCCCGCTCGCGCACGGCGCTGCTGCTGGACGGCGGCGACGTGGTGTGCGCGCTCGTGCCGCCGCCCGCCGCGCTCATCGACGACCTCAAGACCCGCCTCGACGCCAAGGACGAGGACAACGAGTCGGGCATTCACGAGTCCGAGTAGCCCTTAACCTGCGACTCGCCACACCTTTGTGTTTAACGAGCGTTCGACTTGGAACCGTTCTGTAATGCGTTGGAGTCGAAATGGACGCGTTTTCAATGCGTTATCTGTCTGCATTTTGGAGGTTGATGAAATCTTCTATGATTGGTGAGACCTGGCAATATTCGACACGCGTTAAAATTGAATAAAAAGTCTTCTGTCTGCCATTTTAACACAGATCGATTTGTTAGTTTACATTTCTCACTTTTGTAATCCAAGTTCTGAGTTAACAAATATTTTTAAATTTCATATTATGAGTTCGAAACACGTCGAACTTAAAAATTTCCCTGCACCTTGTGCGTGTGCGAGTGTGAACCGCAAAAGATTAAAAATATTAAAAATGTCTGACGAAAGATTTATTAGAAAGTTATCAAGCTTGAAATGAAAAATTCACAAAAAACACTTGAATTAGTTTTTTTTAATAACCGCATTGTAAAAAACAAAACTGCATTTTGTCAGTTATCTTCGATTGTGAAACGACTAACTACATGTTTTCTAGTATTTTACTATTATTATAACAATTTTGAAATATTTAAAAGTATTCCTATGAATCTCATTTGTATTAAATCTCTTTTAATGAGCTTACTTTTTGAAATGTGTAATTTTTGACTAGACCAATTTACTGTAGGCCAAGTACCTACTGCGGTACGAATCGAAGTCGACGTTTGTTGTCTTCCAAAACTAAGGTCTCGCGCACAAGGTAAAGTAACCGATGGATCCAAATATTATGGATCTTGCAAAGCGAAATCTTGGCTGTGTGCGCCGGGCCTTAGTTTAATTTATATTAGAACGATTACGAAACAAATTAGGTAATCTGTAAACCCTTTTTTTGTTGTAATTTTGTCAAAGCGTCCAATTTTCGTATTTTGACCACTTATGGAAATTTGTAACATTTTGAGGTTTGTTCTAATTGTTGTTTTTGGGAACGTGTGACGTTTCTCGCCGTAAGGCAGCTAGGATAGGATAGTTCATCTCGTATGTTAATTTATCACTCAATGCTTTCGCTTGCAAACACGATACGTCCATTCGTTACCTTTTTAACCGCTTAAGCCTCGCTCCGTGTTACTAAATATTTGATCAGACAATGGGCCAAACTTTACTGAAGCTATCAATCCAAATGTTTGACCAAATATTCCATAACCAATCATATAACTAAACGCAACGCTGGTACAATTTTTGACAGTAGTGTTTTATAAAATTAAATATGTATTTCCATACTGTAGCGTGACATATCGTACGATAAAGTTTTGAGCCGTTTTGCAAATAGTTTTGATACTCACATATGGTAGCTTGTTGATATGAAATTTGTACGGACTTATTAGTGAGTAAGATTGAGGTGACTGAAATTTGAAGGAAAGTCTGCGATTGTCATATCTAAGTGAGATTAGGAGCCAGTTCTGCACAGGACGACTATACTGTTACATACAGTGTACGAATATAAATATAGTGCACCAATATAAATAAAGTGTACGGTAGCGGAATGAAAAGCTTCGTCACTTTTGGACTTTAACACACAAAGTCGAAAAGTGACGAATCTTTTAATTTATCGACTATTTTTTATACGCCGGACCTGTGTACCTTACACGGCGCATCGGTGTACCTTTATAGGTCGTAGGTATCTCAAGTTAACGTATGAGATAGTTCTAAAGAAAGACTGTTGTTACGGGCAGTGTACCTTATTTATATGGTAAGTCTGTATGTGTCCTTTATACGGCAGATCCGTGTACCTTATATGGTACATGTGTGCTCCTTTTTATGGCCAGTATTATCGCCCTGTGTGTTAATGGTATATCAGCAACATATTTATGTATTTATAAGCGCAATGCGGTGAATTGATGTAGTTCCCAGTGTATCCTCGTGTCTGTCTGTGTGTTGTGCGCTAAGTCTTTTCGATGTTTTACATTTATACCTACATTGTAAGGTAACAAACTTAGGGTAAGCAATGCTCCTCTGCTACATACGTTGATTTTTATAAGTCACTAATTTAATATGTCTTGTATTTTATATTGTATGTGCTGCATATACTTCATACAATTATTCGGTGTATTGACCAAGTTACTAGCAATTATGTTTACTAACCTATTTTCTGAAGGTTGTTCAACAGTATTTAAGCTTTAAATATCTTATATTTTCGTATAGGTCCATCTTTCTAAGCCCCATATGTCCGCCAAACGAACAAACAGTGTTAGCTTAAAACGAATTTAATATGGTTGCTTGCAACATACTCTGGACGAAACGAGAAATATGCATTTAAAATAGTGTCAACAAATCTGTTCGAAAGTGCATTTTGGCAGCATTTATAGGTTTAAGTTAATCATATTTCTAAGAAATTTATTGACATGTTCTCGTATGTAGCAGACAAGCTATAGTATAGGTAATATAAGTTAGTGTAAGTTGGTGTGAAGGCGTTAGGGCCTGCGTCCATCGGCGGCGCGACAGCCGGTAAACTATCTCTTTGTTTGCGCGCCTGCGCTTCGCTTGAGCACCGCGGCACACGCAACCGATGAGGTTTTTGTAACGGCAGTCAGTATTATCGTAAAACTATTGTCTTTTCCCCGTTTACGTCCTCAGCTACTTATATAGAGCACGAGCCCGCTTTCCGGCATTTTATTCTCATTCGAGTAGATCCTAAAATTAGCTATTAATTATAAAATTGTGCACACATAAATAACAGACAACCTCACACAAATCGATCTAGTCTGAAGTAAGAAGGCTTGTCTTATGGGTACTAGACGACGATATACATACTTATATAGATAAATATATACTTAAATACATAGAACAACCATGACCCAAGCACAAATATTCGAGTTCATCACACAAATATTTGCCCTGGCCGGGATTCGAACCCGGACCGCCGGCTCAGTAGGCAGATCTCTACAAACTGAGCCAACCGCGTCGACACATGCAATAAAACGTTTAATAAACTCGCTAGGGAATGGAACTCGCTCCCATCGTGTGTGTTTTTTTAATTATAATTTGTGTCTCTTCAAGACAAGAGTGAATAGGCTATTGCTGAACCGGCGAGCTACATCGTCGACCCCGTAGTCATTTTCCATCAGGTGATACTGAGGTCAATCGCCGGTCAGTTTGTGAAAAAAATAATAATATAGATTTTGCTGAAATTATCAAGCTTGGCATAGAACCTACCTAACGTAATTTTGTAGGTAAAGAAAATAATGGAGTTAGTCGCACTCTTTTTATTGACAAGGTTATCTATTATTCAATGGATAAACATATACAGTAAATCACTCTGATACTTTGTATTCCCCTAAAAACCGCCGTAGTTACATTCGCTATTGAAACGCCGATGTGTGCTGCTCCTGGCATCGCAACCGTACATAGGCGGGCCGCATGCTTGTTTGCCAGCGTCGTAGTGTAAAAATAAAAAATAAACATTTAAGTTTAAGTCACTGGCTAAGTGCCTGTGTAGTTATTCAAATTTTGAGACTTCATTGAGAATAAAATGCCCAAAAGTGTTTGCATTTTACTACTTATATTCTTCGGTTTTCATTCTACCCACTACTGACGTTGCTATCATAAGACTCGATCTAGTCGTGTGCCGCGGCTGCCTCCTGCATTTCTGTCCTGAGGCTTTTGTTGTGTGCTAACTTTCGTATACGTTTCCGTTTGTTTTTTCCACTAAACTAGGGTTCAGTGGCGTGGCGATTCCCACCAGCTAACCCATATTGCTGTTATCTCACGAGCGGTTCTATCATTGTGTGGACTATACGTACCCATTGTCTCTGCGTGAATAATACTCAACTTAGGCCGCATTAGATCAAGCGTTTATTCCAAGAATAGGCGCTAACTCAAAATCCCATTCTCATTTGACATTATTAACCGAGAGTAAGCACATTCTTAAAATAAAAGTTTGGTTAAATCAGGCCTTACACGTGTAACACACTGATCTGACAATGTGCATGTATTTACATATTCCTCTTCACGAAAAATAAGCCGTCGATTTGCGGAAAACCAGTCCGCGATAATTTATACATCTTCCCCTACAAGTTTGACTAGCCCTCGTTTGTGAGATAAAACAACTATATTTGAGAACAAGACTTTACGGAAAAAGTAAGCCAAGCTCTGGCTTACCTTTTAAGGACGCCACGCCACTACTAGGCATGTTTACTAGTCTTCCTTAACTTTCTAAATGGATCAAATAATCACTAATAGTATCATTTCCATGACCAATTACATCACATTTACTGAAGTTAAAACAGCATGGTATCATTTTCAGTTAACCAAAGGTTTTAAAACCTATTTTTTCTAAATTTCTTTAAGACCTATTCTAATACTTTAAACTCCTCCTATGCAGACTACACATTGTAAACTACGCAAATCAAATATTTACCCTTGAATATATCAGTCTAGACTAGATGGTGGCGAAAGAAACGTTAAAAAAAATATTCGCTTGTACAGTCGAGTTCTTAAATTTATGAGCGAAATGTGTTCCAAAATATCTGAACATGCCTGTATGCCGTTAATAATAGATGCGAGTTCAGATTTTTAATAAAAATAAATCATAAGTTTAATATCTCGATGGTATAACGATTCAACTCAAGATTGATTAAGAAATTGTGCCTGTCTATATATGTCCCAGCAATATATAAAATAAAGGAATACCGTATTAGTGATGTGCATTCTCAGAAAAATTCCGGAAACTCCTCATTTCCCATACAAAGTGAGGAAAGTTTCCGGAAATTTTCGGAGAATGCACATCTCTATACCGTATTGAGAATTCCTCTTTCTTTTTTCTTCTCTAAGTAAATATGTCAGCGCTTCGATGTTTTATTCTATGCAGTGTTTCTTTCAGCACCACTAGTCGCACAATGACGGCTAAACCTATTTCATAGAGACTATGACGTTATTAGAGTGATACTGTCTAAGAAATAAGTCTACACGTCTCGAGAAAATATCAACAGTTGGCGTTACTATCTTTGGTTCTTCTCTATACATTCATGGTACCCTAAGGTGAGGCAGGGTTTATATGGCACGGAAAAAAAATTAAGTCTCCTTTTTTGCCATTATTATATTAGAAACATACATGTTTTCAGATATGAGACATTTGTTTTAACTATTGCGATGGTTATATTAAGGTTTTAAACCTTTAATTAGACTTTCGTTATAATGGTTGACTGGTAAAGAATGCCTAAAAGCATTAAGTCCATTTGTACTTGTTTGTATTGTGCAATAAAGTTTAAATAAACAAATAAATAAATAATTAGCAATTTACCAAATAGCCCCTTGGGTTCCAAATACCTTACGGGATTGAGAATACGATAGTATCGCCATCTGTTGATATAGGCACGGATTTATCTTGGAAAGTATCATGATAAGCTTCATGTTCTCTGCCAGTTTACTTGTGCCCTGTTGTAAATATTACCGTCAATGTAGAGATGTGTCGTTCTCGAGAACGTTTTTCAATTTGTATGTTCTAGAGAACGGCGCATCTCTAGTCCGATGTGAAGTCGTCACGCTTCCAAACTCTGCGCACGGTAGCTTGTGTCGCGTGTGCAATGTCGAATATAAACTAAGGATTTTGTTTATACAGGTGATACATCTGCAACGTGACTACTAATGTTTTACAAATGACAAATATTCTTTTAAATTCTTGGGAAAGTTAATAGTAGTTTCCGTAAAAATAATCTTTTTGGAGACTATCCGCAAGTTGCCCATCTGTAAACGTGACGAATTTGAATGTTAATTGTGTGTCTATCCAATAATAGAAGGGCAACTGTCCTTAATTTAATTTGTCGTACTGTTGTGCACTGAATTAAGGAAAATGAGGAATAAGTTTTAAATCGCCCTATTGATGTTAGTTTTAACGGAATAGCTTGTGTGAATGTCCCGTTGACAATGTGTTGCCTGAATGAACAATTGAATCTTAGGTCGTGTCTGAAATGTTCGTTGCTCTTTCTTCCTTATAAAATAATTATAATCAATTTAAAGTAACATGTGTCATGTCAAATACAAAAGAAACTTGTAACATGTTACGAAATTTTATGTGGCTGGAGTCATTTTGTGATAAAGTTTTCCTTCGGACTTAAAGTCATAGTTTTAATTCATATAAATACAGTCTTGGTTATTTTACGCGAATATTCGTCTTTAAGCTAGACCTAGAATACTTACCCACGCTTATTCAAACTAAGCTTCAGATTTCCGCAGCGAACGTTTCGATACACCTACGAAGCAGCTTAAAAGCCGTGTATAAATTGTTGTTGTATTATAGCGCCTACAAGGCAGAGAAGCGCGCGGGGCGGGAGGGTCGTCGCGGGGGCGGGGCTGGCGGGGGCGGGGGCGCGCGGGAGGAGGCGCGCGGCGCCGCGCTACAGCCGGCCCTCGACGCACACCACGCGCGCAGATATAATGATATGGCGCCAAAGTGAGTACTCGCACATTAACACAGCACACACACACAAGTATAGAAATAATCCTTTTTCTTGAGCGAATCCACTTAGCTTTGTACCCGATGAACAATACTCATTATCTGTACCTTTTGTTAACTGTGGCCACAACTGCCACTTCAAAATGTAAGGCGTTATAGGTGCAAATTACTTTGCACCAAATTAGTCTTTAAGTCAAACGAAATAAGGTTTACTCTTAAACAAAGAGAACACAGATGTTGGTCACTTCATCGTTATCCTAAGCATCCATACGAACTTCACTGCTCTTTCACTTACGAAGTGACCAACATCTGTGTTCTCTGTGTTTAAGAGTAAACCTTATTTCGTTTGACTTAAAGACTAATTTAGTGTAAAAGTAATTTGCACTTATAACGCCTTACATTTCGAAGTGGCAGCTGTGGCCACAGTTAACAATACAGATAATGAGTATTGTTCATCGGGTACAAAGCTAATGGGATTCGCTTAAGAAATGGAATTCGAACTATACTTCTATATACACCGCACGCATGCACAACACGACCTGCACTTAAGGGGCTTACACTTGCGAATTGTGAGCGTGGTTTCTATACAATATCATTCGCCTTCGTACAAAACTCGCTCGCAACTGGCAAGTGTGTAAGGGCCTGGTCACCATCAGGCAGCGACCTCTTGGTGCCGAAACCAGGAAAATTACGAATAGTTACACCTATTAGTCAAGATTTATTTTGATATATGGTTACACACTTATCTGCATCTTTGATTGCTACTAGAAACAAGCAGTATAAAGAGAAAATGAGCGAATATGTACTTGTACATTAACGGATTTCTGTTATTTTACTACTTACTTGCACAAAAAAATGAAAACGTTTAAATAATGTACTTTATTATGTAGGTAGGCCACAAGAGCACATTAACATGTCTGAGTCTTTAGATTTCACAAGAGGAGACCACTGTTGAGAAGAAACGCCGAAAGAAACTCAATAGCCAGTCAGTCAGAGTTCAAACACTCTATGTGTATTGGCATCATTATGACGTAATTTGCATCAAAAGCTCGCCGCTTAATTTATATCATTATTATATTAATACTCGGTACTAATAAAATTAAAGGACTTTCAAATATAATTTCAAGTCGATATATACACGTGAATGTAACACATATTTTATAGTACTAATCTCACACCAATATGCTTAAACAATAACAGGCTAGTGCTTTAAATGTATTAATAAAATAAAGTATTCACCTATTCAGCATGAACCTAAGTCTTACGTCGTATTAATTACAACACTCAAGTCTATTACCGGTCTCAAGTGTCTGTGTGTACATACTTACAAATACTAAGTTGTTGAATGATCGTATTATCTTTTGACGATGCAAAACTGATACTTGAGATCCTACTTGATTAAATGTTCTTTTATCTTTTTACATTTGAGTTCGGTATCATATTAGAGTACAGTTTATTAATACGGACCTTAGAGACCCACTTGCATTCCGACTGAATGAACGAAATAAATAAAATACTTAAAATTTTGCACCATGCACGTTTCTAAGCACCTAAGTGCATGTGTTCACTATTAAGCATGGTCACGGCGGATTGAGGCATGTTTCCCACTTCAAATTTCAATGTACCAACATTGTTTACGTCATATAACCTAGCTTTATTTTTCCTAACAAAACGAGATGGAATATTTATTGATTACCTATGTGATTTATTAAATTACCTTAAATCATTTCTCGAACAATAAAATTTGGATCAAGACAAGAGTGAATAAGTACGCCTAGAACGAGAGTCTTTAAACAACACATTTGTGAAAGATGAAGCCGATTTTGGTTATATGTGTGCGTGTCTACGAACCAATCACAGAGACGTGTTGCTTGTGACATTGACGTTGTGACAGATGCGCACACGGACGAAACTTAGCCCGTGGCTAACCAAAACTGGCTTTACTTTCAAGCGCCATCTAGGTATCTAATTGTAGGCGGATTTATTTTTAGGCACTACAATGCTCCAACGACATATTCGTCTCTTACTGACAGGTATGATTGAAGCCAAATGCCTATCTTGCATAAAACACACCGCAAGACCACGAACTAAACTAAAGAGTTTTGAAACTTTGAAGTAATTTAATAAATCATATTTTTTACTTATGCCTACTATTACTACAATACTTCTTTTCATCACTAAACCATCGTCGCTTATCTCACGTCTCAATCCGCGCATTTTACGTAACACCTTGTTAGCGTTGCAGCAACACGTTAATGTTGCGTTGCAGCAACATTTACGTAGCGTTGCAGCAACACGTTGAATGTTGCGTTGCGTGTTGCAGGCACTGGGAAGAAGGCCCTCCCCGCTACCACGGACCCACTGAGTACGAGCGGCCCCCTCCCTACTACTATCCCGGACCAAAGTGAGCCTTCATTCTTATAGACCATTATATTACCTAATACTAATAGTACCTAGTTCTGCCCCCTGATTATTTTAACCAATATTATTGTTAATTAATTCATTATAAATCTGATAATTCCACGGTGATACTCAGCAAAATAACAAAAAAATCCGAAATAAATTCTACCCACTATTTAATCTAAACCATATTATAATTACTTATCAAATTAACTAATAAAGCCTTAGTTAGCAACTTATTAATTTAGTACGAAATTTCATTAAAAAGTTATGTTATTTATCTTTCCACTAAAGTACAAACGTGAAAGACTTCCCGTGGTGGCCACATATATTTTTAGTTGAAATGGTAAAATAAATGGGACGCAGCTGTTGGTTACATCGTTTTATCCTATTTTATCAGCTAGTTGCCACTACATTTTATCAAAATTTTACTAAAAATAAATGGGGCTGAAACTCCCGCACGCAAATCGGGTTGGGAATGCTTCTCGCTTCCAAAATTGGTGACGGTTAACAAGCTTATGTACCTAACAATCTCTTAAACGTAACTTGTATCCTATGTTAATAATGTGTTTTTATTTTCCAGTGATAGACAGTAAATTGGCCCTCACGGAGTTAGACGACGATCTGCTGAAGTACTGAGACCTCCGCGGTGAGGTGCTGGATGAAAAGGTTTTAACCGCCAAGATTTGAGACTTACAAATCGGTTTGAAATTAGCAGGATGACAACCGTTTTATTCTCAAGTCGATAACGAATATAGTATTTTTCCAATGTAGCCAAGCCTTAATGAGATTATTTCGATCTGATAACCTGTATCGACTGAGTTAAATACTATAACTTAAGCAGAAATGACGCATTATAATGCGTATGCCCAGTAAAGAAAAACAGGTTTGTTCAAAATCAGACGTGATAACTTTAATAAAACACTAACAAGATTGTCAGGAACGGCCCGACACGTTTCGAACTCGTATGGAGCTCTTAATCAAGGAAGCTACCCGTACATCCTCGCGTTTTCGCACCGTTCCTGACAATTTCACATGTGTAAACCGCTTAATACATTTATTAAATATGTCTCACGTAAGTTTTAATGTGGTAACTTTATCTTAATCGCGAAACAGGCAATGAGATTGAAATATAATAGCATTCCATTTAGATCTCCCATCGGATTGGGAGGACACCCTTACTTAGATATCGGACGATCTTCTTGTCTTTAGGGTAATTAATAAATCGTAATCTAGTGCGTACCTTAATTACTATCGGCCATACGGACAACTGCAAACATACGAAGTGGAAGCAATATTGCCTTGTCTTGTATGGACGAAAGTATAGTCTGCCAACTAATATGTGATGGTCAGAACTTTAATATACATTAGAATTAATTATGTAATCGTTGGATATCCGTCTCAGCCGGAGTCTCAGTCACAGTAACTGCCATAATTCGACTGTCCGTTTTAGTGATTTTTACTGTTTAGTATGTCAAGAGAATGCTTTAATTTCTTACGCGAAATGTGCACAACGAAGAGTAAAAACGACTAAAGGTGCAAAACTGCCGTCTCAACGAGAAACCGGTATAAAATGAAATAAACCGGGTTTAACAACAAAATGAAAAGGTTTATACTTATGGTGTTTTCTCTTTAGGGTGGCAGAATAATACTAGTTAATTTTAATATTCTGACGAGCCGTCCCGCGTGGTGTAAACGTAAAAAATACAGTAAACAAGGAACTTAAACTCATTGAAAATAATTATTATAAAACATAATCTAACTTTGTGCGCATTTCGTCGTTTTGTTGGCGTATATTTTGCCGCACAAATGTAATTTGGAGTTTTTGAGTTATTCTTGAATATGAATTAATTATAAGTAATATAATTTAATATTATCAAATGATTCGTTACATAATCAAAAAGACATCACCAAAATGATATGATGGGCACCGGCACCGTATATGCATTGCGGTTTTTTAAGTTAAATTTAGGGTGTGCTGTCCCGGAAAATTTTAGTTTTTAGTGCCGGGCTTTTCGGGTATCCATGCTAAAATTTCCCCGGACATCAATAGATACACTAGTTATATTTGAGACACTGTTGTGAACAGTTTCTGCCTGAGTGGTGCTCGGTGCCGGACGTACGGGAAGAGATTCGATGCATTTATCATTAAGCGTAGTGTACTCGAGGCTGGGAGTCGGCCGCCACTCATTTATTCTTTAATCTTAAGCTGCTGGCGACTGCCCGCTAATTTTCGACGATACTATTGAAGTTTTTCAGTATCCAAAACTATCTGAGATTACTGGGCAATTTATCTTGACCGCTAATTAAGAATGAAAGAGGTAACAAAATTATCCAACTAGCTTTGAGTTTTAATCGTACGAACGAATACTATGATTTTGCTACATTTATTTCGTCTAAGATTTGGTTGAATCAAATAGTTGTTGAGCTGAATTAAAATGCCTAACCTAGTCCAAATTATGAATTCTCAAGTAGTTTCGGACACTCCAAAAAACGAACTACGTATAGGAGATAAAATATTCTACTAAGTATTAGTCATATCACGAATTTCGATCTAAAATCGTCAATAAGTAGCAGCGGGCGTCGTAAGCTAGAAATCTAGTGAGTTTGTATTTTACGAGAAGACGCCATCTTCTGGTAGGGTAGAAGCGTCGCCCTGCCGCCAGGCGGGGCTAGGTCCTATTTAGTTAATTATTTGGTGATTATCCATTATTGTAAGTGATTTTTTTTAATTGTTGACTCCGTGCGAAAGTGCAAATTTTTATTTAGGTGTACGAAATGTGTCATATTGTATTCGTTAGCAGTATAGGCTCGTGTGAATAGGTAATGCCAAATAAGTCGGAGCGCCGCGGCCTCTGCGTCTTCCCACTATCCCTGCTCACTTTTCTCTAGAAAAAGGGACTTTCTGAAGAATTTAAAATTTTCGTTTTTATCAATTTACTGCTCAATTCTGCGTTTTTGTAAATTATAGGTATGTCGGTGCTATGATTGCATCAAGGTTAGGTTGAACCGGGAGCCTTTTGGTTCCGTATCGTATTGTATTTGTACGTGTAATTGTCACAAATAGCCACTAAGCTAGTGTATGCGGGCCCGAGCTCGGAGCGTTTTGTATGTATGAACTAAGTAACAGTTAAACCTATTGTAATCGTCAATTTTGTCTATAAATATATCGAATGACGAATTGTTTGCGGCGCGGCGACGCACTAAGAATCTTTGATCTAAATATTGTATTTGTAGGATCAAAATGTCTTTAGTGGGCCGTTACTCTGCAAAATAAAGGAATAACAGCACGCACGTAATAAACTTATCAAGACACATGGCCATTTTACCTGACTACTCTCTGAACATAACTAAGCATCTCTTTTAGTGATACCTATACCCTTTTGTGTTCTGTCTTGCTAGGTTTATCAGCGTGGGGTGAGAGGTTTAGTCGTGTAACTCAAACAGATCTCTCTATTTCTCCTAACGTTTGAGTTACGTTACTAAGCCTGAACAAGTGTATTGGGGTGCCGACGCGTGTAAAGTTTCGAGACTGATCAAACAGAACCTTTGTTCGTCAAGCGCGAGTTATGTGGATACGATATTTGCTTCACGCCTATTATTTATTAACCTTATTGCATAAGTGAAAGATTTAGGTATTTCATAATTCATAATGACGATACAATATTTTTTACAAAGATAACTTAAAAAATACTCTGTAGCCATAGACTTTCGCTTGCCGAACTCATGCTCACTTCATTGATCACCATGTTCTTTATTGCAATCTACTTCATCTTTCTATTTGTAATTTCGACGTATCTCAAAACCTTAAAACGCTATAGAAACTCAAAACTTGTATTTTACAATAGAAAATTCATTTTCTGCTAGCGTTTGCACTAAAAAAGAACGTTGCTACGGTAAACCCAATCTATACAACACAATATTTTTAATTAAATATAGAAACTTTTTTATATAAAAAGCTTCAAATCCAGCAGAAATATGTGATTGGATTTGTCGCAACGCTCTTTTCGTAGTCCATGTTGCTTTGTAAACTTAACTTTAGAAACTGCCGTTCAAAAATTACAATTGAAGTGTTGTTCAGTAGCAAACGAACCCGCTGCGGCGCCCTCGCAAGTAGGTAGCGTAGAGTAGCGCGCGCGCAGGGCCGGTAATACATAAATACACTTCATTATCTCCCAGCTTGTGTTTTATTCCAAATGAAACTATCGTCATACCTTCCTTGCATTTCCAAACACTCCAAGTTACTCGATGCTCACTGGTTTGCTTCTTAAGAGCCCCAAGCAGGGATCGTTATATCTTTCTAATTTGGCGTTTATTTTCAAATACTATATAGAATTTAGTCATGGATATAGAACTTTAAAATTAGCCCTCTAAAACAAAAAATGTGTATAATAACCGAAAGAAAATAGCGGTATTTTGTATAGAGCGAAATACCGGTATCTGATCCCTGACCCCCAACCCTATCTAGTTTTCGATAGTTAGATAACGACGGAGTATTTTTCTGTGATAGTAAATTGCTGGAACTGACAGAGGAACTTCGATATTCATTGAACAGAGTTTCTAAACTTAGAAATAAATACAAACGCAGAAAAAATATTAAACTACAAAAGTGGTACTAAAATATAGATTCTATGGAAAAGCCATGGATTACTGCATTTCTACTTGCCTCTCTTGATATGCATCACTTTGGGGTATGTAAGTATAAAGTAAACATGGAGTAATATCAAAACAACGGATAAACATGAGGTGAACTTTATTTTGCCAAACAAGGAAATCTATTTAACTTGCCTAGGAATTTTGGTAGGTACTGTTGTAGGATGATTTAAGAGCACGCGTTGCCCCTTCGGGTTAAGTGTAGCTCCGCCCTCTCCGTCTACGTGAAGCAATTGATCTGGCCCGCAGTGCAGCCTGTAGATCCGGTGAAGCCCAGCTTGACGCAGCACGCCGTCTGGTCGGCGGTAGTGCTAGCGCACGTAGAGTCGCAGGCCGGGACGTGTGTGGCGACAGCCAGGGACATCACCAGCGCGAGGACCATCAGAACCAAAAGAGTCTTGAGGGCGGCCATTTTGATGTGGTTGATGCGGTTCGTAGGTTCCACGAAAGGGTCTTGAGAGAGACTAAAGTTGTGTGAAGACTAAAGTTGTGTCTTGGTTTATATATGCGTGACCCTTTGCGTATTTCCCTGATCTATTTTCCCAATGCTGTCGGTTATCGCATAATGGTCTGGAAAATTATTTATAGGTAGAAGTTGATTTAGAAATTGAACATCTGTTAGTCAGTTATCACGGCCGACTTTTGCGCAAATCTTGTATATGGTCTGATTTATTATTTTGTGATAACTTAGTTACATAAACAAATGATATCTTAGATACATAATAAGCGCTGCAATCATTCTCACTAGGTGCACAATTCGATGTGATCGATAAGGAATGTACATTACAAATGAAGGACGGTTGAGGATAACCCCTGGACCTTCTTAGTGTAGTGGATATTACCTAGGTATTACAAAAGGTCACCTTCAGCATGGTTTAACCGGACAATTAAATAATACCTATATACTTTGGAATTTCATCTGAAATATTCTTCTTGGAGAGTGGTGGAGTTTTTTCGAAATGCTTTACCTCGAAGATTATGTTAATTAGAGCGTTTTCCAAAAAAACCCCAACCCTGTTTTTCCAAAACGACGTTTTTGGGTCCATCCTACTCAGAATCGAAAGCATTATCAATGTGAAGACAAAAAAAAAGTTTCCCAAAATCCAACTACATACGAATTTCTTTTCACTACAAACGAAAACACTGTCATGTCTTCGATTTGAAATAGTTTTCACCTAATTCCAATCGATTTTGAGCTTTTTCAAGTAAGTACGGATCTGACTCTACACATTTTTGAGTTTATGTAGGAGCAATTTAAAAATGGTCCAACTACAAACGAAAATTGTTTCACGACATGTTATTACGCTTTTGTCTTTGCTATTTAATATGGTTTCTGTTGTGTGCTCTGTTGGCTTCGATTTTAAAGAGTGAACAAACAACGTAGTTACTTGTAGAGTTTTTATTCGTCAGTTATTTTAGAAATTTAATATATTTTTGACAGAAAACCTTTTTATTTATGTCTATCACTTAATTGTGTTCCTATTTCGTAAGAAACCCCTCCCCTATAAGGAGAACATTATTATGTCGCAAGTCCTGCATCTGGGACTGGGTCCCTAGACTGGCTGGGCCTTGTGGGCCTAGGGGTAAATACGGCCCTGAGTGGAACGGACTTTAGGACACTTTTTTTATTCTTTACATTGAAAACGATATCGTTTTTGAGTAGATGAATGCAAAAACGTCAAGTTCTGGAACAAACGGATTCAGGTTTTTTTGGGAAACGCCCATTAATGCTATTAATACGAAATGCATGAAATACTTACATTGCAAATTCAAAAAGACATTCTTTTGCGTTGACTTAGCCAACGGCTCGCAAACTTACCTACTATACACTCAAACTTCTCGCCTCTTTCTGTTCGAGAATTTGAATCGGTAGATAGGCAGGTATTTCAAACTTATTTTTGTGTCGCAATTTTAAAATATTATTCGGATAAAGTTCGAAATCAATCTAGACGACACCACAGAGAATTGGTTGGATGTCATTATAAAAAAAAAAAACATGTTACCCTTTTGTAGTTACTTCCAAATACATCGATAGGAAACTGTGCCATTCATGCGCTACGATTTTCTTTTGGTCTATTTGCTGTAACCGTTAGGTACTCATACAGTTTTTTGCTAAATAATTGTAGGTATTTATATTTTGACGCATAGGTATTTATCTCTTTTTGGCAGTTGCTTAGAATGCTGAAATAGGATCACAATCCGATGTTTTACGAAACAACCTACTCCCGTTATTTACTTACTTTGTTTATTCGGTAAATATTCGGCAATATAACAGAACTATTGTAGGCCGTGTATTGTATTGTAGGCCGAATACGAACATTGAAAAAGCCGAATATGCCGAATACCTACCGAATATTTACCGAATATTCGGCCCATCTCTAGACTAGACCATGGTCTTGTAAAGCTAGTAATAAGTATCTATCTTCAGTAATTGCAAAACACTCGGACTAGAAAAACACCTAAAATATTTACTTATTACATCACTTTAGTTTTGGACAAGGTTTTGGGACAACTACTGAACGAAAAAAAAAATATACCTAGTGATAATAAAGTTTTTCCTATCTAGGAATTAGGAAAATGTTAGTGCCCAAGTGCGTGACAACATTCAATATACTCTATGGCCGTGACTCAGCCCTAGTGCTGGTCTAGTACCTACATAGATAAGAGTGTATTACTGGTCTAGTAGTGCTTCATTTGATAAGTTCTGAGTGTCTATGATACAATAATATAACTAATTTCGAAAACAAATTAAATAATACAAGCACGTATATAACCAACATGTCTTTATTCATCACAATAACAGTCATCCCTTAACCGCAACAATAGTTACCTACTTAGATACTCTAACACTACGTAATCTAACGCGACTACTCGCTAATAAATACTGTGGAGTCTCACACGGAGATCAGGCGTCTTGCATTCTGGAAACAAACGGACACTGTTTAGTACTTAAACTTTAGCCAAGATCAATAAGTACTATGTTAAAATGCATTGTTATTCGTAGCCATTCGTAGGTGTCTTATCACTACATAGTATAAAACAAAGGCGCTTCCTGCTGTCTGTCCATATGTATGCTTAGATCTTTAAAACTACGCAACAGATTTTGATGCGGTGTTTTTAATAGATAGTGGGATTTAAATGGAAGGTTTATAGGTATATTACATGCATAATTTATCAGCATTGCACCCGTGCGAAGCCGGGGCGGGCCGCTCGTTTTTTATATATGTCTATTTGTTTATTTCCTCCAATATACCACCACCACCATCAACTAGGCCTTATTTTTCAATTCACGCACTGCGTAAATATTTATGAGTTAGGGATCGGCTAAAACATAACATTATTGAGTCCGTCAGACTCGGCTTGGTTCTGAATTCTGCGGCCACAATCGAATGCAGTTAGACAGCAGGGCTAGCACGCCTTGCCACGACTCGCATGACGTAATGTTTCTCGCACGACAATGAGTCGCGTGTTATTAATTATTATACAGTTGTACTAGGTACAGGTACTAACATGTCACGATAGGTGGCGGGGGCGGAGCCACGCGTCGCAATAAGCGGTCGAGCTCGGCGCGGCACGACGCATGCAGAAAGGAGCGCGGGCGCACGCCGCGGAACACGCCCACGATAGATGGCTTCACGTTGTAGAAGATGATCGCCTGCCCGCGGGCTTCGAACTCCTCGATCAGGGTCTTTATGCCCTGCAACATTCATTAAAACTTGTAAGAATTTTATTCAGAGTGATTTAGTGTAAGTGCTGCAGCCTAAGTATGTGTGCTGCATTAAGTAAACCAAAGTTCTTAACAATGGAACACGGGAAGTCGTCGGACGAGGGTAGCGAATGACCGGACCTTATGAAGATCCTTGGGAGGGCTTCGTTCATCCGAAAGATGATGATGAGGATGATCACCAGTTGCACAGAAAGTCTTATTTCTCTACTCTTCTTGTCTTCCCTACCTTGGCAGCGGTAAAGTCGGCGGCCTGCACGTGGGTAGCGTCCAGCACGAGCGGCGCGGCGCGCTCGCTGTCGGCCGCCTTACGAAGCGCGCGCCGGACAAACTCGGCCGACGGGAACGCCAGTGACCGGTCCACTACTGCTACTAGGTGCACGATGCCGTCGCTTGACTGAAATTATAACGATACATATGAATAGTTGTATTTTTGCCATAATTGATAAGCAAGGTTGATGATGATGGCAATAGCAGTGTTCTTAAAACGAACGATGCGAAACAAAAAACCTAAGAAGTGCCAAGCTGTTTGAGACCACGGTGATGATTACACCAGGGCCAGATCAGTAGGGTCCATAAGGTTGTTCATCTCAAGAGTAGTGATGGTAGATTCAGGACAACTCTGGTGACCCAGAGTTGTCCTCATCGAGAACATGAGGTTGACAGCGAATACGGCGATGGTCCACCCGCATCAGCAGACCTGTCACGATGTTGCTCTATACGGTGATGATGGTACTCACCACAGCCCTGGTGACTTTCAAGGAGGGCTTCGCGAAGGCGTAGAGTAGGAACATGAGTTTGACAGCGATGCCGATGACAAAGCCCAATTCCATCTCGTTAGTGGGGTTGTTCCAATCTTCAGTAGTGATGGTAGACTCACCACAGCCCTGGTGACCTTCACGGAGGGCCTCGCGGAGGCGTACAGCAGGAACATTAGGTTGACGGCGATGCCGATGACAATGCCCAGCTCGAGCCGCGTCAGCAGACAAGCCGCGAACGTCACCACGGCAGGGATGATGTCCAGCTCTGTGGCAAGAAGCGGTTAGGTACTACGGGCCTGGAAGCTTTATGGAAATACAATACAGTATATTTTTTAAAAGGGTTTCTTTATTGGTATGTTATTATTATTTATTTATTTATTTCTTTATTAATTTTACAACAAAGATTACATATAATCTAAAGCCCTGCGAAACTGTTATGACAGTTTGTCTACAGGAAGACTTTTCAATACCTAATTAACTAAAAGTACAATTTATAAAAATCAGTATCATTTTTTTTAAGATTACGGTAGTGTATCTAGTAAATGCTTTTTCAATTTTCTTTTAGATATCCGTTTATTTTGTTCTTTTTATTCAAGATTCAAAGAAACTAGAAATGTAAAGATTCAAAAACAGAGGGACAAGATGTGGAGACATGCTGTTGAAGTCCAACACGGCACGAGGCACGATTAGTCAAAGTTGGATTTAGGCCATGCTCTGATTGTTTTGATCTTTATAACAGTTACAATTAATGACAAATCTGTTGGCCTAAATTTATATTAACTAAGATATATAAATAGGAAACCTACAAGAGAAATCAGCATAATGTCTGCAGAAAAGCAGCCTACATTTTTGCCTACATAGCTTCATACAATGTAACAACCGATGGACCAAACCGGTTGCAGTAGCGAAAATGATTATGGAATTTAAACTACCATCAACCTTTTGAACGTCAAGCGGTGAAAGCAATTCACCGTGCCACTGATAACACAAAAAAGGCTCCATAATCAATTAGGGATTACAAAGTTTTTTATCATAAGAATTTTGACAGCTGTAACCGACGCCAGTGGAGCAATCCTCCGTTAAAGGTTAAGAACGAGCAACTCCAGCCATAAGCATTATAATCCAGTGACAATGATTCCATCATAACGCATGTTGTAAACTCACTTTTCGTTCGCCAGATGGGCTTGAAGACGTGCAGCTCCATCATGAAAACCACCGCGGCGATGATGACGGCCGCCAGGGACGCTTTCGGGATGAAGAAGAAGTATGGCGTGAAGTACTGCAACCAAAATCAAAAAAGATCTATTAGATTATATTGGCGGCCAAGTGATATCACCAGCTGTTCGAGTTGGTCTGATTATAGTTTAGGTCTTGTGCCCTCTAACTTTCCGGTGCAAAATCGTCTTTATACCTGCAGCTAAGATGACTTAAGCTGGGGATCGTCACAGGGTAAACACATTGAAGCAAACGCGCTTCGGGATCTCGGACCTCGGGAGACAAAATACCCGGGCTAGGGGAAGCACCTGCCTACTGAGCGGCGGTCCCGGGTTCGAATCCCGGCCAGGGCAAATATTTGTGTGATGAACTCGAATATTTGTGCTTGTGTCATGGTTGTTCTATGTATTTAAGTATATATTTATCTATATAAGTATGTATATCGTCGTCTAGTACCCATAACACAAGCCTTCTTGAGCTAAATTTGGGACTAGATCGATTTGTGTGAGGTTGTCGGATATTTATTTATTATTATTATTTTTTATACTCGTCGGATGGATAATATTTGACTAGGTACACAGAGGACGGGACGGGATGCAGACGGCACAAGACAGTTAGAGACATGGCGAGAAAGGGAGCAGATCAAATGTATATCCCTGTAAATGCGATAGCTCTGCCAAAAAAAAATTCTATAGAATCTTTTTATCGATTCTATTTTTTATGTGGAAATACCACATTTTTTTTATAAATAATGACAAAGGTAAATTAAGAAAGAGCTATTAGATCGCTACGTCAATCATACTAAATCTTTCATTCCATAATTCTTACGCTACTGGAGCGCCCTCTGCGTCGTATGTGTTTGAAATGCTGCATTAGCCATACCCTAGGATGTGCGATTTACACGAACGATCCCTTAATTTACCTTTGTGTCAGTATTTATAAAAGGGTAACGATGAAGCTAACAAACCTGTAATGATAGCAGCACGAGGGCCCCGGTATAGAGGCCACCGGCCGTACTGGCGACGCCACTGGCGTGATTCACAGCTCCCCGGGACAAAGCGCCCGACACTGGCATGGACTCCACGAAAGAAGATGCGATGTTGCACACACCGAGAGCCAGCATCTCCTGTGTTGCGTCCACGTACTTGCCTTCCGCTGGAATATATCACAATAGAAACTTGAATAATGTATGTGTGTATGAAAACACGTAATAAACGTGCACAACCTAAACTAGCACACAGGCTGCGTAAGCACTTATACAGCACTAGCTGTGCCCCACGGTGTTACCCGCTCATCCCACGGGAACACTAAATTTATTCGGGATAAAAAGTATCATGTCCTTTCCTGGGACTGAAACTATCTATATACCAAATTTCATCTAAATCGGTTCAGCGGTTTAAGCGTGAAGAGGTAACAGACAGACAGACAGACACACAGACAGACAGACACACTTTCGCATTTATAATATTATATATATATATATAATATATATATATATAGTTATAATAGTAAATATAATAGTTATAATAGGGCTTTGGTATCGGCCAACATCCCATGTATTCTGGAGCCTCCAGGCCTCTGCCGCACTGACGGCAAAAGGCCAGACGGCTTAACTTTAGTGCCGTGGCAGAAAGGAAGGTGTTTACTTTGGGACGCCACGTGCGTCAGTACTTTCGCCGCCTCACATCTCAGCCGTACAGTCCGCACAGCAGGTGCCGCGGCAGATTTTGCGGCGGTCAAGAAACGGGAGAAGTATTCGGCACTGGGCAAGGACTATTACTTTGTACCGCTCGCGTTTGAGACTACTGGGTGCTGGGGGGCGGATGCTATAACCTTCATTCGGGAAGTGGGACGTCGAATTAGGGAGAGGGGATTTGACGCCCGTGCGGGTTCGTACTTGGTGCAAAGGTTGTCCATCGCCATTCAACGTGGTAACGCGGCCAGTGTGATGGGTACCTTTGCGCCAGGGGCAACCCGAGGAGCCCTGTTTGACTAGGCTTAAGCTAGTCTTAAGTATTATTCTTTTTTTTTGTATGTGTATATTTTTGACGAATAAATGGTTTGTTATTGTGTAATAAAAACATAGTAAATAGTAATATAGTATATATAGTAAGTATATAGTATTAGTATATATAGTATATAGTATGGATTAGTATGGATTTAGGCCGGACACACAGTCTGAATTCAGATCCGGATTCCGAACGGAGTGACGTCAGCAAGCGAGATATCGCCATATGACAGACAGAGACGGAGACACTTTCTGACGTCACTCCATTCTGAATTCGGATCTGAATTCAGACTGTGTGTGGCCGGCCTCAGACAGCTTAAATTACACTCCGGATTTTAATTAGGCGAACTAACTTGACAGCTCAAAGTGTTGTCAGGAATAGAAAAAAATAAATAGTGATTGGTTTATGTCGATACAAATATGTCGATATAACCTTAACAATACATCCATAGACACTTAATTATGTTGTAATACGGTTTATATTCGTTTAAAAATGTACAGTTATCAGTGTATTCGATAGTACTATGGAACTGTCAAGAAAACAAAAAGGCGGACAGCGTTCTTAGCGATGTCCTAAAATAAAGTTCGTTCGATGTAAGTATTTTAATAGCAACCGTTTTTTAGGGTTCCGTAGCCAAATGGCAAAAAACGGAACCCTTATAGATTTGTCATGTCTGTCTGTCCGTCTGTCTGTCTGTCTGTCTGTCTGTCTGTCTGTCCGTCTGTCCGTCCGTATGTCACAGGCATTTTTTTCCGAAACTATAAGAGCTATACTGTTGAATCTTGGTAGGTAGATGTATTCTGTGAACCGCATTAAGATTTTGATGCAAAAATAAAATAATAATAATAATAAATATTGGGGGCTCCCCATACTTAGAACTGAAACTCAAACATTTTTTTTTCATCAAATACATACGTGTGGGGTATCTCTATGGATAGGTCTTCAAAAATGATATCGAGGTTTCTAAAGTATTTTTTTCTAAACCGAATAGTTTGCGTGACAGACGCTTCCAAAGTGGAAAAAAGTTGGTCCCCCCCCCCTCTAACTTCTAAAATAAGAAAATGAAAAATCTAAAAAAAACATATGATGTACATTACTATAAAAACTACCAACGAAAATTGTTTTGAACGAGATCTAGTAAGTAGTTTTTTTAATACCTAACTTTGCACCTAATTTATATGGGGCGGTATACATACCAGGTGCAAACTTAACTTAACCACTTAGGGATGGAAAGTGTTTGTACGGAACCCTCGGTGCGCGAGTCCGACTCGCACTTGTTTTATTATTGATTCGTGTAATAAAATTATTAGTTAGATTTCAAACACAATAATTCAAAATTTATGAAATACGTAATGTCTACTTTTTTTTAATGCTGTTTAACTAAACATCTGGTAGGAACTGGTTTTTTTAATTCTTTAAATTAGCAAGGAAAAGCGTGTGATTCGTTCACGACAATATATATTAGTGTAAAGATTATAAAAACAACAGTTGCTAGGAAACAAATAGCAGAGATATAAAAAGAAGTATAGCATAGACAATGAGTCCATGCTCACGTTATCAACCTTCTTCTTAACATAATTATCGATATTAACAACACTAGCGAAACTGTGGCAACATTCGTGTGCAATGAACTGTCAAGTTAGTTCGCCTAATTAAAATCCGGAGTGTAGTTATAATGGCTGCCTGTTTGCTGCCTGGGAAGGAAGGGGCTGCCTGGTGACGGCAATCCGTATCTTTTATCTTGACATTTACATCTAGGTATTGCTGCTGACTGTAGCTCCCGCACATTTTCTTGTGCAACGTAAACGCTACCAACTGGTGCCGCCAATCTGAATCTTTCACCTTCTCAATACCCTAGGCTAGAAGCTCCTAATGCCCTGTAATTGTAAATTTAGGGCTGGCATGTCAACTATCACATGGAAGAAAATGGTTTTTTATTTTGCGAGTGAAATGAAGGATGAATAATTAATATTCAATTAGGTCCACATGCTATCTAAAAATCGTTGTAATTTCGAACGATGTTCAAAACAAATAAATACTTACAGAACACTTTAGCCAGTGCGATGTTCTCCAGGATGGACAGCAGTGGCACGACGAAGATGGCGGAGCCCAGCGTGGAGGCCATCTCCATGAATGTGTAGGTGTGGTTGCCCACCGTGGCAGAGAACGGCGGCGGGGCCAGCGCCGGCAGCCCCGGCTTCACCTCGCCTGCAACAGCACTGAGATTAGCTATGCTATGACGATTATTCTGTCTTGTAAAAGCACTACAGATAATTATTTCATTAGGTTTTCGTCTGGAAAAGCCTGAGAAATTAGCCTACACTTTTATTTTACCCACGCGTGTCGTATAGCCCGAAATAAAGTGAAGGGTGGAACAGTGCACCAGAGTGTTATGTAAAGTGAATTGTTATTACGGTAGGTACGTGAATTCGTAATGAGTACGTAATGTCATGAATTCGTAATGAGTACGTAGTAAAAATACCTACATACAGTCATACATAAAAAGCACACGTACTCGTAACTCTTAAATTATTTACGTGCATGACTTAGTATAGTAATAATAAATGATATGTAGTGATATCGTGTTGGTAGATCAATCCAAGCACCAGGCAGTGCTTACGACATTACCATCCCGCATGACGAGAACCTCGTGAAGGCCGAGAAGGACAAACTCAGCAAGTACCTTGACTTGGCTCACGAGGTGACCGCCATGTGGGATGTTGACTTGACGACGATCATTGTCCCGATAGTCGTTTCGGCGGACGGCCTTATAGCGAAGTGTCTCGACAAACACCTTAAGAGACTCGCTAGATGGCGGGATCAAGGGCCAGATACAGAAGGCGGTACTCCTGGACACGGCGCGCATGGTCAGGAGGTTCCTCTCCAGTCTCCATGCAGCCCTAACCACCGCTAGCCTGGGCCCTGCCCCACTGCCGGCGGCACCCTAGGCTTTTTTATAATGTGTTTATATATTTTGTAATTTGTTTATTGTATTTTACTTTTTATATACATAATTATTGTAAAAACCTAGCCCTTAGGCTATCTTAATAGGAAATAAATAAAGGGAATAAAGGTGATAATAAATTATAATTTTGGTGGATGATAAGTACCTAATTATTAACTCGGCATTACACTACTTGCGAAGTTGACTCGTCTTGCGGTCCGCGGTCGCCACTCAACCTTTCTGCCCCAACGGCCATGGTTCACTAGCCCAGGAGACCTATACCGAAGTTTAAGCAGTTTGAACGAACCAGTGAGCACGAAGGGCGTCTGCTTCTGCGTGTCGAAGTAGTAGGCCAGCGCGGCGCAGACCAGCACGACGAGGATGTTGCGCGTGGTGGACAGGAACCACAGCGCCTGCGCGGCGGCGCGCGCGCAGCCTCCCTCGGCCTCCTCTGCGCCGCGGACCTTTATGTCCTTCACTTTCTGGAAACAGTAGATATCAAATAAAGGTAAGGAGCGTTTAATATGCTAGTTCCCCAGTGTTACTAAATTTAGAGGAATATAATCTTATTTTTGGATTTCCACCACAATTCGCAACAAGGGCTCTGTCATGATCATGAGCTCACCAATTAACGTTACTTTTTAGGGTTCCGTACCTCAAAAGGAAAAAACGGAACCCTTATAGGATCACTTTGTTGTCCGTCTGTCCGTCTGTCAAGACCCTTTTTCTCAGGAACGCGTGGAGGTATGAAGCTGAAATTTATATCAATTACTCAGGTCTACTGTCCCTTGAAGCTGTGAAAAAATCAAACTTCTAAGCCAACGCAATCAAAAGATACAGCCGTTTATGCCGCAAATTTTCGACACTTGCAAGGGAATCAAAACCTACAGGGTGCTTCCCGTGAACTCAGAATCTTGAAATTTGGTACGAAGCAACGTCTTATAGCATAGATAAAGGAATAATTACGAAAACCATAATTTTTTTTTTTAATACCTATACAGCCGTTTATGCCGCAAATTTTCGACACTTGCAAGGGAATCAAAACCTACAGGGTGCTTCCCGTGAACTCAGAATCTTGAAATTTGGTACGAAGCAACGTCTTATAGCATAGATAAAGGAATAATTACGAAAACCATAATTTTTTTTTTAATACCTAACTTTGCACCTAATTTATATGGGGCGCTATACATACCAGGTGCAAACTTAACTTAACCACTTAGGGATGGAAAGTGTTTGTACGGAACCCTCGGTGCGCGAGTCCGACTCGCACTTGGCCGGTTTTTTTAATAAATAACATTACTTTTTTGCAAAAGTAATGTTATTTATTCGTGAAACCATAACATAAGTCAAGGTGCATTCAAAACGCTTCTGAGCCTTGCCCATAAATAGATAAATATCAGACAGCCGATAAAAATCAATCTAACCCCAAATTATTATAAGCTCAAGAAGGCTTGTGTTATGGGTACTAGACGACGATATAGATAAATATTTATACTGACAAATGAAGATTCATTTGTTTGAGCTTTAGGTATCTATAAGTATCTACTATATTAATATAGTTCTAGATTTGTAATTTAGAATCAGTTTTCTACGGGGTCATGATCTCAGTAAAAATCTTAATAGCGCGATGCAGGATCACCTTTTGTTTTGTATTGGCGTGCGGCGCCGTGCCAGTTTGTCGGCATCTGTTGATCATAATTTGTTTGTCCTCTCATCAAGCCGAAAAGGCTGGACAAATAACCAATTTTGGTACAGGGATAGATCGACATTCAAAGAATACTTAGTATACTTATTACGTATCTACGGCGAAGAAAAACTACGCGGACGAAGTCGTGTGCACCTATTCACTCGTAATAAATTAAACTGTAAATGCCAATCGAAATAGCCTGCTATAGTATGGCTATCTAGTTGGGTGTTGGCTATATTGAAACATAGGTATCGTTGTTAGAGACAGTGGCACTACTAATTCCGTGTCCTCCGATGACAGAGCACGTTTCGCATTACGCGAAGGTACGTTAATGGCATTCCGTTGATAACATTCGTCATACCGTCCACGTGTAGGTACTGTACTTACGATAGGGTTGCCATAAAAATGGGAACGTCGACCGGACAAATCTACCTCTTCTGATCGTCCGTGTTACTAACCGTCTGCCGTCCGCCGACATACCAGGACAAAGTACTGAAATGGCCGAACGGACACCGGGACACCAAACCGTGACATGGTCCGGGATACGTATATGGCAACCCTAACCTACGAGTATGCGTAAAACGACTTAAAAGAGGCCTTATTCCTTTTAAAATTTATTTTTTTCGTATTATGACAAATATATTGACAATTTCAACCAACTATTTGAAGGGAATAATATTTTTCCCCGAGTTCTAGGTAGTAACATAGCTATTTCATGCTTTCATTGCCTGCAGTCGAAGATAAGTTGAAAAATCTAATTTTCCGCGTGAATTTTGTCAATTTCGAGTAGTTTTTGAAACAAAAATTATTAACCTATTGACCGCCAAGCGGTCTAGCAATTTACCGTGCCACTGACGCCAGAGTAAAAAAAAAAACATGTGCCCCAAAATCAACAGGGATTGAAAAATACTTGTAGCGGTTAGAATTACAAAGTTTTTGATCATTGAAATTTGGACGGCTGTGGCCGACGTGGCGTCAGGGGCACGATTTTTTGTTGACGGCCACAGCCGACTGTGGCGCTCAAAAGGTTAATAAAAAAATTCAAACTGTAGGTTTCGAATATATACCAATAAATCCCAATAGCCCTGTTCTAGGTAGTAACATCAATAATATGTAAAGAAACTTGTTTGATCATAGAGAAAAATGTCTAAAACAATTAGCATTTTAAAAGGAATAAGGCCTCTTAACGTGCTGAACATCGTCCACAAAGTGCAGACCGCATTAACTCCCTGCGACCCTGACGAGGTCATCTGTCTACATAGTCGGGGGCAGTCCACGCTGCGCTTTCCTATGGTCGTCACTCCAGGACTTTGCTGCTCCAACGGCCATCCGTTCTCCGGGCTATAAGGGCCCACCCGCTGCCACGTCAAATTCCAAATCCCCCAGTGAAATCCCTCAAATCCCCCAGTGTGGTTTGCTGTTAATAGAAAATTCTCTAGAACTTACTAGACTATAGTTTGTTATTCCACAAAGAATCGTCTCGGCTAGTTATTAAAAAAAAGTGGTCTCACTGGCGTATAACTTTCATGCAGTATCCCTCGCACATTCAAGTAACTAGGTATAACAAACTACCATCACTACTCACGTCGCTAAGTATTGCGGCTCTGTAAGAGACTTCATCACCAGAAGCTGGAGGCGTTGATAGTCCAGCGTTTATCCGAAAAGTAAGTTGTCAAAAACGGTCTGGGCTATTTACCTCATTGATGAAAAATATGGAAAACATTCAGTTTACCGATTTTTGATTAGGCACAGTGTAAAACACTGGGTTTATACCTAGCTTACGCTGGGTTCAAAGTTTTCATAACACGGTAAGATAAAGACATCTACGGAGTCGACATTGTCATTAAAGTTTAACTCTGACTCGCAACCCTTTCGTGTATTTTCAAACGTTTTTCGATGTTATTGTGAAATAAACATTTCATTGGTACAAAAGTACAGTGCCTTAAGAACCTTTTGGTTCTTGACAATGCGATTTAATTCGAAGAAAAAACAAAGGCTATTAATCATAGACCGACACATGACATGACATCCTGTCTTCAGGAAAACTATACATTTGTCGGCAATCTGTTGGAAAATATACCCAGCGTAATTACTAGCTTAAAGATATCACGATAGATACGAATCAAAGTGGCTTGCATTGTCGGAGACTTAAGTGGCTATTCCTGAACCTTGTCTCACTGCAATTAGATACTTTCTAGAATAACTTAATAATCGCCGCGAGCCCATACAAAACAAAACACGATCCTGCATAACGCTATTAAGATTTTTCCTGAAATTCTGACCCTTCTCCATAGAAAACTTTTTCAATACAAGAGTATATAGATGTATACAGATTCAGAAGTGGTACCTCACTTTATTGGCTGACTGTATGTAATAATGTAAACACGATAGTCGTATCTGTCATTTTTACACGAGTTGGTGTTTTGAATCATGATCTCGTGAATATGACACCTGTTTTGATATTACTCGTAAGTGTAATGCACACGTGATGAGACCGATGAGTCGTCATGCAGTGGACATTTGAGACAAATCACGTGTCAACTGTCAAGGCATATGGTAGACATATATGGAGGATGTCAATGAAGCCTATCTGTCTCATTACCTTCCGTGGTCCAACTAGTAACTTAATTGGTTCAGTAACACTTCCTTATTCTTCGTTATCATATGTACTAATTTGGTAAAACGTGTCGGTGTAGTATTTTTTTTTTGCTGCGTTAATAGCTATGTCAAGAACACAGAAACATTTCACTTACTTAATACATTTTTGGAGAGACAAAAGCCCACTGTCTCCGATGGTTTGGTCATGTAGAGAGAATGGGCGAAGATCGAGGCGTTAAGAGAGCGTATTTGGGACGACCAATAGGACGAAGGCCGGTTGGGCGGCCCAGATATCGCTGGATCGACGTCGTCAAATCGGATTTGCGTGAACTCCAAGCCAGCAATTGGCGGGAAACGGTGCAGGATCGAGGAAAATGGCGAAAACTCGTGTCGGAGGCCAAGACCCGCTTTGGGTCGCTGAGCCACTGAGTAGTAGTAGTAATACATTTTAGTAATTTCTTGATACATTTTAGTAATTACTTAATACGTTTTAGTAATTAATAATAAAAAAAAACGTAAAACATAATTTCAAAAATGTATTTATGTCATCCAAGGCCGCAAGTAGGATTTACTATTACTATTATACTACTCGCTATGGGGGTGAAAATCTCACTTCCTGATCAAAAATTTTAGACAAACCACGGGCGATAGTTCGTAAAGCCCCAGATCGCATATTTATTCAAATTTATTCAAATTCAAATTATTTATTTCAGACAATGTCGATAGAGTGTTATGTTATGACAAACACCAGCGATTTGAGACATTCACTTATCCACCGCCCTAGAGTACCTACCTAACTATGTGGGCAAATTTTATTTTGTTGTCGATTTATTTTTTTGCTCAGATTTCAATAAAATTTGGTGAGTTGGTAAAGTAGCTTCTTCTGACCATGGTAAGCCCCATTTCACGATATGTCCTACTTTTTTTTTTCATTGAGTTACACAAAATGTATTACAGAAATTGGCCAATTTTTATTTTGTTGTCGAATTATTTATTTTTCCTTTTGAGCTCCTCATTTTGTACTAAATTTTAGAACAAACTGCGTGGTCAAACACAATCCCCACATACCCTGAGCAGCAGCAGCACCACGATGCAGGACACGCCCAGCACCGTGTCCCACAGACGCGTCTCGCCGATGTGCTCGTAGAGACCCGTCCACACCTGGAATAATATGAGGGTATATATTATCAATGGTCCACTCCACGAATGCACAAGAAGAGCTAGTACGGGAGGAATGGCGACGGATTGTAAAGTTTGCTACCAACCCTGATGTGACGACCACGACCACTGCCAAGAGTGTGATATTATTTAAGCAATAACAAAAATAAAAGGACAATTAAATTAAAATTAAAAAGATCAAACTAAAGAACTAAAATATAAAATAAATTAAATTAAACTAAAATAAATCTACAAAACTGTGCCCCCGCGACATGGTCCCGAAGACGCTGGCAGCATTTCCTCGCTGAATCGCAATGCTGATGCGTTGTGCGAGGAAGCTGCCAGCTCTTCGGTCACCAGTAGACTCAATGAGTCTATATAGCCTATGAGGATTATATATTAGAATTAGAAACTATGAGGTACACGCAACTTCGTCCGCGTATTTTCTCTTTACCGTAGACTGATAAAAAGTACCCTATAACCTAATTTAATTATGAAAGCAGATGGCGACAGGTTAGCACGACGCCGCGCGCCCATACAAAACAAATGACGATCCAGCATCACGCTATTAAGGTGTTTCCTGAAATCATGACCCCTGACCATAGGAAAATTGTTTTCAATTCAAATCTAGACTTTTATATATGAGATTAGTAAGACAGCTGTCTCAGGCGACGAGGCAGCAAAGTCTGCGAATTCGACTAGTAAGTAGTAGGTAGCTCTCGACTATTAAATTTTCTCGCTGAAGAAAAGCACTCGGTGGGGTTTATTCTCATAAACTTAACCATTTTTCCAGACGTAATCATTTTGCTACCGGAGCAGAGGCAGACCGAAAACATGATGGCGGGATGACTTTAGTAACGAGTGGAGGGAACATGTAGCCAATAGAGACGCGTGACGCAAGAGAGGGGAGGCCTTTGGCCAGCAGTGGGACACAACTTTAGGCTACGTTAAATAATAACATTTTGAAAATGTTTGTTTCCCAAATCACGTAATTTTCTAAAACTAATATAATTTTCCGTATATTTTTTTATTGTTGGGAATTAAGAATTCGTAGGATAGTTTGCGCTGTCAAAAAAACAATTTAAACACTTTGGGAACATAGAATTTCATACGTCAATAAACCGTACCTCTGTAAATACCTAAATTTAACAAACATGTACCTTTTTAGGGTTCCATGCCCAAACAGTAAAAACGGGACCCTATTACTAAGCCTCCGATCGATGTCCGTCCGTCTGTCTGTCTTTCAGTCCGTCTGTCACCAGGCTGTATTTCATGAACCGAGATAAAAGAAAGAAAGGCCATAAAATTATCTACAAGTTGTACCTAAATATTTTTTTTCTATTCGCAGCCGTTTTCGAGCTACATCCCATGAAAGGTGAAAAATTCGAAAACCCTAATATAATATTTTGACAATCAATTCCTCCTAAAGGCTTCCATGGAGGAATGTGTTTTTTTTACCAATGATAGACCTAATTAAGAGCAATCTATCAGTACCGGTCACAAGTTGCACTTTTGAGCTTTTTGGAAGAAAAAAATAAAAAGTTCAAGTATCGTAACTACCCTAATAAAATTCAATTCCCCGTAAACGCCTCCGTGGTGGAATCTGGTATTTTTATCAATGATAGACCTAATTATGAGCAATCTATCTGTACCGGTCACAAGTTGCACTTTTGAGATTTTTTGGAAGAAAAAATAAAAAGATCAAGTTCAGTAACTCAAACTACCCTAATATAATATTTTGACAATCGATTCCTCCTAAAGGCTTCCATGGAGGAATGTGTTTACTTTACCAATTATAGACCTAATTAAGAGCAATCTATCAGTACCGGTCACAAGTTGCACATTTGAGTTTTTTGGAAGAAAGAAATATTTTTTGATCGATTGATGTGATAAACATGGGTATGTAGTATGGGGAAATTGTTTGAGCCAAAATCATTTTTTACTGCGTGTAACTCAGAAACGGTAGGATATAGGAAAAAAATATTTAGGTACAACTTGTAGATAATTTTATGGCCTTTTAACTTTTCCTTGAAAGTTTTTCTCTAACATGTACCGTTTTTGAGATTTACGCGAAAATTGAAAAAATGGACCCTTTCCCCCCCTCCCCCCACTACGGGGCTCCTCCTAGTGTCCCGGGGTTTTAGTATGTTTATTACCTAGGGACTCTTGACATGTTTCCGAAGAAACATCTTACGTTACTAACTCACGCACTCTAGAACTTTTTATTCAATGGACTATACGCCCCAGAAGTAATTACAACTGAGAATCAAATTGGTCTTCCCTGTACCGACCTCTAACAAAATGGCAGCCATAATAGAAAAGGTCGACGCAGTATATAAACGGTTATAAAGTGTGTGGTTTATAAGTTACCTATTAGTAATGAACAACAATGGCATTTTTGTGCAAATTTTACTAACGTAAATTACTAATTATCAATAAGTACCTGCTTATGTAAGATTACGGAACTATTAAATATTGTTTACTTTTTTTCCAACATACTCTAGACTACACACAATAATATTTGATGGCACTGAATATTTTATTTCATTATTTTAAGATGCCTTCTTCCTTTTACATTTTTTTTGTTATGACAAACATATTGATAATTTCAACCAACTTTTTGAAATGAATTCCCCCGAATGAAATTTCCCCGAGTTCTAGGTAGTAACATAGCTATTTTATTTTTTGCTTTTATTGCGTGCAGTCGAAAATAAGTTGAAAAAGCTAATTTTCCGCGTGAATTTTGTCAATTTCGAGTAGTTTTAGGTAGTAAAATCCATAATATGTTAAGAAACATGTTTGATCATAAAGAAAAATGTCTTAATCTTAATCTGGACTCATAAACTAGTGCCCCTACTATACCGGACTCGTGCTCTCTGCTATATTCATACTACTACCTCGTAATCTTCACGAATAATTCACACAAATTAAATTCCATTAGAGACGATTTCGACTGCCATTTAAACGATAAAAATAGTAGCCGTCTGGTTGAGTTCTTGTAAAGATTCGTTTGCATAAACATTTTTGCCGGCTGCTCCAGATGCTAATCGTTGTTTGTCACAAAAAGCCCCAAGGCCGATAGAAAGCTACGACCGACAAAAACACTCATTACAGAAAAAAACTTGCAATTAGAGATTCGGTCATGATCAATGATGAGGATTGAGAGTTTAAACAGCAGGATTAAAAAATCTTGTACACTACTTATTTACTTAACCTTAAAACAAAATTCAGTACAAATGGCGGACTCAATGCCAAATGGCATTCTCTGCCAGTCGACCATAGTAACTAAATGTAATGTAAGTAGTACATGAAAACGTGGGATATTTTTTACCCGACCGCGGTACCGCTAAAAAAAGGAAGCAGCATCAGAGCAGTCAATCATGCTTTCATTGTCACGGATAATGCTGTGGTGAAATTCTGTTGGATTATGTCATGTCAATTAGAGCTAGATAAATTTCCCTCCAGGAATCAGTGCCTGAAGATGATGAATTGCGTTGTAGGGATGATGACAGGCCGTGAGATCCATATCGGCCTTTAATGAAGCAGTTATCTGAGGTAGCAGTATAATATTGTCATAAAGAGAACCAGAACTCTTGATGACGTTGGCAGTTTTATGGGGCCTTCATCCAATAAAGTCAGTCGCCAGGAATACTACCTACAGGAACTTTTCACCAGGGAAGCTGAGGTCCAGGATGTCCTAGATTTGCATGGTGCTGATGATGATGGCTGACGTGAAGTCCACCAAAACCCGCCAGCTGGGAGTACCTGCAGGAACTTATTGTCACCGGGGAAGCTGAGGTCTATGATGTCCATACCTGCGTGGTGGCGATGATTATGGCTAACAACACCAGCTAGCTAATGGAGTAATTGTCTGGGAGTACCTGCAGAAACTTGCCGCCGGGGAAGCTGAGACCCAGGATGTCCTTGATCTGCGTGGTGGCGATGATGATGGCTGCTGCAGACGTGAAGCCCACGGACACCGGCCCGCTGATGAAGTCTATTAGGAATCCTGCAAGAATGACAGCTTTAATCAACGGTTCTCCTTACGAGATTCCACAGACCGCCGGCTCAGTAGGCAGATGCTTACAGACTGAGCCAACCACGTCGTCACTCGTTTCCTCGCTCGTTTCATTTCGCAACCCCCGTTTTTTCCTTGAGCCAAAGTTTTATTTCGGGGGGTGAAGTTGGTATTGGGTATGGGTGGGGTCTCTAAGATCCGAGCTTAGTGACCTCTATAAAAAGCCCGTCTTCCGACTGCAGTGCTCTGATGGTGGAGCACAAGTATGCAGGTACCAACCAGTCCGATCTGTCCACGTCCCTGTCGTACCCCCTGGGACCTTCTGCGCCCGTACTCTAAGTACGAGCACCATCCTTTTCTCAGAGCGCAGATGCTAAGGACAAAGGGCAAAGGCGAGCAACCGGCGCCTTAAAACTGGTTTTAGCTCGGAAGGGACGATACCTGAAAATAAACGGAGCTAGGTCTTGAGCTCAAAAGTGGCAGCCCCACTAAAGGCCTAGGACGCAGGGGGTTAATCACCCCCTCGTCTAAACCCAAACGATTATGAAAGGAAAAGCAAAAATTTCGGACCGGACTTTAAACCAACGACCTGGCTACTCAAAAACGGCTAACGAATTTAACTTATGTACATGGAACTTAAGAACACTGTACAGACCCGCGGGCCTTCAACTTTTGTGTCAACAACTTGCAAATCACAGTGCTGATATAACAGCTGTTCAGGAACTTAGATGGTTGGGACAGGGCGTTATTGATAAACCAGATTTCGCCATATATTATAGTTGTAATGATAAGCATCATACCTTTGGAACAGGTTTCGTCGTGAGCAAACGCTTTAAACATCTAGTAATCGACTTTCAACCAATTAATGAACGTATGTGTAAAATCAGAGTTAAAGGTAAATTCCAAAATTACACAGTCATTAATGTGCACGCTCCGACGGAAGATACAGATACGGAAGAGAAGGAAAGATGGTATTCCAGTGTGGAAAGCTTATACTCTAAATCCCCTACAGGTGACATCAAAATTATAATTGGAGATATGAATGCAAAGGTAGGAAGAGAAGACAGATACCGACCGACAATAGGCGCCCACAGCCTACATGAAACATCTAACGATAACGGCACACGCCTCATTGATTTGGCAACCTCCCTAGGAATGGTCGTTGGTAGTACACGCTTTCCACACAAGAATATACATAAGATAACATGGATCTCCGCGGATAACGTCACCCGAAACCAAATTGACCATATTCTGATAGACGGGAGACACTGCTCTAATCTTTTGGATGTCAGGAGCCGTAGAGGAGCAAACATTGACTCCGATCATCATCTAGTTGTATGCAAAATAAGAGCGCGCATATCACGTATCAAGTATACCAAAACGGAAAGAACGAAAAAGATCGATACAACAAGGCTAAAGAGAGAGCAGAATGTCCAATACAAATATATGGACACAGTCCACAGAGAGCTTATGAAAATGGGCGAAAGAAATAGCAATAGCACTGGCGATTCTGATAACGCCTGGCAGAATCTTAAGGAAGTTCTATCTACGGCTGCTAGTGAGATTTTGGGATTTAAAGAAAAGCCAAAGCGTAACGACTGGTTTGATCATGAATGTCAAAAGGTCACTCATGAGAAAAACGAGGCCTACAGACTAATGCAACAGAAATACACTCGCAGACGAAGAGAAGAGTATAAGGAGCGAAGAAGACAAGAAAAACACCTACATAAGAGAAAGAAAAGATTGTACGAAGAACAACAACTGCGTGAGATTGCATCCAGTTACAGACAAAAAGAAACTAGGAACTATTACCACCAAGTTAATCGAGGACGGAAAGAATTCAAACCAAGAACCACGGCGTGCAGAAGTAAGGACGGACAGTTACTTAATGATAAAGATGAGATCATTCAAAGATGGGCCGAGTACTTTCGTGAACTCCTTAACAGCTCAGTGCAAACAAATTCATTTTCTGTATCAGTACCCGAAGTTCAACCAAATAATCAACAGAACAATGACGTTTTAGACCCCACAATAGAAGATACTAAACGAGCCATTCAAATAATTAAAAATAACAAATCTCCGGGAATAGACGATATCCAAGGCGAGCTAATAAAATATGCTGGAACTGGTTTCGAGAAGGAATTTCACCACCTGATTCTACTAACCTGGAACAATGAAAAAATGCCTGACGACTGGAATACATCTGTTATCTGTCCCCTACATAAAAAAGGCGACATATTGGAGTGCAATAATTACCGAGGCATATCTCTTTTGAATACCGGTTATAAAGTTTTTGCCAATATGCTATTCAATAAATTAAAGCCATATGTAGAATCCAGCCTGGGAGAGTATCAGTGTGGGTTTCGTCCAAACAGGTCCACAATAGACCAAATCTTCTCGCTTAGGCAGATCCTGGAAAAAACGCTTGAATTCAACATTAACACACACCATCTTTTCGTTGACTTCAAGGCTGCTTATGACAATGTGCACAGAGGTTTCCTATACCAGGCTATGATAGAGATTGGCATCCCAACAAAGCTCGTGCGCTTGACTGAGATGACTCTAAGAAACTCTCAGAGTGTTGTCAGAGTTCAAACAACATTATCGGAACCGTTCAGAACCAACGATGGCTTAAGACAAGGGGATGCGCTTTCGTGCCTACTTTTTAACATCGCTCTCGACAAATGTATCCGCGACTCAAAGATCGAGACAAAGGGTACTATATACAACAAATCCGTCCAAATTCTGGGGTATGCGGATGACCTCGACGTGATTGGAAGGTCCCTACCTGCAATGGAGAGTGCATACCTTGCTCTTGAAAAATCAGCTGCGGAGGCCGGTCTCCAAGTTAATATGGCCAAGACTAAGTACCTGAAAGCGTCAAAAGACCAGCAAGCTCTACTACAAGGCATTCACATTGGCAGTAACACCTTTGCTAGCGTCAAAGAATTTATATACCTTGGATCCTTAGTAACCGATAGCAACGATGTGTCTTCAGAAATAAGCAGGAGAATAATGGCTGCTAACAAGTGCTACTTCGGCCTGCTAAGATACTTTCGCTCGAAACTTCTTTCAAGAAGCATAAAACTTCTTCTGTACAAAACCTTACTAAGGCCCATACTCACCTACGGTTCCGAGTGTTGGGTACTTAGCAAAAAAGACGAAAATTCCTTGTTAGTGTTTGAGCGTAAAATATTAAGGCGCATTTTCGGAGCTGTGATGGAAGATGAAGGATGGCGAACGCGTTATAACCACGAGCTATACCAAATGTACGATGAGCCAAACGTTATTAAGACCATAAAGATCGGACGCCTGCGATGAGGGCACGTGCTGCGAATGGACGAGGCCAGAGTATCCAAACGCCTTCTAGAAGGCCGACCGGAGGGTCGCAGAAGTAGAGGTAGACCCAAGCTCAGGTGGTTGGACGGCGTCGAACAGGATAACAAGATCTTGGGAGTGATAAGTTGGAGAAGGAAAGCCATGAATAGATCGGACTGGAGAGTTTTGCTAGACCAGGCTAAGGCCCACCCGCGGCTGTAACGCCTCAGATGATGATGATGAAAGTTTTATTTCAGATCTTTTTAGATTTCTATGTTTTCTACTAACTAGTTTACGTTAGGTTCGTTTTATAAAGCTCTGAAAAAATCGTCATCTGACAGAAAAACTTAATTGGCGAAACGGAGGAGTTGAAAAAAAATAAACAGTTTACAAAACATAGTTAACCTATTCGTCCCTAAAATGCAGATCATGTTTGTTTTCAATTCCATTGCGTGAACAGTAGCTGTGATAAAATTAAAGTCTTTAAAAACTTACTAACGAGCTGGATAATTATGTATCGATAAATACAATACTTTGAAGTAGATCATGATCGAATATTGATAACTGTGAGAACAGAATAAATTGACAGTTGTATCGTTGGACTGAGAAATTTTAAGACAAAAAACAGTATCTAACAATACTGACAGAGAACCTTTCGTGAACTGTATAATAATTAATAATTCATTAAGAGGAATATTAATACGTAGAATCTCGGAAAAGGCGGAATAATTTGACACGTTTCCTGTAATTTTTGTATTTTAGAGTGAAAAGAAAAAAAAAATGTCCTTGGCGTGACATACTTAGCATTGACATGATGGCTCGTTTTGATTTCATCTTTGAAAATTTGTAGTTCATTGAAATCTCTACCAGTCAACATTAAAGCAAAAGAAGCAACATTTCATGGACGTATTAAAATACATACTCAAGTGTGCTGGACGCCGCCGCCACTGATCGGCTCTTCTGATGACGAATCGCGAACCGAATCGGAAACATGTCGAGCGGCATTCGACTTCTACTTCACCGACGTGAGTAAACCAGTTTCGTATATACTATGCCTGAGATTCAGGATAGTTTTCTATGTAATATTTCATGGACGTTCTTTTCCAAACTAGAAAGATTTTTTATGAAAATGAATGATTCAAACGTTGTTGCTGTTGCAATACCTATTATTAATTTCAGAATTCTGATTCACCAGCAATTACAATTACCAGTGACGTTAATCAGCGGACACTTAGTGGTCCGTTTAACTTATGCTTTATTACCTCGTGCCTGCCTAATTAACTTCTGACTTAGCTCTGAATAAGCTAAGCGCTGCGGTCAAGGTTTCAGCATTGTCTTCGGAACCAAAAGGAAAAGTGTAATGATCAATGTAGACATTTGAATGTGGTGATTTTTTCAACCATTAAATTGATTTGTAATTTAAAAAACCGGCCATGTGTGTGTCTGACTCGCGCATCGAGGGTTCCGTACAAATACTTATCCCATCTTAACTGGCCGGGTTAAGTTAAATATACACCTGGTATGTATGGCGCAAAGTTAACGCAAACGAACACGGTTTTTTATGGGAGCCGCCTTGAATATTTATCTGTTTTTTTTTGGTATTTTTTGTTATTGCGGGAACAGAAATAGGTACATCATCTGTGGAAATTTCAACTGTCTAACTATCACGGTATCAGATACAGCCTGATGACAGACGGACAGACAGACGGACGAACAGCGGGGTCTCAGTAATATGGTCCTGTTTTTTACCCTTTGGGTACGGAACCTTATAAAAAGTGTAATGAGCATACCCCGGGGTTTTGGGTGCACGAATGATTCGACGCCTAATCTCGAACTAGTGTTAAATCATTAATGCACCGAAAACTCAGGGATATGGAAATGAGGAAAGTAGACATTTGAACGAGGTGATTTTTTAAAGCATCAAATATTTTTTTTATTTAAATTATGCCCAATAGTTAGGTAATGGATTTCAGTGGTATGATAAGGAACAATCAATGCATTCTGTGGATAAGCAAGCGCATTTTTTAATATTTGTAAGTATTTGTTTTATAGAGAAATGCTTCATTGAATTTTAATTTCATAGAAATTTCATTTTATCGAAAGCCTTTTTTTCTGAAACCGTAAAATATTTTGGAATGTTATACTATAACACAAATCTAACCTAACCTATAGGTTGACATTTTCAAGATTTCTGAAAAATATATGTATCGAGGAAAAATTTGTCTATGAAATGAAAATTCTATGAACTGAAGGAGTCGGTGAAGTGTTTTTCTATAAAAGAAAAGGACACCTATTATAATATGCATATCTTGCATATTTACATTGGCATATCTAAATTATAATATACTTCATGAAATACGCAGTCCTTATATAGCATAACAGATGGTAAATCACGTAATGAACTGCATAAATCAAAACAATGCCAGGAAACCCACAATTCTACGTAAACAGTTTCTTTATTTCATGCGATATCGCACCATCAACCTCTTGATCATTAATTTCAATGGCTCGAAGATTAAAGTGAGATCACCCTTGACAGAGGGATTACACTTGTTTTATATAAAAAAAAACATCAAATTTTCATTTCATACAAATTTCATTTCATCGAAAGAGTTTTTTTTGAAACCATAAAATATTTTGCAATGTTAACACAAACCTTACCTAACCTAACCTTATCTAAAGGATGACATTTTCAAGACTTCTGAAAAATGTAAGTATGACTTCTGTGGAAAAAAAGTCTATAAAATGAAAATTCTATGAACTGAAGCATTCGGTGAAGTGTTTTTTCTATAAAAGAAGTGGACACCTATTTGTACTCATATTTTGCATATTTACATTGGCATATCTAAATTATAATATATTCATTTTCTTTTTCTTTTTTTTAACCATGTGAAGACGGAAGCCTTGTTTGGCTGCATCCGCTAGTCATGATTTGCGGGGGGGCGGGGCTAGCCGCCGGCCCCGCGGACAAAATTATACTTCATGAAATACGCAGTCCTTATATAGCATAACATATGGTAAATCACGTTATGAACTGCATAAATCAAAACAATGCCAGGAAACTGACTATTGTCCACAATTCTACGTAAACAGTTTCTAAAAGATTATTTCATGCGATATCGCACCATCAACCTCATCATCATCATTTTCAATGGCTTGAAAATTATAGTGAGATCAGCATTAGTTTAAAAAAGAAACACAAAATACAACTTCCTTTAGATACAGAAAAATAAATTCAAACATTTTTAGGGTGTACACATGACGCAAAGCGCTATCAATCTCTATATTAATTTCCACCTGTTAGAAATGTTGTCGATTGCTCATCTTGCCACACAATCTTAGCCCCTTTTTTACGAGCTGAAGTGATTTTATACATGCTTTTATTATGGGATTTCTTTGCCTCATAACCAGTGTGACACGAATATTGCTCACAAAGTGCCATGGCTTGTTGAACATTGTTTTTTTACCAGGCCTTCTTACGATATAATCAAATAAATGTGGTAACATTTAATATTACCACATTTTTACATTTTGAAAAATGTCCCAATTTGTGATTAAAAAATCAATTTCAAAAGTTCCTCATGCTAAAAGAGCGTAGCGACGCAACGAGCGACGACGCTGCTTTCAAGTTTCACCTTTTATTTTTATATTTCCTAAACGACCTAATCAGTATAACCAAATGAAATATAATAGCTGTGGGTTACATAATAATAAAGTAGGTATTGAAATTAAGTAGTTTAAACTTAGCAGTATTTTAAAATTTTAAATGTTGTCAATTCATTCATGGAGATCTAAATGTCAATAAGCGAGTTGTACTATAGAGAGCCATAAAATTGGGTAAAAAAATGATGTGATGAAAGTTATGGCGTCGCGCTCCCTTGAGGCGGTCACGGCGAAGGCCGGCGCCGCCCGCGCATCGCGTCACGCCGAAACTGGGGCTGCCTGAAGTGTGACGTCATGACGAAACAGATTCGTAGACTATTATGGGCGGCTTGCATTGATGGTGCGATATCGCATGAAATCATCTTTACTTTAGAAACTGTTTACGTAGAATTGTGGACAATAGTCAGTTTCTTGGCATTGTTTTGATTTATGCAGTTCATTAGGTGATTTACCATATGTTATGCTATATAACGACTGCGTATTTCATAAAGAATATTATAATTTTGATATGTCAAAATATGCAAAAATAAGAAAAAAATATAACATTTATAAAATGCGCTTGCTTATCCACAGAATACAGTGATTGTTCCATATCATACCACTGAAATCCATTATTGGGGCTAATTTTAATTACAAATCAATTTGATGGTTTAAACTCAGTTTATAGGGCTGTATACTCAGTAATAGTAATACTCAGTAATAGTATTATTCGAGCGGTTCAACCGCCTCACTTTCGTGGACATATTTTGGGAAGAATTGGGCGTACATTTTGATGCCATTCTCGGATATTTGTTACATGTCCGGTAAACTTAGATACCTAACCAGAAACGAAATCGAAATCTGCTGCCACTTCTACAAAAATGTGACCACGAAAGTGATTCGGAACAAACGCTCGAATAATTACCCAATCAGACATGCAAAAGTGCTCTTGAGGCCTACTTGCAGAATAACGATTTAAATATTGAATTTTGAAAAAGTTTGTCCTTTTCAACATTTAATTTTTTCACGATAAGTACTTTAAAAACCGACCAGCTCCATTTTGTCATGATAATCCAAGACGAATTTGAGCACGTTGTCAAGTTTATTCAACGGTTTCCCGTTACTCGTTAGTTACCTACGCAACTGACAATGGCACATCTGGTCAAACAGTCCAGTTTGTGTCAAGATTTGAAAGTTTTGTTGCATCGTTGAAGCAGGAAATGGTTTGCATGACAATGTAAACGTGTGGTAGAACAGTCGCAAATCGCAAGGAGACACGGTTACGATGCGACACGGTCGCGGCCGGCCACGACAATACGCACCTGTGACTATTGTTTATTATGCCTTTGTTATAAATACTATCTATAGTCCTTTTCAGAGAGACAAATGGTCTGCGTTTTGTTTTTATGCCACAAGGCATGAAAAAGTTGTCATTTGATCGATCTTTAGGCAACGAGATAAAATTCACACTTCACAGTCCTAAAATATTACAGCGGAGGAAAATAAAGAGTAAATTGTTAGAACTATCCTGAGGCAACTTGTAAGTGTAGTTCACATGATACTTAACTAAGAACGCGCTTTGTTAACTAAAACCTTCATGGGTAGGTACGCACAAGCACTGATGTCCCAAAAAAGATCTACATCTGTAGGTATATATTGTAGGGATGTAGGCCGATTACCTATAAAAGAAGTATTAGGTTTAAATAAAGATTCTGTCACTGTCAGGTGAAGGACATAATAAAATATTATATCATTCCTTTAGGAGTCGCCACCGAACCAACACCACATTTATTGTATTTCGGTCATATTAAATCGAAATTATCAAGTACTTAGTTTCCCTCAGACTCCACCCCCACAATATCATATATTTTATTTACTGCGCTATGGTAAATACAGTTCAGTTCAGTAGGTATGCAATACCCTCAGAAGCTACGAGTGGCGTGGGGATGGAACCCGATTTCCACCGGTTTGTCCACTTTACGCTTTGGCGATTGAGCATCATCCTCTATTGCTACTAAAGGAAAAGTAAGCAAATTCCAGTACGGCGTGCTCTACGTTTTTGTTTAAACTATCTTGTGTTTTGACTTCATGTCTCCTTTGTTCGATACATGTCTTTTGTGTAGGATAATTCCTTGTGGTTGATTAATCTTTGTCTCTCCTGCTGTATGTTAGTCAGTCGTACCTAACTAAGAGCAGATCTTGGCATTCGCCGCAATTAGAAGAACTCCGAAAATATTATCTTTTAGTAACTGTTTTTAAAACTTTCGTGAGACATATTTAATTATTGTACTAAGCGGTTGTATGTCGGACCGTTTCTGACACGTGACACACACTTTCACGTGAATGCAAACCACTTAATAAAATATTAACTGTTATTTTCTTTTGTGAAAAGGTTGCAATATTTTGCACGTATTTCAACTACAGCTTACAGCTGCATCGGTTCTAATTTTATTTGGGTGCATCCTAGACGACGTTAAAGTTTTGTATTTTATAAAGATAGAGAAGATCTGATAAAAGAGATATAATGAGTAGAATAGACTGAATGAGAGATAGAACGTGATGAACGTAGACTTACCTAACTGCAATATCCCCATCAGCAGTTCCACGCAGCCTGACAGGAACGCCAGCAGCACAGCGAACTCCGGGCCTAATCCGTGCAAGTTCTCCCTGGTCAGGATGGCGGCGATGGCGGTGGGGCCGATGGCGGAGTCCTTCACGGAGCCGAATACCGTGTACACGAAGCAGGCCATGAACGAGGAGTACAGGCCGTACTGTGGGGGGAGACCAGCGACGCCAGCGTACGCGATGGCTTGTGGGATCACTGTGAGGCCGACAGTTATGCCTGTGGAGTGAGAAAAGTGTAAGTAAGTAGGTTTGTTGCTGGAAGACAACAGACCAGACATGGACTGTCACATTGAAGACATACCGAGGGCGCGAGACGGTGGTATTTATCAAGCGATAAATAAATAACAAAACACCCGTCTCGTTTTGACAAGTATGTGCGAGGGTGAGAGTGAGAGAGGCTTCATCCATAGGTCCGCACTGTCTGCAGATATAACTACATCCTTGTGAACGATCCTTCCTTGACAGTAAGTATACTATAGATTTTGCTATATATACACACGATAGATATTGCTAGGTATTGTCTTCAGCTATACTTTCTTGTTCACAAATAATTACCATAATCATCATATTGGATATATTCTTTACGTCACATTGGATATTTGCACAAATGCGACAATTCGTGCAATGCACAACAGCCTGCAGCCCAGCGTCACACCGGAACTCACTTGACGTCATAGACTCGTGCAACGATCTTCACATAACTTTGATAGACAATACAGTTTGACAGCAAAAACAATTTTACTAATCTGTTTTAGTACATGGATGGATGGATAGCACATTGTGTTGCGCACGCGCCTGAACCTTGACAATGGGCACATAGGACAGTGCTTCGGATGTTTAGTGATTCGTCATTGCATTATCTAGGCTGGCCGAGGTATTATAGTCGCGTGCCTAAATCATATGGCGTGATGTCGTGCAATATAAATGTTATGACGAGTCAAAGAATACTTAAACCATTAATACAAAGATCAAAGCTTAAAGAAAAATTGGGCAAGTGCGAGCCCGACTCGCGCATGTAGGGTTCCGTACCTATACATATATATACTCTATAACAAGTTTGTTGTATGGGAGCCCCCCTTAAATATTTATTTTATTTTATTTTTAGTATTTGTTGTTATAGCGGCAATAGAAATACATCATCTGTGAAAATTTCAACTGTCTAGCTATCACCGTTGTTGAGATACAGCCTGGTGACAGACGGACGGACGGACGGACGGACGGACGGACGGACGGACGGACAGCGAAGTCTCAGTAATAGGGTCCCGTTTTTACCCTTTGGGTACGGAACCCTAAAAATTTAAAAAAACCGGCCAAGTGCGAGTCGGACTCGCGCACCGAGGGTTCCGTACAAACACTTTCCATCCCTAAGTGGTTAAGTTAAGTTTGCACCTGGTATGTATAGCGCCCCATATAAATTAGGTGCAAAGTTAAGTATTAAAATATTAAAAAAAACTACTTACTAGATCTCGTTCAAAACAATTTTCGTTGGTAGTTTTTATAGTAATGTACATCATATGTTTTTTTGAGATTTTTCATTTTCTTATTTTAGAAGTTAGAGGGGGGAGGGACCAACTTTTTTCCACTTTGGAAGCGTCTGTCACGCAAACTATTCGGTTTCGAAAAAAAATATTTTAGAAACCTCGATATCATTTTTGAAGACCTATCCATAGATACCCAACACGTATGTGTTTGATGAAAAAAAAAATTTTGAGTTTCAGTTCTAATTCTAAGTATGGGGAGCCCCCAATATTTATTATTATTTTTTTTATTTTTGCATCAAAATATTAATGCGATAACGGTACTGGCCGGTCATTGATCCGCCAGGCCAGTGTGCTCGCGCAGGCCGCTCCGGTCGGACGCATTCTTAATGTTTACCTACCCGCACATTTTATTTGCTTTACTTGCTTGAATGAAAATAATCTTGTTAGACTGTTTTAATTTATCAGTCAGTTGTTATTGGTGTTAGGTAGTACACTAGTTGTGATCTGTGGTTGCGTTGTTTTTGTGGTTGCATTCATTCATGTCATTCGATGCGCATTGGCGTAACGGTATGTTTTGCGCTGACGCGTGAGTGGAGTGGGAAGCGCCTGGACCGGTCGCTCGCCGCGTGCTCCCCTCCCCGCGCGTTTGCACCCGAGAGAATTGGACGCAATACATTGCGCGTCGAGTTTTATAATTTATTTTGGAAAATCTTAACCTTGAGTTTTCCGAGAAAATGAACACTCGTTTTCAGTTCGTGATTATGGTCTAAAACTACGGTTTTCGTTTTCGGTACGCTGTCGGTTACACCCTGTATAATCAATTTATTTCAGATATCCATCCATATACTGTTAGTAACATTTTGTACTTAAGATTATGTTAGTAAAATAATAAAATTTAATAATGCCAGTTTCATTCCAAAGATGATATATTTAACTAACTACTTTTATAAGTTCATATTTTTTGACAGATGTTTGGTATATAAGTTCCTATTTTTTTGACAGAAAGACGTCAATAAAAAAGAAGTTTATCAGATTATTATTTTTTAAATTTTGTTGATTCCGAGCGGGAACCATTAATTATTTTCTTTGTTGTTTATTTGCATTTTATTTATGAAATGTCGAGTCGTAGAAAAAGTATTGTAGGTATGCAACGTTGTATAAGTAGATCAAAAAACGCTCGTGGCATCTTTCCTACGATGTTCGCTACGCTCACATCGTAACCCATGCCACTTGCGTTTTTTGCCCCTAGTCCTATTTGTTATGAAAAAAAGCTGCACTCTGTGATAGAAACAAGCCGTTTTGCACAGTGATAATATAGACCAAAATAAACGATTTCACTCGAGGCGAAATTAGTTTCACCCCTTAGGAACAGAGATGGCGCCACTTATTCAAAAAAAGTTTAAAAAAAATCTATATCCTGAACGGATACTCCGATTTTGACGTAAGAGGTGCCAATCGGCAGATAATTACCCAATTTAACATGAAAAAAATTAAAATCACGTAGAAAATAATTTTGGATACCTAATAAATAATATTTTCTGAAAAAAATATTTAAAATTTGTGATTTTTGGAATTTTACTCGTAAAAATGTATGTACATGGTACTTTTTTTATTTATTTATATTAATACACAACTAATTTTACATTTACGAAAAAAAACCGCATATCATTAGCTCGTATAATTCCAAAGTTATTGAAGAATACAGACATGGCGCCGCTGGGTCAAAAAATCTTACAAAAAATCTAAAACCTCAACGGATATTCCGATTTTGATAATTAAGATGCTAATCGACAGATAATTACTTAAATTAGTTTAAATAAATAAAATAAAAATTCAAATAGGCAAAAAGTAATAATATTTCCAAAAAAAAACATAAATTTTGAAAAAATATATTTTTTTTTGGGGCTTTTATGTAATTTCATATAAAAAAAATTATGAATATGGCTTTATTTTACTTATGTATATTATAACACTATTAGGTAATTGATCGTTTAATAAAAAACCGCATATCGAGAACTTGTACAGTTCCAAAGGTATTGAAGATTTTACTATAGGGTGCCGGTGCGATGTTGCCGCCGCACGTGCAACTCATGTACATGTATCTAGAAAAGTATTCTCCCGTTTCGAAGGTACTGATTACCCTGAAAATATAACCACAATTGAAAGTACAAATAATAATCATCCCAAGTAGCACACAACACATTTATATCCCTTGTACAGCTTAAATTAGAGTTTTAAGGGGTGAATAGGCTCCTATACAACCTGTTTGCTAATATCACAAGTATATTAGATGCTAAATAGCATTTCTGAATCAATATTTTACTTACTTTATGTTTTATTTTCACTTTAGTCTTTGCAGGCTTTGCATTGTAACGTGCAAGTTAGGCCGTCGCATCATAAAAAAAACAACAACGCATTATGCCACAGCCCAATTTGTATCCATAATGTTCAAGGAGTTTCCAAATTGAACTAACCTTCAACTATTGTGGACCCCACCTACCTTTGATGCCGTTTCATTCCCAAAAAGAAGGACTTGGGACTCGATATTTCCAAATTAAAACGTGAACCCACATTTGGTTTGCATGAAACGGTATTCAATGGCAGCTGAAATAGATGGAAGGTATCTCACAAGCTTGTTTAGTTTAGTGTTTTTTAGTTTAAACAGATCTTTTCGAATCGCATTAACAGTAATAATATATGCTCTGTTGGAGCATCGTATAGCCTGCATGTGAATCTGGGACCAACAACGTTACGAATAATTGAGAACCAATTAATGACATTAATATAGTGATTGAATCTTACACGATTTTCACACATTATATTAAAATAATAAAACGGGACTTAATTGCGGTAAATAAACATTTTTGAACTCGGTTAAATCCCGTTTTGTTATAATAATGAATGTCATTAATTATGTAAACACACCCTAAAAAAAAAGAAACAAAAATGGCCCTAAGTAATCGTTTCACATGAGCCGTTACGTATCGAGAGAGAATTTCTATAGATAGCGATGTACTTGCAAATGCAGTAGTTATTTCAGGGTATAACATGCAAGTTTTAAAACAGGTCTCTTTTCTTATTGTATTAAAATTAGACGTCTTGTCATACTCTGTGAAAGCCTTGAAGTGCAGTCATAATTTCATTACTTAAAGTAATAACTGTTTTGTAAACTGCTACTAGTAGACCGTTGCACTGACGACTGCAATTTGAATGCTTCGATGCTTTCACAGAGCTGGCGACAAGCCTTTCGCCGACTACTTCAGCTGCCATTGAACAACATGTTCTGCGTGTAGCGTTTCAAGCGAGCCAAATGTGAAATAAACGTCTTAATTTGGATATATCCTGTCCCAAGTCCTTTCTCTTTGGGAATGGAATGGCGTTGGAAGCAGGTTGCAGGTGCGATCCACAATAGAACAGTTAGTATAGTTACAAATCGAGCTATGGAAAAATGCGTTGTTGCAGCCGATGCAACGGCCTAACATGCACGTTACAATGCACAGTTTAGTGAAAATATGCAGAATATACTTGTGATATTAGCAAACTGGTTGTATAAGAGCCTATTCACCCGTTAAAACTCTAATTTAAGCTGTACAAGGGATATAAGTGTGTTGTGTGCTACTTGGGATGATTATTATTTGTACTTTCAATTGTGGTTATATTTTCAGGGTAATCAGTACCTTCGAAACGGGAGAATACTTTTCTAGATACATGTACATGAGTTGCACGTGTCCACGTGTGGCGGCAACATTGCACCGGCACCTTATAGTAAAATCTTCAATACCGTCGGAACAGTACAAGTTCTCGATATGCGGTTTTTTATTAAACGATCAATTACCTAATAGTGTTATAATATACATAAGTAAAATAAAGCCATTTTCATATTTTTTTTTATATGAAATTACATAAAAGCCCCAAAAAAAAATATATTTTTTCAAAATGTATGTTTTTTTTTGGAAATATTATTACTTTTTGCCTATTTTAATTTTTATTTTATTTTTTTAAACTAATTTAAGTAATTATCTGTCGATTAGCATCTTAATTATCAAAATCGGAATATCCGTTGAGGTTTTAGATTTTTTGTAAGATTTTTTGACCCAGCGGCGACATGTCTGTATTCTTCAATAACTTTGGAATCATACGAGCTAATGATATGCGGTTTTTTTTCGTAAATGTAAAATTAGTTGTGTATTAATATAAATAAATAAAAAAAGTACCATGTACATACATTTTTACGAGTAAAATTCCAAAAATCACAAATTTTAAATATTTTTTTCAGAAAATATTATTTATTAGGTATCCAAAATTATTTTCTACGTGATTTTAATTTTTTTCATGTTAAATTGGGTAATTATCTGCCGATTGGCACCTCTTACGTCAAAATCGGAGTATCCGTTCAGGATTTAGAATTTTGTAAACTTTTTTTGAATAAGTGGCGCCATCTCTGTTCCTAAGGGGTGAAATTAATTTCGCCTCGAGTGAAATCGTTTATTTTGGTCTATATTATCACTGTGCAAAACGGCTTGCTTCCATCACAAAGTGCAGCTTCCAGGCCAAAACCGTCCATAACAAGTAAGACTACCCCTCTTATACAACGGTTGCATAAAATACTATTGTAAAATCAAACAATACAAGATTTCAAGCGACTTCACATTTCACCATGAACCTGTTACCATGTTACTTGACTGATGTAATCCTGAATTGAATCATGCAACAAAGGTTCAATGTCATTGGCTGTCCATTTCTCAGCCACAATTGAATAGCTAAATTGCGTGATTATCACTTTAATTATTATAATAGGTTATCACGTGCCATCATGAGAAATTGTTCAATACAATCATAACATTGTATCGTAACTAGAAGAAGATAATTGCAATAATCTTGATTTAATTGGGATAAACATTAAAAAAAATCCCACATGTATGTACATGTTTTCGGGTATATTTAAGTCATTTCTTTCAACTATTCATTTGCAAATTACCAAATAGCCATACCTTAATTTTAATAGGTAGGCCGAAAGGCATAATGATTGATGGCGATTGGTTATGTATATGGGTTCATGATAAAGTGCGTTTCTTGGAACTTTGTATTGTATCATTTTACAAAGCGAGTCAGGTTGACGTCAATGTTTTTTATCTTCTGTAATAGACCAAAAGGCCTAAGACTGATGATGATGATGATGTATACTCGTTTATTATAGGTTCACGGTAAAGTCTTTGTAGGAACTGCGGTTTATTTTACAAAGTGAGTTCGAATGAAGTTTACGACTTTAATCTTCTGTAATAGGAACCGCAAAGCCTGATTTATGATGATTTATTCTGCTAATTGCCAATACCTCAATGGCAAAATTCGCGTTTTGTTGATCACTTCTTCACCATATCGTTTTCGGCAAACGAGGCCATCGTTAAAGATGGTCACAGGCTTTTATTACCCCAACTCTTTATTCAGGACATCTTTATGTATCTCTGTATCATCTACGTACCACGGCTAGCGGTTAGTGAATATTGGAATAATATGATGGGTGGAATATTTCTAAATTCCAAGTGAAAACTCCCGTGAGTATCAGACTTATTAAAATAGATATGAAACATCTACTAACGTCAATATATGAGTCGCGGCGAACCAATCGAACATTCAGATTAGCCGCCGCCCGACTGACCGGGGCTCGAAAACCGAAACATGTCGAGCGATATTCGACTTAAGAGGCCTTATTTCTTTTACAATTCTGATTGTTTTAGAAATTTTTCTCTATAATCAAACATGCTTCTTTAATATTATTGATATTACTCTACCTAGAATAGCACTATTGGGATTTATTGGTATATATTTGAAACCTACAGTTTGAATTGTTCATTGATACTTCTACTCGAAATTGACAAAATTCACGTGGAAAATTAGTTTAATCTATTTATTTTCGACTGCACGCAATGAAAGCATGAAATAGCTATGTTACTACCTAGAACTTGGGGAAAAGTATTAAGTATTCACTTCAAAAAGTTTGTTGAAATTATCAACATATTTCTCATAATATGAAAAAAATAAATTTTAAAAGGAATAAGGCCTCTTAAACGACGTGTGTAAAGCCGTTTGATATGTATTTTAATATGCCTTTTAACAAATTCCTCCACAATTGTGCTGTGTGTAGTGTCAACTGAAACTTTTCGAAGGTTCTCATAATAGATTATCTTATCCTGCTATGTTTGATTGCAAAATGAGTAACGCTTAGGTTACTCATTTTCCTGCAATTATAAATGTATGACTTAAATCTTGCCCAATAACCTATAAAATGGTAAATGATTCAGCAATTAGTTTATTATTAAGTAACCTCTTTATTTATTACGATGATTTGTCGTATCCTTTCGTGAGAGGACACTAAGACTACGCCTTATTTTTGTCACGATAGCCTGTAAACCCTGATTAAAAAAAGAAATGACCTAGGAAGTACTGGCTATCAATTTTGTTATTCAGAAATGAATATTTAAATCTTCAGAGCAGCACGCTACGATAAAAAACTGCTTACGAAATTAACTCCCACAATACCAAGTAAACGCTAATAAAATGTTTGGACGCACAAATAGTTATTTGTGCAACAAGAGAGCAAAGTTGTTTTTTGTTACGAGTGCTGATTTTGAGGCCCGAGTAAGCGAAGGATTCTACGTTTGAATCACGAGCGTAGCGAGTGATTCTATGTTAGAATCCTGAGTGTAGCGAGGGACTCAACAGCACGAGATGCAAAAAACTTTGCTCTCGTGTAGCACACACAACTTTTCACCTCATCAGCGAGAACATATTCGACATTTTGTGCTTATTCTTCCAACGTATGTTTATAGTCTTTGTTGCTGATTTCAATAATATTATTAATCAGAAAATAGATAAGTGCTGCTTAAAAAGGAATAACAATATAATTTAATTGAAATTATAATCAACCAACCAACACGGTTATTGTCATTATTTTATCAAATTGGAAGATTTAGCAGATACATGACGTGTTTATTTATAAATCCATATTATATTACGGGATTTTGTTTATAAATTGATTAATATTTTTACTCCTAAAACACCAAACAACATAAATTCAAAAGAAAATAACAAATTACAATATGAACTCGATATTTTTTAAGGTACGTTTCGAATATGCATCTATGATAAGTAAATGGTGAAATTATAAATTATATATTATTATACCTACCTATTTACAATAAGTTGAAAAATCTTATTTTATTTGAGCAATGATCTATTGTTTTAAATAAAAGGCACAATAGTTTTAATATTCGGTCGTTAAATAAAAATATAATAAAGAAAAAAAAATACGTTGCAATTAAAACTGTTTCGGGTGTTTTTAATGATTTTTTTGGTATAACGCGTATCCGAACTGTTCTCAATCGAGGTCGGATTCGAAAATCGAATTTCAAATTGATAAGTTTCTATCCCTCTCTTTTATATACATATGAAAGAAACAGAGTGCATCGAGATTCAAATGATTAGGATTTTATAATTAACCTTTGGCTGAATAATTGCAATTCGTGGTCAGATATTGAAAAAATTAAAAAGCTACTTTCTACTCACGCTCGAAACAAAATCGCATTTTGTTCACTGTTATCTGACAGCAAAATCGCCATGTTTGAGCTGGTGAGGTGAAAAACTAGATTTATTGATCTTCAACTAACATGCATAGAACATATAATATACACATATAAATAAATATTAAGGGACAATCTTACACAAATCGACCTAGTCCCAAACTAATCAAATCATGTACTATGGATACTACTGCTAGGCGTCGATATACATAATATACAAATACATTTATAGAGAACATCCATGACCCTGGAACAAATATTCGAGTTCATCATTAAAACATTTTCCCTGGCCGGGATTCGAACCCAGGACCGCCGGCTCAGTAGGCACTGAACTGCGCCAACCGCGTCGCGACGATTCGAATGAGACAAGACGATGAATATTCAATCATAACCATTTCGCTCATCTGTATCTCTATTGGTGTTATGGTACTATTATCTATTCTGTGGTTATGGTGAGTGTCGAAACAATCGTCAGAATATCGTGCAGAAAGCTTTACAGTCTTTTGAGTTTGAGCAGGAAATGTGAATGACATAGTTTTTTTTTATTCATCGTCGCCGCCTAATCAAGCCGTCGTATCTGAGCTGAAAAACTAAGTCTGTTACGACCTTCTGCGAAACGAAGAGTGTAGTGGTAGCTGACGCTGTAATCAAACAGTCGTATCTTAGCTTGTTAGTGTAGTCTGTTACAACCTTCTGTCGGGAGAGTGGTGTGTTGTTGGCTGAGATGGACACAATCGACGGAACAGTGTTCGCGGTCCACTGCGCGCTGCACCCACTGCGCGGTGCAGTTTTTACCGCCGTGACATCACTTATGATCGTTAGATGCGGTTACATTTGGTACGCCTTGGATTTTATAAGATCGAACTCAGATATAATTTTGCACCGTATGGGAAAAAGCGTCGAACTTGTCCGTATTATAAAACAGAGAAAGGTCGCCTACCTCGGACATGTACTGGCATGATCAGTATTCCCTTCTTCAGACCATCATGATGGGAAATGTACCCGGGAAGCGGAAAGCAGGTAGCAAGATGTCTTGGCGCCGAAATATCGGAGTGGACAGGGATTAAGAAGGTCGAGCAGCTGTTCAGATTGGCGCTTAACAAGGAAGATTTTAAGAAGCTAACAGTCAATTGCCAACCTTTAGTAATGGAGAGGCACCTGAAGAAGAAGTGTTAAATTACTAAATATCTATGCAAGCATAAGGAGCGCTGCCTTCTTTAAGAGTATTAGAGAAAGTTGCTCCATCTTTTTATTTCAAGCACGCCTCTCCACCATCTATCTGTTCTTGAATTATTTATATTTTACTTTAGACTGCCTTTTTAGAAAGCATCACATTTTCGAACTTTGTTAGAGCCGGCCCTAAACGAAACCTTGACTTCTACTTACAGAATAAAACTTGGAAAGCGGATTCGATGTCTTTGTGTCTACGGCGTTTTCTCATTTGCGTTCGATGGTTAAGTCAGGAGTAGCCATTTGAAGAGGACTTTAAATATTCATAAGTAGGTAATCTGCATAGATAGGCGGACCAAACGTGTCAAGGTGCTAAAGTGAATAAATCTGTTAAGTGAATGAGGTATGCCTTTTGTTTGTCTATCAATTTCACGGATTTGAACCAACTGGCATGAAATTTCACCTACATTCCATTCCAGCTCGGGTCATGGAGATCGGATGGTGCTTTTTAGCATAAGTATTTTAAGACTTGAAAAAAGTGGATGGTAAGCAAAAAGGGGTGCCCAAGTAGTAATGGCAACTGACCAGAAACCAAACCAACCGGTACCATGTCAGGTAACACTGCTATGCTGACCCGAAAAATAATATGTGTTGTATACTTACTCACCGGCGATGAGGTCAACTAACCCATTGCGGATGGTCAGCCTTCTTTGTATCGTCTTGATTAAGCCAGCTAACATCCGCCTCCAATCATAATCATATCATATGTGTAGTATACTGACCGGCGATGAGATCAGCTACCCTATTGCGGAGCGAGTACTGCGGCAGCCACTCCAGGATGGGCAGCCGTCTGCGTATCGTCTTGGTTAAGCCAGCTAACATCCGCCTCCAATCATAATCATATCATATGTGTAGTATACTCACCGGCGATGAGATCAGCTACCCCGTTGCGGAGCGAGTACTGCGGCAGCCACTCCAGGATGGGCAGCCGTCTGCGTATCGTCTTGGTTAAGCCAGCTAACATCCGCCTCCAATCATAATCATATCATATGTGTAGTATACTGACCGGCGATGAGATCAGCTACCCCGTTGCGGAGCGAGTACTGTGGCAGCCACTCCAGGATGGGCAGCCGTCTGCGTATCGTCTTGGTTAAGCCAGCTAACATCCGCCTCCAATCATAATCATATCATATGTGTAGTATACTGACCGGCGATGAGATCAGCTACCCTATTGCGGAGCGAGTACTGCGGCAGCCACTCCAGGATGGGCAGCCGTCTGCGTATCGTCTTGGTTAAGCCAGCTAACATCCGCCTCCAATCATAATCATATCATATGTGTAGTATACTCACCGGCGATGAGATCAGCTACCCCGTTGCGGAGCGAGTACTGCGGCAGCCACTCCAGGATGGGCAGCCGTCTGCGTATCGTCTTGGTTAAGCCAGCTAACATCCGCCTCCAATCATAATCATATCATATGTGTAGTATACTGACCGGCGATGAGATCAGCTACCCCGTTGCGGAGCGAGTACTGTGGCAGCCACTCCAGGATGGGCAGCCGTCTGCGTATCGTCTTGGTTAAGCCAGCTAACATCCGCCTCCAATCACAATCGTATCATATGTGTAGTATACTGACCGGCGATGAGATCAGCTACCCCGTTGCGGAGCGAGTACTGTGGCAGCCACTCCAGGATGGGTAGCCGTCTCCGTATCGTCTTGCTTAAGCCAGCTGCCATGCGCCTCCAATCATAATCATATGAGTAGTATACTGACCGGCGATGAGATCAGCTACTCCATTGCGGAGCGAGTACTGTGGCAGCCACTCCAGGATGGGCAGCCGTCTCCGTATGGTCTTGGCGGAGCAGAGCGCACGCGCACGCCGCGCGGCGCTGTGCCGCCAGCCCCCAGCGGGCGCAGGGAACACGTTTGCCGGAAAATCCGACTCTGGAAATAAAATTAATGTTAGTCCGCGATTCTGTATTAACAATTGACAGACAACTGTTTAGCTAAGTACACCACTGACGAATTGGTGATGAATGATACAGATTAAAAAAAAATGTCGTTCATGTATCAAGAAATTGGAATGTGAAGCCTTCGAATGTCTTCGGGAAAAACACACTACCCAATTCAAAAATAACCAGTATGACACAAATATAAATGATCCCTACACACCAACAGATGCACAGTAAACATTTTTACAAAGTTATCCTTAACTCTCGTACCCTAGAATTGAAAAGAGAAAAAGTCATAAAATGTATGGGGAATTCATGGGACGAAAACTAATTCGTCTATATAAATATACCAAAAAAAAAATGCCATCCTAAAACTGCGTAGGTAAGTATGTTCTTTTTCTAAACGTGACGGATTGTTTAATAACAGGCAAGTATGTAATTTTATTTACCCAATATATAGGTCGCATATAGGCATTGTTCTCAGCTTCTAACTTATACCGCATATGTACCAAAAAGACATTTCTTTTATATCACTATTTAAAATAAAAATTGGGCAAGTGCGAGCCCGACTCGCGCATGAAGGGTTCCGTACCTATACATATATATAATCTATAACAAGTTTGTTGTATGGGAGCCCCCCTTAAATATTTATTTTATTTTATTTTTAGTATTTGTTGTTATAGCGGCAATAGAAATACATCATCTGTGAAAATTTCAACTGTCTAGCTATCACCGTTGTTGAGATACAGCCTGGTGACAGACGGACGGACGGACGGACGGACGGACGGCGAAGTCTCAGTAATAGGGTCCCGTTTTTACCCTTTGGGTACGGAACCCTAAAAATCAACCTTAAGTTTTCATAGAAATGCTTCACTCTTCAAGAGCCATTATAATGTAAATAAGCTGTGTTGAAAAGGCGATTCTTCAGGTGAAGTAATGGGGAATTCCGATGGCGTTTGTATTGTTTCGCGCTCGTAAATCATGGTATAGATAATGTTCGATTCACCGCGTAACGTCACACAAGTGGTACAACTACGTAATCGTGAATTGTATGCGTGTCGGTAAATTTTATTTGTAACATATGCCACATATGGTAATTATTAATTTAAATTATTATAAATTATTATAAATTATTAATTATAGTAAACGAAAAAAGAACGCTGTTGAAAATAGTAGAAAATATAAGCGGAAATATGTTAGGTCAACTCACACGTCGCGATAAATACATTCTAGAAAAATAAAAGGAAAAATTAAAACGGGAGGACCGAGGAGGGCATATATGTAGCAAGTCAAAGATAAAAACAATGGTGCATCATTATCAAGAAGTTAAAGAAAAGTCGGAATGTAGTAGCTCTTAAATATAATATACTGATGATAATATCTGCCACAAATGTTCACCTTGTAGAATTTTGTAGACATTTTACTTACCTATACTTAGCTAAACATGCTGTTCTGGTTAATCGAGTAAGACTCTACAATAAACACCTCGACACCACCTCGCCATGACAACACCTCGGGTCCTTTAATCTTAAATTTTTATTACTTACTTCATTAGGTAATTGGCATGTTTTAGATTAAGTTAATATTAGTTTTGTTACATTGAATGAATATTGCTCCCATCGCTAGAATTTTATTATATAAATAGAGTCCAACTCAAAATTCGAAGCAATTGAGTGGTTAAGACACTTGCTCCCATCGCGGAAATGCAAACAATAGCTAAAAATAAGAATGTGTAGTGTATAACATTTTTGTCATGTGTTTAATGTAAGTTGAGCAATTTATTGAAGGAGTAAACTGACTTTGTAATTTTGTGTTCAAATTGATATTTCTTAGTCTACAGGCACAAAATGTCTGAGTTTATTATGAGTATCTAAAATAGAGGTACACTCGCTGAGTCCCGCTTTTTTGCTATATTTTTACTTACTTACTTCTAACGGGCCATATGTTACTACATTTTGTGCCCGGCAACTCTCTGACACCCTACGCTAGAGCACGATGCAAATAATAGCCGGGCCACAAATTACAGCAAAACATGGCCCTAACTCAATTAGTTTTGGTAAACCTGTACAACCTTACGTGATATCTATGCATTTATTTCTTCTTATGGTTCACATGTAAAATAAATGTTATCCTCCATTATTTTTTTGTGTGCAAAACCACACAAGCCAGTTACTTAAGTAATCATTCTAAGATTTGTCTGTATGATTAACTTAACCATCTATTTCCGAGTCGACCTCCATTACGGCAAATAATTGCTTAGTTTTGTCCGGTTATTAGCACCCGTGGACACCCATCGCGATGACAATTACTGATTGAGTAGTTAAGCTCATTGTCTAGCATCACAGATAAATAATCATCTAAGGCTAAATGCAGTGTGGAACAGGAAACGAAACTCAGCTTCAATTTCCTGTTTTAGTCAGAAAATTACTTATTCTTGTAATCGGCTACATTACAAAAAAATTAACACTTTTCAGAAGAGACTGTAAAATTCGAGTCATGAAAAAATAATAAGAGTAGAGAGAGTGCCTATTACACACTGGTAGGTAGGTATTACGCGAGCTATAAATACACTATAGAACGTTACATGTAACCTATTAGGGCGGTGAATTCGTGAATGCACCAGATCGCAGGTGATTGTGGTCCGAACCGAAGATGAGGACATGACATGCGATCTTGGGCTTTACAAATTACCGCCCGTGGTTTGTCTGAAGTTTTAAGACTTGCTTTATTTTTTAGTTCACTTATTTGTAGAATAGCCTTGATGATACTTCTGGTACTGTTCTTGTGCTATTACTATTAATTAAAATGAGAGATTTCTGATATCAAACGGAAAAACAAGATGGGTCACTGTCATCAGTCACACCTAAGCAACGAACTATAAATGTTGAGATGCTAATCTGATAATAGACACAGCCTTAGCGTGGTCTCATGCAGTAATTTACTTCCTCTCTTTGTCCTGGCAATGGGCAGTACCTATCGTAACCTGAAACTACCATATTATTTTTTCTCAAACATGCAATGAAATGAACAGTGGTACAATTTCCATAGTAAATCCGTCTTCATTCTGTGGTAGAGTCCGACTGTAAGATTTTCTGTGCTGTGACCATTAGTACTTGTCGCCTATGCTCTTTTAGAATGAGCAACTTGTCAAATTGATTTTTTAATCATAAATTGGGATATTTTTAAATATGTAAAAAAGTGGTAATATTTTTTTTTATCCTTTATTTGATTATACCGCAAAAAGGACTGGTAAAAAAAAATGTTGTCAATTATTTTGGGTTTCAAAAAGAAACAACCTGATTGGTTCATTTTCAGCCAGGACAGGCAGCCTAAAGCATAGCTATAAAACTACTTAGGTAGTGAAAGAGTAATTAGCTTAGCGAAAGTTGGTAGGCGGGGACATTCACAATCACAACTGACATTTTCACCTCACTCGCTCGGAAAACCTCCGTTTATAGGGCGAAATCTGCGTGCAAAAGTCTATTTTATCCGCTAGCGTGCAAAAGTCATTTGAATTTCGAGCACGACGATTTTGATTCTCTGTGGTGCATGTAACTTTTTTATATTTAAGACTCCTTCAACGCGTGACTGACTCATCAGTCGATAAATCTTCGAATAACCAATCAACGCACACTAATTAAGGGCGATCTGGTCAGGCCGGCTAAAATCATATTATGCCGTTTGAATACTTCTTTTAAAAAAAAAATACACCTACAATATCACGTCCAGAAACCTGGTTTCTGGTTACAGATTTTTAAGTTTTTATTTTTTCTACACTTTATTTTATGTTGAATATGTTTATATATATTAATAGTAAGTATTTCAGTTTCATTTACATATTTTGACTAGTAAATATAAAAAATACAACAAATTTTAATATTTATTTGTTATAAAAGTTGGAACATAAGAGTGTAATTTCTGAACGCACCCGAGAAAAAAAATAATAATTAAAAAGTTGGAAGTTTCACAATTCACGTAAACAACGTAAATTGGTTCTGTGGAGAATACATACTGTTTTCTTACTTTATAGAAATATGGAAAACTAGAAAGTTAAGCCCAATTTGGAGCATTTATTCAATGCTAAAAGCCTGCATTAAAACGAAAAAGGATTTGTTATAAATATTTGGAGACGATAAGTAATTTACCGAAACTATTGGCGTTTTTAAAGAAGATAAAGCCGAAATAATCTTGTTCGGATCCCAGCGCCTAATAACTTCCAAAGCAAGTGTTATGGAAAATACTTCCGAGTGGCCAACTGATGGTATCCTGCCTTTTCGCAGAACTATTTTTGGCCGAATTTCATTTGCCAACTAACGTTTCGCCGACTTTTCACTTTGACAACTAACGATTACCAAATTTTTGTATGACAACTTTTCACTTGGCAGAATTATTGTAAAGCAGATTATTATTATGCCTCTAAACTTTTGGCAGACTAATCATTAGTCAAATCTTTCACTTGGTCGAACAACTTTTGGACGATTAACGTTTCGTTGATGGAACAGTTCCCTTTTCATACATTAGGCAAGTTACAACTAAGAAAAAGATACATACCAATGCTTACATATTTTTTGGTTGGCCGAAACTCTGGCAAGCAAGAGTAACTGCGACAAAATGAATATGAGTCAAAACCCAAAAACTGTAGGTTAGGTTAGGTTTGTTTTATGACCATGGATAGCGGAGCGAGCGAAGCGAGCGGAGCGTCAGATTGCTTGCTTACATGAAGGTAATATTAAAATGCTTGCAAGTATTACAAAAATAAAAACATATTATACATATATTTATAATTTACTTTTAGTTTTTTATTTTTAGTTTTAAATTAAATTAGCAAGAATTTACTAATAATACCACTACACTTTCAAATTGGAACCAATGCACATCAATAATTTTTCTTCTGAGTATGTAGAGTTATGTTCAAGAATTCTGTTAGGTAGCGCTTATACCCACGATGTATTAATAAAACGGAGTTGCTAAACGAAACGCTACTCAATAAAACATTTGGTAAACAATAAACAACTAAGTGTATAATATTATGCCAACTAAAACATTCTGCTACATGAAAGGTGGCGTTTTAAAAATTTACGTAATAAAACACAGACCAAAAGTTAAGTTGGTAACGGTGAGGTTGGCAATTAATAAGTTGGCAATTGATAAGTTGGGAAATGAAAGGTCGGCGAAATAAAATTCCGCGAAACGGGAGTTGGGAAGTGATAATCGGCGTAACAATTTTCTGCGAAAAATAAGAGAACCCCAACTGATCCTTCCCAGAATCAGAATGTGGGAGAATTGCCATTCTCCCACATTCACAACGAATGTGTCAAGTAGTTTCAAATACAAATATAATATAACAGTGCTTAAGAAAAACTCAACGATAAAATATACACGACGATAATACAAATTACGGCCATATTATTTTTAATATGTGTGCTTCTCTCGTATTTATTTGTTTTGGATTTGAGTGTGTTATGTTTTAAATTTGATGTGTTAAATAGAAGGCAAAATTAAATATGATTATTTTTATGTTTTAATTGTGTTTCTTGAATCTTGCACTTTCCTCGCTGTAGTGAGGTGAAAAGTTGTGTGTTCCGCATGGCTGCAAAATTATTTAGCTTCTCGTGTCTTGAAAGCCTCGCTACGCTCAGGAATCTATCTTTGAACCATGAGCGAAGCGACAGGTTCAATCTTAGATTCCTTCGCTCGCTCAGCTTTCAATTTCAACACTCGCGCCAAATAACAACTTTGCAGCCTTGCATAACAAATAACTATTGTTGCGCTGTTATACAGCCTGTTACTGGCATGCGCGCATTTATTAAAACTGATAATAATATGATCCATTAGCATTTGTTTGCATATATTAGCTAATCATAATTATGTAAATAAACTGCACAATTAAATGTCTTAAATCCGCACATTCAATGTAGCGGGTGTACAGCATACCTAATTGTCGTTACTCATATCACGCTGTCATTTAACACTCACTTGTCAATTTATTTACAGTACATTACTGGCAATTAAAATTTTGTTACAAAGTTAATAAAGCCTGAATTTAAGTTAATTAATTAAATTAAGGTCATGGATACGTTAAAGATCTATGTTAGTTTACTCTACTTTAAGAAAAGCCTACTTGGCGGTAACACACTGTATTTACTTTAAGGCTTGTTACTCTCAAGACGATTAGATAATTAGAATACACCGCTAGCTGTGTTTCTAGGTATTTACCAGCGGGCCTATGATGATTGCTTTTATCACGCGATAAATAAGTGACAAAGTATCCGTCACGTTGTGACAAAATGCGAGTGTGAGTGACAGATGCTTTGTCACTTATTTATCACGTCATAAACGCAAACATTATAGGACCTGCACTTTAAAAAAATAAAATATCAGACGACATCGACAGTTTTACATGAATAACAGTACATTAGTACAAATGAAAAGATTATAATAAACATAACATATAAATTATTTAAATACAGTACCGGTCAAAAGTTGAGGTTCACTCTGTAATTTTGGTAAAATGAAGTTTTAACACAATTTATTAATAGGTACAATTATTAATTAATCTTCAATGACATACAAGCTACTCTAATAAGCTCTACAAAGCGAATCCTCTAATTTAAAACCACAATCAGACAAAAAAAAATCAATTTTTGGCAACTTTACAATTCGAGCGTTAGCACCTTAACGCAAATGATCACGTTTGTTGTATGGAAACCCCACTTTATGTTGTATCTTTCCTGTATTTTTTGTTATACTTAGCGGCAACGGAAATACATCATCTGTGAAAATTTCAACTGTCACAGACAGACAAACAGACGGACGGACTGACAGTGATGTTAGTAATTGCGGCTCTACGCTACTCGCGAAGCAGACCAAAGTTGGCCGAAGTACGGGTTTACCCAGCAGTGTCTCCACACTATCATCATCACTAACAACGTCTGCGCGTGCGCCGCCAACCACGACATCGCGCTCCATCAAGCTCGGTGTGTGTGACTCACGTGTCCCACGTGTAGGTACTCTTGTTCCAGAGTCCAGACCGGTGTGTCTGATACTGAGATGTAATTATGCTGTGTTTTGAGGCGTATAATAGCCGTGTATTATTCGGTGGCTCTAGTAAATCAGTCAACGACGCTGTTGGCGCAGATTGTAGTGCCACGCCACTGAGCCGGCGGTCCTGGGTTCGAATCCCGGCCAGGGCAAATATTTGTGTGATGAACTCGAATATTTGTCCCTACGTGAATGAACTTTATCTATATATGTATTTAGATATTATATATCGTCGTCTAGTGCCCATAGTACAAGCATTGCTTAGTTTGGGACTAGGTCGATTTGTGTAGGATTGTCCCTTAATATTTAGGTATTTATTTCATTACTAGCTGTTCCCCGCGGTGTTACCCGCTCATCCCACGGGAAGACTAAATTTATTCGGGATGAAAAGTATCCTACTATGTCCTTTCCCGGGTCTCAAACTATCTTCATACCAAATTTCATCTAAGTCGGTTCAGCGGTTTCAGCGTGAAGAGGTAGCAGACAGACAGACACACTTTCGCATTTATAATATAAGTATGGATATTCGGTCAACTTCGCGAGTAGTGTGGAGCCGGGGGACACATCATTACCGTCTGCGCGTGCGCCGTCAACCACGACATCGCGCTCCATCACGCTCGGTGTGTGTTACTCACGTGTCCCACGTGTCCTCTTGTTCCAGACCGGTGCGTCTGATACTGAGATGTAGGTAATTATGCTGTGTCTTGAGGCGTATAATAGCCGTGTATTATTTGGTGGCTGTAGTGTACTCTTTATGGTCTTCGCACATTATAACAACTCAACGGCGACTCGATTCTATGCCAAATATTGAAATGTAAGACGCGTCGTCCACTACTAATATCATTTTTTAAATTAATATGACATAGGGCTTAAATTTCAATATTTGGCACAGAATCGAGTCGCCGTTGAGTTGTTATAATGTGCGAAGACCTTTATATGGCTAAGAGCGAGTCTGACTCACGCACCGAGGGTTCCGTACAGACACTTATCCCATTTTAACTGGCTTAAGTTAAGTTTGCACCTTAACGAAACCGATCACGTTTGTTGTATGTAATGGACCTCGATATTTTTTTAGTATGTTTTATTATAGCGGCGACGGAAATACATTTATTTTGTGAAAATTTTACAGCCTGGTGACTAACTGAGAAGAATAGACAACTTCTGTTACTATGGCAAAGCAAAGGCACCTATTATATGTTCGCTCAATCAAAACTGTGTAGGAGTCTACAATGAATACAAAGACAGAATTCTATGTATTAAGGTACAACATGGGAATTGCCAAACCGCCTGACCTTAATTCGGGTAGCATAAACAAGCTAAAATACTGACTAACTGAATACCAGTGCTGACCGGACCACTCCCGCGCACCCTACGGAAAGCAATCAATTTGGCGCCGAGACACCCGCTTATGCGATCAATTTATGGTTTCAGAGGGAAATCCTGGCGATTTCGTTAAGTCCTGGAGACAGTTGGTCACCTGAGTGAGTAAATAACCTGGTAAATTCTTCCTGGACCGTTTTTATATGAAGTACACTGTTCAATTGGTTATTGTCACGGAGTCCAGCTATTTCCAGTGGAGATATTATGATCGTCCCGTTAATCGAAGGATAAATCTGACAACATTCTTGTCAGAATATAATGTCGATGCGTTTGGCCGCCATTCCAGATAGAAGCCTCCTTGGTCTGCCTACAAAGCTGGCGGTCCTGGGTTTGGCTCCCGGCAAGTACCTACATATTTGTGTGATGAGCACTAAAATGGGTAATGCTTGTAATTGCTTCACTATGATTACTTTTCGTCCAATATCCCGCAGTGTCTCAAGACAAAAGTCTTTGAACAGTGTGTGTTGCCAGTGATGACATACGGAACTGAAACGTGGTCGCTCACGATGAGCCTTATAAGAAGGCTCAAAGTCACTCAGAGAGCAATGGAGAGGGCTATGCTCGGAGTTTCTTTGCGAGATCGAATCAGAAATGAAGAGATCCGTAGAAGAACCAGGGTAACCGACATAGCCCGAAGGATAGCAAAACTTAAGTGGCAATGGGCAGGGCACATCGCTCGTAAAACCGACGGCCGCTGGGGCCATCGAGTTCTTGAGTGGCGACCACGCACCGGACGACGCAGCGTGGGTAGGCCCCCCACAAGGTGGACTGATGACCTGGTGAAGGTCGCTGGAGTTCGCTGGATGCGGGAGGCGCAGGACCGGTCATGGTGGCGTTCTCTGGGGGAGGCCTATGTCCAGCAGTGGACGTCTTTTGGCTGATAATGATGATGATTATGATTACTTATATTGTGTAAGACGTCACCTAGTACCTATCTATTGAATAAAAGTTGCTATGGGGCCGGATACAAATGAGGTGCAAAGTTAACGCAACCAATCACGTTCACTGTATGGGAGCCCCCTTAAATATTTATTTTATTGTGTTTTTTAGTATCTGTTGTTAAAAGTATAGCGGCAACAAAAATACATCCATCTGTGAACATTTCAACTATAGCTGTCACGGTTCATGAAATACAGTCAGCTGCGAGTGAGTCAAAGTCAGCTGTGTCTCTCTGTATGTGTCGTTCACACAAATATTTCACACATGCTATCCTTGACGTAATTCAAATATGTTTTGAATTTTTACAAATGACTCATTGTCCGTAATAAACGGCTTTACAAGTTACAATGAAACATATCAACGCGTGGCTAAAGACACAAAGACGCACAATGGCGGTGGCACCTACGAGACAAACTTGTGAGTTGAGGAACATTTCAATTGCTTCAACGTGGTTCAAACCAACGCTAATGTACATTCGTATTGTGACATGGGATTGAATGGCGATTGTTGTTAATAACAATAGACAACATTTAAAATTTTCCAATACCTAGTTGTAACCATTTTGATACAAAGATCAAAGCACAAAGAAAAATTGTATCAATGGTACAACTAAAAAAAAAACAGTCAAGTGCGAGTCGGACTCGCGCACCGAGGGTTCCGTACAAATACTTTTCATCCTTAAGTGGTTAAGTTAAGTTTGCACCTGGTATGTATAGCGCCCCATACAAATGAGGTGCAAAGTTAACGCAACCAACCCGTTTGTTGTATGGGAGCCCCCCTTAAATATTTATTTTATTTTATTTTTAGTATTTGTTGTTATAGCGGCAATAGAAATACATCATCTGTGAAAATTTCAACTGTCTAGCTATCACCGTTCTTGAGATACAGCCTGGTGACAGACGAACGGATGGACGGACGGACGGACAGCGAGTCTCAGTAATAGGGTCCCGTTTTTACCCTTTGGGCACGGAACCCTAAAAATGTGGTGTTCCCACAGGTTCAATATTGTCTTGCAGAAACTTTTTTGACATATATTTGTTTTGCATAATGATACTTGGCAGAAGCAAGCAGAAGTAACGTTTGGTAGAGACATCTTACGCAGAGTATGCTTTGGCATAAATCATTTCGCAGATTTTTATAATACCGAATCATACATTGGCATAATGTTGATGAGCATATCAGTCTTCTAAACGAATAGTACTTTCAGATATTTTTTTTGAAATAAATCCTATTGAACTAAACTTGACTTTCATCACTGTGAATCAAAGAATATAAGTAAGTACTCAAAAGAAGTTTATGGTTTCATGCTTGGGGCAACTCTACAGTGGCCCAACTCACACTATAAAAACCGGCCAAGAGCATGTCGGGCGACGCTCAGTGTAGGGTTCCGTAGTTGCTCATCCTTCACGATAGGCTTAAGTTACTGGAGACCCCTATTATTTTTGAAAAACCTATTCAACGACACCCCACACAATAGTTTTAAAACGAAAAAAAAATTCACCCCCACTTTAGGTGTTCGAGAGGTACCCGAAAAAAAATTTTTTTTTACTTTTTCTTTTACCGTTTTGTCGGCGTGATACATACCCATACTCATACCAAATTTCAGCTTTCTAATACTAATGATCACGGAGATAAGCCGCGGACGGACAGACGGACAGACGGACATGGCGAAACTATAAGGGTTCCTAGTTGACTACGGAACCCTAAAAATCGTGGTCAACGTTATTAGTTCCTCAGTTTGACCATCCTTGCAGTGAATAGTTTTGGGTTTATTACGCAAAATATACTTGAAATTTGCGGAATATTTAGTCCTGTTTCCTCTTTGTTTACATCAGTGACAATTTAATGACTTTCCACTTCCACGGCAGTTAACAAAAATTTGTCGTTGCCAGTAAAATAAATTAGTATCACTACAAAAAAAAAACCGCAAGATGGCGTGAGCTGAAGAACTCCCTGTTGGGCTATAAGTAGGTACTTTTAACCCTTTGCCGCATATAAGTATATGTATATAAAAAAATATTATTAGAAAATATTATCAGTAAAGGGTTAAGCAAAAAATTTTCGCCAAACGCAAGAGCAAAGTAATAATCTAAATAGAATCTTTAAATATTATGACTTTCTAAGCTGCACGAAAATAGAATACGACGTTTTGATGGTCAACGATGAGTATGATCATGACCGCCAAAGTTACGACGGCATTAAATGGTGGCCGAGAAATTGGTCGTTCGCGGAAACAAGACGATATACTAGAGCCGGGTCGTTTCGAGTTTTCAGTAAAACGAAACGTAACCGTTTCCGTTTCACAAAAAACTGTTCGAGAGACCGTTTCGTTAAATGTTTTTCGAATTTCGCTGATATGTAACAAGTTTTTTGATTAAGAATCGAATATCTTTCATGTGATATCCATACTAAGTATTATAAAACCGTTCCGCTTCACAAAAAACTGTTTCGAGAGACCGTTTCGTTAAATGTTTTTCGAGTTTCGCTGATATGTAACTAGTTTTTCGATTAAGAATCGAATATCTTGCATGTGATATCTATACGAAGTATTATAAAATTCTAGATTTTTATTGAAAGTAAATATTTCTATGGAGAGGAAAAATCATGATACAGGAAAAATCTTAATAGCGTGATGTAGGATCGTCATTTGTTTTGTATGGGCGGGTGGCGGCGTGTCAAGCTTAGCTGGAGATCCGAAGATGGTTATAGAATACTTTTTAATTACCCGACTACGGTTTAACAAAAATTACGTGTACGAAGTTGCGGGCACCTTCTAGTATCATATAACAACACTGTCAGTGTATCATTGTTACAGTTTTTTTTATAATTATTTTTAGTTCTTTTTCTTAAAGCAGTAACGTCTGCTAACGTAAACCAAATGTTTACAATGAAGCGAAAAATTGAAAAAAATAATGGTTTAGACAGGATTCGAACCTGCGTTTCCAACGGCTTTCCGGGCCAACACGGGCGTCCTACCAACTGGACCACCGAACCAGATGTCAGAGCTATTGAATTTTTCAACCAGTTGCTTCAACATGCCTTAGGGTGGCATCTTAGCGCCATCTACCGTAAAGATTTAGACTTTATCGTCGGCACCATCGTCTCAAATTTGTTGAAAATCGATAGTAACGATGTGCTACACCCGAATTATTTTTAGGTTTAGTAAAAAACGGTTTTTATTTTTATTTTTAAAACGGTTTCTCGACATGGTTGCAAGAAAAAACGCCCAGCCCTACGACATACCCGACACACCCACTATCGTGTAAATAGACAGCTGATTGGCTCATTAGAGGTAATGTTATTAACATGTTTGTTTATATAGTGTGGAAGTATTCGGCAAACGAGTCAGATATACGACGACGTTGGCGCAGTTAGTAGTGCAGCTGCCTAACGAGCCGGCGATCGTGGGTTCGAATCCCGGTAAGGACAAATATTTGTGTGATGAACTCGATTTTTTTCTGAGTCATGGATGTTATCTATATATTGTATGTATTTATATATTATGTAAATCGTCGTCTAGGACCGATGGAACAAGCATTGCTTAGTTTGGGACTAGGTTGATTTGTGTCTATTATTTGATATTATGTAAGATTAAATAAATAAATAAATAAATATCGGACAACCTCACACAAATCGATCTAGTCCCAAATTAAGCTCAAGAAGGCTTGTGTTATGATGGGTACTAGACGATGATATACGTACTTATATAGATAAATATATACTTAAATACATAGAACAACCATGACCCATGCACAAATATTCGAGTTCATCACACAAAGGTTTGCCCCGGCCGGGATTCGAACCCGGGACCGCCGGCTCAGTAGGCAGGTGTCTACAAACCGAGCCAAACGCGTCGTCAAAGATTGTCCCTTAATATATACTTATTTATACCGGGTGTGGCCTATAATAGGAACAATAAATTAAAACATTAATTCTGCTCTTGAAACTGAACAACATTTGTTTAGTAAACTTCTTTAATTTTTATATGAATTTTCTTTTGTCAATTCGTTTTACGTCAATAGCTAAATAATTTATACGCGTTGTTTGCAATGTTGTGATTATTAAATAAAAGTAGATTCGACGCTTAACTTTTAATACTGAATCCCCAGCTTTAATATTGACTGAGACTGTTCCAATAAAAGCGGAATATCTTGGAGACTATTACCACTAACAGCTATAACCTATCCACCATAGATTAAACCACCATAGATTATCGACCATAGATTAAAAAAAACGCGCTTAAATCGGTTCATCCATTAAAGAGCTACGATCTCACAGACAGATACACATGCTAAAATTAATGAACTCTCCTTTTTTTTAAGAAAAGTCTTCTATTAAACTAGCCATTAAAAAACATTGAACTCTAACCGAACCTAACCTACAAAAATAATAACTTGGCAGCTGAATTAATACCTTGCTTGGCATCTATACCTTGGGCGTCCAATGCCAAGCTATTATTTTAGATGCCAAGTAAAACCTGCCAGTTCATGATATTAGCTGCCGATGCACCACCCAACCGATGCATAGGTATATATAGCATTTGATCGACAGTCAAATGTCAACACATTCCAATAAATAAATAAATATTATTTGGGTTCCAATCGCAAAAACCAATTGAAAAACAATAGCTAGTCAAGGAAGCCGCAGTCGGTTGCCTGCCTTGAGCCGGCAATTAGCTGAAAAAACCTAATTAGTTTACCCACAACCTTTCCAACTCTAAGGAAATTGAAATGACGTAAAAAATTGGGTGGGACGCTATTTGCAGACGTCACTTCGCTAAGACAAAGCATCTCTGTGAAGAATACTTCACCGAGAAAACTGTTAATTTTCGTTCCGCCGTTTCCGCTGTCAACTGGGCGTTTTAAAAAAGTCTGAACACTTTTTTCAGGAAATTGTCCTAAAATTGTCCCAAAATATTGAATAAAAAAATATTTAAGAAGTGCGTCACATTCATAGAAAAAAAAACAGGGCGGAAAAATACCATTTTCATATATTATATATTTTTTTAAGACATTTTTTTTGTAATTTTTTCAAAGAATGATTATGGTTTCTCCAAACTATAAACAAAAATTCAAGATTTTTCAAAATTTCATCCATTCTCCAAAATATATTAAAATACTTTTTTTGTTATTTAATGTTAATGTGTATTAAAACCGTTTTTTTTTTTTTTGTTTGTTCAAATTGATCAAAAATCATCGTGTATATATGTATAACATAACATAACTATAACATTTTTTATAGCGCCATCTATTCCGTGTGATAGGTTCTAAAACTGTTTAATGTCTCAGTACTTAGTTACGCTAGTAGTTTACAGCGGCAGTTTATCACAATTCGGTTCGTACTATTCCACTTAGATTGACAGAATTGGATCATTTTGCCGCAATTTTGTCATAATTTGGCCGGATTTGTCAAATTATGTGGACGGTTGTGGGAATATGACTGCTACTGGCCGCTAGATGGCAGTTTAATTAGTCATTACGCGCGTGCGCAATAAAAACCTTGTCTGACTGACATAATCATTTTAGGTCATAGCTGTCACTTATAAGGAATTTAACACGGAAGTATGACTTTAAACACGTTTTTATTTAACTAGCCGCTACACTCGTACTCAATGACAAATTGTCATATTTTTTAAAATTTAAACTTAGACGATTTTTTTTTTACATTATTATAACGAAACTATAGCCTAGCAAAGCGTCGGTCGACCCAGAAATAGTGGCGCTACAAACAGCTTTCATTATGGAAATAATGTGCATACGTCATGTATTTCCATTATTCATTATTTTTCAGTCAAGGATTTGTCATTAACCAAATTCAAAACATTGCTTACTTTCTTCTTGCCAAATAAATACTGAATCCTATTGAAAAAACTTGACTTTCATCACTGTGAATAGTTTTGGCTTTATTATGCAAATGTTACTTGAAATTTGCGGAATATTTTGTCTTGTTTTACTCTTTGTTTACATCAGTGACATTCACTGACTTTAAAGTTTAAACGTCATTTACCAAAAATGATTCGTTGCCAGTATAATAAATTAGTACCACCAAAAATCCCCAATATGGGGTGGGTTGTAATGTAAAACTCTGTTGGACTATACATTTCATCTATAAAATAATTTGGTAAGTGTGTTAATAGTTACTAAAATACGTACTGTAACTCAATATTTACAATTTCATTAAGCATACTTAATAATTAACCGAGCGAGTCTGTCTGGATGTTCGGATGTCCAGTATTCCTACTGTTTTCGCCTACAGGGCACATTTCTCAACCTATTCCCACAGGATTGTGTGAATAAGTTAGTTCGATAAAATATTCTTTTTACTTGTCGAATCAGTTTTGATTTTTTTCAAAATGGCTGTGAAATACGTGAAAAATTACAAATTTCTAACATTTCGAAACAAATTCGCATGTATTAATTAATTATCCAAATCCATACTTAATATTATAAATGCGAAAGTGTGTCTGTCTGTCTGTTACCTTCTCTTCACGCTGCTCTGTCTGCTCTTCACGCTTAAACCGCTTAACCGACTTAGATGAAATTTGGTATGGAGATAGTTTGGGACCCGGGAAAGGACATAGGATACTTTTTATCCCGAATAAATTTAGTGTTCCCGTGGGATGAGCGGGTAGCACCGCGGGGCACAGCTATAGATTTATATATCTAGGGAAAGATAGGTACTTAAGTAATTGCTTAGGTAGGGTAGGACTAAATAAACATAAATGCAGAGCTTCTATTGAAACCCGATAGCCGAACCTAGTTAGTGTTGTTAGACAAACAATGTCAAGAACATTCCGAATCGGTGTCAAATATGATTTATGGCGACTTTCGCAGATCGATGACCTGACTGGCGGAACAAACCGATATGAATGGGAAAAAACAATCGCCTAAGGCTAATGAACTTGAAATAGAGTCATCAATATCATAGCCGATAGTCCAGTGCTGGACAAAGGCCCCAATATTCTCCACAACGATCGGTCCTCATGCACTATTTGTATGGAGAATTGTAGTTCTACATACTAACTGCTAGGGGCGCTGTACTATTCCCCATACAAATCATTTACGCTGTCGCTAGTCAGTACGGTCACGTTGACTCATGCTAATGCCGGAGGCACTAATCGCCGATACCAGCAATATTTGACATTTAACTGATGAACTAACGCCTGTTCTTGTACTTATAAAACTTTACAACACCAGTGCCTCTGTGAGTTGTAGACCTCGCTTTGTTTCGAAATTGCCGAAATTCGTAATTTTCTACGTTTCCAAAACCCTCCAATTCTCCACCAAACTTAGAATAAGTAAGGTACTTGCGCCAAAGATGGCCCTGTTCCTAAGATAGCCCACTTCAAAATTTTATAGTTATAACCGTTCGAACGAATTCAAATTTCGCGCCCATGTTCGGTTAGTACCTTATTTACTTATGTCTATGGTACTAACCGAAGCCGCTCTCGATAAGGTGCACCACCAAACGGTGGAAAGCGAAGTAGCCAGGCGTTTGTCTTCGCCCCCAACTAGTTCCCCCATCAAAATAGTATCAATAGACGAGGTTAAGTCGCTGGTCAAGAGGCTTTCAGTAAGAAAGGCACCAGGGGAGGACAGCATCCCGAACAAGATGCTCAGGCTAATGCCCAATTCGGTTATATCCTCTCTTGTCTCCATTTTCAATTCTGCCCTATGCAACTGCCAGTTCCCCTCCGCATGGAAGGAGGCGGTTGTCATAGGCATACATAAAACTGGTAAACCAAGGCCAGACCCTTCCAGTTACCGCCCCATTAGCCTCCTAAAGACTATGGGGAAAGTGTTTGAGCGGATTGTCCAGGCCCGCATTTTGGACCATGTGTCCGCCGCGGGTCTCATTGTCGACGAGCAGTTTGGCTTTCGAGCAGAACACTCCAGTACTCATCAGGTGTACCGCATCACCGAAAATATACTCGAGGGGTTGACGGGGCGAAAGAAGCCTGTACCTACAGGCGCCGTCTTCCTCGATGTAGCTAAAGCCTTTGACAAGGTCTGGCATGTCGGGTTGTTGTACAAGTTGTACAACTACGATGTGCCAGACCGTCTTGTACTTTTAGTGCAAGACTACTTATCCAATAGAGGCTTTAGGTACAAAGTCTAAGGCTCTCTTTCGGACCGCCATCCCATACGAGCCGGAGTGCCGCAAGGCTCCGTTCTATCTCCCCTTTTGTTCTCGTTGTACCTACATCAACGACATACCCAAAGTCCGCGGTGTCAATTATGCCTTATTCGCAGATGACACCGCCTTATATGTTTCCCACCGTCGCCGTCTGCTGTTGACGAACCGCCTGCAGGAGGCACTAAATCACCTAGGTGATTGGTGTCGCCGGTGGAGGGTTGAAGTCAACCCCGACAAAAGCGCGGCAATGCTATTTTCCCGAAGGGGCGACTATCCTGCGTTCGTCCGAACCTTCAAACAACCGTGCCTATTTAATAGACCCATACCGTGGGTAGACGAGACGCGGTATTTAGGCGTCATCCTTGACCGGCGCCTTAATTTTAGTAGGCACTGACGCTAAAGCACGGCCCAACAAGGAAAAAGCGGAGTCTCTTGAATGATTCCGGCTATTAGGTTAGTTTTTAACTTTTTAGTATTTAAGTCTAGGCTAAGTCTTTTTTTTCGGTGGCCCGTCCTAAAGGACGGGCCGCGACAGTGTACAGCAGTGCAAAGGGCCCCTCGGGCCCGCAGGCAAAGTAAGTTATAAAAAAAAAAAAAAACTAACCGAAGCCGCCATGTTGAACATTTTCGAAAAACAATCGGGATTTTTTTTATATCCGAGTAGGTATACTTACCGAACCTACTCACAAAATTTCATGAGGGTTTGTTGATAAATGCGACGTCTAGGCGAGAACAGCCGGCAAATATTGTAAACATTTGGTTTACGCTAGCAGACGTTATTTTAATAAAAATAAAAATAACTAATCTATATCATATTTCTTGTAAATGCATTGATTCTGTTAAAATAATTAGTCTACTACACAGGCTATTAATTTAATCTAATGTATGGTACTTAGAATAGTTAGAATCCCATCATCTCTTTGCAGCAAGCAAATTATTACATACCTCCCTGTAGTTAGCTTCTGGATTGATCTAATCAATGGCTGATGAAACTGATGAATTATTTATAATGATAACTCACGTTGTATCAAGCTGGGAGTTATATTATATGTTCGGAATTTAATTATTTAAATGTGCAAATAATATTTCTATATCTATATTTACCTATATATTTTTTTTAACACAGGTCTCGATTCGAACATATTGTTACCCAAACACATCTTAATTGTTAGGGTTCCGTACCCATAGGGTAAAAAACGGGACCCTATTACTAAGACTCCGCTGTCCGTTCGTCTGTCACCAGGCTGTATCTCATGAACCGTGATAGTACAGTTGAAATTTTCACAGATAATGTATTTCTGTTGCCGTTTAAACAACGAATACTAAATAAAAACCGGCCAAGAGCATGTCGGGCCACGCTCAGTGTAGGGTTCCGTAGTTGCTCATCCTTCACAATAAACTGCTGTTTTAAGCCCGAGTTTTAAGTTAAGAAAGATTTTAAGCTCTATAAAAAGGTCGTAAACGCCCTAGAAACTGTAATCACTTATTACCTTCTGGAAGTCAACTTACGACCTTTTAAAGAAAAAATATGAAATTTGGCGATAACTCAAAAACGACTCGACTGATTTTGTTCAATATAGTTTTCATTGAAAGTACTTAAAGGCCTCATTTACATGAATTTTTCCGAATTTTTTTGACCCGTGGTTGATAAGTTAGAGGGGGGGGGACACTATTTTTTTTGTTTTCGGAGCGAATATGTACAAAACTGCTGACTTTATCAAAAAATAATGTTAGGAGACCCCTATTATTTTTACAAGACCTATTCAACGACACCCCACAAACTAGTGTTGAAAAGAAAAAAAAAATCACCCCCACTTTAGGTGTTCGAGAGGTACACGAAAAAAAATATTTTTTTAAATTTTTATTTTACCGTTCTGTCGGCGTTATAAATACACATACTCATACCAAATTTCAGCTTTCTAGTACGAATGATCACGGAGCTAAGCCGCGGACGGACGGACGGACGGACGGACGGACGGACGGACGGACGGACGGACGGACGGACGGACGGACGGACGGACAGACGAACATGGCGAAACTATAAGGGTTCCTAGTTGACTACGGAACCCTAAAAACAGAATAAAATAAATATTAAAGGGGGCCCCCAGACAACAAACGTGATCGGTTGAGTTAACTTTGCGCCTCATTTGTATCCGACGCCATACATACCAGGTGCAAACTTAATTTAACCCGGCCAGTTAAGATGGAATAAGTATTTGTACGGAACCCTCGGTGCGCGAGTCCGACTCACACTTGGCCGGTTTTTTTTTAATTTAGATTATATTTAGCCGTGAAGACTGGTGTCCTGTCCTGCCGTTTGACCAAAAGTCATTTCGCAAAATTACACTTGACAAACACCGTTTTACAAAAAAATGTTTCGCCAATTGATTATTTTACAAGTCATTTTACAAATGACTCACTTCTCCAAATGATCAGAAGTTAAATTTACATTTTATAAATAATCATTTGACAAAATGATCATTTAGCAACTGAGTTGTCAGACAAAACTACTCTTGGTCTTAAAACGTTTGGTAAGTACAATGTATTATTTGACAAGTGTTTCGATTGTTTTTTTTTTTAAAGCAAATCTAACTTTTTTTCTCCAATTTGCTCTACTATTTTTACTATTTTAGATCGTAGAGCATAGTGGATAGATTCATTAATGGGTTAGGTTATGTTAGAACTGCGACCACAACAGCGCGCAAACCGAGCGAGCGTACCGCGGTAGCGGTCGGCGGAGCGCCAGAACAAAAAAAAAAAGAGTTCAATTGCTCTATCCGTAAAACTCATAGAGCAAACTTGAGGAAAATGTACAATTTGGTCTATTAGTAGACAGATTGTCGAGCGTAGTGGATAGGTTCTAAGATAGTAGGTAGCGGAATAAATTACCCAACTACTAAATCATAATGTTTGAAAAAGAAGTACTTTTTATGAAATAACATTTTGTTAATGATATTTTGATTAATTGTCAATTTGCGAAACGTATTATTTGGTGAAATGGAAAAAGGTCAATTGACTTTTTATTATTTAACACATTTACCAAGGTTAGTGTTTGCAAATTAATTATTTTCTAAGTGAGTTTGAGTAGATGATACTTTTGTCAAATGTCTCGTTTGCCTAATGAATATTTGTTGAAACGTTGTTTGTCAAATGGTCATTTGTCAATAGTTTTTTGGTCAAACATTACTCAACCGTGAAGAATATACCGAGGTTGTACCGGAAACTTGTTTGGTTTTTATTGAGATGGGTAATGTCGAAAATAGCTCTGCAATGCTAATGAAGAGTTTAACATTTGTAAACTTACCATGAGTTTACACGTTTACAGTGACCGTACTCGCTAGCGACAGCGTACACGATTAGTATGGAGAATTTTACTGCCGTGTTACGGTAAAAGGTCGTATCTTTATACGGATGTCATAGTAAGATACGTCCTTTTGCCTTAGCATGGCAGTTTAGTTCTACCACAGAATAGATAATAGTACAAGTACAGAAGGCACACTGCTTTGATCTTTACAAAAGCCGCTTTTTTTAGCCAAAAAAATATGATTTATGGCCCTTCTAAAGTCGTCGTCCCCAGCGCAAGCCAAACGGAACGTTAAAGCTGCGTGCCAACGGTGAAAATGAATTGTCTCGCTTGCCGCGTCGCCGAGAGCGAGGGCTGTCAACGACTAAAAATAAAAATGTATTTCCCATTCAATTCATTTATTTCTGGCATTCAATATAGAGAGAAATATATTTATATTCTTCATAAATTATATTTATTATTTCATTATTTAACTATAAAATAATCAATCTCAGAATTTGGACGAATTGAATCCACCACCAGGCCGCAAAACATTTTAGCTTTATTTTTAAACATTTTAATACGTATAATATAATAAAATAAATAATGCAACGAATGCGTTACCTTAACATGCAATTAAATTCTTGAGCTTAATTTTGTTTTTGCTCAGTTGTCCGATATTTATTTATTTATTTATTCATATATATTCATCACTACATACCTAGTATAAAACAAAGTCGTTTCTTGCTGTCTGTCTGCCCCTATGTATGCTTAGATTTCTAAAAATACGCACGGCGCGTACCGTGCGAAGCCGGGGCGGGTCGCTTGTAACAAATAAAACATGTACAAAGGCGAACTTATTCCTATTAGGGATCTTTTCCAATACATTTATTGTACCTTATTATTTATATAACTACTTTATATACTTACCTATCAAACTATCACTCAATCGTTTATTCATTATTGGTAATTTTACAAACGTGATATCAAATATTATTATAAAAACCTCTGTGATTGATGATTTAGTAGTAGACATACTTATTTTACTAGAATTTAAATTGACAAATAGCAGCAAATAATCAATTCAAAATTACATAAGTACTTAACAATTAAAATTGTTCTGAGTATTACCAGTGTTAAATATGGAAGTAACCTGCAATATGTTTTTTATTATTATTCAGTAACTAATTATTATATATTATGTTCATTTTCTTACCTTTCGGCATCCTTCGGACATGTTGGGAGAGCGAAAAATGCGTGATTCCAATTTCGATCATTTTTCCTACAACCCGCTGCGATACAATATCTTTTCGCTGTCTTTTTACTCATTTAAACACTATTATAATATAACACTGGTATCAACAGATGAATGCGGAACGTTCATTTGCGACGTAAATCGTGAGCGCGCGAAAATCGTGTAGGTACGTGCGTTCCGAGACAGAGCGTGTCAGCCACTGAATAGTCCGCATGCATGCGGCCACCGGCATGTACTTGTAGCGGGAAACGTTAATCGCGGAGTGCGCCCCGCCTGGTTCTACAAAGTAACCGCTAAGGCCGCTGTATTCTCCATACAAATCGTTTAAGCAGTCGCTTGCGTACGGTCACCTTAACTCATGGTGAGTATTGAATAACTTAGAAGTATTGTCTTCTTTGGCACTCTTATTGTATTCTAATAGCCTGTAATACCTAGTAGGTATGATGGAATAATGAGATTTTTTTGGAAATACCCGGACTCGAAATTACTTCAATCCCCTTGAATCTACAGTCAGCCAAGAAAGTAGTTTACTACCTTTGGAACTTCATACTCATAAAATGGAGTCGAAAAGTCATCATCATCATCATCATCTCAGCCATAGGACGTCCACTGCTGAACATATGCCTCCCCTTTGGACTTCCATATATACCGGTTGGAAGCGACCTGCATCCAGCGCTTTCCGGCGACCTTTATAAGGTCATCTGTCCATCTTGTAGGTGGACGTCCTACGCTGCGCTTGCTGGTCCGAGGTCTCCACTCGAGCACTTTACGGCCCCATCGGCCATCTGGTCTGCGTGCTATGTGGCCTGCCCATTGCCACTTCAACTTGCTAATCCGGTGAGCTATATCGGTCACTTTAGTTCGTCTACGGATTTCCTCATTTCTGATTCGATCACGTAGAGACACCCCGAGCATAGCCCTCTCCATTGCTCGTTGAGCGACTTTGAGCTTTGAGATGAGGCCGATAGTGAAAGACCACGTTTCGGTGCCGTAAGTCATCACTGGTAACACACATTGGTTGAAGACTTTAGTGCGTATGTTGTGTGTTATCAGGGCCAGTCGTCGTGGAGATGGGTAGCCGGATTTCGTCCGGGGATTCTTAGCACCCCCTGCTCCGCCATTACCTTGGCCGCTACCCACGCCAGGGATAGCGGAGCTGCCGGAGACTGGGGGCCTGGTATTAATGTGACTTATCATTAAGGGGGGTTTTGCCATACGCGCCACGCTTGGCAGGTGGGAAATCGAAAAGTGGTAGAACAATTTTTTGGGATGACTGTTTTATAATAGAAAATTGTGCAAAATGTCGTTAATACTTCGTTTCAATCTGTCAAATCTACGGACGCACTCAAAGTTTCCGTACCGATTGTTCGTCATCCGGCTAGCAAGTGCTAGACTCCGGACGGATATAGTTATATAGGACGGATATAGTTATATAGGACAGCCCGTCTAGCACAACTATGCTTCGCGACTGTTGTCGCGCGACATAGCGCTACCCGTCCCTCTCTCACATTACTGCAGAAAAAGAGACGGGTAACTATCTCGCGCGAGAAATAGTCGCGTATGACAGTTATGCTAGAGGTGCAGATATACATATAGCGCCGGTGGCGAGTGGTTCGCGGACCATTCGGAACCGGCGTGCCGCCGGGTCAGCCGCACGTTTAGTGCTAAATGTTGTTAATAGTCGTTTCAATCTGTCATGTGTACGGAAGCATCCAGTGTCTCCTGTTGTCCGTCATCCGGCTAGCAACACTCCGGACAGATATAGTTATATAAGACAGATATAGCGGCGGTGGCGAGTGGTTCGCGGACCACTCGGAACCGGCGGCGTGCCGTGATACCGTCGCGCCGAGTCTGCCGCCCGTATTGCAGTGTTGCCAACTTAGCACGTTTAGTGCGAACATGCTAATGTATCAGTGCGTTTAGTGCGAAGTTATCACACTTTCGACAGCTTGAGCAACAAATACGTGTAACTTTTAAGGCCTATGGTGTTTCACATCTTATGTAATCGTATGTTTATTGTTAGTAGTTAAGAGAATTTAACGTTTCTCAAGATTTATCACAGTCTCAACCATTTCACAAATAATCGAAACAATTACAACCCCGATGACCTGGCGTCACGAAAAATTAGTGTCATGAAGCAGTTCCTGTTTACTTCATGACCTTAAGCAGAGCAGCGAGATTTTTGCACTAAATCCTGTATTACTTGTAACTTGTCAATCTGGCTATATGAAGCTGTAATTTTACTTTCCTTCAAATTTCGTACCCGAATTACAGGATTTGTAAAACTACACACGTTATTTATTACAGCTGTACCTAAAGAGCTGGTAACGTAGTAGAGTATAGAGTATTAACGACAACTGGGTTACTCAAAACGAACGAAGGGGTCATCCATAAAGTCACTAATTTCGTGATTTTTTGACCCCTTGTCTCAGTTGGTCATATTGTGTGAGTGTGACGTCACACATGTTGCAATTTTACATTTAGAAATCATTAAATTCATTCGCCAGCCTGCCAGCCCGGACAATGACTTAAAAAAACAATCGCTTTATTTTTCATTCACATGAAGTGTCCGGGTTTTCACTGGACACTTTTTGAAAACCCACCGGACGGATGGCAGCCACTTATAATGTGTAACTTTAGCAAAGTTGGCAACACTAGAAGGAGATATTATACCTACTCGATGTTGCTAGCAATGAATACAACACGTGTCTTTCAATGCGAGGCACGAGCCACGTGTTTGTGTCTGGAAGGACAGACAGCCATGCAGCCTATAGTCTAGCCCTGCAGATGACAGGCTTAGTTTATTTTGCTCTTATAAGTATCTTATATCTATATTATGCTGGGTCTATAGAAAGATATGAGCTAGACGAAGGAAGAAGACGAAAGCTGTTTCAATAAAAACTGTAGAATAAGGGCCAAAACACAATTACAAGACACGACATCGCTTCGTCGTACGACACGACATCGTGCCACGATGCGACGTTCGTGTCGTGGAAACGCATAAATCCAAAATGAACTTTATCTTCATGTGACAAGATCTATCTATCAGCCACAGACGTCCACTGCTGAACATAGGCCTCCCCCATGACTCGCCACAAAGTGCGATCCTGTGCAGACCGCATCCAATGATTCCCCGCTACCCTCACGAGGTCATCCGTCCATCTAGTCGGGGGCCGACCCACGCTGCGCTTTCCAATACGTGGTCGCCACTCTAGGACTTTGCTGCAACGGCCATCCGTTCTCCGGGCTACATGGCCTGCCCATTGCCACTTCAACCGGGCAATCCTGTGCACTATGTCGGTTACCTTGGTTCTTCTGCGGATATCCTCATTTCTGATTCTATCGCGCAAAGAAGCTCCGAGCATTGCCCTTTCGATTGCACGTTGCGTGACTCTTAGCCGCCTCATGAGTCCCATGTGACAAGATGCAAAATTAGAATTCATTTCACAATGTCACGACGTCGCATCGTGTCTTGTAATTGTGTTTTGGCCCTAAGGCGGCCGCTGCAGCCCGTTGCGAAATGCGCTTTTTTAATGGTAGATACTGTAGAATCCTAATTTGCTTATAAAAACTGCATGGTTTACAATTGTAACACTGACTCCGCATCTCCATGCCAACGATTTTCTATTGCCGGCGCACTTCCCAACGTGATGCTATTTCTTCCGGGTACCTAATAGGTGCTTAGATTTGAATTTTATCTATGTGTGTGATTCAACCAATCTGCATATGACCTTGAAACCGCAAACCACAGACAGTTAGGCATGACAACTTTTCACCTAAGCACGGCAAAAAATGGCGCGTACAGAAATTCCGAGCAAAAACGTTTACTTCTCGGTTCAATCAAATTAAAATCGTAATCGATCTTATTTTCAAGCCTATTTGGTACGGAGTGAAATAGTTAATGAAACTGTAAACGGAATAAATCTAGTCAATGATAATGTTCATTTATGTTATCTTTAGCCTAACAAGGTGTTTTTCAACCCACGCGGCACGCCATATAGCGGATTTTTAATCATCATCATCATCATCTCAGTCATAGGACGTCCACTGCTGAACATAGGCCTCCCCTTTGGACTTCCATATATACTGGTTGGAAGCGACCTGCATCCAGCGCCTTCCGGCGACCTTTATAAGGTCATCTGTCCATCTTGTAGGTGGACGTCCTACGCTGCGCTTGCTGGTCCGAGGTCTCCACTCGAGCACTTTTCGGCCCCATCGACCATCTGCTCTGCGTGCTATGTGGCCTGCCCATTGCCACTTCAACTTGCTAATCCGGTGAGCTATATCGGCCACTTTAGTTCGTCTACGGATTTCCTCATTTCTGATTCGATCACGTAGAGACACCCCGAGCATAGCCCTCTCCATTGCTCGTTGAGCGACTTTGAGCTTTGAGATGAGGCCGATAGTGAAAGACCACCAGTGGGTTTTTAGTGGTACTAATTTATTTTACTGGCAACGACAAATTTTTGGTATTGACGTTGAAAGTCAGTGACTGTCACTGATGTACGTATATTCTATTACTAAGACTCCGCTGTGTGTCTGTTTGTCAACAAGCTGCAGCCTGTGATACATCTCATCAACCGTGATAGTTAGACTGTTGACATTTTAACAGATGATGTATTTCTGTTGCCGGTATAACAACAAATACTAAAAAACAGATTAAAATAAATATTTAAGGGAACAAACGTGATCAGTTGCGTTAAGTTTGCACCTCATTTGTATCCGGCGCCATTACCTGGTGCAAACTTAACCCGGCCAGGTAAAATGGGATGTGTTTGTACGGAACCCTCGGTGCGCGAATCCGCCTCGAACTTGGCCGGTTTTATTTGTAATTTGACAGTTAATGTAGTTGGTATGGTACATGAATTATAGTATGTTGAAAGTAGGAAGACTCCGCGGTATTATTATTTATTTACAAATGTGAGATTGGTTCGAACGAATATAAAGTTTCAAATAACGTAAGACACGTAAACGCGACGAGACGTTTCTTTGCACTAGAAACTATCACTTGTGGCTCAGTCAGACCTACGAGAAGGGCTGGTGTGAAGATCGATATGTGAAGTGGAAACTCCATTCCTCTCTATCTCTCTCGTGTCAAGCAATGTTTTAATGAGCGGGACAGCACGATACGTAGGTAGTCATAATTTCGAACATAGATCGGAGTAACCCTCCGGTATCGGTTACCTATCGAGAGTCTTTTTTAGGGTTCCATAGTCAACTAGGAACCCTTATAGTTTCGCCATGTCCGTCTGTCTGTTCGTCCGTGGTTTAGCTCCGTGATCATTAGTACTAGTATCAAATAAAACCGGATTTTTAGGTTTATTTTTTATTATTGTTACAAGACAAATGTTTGGTAAGGCAGTTTAGTTGCGTAACGTCATCTATGAATAAACCTGCATATTAGTTAAGAGTTTGGATACACTCTACTACAGTTAGCCAATAGTTTGGTAAGAACTGATGATAACACTAATTTATAGTGTAACATAAAAGCAAATAAATAATACATTATATAGCAATAGATAAAGGCAACTTGTCCCATAAGGGTAAAGTTGTTCGAAAATATATTTTAGAATCTTGTACTACGTTGCTGATAAGTCATCAGTGCAGAGGTGTCAGCTTTCGTCAAGTAAAATGGTACAAAGTTCACAACATTTTCCTCAAGTAACTCATAATACTACGTGTCCTGTAGACGCTACTGACCAGCGATTCCACTGTGCACTTAAAAGATGATAGTGAAGACATTATAATATGATACGTTAGTAACGGGCGTCGAGTGAATCATTTGAATTGTACTATTCTCGCTAAATATGACGTCATTTGACGTTAAGTATTGGCATTAGTAAGCGATTCCAAAAGTGTTTACACTTTACGGGGTATACAGGACTCAGAACGATTTTTGGACTACAGGGGAGTATTATATGATCTGTGACAGGGGCAAAGAAGCAGTCCTAAAATGATCTCTGCTCTCTAATTAAACCATTTAAATGCCTTTAACTGGCCTTGAATAGCAAAATTCCTCACACATTACCGTAAAGAAGACTAAGCAGGGTTTGTAAAATGCCAGCGAAATTCATTCATTTTGACGACGTGGCTGGCGCAGTTTATTGCATCTGCCTACTGAGCCGGCGGTCCTGGGTTCGAATCCCGGCCAGGGCATATATTTGTGTGATGAAGTCGAATATTGTTCCTGGGTCATGGATGTTATATATATGTTTATGTATTATGTATATCGTTGTCTAGTACCCATAGTACAAGCTTTGGTTAGTTTGGGACTAGGTCGATTTGTGTAAGACTGTCCTTTATAATTTATTATTATATTATTATTTTATTGAGCCCGTAATATCCCACTGCTGGGCAAAGGCCTTCCCCTTTTCTTCCAGTGATCTCGCCTTAAGGATTTTCTGGCCAATCCTTTCCTTAATATTTATTTATTATTGAAGTGCTAGGGTCGTCACTGGTTTTCATATGTTATTTCGATAGATTTTGCTTGCATTACATTAAATTTTGTTTCCATAAAAAAAAATGATATTAATAATATTGCTTTGCTAATCCGCGATATAACAACGTGCCAGTTAATTTGTGCTAATCCGTTATACTTATTTGCGTATTTATTCATTCATACATGCATTTAAGGGTCCCACGCTGCACCGCGAAAAGAAAAATAAATACGCAAATAAATATACCAAACCACCACCACAATAACAAAACGTACTCGACACGTGTTTCGCCCCTCTACGATGCATCGTCAATACCCAGAGGCCTTATTCCTTTTAAAATTTGTTTTTTTCATATTATGACAAATATGTTGATAATTTCCACCAACTTTTTGAACTGAATAATAATTTTCCACGAGTTCTAGGTAGTAACATAGCTATTTCATGCTTTCATTGTGTGCAGTCGAAAATAAGTTGAAAAAACTAATTTTCCGCGTGAATTTTGTCAATTTCGAGTAGTTTTTGGAATAAAAATTATCAATGAAAAATTCAAACTATAGGTTTCAAATATATAACAATAAATCCAAATAGCCCTGTTGTAGGTAGTAACACCAATAATATGTTAAGAAACATGTTTGATCATAGAGAAAAATGCCTAAATAATCAGTATTTTAAAAGGAATAAGGCCTCTTACCATGAGAATAACTCGCCAGCGACAGCGTAAACTATTTGTATGGAGAATAGTACAGCGCCCCCTAGCGGTTACTTTTTACTACTTCAATGCTCCATACGAAACGTTTACGCAGTCACTGTTAACAAGGTAAGGGTACAGGAGATGCTGACGGTCTGGAATCTGACAGCTGAATCACTACGGTGGTGGTCTGATTCAATTAATTATCGGTTTACGGGTGAAGACCAAAAAGTTTGGCACATTAACTTACTTCATTAAAATTTGTATCAATTAAGCCTTTAATACAAAGATCAAAGCTTAAAGAAAAATTGAAAAAGGAGCTATCTGGTGTAAAAACCTTTCAAATAAAACAATGCAAAGATCGACACACAAAGCATAAGGAAAAATTCATCAGATCTTCCTGGAGCTAGGGTAGCGAAATGGTTAACGCGCTGGACCGGCAATCCAGAGGTAACGAGTTCGATTCCCGGTCTCTTCCACCAGGTAGCTGCTTTTTCAATTTTTCTTTAAGCTTTGATCTTTGTATTAAAGGCTTAAATAAAACGTGTTACATAAATTTATTTGTATCAATTTTTCCCTGTACGACGACAAATTAACCATCGAATGATGTACCTTAAGGTACTGTTTTGAGGTTCATTACTGTGTCGTTAATTTTTGTCCCACAACGGAACTTTTTCCGATCGCTTCTTTTCTAAGGCTCCTCCTCGTCGCGTCGATTTCCTCATTAGTGAGTAGCCCCCGTAGTTGGGTCATTATGCTCCGGACCGTGTTTCGCCACCTAGATCTGTCCTTGGCTTCATGAAGTGCGTTGTGTAGCTTGGTGTCCAATGATGATTTGGTCAGACCACCTCATCGGTGACCGGCCCCTTGGACGCTTCCCATCGACCTTTCCAGTCACCATGAGTTGTTCCAAATTATTTCCTTCTATTCTTCTTTCTAAGGCTAACTACACCTAAATTACGTCCAACTTTTTGGTCCTTACCCTTACATGTTTGTCGATGTGAAATGAAATGTTGTCAATTACACACAGTTGTCAAATACACGAGAGTACCGATGTTTGGTTACACATCCTACTTCCCACAACCGACACAAGACGCGCCTCAGGCGTTATTGTATTATGATTTAGTCGATCCCATTCCGTAACTTCCATGGATTGTGTTACAAGATACCGTATGAGAAAAGAATTTATGTGAAGAAATGGCTTCTCTGCCTTTTTGAATTGACAACATTTCATATTTCTAACAAGTGGAAATTAATAATAGAGATCGAGAGAGCTTACCCTAAAAAATGTAATGCTTAGACCCTAAAATGTATCAATTATTTTGTCTGTAAGTACGTAAAGAAATATAAGTAAATACATAAAATAAATAAATCTACGACAACTATGCTTGCATACGGTAGTAATCTTCGACCTATCCGTAAAAAGAATAAGCGGTCAATAACGTGAAGCTCAACGTCATTCGTTTTTTAGGGTTCCGTACCCAAAAGGTAAAAACGGGACCCTATTACTGAGACTTCGCTGTCCGTCCGTCTGTCACCAGGCTGTTTCTCAAGAACGGTGATAGCTAATTGCAAACAGTTGAAATTTTTACAGATAATGTATTTCTATTGCCGCTATAGCAACAAATACTAAAAATAAAATAAAAAAAAGAAAGAAAGAAGAAAGGAAGAAAGAAAGAAAAACATTTATTCGGGGACAAACACAATTAAGAAAGAAAGAAAGAAAGAAAACACATTTATTGCAGCGAAGAAGACGCACCACCATTACAAAGGACTTAAAAACTAAATTTATAACTGAAGAATAACATACATTATCATACATTTAATTTAAAAAGCAAATTATATAAATATAGCTAGAGGGTAATATGATGGTGCTGCCATGTCCACCGCAAAAGGACACCACTCAGCATAATGCTGCTACATTAGGGAAATGTCGCAGCAATTACGCAGATAAATAGTGAATAAAAAGAAAAAAAAAAAAAGAATATTTAAGGGGGGCTCCCATACAACAAATTTGTTATAGATTATGGTACGGAACCCTTCATGCGCGAGTCGGACTCGCACTTGCCCAATTTTTTTTATTAGACAGCAGACTAAAGTTACCTCTCTATTGTGTCATAGTTTAGGAGTTACTACATTTCAGAATGAGTAAATTTTTAATAAATATATAATTAGTAATATCAGGAAAAATATAAAATCAGTGATTATATCTTCTTTCTAGGCGGAATACAGAAATATAATAAAATTGTAGTCTTACAAATATGAAAAGTTAATTATTTCTCGTCGTGTTTCCTTTCGCAGAAGTGTCATTTCGTAGAAATAATTTTTCTCTGAAACCTTAAACTATTTGGGATTGTTATAAAATAAACCTAACCTAATCTAATCGATAATCATTTTTTTTATTAAGGATCGCAATCTTCGTTAATTTAAATTTTAATTGTAATTGTGTATGTATGCATATTATTTTGCTGAATGTATGTGACTTATTTGTGTAACTAACATTGTGGGTGCTTTGGGTATACTGTAAACCCACAATGTACTGTATTATAAATAAATAAATAAATAGGATGATGTTTGCAAGAATTATGAAAAATGTGTGACTACAGATGAATTAGTTTCTGCGAAGTGAAAATTCGACGAAAAAGAATTCTGCGAGAAGTCAGAATACCGAAGAAATGGTTGTATTGTATTTACAGAGTTTAAAAGCAACATACTGCGGTGGTGATGTTATTAAATCTTTCAACTGTCAACTACTGTTATCAGCCTTTTGTAAACTTAGTGAATGTATCACAGATCATTGTCTGTGTATAATACACAAATCAAAACATTTAGATTTCTCTAACGGACGCTACACACGTATTTTTGTATACGGAATTTTCTTAACATCAACTTTGATGAGATAAAGTGACTGAAGATATTTTAAATATAAATATTAATTGGAACGGGTGATCTAGCTATCGGTTCAAGAGATACAGCAGTTGAAAGTTTCAGAGATGATGTAATTCTGTTGCCGCTATAACAACGAAAACTAAAAACAGAATTAAAATCTACAATTTCACATAAATTTAAAAAAGCAATATTTTTAATTACCTATAAGAAAAACTTGTGTATAAAACCTTACTCTAAATAACCTATAATAGAGTAATAAAAAAGGGTCATAAAAGGAATACCCCATCCAAAAGGTCCAAAAAGTTGGACGTAATTTAGGCGTAGTTAGCCTTAGAAAAGAAGCGATCGGAAAAAGTTCCGTTGTGGGACAAAAATTAAAGACACAATAATGAACCTCGAAACAGTAACTTAAGGTACATTATTCAATGGTTAATTTGTCGTCGTACAATGGAAAAATTGATACAAATTTTAATTAAATAAGTTAATGTGCCAAACTTTTTGGTCTTCACCCAGCTAAGGACGACGGTCGACGGACAAGTCTTTGGATTAAAAGGAACCGCACTCAAATTGGTTCATCCGTTTGGAAGCTACGATCACACAGATAGACACACAGATACTCATGTTAAACTTATAACACCCCTCATTTTTGTTGGGGGCTAAAAAAGAAAGTAAGAACAGGAAGGCCCTGTACCGTGTAATAAGAACTATAAGTTATTATATATGCATGCATATAGTATATTTATTTCAAATTAAAAATTATCAAGATTTATCCACGGTACGGTGATTGATTGGCTTAAGAAATTCTAGTACCTATGTTTATTTATATTATAATAGCTAGCTAATAACTAGCTGTGCCCCGCGGTGGTACCCGCTTAACCAACAGGACCACTAACTTTAATCGAGATGTAAACTATCCTATGTAATCCCCGGGACTCAAACTATCTCCATTCCAAATTTCATCTAAATCGGCTCAGCGTGAAGAGGTAACACAATTTCGTTAAGATGCGAGTCCTTTCAGTCCACTGATTTTATCAATGACGTAGCCAACTGCAAGAGATTTATCATGAAATTTTATGGCAAAACTAAAATTACATTATCACAGTTTGGATATAGCTTGTTCAGATTTATTTTGAATTTGATTGACTTATTCTACAACAATAGTATATACTACTTTTTTAGTAGGAAGGAAAACCACGGATTTAAGGCCGAGTTAATGATCCTCTCGTGTTTGGTTTTTTTAATTAATTGAGTCAATTTAGATATATTAGTTTTCTATCAGTCGAGTCAACCTCTCTCTCTCTTCCTAGCCATTACTCCACATGGTGGTGAGTTCAGCTTTCCTTACTCTTCTTCTCCACTTTGCCCTATCCTCGACATCGTCTTCGACTTGACTCATCCTTTTGCACTATGTCTTTCCACCTCGTTTTTGGTCTGCCTCTACATCTTCGACAGAGGATGGAAATTTATACGAATCAACCATAGGTTAAATAGCAATATAACTACATAAATTTACGTTGCAAAGTACGACGGAGCAATGTAACAGGGTGAAGGTGTGTCTTTGTGAAGATCACGGAGCTTATTTAGCAGAGGACAACTTAATAAAGATGATGAGGGGCGATAAAAATATAATATTTTAATTTGTATACTAATGATCTTGTAGTCGACACAGGCAGGTTCCATTAAACGAGCAAATGTTTGTGCAAGAATCCTGATGCAACTTTTTGCCAACATCCATTTGCATATGCACAATGTTTACGTAATAATACTATAAGTCCATAAAAAATTAACGGCCGTAAATTTATTGCTTTGCTAGCCTATTTTCGATTTAAGTCGAACCTCAGCTGGTGTGACAAGGTCGTAACGTACACAATGCCGTGAAATGTACAATCCTCCGATTATGTTCGGTTTGTGTTGTATTTCCATGATATTTAGCCACCCATATGTGACCAAATAAACGTTTCATTCAGAAGAAATTAAGTTTCAAGTAGCAGTATTATTTAAACATATATGCAAGAACTATTACATTTTAGGTGGACTAGTTTTCTTTAAATAACTACCTATACCAAAGGTAGCTAGATTTTTTTTAAAACATAAGGTGGCGCTAAAATTTATATATGTTTGAGGAAGTGGACTGTAACCCCGGCAATAAAAAAAAAAAGTAATTATCCGTAGTGTTTTGTCACTCTCAGTATTTGGATTTTGAGTTTTGAACTCGGATATCAATATTTTCAACTTATTTCAATGTGTTAAACTGCTAGTGCACAATCTTGAATAGTTACATAGAAGGCTTGTTTTACAGGTCTTACTAAAACGTACCCATGATATTGCGACGGGCACAAAAATCTGATATACAAGTTAAACCAATAAATAGGTACATATCGTATTCTTAATATTAACAAGGATATTTCTTCATCCAAACCACATCACAATGGTCAAATATCTCTGAGACACAAAAATACTTTTCGAAAAATCCAAATTCTAAGCTTTATTCTGCAAGTAGGCTACAAGAGCTCTTTTACATGTCAGATTCTAAGTTATATATAAAAAAAGACCTGATCAACCTCAACGACGATGCCATCAAATGGCTAATGAGTCTCAAACTTAATATATAAGCAAAGCTGTATTCGACCCTGCCATACGAATAAATAAATATTAAAAAAAACAATTATGTTTACTTACTTGTATACGTTGGATTGCACCCGCCATTGCAGGCGTTGCAGTTATCCCTGGCATCCAAGCTCAGGGACAGGGTGGGCGCCAGACTGGGCCGAGGGCACAGCTTGCATCCCCCATTGTACACCTCGCACAGGCAAATATTCTTGTCCAAACCCTTCAATTCATTCAGTCCAAACCCCTCGCACTTCACCAGGGACGCTGCCAGCCTATCCTGAAGGTACCCACACGAATGTGGACACAGCTTCCCCAAATTCCTATTACCCGAATTTAAATTATCATTCTGATTCGTGTCTAGATCCATTTGGTACTTATCCTCTTTCTTGGATTCCGTGCTACCCATGTATGAGGTTAGCGTCACATCGGACGAGGATCGCACGGTGTTGTTTAGTTTGTATTTAGTCATTATGCACAGTTAAAAGTACGTTTTGAAAACTGACGCTCGGGACATTTCCTTAGAGAAATGTTTGTTTACACTCGTATTTATTGGTACACGCGATTGGAACGTTCGGTGCGTTCGCTCGCGGCGCTCGACAGACGCGTAATGAGGGCCGCGCGCTGTGGGGTGCTGGATGGTACTAAATAGTTGTACGGTTACGCTAAGTTTGCACCTGGTGTGTATTTGTACGAACTATGTATACACCATATTCTCTTCGGTTTCCGCGACTGTCACACATTTAAATAAAACAATTTAAACGGATTATATCGCGTATAGGTTGACTGTCAACCTTTGACGGTATCTGTAAAGGCACCGAAACGTCAGGGAGGCTCAAATAATTAATATACGCGATATAATCCGTCTAATTGTTTTATTTAAATGTATGTATACACAAGCTTAAGCGTTTAATGATCAAAAATATTGTAATTCAAACCTCTACAATTATTTTTCAATCGCTATTCCCTGTTGGGCACTTCTTTATTTTTTGCTTTTGCGTCATCTGTGGGACGATGAACGCGTGGCGTTAAAAAGGTTAAGGTTGTGTAAATCTTTTACTAGGGTTCCGGACCCAAATGGTAAAAAACGGGGCCCTATTACTAAGACTGCTGTCCGTCCGTCTGTCTGTCACCAGGCTGTATCTCATGAACCGTGATAGACTGTTGAAATTCTCACAGAAGATGTATTTCTGTTGCCGCTATAACAACAAATATCTACCAGAAACAGAATAAAATAAATGTTATGGGAGCACCCGCATACAACAAAAGTGATGGGTTGTGTTAACTTTGCACTTCATTTGTATGAGCCATACGTGCCAGGTGTAAACTTAAATTATCCCGGCCAGTTAAGATGGGATAATTGTTTGTGCGGAACCCTCGGTGCGTGAGTCCGTCTCGCACTTGGCCGGATTCTTTGCTTTGGCGTTAAAAAGGTTAAGGTGTTGTATGATCATTTACTTATTTATTAACGGCTGACACAGACAAGTAAGTATTGGGTATATACGTGAGCATGCTAGTCTTATCCTTTTTTAATGCAGCAGGAGATTGCTAATTAGGGATGGTTTTTGAAGTTAATTAGTTACTTTTTTGGGGTTCCGCACCCAAAGGGTTAAAACGGGACCCTATTACTAAGCCTCCGCTTTCCGTCCGTCTGTTTGTCTGTCTGTCTGTTACCATGCTCTCATAAATCGTGATAGCTAGATAGTTGAAATTTTCACAGATGTACATATTTCTGTTACCGCTATAACAACAAAAACGGAAAACAAAAAAAAATTAAAAATTAGTTAGTACTTAGTAGTAGTAATTAGTTATACGGAACCCGCAGTGCGCGATTCTGACTCACACTTGGCCGGGTTTTGTTTATTTTATTTCCTATTTTTAATGGGTTTCCGATTCAATGACTTCGCTGAATGGCTGAATGTTAGAAAATAAAGGAGTTATACAAACGGATAATATTAGCTTGCGTGCTAAGCATGTCTTTCGAGAAAAGTAAAATATGTATGAAATTGGCTACTTATAATCACCAAACAGCTTTTTTTGCTTTTAAAATAGATGTATCAATCAATACATAGCTTTACTCACAACACAATCACAATTCATACATTTTGTTGAATTGGTATTGACAATAACCCTTGGCAGTGACGCCATCTAGTGAACGTATTCTACAAGCACGTATCCTTTCAAGTTGGCTAATATTCTCAACTTGGTTATTCGAAGTTGCAAAAAATACATTTACATATTAGGAGGAACGGAACTTCTTCCTTTTGTTTTTTTTGATTAACTATATTTATTCTAAAACCCTAAATATGTAATAAATAGTTTTTAATGGTTGTCTATAAAAATTTTTGATGTTTTACTAGTTACATCTTTTGTAGAATGCTAAGAATAAAAAATCTACAGCGAAAATGTCTTGATAAATTCGTTATTGTATCATAAATTCAATAAATATATATTTTTTATAAAAACTTTATATATAACAAAGTAAAATAAGGAAATATTAGGGGAAAAAAAAATGCAAAAAGTAAGCCGCCCGAACAGGGACTTGAACCCTGGACCCTTGGATTAAAAGTCCAATGCTCTACCGACTGAGCTATCCGGGCCTTGCAATGGCGAGCGAAATAGTGACACAGTTGCTGTAACCACGTGTTAACTTACTAATTCGGTAATTCCGCAGATACAAACAACAAAATTAACACTTGTGCTATTATTAACGTTTGCTTAGTATGATTTATGTAAAATACTGGAATAAAATAAACATGGAGTGCAAATAAAATGTATGAGTCATTTTAGCCAGCTGGAACATAGAACAATATTTTTATCAACCAAAGGTCAGAATTAGCTGACAATTTTACTACTGATTTATGTCAAATTGCAAACTAAAAAAAAACCTTCTTTTACGCTGATTGTTTTAGATTTTTTTTTCTATGATCAGATCAAACATGTTCCTTAAGAGGCCTCATTCATCAAACATGTTTCTTAACATAAGTACTATCAATGTTAATACTTAGAACAGGACTATTGAGATTTATATTGGTATATGTTAGAAACCTATAGTTTGAATTTTTCAATGATAATGATTATTTCAAAAACTAGGTACTCGAAATTGCCAAAATTCACGTAGAAAACTGGTTCTTTCAACTTATTTGCGACTGCATGTAATGAAAGCATGAAATAGTTAGGTAAGTACTTATGTTATGTTACTTTCTAGAACTCATGGAAAAGTATTATTCACTTTAAAAAGTTGGATGAATTTCAATATATTTGTCATAATATGAAAAAAATAATTAAAAGGAATAAGGCCTCTTAAGATTAATTAAAACTTACAGTTATATCTAGTACAGGTATTTTATTAATTTATTTTTATTAAAGCAGTAACGTTCTGCTGACGTAAACCAAATGTTTATAATGAAGCGAAAAATTTAAAAATTCAATGCAACTGGTTGAGAGATTCAATGGCTCTGACATCTGGTTCGGTGGTCCAGTTGGTAGGACGCCCGTGTTGGCCCGGAAATCCGTTGGAAACGCAGGTTCGAATCCTGTCTGAACCATTGAATTTTTAAATTTTTCGCTTCATTATAAACATTTGGTATTTTAATAAATTAATTGAGTAATTCGTATATTTATGAACATCGATTATGATTATGAAAAAGGTATATACAAATATATATATATTATTGTCCATCAAATTGAATTAGCTAAGTACCTACTTTAAGTGCACAACTTACTCGTATTATAAGTAGGACCTCTCTTTTGTTCGGCGAATCACAGTTATTCTCAAATATATATTTATTGCAGTAAAATACCGTATTAAATGCGTCGTAAGTATATTGCGTTGGGGAATTCCCCACGGAAAATTCCTACACTCTACTAATAATAAAGTCACCCCAAAATTATGCACAAGAAATGCATTCAAAACGCACTGCGTAGGAAATGGCATACTATGGTTATTTAGACTTTATTACTGTATCAGAAGGTTTAAGGCGACTCCGTACGTGGAATGGTGATTTTTAAAGTCCTAAGGCTCGTAATCTAGCCAACGAAAAAATCTGAAAAAAATATATGTTATTTTTGACTATTTCTTCTAAAAAATTATAGTTGGATTTTTTTTTAAAGCAATAATTACTAAGGAAAAAATAATGTTGAAATAGGGTCGTTTTCAATTTTCAATTCCCTAAGGCTTCTAAACTACAAGTGATATTTACACGGTTCTTTCGCAAGAACATTGACAATTCATTGATCTTTAATCGTATTGTTTAAAAGTTAGTAAAATGGAAATTCGGTCTAATAAAGCATCAAAAAACCTGAATTTCCGCGAGCGCGGCCATGCCCGGGCTGCGAGCTCAGTGTAAATCTAACCGTCGAAGGGGAAGGCTGTGTCACTTGCTCTCGCGATCCATCTAGTTACGGAAAATTGTTATAGTACCGGATCCCGCGGAGGTTCAATCTGTCTTCGTGCGTTTGAAGTGTATTTTAAGAGAGTGCAGTTCGTTTTTTCACACGACTACGCTATGCGACATAACAAAAAGCACTCATTTTCATATAGAATTAAATTCAACTGTTTTTTTCGTATTTAGGTATTTATTAATTTTAAGTACTTATAAAAAAATTGTCATTGCTTAGCATTCCCGAACGCATTTGGATACTGAGATATTCTCAGTCATGGGCCCACACCAGACAGGATTCCCAGAAAATAACACTTTTGGTGTGGGTTTTAGGGCCCATCTCTGTGTAATATTAGAGTAGGTACCTTAGGTATTTCGGTTAGTAAAAAAAAACTGATAATACTGATATTTAAGTATGATAACGTCTAATGATCTTTATGAATTCAACCCCAAGAGATATAAATATCGTAATGCAGAACAAGTATTGCTCGTTTGAATACCATTGTAATATTCGGTAAAACGCTAATTTACGAATACGAATATTTATTGTAAGTATTCACATTCGTTGCGTCACTAGTACAGTACATGGCATATTATGATATAAAAATACATTATCAAAAATTATAATAATTTTCTAGTCCAAGTGACAAGTATCAATTTTGACATGAGGGCTTATTTATGTAAATATAGTCAGAATACATGTTTGCATCAATAAATTTCCCACTTCATATTTAAATCTAAATGAGCGTTAGTAATTATTGATATATCCGCCGGGCCTAGCTAGACATACCTAGCCTGGCCATAAGTTCTGTTCCAATTGTTTACCGTTTATAAAATAAAAACCTGAATTTTATTACATATCGTTTAAAAGCCATATTGATCGGATTACAGTTGAATTAATGAAAAAATATATAACTTTATTTAGACTCATCGTAATGCCCGGACTTGATTTTTGACTAATGCTCAGAATTTTTCTCAAAGTTTGCCAGAGGGCAATGAAACGATCTTGGATCAAATTAATTGATCGCGGAAGGAACGCCAAGACCCAAATAGCTTACGTAACCCAGACAACCACTAAACTAAAGTAGAGCTACGTTTGCCGCATGTCAACCGATCTGCAGATCAAGAAATCTACACCCACCCAATAAAATTCGGCGTCACGGTAGATCACGATGGAGATGGTGGGACTACCTGGATGTATTACAAAAGGGTTGGACATTGCTGATCTAAATAAGGACGAGTGGAAAAAAGATAGAGGCATTTACCCGACAAAGGGACGGCACAGGCTTATATGAATAATAATCTGAAAAAAAAAAACTTTTGAGTCATGTATAAGTACATTCAGTTATCGAAAGCTTGTTATTTTATTAAATCTTTTATTTATCCAAATATCATAAACCCTCCATGAGGCGTTCAAGAACGGCACATTATGTCCACCATAAAAATAGACTGTTTTTTAGCACAAATTTCTTATTTCGATAGTATTATTTATTCAAATTTCGAACATCTCTGTAAAACAAAGAAATTTGATTTGACCTCTATTCTAATATCAATCGAGATGACGTTTAGTTCGAAATGAATTGTCAATTTTCAATCAAATTTGACAAATGTCACACGTAAGTAAGATATCGAGCGTTATGATAGTTAGGGCCGACTCTAGTTTGTCTCTGAATTAAAATAAAAACAATGACAGCTGCCAGAAAACTTCATTACCGCCATTACCGGGTAATATTTGTTATAATGTGCGACTTCTGAATGCATCATGGAGGCTTATGATATGTGGCTAGATAAAGTAGTATATGTAACTGTACATAATTAGGCATTAAAACACTCATGTGATGTTATTATGAAACTTGCCTTCGGCTCGTTTCAAAAACCCACACTCGTGTTTAATACCCTTCTTTATGTACAGTCACATTGAAGTACTATTTATTGTATTCATATATCACATTACACCGTCAAAATATGTTATTACCTTCTTAAACTTCAAAACCTACCTTAGCACTATAAAATGGTAAACATTTAAAACTAGCCTGGTTATGAATAACATTTTCCATCTTGAAATTTTATGAGAATGACCATTTTTATCGGCTAAATTTCATATATACTGATTAAAAGTGATAAACCTCATTATTTATAGATTTAGGTATTTTTACCGGAAAAATCGGAACCCATAGGATCATTTTGCTGACCGTCCGTCTTTCTGTCACGACCCTTTATCTCGGTAACGCGTGTAGGTGTCGAGTTGAAATTAAAACCGTCTACACGTCGTACTTTGGTCTACAGTCCCTTGAAGCTGTAAAAAATCGAACTTCTAAGTTAACGAAAAAAAAAGATACGGCTCTTTATGCCGCAAAAGTAGATACGTTTCTACGCTGGAAAGGAAAATTATCCAAGAGACACGGAGCTAACTTTACAGGAGATCTAAAAAACTACGAACTTTTTCAAAAAAACAAAAAGTTATTAAATATTCTGTGGACCTACTTTTTAAATGAAGCATTTTATAATTTAATTATAAACAACATCATTTTCTCTACATGTCGCTTTTGTTATTTTGTCTATTAATGGAATAATTTAAAATTTAGCATCGCTTACGCAAAATGGCTGTCAAAATAGAATTAGGTAAAATTACACGTTTATTTATTTATTATTACGACACATTTATTTATTTATTTCTGCATGATTTTACACGTATAATCAAGAATCTTGTCTGCATTTTAACTATTTTTGGTAGGTACCTACACATACAAAAGAAACTAAAAAGTATTTTTCGATTCGAGAATTCCAAATGGCCAATTTCACTTATTTTTTTGGAAAATAGCTTTAACGCATTTTATTTTTAATATTCTACTGTAGTGGGTAAATAGATATTTAGTAATCCGAAATAATTATATCATTGTTTAAATGATTTATTTTACTTCGAGATTTTTCAATGCCTTTAAATAAGGTATGTATAAGGTTTGTTGATCTTCAACTCACGCTCGGACTATGCGAGTGTATGAAGATGCTTGGACGCCACTCAACGAGATTATGAACGAAGTAATATTCCGGGGGCGCACGGTCGGCGGGGGGAATAACGTTAGGCTCCGCCCAGATCCTCAAGGACGTTGGGATTAGGAGTCGCCTTAAGGTTGAGGTATTGTTGCACTTGGCCTTGCGCCCAAGGTCACGAGGGGTGTAGGGTAAAGCAAGGCTATAAATGTATGTAGGTATGTAAACACTATTGAACACAACAACTGGTTATAAATAGATAAACATAATGACACTAACAATTGACAACATTTCATATTTATGACAGGTGGAAATTAATATAGAGATCGACAGGGCTTTAAGTCATGTACCTTAAAAAAAAATCTTTGAATTTATTCTTCTGTATTTAAAGAAATATAAGAAAATACATCAAATAACTACAATCTAAGACAATACGGGCTGAAAAGGGTTGTTGTCTAAACCAAAGAGCGAAAAAATATATTTTTTTTTATTTAACGTTGACAGGTGACAGATGCATACCGAGTTTGATTAAGTTTTTTTTTAATAAGGAAACCGACTAAAGTAACCGTTCCATTAAGTTCTGGTTTCTGTGTTGCCACATTTTAAAATGAGTATGTTTTTATAAATTAATAATAAAGTAAATAATCATCTCAGATAATAAATAAAAACAGAGATAACTTCATCTTTTTAAGCAGAATTCAGAAAAATAATAAAATGATAGTCTTAAAAATATGAAATGTTGTCAATTATAAAGGCGAAACTTTGTGTGTATGTTTGTTTCTTCTTTACGCTCAAACCGCTGGACCAATTTTGATAAAATTCAGTATGGAGGTAGCTGACACCCTGGATTAACACATAGAGTACTTTTTATTCCGAAATAATGTAGTGTTTATTAATATTTTGGAAGTGGCGGAGCGGGGCGAGTTTCCCGTCAGCGACTGGGCATTCCAGTAGACTACTCTCAGGCATTTATGGTTGAAGAGGATCCTGAGGAGCTACGGTCACTTGGAGTGCCCTTGCCACTGCGCCCGGTCTTTGTTGGGAGTGGTTGGGAAGCTGTAAGCAGCTGGGATACGAGCGCCGCCAGGTCTGGTTGCGGGGCTTCGGCTTGCTGTGGGTTGCTGCTGCTTTGTTTGGCACGCCTTGGGGAGCTGATGCTGCCGCTGTCGCTGAGGGGCCGAAGGCTTGTGCTTTCCCTTATGAAAGGGGTTTCTTATTCTTATTGCGTCGTTGGTTGGTTGCGGGAGCTTGAGCTGCGGAGGACTTTGCGCGGGGGCGTTGGACGGCGCCATCAGGCTTGATGGCGCCGTCTACAACTTCTTATTATTTTCTTAAAACTACTACGATACATCGCATAGCTCTAGCTGCGCATCTTCCTCGCACAGCTACATAGCTTTGCATTCGTGGAAACGAGCACACAGTTTCGTAGCGTAGCTTTCACATCTTTGCGGCATAGCTGAATAGCACATCTCTGGAAAGGCACCCTAAACGTCAACTGGACATATTCTTTAGCTCAGAGTCGGCATTTTTGACAGCATCGATTCGGTACCTGGAAACTCTAGTAACGGCTAGTACTATTATTTAAACTTGCATTTATGTAATAGACTATTTATCTAATGAATTATATAATGAATAACGGATCTAATAATATAATATTTTACAATAATCATAATTAATGTAATATGTTTTGTATCGTACTACGATTAGCATGTAAGGTTTAACTGTTAGTGCTAATTATTGTAATAAATAAATAAATAATTTACCGTTTAAAGTTTGATTCCTACGGAGCGCTGATTGTCGTTTAAAATGACCAATAACCTATGTACCTATGCCGTTTTGTTCAAGTACATGGTTGTTTTGTTTTACAATTATGAGGATTCTGAAAACAATTCTTAAGCTTTTGTATTAAAAAAAACATCAAATTTGCGTACATTTGAAGAATTCAACATCATATTTCAATTCTTCTAAGATGTCACGTGTTAAGTGCGTATTCTCAACGCGAATTACAAAGGCCTGCTGAATCTAACAAAACATGATTAAATGAAAACATTAAATGGATATTAGACACGATCTTATATCATTTATGACAAACCTTTGTTTCAGACACAATGTGTGAAGATTAATGATTCTATAAATCTAAATTACATATGTAATTTCACGCGTGTGAATATGAAGTTCCAAGCAGAAATGTATCTTAAAAAAAAAGTCATAACCTACATAGCGACATAGTTATTCGCCAATGAAATGAATGTCTTTTTGTTTCTAGATTCGACGTTTCTCGACGGTACAGCTATGGCGGATATAGCCCTTCTACGTCAATCTGCAAATAATGGCCGCCCACAAATTGCAGCAAAACATGGCCCGTTTAGAAGCCCCATAACTGTAACACGCGACTATCGCTTGACAAATACTACCTGTCACTTTCCCTTCAATACTGTGCGAGCAAGACAGGTGATATGGCTATACAAAAGCCCCAGAGCTACCTGGAAGCCTGTTATACCGGCTTTAATAGTTTGATTGTCACTGTCATCGGCACACGATTGTTCGCGTTGGGATATCGCTGTGTGTGACTGTGCTGCGTCAAATTAGGCCTGGTTCGGATTAACCTTGATAATGTATGTTCCTGGTTCATATAGTACCAACGAGATAATCAAAATCATCAACTCTCTCAAACTAACTAAAGCTACCGGATATGATAACATACAGACGCACGCACATTTTAAAAATGTGTAAATTACAAATTTCTAGTGTAGTAAACTATCGTGAGTCTCAGACATATTAAAATACTTAAACGGGTTTACTCACGTCGAAGAAGTCGAATAACGCTCGACATGTTTCGAATCGGTACGCGATTCATTATCAGGAGAGACGATCAGTCGCGGCGGCGGCCAACCGAACACTGCGGGCACGCGGGTTATTCGACTTCGACGACGTGAGTAAACCCGTTTAAGTATTTAAATTTCTAGTGTTTTGAATTACTTGATAAACCTGTCGTACACCAGTGGTATTTTCCCTGAAAGTTTGAAAATAACATTAGTTAAACCTGTGCACAAAAAAGGTAGCAAAACCTCAGTGGAAAACTATGGACCAATTTCGCTTAACCTAAATATAATTTCAAAAATATTTGAGAAGGCAATGCAGGAACGCATTTTGAATTTTCTAGATAAAATAATGTACGGCAGTTCGATCGTCATTGCCATAGCATGACTGTTCGCTTCCAAGTGTTCGCCGTAACGAACTTTAGGGGGGAATATATACGTGGATATAGCTGTGACAGTACCTCATCGAATTAGGCTGGATGATGGTTACCTGGAAGCCTGGTAATGACAATTCGATCGTCATTGTCACAGCATGATTGTTGACTTCCGAGCGTTCGCCGTAACGAACCTTAAGTGGGAGTTTACCAGAAAGTCGGTTATGCGATCCTGGGGTCAAAGTCGGGGTTATGTAACCCTAGTCAACATAGATGAGGCTTTTTTTTAAACATGACTTGAACTGTATCTGGGCTGGTTATGGTTAGCCCTCAGTTACGTTAGAGGTTAGCAGCTTTTGTTTAAGTGATTTTTGTCCTCAGGAATTCCCAAGTAGCACACATGCTCTATAAGAGCTTTATACAGCCCTTACATAGCTGAATTAAGTCGACTAAGGTCTGTATAAGCTCTTAATGCAGCCTCTGTGGTACGCGGATTACCGAATCCGAAAAACGTCAATATATTTAAATATGCTTTAATATAATAATAAATATAAAGATCGGACAACCTCACACAAATCAATCTAGTCCCACAGTAAGCTCTAGTAGGCTTGTGTTATGGACACTAGACGACGATAAAAATACTTATATAGATCAATACATACTTAAATACAAATAACATCCATGACCCAGGCACAAATATTCGAGTTGATCACACAAATATTTGCCCTTGCCGGGAATCGAACCCAGGACCGTCGGCTCAGTAGGCAGTTGCTTAACCACTGCGCCAACCGCGTCGTCAAATGCTAGGTAGGTATGCTTTGTCTATGTTCCGTGCTAATCCCAACATTTTTCATTGACAAAATTGTGCTTAGATGCACATCCCTTAAATAAAAGAGAACCATCCTAGACAACATATCGAAAATTCAAAACTACCGGACCGTTTGTAAGACCTTTATTCACTGGATTAAGTGGGCAAATAATTGTGTATTGTATACAATTTATAATATACATTTCGTGTTTACTATATATGAATGTTTCTGTTACCTCTGAGCCACTCAATAGACATGTTTCGGATGACAACGAGTATTAACTATGTAAACAATAATATCGATAAATCTCCGCATACCGTGGTAGTCACGCACGCAACATAATATACTTACACGTAGTACAACGCGGGACAACTATCTTACGATCTATTTTATTCTGCAATGTGCATGACAACAATCGAATAGGTATCCTATTTTCTTAGTCAGCGAATACCAGTTACGGATTAAAGCGTCCCAGTTCACATTTTGCGTTAGATCTTCGCTTGCTTGCTAACATAGCGTACTCTGCCCGTTGTAAAAAACTGGGTACAATTTTTGCAAGCACATTAAATTAAGTATATTATTATTACATCTATTATCATAGTGGTCTTTAACTATGGGCCTTTTAAGGAAGCTCAGAGTCACTCAGCGAGCTAATGGAATGGAAAGAGCTATGCTCGGGATTTGTCTACGAGATCGAATCAGAAATGAGGAGATTCGTAGACGAACCAAGGTCATCGACATAGCAAACCGGGTAAGCAAGCTGAAGTGGCAATGGGCGGGGCACGTAGCTCGAAGGACCGATGGCCGTTGGGGCAGAAAGGTTCTCGAGTGGAGACCACGTACCGGCAAGCGCAGTGTAGGACGACCACCCAAGCAAGGGGGTCGGACGACCTGGTTAGAGTTGCGGGGACTCGCTGGATGCGGGTCGCTGCTATCCGGCCCATGTGGAAATCTATTGATGAGGCCTGTGTCCAGCAGTGGACGTCCTATACCTATGGCTGAAATGATGATGATGATACATCTATTTTTTATAGTATTTTTTGTAAGGATCTACAAACATTACAAACTGCACGTCAGTCACTTTTATTTACCACAGGTTATTCTAAAATGTATACTTATTTTTCTTTAATCGACAATTGAAACATATGTTAACGATTTGACAATGATACGTGCCCACCATCAACATTCTTCTTCGGGTTTCGAAGGCAAAGATCCATTCAGCTAATTTTATTAACTGTCAATTTAAAAAATCTTTTGAAATAACTTCTTTCGCCGAACACGTTTCGCATAATTTGATTCGACCGATTGTTTTTGCCGAAATACGTCGTAGAAGTCGAATTATTGCTCGACATATTTCGAAATGGTTCGCGATTCATCATCAGGAGGTGCAAAGGTTCGCCAAATTTTTGTTTCAAAAACTATTCGAAATTGACAAAATTCACGCGGTTTTTTTTTTTTCAACTTATTTTCGACTGCACGCAATGAAAGCATGAAATAGCTATGTTACTACCTAGAACTCGGGGAAAAGTATTATTCACTTCAAAAAGTTGGTTGAAATTATCATATCGAGATAATATAAAAAAAATTTTTTTTAAAGGAATAGGGCCTCTTAAAGTTTTAACAAACGGTCTACCTTCTGACTGCAACTCGTAACTGCAAATGGGAACTGGAAGCTGTTTTGCATCTCTAGCACAACTGTCGTCGCGACTTTCTCGCGCGACAAATATTACCTATCTCTTTCTTCACTTTACTGTGAGAGAGTGACGGGCGATACTATGTCGCGCGACAAGAGTCGCGGCGTAGTGCTAGAAGGGGTGCAGTCGATTGATTATCAATCATGATAATTCTAGAATATCGACGCTTGAGAATCAATCCATACTAATATTATAAATGCGAAAGTGTGTCTGTCTGTCTGTCTGTCTGTCTGTTACCTCTTCACGCTTAAACCGCTGAACCGATTTAGATGAAATTTGGTGTATAGATAGTTTCAGTCCCGGGGAAGGACATAGGATACTTTTCATCCCGAATAAATTGAGTGTTCCCGTGGGATGAGCGGGTAACACCGCGGGGCACAGCTAGTATTGTATAAGTAACAAAATAAAAAAAAATACGATTATGGCATTATATTCGTTATTTTTTCTGAACCTAACTGCATTGAAAGGTGCAAACGTCAAAAATGTTCGACGGTATTGATTCTTAAGCGTCGATATGTCACTCTTGAGACGAAACGTGATCCAAGTGATAAGTTGATTATATAATGTGTTTATTGCGTGTCACGTTGTACCTACAAGAATAATTACGACTATAATTACACCATGTTTTTATAGATCAATTGAATACTTAGATACAAACCACCGATGAAAAATACTATCTATTACTCCTAATTTAGTTACGCTACGCGAATAAACCTCACTTCCTGGCAAGGCAGGCCGTAAAACTTTAGGCAAACCTCGGGCGATAATTCGTAAAGCCCTAGATCGCATATTTATGGTCCTCGCCGTTGGTTTGGCGGTTTGGGACATTTATGTCATCTTACAAGTTACAACCACGCAAAAAAAGTATCTACTGCGTTTTAGATTTGTCCCGCGACAGCGTAGCCCGTCACTTTACACAGTACTGGGAAGAAAGAGAGCAAATTACAACCACGCAAAAAAAAAAGCAGTACAAAAGAAGAGCCCACACATGCAAAATTCGTCAGGTGAATGATCCTAGATCTCAACATCCATAGTGATTAAAAATCTGTCCCTTGGAAATAAGAAACTTTAACAGTTTTTCTTCAATCTTGTCAACATGAAAACACGATTGGTAGGTAATAATTTTCTCGATACTTTTATCTCTCAAACGTAACCCTTTTTAGGGTTCCGTACCTCAAAAGGAAAAAACGGAACCCTTATAGGATCACTTTGTTGTCCGTCTGTCCGTCCGTCCGTCTGTCAAGACCCTTTTTCTCAGGAACGCGTGGAGGTATGAAGCTGAAATTTATATCAATTACTCAGGTCTACTGTCCCTTGAAGCTGTGAAAAAATCAAACTTCTAAGCCAACGCAATCAAAAGATACAGCCGTTTATGCCGCAAATTTTCGACACTTGCAAGGGAATCAAAACCTACAGGGTGCTTCCCGTGAACTCAGAATCTTGAAATTTGGTACGAAGCAACGTCTTATAGCATAGATAAAGGAATAATTACGAAAACCATAATTTTTTTTTTTAATACCTAACTTTGCACCTAATTTATATGGGGCGCTATACATACCAGGTGCAAACTTAACTTAACCACTTAGGGATGGAAAGTGTTTGTACGGAACCCTCGGTGCGCGAGTCCGACTCGCACTTGGCCGGTTTTTTTTTAGATATTTTCGGTTGGATCTTCAAAACCCTTCCGTTTTTAACAATGTTTTTTAGCTTAATAGATGCACAATTATAAGTCCTCAAAAACTGTAAAACTATTTTCAATATAAAATGCACACGTTTATGACACAGCTCAAAAAACATGATATCCGCGCTTCTCAGCACGCACTCCCATCTCGCTCACGCTTACGGTCAGTGAGAGAGAGAGAGAGCTAGCTTACGCGTTGGCGCCCTAATAGTATAACAACTGCCCGTCTAGCAAAACTACGTTTTGCGACTTTTCCCGCGACAGCGTCGCCCGTCACTCTTTCACAGTACTGGGAAGAAAGAGACAGGTAAAAATTGGGCAACTGCGAGTCCGACTCGCGCATGAAGGGTTCCGTACCATAAAACAAGTTTGTTGTATGGGAGCCCCCCTTCAATATTTATTTTATTTTTAGTATTTGTTGTTATAGCGGCAATAGAAATACATCATCTGTGAAAATTTCAACTGTCTAGCTATCACCGTTCTTGAGATACAGCCTGGTGATAGACGGACGGACGGACAGCGAAGTCTCGGTAATAGGGTTCCGTTTTTACCTTTTGGATACGGAACTCTAATAATGTTTCTCGCTCGAGAAAGAGTCGCGTGTCACAGTTTATACTAGAAGTAATGTACTTTTCGATATTTCTATCTGTTGAGTGAATTGCCCCGCGGTCGCTTGTCCCGTCTGACCTAATTTCTTTATTCTACGTCAATTCCTAAGGATGAAATGTCAGATGAAAATGGAATATGGAAATTCTCCTTCCAATTCATCATTGATACGAAGATCAAATCACAAAGAAAATTTTAAATGCGTAACTTGGCGGAGGCCGAATATCATTGGTGAGACCAAGACCCATCGTCTTCGCTGGCTTGGCCACCTTGAGCGAATGGGAGAGGATCGGCAGGTGAAGAGAGCATACCTTTTTGACGACGCGTCTGGCTCGGTTTGTAGACACCTGCCTACTGAGCCGGCGGTCCCGGGTTCGAATCCCGGCCAGGGCAAATATTTGTGTGATGAACTCTAATATTTGTGCTTGGGTCACGGTTGTTCTATGTATTCAAATTTACAACCATTTACCGGAATTGATTAAGGAATGTCCTATCAATCGATTTAAGAGAATCCTTACAGAATGGTTGGGTCAATTTCCCAAGCAGTATTTTTTGATGGCAAGACTGAAAACGCAGGTGCAGAAAGGTTGAATAATAAAGTGCCATTTTTTTTCGGAAACAGCCCGCCATTTTCTACCTCGGGCAACAGCTAAAATTTATATATTAATATATATAATAATTTAAAAAAATATATTTAGACCAAATTTCTCATCAAGGTGGGTTGTCCCCAAGCCGGTTTTGTTTGTAAAATGCCGGGTAAGTCAAATACTATGCATGACAAAGAAAATCTGTTACCATTATTTTATTACCATATAAATAGGTAACGGAAAAAGCACATTACCCGTTATATATCTCCTTTGTATACCCTTGAATAAGTTCATATACGTTTGTCCCGAGAAAACTTCTCATTACCGCCGACAATGTTTCGAACCGATTTATTTCCCAAATTTGATCTAGTATGCCCCCCGTCTCCCGCGCACTTCAAAGAATTAGTCAAGCTGCGGCGCTCGACGAGGCCGGTTGTGTATAGTGGCAATACGTTGGCTTGTATAAACGTGAATATTTCATCGCGGTGGACAGGGGACAAAAAAAATGTCATTCCGGAGTTTGTTATAGCTTCTTTATTTTTTAACTGCGTGGTTTGAAATTTATATATATCAGGTAAAGTACACTCACCATTACAAGAGTTGAATTATTTTTAGAATATAGGGTTTACTTTTTTTTTAAGAAATAAAAATATGTCGTGTTTCTCATTCCACCATTCTCATTCCGGTGTTTCCGGTGTAGTAAAATGACTTTAAACCCCACCAAAATGAGGAAAGCACCGGAATGATATCAAAAGTAGCTTCACTTTTCATAAATATTGTTGAAATAATAATATTTTTTATTTTGTTTTTAATACCATACTAAGATATATGTTTATATTATTATGTAATGCCAATATAATATATATTACGAATATAAAAAGTAAAATTACTTTCATAATATGCCACTTTTCTTTCATTCCGGCGTATGAAATTTCATTGCGGTGCACTTATTTTATCATCCTGGTGTACATTTATCATTCCGTTGTGTGTTTCATATTCGATCTCGAATATCTCGAAAACTATTTCAGATTTCAGGGTCCCTTTTACATATGTTTAATAATATAGTCTAAAGTATCTCTTCACATTTAAAAAACTTAAAAATACTCAAAATTAAAGAATCACACCGAAATGATACAAAAAATGCGTCTTGTTGAAATTGACCCGGTTACTGGATAAATGTTTTTACTCCATCAATGACTATTTTGCCTACAAGACTAATTAAAATGCCTTTATTTTATTTATTATTACCTAATTTTTTCTTTGACATAAATCTATTATTAAATGGTATTAATTATTGGAATTCATAAATACAAATAATAATGTGTAATTAAAATCGAATAACTAAGCTCAATATTTTGACATACATGTTAAAGTGAACTATAGGGTACTATCTAATAAATATAATGAAATTGTAAAAAAATTGTAATATTGCATGCCTTTCCTGGTAGAACATAAGTAACTGTATTTTATTATGATCACCTTATGTAACTATGTTTCTCGCAATAAATGATTGATTGATTGATTGATTGATTGATTGATTGATTTAAGTATATATTTATCTATATAAGTACGTATATCGTCATCTAGTATCCATAACACAAGCCTTCTTGAGCTTAATTTGGGACTAGATCGATTTGTGTGAGGTTGTCCGATATTTATTTTAGGTATTTATTTATTTATACCTGGGGCGACCGACGGGGCGTCGTCCGGTCGGTCGGCCAAAGTACCGCTGGATAGATCTGGTAGAGAAGGATCTGCGTGAGCTCGGAGCCACAAACTGGCGAGAGATTGCGCAGGATCGTGCAAAATGGCGAGCTCTTGTGTCGGAGGCCAAGACTCATTTTAGGTCGCTGAGCCAGCGCAGTTAGTTAGTTAGTTAACTTGGCGGAGGAGACCGGGAATCGAATCCCATACCTCTGGGTTACCGGTCCAACGTGTTAAGAGGCCTTATTCCTTTTAAAATTTGTTTTTTTCATATTATGACAAATATGTTGATAATTTCCACCAACTTTTTGAACTGAATCATAATTTTCCACGAGTTCTAGGTAGTAACATAGCTATTTCATGCTTTCATTGTGTGCAGTCGAAAATAAGTTGAAAAAACTAATTTTCCGCGTGAATTTTGTCAATTTCGAGTAGTTTTTGGAATAAAAATTATCAATGAAAAATTCAAACTATAGGTTTCAAATATATAACAATAAATCCAAATAGCCCTGTTGTAGGTAGTAACACCAATAATATGTTAAGAAACATGTTTGATCATAGAGAAAAATGCCTAAATAATCAGTATTTTAAAAGGAATAAGGCCTCTTAACCCCATCACCCTAACGCCAAAATAACCTTTCGTTTCCTTATGCTTTGTGTGTCGGTCGGTTGCAATTGTTTATTTGAAAGGCTTTATACTACTTAGGCTTCAAAGTGATAGTGATATAATTAACTACATATATATTCTGGTAAATGTTTAACGAGGTAAGTAAGCCTGTCATTGTCGCCGGGTTCGGCTGGTCGGCATTGACCGGTTTTGTGACCTGAATGGGTTTTGTTTGTTTTTTAATAACTAACGCTGACAATGCTGACTTTTTCCGATGAAGTAATGAATGTGTAATAAGTCTTTAAAATAATTGAATTAAATCGTGTAGATTTATCGTTTAAGTTCTCTAAATAACCCCGTGAAAGCGCAGGCGCATCTTCTACTATAGTAAGCCTATGATAATCGAGATTATCATTAATAGATAAATGATAAAACGCTCGCACGCTGTTGCTCTCCAATTACTCCAGCAAATATAGATGCCGGAAAGAGACAGACAGATGCTATGTTTTTAACATTTACTTGCTTGTATTATCTTTTTTTACTTTTAGTGATACTGCGGCTCCACACTACACACGAAGTTGACCGAAGTTGGATGAATACGTCCGTGTGGAGAGACACTTTCCAACCGAAAATATCTAAAAAACCGGCCAAGAGCATGTCGGGCCACGCTCAGTGTAGGGTTCCGTAGTTGCTCATCCTTCACAATAGAGGGCTTAAAACAGCGGTTTTAAGTCCGAAGTTTAAGCTACGACTAAGATTTCAAGCTTTACAAAAAGGTCGTAAACGCCATTGAAACTGTAATTACTTATTACCTTCTGGAAGTCAACTTACGTCCTTTTACAGAAAATTTTGAAATTTTGCGATAACTCAAAAACGGTTCAACCGATTTTGTTCAATATAGTTTTCATTGAAAGTACTTATAAGGCCTCATTTTCATGAATTTTTCCATAATTTTTTGACCCGTGGTTGAAAAGTTAGAGGGGGGTTTTTTTATTTTCGGAGCGAATATTTACAAAACTGCTGACTTTATCAAAAAATAATGTTTGTAGACCCCTATTATTTTTAAAAGACCTATTCAACGACACCCCACACACCAGTATTGGAACGAAAAAAAAAATTCACCCCCACTTTAGGTGTTCGAGAGGTACCCGAAAAAAACATTTTTTTTTAGATTTTATTTTACCGTTTTTTCGGCGTAATACATACACATACTTATACCAAATTTCAGCTTTCTAGTACTAATGATCACGGAGCTAAGCCGCGGATGGACAGACGGACAGACGGACAGACGGACAGACGGACATGGCGAAACTATAAGGGTTCTACGGAACCCTAAAAAGGGTTATGTTTGAGAGATAAAAGTATCGAGAAAATTATTACCAATCGTGTTTTCACGTTGACAAGATTGAAGAAAAACTGTTAAAGTTTCTTATTTCCAAGGGACAGATTTTTAATCACTATGGATGTTGAGATCTAAGATCATTCACCTGACGAATTTTGCAGGGGTGGGCTCTTAACTTCGTTCAGCTTTGCGAGTAGTGTAGGGCTAGAGATAGAATCAGACATTTTTACATGTTTTAAGCCTAACTTGTTAGCTTTGAATTTTGACATTGAATAGCTACATAGTGCCTTTCTTTATGGTAAATCATTGGTCCTGCTATGTATACATTGAAAAAAAAAAGACATTTGTTAACAGTAGCCCAAATAATAGCTGCTAGTTACATTCAATAGGACTGACAAACTGAGGGCTACTAGTACCCAAAATTAGATGTAAAATTAGGATAATTTTGGTTACCATTAAGCACAATTTCGATATTTCTCAAGTACCTAGTTGAACTATTTGACCTACTTATTTATTTTTTCAATGTAATGACAGGGACTGATTCGGATTCAGGGAGGTCTTAGGTCCAACGAGTTTCATTTTGTTTCATCATTGTATTATATTATAATAACAGTATTAGTTACGAATGTAACAATTATTTACAGTCTGAGCCAATATACAAAAGTATTTTTTAGAGGAAATCCCTTGTAAGTTACGTCCTTTTGTCACAGCACACCAAGACATGCGTGAAATTAGCGAATCGCCATTGTACCTATAGCAACACGGTCCTTCTAACCGGATCGTCGTAAGCGACGCGGGCGGTCGAGTAGTTAGGACATTTTGTGGATGGCGTGTGTTTTTGCGGACCGCCGCGGAAGCTACGAGGTCGTGACGCTTCCTGCCGGCGGATGCGTGACGTCAGCAAGATGGGTGACGATCAAGAGTATGGAGGTAATAGAATGACGCTGTCTAATAGAATATGCAACGCTCTATCTATAGGCATTGACAATCTTTTCTTGGTCCATAGTATCGTGCGGCCAACAGAGTTGGGCATTCAATAACAAATCATCATTTTAAATGACGCACCGCAAGAATGAATCAACTGACTAGGTTATTATTAGGAAGAATAGGTTATTTTGAATGGCGAGTTTTACAATAAATCAAAGCAGAAGAAATTGAGTGAAACTAATTTAATCGTCATTCATTAAAATCAATCTGTGATTGATTATTTGAAATAAAATTGTTTGATTATAATATATTTTTAACCTTCTTCAAAAAGAGGAAGTTCTCAATTGCGCTGTACGATTTTTACATCTTCGTCTTTTATAAACCGATATGGTTTTTTTGGGTGCCCCTTGAAATCTCGACAAACTTTTCATCGAATTTCATTTCATCGAAAACGATTCATAGAATATTCAGTATAAATATTATCACTTAGAGTATTATGGCTTCATCGACTATTCATTGCATATTATAACAATTATTAGAGCAATGTTATAAGGAATTTTAAATGCTTAAAATTACATTTAATAGATTATCTTAAAGACAGAATATCAAATAATTTATATTATTTCATCGACTTATTATTATACAACTCATTCATTTCCATGACCCTAAAACGAAACGGCTCGCAGACATAGATTGGTTAGGTTAGGTTAGGGTTATTTTTTTTTATGACCCCAAAAACGAAACGGCTCGCAGACATAGGTAGGTTAGGTTAGGTTAGGGTTATTTTTTTATGACCCCAAAAACGAAACGGCTCGCAGCCATAGGTTGGTTAGGTTAGGTTAGGGTTTTTTTTATGACCCCAAAAACGAAACAGCTCGCAGACATAGGTAGGTTAGGTTAGGTTAGGGTTGTTTTTTTTTATGACCCCAAAAACGAAACGGCTCGCAGACATAGGTTGGTTAGGTTAGGTTAGGGTTATTTTTTTTATGACCCCAAAAACGAAACGGCTCGCAGACATAGGTAGGTTAGGTTACGTTAGAGTTTTTTTTTTTTATGAGCCCAAAGACGAAACGGCTCGCAGACATAGATAAACAAAAGGGTACACACACAAAACATAATATCTACCCACAACCGTCCGCGAGCGCATTGCGGTTAGTTCCTCACATAATTCATTGAAGGAAGTTGTAGAATGATAAATACTGAAATTATTTTCTACAATGTAAAATTTAAAACAAAATAATAAAATATGGAATAATAAAATATGAAATAAAGAACTGCGAAATAAAGTATATAATAAATAATATTTCTACAGATTAAAAATCGGTGTTATAAAAATACACCATTTAATTGTTCGATGTAATGAATATTCGATCAAATGAAAAAATGCGTACTGTTGACTTTGAACTGAAATTCGATTAAACGTTTGTCGAAATTTCAAGGGTAAACCCCTCGGTGCGCGAGTCCGACTCGCACTTGGCCGGTTTTCCCAAATCTTTCCAATCACTCCACTGCCGACCTTGTGATTGGCACACCCCCGTTTAATTTCGACTTTTGAATAACTAAAGTAAAATGCATAAAAAAAATACTTGTACAATCACTCTTAATCAAGATAATCGCCATTCAAATAAAACGTTATTTTAAATGGACCTCTAACAAACTAACTCAATCAACGCGTTAGCGGTAATCAGAATGACGTATTCTTGATTAATTATTATATTTCTAGCCATCCAGAATGACGCGCTCTAGAATAGAATAAATCATATTTCAAATGTTTTGAATGTGAATGACGTCTGGCCGTTCATTCTTATAATCATTCAAAATGAAAGCCCAACTTTGCGGCCAACTTATCTGTGAAACGGCGGAATTAGGAACTACGACTGTCATGCTGAAATGTCATACGATTGTCAGTGTCCCTGCGTTCGAGTGCCCTGTGTGTGAAGATCGTGGCGACACCCTTCAATTCACACATAAGTTGGTCGCACCGCACTACAACATGTAGGGTCATTCTGCCACCTTCATAAACTCTTGTGATGATGGCTAGGCAATAATGCACTTGAGTTATTGGTTTCTGTATGTTGCAAATAATGTCATGGCCTCTATAAGTATGACATGCGTAAAGGTCCATAATATGAATTGAAAGATAATTGTCTCCATGTTTCCAGTGACTGACTTCTTTGCTTAATCTTAAATACTTCCACATTCATAATATTTTGTAGTCAGTATTCAGGATTGTGCCCCTGAAACGCAAAGATAGCTAAGTATTATACCTATAACAAACCTTCGTTGCACTTATTTAAACAACTTCATCAGTCGGGTTAAAAGTATCCTATAACCATCAAATTGTTATTATGGCTGGGCAGGTATTTAAAATCTTCAATCTTGAGTTACCTATATTTTTCAATTTTAGTAACATGGTCTAGTCTTTACTCTTTAGGTACGGAAACAGAACCCTAAAAAAGGATGCATTGCATTGTGTTGAAACTAGTGCCATCTATTTCATAAGATATAAGGAGTTTATTTTGCCTACTTGACACTAGATGGCGCTGTAATATGTGTTATTTTTACTATGTGTGTAATGTATATATAAACGAATATATTTTTAACCAATGTAGTAATTACTTTATTATCCATTTGGTATGTGTTAAATAATACAAAATCATAACGATTTGAGATAAATTGGAGAATATACACTTTCTGAAAACACGTCCTAACAGTGTTTGCTTTTTACGCCCTCTAGTGTGAAGTAGCGCAAGCAGTATTAGACATGGCAGGTAAAGTATCGTTACACTATTTTGCTCGTATTGCTGCTAGATGGCGTTAAATAAAGCAAGTTTTATCTTATTACTCTTAAAGAATTTGTGTGCTACTCATAACATAATACACCGGGGAATAATGTTTTTTTTTTAAAACGACTAAAATATTTTTTATTAAAAAATATTAATAGCCACCCACATTCCTAAAAAAAAGTACAGATTATTCTGTAGCTACCTATAAAAAAAAACCGGCCAAGAGCATGTCGGGCCACGCTCAGTGTAGGGTTCCGTAGTTGCTCATCCTTCACAAGAGACGGTCAAAGACGGAAAGACGGAAAAAGGTCGTAAACGCCAAAGTAACTGTAAATTTTACTTATTACCTTCTGGAAGTCAACTTACGTCATTTTAAAGAAAATTATGAAATTTTGCGATAACTCAAAAACGGATGGACCGATTTTGTTCAATATAGTTTTCATTGAAAGTACTTATAAGGCCTCATTTTCATGAATTTTTCCATATTTTTTTGACCCGTGGTTGAAAAGTTAGAGGGGGGGGGACACTATTTTTTTTAGTTTCGGAGCGAATATTTACAAAAGTGCTGACTTTATCAAAAAGTAATGTTTGGAGACCCCTATTATTTTTAACAGACCTATTTAACGACACCCCACGCACTAGGGATGGAACGAAAAAAAAAATTCACCCCCACTTTAGGTGTACGAGAGGTACCCGAAAAAAACATTTTTTTTTAGTTTTTATTTTACCGTTTTGTCGGCGTAATACATACACACATACTCATACCAAATTTCAGCTTTTAGTACTAATGATCACGGAGCTAAGCCGCGGACGGACGGACAGACGGACGGACGGACAGACGGACATGGCGAAACTATAAGGGTTCCTAGTTGACTACGGAACCCTAAAAAGATGAAAGTGTTTTCTCCCACTAGGTACTAGGGTTACTCCAATCTTCCAAATTCATCCTTCGTTCATCGTGCCGTCCTGCTCATTCAAATAACGTATGACAAGAGTTTGAGAGGGATGAACTTCGAATTTCGAAATTTGGAGTAGCCCTTGTGGCCTGGAAAGAAGATCGCAAAACTGTTTTATTGTGCTCACAGAATTACACGGCTGGAGTGGCAATGGCTGGGTCATGTAGCCCGGAGAATGGATGGCGGCCATATTTTTTAGGATATGACTTGAACTGTTTCAGGGCTGTTTAGCCCTCACTACCAGTAGTCGGACTTTGTGTGGGAGTACTTCTTTGTGGTAGTACTTTTATGTGGTACCTAGTACTTTTGTGTGGGTTACTTAACCCGCTAATGGGTTAGAGTTGGAGTTGCAACTGCAACCACGTATAGGAAGGCGAAGCGTGGGTCGACCCCCGGCTGGGTGGATGACCTTTGTGGATCGCACTTTGTGGCGGGCTAGACGGCACCCCCGGCTGGGTGGACGGATGACCTTTGTGGATCGCACTTTGTGGCGGGCTAGGAAGGCTTATGTTCAGCAGTAGACGTCTGTGGCTAATAGATACTCATAGATATATATAATTACTTATCTCATCCCGATACTCAATGCTTATTGCTTGGCAGAGAATATAATGAATTTGCATGGACACATGTTGCGGTATAATTATGTAGTAAAACGAATTAGCAACAGCGTGTTAAAACTTTATGATTCTTACAAGTTAATAGAACCTACCTTGCAATGAGACTCGTACAATTCATACATAGTGTAACTGTAAAATAGTTTGAATGGCGTATTTTACATGTCTTCAAAGAGATTATGAACACGTTGATGGGTTATCTTAGAATAGTCAATATTGGCAATTAAAGATTTAAAGCCTCATTTTTATTAATAATTATTACAATGGAAAATAAACTATACATACTAAAACTTAATTAAAAAGAATCCCCCAGTACTGAGGCCGTCTGAGGCATCGTCCCCAACACGCTCGCCGCGTTTCCTCTTTGACCGCGAGGCTCAGTCTTTGAGCGAAAAAGGAGCCCAGCCCGCTCTGATATTACCAGATAAAGATTTGCCTTTGCATGACTTACCCACTCATGTCTTGATATAAGATTTAAGATTAATATGAAACTAAATTAATATGTAAATTACTATATTTTAAGATTAATATGTAAACTACGACTATTATGGCGAAAACGGGAGATCGGGCCATGTGGCGAACCCTGGGGGAGGCTTACGTCCAGCAGTGGACTGCAATAGGCTGAAAAGATGATGATGATGATGATATATACTATATTTCATTTCAGTCATCGCAAGTCGTAATCGATGGTCGTTGGGGCAGAAAGGTTCTTGAGTGGCGACCGCGGACCGGAAGACGCAGCGTGGGAAGGCCCCCAACAAGGTGGGCCAACAACCTGCTTAGTGCGGCAGAAATTGGATGAGGGTGGCGCAAGACCGATCGTTGTGGGGAACTTTGGGGGAGGCCTTTGTCCAGCAGTGGACGTCTATCTGCCGATATGATGATGATGATGATGATGATGATGATGAAATCGCCACCGAATGTCAACTTCTGCACGTCTAACACAACTGTTACACGCCACTCAAAACGAAAAACACGGATAGCATTAGCAACGTCTTCTTGTCGAGTAACTAGGGAATGCAAACCGGTAATATTTCCCATGAAAATTACCGGTAATCCGGCAATTCCCGGCGGCCGGCAGTCCCGGGTTCGAATCCCGGCCGGGCAAATATTTGTGTGATGAACTCGAATATTTGTTCTTGGGTCATGGATGTTATCTTTATATGTATTTATATATTATGTATATCGTCGTCTAGTACCCATAGTACAAGTAGTTAGGGACTAGGTCGATTTGTGTATGATTGTCCCATAATATTTATTTATTATTTAATTTCCATGCGAAAAATTACCGGTTTGCATTCCCTAGTTACGAGTTTGTTAACTAGGGAAAGCAAACCGGTAATATTTCCCACGGAAATTACCGGTACCTAATTTAACTTTTATCCGCCAATTTCCATGCAAAAAAATTACCGGTTTGCATTCCCTAGTGGCAATCCCACTGAGCAAACTGACATTAAAGACCAAGTGCGGGTAGTTCGCAATACTCGCGCGACCAGACGTTGACGTTCTTCAGTCCTTTCGAAACCATGGACGTAACATCACGTTCGAAACGTCGAGGTACTTAATTAAATAAACCCTTTTTGAACGCGATTAAGTCCCGTTTTGTTATAATAATACACTGAAAAAAAAAAAGATTTGTTACCATTAGCCCAAATGTTAGCTGCTAGTTTATAAATCGGAGGACTGACAAACTGAGGGCTAATAGTAACCAAAATAAGTTGTGTAAAATTAGCATAATTTTGGTTACTACAGCACAAGTTGGCTATTTCTCAAGTTTCTAGGTAAACTAGTTAGATATTTTTCTTTCAGTGTATATAACAACATGAATATCGAATTAGGCCCGCTACATCACTATGCAGATAATCTATTTTCTCTTTGTTTTCCTTTTGTTTTTGCATGCCAGTTGCTTGTGAAATGTGTGAAACTTTATTAAATATAACCACCATTATGTACCATATTTTTTGCAAAAGAAAGACGCATTTGTATTTGTACGTATTCTTAGAAAAGTCAAAAAGATTCTTTACTTTGAAGTTATGAAGAAAAATCTTATGCTATTAAAAAAAATCTGTAGTGTATAGTCAAACTACTCCATTTTTAGGATTGAATTGAAAATCGTTTAATACCTATGTGTTTTCTTTTCAATAATATTTGTTTATGGTACACATGTACGGACAAAGTAGGAAGGAAAATGTTGTAAATTATAATGTAATATTATGTTACATCATTTGGTTATTTACAATATTTAAACGCATTCCTCAATTTTTAATATTTGTGCTTGGGTCATGGGCGTTCTATGTAAGTATTTAATATTTATCTATATAAGTATCTCAAAGCTCAAAGTCGCTCAACGAGCAATGGAGAGGGCTATGCTCGGGGTGTCTCTACGTGATCGAATCAGAAATGAGGAAATCCGTAGACGAACTAAAGTGACCGATATAGCTCACCGGATCAGCAAGTTGAAGTGGCAATGGGCAGGCCACATAGCACGCAGAGCAGATGGCCGATGGGGCCGAAAAGTGCTCGAGTGGAGACCTCGGACCAGCAAGCGCAGCGTAGGACGTCCACCTACAAGATGGACAGATGACCTTATAAAGGTCGCCGGAAGGCGCTGGATGCAGGTCGCTTCCAACCGGTATATGGAAGTCCAAAGGGGAGGCCTATGTTCAGCAGTGGACGTCCTATGGCTGAGATGATGAAGTATCTATATCGTCGTCTAGTTCACAAGCATTCTTGAGCTTAATTTGGGACTAGATCGATTCGTGTGAGGTTGTCCGATATTTATTATTTATAATTGCGGCTTCATACTATTAGCAAAGTTGATTGAAGTAGGGCGAATATGACAGCGTGGAGAGGCTTGCTGCGGAAACCGATACTTCGTTCAACTTCGCCTCGGCCAACTTCGGACGACTTCAGGAGTAGTTGCTAGGGTATTACTATAGTGGCTCTGTGAGCTGAAGACATCACAAGTTTGTTTCGAAATTTGTCATTTTGTATGTATTCTACCCCCATAATCACCGCCATTTTGAAAAAAAATCGTAAAACTAAATAGATAAAAAATAAATTAACAAAAAAGAACCGACTTCAATAAAACTTAAATGCCAAAAATAATAACCCAGATAAAATATAACCCATAAATAATAACAGATTACATTTGAATAACCCTTTGAATTCGGTGCAAAACCTCACGTAAACTATAATATATAAATATAATAATTTTGGGAAATATATGAAATATATTATGAGTTCCTATAAAATTTCAGTAATTCCTTCGATTCCTCATGGATCTCGTCATCCGATCTTCACCAAAATTTTATGGGACCAACCTTGAGATGTCTATTCATGAATCTAAGAAGAATTTTCCAAATCGCCTCATAAATGACGGAGTTCTGAGGTAACAAACATTTAAAAAAAACAACCGAATTGAGAACCCCCTCCTTTCTTTGAAGTCGGTTAAAAAATATAGGTACTAATCGAATCTACCCATAAACTCTATTCTGCTGTGCCACGCGGTGTTACCCGCTCATCCCACGGGAACACTATATTTTTTCGGGCTAAAAAGTAGCCTATGTGTAAATCCAGGGTGTCAGCTACCTTCATACCAAATTTTATCAAAATTGGTCCAGCCGTTTGAGCGTGAAGAAGTAATAAACGTACACATGAACACGGTCACAAACTTTCACCTTTATTGGAGCGGAGCGAGCGAAGCGAGCGAAGCTCCCATGGATCGACTCGAATGGACTTTGTAACAATGCGCAGATCTCAGCGAGTTCTCAACCGATTTTAGAAATGTTTGTTTTAAAATGCACAAATTAAATTTCGCTAGGTCGTGACGAAGAGAAAATTTCGAAAAAAAAAAGAAAAAAAAAACTCCGCTCCAATCTATGGTGCAAGCTTAGCCGGTGGCTGACTCTGCATCGACCTAGTAATATTCCTCTAGTAGCAGTAGTCCGGTTATTAGTCCGGTTGACCGAACTAGTGCAACTTTTCAGTAGCAGTAGTTCGGTTGAAATATAGCACCGAACTACCGATACTCTTTAGTAGCAACAGTTCGGTTTGTATAATATCAAGAATAAAATTGTTCAATACACTTTCTTACTTTATTGTTATTTTAAAATCAACACGTAACCACGTTGTATAAAAATAATCATTGGTTAAAAACATTGCAATTAAGCCATGCAAACTCTTTTACTTTTAATAGAGTGATAAATATTTTGAAAATGGTTCAGTTTTTTTTGTTTGTAATAGAGGACGCCGAGGAGAGTTGAACTGTGGAACTGAATCTAGTGCACTTTTAATTACCTAGTTGTTCGGCATTTTACATTGAAAGTTTCCATAGAGTGTCAACTACTTATATGAGTTACCATTGTTACTCAATATTTACAAATAATTAAATGTATTTCATTTATTCACTATTTATGGATAAATATTTCTAAAAATTTATTTCAGCTGATCGACGCTTCGGGAGACCCCAGAACTGGCGCTTACCTCATTCAGAGAATCTCTCTGAATATACAAAGAGGTAACGCCCGCCAGCATACTGGGGACCACGCCGCAGGCGGACCTCTTAGATGGGATACTCTTTTTATGACCCTTTTTTTTAAATTATATTATAGGTTATTTAGAGTAAGCTTTTATACATACCTTTTTCTTCTATGTAATTAAATAATTTATTAACTTAAAAGCAAAAGAAATAAAAGAAATTACCTCTCAACTAGGTAATCCCATTTAGAACTTTCTATAGGTACGCAGTTGTTACTACACTAATACCATATACGTCATACTATAGCAACTTGACCAGCCAATAGCAGTCCACCGGGTTATTATTGCGGTCTGTGAAACCCCAAATGATAGCTTACTTTGTTCATATTATACATATACATATATATAGGCGGCTGGTTTCTCCAATTTGAAATTATATTTTAAGGCCTTGTATAAACGCGCATACCTACAAGTTAATGCCGTTTTTTAGGGTTCCGTAGTCAATTAGGAACCCTTATAGTTTCGCCATGTCCGTCTGTCTGTCCGTCCGTGGCTTAGCCATTAGTACTAGAAAGCTGAAATTTGGTATGAGTATGTGTATATTGTGTATGTATCACGCCGACAAAACGGTAAAATAAAAACTAAAAAAAAAGATTTTTTTCGGGTACTTCTCGTACACCTAAAGTGGAGGTGTTTTTTTTTTCGCTTAAACACTAGTGGCTGGGGTGTCGTTGAAAAGGTCTTTTAAAAAGAAAAGGGGTCTTCAAACATTTTTTTTTTAAAAAGTCAGCAGATTTGTAAATATTCGCTTCGAAAAGAAAAAGAAATGTGCTCCCCCCCTCTATGTTTCTACCATGGGTCAAAAATTATGGAAAAATTCATGAAAATGAGGCCTTATACTTTCAATGAAAACTATATTGAGTATAATCGGTTGAGCCGTTATCGAAAAATTTCATTTTTTTTTTAAATGACGTAAGTGCCGCGCGGTGTCCTTATACTTCGAACGTTGCACATATTAGTAAAGTGCCATACTACACTAAAACATTCCGCTCAATCTGGCGCGTATAATCGATAAGTTCCAGAAGGTAATAAGTAATTACAGTTACTTTGGCGTTTACGACCTTTTTATAGAGCTTAAAATCTTTCTCGTAAAGGACTCTAAAGGGTCTATTGTGAAGGATGGGCAACTACGGAATCCTACACTGAGCGTGGCCCGACATGGTCTTGGCCGGTTTTTTATTCACAATCTGACCGGCGATTGAGCTCAGTATCACCTGATGGTAAGTGACTACGGGGTCGAGGATGTAGCTTGCTGGTTCAGCAATAGCCTGTTCACTAATACACACGATGGGAGCGAGTTCCATTCCTTACCGGTTCGCATTAGAAATGATGAAGCAAATCGCTTCGTGCGAATAAGCGTTATACTGACAACATAAGGGTGAAGTCGCTCCCCTCGCCTGCCCGTCTTCGCGAATATTGTCGCACGATATAGCATCGCCCGTCACTCTCATAGTACAGCGAAGAAAGAGATAGGTAATATTTCTCGCGTAAGAAAGAGTCGCGTGTCACAGTTGTGTTAAAGGTGCTGGTTGTCCGATGGTGAAACGGGGATGCCGGAATTAAATCGTGTAATTCCTGCGCACAGTCTAAAATAGATCCAATAGAAACCGACATGCTGGCAACTTTAACTACTATCGTGCGCGTGACCTTTTTTACCGTAGTCGTATTAAAAGTATCCTATAACCATAATTGTACTTCAGCTGTCCCTGTACTTAAATTGGTCAAATTCCGTCCATCTGTTTCGGCGTGATGGGAGGACAAAGAAAATTTTAACAATAAATGGCGCTGTACGGCAAGTGCACATACAATTTAAAATCAATGAAACGCCGTACCATGGGTATAAGAATACCAAATTACAGCTGTCTGGTACTAAAAATCTCTGCTACGTCGGACGGAGAGTCCGACGGACAGACGAACAAGACGGAACTACTAAGATTCCTAGTTTTATAGCCGACTGTACTTTTCTTTGAACATCCGTCAATTGCTCACTGAGACTCCATAGGATTGCTTTACCTAGATATCACAGAGTTTCTAGGGTCACCTTCCGGCTCCATCATCAGACCAGCTCATGAGGCTGGTCTGATGGTCGTGTTTTTAGGGTTTTGTATTTCATTTCTATGTTGAAGTTTATTTTTTATTCATTTAAGTAGGAGATTTCAAAATTGTGTTCTATACCAAAGTTTAGGAAATATTAGGCTATGAATTTACTAAGAATATCGGCTTCTAATAAACATAATATATTCAGTTTAACTTAGTATTAGGTTCAGTTGGGGCATTGCACATTTAAACTTAAAATGTTATATTTACTTATTTTATTGTCGAAGCGGATTAGGCCAACATTTTCTCTTTTTTTCCCCTAAAATACGCCCCGTGGAAATCGGGTAGCATGGACGCCTCGCCAGTAGGGTAGTAAAGGAAACAAAAGTTTTAATTCACATTCATATAGATCATATATTTCTCTTTTAATTTCAAATAATACACCTCGTCTTCGATTGCACGTACACTTACAGCTAACTTAAACAAAACAACAGTTACAACCATCGTATAGTAAAACGTATTGAGAGAACACGTCTGAAAACAACGACGTAATTCAAAACGGAATATTAATGAACGTCTTGAAGATATTAAACGTCTAATATTGATTTAAACTTGCACGATTTTGGTACAGTCGTGAACTTTTTGAACCTTGTCATAATGACACAAAGTTTACAATTGCTTCTAAATTAAGGTTCATTATCATTATATTATCATAACAAAAACGGGACGTATGAATATTATATAATTACCTTGTGCTGGTAATTTTCTGACGTTTCAACCGTCTCGCCACGATCATGGTCTCGGAACGTGGGAAAATCACTAGCGCAAGTTGTCTGTCTATAAAGTTTGATAAAAAAACTTTTTTTAAACTTTATTTAGAGTTTTATCATTTTTCCCTTTTTTGTCGTCACATTGAATAAATGCTTTTTAAATTTCGTTTACTTTGCATCGAAGCGAAAGATTACTCAAACATTTATAATTTATTTATCGCCGGATAAACGTGACCAGCTGAAAATGCCGACTAACTCATCAACTCATCATAATTAATAATTTCAATTATTTTATGAAAAAACATTTCATATTTTATTTCCATTATTATAAAAAAAGTTAGTCACCGTTTTCATATAACATTTTATAACTAGGTCAGTTCAAAAACTAGTTCGTTTTGAATTAAATCGCCATTGTTTCAAACAGTAAAACCACAAAAGATGTGCGTCAATCCTTATTTCGCCATTTTTTATGGTTCTTTAGTAGGTATTCATTTTGGATGAGTTTTAAACGTCATAAGTTATGTAGTATTTAACTATGCAACTATATTCCATAGTGCTATACATGATCGCAGGGCTAAACAGTTTCCTAAAAAAGGTAATAGCAAAAATGATGTGGGTGTACATACAATATATAGATTACTATAAGTGTGTTTCCTGTTATTATACACAAACATATATCTTGGAATAAACATTATTAAAAAAAAAATAAAAAAAATCAATTAAAATAATATGTGGTGACTCTTTTCTATCTTTAAATACGTGTAGGTAGTAGGTACATGTATGTTATGGAACTTTTACCTCATATATTAAATTATTATAGTCATGGGGAAATCATAAATCACCTGGTCATGAAATACCTATTGCAAATATTATGTGCCAATCGATATAAACCGCACGTATATTGTAACGACCATTATTTACGCATAATATGCATATAGGAGTTTAAAATAATCAATAGGTATTAGGTTTAAACATACCTTATAATTATAAGGTATAGATAAAATATTTGATTTTGAATGTTTTATATAATATATTTATGGACGGGAGGTTTTAGGATCACTACACCTTCTTTTAAATGCAGTATTAAGTATATAAACAACAAATAATAGGGGACAATCTTACTCAAATCGACCTAGACCCAAACTAAGCAAAGCTTGTCCTATGGGTACTAGACGACGATATACATAATATATAAATACATATATAGATAAAATCCATGACCCAGGAACAAATATTCGAGTTCACCACACAAATATTGGCCCTGGCTCAGTAGGCAGGTGCACTAAAACTGCGTCGTCAAATTACCTAAAGTATATCTAGAGAAGACTGATGGAACTACGGTAACTGTAGTTTACAAATAATTGGCAAAAACCACATAAGAAAAGATCGAAAAAAGTTACAATATTAAAAACTCTTTAGGAAAGTAGGTTTTACGTTCCCACTTTACGGTCATAACTGCATCCAAAACGAATGGTAACATTAACGTACACACATTGTATTGAAAACTGACTAACTGCGAGTCCTATGATTCAATTATTACGTATTTTATTAGTAATACAATTTACCGAATGACGTCTCATTGAGCAATAAGTGGTAACTGACGTCAATCGCTTGTAATATTTTAAATTGACAATTAATTGAAAAAATCTAGTTACATTTACTTCATTTACCCTCCTTTCGAAACAATATAAACGTGATTCTAAACGAAATCTTATAAAAGTTATTATTTAACGTTTATAAAACGCTCGTTGTATAATTTCTTTAATTTGTTACAGTACCTGTATAATTGTAAAATGAAGTATTATCTAACTTCTCAAATATGAGCTAATTATTTAATTTTAGTTATACATAGTATGGTAATTTCAATCCACATCAAGAACAGAGAAAGAGAAAAATTATTCTATCAAATTTGATAGTTATTAACTAAATACGTTTTCGTAATGTAAATATATTTGAACTACGCGTGAACCACCGCACGCTAAGTAACATCAGCATACATCTATAAAAGATGATTTAAAAGGTAAGTATACAAACATACAACTTTTCGTAAAGACACAGTTTTGTACTGTCAGTTTTACATCGTACATCAAAGACCCAAGAAGGACGTAACTTAAAAACTAATTTAATAATTTACTCTGTTAGAAAAATGATAATCTGAAGTTAGAATTAATGGTATCAAGATGAGAAAATGAAAGTGACTATTTACAGGAAACGATTCGGTTTATCTTACATCACAGCTATCGCCTGAGAGTCGCAAAATTAACTCTAAACAATGTTAAAATTGTCAAAAAAATAAGCTTTATTGTTAACCTTAAACACATTAAGTAATAATTTGTCAAAACTAATCTTTGGTTAGCAGATCTTTTCTTGTCATAATTTCCTTTTTGCACGACGGCGATTCTCGTTAAGAGGCTACGCTCACTGGCGATTTGCGGGCGAGTTCGCAGCGAGTTTACTACGAGGCGCCATATATGAGTACCGCGGTGTACTCGCCTCACTATCTACTCGCACGCAAATAGCCAGTGTGCTAAGGCTCTAATATAATTTCAATATCTTACCTAACACTGAGAAGACGAAGCTTAACAACAAGTGAAATAATTAACCACCTTTAATTATATCTATGATCGATCACGCAAAATAACTACGCAAATAGAGATGAAAAATAAAATTAAGTACATTCATTGCTTAACAACTAATTATGGCAACTCGACTGACATCGGAAACTGGAGACTTAACTTACGTACAAGTATAAATAAATCGGAATGTTCAATTGTTCAACTGTGCTTAACACTATTCATAAAATGCTAACAACAATGAAAACATCAAAAATACTTTATCAAAAATTCGTCTGAACAACCTTCGAGTCCGACCGAAGCTCTTAATTAAAACCGTCCGTAAAAATACTTAATTACGATTAAAAATTAATTTGGACATTTAACAAGTCGGGCGTTCTAATAATTGACGGGGCAAACCGCTCTCCGGGCATAACTTCTGTCTGTCTAGCACAACTATGCTTCGCGACTCTTGTCGCGCGAGATAGCGCTACCTGTCACACTCTCCCATCACTGCACAGAAAGAGACGAGGAATTATCTCGCGCGAGAAATAGTCGTGTATGTCAGTTATGCTAGGTGCTGGACCATCGGACAGAATCCGAGCTCTGCTCCGACACCCAAAACATTCTGGAAACACCTATCTAGCGGGGTCCACTCTACCTCGTATCACCCTTCCACGATAGAACATTGAAAAGTATCATCTCTCAAACATTTTTACGATGTTACTTTCCTTTTTAGCTATTCAATTTCAATAAAATTACTACTTAACTATGTATATTTTTTGCAAATAATCAACAGTATCATGAATTAGTCTTTAAATGACAAATACGGATATGAACATTTATGGCGCTACATGTTATTTATTAAAATCCGGGGTTTTTGGCGCATGAAAGGTTTGACGCCTATTGTCCTAGTGTTAAATCATCTGTGCCCCGAAAACCCGCCCGGGGTAAGTTTATGATGCTAGCTTGTAAAGAAGTACTGTTCTGTTCTTAAGGTCAAGTGGAAAATAAGTCTATCGTGGGAGATGTTGGTGAGCTTCCAATCCCTTAATTTTTTGTGTGGCGAATACCAGTATTCTCCATACAAAAAATCCCGGGTCCGCAAGCCTGGTCGAGCGTCCCCTCAAACCGTAGCCTATCACAACGTACTACACTAGCGCTCTTACTACGGCCCTATCTATCTTAAACTAGGAGTACATCTCGTAACTGTCCAATTCAGATTTCACTTTGAAGTCAGGGTTGTCTGTCTTGAAGTCGGGTCCCTTGGGGCCGAACTGGTAGACCAGACGGGCGGTGGGTACGGAGACCAGGACCGACTGCCTGTAGTGGTACCGCATGGCTCGGCTGAACTTCTCGAAGGTCATGTTGTCGTTCTGCTTCATCTTGCCCCATAACTTGGCCACTTCGTCTGGTTTCACGAACCTGGAAAGAGAGAGGAGTTGGTTAGGGTTGTGTTCTTTGTACTTCTGAGTTTCAGTGGGGCTTTAAGAAGGACGTAACTTAAAAACTAATTTAATCATTTACTCTGTTAGAAAAATGATAATCTGAAGTTAGACTTAATGGAATCAAGATGAGAAAACAATTGAAGTAACTATTTACAGGAAACGATTCAGTTTTATCTTACAGCACAGATTTCGCCTGAGAGTCGCTAAAACGATGTTAAAATTGTCAAAAAATACGCTTTATTGTTTTCGTATTTGCAACGTATCGTAATTGTGTAATGGTTTTTGTTAAAGAAATTAAATAAGCTGTAAACTTAAAGATGTATATTCATTTAAATTAAAATAATATAATTGCTAATTATACAACACGCTATGGCCGTAGTCGAGACAAGAGAAAGTAAAAAAAATGTTGCTAGTTTACATTTTGGCCATTAACAAGGGAACGAAAACAAAGCTTTCTCTTCATGAACTGTTTCTTAAATTTTGCGTAAATGAAGCAAGTTACCCAATAAAAAGAGTAAGATTTTTTTTTTTTGTTAAAGGTAAAGGTTCATGTGGAAATAGGTTGTCTTATAGATGTTACATAATTTTCAAGTGAAAATAGCAGTAAATATTACAACACTTACAAAGAATGTTAGGTTATGGGAATTTCCGTGGTGGCCTTGTGGTATGAATTGGTCCTTATCGTAAAGTACCGGATTCGATTCCCAATATGGACCATGACCACAATAGAATATTCCTTTATGCTTAATCTGCCATGCGTTATAGTAATGGCTGCCTAATGAGAACGATAACAGATCGATATGACTAATTAAAGAGAAATAAAGTTATCGAAGGAAATCCGACGCTCGATAAAGCTTCCTTGTAAGTGTGATAAAAAATAATGAGTGGCTAAACCGATATTAAAATTGGCTTTGTTTAAAGCAACTATAGGTTGGCTGAAACAGTTTTAAGGTTAAAAGGTTACGTATGACGACAGCTTCTTCACTTTATACTAGTTTGATCACGAAAATGTTTTATTACTTAAACAAATTATGTTGCACAGTGTGTGAAAGAGTTCAGCTGTCTCGTATTATTTAGTACATAAAAATATGTTTTTGGATCAAAGTGATATGTATAAGTTGATGCATTCACAACTTTAATCCGGCATCAGAACATACGAAAGTATTTTTGGCCAAGCTGAGACGATTCGTCCGCTCGGTCAGTATAAACGGTTTATGTAAGGATTTTCGCCACCAACTGAGCCTTTAAGTCATCAGTGTAGCCTCGACCGGAGAGTACATAGATAACCATAAAACAAATAGGGTCCTTGGACAATGCACAATGTCACAAACGACATCGCGGCAAAGGTGAGGCACGTGACCGTCACAATCATAAGTGTGACACTTGATTGGATGCCTCATTGCTCTAAGCAAATGTTAGTCAGTCAAGACTTAGGAAAAATTAATATTTGACTCAGAAAAAAAATGTGACGATCGATTTACCCGTTATAGGTAGAAGTATAAGCCCCATAGGGTGTTTTAAAGCTTACGCCATATTGCGGATTTTTAGTGGTAGGTACTAATTTATTTTACTGATAACGACAAATTTAATGGTCCCTGACGATGACGTTGAAAGTCGGCGAAAGTCACTGATGTAAATAAAGAGGAAACAACACAATTTCGCAAAAACTAATAGGAATATCTGGTAATATCAGAGCGGGCTCCTTTTTCGCTCAAAGACTGAGCCTCGCTATTCAAAGAGGAAACGCGGCGAGCGTGCTGGGGACGATGCCTCAGACGGCCTCAGTACTGGGGTATTCTTTTTAATTAAGTTTTAGTATTGTTACGCCGGTAGGTTAGGTCAAAAACTTTGAACGTCAATTTCAGTGCTTTAGAGGTGTTTTCAGCAGGCTGAAAAGTCATTTCAGGCCGTTTCAGAAGTTGCTCTATCACATATCTAAAGATCGAAATTTCACCCAAGTTGCCGTCGTTTTCAGGCGCCTGAAACATGTTTTCAGTCCGTTTCAGGGCACCCTCTATCAGATGACGCCATAACCTGAAAACCCGTTTTCAGGCGTTTTCAGGACCCCTTATGGGCCTCTGAAGCACAAATCGTTATATGGCGAAATATCCCGTAGGAGTGACAGAGATAGTACTAGTAGAAAGAGATAGCTATACTCGGAACATTCGAGAAGGGAGTGACAGAGAGTGCACCTTTAGAGAGAGACATATATGGCCTCGAATGTTCTCGGCCCTCACACTGGACCTTACTAGAATATTCGCGATATGTGTGGACAATGGGTCTAGAGCGGTTCCGTGGAATATAAAAGGCGCCGACGGCCGGCGCGAGTTAGTTACATTTTAACTGCGATCGAATGCTAGTACAAGGATAATCGGAGAGAAAGACTCTTGAGTGATTAGTGCGCTTTAAGTACAGTTCGTGTGAATAGCGAGTGCGTTATTTGTGTAATAGTGTTTGTGTTAATTAGTGGATTTTAAGTACAGTTCGTGTGAATTGTAAGTGCGTAATTTCGGTAATAAAGTGTGTGTTTTCATTTGTGGATTAATTTGTGCTTTTCTATCAAATACGAACCCCACGCTCGTAACATTTGGTGTCAGAAGTGCGGATAGAAAATGCCGTTAATGCCACGAGAAACCGAGCCGAAAGGAGTGACGACGCGAAGCCAAACTTCTGGACCTGGAGATTCTACGCCTGGTTCCTCGGATTCACCTGCTCAACCTGCACAGGGAGTGGACCTCAACGCCATCTTTGTCCTCCTAAAAGAACAGTCGAGGAAACAGGACGAACAGGTGAGGAAACAGGACGAACAGGCGAGGAAACAGGACGAACAGGCGAAGAAACAGGACGAACAAGCGAGAATGCTCCGTGAGGTACACGAGTCCATGACACAATGGAAGAATGAAATGCTTGAGATTCAGGAAAAACTGGCCGACATGGACATAAAATTGGAAAGTCGAGTCCATGAGGTCGATGAAAAGGTGGAAACTGTCAAGGAGGACGTCGAAGCCTATAAGAACCGCCTCCAGAAATTAGAAGTTAAAGTGGCTAATGGTCCCAGTACCTATGTACCCGACGCATCGGTGGCCGGAGGCGGCAGGTTCAAGGTACCACCTTTTGATGGTAGTTCATCATGGACAGCCTACAAACTGCAGTTCGAGTCTGTCTCCCGGGCTAATGGCTGGAATAAGGAGCAAGCCAGAACAGCACTGACGTTGGCGCTGCGTGACGAGGCCCTTACCATACTTGAAGCTCTGGGAAACGACCAGACGTACGAACGCCTTCTAGAAGCTTTGGAGGCACGTTACGGCGACAGTCATCTGGAGCACGTATACCGAGCTCAGTTGAAAGATAGGACGCAAGGACGTAACGAGTCCTTACAGCAGTGGGCCTTGGAGATCGAGAAGTTGGTTAGGAAGGCCTACCAACGCACGTCAGCGTCGTTCGTTGACAGTATGCTGGTGCAAGCCTTCATTGATGGGATCCGGGATCTGGAAGTGAGGGCAGCCGTGCGATTGGGACATCACGGCAGCCTGAAAGATGCCGTAGCCCACGCTCTTGAGGTGGAAGCCGTACGACAGGACTCATCCAGGCCTTTCAGGGTGCGAGAAGTGTCGACTTCGAAGCCGGTGGATTCTCGCCGCGAATTTGGGCCACGTTGCTACCATTGTGGAGAACGTGGTCACCTGCAGTCAGGCTGTCCGAAAAGGACTAGGAGGGACAGAGACCCCGCTCCAATGGTGAGGACAATAGGCTCTGTGGAGTCAGAGCCCCAACAGGGAAACGAATAAAAGCCAGGACTATGGGACGAGTGCTGGCTGGTGGTCGAAATGTCCCAATTATGATCTCACAGGCGAACGACGGGAATAGTCTGGTTGTCAAAGGAGAAATTTGTGGTATAGCATGTCTCCTAACCATAGACACCGGAGCTTCTCGGACTGTGATCAGCTCTCGGCTACTGAGACACCTGACCAGAGATCATCTAGTCCGACCTAGACATCTCCACTGCTACCGGCCAGTACATTTCCGTCCAAGGAGAACGAGAGTTGGCTGTGAAAATAGGTGAAAAAGAATACTGGCATAAAGTGATCGTTGCTAACATCGTGGACGACTGCATTATTGGTTTGGATTTTATGAGGAGATATGACTGTAAAATCGACTTGAAGGTTGGAGTTCTAAAGTTTGGAGTTGATGAGATTCCAATACAAGGTGGAGTAAATGGAAATGTCTACTGTACCAGGAGAACCATTCTTCAACCAAGGTCGCAGGTTTTAGTTCCAGTGAAATTGCCGAACTCCACAAGGCCGCAATCTCACCGCTGTGTGGTGGTGGAGAGGTTGGATGGTGATAAACCGTGGATAACAGCCCGTACAATGGTAACCACGGCATCTACAGCATTTGTAAGGATCCTTAATCCAAGTGACACGGAATGCGTCCTCAATAAAGGAACGCTGGTCGGATCATGCGAAGAGATTTCTTGGATAAGAGGCTGTAGGGAATCTGAGGTAAGCGTGCAACCTGGGCATGTTAAGCCTTCAGTGGATGTTGAAAAATTACTAAATGACTCCAGGGAGCACCTTACCGAGGATCAATTCCTTAAGGCGCGTAGTTTACTGCTACGATATCGCAACGCCTTTTCTTCGCATGACGATGACATTGGAAGAACTGGAGTGGTTCAGCATGAGATCGACACTGGGGAAACTATGCCTATCCGACAGCGCCCTCGGAGAGTTCCAGTAGCTCGGGAGAAGGAGGTTGAGGGCATGATCGAGGAAATGCAAAGAAGCGGCGTTATTGAACCTTCAACAAGCCCGTGGTGTTCTCCCGTAGTTTTGGTTAAGAAGAAGGACGGCACCATGAGATTCTGTATTGACTACCGTCGACTTAATGATGTAACCAAGAAGGACAGTTATCCACTTCCACGAATCGACGACACTTTAGACACATTGAACGGAATGAAATGGTTTTCAACGTTGGATCTGAAAAGTGGCTATTGGCAAGTCGAAATCAAGGACAAGGATAAGGAGAAAACGGCCTTCTCTACTGGCAAGGGACTCTGGCAGTTCAATGTTATGCCATTTGGACTGTGTAATGCACCAGCCACATTTGAGAGATTAATGGAACAAATATTAGCTGGGCTTCTAGGAGAAACTTGCTTGGTCTATTTGGATGACATCATTATCGTTGGTAGAGACTTCAACGACCACTTGAATAAATTGGAGCAGGTGCTAGCCAAACTACGAGGGGCAAATCTGAAACTCAGTCCGAAGAAATGCTCGTTTTTCAAACGTAAAGTGAATTACTTGGGACACGTGATTTCAAAGGACGGCATCCAGACAGATCCTGAGAAGATTAGCGCCGTGAAGGATTGGCCGACGCCAAAAGACAAGACTGCAGTACGTGCCTTTTTGGGGCTTTGCTCATACTACAGACGTTTTGTAAAGAACTTCTCGGATATAGCAAAGCCTTTGCATCAACTAACGGAAGAAAAACGATCATTTGACTGGAACGAACAATGTGAGTCAAGTTTCAACGAGCTTAAAGGAAGACTTTGTGAAACGCCAATTTTGGGGTTTCCAGACCCGGAAGTGGATTTCATTGTGGACACAGATGCTAGCAACACTGGTATTGGAGGTGTCTTGTCGCAAAAGAAAGGAGACAACGAAGTTGTGATTGCATATTTCAGTAAGTCACTGTCGAAACCAGAGAGGAATTACTGTGTCACTCGGAGGGAATTGCTAGCAGTTGTCAAGACGTTACAGCATTTCAGCAAATACCTGCTGGGAAGGAAGTTTCGTATCAGAACTGACCATGCTGCTTTAAAGTGGTTGCTAGAATTTAAAAATCCCGAGGGACAAGTGGCAAGATGGATTGAACAACTGCAGGAGTATGATTTCATCATCGAACACCGTAGTGGAAAATCGCATGGAAATGCTGACGCCCTATCACGAAGACCTTGTGCGGACGACTGTAAACATTGCTCAAGACAAGAAGACAAGGAATGTGTTCGAATGATAAGAACTGATACGGTTAGCGACGAGTGGAGTGATGAAATCATGCAGCAAGCGCAACAAGAGGACCCTGACGTGAGACCCATTTTTGATTGGATTAATGCTGGTGCGCCTAAACCAAGATGGTGTGATGTAGCTCCGATGAGTGCAGTAACAAAAAGCTACTGGGCACAATGGGATAGCTTGGTTATGCATAATGGCGTTCTATGTAGAAAATGGGAATCAACAAATGGGAAGGATGCTCACCTGCAAGTCGTTGTCCCAAAGAAAAGGGTGAAAGATGTTTTGAGAAGCTTTCACGATGGAGCATCCGGTGGACACCTTGGAGTAAAAAGGACCCTAATGAAAATTCGGCAACGCTTTTATTGGATTCACTGTCGAGAAGATGTTGAAAATTGGTGTAAACGATGCACTAACTGTGCATCAGTCAAGGGACCGCATACCCGTAGCCGAGGAACACTCAAGTTGTACAACGTTGGAGCCCCTTGGGAAAGGGTTGCATTAGACGTCGCAGGACCATTCCCAGCATCTGACTCCGGAAACAAGTACATTCTTGTCGTGATGGATTACTTCACGAAGTGGCCTGAAGTATTTGCGATTCCTAACCAAGAAGCTGTCACCATAGCGGAAAAGCTAGTGAACGAAGTGTTTTGTCGCTTTGGAGTGCCACTCGAAATCCACAGTGATCAAGGACGAAACTTCGAATCTGCGGTCTTTCAGGAGACTTGTCGCATAATGGGAATTCATAAGACGAGGACCACGGCGTATCATCCACAGTCAGATGGAATGGTTGAGAGATTTAACCAGACACTGGAGAGACATCTAGCCAAGGTCGTTGAGAGCCATCAAAAAGATTGGGATCGGCATATCCCCCTCTTCCTGTTGTCTTATAGGTCGGCAACTCACGAAAGTACGGCGGTTACTCCATCGTATGCGAATTTTGGAAGGGAACTCCGTTTGCCTGCAGATCTACTGACTGGACGTCCGCCCGATACACCAAGGACCATCACGGAATATGCAAGTGATTTGCGGGATCGGATTGATGATGTTCACAGCCTGGTACGTGAACACGGGCTCCACGCTAGCATAAAGATGAAAACCCGATATGACCGGAAGTCTTATCAAGTGGGTTTTGAGGAAGGTTCGTTGGTGTGGCTACATAACCCTATGCGACGAGTAGGAAAGTCCCCGAAACTGTCTCCAAATTGGGAGGGGCCTTACAAGGTAGTCACTAAAATAAACGACGTCACGTATCGAATCCAGCGGAATCCTCGTAGTCCGAGCAAGATTGTTCATGTTGACCGGCTGGCCAGATACCACGGAAATAATGATGCTCGGGACGAGCATGTCTTAGGAGGGGGCAGTGTTACGCCGGTAGGTTAGGTCAAAAACTTTGAACGTCAATTTCAGTGCTTTAGAGGTGTTTTCAGCAGGCTGAAAAGTCATTTCAGGCCGTTTCAGAAGTTGCTCTATCACATATCTAAAGATCGAAATTTCACCCAAGTTGCCGTCGTTTTCAGGCGCCTGAAACATGTTTTCAGTCCGTTTCAGGGCACCCTCTATCAGATGACGCCATAACCTGAAAACCCGTTTTCAGGCGTTTTCAGGACCCCTTATGGGCCTCTGAAGCACAAATCGTTATATGGCGAAATATCCCGTAGGAGTGACAGAGATAGTACTAGTAGAAAGAGATAGCTATACTCGGAACATTCGAGAAGGGAGTGACAGAGAGTGCACCTTTAGAGAGAGACATATATGGCCTCGAATGTTCTCGGCCCTCACACTGGACCTTACTAGAATATTCGCGATATGTGTGGACAATGGGTCTAGAGCGGTTCCGTGGAATATAAAAGGCGCCGACGGCCGGCGCGAGTTAGTTACATTTTAACTGCGATCGAATGCTAGTACAAGGATAATCGGAGAGAAAGACTCTTGAGTGATTAGTGCGCTTTAAGTACAGTTCGTGTGAATAGCGAGTGCGTTATTTGTGTAATAGTGTTTGTGTTAATTAGTGGATTTTAAGTACAGTTCGTGTGAATTGTAAGTGCGTAATTTCGGTAATAAAGTGTGTGTTTTCATTTGTGGATTAATTTGTGCTTTTCTATCAAATACGAACCCCACGCTCGTAACAGTATGTATAGTTTATTTTTCATTGGAAACAAGACTAAACATTCCACTTTCAAGTGTTATTTTCAATATAAAGCCAAAACTATCCACAGGGATGAAAATCAAGCTTTTTTTTCAGTAGGATTCAGTATTTATATCGCAAGAAGAATGAAGGATTGAGCAACATTCCGGCAAACATGTTTTTGAATTTGGTTTATGACAAATCTTTGGCAAGTCGATACACACTGTAATTTTAAACAGTAACTTGAAACTTCAGCGTTTATTGACATTCTTACTAAGGGATTAAAACAAGATAAAAGTTTGTCTGGGTTTTGAAATAAAAATATGCAAGTACTAAGATTGTTGGTTACTCTTTGGTCAATATTGCCATACTTAGTTTTTATGTGTTTGACAGTTTATTTGCGTGGAAGAGTTATTGTGGTCCGACTCCAGAGTAATATGGGACAAAAATAGAATTATAAAAAAAAAATATACTTTTGTTAAAAACTCTAAGGTAATTTATTCACATTCACATTTCATCTTGTATAAATGAGACGGGGAAAAAGAAAACGTCTTTTATTTCCATGCACGGCCCACCCCACCATTAAAATAACATAAACAATCGTAATCGAGTCAAGTTCAACGAGATGGTAATAACTAGCCTCCTCATGTAATTTACTGCACATTAAACAGATGTAGCATAACCGTGTCAAGTTCCGATGCAAAGTGTCCAGATAATTGTCATCGGAGCCAAGGATTACTTGTCTGCGCGCGCGCAGACCGCCGTTACAAAGATATATCGCTTAATCTTAGCCTTACGTGGCGATTTGAACAACTTGGAACAAAGATTATTGCTGGAGAATTGCTTTTCTTTGTCGTTTTAAGGCTGTTTTGGGAATTAAGTTACAAAATTACTTAAATAGATATTTTCTTAATAAATGAATGCGGTATACTATATGCAAGGCACTTTGTAGTGCACCTGCCTACTGAGCCGGCGGTCCTGGGTTCGGATCCCGGCCAGGGCAAATATTTGTGAGATGAACTCGAATATTTGTTCCTGAGTCATGGATGTAATCTATATTTGTATTTATATATTATGTATATCGTCGTCTAGTTCCAACTTTGCTTAGTTTGGGACTAGCTCGATTTGTGTAAGATTGTCCCTTAATAATATTTATTATAAAGACTGAACAATTTTTGACAGACCTAATCAAACGTTAAACTAAATACACAGCATAGTGTAGTGAAACTGGTTTTAATTTGGATTAAACCAAACAGGAATGGTGACTGTTAAAATTTCAGTAATTTTGAAAATGAATCCGGAAATTACGTAAAGGATAACTATCAAAGGATTATAAAACACTTCTCTTTACTTTAGGTTAGGTTGGGTTAGGTTACCATATTATTTTGCGCGATAATTAAGTAGTTTTTAAGAATTACCGTAGAAACATTTTGTTGTGATAAAAACTGTAATCTCGTATTTATCAAGTAGGTAATGTGTCAACCTTCCGGCCTAAGAGATACTTGTTATCTTATCATACCACATTTGCGTATTTGTGTCTGTATGATAATCTAAATATTTGATTGATCTAGTTCTAGTAGATACCTACAATTTCTAATCGCCGAAAGTTGCCATGAATCAGCTAAAGAAAAATATTTCATGTGTATCTGATCTGATAATTGAATCTAAATCGTTGATGAATCACTGAAGTTATTGTAAACAAAATCTCCTTAAACAAATTTCATAAAACTTTGTCCCCATTTGAGCGGTTTCAAGACAAGCATGGAACGGATAATCATTTGTACATTGGAACGATGATGCTTCTGAAATGGGGATACAACTTAAGTGACCATGGCTAGTATTATGACAGGCTGTAATCATAAAAAGAACCGGTAGGCCTTAACAAATATAAAGTATGAGTAATGCAAGAAATCCTACAAAACGCAAGTACTCTGTAAAACGAGAAATCATAATCTACAGATATGAGAAACTGAATAAATTAGAGAAAAAGAAGATTGTAAAACTAGTCCACTACGTAAGTATATAATTCTTAAATAAGTTATTACTAACAAGTAAGTATAATGAAATGAAATAATTTATTCAGTAAGTAGGCCACAAGGGCACTTTTACAAGTCAGATCGTGAATCTACCGGTATTTCCCAATGTGCATTGAACCTCGGTTGTATTAAATAGAATGACCAGTTGACCATGCCCTTTGTTTCCTAGAAACTTATTTCGTCGAATGTTTAATTTCGCCGATAAATCGTTTCGCTGATTTTTTTCCTCTGTAGTCATATATATTTCATAATTTTTGTAAATACAATCATCCTATTGATTAGGTTAGGTTTGTTTTATAACAATCTCAAATAGTATACGGTTTCTACGTAATTATTTTTCGGCTTAATGAATCATTCGACGTATAATTCTAGGAGTCTAGACCCGGCCATATGGTCAAGAAAGACATAGGGTTGACATTCATCTGTAATATAAATCAGAGGTTAAATATAAATACAAAATCAAATCAAATCTACGACTATTACTCATCCGGAGTAGGGCTCTAACCCCTGAACTCCCACGACGCAACTTATGCTATGCGAAAGGATAATATATAAGGAGTGAAGTGAACCTTACCTTCAATGTAATTTGCCTCATGGCATTAAGTCCGCCTTTTGTACGATAAGTTTTCTTTTGTGCAATAAAGATTAAATAAATAAATAAATAAATGTACAAGAGACTCGTAATTGAGATGCCTGTGGATTCGTAATGGAGATTAAAAGGAAATCCGATCTCGCATTACGGGAAAATGCTAGGAAGATACAATAATAGAAGACTTGAATTGAATATGAATCCAAAGGCACATAAAACAATAGCATGTCACCGATTCCGTGCGCCCGCGACGGTTTCTTTAAATGAGATGTCAGTATGCATCCTGATTGCGATACAGTTGGCCAACGATTAAACACTTCATGGTATTGATTACAAAGCATTCAATGCAATAGTAACGCTGAATGCTACTTATAGATCAATTAGTGAGAAACAAGACCGATTGGCAAGCGTCATCCGTTATGAAGGTCTGAAGTCCGAACGATTTTCCTATAAAAAAGGGCTATTAGTCTTGGTAACAATCAAAGTGTGAAATAGTCTATTGTTAATCAGTAATTAATCGAGATTTTTGAAACCATTAAAGGGATCTTTGAGTTGTTGTTTGCCTATGATACACAGTTTGCCCAAAATCAGACTTGAGATTTTGAATATCAATATCGTTAAGAACAGTAATTTTTGCCCTTGTGGCGTATTTCATTGGCTTTTATCATATCGAAGAACCATCCAGTTTTTCTATCAATGTTAAAATTACATTGTAGGATTAGAAAGTGATTGCGTATTACATCAGTTTCTTCAGAGCTTATTCCATGAGTTTCGTAGGTTCAAGACATGTCTGGTTGGATCTGTCGAATGCAAGTCTACATAATGAAGAATTCCGTTGGTTTCTATCAGAACTAACTTTGGCCGATGCTTAGGTATACGCTGGTTCGTTTAGAACAGATTCCAACGGCGTGGCGTCCATAGAACAGCCACCAGCTTGCTCATTCTAGAGCGTTTCAGTAATATTTTAAGAAAAGAAGTCATGTTGTGTATTAGGCCTGCTGGAGCTGGCATGTTCATCAAAATGATCAAAACTCCTTAATTAGTAGATATAAAAAAAAAGAAATGAAGTCAGCCAATTCCACTCAGAAAGATTGTTGACGTAACGTCAATAACAGGTCCTAACCCTTTCATTGTCTCGAATAATTTTGCAGTTAGTTCTGTTGACTTCCCTCTCGATAGAACCTCTACTGGAGGTTTAAAGGCTAGATTATGAATGCAAGTTACTTTTGTTCCAGTTAGAACAATCACGCGATCCCGCGATTCCTCTTCTTAAATTCAAAAGCTGCGTTTTTGTCGGAGTAGCAATCGCCAGCCGTTTCTTTCTTGGGCTTTCTCCTTTACTTCTTGGTAACCTTTTCATGACTAACCTTTTCTTTTATCCCGCGATTTCCCATACTTAAAATGCCTGGATCGAAAGCCCTAGTTCCAATTAACATCATTGAATTGCATTGAACAGCCGTACAGTTGGTTCTTGCAGGCCAGGTTGGATGCGTGTCACGTTGGTTCCTTGGCCCGGTGCGCAAGGCCAGCCCGCGGCCTCGCCCGGACGCAGCGCGCATCCAAATTCGTGAATCAGTGCGCGCGCACTTAAGGTTAACGACTTGCGTGCGATGCTGCCGTTGGTGAAATTTGTGACGTTCTGACAATGCTTTATGTGGAATGTTGTTTGGTAAAATTGACGCAACTGGTTGTTAACGCATTGCCTAAAGGGATGGGGCTAGCTTAAAATTCTGCATTGTACCTTGTGAAAGCTTTTTAAAATGGGATTAAGCCGTTAGCTGTCGTTGTCGGTGTAAAAGCGCTTAGTCGTTTCTAATTCTAAAATTATTCGTCATTAATATCACGAAAGGAGTTAAGTATCGAATCGGAGGAATTTTGAATATTGGAGTTCTCTAACGTCTTTATCCTTTGAAACCCACATATCACGACATCTGCGGGCCTATGATGGTTCCTTTTATCACGCGATAAATAAGTGATAAAGCATCCGTCACGTTTTGACAAGATGCGAGTGTGAGTGACAGATGCTTTGTCACTTATTTATCCCGTGATAAACGCAACCATCATAGGCCCCCTGAAAATTGTGCCACTGACGCCAACGTCGCATATATTTAGACGTCTATATTTCAATGATAAAAAAAGATCTGCAACACGCACTTGGTACGTTTGACATTGAAGAAGAAGAAGAAGATACATTTGTTTTGCAAACAAATTACATTTAAATAATTAAGTTAAATTTTTTAATCTTAAAATCTATAGTAATTCTATGAGCTAAACGGTGTCCCGGTTGCAAAAGTGAAGTCCACTCAGCATATGTCATAGCACTCGTGAGCACACGACGCTGATCTTCCGTGGATCCTGTGATGGTTTGTGTTAAAAAGATAGACATTGGTGGTGAATGCTTATCAATGCTAACCAAACACATATTAGTCTCCATTTTAGCATAAAAAATCCCAAGCGCCCTGGTTTTCCGCATCCAGAGGAAAGATACCTTTTTGTTGTTGATGGGTAATTAACTAAAAATAGCTCGGTTTTATATTGTTCCCAGTATGGAATTATCCCTCAACAAAAATAAAGGAAATAACAATAAATGAGATCAGGTTTTCCTATACGGGAAGTGGTCTCCCGTAATTGACCACAAACTAAACATTATCACCTTTGACACTATGTATATTGTTAACTGAAGCGAGCTTATGTATTTAGATTGCGGATTTAAGGCAGGAATGATCTTTTTGGGGAAACTAGAGTTATATTTTAAAATTTGTGAAATCCGAACTAATAACAGGAGCGAAAGTCCTAGCTTTTAGTCCAACTGTGGTTATATCCATCTAGATATACATTTTCCTCCCTAGGTGATAAATATCAATTAACATCTAAACTTCACTGAAATCAGATGTTGATTGTGATGATACAAAACACCAGTTTGAATTGACCCTATCCCTAAACCTTAACAGTAGTATGTTTTAACACTTTTAACTCCCGCTAGATGTAAAATATTATCAGAAATTCGATTAGTAAACCAGATAAGATTATGGCCGAGGCATGTAGGTGGTAGGGTTAATTTTATTTCATAAGCTAAAGATGGTTGTCTCTATAAGGTAATGTTTGTTAGTGTTATCTTTTTTATATCAATTTCCTTTATATTTTTGCATGCCAGTTGCTGGTAAAATGTGTGTGTCTGTTTAATTTGAAATGTAATATCATTTAATATCACATTTTATGCAAATAAAGACATTTGTATTTGGGAAAAGTAGTTAACTAGTGGCTTTTCAGTGGCTAACGCCTTTAAGTGGCAATAGATTCAGATGCTTAGAGGAAAAATCGATCGCTACTTATATTATATTATTGAAATATAATAAGTTTCGCTTTTGATATTAATGATGATAGCTGACACACTGCACCGTGAAAACGTTTCTCCTTAGCCCAATGGGTCACTAGTAGAGAATGCCTCATAGCATTAAGTCCGCCATTTGTAAACTTTTTTGTGGAATAAAGTTTAAATAAATTAATTAATTACCAGATCTAAATGTAGAATGTCCTGAACTGCCTGTTTTTTTTTGTTTCGCAGTGATTTTGGCGCCAGTTATTATTTAAAAAGTTGGGTAAAATATGTACCTATGTGCAAAAGGTAACAAACCAATTTATGTACCTACATATCGATACCTCACATATGCACATGTATGACTGTACGTATACTGGAGCAAGTGCAAAAACCATGATTTTACAGGAAAGCTGTTCAAAGCTTTGTTTACCCGTAAGTTTTTTGTCTATCAACATGTTTTTAGGGTTCCGTACCCAAATGGTAAAACGGGACGCTATTACTTAGATTCCGCTGTCCGTCCGTCTGTCACCAGGCTGTATATCAGGAACCGTGATAGTTAGTTTAAATTTTCACAGATGACGTATTTTCTGTTGCCGCTATAACAACGAAACAAATACTAAGTAACAGAATAAAATAAATATTTAAGAGGGCTCCCATACAACAGACATGATTTTTGCTGTTTTTATAGATTGTGCGCGGTCCGACTCGCCTTATGTGTTTGTCTATGAATGTTATTTTAATATGTTGTCAGTGTAAAGTAAGAATGTTGTCAACGCTGAAAAGTCTCTCATAGATAGGTTCCGTTCTTTGTGTTTTAATAAATATTTGTTACTAAACTGCTGTCATTTGTACAGGTTATGGGCCCGGTTTCAATCGGCACTAAGGAAAAATCTTTAATCTACATTCATGATTATTTTGAATTAATTGTAGTTTCTGAGAAAATTGCATATACACTTATACGCGTATATTACGTGCTGTAGTGCATATATTCACTTGAAGTGGATTCACATCAAATGAAGATATTGTAGGTAATCAAAATTATTGAAGGCCATAATTCATATCAATAAGCAACAAACAATTTAAAGATGTATACCAAGTAGAGATGGGCCGACTATGGGTTTGGCCGACTAGCCGACTAGCCGACTAGTCGGCCGCCTAGAAGGCCGACTAGTCGGCTTGGCCGATCGTGGACTTCGGCTAAGTTCGGGTGCAATCGAGAAACTTCGTTTCGCTTCGCCGTCGCGCCTATCCGCATGCGTTCGCGTCGTGACAAGTTAGTTTTGTTTACATTTTGCCGGCGTAGGTAAATATTTCATTTCGTGAGCAAAATAAATCAAAAATACAAAAAGTGATTAAACTATAGACTAGTGCAATTGATTTGTATAATGTCGAAAAAGAAAGCGCGTGTGTGGACATTTTTTGACGATGTTGACGGTGATTCAAGTAAAGTGAGGTGTAACCAGTGCCAGGTATTTATTTCTCGCGGTGGTCAAGGTAAAAAGGCGAACACTACGAGTATGGTGAACCATATAAAATATAGGCCTCGCTCAGGACTTGCTCAAACTAAACTGCATGTCCTGCAGACAGAACTGGGAGTCCCTCAACACCAACCCGTTCAAGATGTGCCAACCAGATGGAATTCATCTTATTATATGCTGTCTCGACTTTTAGAGCAAAAAAGAGTGGTATCTCTATACCTGGCGGAAACAAATGTAAATTTTGAAAATCTCTCGAGCAATGAGGACAGAAGTGGAAAAGTACATTTCTCTACTAAAACCATTTGAAGAAGTTACGAAAATTGTCAGCTCTAACTTCTCTTCAATTTCAGAAGTAATACCACACACAAAAACTTTGCAAAAATATTTGACAAATTATACAGATGAAAGCGATGAAATAATGCAAGTGAAGGTAGAGTTGGAGAACGACTTGAAGACCAGATTTGACAGACTTTCTGCAGAGAAAAACAAATTATTTGCACTTGCAACATTACTGGACCCACGCTACAAAATGCAATTCTTCGAAGATGAAAATGTAGGGTGTGAGGTCTCAATTTTTGTACGAAGCTATCAAAAATAGTCTGAGCGACGATGAGAGCGACACAGATCAGGACATTCAGAACGTGAATAATTCTCGAAATCACCATAACAATGATCGTGGCGATGATATAGAATCTCCTATTCATCGTAGCTTTTGGCAGTGTTATCAGGAACTGGCGACCAGGAAAATTGATGACGTTGATGTCGACAACCGATCTAGTGCTGCACACGAACTGCACTCCTACTGCGCCATGCCGGTTGTAAAACGCGACGAGGATCCGTATGTGTGGTGGCACAAACATTACTCGAGGTTTCCCGAAATGGCTCGTCTTGCAAAGATATACTTGTTTTGCCCGGGTAGCTCTGTGTACAGCGAACGTCTTTTCTCGGAGGCTGGAAATATATACGAAGCAAAAAGAAATCGCCTGCTTCCTGACCGCGCAGAGGCTTTGACTTTTCTCCATCATAACTTGCCTTTACTAGAAAAATAAAAGTAACCTACTCGTCCTAGGTATAATATAATATTTGTAATTGTAATAAGTTTACTATAATAGTTTGATTGTACCTAAAAAGTACCAAATGTGATTTTAAATGTGTATTTGAGTAAAATATAAATAAAACGAATGGTAAAAAATGGCACTTTACTTATTTAACTTATTTCATGTCTCGTTTTCCTGTGATCCATAAAGTGCCGACTAATCGGCACATTTTGCCGACTAGTCGCCGACTAGTCGCCGACTACAAATGAGGCCGGATAGTCGGCTTTCCCGACTAGTCGGCGACTAGTCGGTACATCTCTAATACCAAGTCAGGATTTTTATCATAACAAAAAGCTTCCAAAAAACTTGTTTGCGAGGGTCTAAGTCACGTATTGCGACTTAAAGGGGGGAAGAGGGGTCTTAGTGGGGGGAGTGAACTGGCAACAGGTTCCGAGTTGTTTACACACGTCGAACATGTATATGTATGTATGTATGTCATGCGTCATCAGGTTTCACATTGCAAATGCCACTTTTGAAAAACAGTCACAGTTCGATGAAGGTCCGCAGCCATTGGCAGTTAGAAAAAATAAAGAATAATTACTTGTCCGGATAAGCAGAGGTCTTGGGTTCGACCCCACCTGCAATGTGATGAATCGCGTAACTTTATTTTGTTTATGTTTATTGGGGTTCCCAAAATCGGTTTTTGTCATAGTTAATCCGGTTTCAAGCCGGTTTTACTATGACAATAAAAAACGGTTTTAGATCCCTAATTTTACCTCTGTAGAAAAGAATATTATTAGCCTATTGTTTGGTAAATCATACTTCAGATATAATCGAATCGATTTTGCGTTTATTGAGAAAATCAACATAAAATAAAATATATGTATGTCCATTTCGTTGATGAAAGTCAATATTTTTTGTGAAAAAGTGATTATCATAATCTGATTATCAAATTAAATTAAATTCAATTCATAATTATTTATTTCGTCATACGTAAGGTTGATTTAAAAAATCTATATTCCCTGGTGCGACTAGACTATCTATCAATCTGAACAGAAATACTACCATTATGATGTAAGAGGAAAATGAGCACCTCTAAAACCATAGAAAAATCGATAAGTATTTTAATGAATTTTAATGAAAATGTCATTGTCGTGTAATCAGATTCTTATGGGTAATTTTTGCATATAACCGTAATCCATGCAACAATATAATGCGACTGGACAGTTTTTCCAGCTACCTATCAGCTCAAAAGTATGTAATGGTCCCATTCTTAATGGGTGTGTTAATAGGCCGTAGGGCGCCATTGATGGTGATAACGTTATCAGTGCTTGCCCTGTGCTTAACGGTGCACCACTAGGGGTGAACATACCAGTTCAATTTAATACAGATTCAAACATCGAACAGTTTTTGCACCTGCCTACTGAGCCGGCGGTTCTGGGTTCGAATCCCGGCCAGGGCGGACATTTGTGGGATGAACTCGAATATTTTTTCGTGGGTCTTGGATGTTATCTATTTATTATATTTAAGTATTTATTCGTGTATATCATTTTAGTAGGTGGACAAAAAAGAAGCTTGTGGAGAAATAATATACAAATTTTTTTTTTTGGACCACCCTAACATAGTACCTATAGTACAAGCTTTGCTTAGTTTAGAACTAAGTAGATTTATGTTAAATTGTCTCTTTATATTTATTTTATATGTATTAAAAAACAGTCTTTAGTTTTGCAAGAGTATAGCTATACTCTTGCATGTAGCAGTAGACTGTTCGAATAGGCATTCATTTTGATTGTCTTACAAATTTAAATCATGTGTTGTCTATTCAAACACAACACACGTCAGTCACAACTACATATAAAAGGAGCTTTACTCCCATCTTACCCAACTGTCGTATGAACACTTATAAATCCCGAAACACTACATTTTTGGTATATAATATAAATAATATGATAATTAGCAAAGGCAAATAATGATATATGTTACAACAATGAACACATAGAATTTATTATGTGATCGTCTTTTATTTCCGCGTTTTTTGCAGATAATATAATCAAGGTGATTACAATCCGGCATAGTAGGTACCTATATTTTTAAAAACCTGAGTAGTTTATTATAAAATAAACACATAAAGTATCTACTAAACATATAGATAACTGTAAAAGAAACTATAATTATTATATTATATGTTATTATACATGTACATTGTACAATTGCTTAAAGCTACACACGAAAAATTAAACGAAATAAATGGTTTTTTTTTGTTCAGATTAAATAGTCTGTATTGAGCAAATGGGTTTACAATCCGAAACACTCCCATTTGTACCAAATATATAAAGTTTGAAAAAAAAACGGTGTTCCCACATTAAAACAGAACTGATAAAACATTCTGTTTTTTAAAGGTACATTACGCCCACTTATACATGTGAGCATCATCCACGGGGGATAAGTTCCAAGGCACACACATCCACCTCGCCGCCTACGCTCCAAAATATTGCGTCACTAAACCTTCGGTTTAAAAATGTCAGGAACGTAAAATTTATATAACTGACCCTTGCTAAAATGAGTTCCTCGCAATTGGCGTCCAAAATACTAACAATTAAGAACTTAATAGCATATTAGTATCGTAATTATCATTAAAATCCGGTTTCACATAATGTCGCCTAAGCCGAACACTTTCATATTTAGGGCTGAGTAGTGTTTCGTCGTGATTTTAGTTTTCATAAGTTTTCGCACAATTCGATATTTAGCGATAGTTTTATCAACGTAGTACATGGTTATGCCAGGGGTTCTCAACACAAGTAGCTCGACTGGCTGGCTCATTTAAGCTACTAAAACTGAACATAACTATAATATTTGGAATTGCAATTAAAGCTGAATATCTTGGAAACTACTGGTCCTATTTCCACCAAAAATAAGAACCATCTCAACGGATAGGTCAAGTCTTACGATTAAAAAAACCGCAGTCAAATTGGTTCATCCATTTGGGAGCGATGATGCATAATATAGACAAGCAGACACACAGATACACATATTCAAACTAGAAGGGTGTTACTCTTTTTTCGTCAGGGGTAATATACTATAATTAAAACCCAAAAAAGCTGCTGTTTGACAGCCCTAACAATTCACATAACTATAGACTGTTCGTTATCAGTAGTGTAACTGCATTTTGTTTACTTTTCAATGGTTAAGTACATTTTTAACACTATATTGATGCCGATGTGCATGCATGTATACAAAGTTTCTTGTCATGATTGCAGAAAAAATTGGATCAGCGCAAGGTTGGTCGTCTTGGAGGTTTGTGGAGCATGGTCTAGTATTGGTGGGTTAAAGACATTCTATGAGACAAATACAAGCTACACATTATATATTATATACCAGTGGGGTCTATATGGATTAATAGATTTTTTTTTCGTCGAATGTTTCATTTTGCCGAAAAATCATTTCGTAGAAAGCCATTTTTCTTTGCAACCGTCGACTATTTGAGATTGTTATAAAACAAACCTAACTTAACCTGATATTTGCAAGAAGGGTTACTAATGTGTTGCACAAAATTGATTGGCATATTTTCGTTTCGCATAGCAACCATTGGCACAATCATCATTTCGCACAATTGCTTTTTGCCTCAATTTCTTGGCATACTATCATTTCGCACACGTTTCTTTGGCAGAATAGTACATAGGCATAATGTTGATTAGAACAATACTCCTATGGTCGCATAATTGTGTCGCCGAAATTTATATGGCATAATATTCGGTTTGCATGATTATTTTAAGTCCTTGATTGTAATTATTTTTTGAAGGCTATAGGTGCTAAAATTTAATATTACCATAGTTATTTAAGGAATAATCCAATTTTTCTTTACTATTTTGCATGTCTTATACTTATATAAAACAAAAATAACAAGTTCTGTGTTTTTTTGACTGTCCTACTCCATCAGTTTTCTGGTAGCGTTTCGGTTTTGTGGGGACGCAGTTTCAACCTAACCTAACCTAGTTTTCTGGCAGCAATTCGTTTCTGTGAGGGACGCAGTTTCAACTTAACCTAACCTAATAGTTTTCTGGCAGCGATTCGTTTCTGTGAGTGATGCAGTTTCAACCTAACCTAACCTAGTTTTCTGGCAGCGATTCGGTTCTGTAAGGGACGCAGTTTCAACCTAACCTAACCTAGTTTTCTGGCAGCGATTCGCTTCTGTAAGGGATGCAGTTTCAACCTAACCTAACCTAGTTTTCTGGCAGTGATTCGTTTCTGTGAGGGACGCAGTTTCAACCTAACCTAACCTAGTTTTCTGGCAGCGATTCGTTTCTGTGAGGGACGCAGTTTCAACCTAACCTAACCTAGTTTTCTGGCAGCGATTCGTTTCTGTGAGGGACGCAGTTTCAACCTAACCTAACCTAGTTTTTTGGCAGCGATTCGGTTCTGTGGGTATGCTATGGTACAATTATGCCGCAATAAATTCGGCGGAACTTATATTGTGCTACATAAAATTCTGCGAAATAAAAGTTGGCGATATTAGTATTCTGCTATTCAAATTTGTGCCAAATGAATATTATGCGACATAACAATTGTGTTAAGTATATAATTATGCGATAGTATCATTCGGCTAAAAATGATTGTGCGAAAACGATTATGCGAAGTGTATTTCGGACAATAGAGATTGTGCAAGATAAGGGGTACCCTTGCAAGAATTATGAAAAATGTATGACTATAGAAGGATAAAAATTCTACGAAACGAATTTTTGGCGAAATGATACATTCGACGAAAAAAATTTCTACGAATCAAAGAGCTCCCATACTAGTGTTTACCAATTTGTTTCAAAATGCTGAAATTTGTATATTTTTTTATGCTTTAAACCCCCAAATCCTCCGCCATTTTGAAACATTTCGAAAAACCGAATCGAAATTAAAAATATACATACTATTCGAACCTTATCACAAAATTTTACGAGAATCAGTTGAGAGCTGCGACGTCTAGACGAGAACAACCGGAAAGCATCTGATTTTCCTGACATACGGAAGACTTTTGGGCTAAGTTGAAAGTGAAACGGACACTTTTCGCTCGTTTCGCTCGCTCGGACAATTATTTCCAAGATGAAAGGGACAGACAGACAGATGACAGGACATTGACTTATACAGTTACATCCAAACAGTGCGAAGGACAGTTAATATATTTCTGTATTCTAAATTGGCACACAATTGCCAATGGCTACACATAAACTCATCCTCGGTTAACCGAAAACCAACCGAATTTCAAACGAGTGTGAGTTCAAATTGTAAAGGTTGATGGTTATTTTTAAAATTCAAACTGCGTGCGAGTTCGCAGAATTCGGAGAAAACATTCGACAAACAAACACGAAACTTGTTTTTGTAAAGATCAATGTATAATAAGAACGTATATTTATGTAATCTTTATTGCACAGAAGAAAGACTTATCGCACAAAAGGCGGACTTAATGCCATGAGGCATTTTCAACCAGTCAACGTTGCAAAGCAGGCGGTGCAACTATCAAGCAAGTTTTAATACATAGATAGGTACATCTCAGTACATTTTTATGATCTAAAGATTAAAACTCAGTGAGATATGTGAAGTATGCTAATTAATATATTTAATCGCGTGACCCACGATTATATAATAAATTTAGATTGAAATGCTTTTATTTATATTCATACCACTACCTCGCGATGTAAACTAACCATAAATTATGAAGTGTGATAATAATACTCTTATCTACTGATTCCAATAAATACGTTAGTAGGTATTTATTCAATAGATTAGGCATCAGTGTAAGTTTGCTTTTAACGCATTTCATCTTGAACGTGTGTTGGCAACACAGTTTAGGCTCTGTTTCAAACGTTATATTAAATAAAAAAATATTAAAATAAATATCAGACAACCTCACACAAATCGATCTAATCCCAAAAGCTCAAGAAGGCTTTTATTTTAGGTATATATGTATATAGATAATTATATACCTACTTAAATACATAGAACAGACATGACCCAAGCACAAATATTCGAGTTCATCACAAAAATATTTACCCTGGCCGGGATTCGAACCCGAGACCTGCAACTGCGCCAACCGCGTCGTCAAAATATTGTAATTGTGAACTTGCCGTCAGGACCACAATCCATCCGATAATCGGCAGTTTTCAATCTCGACATCCCAAATTCGTATTATATGCATTTATTGAACTGTGACTGTCTCACTACATTCACAATTTACACTCGCAAATAAGCAAATATCGGCGTGAACACACACATACAGACTTACATAGTATGTTTATATGTTGGCCTTGCATCATCACGGCTATAAAAGTCCCTGCAACCAGTTCTTTGCTTCGTGGAATGAGATGTCAACATATATAAGTGATATATGTGTCTGTGGAGTCAAATGTCGTTGTATGATAATATGGGCAGTGTTAAATTGTAAATAATATATTATTAATTTAAATTATAACTAAATTGTTAAATTAAATGTACCTACGTAAAAAATGTTTTACGAAACGAAATGGACTATCTGGAGACCGATAAATATATATGTCTTCGATTTTTATTACTTTGGTACAGTCATAGCTGCCCCAATGATTTCATAACACGTTTTACCCGACTACAGATAAGCAACGAGGTGAAGTATGGTTTTCTTATTTCAAGCAAAAGCCTATCATATCTGAAAATTATAAAGGTATCAATAATACGCACGTACCTATGTATAATTGTATAACATGTTATCTTTACATTACCAAGAAACACTTAAATATTTATATGAAACATTATATGTAACAATGTTTTTTTTGATATAGTATGTGTCAACTGATTGATAATAGCACTGATAATGTGGATCATCTTTACCTTACAATTATTTTCACGTTTTCCTCATGCTATCTCACTTGCCCCCGCGCCGCTATATGTATGTTTATATAGCTATCGCAGCGTTTTTGCTCGTAGTAAGGAAGGCGTGGCTAAGGCCGCGACACATTGGTGATATATTGTTTTTCTACCGGGTCATGCTCATACATATATATATGTTGAATTGTTAATGTCAACAATTCTTTTCAGAATGTATGTTTTGAATGCAAGCAACGTTATACAAACAGTACGTTACGATTACGATATCTATATATTTTATTAAATATGTTAATTATGGATACTTATGTATATATTTTCGACGCTTTAGAAGATGCCCTTATATTTTATTTTGACAAATAAACATCTCAATTTGGTTTTACAATGCGTGAAAGACATCATGTTATACATACATAATTATGTTGTTCAAATCTCATATAACATTGCAAATGTATAGGTACTTATTTATTTTGTGCAATAAACAAAAGGTGATCGTACGAAAATTGAATTACATATCATACAAAATACATACGTACACATACATATATACGTATATATATAAATATATACATCTTAATAACATCCAAAGTCTCAATAACATCATCAAAATGAAGGCAAATAAAGATAAATAAATATATATCAGTTCATTGTGTTCATCACCTTGCTACGCGTCCCAAAGACAAAAGGTCGTAAGTGTCTACAAGCTCCCTACACAGTTATGCCTTTTGGGTCTAGATGGGAGGTTTGGCGCGCCGCCGGCGCCCGCGCAATTACGTCATCATGCTGCAGACACTTGTTTATATTATACCATACCAAAAAAAACAGCTGTATTGCAGCATACTATAAGTTTTTTCAATAGTAGCTGAAGAAGACTATGTTGAAAACGCTGAGAAGCAGATGTTTATTTTTTATGTCATTGGGGCAAGCAAACGGATCGCCTGACGGAAAGCAATTATCATCGCCCAAGGACTCCTGAAACACCAGAGGAGTCATAAGTGCGTTGCCGGCCTTCGGGTGGGAATACGTTTTCTTGGAGTCTTGAAGATGTCTTCCTATTCAGCGATCATTATCTATACAAGTATGTACACAGAGTACATATAAATAAGGTATCAATTGTAACTTCACGAACCACCGTGCTCGATGACGATTCTTATCTTTCATGATAATTATCTTCAGATGCTGCTAAAACCAGAGCAAAGATATTTCAAGATCGTGTTGTTTACGACGGAAATAACGTCATCTATTTTGAATACAAAAGTGGGACGCTGACTTTTAAATTAGAATCCAAGTTTTTATTTAACAACCAAAGTATTCCTACACATTTAATTCGTACACAAATAATTTAATTTCTGGGATGCATTTGTGATTTAAAGGTACTTTATAAACATATACATAAGTCGTATATGAATTGTTATGGACTAAGGAATCTTAGAACCAGAATGTCTAGAATATACCTGTATCACAACAATTTTAATCTTATAATATTTGTATTACTGCCAATATTTGTGTATCTTTGAAAACCTATTAGTAAGAGTCGATTTATCGATAAGTATTAACTTGATCGGTTTGTAATAAATATTAATAATATGAGCAAAGTAACGCCCCGTCCTCATTTCAAAACATATTTATAACTATCGATATTCCTTTACACCTACGATGAACATTTTATGTATCTGTGATACCTGCCATAAATCGATTAATTAATCGATATGAACTCCACGAACGGGTTAACAACGAAATGTACTTAGAAACATCGCATATATACCGCTTTAAGTCTAATAACATTCCAACAAGATTCAATTTCCTTCAACATATTTATAATCAAAGTAATCTAGGTGTTCGTTCAATTAGTCTGATTTCAAGTTTTGCCAGTAGCATGCACGTGACACCTGCGCGTGTGTGCGTTTGCGCATGTGTGAGTTCTCTGGTGGGGAATCCCGCGTTGCAAATTTGATTCGAGTCATTGATGACTTTATATAGATAGAGAATGTTGCGGGCTCGATTTCTAGTCAATAACTAATTGCGGCTCCACACTAATCTAAGTCGATTGGGCGAATATGATAGTGTGGAGGGGCACTTCACAGCGGAAACCTATACTTCGGTCAACTTCGCCTCGGCTAATCTCGGCGAACTTCGCGAGTAGGTAGTGTGGAACTAGGGTAATACGAATCTAGTAAGCTTCTTTTACGGTGGAAATGAGCGGTTTTTTTAGAAACTGACCTGCGAACTCTGTATTGCTTGACGGTGAACAAATCGAAGATATATAGCTCGCTGGTTCAGTGTTAGTGCTGTACGGTAAAACGGGGTTACTTTCAAATGCAGGGGTTACTTTGGAAAAGTGTTTTTACGCCATATCCTTTTTTTTTTACTATCTGTGACAATGCAATACATAGGTACCTTCAACAATAACCTAACCTTTTACTTCATTTGCTCAATCGCACTATGAATATTTGCGTTTTTATAACCATTTTAAATATATCAAAGTAGCCCCGTTTTACGGTAGTTTTAGTAAGATTATAAAGGTAATTTGTGAGCATACGCACATAGGGCATATAGTAATTTGAGAGATGTCTAGTTTGATGATATTTGTATTGCTTTAGTTAATATTGACAACTTGCCATTTGAAGGTCAATATAGCACTGAAGATATCCCGGACATATGCCACTACGTAGAAATGTGGAATTTAGCACCTGCTGCTAGACTAGATAGTCAGAAGAATGTACCACAGGTGTACTACTGAGTCGGCGGTCCCGGGTTCGAATCCCGGCCGAGGCAAATATTTGTGCAAATATTTGTTCTTGGGTCATGGATGTTATCTATATATGTATTTATATATTATGTATATCGTCGTCTAGTGCCCATAGTACAAGCTTTGCTTAGTTTGGGACTAGGTCGATTTGTGTATGATTGTCCCTTAATATTTATTTAGACTCTGTCTGTTCCCTTTGCACCTTACCAATCACAGGACTGGTAAATCATGATGCAAAGGGCTCATAGTAGTCACCAATGTTCCTAAAATCGGGTTCTACTTAATCTGTTGGCTATAGTTTTATTTATTATCTTCACAGCTAAAATAGTTTGCTGTATAAGTATGTGTTGTGCTCTGTAATAATATATTTTAAATAAGTAGATACCATAGCGTTCACTTGTTACTGATACCCACCATCACCATCTCGATTACATAAAGCTATATTACCTAAAGGGGGAGTCTGTAACACACATTGAAGAATCTATAATATTCAGATAAATGGGTTATAATTTTTCGGGCAGGTAAAATATTAAATTGATTGACTTGGATAGATGCTAAATTATAATTTGTCGGCTGTTTTTATTTTTGTAGGTTAGGTTAGGTTAGACATCGCTTTTTAGATGCTTGGTTAAGTATAGGTATGTCATTTTAAAGTCAATACGGCATATGTCATATATAAGTTTGTGCAGACAGTTTTAACATGATTGATGCTTGTTACACGGTAATGGGTTAAATTTTAACGGATGTGGGTGATACTGATACGTATTTTATTATTATTCTATCCTACATTATTCTGCTTCTAAAGATATTAGAATTTCACAGTTTCTACTACACTCTTGATAAGCAGGTTAATTTTGGCCTGTTGTAGATAAATCTTTCAGCGAATCAGTTTTCATAAGACTAAGCTGAATGCTTTCGGAAAATCATTTAATTAAGATATGGTATTATATCAGATTTATGTATGCAAATAGTAAATACTACATTGTAGTAATTAAGTTTAAAATTAAATTCGAGATAATACAAGTCCAAAGGCCTCTTCCCGGTAACCTCTGACAAATTGAGAGAGTATATCGACGGCAAAAAGCGTCATCGCTGTAAACGCCAAGAGAATTAATTGGCGTTTACAGCGTTTACGCTTTGTGCATTTGAGAATAGGCATAATATCAGTGCTATTCTCACACACACGTAATATTATACAGCCTGTTACCGGCATGCGGGCATTTATTAAAACTGATAATAATGTGATCCATTAGTAATTGTTTGCATGTAATAACACACAAACATAATCATGTGAATTAACTGCACAATTATAATTATTTCTTAAATCCGCACATTCAATGTAGTGGGTGTACAGCGTACTTGTCGTTACTCATATCACTCTGTCATTTAACACTCACTTGTCAATTTATTTACTGTACATTACTGGCAATTAAAAATTTGTTAGAAAGTTAATAAAGCCTGAATTTAAGTTAATTAATTAAATTAAGGTCATGGATACGTTAAAGATCTATGTTACTTTACTCTACTTTAAGAAAAGCCTACTTGGCGGTAACACATTGTATAAGTTGTAATAATAAGATAATAGCTAACCTTACTTTATAAGATATTAGCAAAAAAAATAATTTGGTTGTACAAATTTATTAATATTTAAGAAACCCTACAAGAACAGCCCTGCAGTGCATACTTACCCTATGTAAAACAATATGAAAATATTTTTTTATCATTTGTTGGTTATTTGAACGTGTATCAGATGCAGATTCAGTAAAGCCTTGAACCTCTTATCTAGGTTCTTCCCAGGCCTACTTAAAGAGTGTTGTCTCTGTTCATTCATATTTTCAGCCTCCAAGCGAAGTACAAGATGAAAAACAAAGGAAAGCCGAGAAAAATCGCACAAAAGACACTTCCCCCCGGAAGGGGGGCTTACTAATCAATATAATAGAGCCACTATGGGAAAAAATGTATAAGTATCTACGCAGTTACTCCCGTTGAACGAATTTCGACTGTATTTTGTAAGAGGGATGGTTGGAGGTGCACTGCGAAACCTTAAGCATGGGCTGCCCTAGTTATAAATAGATTTTCACGAAAAAGAAATGTTACAGGGACTCTGGTGCACGCGCGCAGAGTATTTTAGTGAGGCAGAGAGTTTGCATGATTTCGAGTTTGTTTTTGTAAGTAGACTGTACTTTGTAGCTGTATTGTATTATCCATAGTACGTTTCTTTGTGCTTTACGCGTAGTACGGAATACTATTTTATATTTAGGACAAATTCGCTGGATGCGATTGTTTTATTCGCAAAGCACCTAATCATGTTAGTTAGGTTAGTTTGTATTAAGTACAATCAAGGAGACAGTAAGAAAATTATACGTATATTTCATAGGATAAAAAATATGTAGCTGGATATCATTTCATAATTGTCTTTTATCTTTATAAATCTTTTATATTTGTGGTATTACCACATAAAAAATATGAATCGACAAAAAGATTCTATACAAATGTCTTTTATCTTTTAATAAAATAAATGTTTGGTTTCGACGAATCTTGTAGCAGATATAGATAGTGAAATGCATGCATTATTTTTAAGTTGACGAAGCATGTGGTGGAAGTATATATTTAAATAAAATGTCATAAAATTAATTGATTAAAATTATATTTTGTCATTTTATGACTATTTGCTTAGCATGACATTGGCATTCATTTATTGTAATTTATTATTTTGATTTATTGATTGGCATTTGTTGCAAAACCCTCCGTCTCTCAGCTAAAATTGATTGTGTGTAATGTGTGTTAAAAGTCTTGTAGAAAATATTATTAACATTGAGGATACTTCAATAAGCCGAAATAATAAATAGGCGAGCGTAATACAATACAATTAAATTAGTTCATAACCGCTAATTGGCATCAGGAGTAAACAAATGTGTAATTTGCAAGTATAGGGTTCTTATCTATGTAACTTAATTAGCTGTATATACTCGTTACACGTAATTATATATACGAGTGACCTTTTGAAGTAATACTTGACATATTTAATTGTTTTTCAGCTTTAATATATATAAATTGATAGCTATGTTTAGAGTTTATTGTATATTTGTATTTACTGTATTATTGGTATTGTATATGTATATTAAAACGATTGTAAGTGCAATAAAAGTTTTGTTAAGAAAAGTTAGTGATTATATCGTAATAGTACTTTTAATAAGTAGTAGAAACATATATAAATAACATGAACATGTATGAGTACCTCAGTCAGTGAAAAGTTCTTTAAAAATTGGTTTCTACGTATGCGAAAGCGTATCGATCATAGAAACCTACCGTGATGAGTATCAGACATATTAAAATACTTACCGATACCTTGAATTGCGAACCGATTCGAAATATGTAAGCCCGATTCGTAGGTATATAATATGCATCGATCGTCAGGGAGAATATTTTTAAAAACAATAAAACCATATTCATTCCTATACATTTGTTTATTATTTTTTATTCCGGATAGATAATAGCAGCCCTCGTATAATATGTGTATTACTAATTTTTAATTTAAATTATCTTGGATAATTACTGCATTTTATTGATTTAATTAAATGGCATTGGGAAAACCTGTTAAGTATTCTAATGTATTTTAATTTGTCTCTATGCGTGGTTTCCATTTTAATTTATTTTGTACGATTAGTATAATCAGTTTCAATAAATAAAAAAATACAAACTATTACAGAAAATTGATACAAATTATTTATTTGTGTACTAGGTAGTTAACATAAATAAATAAAAAACATCCACGGTAGCTTTTCTATATATTTTTGTTACCAATATCATTACGTATTATATTAAAATATGCATATTTTTTGCTTTTCCTTATTTTTTCCTATTTTCAAAGGAAGCTCCCTCTGTCCTCTCACTACCCTCGCTCTAATTTCTCCGGACCACACTCACAGACGCAATTAAGTCGCGTACACGAGCCCCCTCCCCCTCGCCCCTGCCCCCGGCCGGGGGGAAAAAACGCGAGAAAAAGAGCGGAAATGCCCGTGACACGTGACTGAGGCTTCCCGGGGTTGCCATGGCGACGGCGGGGTCGGAGCGTGCGGCGTATTTTTCTTGTTGCAATGTTTGGGATGTTACGTTGGAACTTCGTAGGTTTGCTTTTTTGCTTGGTACTTTATATTCTTGTTTGGATTTATCTATATTGTACAGAATCAATGTTGATCCTATTTTTGTGGTGATACCACATTCCTCGTCACTACGCTATTTCAAACGGTCTGCATAGCGGCCCTGTAGCTCAGTTGGAAGAGTACTGTTCCGGTTAAACAGGGTCGTGTGTTTGAATTCCACTTGGACTGCAGTGGATCACATACAATTTTGGGTTCTTATTTATCTTAGGTATTTATATACAAAATAGATTTATCTATCTAATAATGATGTAAATATTGGAATGGATTGGAAACTCACACAAATCGATCTAGTCCCTATGTGAGCTGTCTTGTGTAGATACTAGACGACCACATATATTCTTATATCGATAAATCTATACTTAAATACTGTACAAATATTAGAGATCATCACACAAATATTTGCCCCTGCCGGATTCAAACCCAGGACCGTCCGCAAACTAGGCTATAAGTGCGCCAACCGCGTCGTAATTGTTTATCATTTTCAATTATTGATACTTCAAACTTGCATGAAGTAGATCTGGGTTCAGTCAATCTGTACATTTTTTTCATTTTATTATATAAAATGAGTTATAGTTGCTCACTGAACCACATTCCCAGCAAATGAAAGAAAAAGCATTATTAAAATGAAACGTAAAATTCTTTTATATTTCCAAGCTACATTATAAACAGAAAGAACAAAAGCAAATACATGTACAGGATCACCTGTGTGTATATTTTCAGGAATCTTAATGTGAGTATATCTATTATGTAAGTATTGTGTTTTATATGTACAACGGATAATTTTATACGTACAACGGATAGTTTTATTTGTACAACGGATAGTTTTTGGACAGCGATTTCGTAGGAGTTTAAATTCGACAACTGCTTCAGATATCACTACAAAGTCGCTTTCTCTGTCCCTATGTCCCTTTGTATGGTTAAATCTTTAAAACTACGCAACGGATTTTGATGCGGTTTTTTTAATAGATAGAGTGATTTAAGAGGAAGTTTTATATGTATAATACATGCATAATTTATCAGCATTGCACCCGTGCGAAGCCGGGGCGGGTCGCTAGTTTTGTATAAAACAAACTGATCCTAGCTTAGCGGGTTTAACACAACGAAAAAAAGCCGGAGAAGTCAAAACCTCCTCTTTTTTCATTCGTTTAAAATGTTCAAAGAAAGTATTTCGCACTATCTACAATAAAGATCGCTACAGTATAGTTAATATTGGATAATTCGCATGTCAATTGTCAACATATAAAGTGGGTAATGTAATGTCTATCACCGAAAGAAGACTTCCAACTAACTATTTAGGCTCAGTGACCCAGACAGGATCTTAGCCTCCGAAAAGAGAGCACGCCACTTGTCCCGATCCTTTGCTAGTAGTTGACTGAAGAAGACTGCCACAGTCCAATAAATAGCTAACTGATAGTCTTACCCCAATATACAATAAACTATGTTAGTCTTCCCTCACCTTAACGTACCTGCCTACGGTACCTATGCTACGGTTTAAGGATACCTTTTCATTCTTCGTTTCCTGCTTAAATCCTTATTTTCGACATTGAATCTATACCTATTTTATCAAGAATTGAATTAAACCTAAAATAAATATTAGGGTTTAGTTAAATAATTTTCACCTAATGAAGAAAATGATAGCAAATTGTTGTTTGTAAGGATACCGAGACGTAGGCGTAGACTTGTTGGGTAAATAGCCAGTAGAGCGAACTTTGACCTTTCAAAAAATAAATATAAATACTTGTTACTTCAGGCTCGGGATAGGTGAGACAACAGAAATAATAGCAGAATTTACTAAATTCCTTACTAAATTCAATTTAGTAAGGTCAGGTGGGGTAAGGTTTTTGCGGCGCTTATTTGGGACGACCGAGTGGTCGCAGACGTAGGACGGCCTAGATATCGCTGGAGTGATGAAGTCCAAAAAGATCTCAGGGACCTAGGCATCCAAATAAATATATTATATTCTATTCTATTCCTTAACTGGCGAGAGCTGGCTCAGGATCGTGGAGCGTGGCGTGATCTGGTGTCGGAGGCCAAGATCCACTTTGGGTCGTTGCACTCAGTTAGTTAGTTAGTTAGGTGGGGTAAGGGGAATACACAAAACAAATAAGTATGTATCGGAGAATTATTTTTTTAAAACAATTCTTGATAAAATATAAATAAATCGCTGCAGTTGATTGTACTATGTTAAAATTAAAACTATTATATTATATCTATAGAAAAAAATCTAATTGTTCCAATTCCCCCGCTCCCCTCCCGATTCCCTCGCTGGGCTAATCTAAATTAATAAAATTAAATTTTAATAAATCTTTTTTTTATGGTATTGTTTGCGGTAAGTATAAGTATTAACTTTGCAGCGATCTTGTAAGTAAATACTTTTAGGTGACTTGCAGTAAAAGTGAATGGGTACACTGTGAAGCAAATAAGAGAATTATGAGCGGAAAACTCTAGTTCGAATATAAAAGTTACGATTTTAAATGGACCAACGAATCCTGCCGGCTACGTCAAAATGTGGGTTTAAGTATCGTTGACCCTTATTATACTCCTAGTTTGTATGTTAAGCTTCTTCACTTCGGTCTAATTCGCTTCTTCGAGTCCAGGAAGTCATAACTAACCTGGATTTATTACTAACATAAGACCTTTTTATGTGATTGTGTTTTATTGTAGTCACCTGTGGTTGAATGATAATATTAATGACAGTTAATATGTGACGGTGGAGCCTATTATTACTGAAATAATCATATAATTTAGGCCAATAATTAAATAATTTAAATATGTACAGTCGCCATCAGATATATCGCAGCATATAAGGCGTTCATAAATATGTGAACATGTACTGTAACGCCCAGTCAATAAGAGTCGTGTTCAGATATTTATGAATAGCTTACATGCTACGATATGTCTGATGGCGACTGTATGTACAGTCGCCATCAGACATATCGCAGCATATAGGGCTTTCATAAATATCTGAACATGTACTTGAACGCCCAGTCAATAAGAGTCGTGTTCAGATATTTATGAACGCCTTATATGCTGCGATATATCTGATGGCGACTGTACTTTACTAAGCATGGACAAACTACGAGTCGGCGTCGATGAAACTTTAAGTAAACTTTAAGCTCTAAGAGATGAAATTAAAACAATATTTTATGGGACTAGTTAAACAAGATATGTACTTTCATAATAAAAAAATCCCAAATATAAATGTATTTTTTTTACTACCGAATTAGTCCAGTCCACACAATTATGGACCATATTAACTCGAAGATTACTAGGTAGTAATTTAACAAAAAAAGTATATATATAAAAATGTATAAAATCACATATAGATAGATTACCAGTTTTGTTTAGGCTCAAAGTTGGGTGATTGGACTAAAGGTGGGTAGTTTTACAGTTCTTGTGATAAATATTAGTCTAAGATATATCTCATAATGTAAATAATTTTACCAAGCAGACATTACCAGCTACGGCACGTGATAATAAAAAAATATCTCGTAAAAACGTCAAATTGAAAAAAGTTATCCCGAGCAACGAATTACGTTTTATTTAAGAACCCTTAATTAAGATCCAAATTAATTAATGTCACTTTTTTCTGCGTTTTCGTGGAATCTGGAAAAACAGGGTGGAGGCCGGAAGTGCGGCCTTGGCTGCGTAGCAACGGGAGGAAGTGAAAGAAAAAAAGAAAAATCTATACGGCACTGCACCCCGCGCGCCCCGCCCTAATTGACTCATTAAAAATAATAGTTTTAGAGTCGCTTGGGGTAGGATGGACATAGTCTTTTAAAGTTAGTGCTAGAGACGAAAAGTCATCATTTAGACTAGTGATAACAAAAAATTAGTTTTTTGAACGGTTTCCAATGAAGATGACCTTTCTTCGGTTTTATTTATTTTGACTTGAAATATCAAAAATATGTTACTAGTTGTTAAATTTAACGATTTGACACTAATTCGTGTATTGTATATATATTGAATGTTAAGTTGATGTAGCTATACTTTAGTAATATAGGTTTTTATGTTAAAATAATATTATTAAATTATTCTAGTGCATGGCCAGGCAAGTGAATCGGTTATTTGTTTGTATAATGCCAAGGCACGTTTTAGCGAATGACCAAACACTACTTACCACTGTGAGAAAAAAAAGTAACTACATTTTTGATATGTGAAGATACACAACTTGAGACTAATTGCTAGCAATAAACTTTGGTGGACTCAGAAGCACAGCTAAACGAACATCAATTGGTTTCCATTTTGTGATTTAGCACGCCGCAGACAGGCAAAAAACAAAACAAAAACAAAAACTACGCAAAAACCGAGAAAAAAAAAATTGAATGACAGGTTGGTCTGTGCAGTACCGTGTGTAGATGGTTGAATATTATTGGTGTACAAAAACGGTGTGTATGTTTTGATTGTTCTAACGATACTTCCTGCGTATGTCGTGTTTACTTGTATGCCAATTAGCGAAAACGTAGGTTTACTTCTGTATTAGAGGACTCGCCTACTGAGGTTTTTTATAAATATTAAATAAATAAATATCGGACCACCGTACACAAATCGACCTAGTTCAAAACTAAGCTCTAGTAGGCTTGTGTTATGGGTACAAGGGAAACTTTGGGGATTACTGCAGGAAATTAACTTTCGATTGTCTCAATGAACGTCAGTGGTACTAGAGAATATTATTGAAAAAAACACCGGCCAAGTGCGAGTTGGACTCAGGCACGAAGGTTTCCGTACCATCAAATAAAAAAAATTGGGCAAGTGCGAGTCCGACTCGCGCATGAAGGGTTCCGTACCTATACATATATATAATCTAAGATAACAAGTTTGTTGTATGGGAGCCCCCCTTAAATATTTATTTTATTTTGTTTTTAGTATTTGTTGTTATAGCGGCAATAGAAATACATCATCTGTGAAAATTTCAACTGTCTAGCTATCACCGTTCTTGAGATACAGCCTGGTGACAGACGGACGGACGGACGGACGGACGGACGGACGGACAGCGAAGTCTCAGTAATAGGGTCCCGTTTTTACCCTTTGGGTACGGAACCCTAAAAAGCGGCAAAATAATCACGTTTATTGTATGGGAGCCCCACTTCAATATTTATTTTATTCTGTTTTTAGTATTTGTTGTAATAGCGGCAACAGACTTGCATGACCTGTGACAATTTTAACTTGCTAACTATCACGGGTCATGAGATACAGCCTGACAGACGGACAGTGGAATCTTAGTAATAGGGTCCCATTTTTATCCTTTGGGTACGGAACCCTAAAAAGTAGACATCGCTAGGAAAAAGATGACACTGTAGAACCGTGACGTCACAGGAATATTAAAACTTTTTATCCATGTAGTGCCATGGAAGAATATAAATAACAAAAAAAAATACGTTACAAAGAAATGAGAAATACCCGAAATATATATGCGCAAAGAGGATAATGCTCTCCTTTCTCTCAAAACACGATGTAATGTCAAAAGTTATCTAACAGCAACAGGTAAATTATAATTATAATCAATCATAATTACTTTTGTACCGTTAACTCATTATTAATTTGGTCGTCAATGACAAACGATTTAAGCCATTAAACTCATTTAAACGTCACACCGAAAACCAAATTTAAAAGTATTCAATATCGCATTACTCGACTCCAAAGTGTACATCAGGATACATCATAATTATATAACGTCAGAGATTAATGGCATCGGTGTACAGGTAATACATACGGTGTAAGTATGATATGAAATTGTCGTCTAGTATCCATAGCGTAAACGTACTACTTATCAATGTGTAAAAATAAAAAGGCCATTAATAGCATATCGCGGTTGCTCAGGCGTCAGATCCCTATTTTGTATTTATATTTAACATTTGTATCAAAATTTATAAAAAAAATGGTATATACGTTATCAGGGATCCTAAAATGCAAAATCGATTGAAATGACATATGACTAATACTGGTATATATTTTTAGAATATAATGTTCTACTAATAATTTGTTTAAATATGATCTTTTTACTGAGAATATATAAATTTCCGTAAAGTTTTACAATTTTAGTGTAATTTAATATACTGATGCCGCGCCGTATCGCAAAAATGAGTAGAAACCATACATTAGATTATTGAGAATATTTGTTTTCTGTCAGTTAGGAAATATAAAAAATAATACTATCATACAAATACGTTACCCACTCAAATAAACCTCAATGATTGAACGACAGAACGAGTTCTTTACCTCCGAGATTTAATATCACAACTGAAGTATGCGGTATTGTATGTATTTGTTGTAACTATGTACACAATGTCGGTAAATATACAGAGCAAGCATATAATAAAATGCCACAGAAGGTCATTTCTTTTGATCGAAAAACCGATTGAGAAATTAGCCTATGTGTTTATTGGTTGTGCCTGTAAAACGCAACCTTATTAGGCACCACCGTAGCGACGCGATCGACCACGGGATTGACTGCAATCGCGCGTTTTTTTTATAAAAGCGGAATGCTGTAGCTATACGCTGTGACTAGTGTACCTACTACTGTTGTCTCAGTTGAAAAATGTTGTATTGTATACATAATATATTTGTAGTACCTAACTATGTTGGTAAACACGCTGAGCAAAATCACTGTAACCTGTATTAACCGGTTTCGCTCGTGCGATGCGGGTCTCGGAAAAAAAAAACATTAATATACTAATGACTATGTTAATTTCGGTGGTCGTTAATGATTCGTTTGTACGAGTGGAATCCATTGGGCACACGATAATATGAGACAGACAGAATTCGATGCTTCTATGACATCTGCTTGAAATACTGCCAGTATATATGTCAACTTTAGCGATGATCTCTTTACGTTTAAATAACACTTGTATCATCATCAGTTAATGCAGCACGAATAGCGAAAATCTAAATATATGTCATCATATTAAAATATATTCATCAATCATCACTACGCATGTACCTAAACTTTATGTATGAGATATATACTATTAAAAACGTCGAATTTCACCCCAATTCACGTTCTATAAATATCGAAATATCTTCAATAAAATTTGCTATTGTAAGTAATTATTAAATTAATTGTCTTAAACATACTTAAACACGAATTGCACAATATAGGTACCTAATAGATATAAATATAGTTAGACAAGTCAAGCGATTGGATTCCAAGATTTCCAAGTATCCAGTTAGAAGGTCACTGTACTAATTATTATAATGTTATATAATACATAATAATATAAAACTTCACACTTGACGACTGCGTGCATAATATTTAAAGTTGCCACTATAGTTCTATAATGTTGTAAGCGCCTTTTGCACGATATATGTAGTTACAGCATTTTTATTCAAGAAAGAAACTTGCGATTAGGGTTGCCTCCCGGTAAACATTTATGTCGCATTATACCTGAGTTTAATGAAATGTATGCAGTGATTAAATAATAAACAGATAAGGTGTTCCTCAATTTTGAATAGAGAAATAATATTACGAAATTATTATTTTACTTCATGGAACAAACTTGATAATATCTATTTGAGTGATATTGCAGATATATTCTACAACTGTCATTTTGTTCGAATAAAGAATTGGGTTTACCGTCATGTTGAAGATGCATAAAAAAAATTTACAAAAAAAGGAGCTGAAGAGATATTACTGTGTCGGATGGCAAGAATTTAGGTCACTGAGCCAAAGTAGTAAATATTACTATAGTGTTGCCAACCCATGCTACCGACAGATTCTTGGTACCTTTTGGTCTTATAAAATTTCTAACGAACGTTTCGAACGAACTAGATATTTGTCACGAAACCCCGACCGGGCATCAGATCACGTGTTGCAAGTGGACCTGGATTGGCCATGCTCTTAGAAGGGATCCTGACTACATACCAAGGCAAGCATTAGAGGGGACCATACAAAGCAAAAGGAGACGTGGCCATCCCAGGCAATCTTGGCGGCGCTCTGTGGTATCAGAAATGAAAGCAATTAAGCTATCATGGCCTGAGCGAGGGTGAAGCACGCAGCCTGAGACCAATCGCAATGGCGACGCACTGTGAACGCCCTCTGCCCTCTGGACATAGGAATTTAAGTCAAGTCAAGTAGGTATGTCAAGTCACCAACCCTAACCTCCATCGACCTCGCGCAAAGTTGCAGCCGCCGACGCACCAAACCAGGCGATGGGCAAATACCTTTTTGTACCCGAGAAACGGGTTCTTGGGGCTTACGCTGTTAATTATACAGGGTGTCAAATAGCTTTACAGGTTAAATCATAACGATTTTTTTTTGTAAAATATACTGCAAATTTCACCATGTTTACACATGGTGAAATTTTTTAAATATACTTAGTAACTATTATGGGTAAATAACTTTTTGTACCCGATAAACGAGTTTGTGGGGCGCTGTTAATAATTATACAGGGTGTCAATTGGCATAGGTACAACCATTTTTTTTGTAAAATATAGTATAAATGGTAAAAAATATATACACCGTGGCCGTTAATAACCCGAAAGATTTAAACCACGTATTTTTGACGACAAAACAAGTAAATAATGTTATATCAACTTATGTGTCTTAATTAAATAACTATATTTCAGTAAAAATTAAATCATATTAATTGCCCACTTCTTTGTGAACAAGTCTTTAGTTGAAGAAGAGTGAGCGAGCATGACACTTCACGAATCGCTCCGAAATCATACGACGGACGGCGAATGCCGTGTCTTCTGTTCTGTTCTATGACAAGAAGTGTCAACTTATCGCTGTCTCAATATTACAGGGTTCTATGTTTCACTTTTGACGAGTTCAAATTTGAACATTGGCATAATAACATGAATTAGGGTGTGTTAGACAGGAGATTTTTTAACTTTTGATTTGTTTTAAATAATTTATATCTCCTTAATTATGAGTTTTTAGACTATATGTTACAAAAGTTTATATACTCTAATTAGGCTCTAGTGTCGTTAGCTTAAATCTTTCGGGTTATTAACGGTCACAGTGTATATGTAGTATTACCTAATGAATAAATGATTTTTTTCTCTAAGTAGGCCACAAGGGCACTTTTACGCGTCTGAGTCTACCGGCATTTTACTGAGCTATTTGACCCTATAATGAAAAAATCTGCATTTTATAATTCTACAACAGTCAATGGATTTTTTGTGTCTAGAAAATTGAAACGACACCCAGTTCCTTTTTACGTTTCAAAGCCTCAAATATGATGGAACAGCCTGTACGTGTACTATCCAATACGTATATGCATGAGCTACATTATCAATTTATGACCGTAAATCAAAGGAGACCTTGTAATTGGCGCTTAAGCCATACGATCTCGTATTTATATAAGAATACAGTGAAAAAGGTTGTAACCGCCAGCTCCATAAGCCGTATTTCGACCAGACTTGTTTGCGGTCTCCACGGGTGGTGGGTATTTATCGCCGCAAAAAACGTATATAGTTTTTGTCATTTTGGGATTGGTTTTTTATATGTATTGATTGTCAGTACGCAAAAGAAACGCGCAAGGCAATTAAAAATGAAAATATTAATGCATTTTTGGGATGCTTTTTGACTTCAAGCAATAGTACAGTACAGTAGCATACTTAACAGTTAATAAACAAATGTTTGTTTATTTCGTTAACCTACTCTTTATTTAGTTTAATGTTTGATCAATTTTACTACCCAAAGGTTGTGCACAGATCGCTCATTAGCAATAAGACCGTCTTTTGCCTACCTACCGTTATTCTAATTTTTGTACTTGTTTTTTTTTTAAAGCATTTTTTTGGTGTGCAAAATTATTTCGACCTTATTGAAACGGGCCATAGTTCAAATTCGAAAAAAAAAAATATACTTATGTGACACTGAGTTAAGTATTATTGTATTTTATGGTATTATTATGTTATCGATTTCTATATCTGTACTCGTATATACCGAAACATAATTATTGGGAAGTAGTGGCAACTTTTTGGTTTAAATATGCGTTAGGTACTTAAAAAAAAAACTCAACTTTAAAATATATCAAAATACGCCTAAGACCAAGTTTGTATCCTATAAAAAACAATAAGAGTAAAAAAATTAAACCTTCAACTTCAATCCTAAGTAGCAACAAAGAAGCTACGGGTTACAATTATTGCAATTGTTCACGGCGTTACGTCAATCTTACAAACTTAACCACAACCACATCATAGCAAAACCACACTTAAACACAGAACACTAAAAGCTCACAAAACTGCAGTCGGTAACATTGCAATGTCAACATGCAAAGACAACAGAGTCCTGGGATAATGTAAAATGGCTCTTGTTGGGAAAGAATAGGATTCACGACAGATGAAGGTGGTAAAGTAGCAATGTCAACATGCGAAGTTGCGAGGCCGAGACAAGGTTAAGGCGATGAGTTGAGTAATAAGTACTAATAGTACAACTAAATTATTGAGATTTACTTCAATGAATTTTGAAAACAATGGGGAATAAAATAAATAAAAGTATTATTATTTATTAGGCTAGCTGCATACTACACGCTGTATTTGCCAAATATTTTTCAGTGGGATTTTTTATAAGAAAATATTTGACACATGACAGCACCCATATAACGTAAAAATGCATAATAATATTGAATTTGATAAAAAAAATATATCCAAAACATACGGTTTTTTTGTTTCTATAAATGATTTTGTATTTTATTTTATATTATACCAAAACGGGACTTATTATGTTCGCGTTTAATATCAAGTGACATCGTGAAATTTTTACAAATACATGAATATTCAAATATTTTTTTTAATATCAAGTGACGTCGTGAAATTTTTACAAATACATGAATATTCAAATAATTATTTTGCTAATTTTCTCAATTTAGAATGTACTACATCGTTAGTTTACGAACTATGATAATTATAGCTAATAAGAGATGCAAAGTCCAACGCGTCTAATGTTTACATTATTTTTAACAAAAGTTTCGATTTTGAACCCATGGTAATTTATACACATTTAAAAATTAAATGCTAGTACCTACCTAATTAATAGTGTAAATATATGATTTATAACTTAGTTTAAGTTTTTTTCGTGTTTTACATAATATATTGTAAGTCCCCTTTGAATAAAGATTTATTAATAATGTATGTATAAACGCTTTATTGTACACAACAACTGGTTATAAATACATTGATAACAAATGAAATATGTACAAAGGCGAACTTATCCCTATTAGGGATATCTTCCTGTAATCTCAATAATCAATAGCAAATCAAAATAACGAAAAGTAAACAATAAAACTATTAACTATACTTATCTTAATGAATTTTTAGTAATATTTTTTATAGTATTTCAACACATTTCAGGTAGATTAAATTTTAACTTGGTATCAACTCTATCTTATTGAGTCACATAATTGGATGCATATGGTTCTACCATATGATGACTTGAAAAAATTATGAAAATCAGCCAAATCAACCATTGAAATATTCTCTTAAGTATATAAGCGAAAAGGCACGCGTGCCGAACCACTCTGGCATATTTATTTACATGATGACGGTAGACATAATGTTTGATCTTTGATGTAGGTTTGTTTTTGAATGAAAATTACACCTGACAACACGAAGCCTTGTAACAAGCCGTTAAGATGGATTAAAAGTTAATATATGCATAATGGAAATCAAAAATATGTTCTTTACATTTTTTATCAAGCCTCAAAAGCAACACAAACAACGAAATCTCAAGACCCGCAGAAAAACAGCAAAAAACACCCATCCGGTTTATACCAATCGACGAACACAATTATTTTTTGCATCACATTAGTTTTTTTATGTCTCCGAACTTATACATAAAGGGTAGGTACATACAGTTATGTGGCAGACCAGTTAATTTACATAATTATCACGTGCGGTAAGAATCGTTTTAAGCACAATCATCTTGTTTTACTGGTTTCCGAGATTTCGGCAGATTCTTGACTTCGCGTAATCTAATTACCCACGGGCTTATTGAGAACCATCGAATTATACCTTCAAAATTGAGCAATAATTCCGAAAAGTATATCGCGCTAAGCGGATTATACTTCAGTCTAATGTTTTCATGGAAACAGACTTAAATATATTCAAAATGTGGTGCTAAGGCATGCAAATTGTGTATTGATGATAAATGGAGCGAATTGAAAGGTCATCTCAGAGAACGACGACGGATAATCATTCCGAAGACGTAATTGATCATCACAATCGATGACTGCCAAGGAGAACCGACCAATTATATAATAATTACTAGGCTTGATTTTCTGACTAGTAACACAATCCTGCTTATATAAACTCGCATGGTGTATCGGTTCTAGCCGGTCTAGTAATGACTCTGTCAATAAAGCCAACAATCACTGTTATTATGATGGTGAGGCCGTAAAACATGTGTGGTGGTCCACGTGCCTCGGACGTGATAAATAATGTATATACTCGGAGGCTGCGCGTCTCGGGTCACGACACGGTTTTTGCTGCATTCCGTAAGATAAACTTGATAGACTCACCTGAACTTGCCGAGCGCATGGTCCTCCCACTTGATTATCGAGGGGCAGAACTTCGGGTCGAAGAGAAGGTTTCTGAGGAACTCTGGGACGGACACGCTTCGCGGACGCTTGCAGATTTTCCGGCCGCTTCCCTTCGGCCGGCCGGGCGGCCGCTTGAACTGTTTCCTCTTGTCGTCCTCGTCTCCGGATTTACTGCCGTCACTGCCGTACGAGCACTCCGGTGACGCGGTTTCCGAATTACGGTACACATCTTCAGCATCGTCGCTGGAATCGCAAGCGGCGAGTAGGCTGCTGTCGTTCGGTTTGTAATCCGACGCGTATAGTCTGTTCTTGTGTCCATCCAAATCCAAGTCTAGCATCGTATGCGCCGGCTCCTGCTGCTGATAGGGGTCGCTTTCTGCGTATCGCAAAACAGATGACTGTCTGACCAACTCCTCGTTGATGCGGTTCTGGAGTTTATCGAACAGCCCGCTGGCCATCCTCGCCGACACATTAGGGTCGACGTTCGGATGCGCAAGCCGCTGCAGCATCTCATCCTTCTTTATAATCCGTAATTCGTGTCCAAGTATTTTGAAGTTGTACCACGGTATGTCGTATTCACTGAAACCCATCGCGAGAGCGGTGTCGACGATCCACGAGATGGTGTCATCCTCGTTCCAGTCGACGACGAACTTGTATTTCCACTCGTCGCGCGGGTACTCGCGGGAGCTGACGAGGTTGTGGTAGACGTTGGTGGAGGTGTCCTCCTCGGGGTAGACGTCGTAGGGTGGGTTGGAGTAGTAGTTCCCGTAGATGTAGGAGGCGGGTCCCTTGTTGAAGACTTGTTTGAAGTCGTCGAGGCGCGCGGGCGCGGGGGGCGCGGCGGGCGGGAGGTACAGGTCGCACATGGCGGGATCGCACGGGCGCGCGTAGTCGAGCATGACGCGAGCGGCGCGGTCGGCGGTCGGTCGCGGAGTGCGGCCCGCTGCGCAACTCCTCCTACTAATACTCCTTGGCACGCTTGTCGTTTGTTTACAAGCGGTCTTGTTTTGTTTTGTGATAGCGCCCGATATCCTATCTGTCGATTCTGGGATGCGTTCCAAACGCCTGATAACATTGACTGTGCATGTGTACTGGCTGTTACGTAATATTGTTTTGTAATGTTATCTAGGTCATAACGCGAACCGTTCCATTGGGTTTTTGTTGAGTTCATATCGAGAAGTTTGGGACCCATTTTGACGCGGATTTGATAAACAAAATAATTTCGCTAAATACTTGAATATGAAATAGGTTATGGGCCTAGTACCTAATAGGCACTAGGCAGACAGTAATGGTAGTTTTTAATGAATTACTAGAAAAATCTGGCAATATTTATTTGCGAAGGAGATTTTTAAAAAATCAGTTAGTATGTCACCAGGCTGTATCTCAAGAACGGTGATAGCTAGACAGTTGAAATTTTCACAGATGATGTATTTCTATTGCCGCAATAACAACAAATACTAAAAATAAAATAAAATAAATATTTAAGGGGGGCTCCCATACAACAATCTTACAGATAATGGTACGGAACCCTTCGCGCGCGAGTCCCACTCGCAATCCAATTTTCCAATTTTTTCTTTTGTTTTAGTCCTGCAAGAAAAAACTTAAATAACCATCCATCATTGAAGGCCCTCATTACACAATAAACAGTTAAAATCGGTCTTGTTATTACCAAAATGGTCACAATGTCTAAAAAAAGGTACCAAAAACCTTTTTGTTAAAATTTTTTTTTTTTTTTGCTTTTTAGTGATTCATATATATATATATATATATTTTTATGTCATAGGGGGCAAACGAGCAAACGTATCGCCTGATGGAAAGCGATTACCGTCGCCCATAAACACCTGCAACACCAGAGGAGTCACAAGTGCTTGCCTACCCGGAGGACGAAGATAGAATGCCTCTATGCTAGTAATTTCACCGGCTATCTTACCCCCACACCGGAACACAACAATGCGAACATTGCTGTTTGGCGGTGGGTTAGCAGGCAAGACGGTAGTAACAATCCGGACGGACCCTGCACGAGGCCCTACTACTCCAAAAATTATATATATAAAAGTTCTAGTGGCCATCTGGGGTGTTCATCATCAGTTTCCTTACACCAAATCCTATTTACTGAATGTAAATTCTTGACTTTATCAATAAATTACCGAAAGCGCCGTACATGTCCCTATAACATTTGAAGAGTTCCCTCGATTTCTACAAGATTCCATCATCAGATCCCGACTTAGTGCCAACGAGACCAACTCGGAGTTATACCCTTTCGATTAAAAAAAGAATTGAAAATCGGTTCACGGTTCTCGGAGATATCGAGTAACATACATACAAAAAAAATAAAAAAATGAGTTCGAATTGAGAACCTCCTCCTTTTTTGAAGTCGGTTAAAAAAATAAAAGTAATTTGTAGCTGCTTAATAAACCATACAACAAAAAAGTGTAGGTAATATTGTTTTCAGCCTACATTTCATAGAAATTAAAAATAACCGCTAGTTTGGAAAAAATCGGGACACATTTGGACAGCGTTCTACAGAAAAAATATGGATATGTTTGGAGAACATCCATTTCTTACTTAGTCCAACTGTATAAGGCGCTAGCAAATTAAGTACCAATACTTTTAGAGACCTTACATTACATTAAAACAACCAACATTAAATGTAAAAAATGCAGTACACATTTTATTTGATATTTTTGTTTAATTTTCCTGAACATAATAAATAAATAATAATTCTCCTCAAACATAATCCCTGTGCATTTAAATGACAGGAAGTTTAACACTTTCCGCCAAGTGAGAATCGTTTCTTGTCATAAATGTCTACTATATTTCTACAAACTGGCGGGAAAGCTGTTATACATAAATTAACAACTGGCCTTTGAGAAACATCAATAAGTATAAGCAAGTTAAAAACTTAACACGTTAGTAATAAGCCACCTTTCTATCAAACGTAAATATAAAACCTACACATAAATATAAATAGGGCAAATATTTGTCTGATGAACTCGAATATTTGTAATTGGGTCATGGATGTTATCTATATATGTAGTTATATACTATGTATATCGTCGTCTAGTACCCATAGTACAAGCTTTGCTTAGTTTGGGACTAGGTCGATTTGTGTATGATTGTCCTATAATATTTATTTATTTACAAGAATACAATTCTTCGAAGACCATAAAATTTTATATTTTTTTCGATAGTCCTTGTAAGGATTTGTCTGCAGGTCATTAATTTTTTTACCATGGCTATTCCAAGACAAAAAAAATATCAATTTGACAGTTCGCAAGTTTAGCTCAAGGGACTTTTTTGCGGCTCCACAATACTCGCGAAGTTGGCCAAAGTATGGGGTTCCGCAGAGTAGTGCCCCTCCACACTATCAATAAGCCCAACTTCCGTCAACTTCATGTCATGAGTAGTGTGGAGCCGGAATTTGCCTTTGAAGTCTAATATAAAAAAAAATTGTCGATAGTTGGCACTTGTCCATGCCAAACTGTTGAAATTTTGTCGCAAACTTGTCAACCATCGACTAGTTTTAATTTTTAATGGAACTTATTATCTTTATTAAAAATATTAACGGAACGAAATACACAATAACCCAAATAAAATAAGTCTATCTAAATCTAAAACTAAATCTAAACTAAGTCTAAAAATAGCCCCCGTGGCATTGTACCAAAGACGCTGTCAGCATTACCTCGCTGTATTGCTATGCTAAGACGCTGAGCGAGGAAGCTGCCAGCCCTTTGGTCACCAGTGGTGTCGACGAGCCGATTAGCAAGCTCTTTAAAAAGAATTCTAGAGCTTGGACCCGCCGGGCCCAGAGTCTCGACACCAAATGCGGTGAAGTGGTATTGTACTGTTGGTTTTAGTTTTTAATTGGGTTTCGAAGGCAACCAGAGTCAAGAGGTACCCAAGATAAAATCAAAGAGCCCTTAATCACTGACTGTTCATTATCTCATTAACAGGGTGTCTTTACGTACCCAAGTTCACATCGTAAATTTCTCTGCAAATTAATAGAATCGTAATACTAATGAAATATATATATGTAAAAGCAAATGGCCGTTTCGCTGGTGCGTGATATATTGCAAACTGAACTGGGTCAAGGCCCAAGCCTGAAAGATTCCACGGGGTTTTTTATCTTAAGAAAATAAATGGTTCCTTTAATGTTTGTCTTCACAGGTACGTAGCACATAGAAGCTTTTAAATGTGTGTTTATTATATTTGTAGATGTGTTGTGATTCTGGAGACGAGAGCAGGACTAACCGTTAATAACTTAACTAGGTAAATGATCGTTGATTGGACACCATAGTTTTTATTGTGTTATGCCTATGTTTTTCCTTTTTGACCCACGATGAAAAAAGAGGGGCGGTATTCAGTTAATACTTATGTGTATTTATGTATGTGTGTTTGTTTGTAGCTTCAAAACAGATGGACCAATTTGAGTGTGGTTTTTTTTTATCATGAAAGACACGCCCGTTGAGATGGTTCTTAGCTATGTTTGGTGGAAATAGGACCAGCAGTTTGCAAGATATTCAGCTTTAAATGGAACATGACAAGATCTCAGCCAATATTGAAGTTAAGAATTTCATATTTTGTAGTGATGTTCAGTTTTAGTAGCATTTTCTATATCACTCGATGAATGAGGGTATCATGATCATGATGACCAGTTACTAGTGTCTCATGGTGACCGGTTTTTAATTTTTAATTAGGGATATTAGTAAATTATTTGGAATCCCTACAATAACTAAAACACCCCTCAAGTATTTAGTCACTAATTAGACTTACAAAAAATGAGTTTACATATATTAACTTAATAAGAAAGTGCTACCTTCTTTCGCGGAGAATAAAGGCAACAATTGGCAATGTTTCAGCTTTTTCCTAGTCAGGTAAAAAGTTGATAAAAAGTGTAAGAATAGTCGATATCCAGAATACTACAAATAATCCGTCCAAACGCTGTGAAAGACCTAAAAGGCACGTACACATCATCATCATCATTTCAGCCGAGAGACGTCACTGCTGGACAAAGGCGTCCCCCAAAGTTCTCCACAACGATCGGCCTTGCTTGATTTAATTAATGTTACCCTCACAACAAATCTCACTTCCTGGGCAAGGCTAGACGTAAAACTTTAGACGAACCACGGGCGGTAATTCGTAAAGCCCAGATTGCATATTTATGGAACTCACCTTCGGTTCGGGACACCAAAACCTACGATCTGGGACATTCATTCATGGGACATTCCGCCCTAGGTATGTGATGTACTATAAACTTTTGTAAAATATCTTCAATGTACATAATTACATGTAGTATGTAAACAAAGTTATTCACTTCGCGTAGCACATTGTACTATCACATTCACTAGTGAAAATGAGAAGCGCTACGCGTAGACACGCTACAGCCGCTACGCCGTAGCTACTCGTAGAAGAAAGCCTCCGTACTCTCACATTACGATAGTTGAAACCTCGTAGCACAGTAAGGTTTCTCATGACGTTACCTATGTAGGTATGTCTAATTGTCTACTTTAGCGATGCTTTACTTTTTTTTTAAACAATAGGCAGCCGCACTAAAAAAACTGTTTACTCCACCAGTTACATTATTTAAATATAATAAACACCTATATTTTCTTTTGATTATCAAACAACAAATGACGATAATACGGAGATTTGAGGTTGACGTCACTTGTAGGTACCATTTTTACTTACAGGTGACGTCATAAACCTCCACTCCAGAACTTTGATGGTCTCTATGTTTGTCATTTTTTATTATATTAATAAACAAAATATACGTGTCTAATATTTTTCAATATTTTAACTGACGGACTAAATACAATTATATATTTTTAATAAAGGTCGCACCCCCATTTAAACAAATTATACACACAATATATTATTTGAGAAAAAGAAAAACTTGGAAAGAAAAGGATCGGATTTGGAAATTGAAAGCGTACATACAGTGCATCTCTGGTCAAAAGTTTAAGAGCCTTATCACACTTGCGATTTGCGAGCGTATTTTGTATGAAGGCGATCGCGCAGCGTGTTCGCCGCGTCGCTTATTTGTATAGAAAATACGCTCGCAAATCGCAAGTGTGATAAGGCCCTAAGACTTTGGACTGGTAATCCAAAGATACCAGATTCGAGTCCCGGTGTGGGCCACGTATGAGCACAATTAAATTTTCCTATACCTATTGATAGCTATAATAAAAAAAAAGTGAATTCCCATTGCCAAAATAGAATAGAATACTCTTTATTGCACACCCCAAGAAGAAAGAAATACAAATACAGATAACACTAATCATTACAATAGAGGTAAACAATAACATAATAAAAAAAATATAACGGAATAAAAATACTGGTGCTTTCTAGTAAATTAACAAGACTATTGCCTTTATATTGCCTTTTATTTCTTTGCATTATCGGGCTACGTGACATAATTGCAAACAAAGCAGTTTTCCTTGAAATTGTGGCTACCCTTGCACCACAAACGCACCACAAATTACTCAACACATTTACTATACAAGAACAATCAAATCCTAAAAACATTGTCCTAGAGTTAATTGTTCTTTACTCCCTTTTATTGTAATACTAAGTTAAATGGACTTGCCATTTTAGGACTATGTCGAAGTTATGTGGCGATATAGTCCCCATTCGAATGTGTCAAAGCAGTTAGACTGAAAAGGTACTAAAATGAATAGGTATATCTGTCACTGACACAGGGTGAGTAAGAAGGAATTCCTCTGACGTCCAGACTGTGTGACGGCGGCTGGTTATTATGTTTTATAATAAAGTAATTTGAACATTAACGCAAACTAAGCGTACTAAACAGTATATTTTAATACGAAGCCAGCAATAGGGGATCCAACACAACATGGTGTAAATGAATTAGCTCAATATGTTATGGAACAAAGAAAAAAAAAACAAAATAATATTTCTTGAAATATGTGACTTTAAAGATACGAAAATTTTATGTTTTTTTTTATCCAAAAGAAATTTTGAAATTGTTTTCAGAATCCTCATAATTATATAACAAAACAATAATTGTGTGAGAATGACCTTAAACGCACTTTTCGCGGTGAAAATTGAAAATTAATTAGTCAATTACTTATTGTCTCCATACAAATATTGGTACCCAACACACAGATGACGCCATATGTAGGTAGGCCATTTGTATGGAGCGTTTTTAGTGCTCTGTAGGTATGTTGAACTTTGACGGTACTTTTAGGGTAGTCTAAGTGTAGGTAGTTCCACAATAGACATTTGATCATAAATCATAATAAAAAAAGAATCGATTGACATCCTCAAATAAAAAAAATCCGCATGCCTAGGTATTATCCTTCCGGCTGAGACAAATATAGTGCTTACGTACTGGTCTCTGTTAACAAATATCAATGAATAACATACATATAAAATTTAAAACACCCCCAACACTTAGTAGCTGGTCATCGTGAGACCGTCATTCAAGGAGTGATATAAAAAATGCTACTAAAACTGAACATTAATACAAAATTTGGAATTCTCAACTCAAATTGGCTGAGATCTTGTCTCTAATTCCAATTAAATCTTGGAATACTGGTCCTATTTCCACGAAATATAGCTATGAACTATCTCGACTCGACGGACAAGTCTTTAGATTTAAAAAAAACCGCACAAAAATTGGTCTATCCGTTTGGGAGCTACGATGCCACAGACAGACACACAAATCCACAGATATACATATGTTGATCGTATAACACCTCTCTTTTTCGGGGGTTAAACATAACTTGGTAACAAAACCCATTTATACAATAGATTAGATTAGCTTATTTATTTCACGATAAAAATTACATTACAAATGTCAAAATTATACGAATTAATATCATGATCGTCAAAAATAAGTCAAGATGAATAATACGAGATAAATGTTTACAATGTAAAAATAAGTTTAAAACAAAACGGGAAGTCAACAGGTAAATAAAATATAAATAAATGAATCCAGTTGGTACCTATCTCCCAATAAGGATCGCCATCACAAACTTAACCTAATATGAAATCAAATTAATAACACTAATAATAAAAAAAAATAGAACAAAAATAATTTACACAATGTCAAAATATATCAGATTTCGAATACAAAAAATAAAATAAAATAAAAAAAAAGAAATATAAAAATAACAATATTCCCTGGATTTTACTTAAATACCTAACCAAGCAAGCGATAAACAGCATGCTTCATAAACCATAACAAATATTGAAATAAAAATAAATAATATAGGCTAAGGTAAAGTTTATAAATAATACCATCAGCCAGTGACACGAGGGAACAGTTATTTCTGTCTGACTAATTACTGCGGGTTTCCCTATGTCACAAAAAAAAACAAGGTAAACCATAGCGAAACTTTCATCATCATCATCATCATCATCTCAGCCATAGGACGTCCACTGCTGAACATAGGCCTCCCCTTTGGACTTCCATATATACCGGTTGGAAGCGACCTGCATCCAGCGCCTTCCGGCGACCTTTATAAGGTCATCTGTCCATCTTGTAGGTGGACGTCCTACGCTGCGCTTGCTGGTCCGAGGTCTCCACTCGAGCACTTTTCGTCCCCATCGGCCATCTGCTCTGCGTGCTATGTGGCCTGCCCATTGCCACTTCAACTTGCTAATCCGGTGAGCTATATCGGTCACTTTAGTTCGTCTACGGATTTCCTCATTTCTGATTCGATCACGTAGAGACACCCCGAGCATAGCCCTCTCCATTGCACGTTGAGCGACTTTGAGCTTTGAGATGAGGCCGATAGTGAAAGACCACGTTTCGGTGCCGTAAGTCATCACTAGTAACACACATTGGTTGAAGACTTTCGTCTTGAGGCACTGAGGTATGTCGGACGAAAAGACATTGCGTAGTTTCCCGAACGCTGCCCAGCCGAGTTGGATTCGGCGGTTGACCTCTTTCTCGAAGTTGGACCTACCTAATTGGACCACTTGTCCTAGGTAGATGTATGAGTCAACAACTTCGATTACCGAGTTTTCAACAGAGACTGGGATGGGCACAACCTTGGCATTTGAATGAGCGAAACTTTCATTAAACTATAAATAAAATAGATAGGTATCTACCAGGTAGTAGGCGGAGGGAAAGGCCTAGGCTTCGATGGCTCAATATTATAAGGAATACTCAATACTCAATACTTTATTGCACATAATGGTTTTACAGGTGGTAATGTTGCAAATTTGAGATCACATCATGTACCCTGTAAGCAGGGCGCAGCAATTCGAGAGATACTTATTTAGAGGTTTACAATTTAAAATAATAATAAAAAACTTAATCTAGGAACATGGTACAAAAATTAATAAAATGCAATATTAAATGTATGTACACAAAAATATTTTGAAATTATAAATAATTATTATTTTATTTATATTGAGGAAGACCTGAACAGCTGTGGATTAGATGAAGACGATGTCCAAGATAGAGCGAAGTGGAAGAAAATTGCAGGAAAGCGGACCCCGTATCCGGACGGGACAAACACTAGGAGGATGATGATAAGATAGGTACCTACGCTATGTGGTTTTATTTGACACCTATTTGATGGTACGAATATATTTGAATTATACACTTTGGTTATAAAGCAGGAAAATAACTTTACATTCTTAGTCCAGTAAAATTAGAGTGAAATAAAAACTCAACCTTTGACAATTCAGAATTTTATGAATTTTGGTGTGAGAACTTCTGAAAGTTATCGATTATACGCGCCAGATTGAGCGGAATGTTTCAATAGCACTTAACACGTGTAACGTTCGAAGTATAAGGTCACCGCGTGGCACTTACGTCATATGAAAGAAAATTATGAAATTTTGCGATAACTCAAAAACGGCTTCATTGAAAGTACTTATCCCTCAGGACTAATTTTCATGATTGAAAAGTTAGAGGGACGCTAGTTTTTGGATTTCTTTTCTTCTGACTTTATCAAAAAATAATGTTGAAAGACCCCTATAATTTTTAAAAGACCTTATTCAACGACACCCAACACACACCCAACACACACTAGTGTTGGAGAACGAAAAAAAAAATCACCCCCACTTTATGTGTACAAGAGGTATCCGAAAAAAATATATATTTTTTAGTTTTTATTTTACCGTTTTGTCGGCGTGATACATACAAATACTCATACCAAATTTCAGCTTTCTAGAACTATGATCACGGAGCTAAGCCGCGGACGGACATACAGACATGGTGAAACTATAAGGATTCCTAGTTGACTACGGAACCCTAAAAAGTTCAAATTTAGCTCTATCTCCCTATCAATGTTAGCAGTCCACCCCGGCCAGTTTACAAAGTAAATATTCAGTAAAGCCTGACCAGAAATATTATGAGGATTGTCAAGAGGGCGCAATTTATAAGATTTACATGGCAACAATTTTGCAACCAATCGCAACCCACTATAATGACATTTAGTTTTAAATACCTGTCAGTTCCACTATGTGATCCTCGTAATATCATTTAATGGAATGCACTCTTTTCCTGACTGTTTTTCGTGTAGTAAACACATGTACACTTTATTTATAATCTTACGTTCACAATTGTCAAAAGTTTTCGGCATTTTCTTTGGATAATTTTAAATACTTGTATTTTAAAGAAATCATCACGAATGACTTTGACATTGTTGACAAACCATCATAAAATCATTGCCAGTGTAAGAAATTAGTTCCAGTGAAATTCCGCAATATGGCGCATCATCATATATTTCTGGTCAGGCTTTATATTTTAATATTGTAATAACATAATTAAAAATAGTTATATACGTCCAACGAGTAATGTAAAATAAACTGACCTAGTTTTATAATAAACTTATGATATGGGATGGTGGCATTATTTTCTGTATTTAATTATAACATTATACTCATATGTGCTAGATGTTTGTCATATAATATGTACTTAAGAATTTGTCATTAGATTTTTATGAAATTATTTATAACTAAAAACTAGCCTATCACGGCAAAAATATACACTCAGATGACTCAGATTTATCCCCTAACTATTTTCTAGAGTATTTTATTTTCCTCATAAATAACCTAAATTAAAAACCGGCCAAGTGCGAGTCGGACTCGCGCACCGAGGCAGGGTTCCGTACAAACACTTTCCATCCCTAAGTGGTTAAGTTAAGTTTGCACCTGGTATGTATAGCGCCCCATATAAATTAGGTGCAAAGTTAGGTATTAAAAAAACTACTTACTAGATCTCGTTCAAAACAATTTTCGTTGGTAGTTTTTATAGTAATGTACATCATATGCATCATAAGTTAGAGGGGGGGGACCAACTTTTTTCCACTTTGGAAGCGTCTGTCACGCAAACTATTCGTTTTAGAAAAAAAATATTTTAGAAACCTCGATATCATTTTTGAAGACCTATCCTATATAGATACCTACGTATGTGTTTGATGAAAAAAAAAATTTTTGAGTTTCAGTTCTAAGTATGGGGAGCCCCCAATATTTATTATTATTTTTTTATTTTTGCATCATAATTAATCATGACGAATCTATAAGGGTTCTGTTTTTTGCCATTTGGCTACGGAACCCTAAAAATGTACTACACCCCCGACACAAGAGCTGGTCACCATGAGACCCTCATTCAGAGAGAGAGAGAAAGAGAGTAATATAGAAAATGACTACATTTTTTTTAATTCTCAGCTTCATCATTCATATCTTCGTCCTATTTCCTTCAAACGTAACTAATAACCATCTCAATTTCCGCTTAAAATCTGCACTCAAATTGAGCCATCCGTTTGGGAGCTATGATACCATAGACAGACACACAGATACACATGTTAAACTTATATAAGACCCCTCGTTTCTCGTTGGGGGTTAAAAATATTAGACAAGATTCACAATCGCCGAATAAATATGAGAAATATTACACGACATTTGATTAATTTTGAATAGAAGAAAGTGAGAAAGAGAATAAATTCTTTTTGAAGTCGGTTGAAAACCTGTCCACATTGAAACTCATAGAGTTTCACGCTATATTACGTTTTATTATAAGCAATTCGAGCAATATGCTAATGTACAAGGAAGTCGGCGCAATAATTGTGGCTAATCGTTAGAAACATGCGCGTCTCGTTTTCCGACCCACGTGCGCACGAGTTGATTACGCAGTGCATAAAAAGGCTTAGCTATCGTATAAAACTGTGTCACTTACAACCTTTTGCTACATGAATAAAAGGGTCTAACAGCCGGAAAAATCTATGTAACTTGTTACCTTTTGTTACATGGTAAAGTAGTTCAACTTCATGTTAAAACTATGATGCTTAATACCTTTTGCTTCTTGTTAAACAGACGTCTTGTTTGGCATGGAAGTGTTTTAATCAAAATAAAGTCATTAAACTTATGTTATTGTATGTTTCTTACACTTAAAAACAGAGCTGCAAAGTTAGGGGCTTTTTCATCACTGTAGGTATGATATTCATAATATTATAATATGAAAAATAATAAATCCGGCAACAGATTTTTTTTTGGCCACATGGTCGAACTTCTCATTTCATAACTAAGCATCGGGAAAATGATAGCCTCTAATTAATAAACTAATTCATCTTCTTTACAACGCCAACTAAAAATGTTAAAGAAAGCGTCAAGTCAAAATCATCAATTATTTTTACTTTTCCTTCTGATTTATACATTGCCAACTAATTTACTAACTCGGCCACGGAATTTACAACTCATCATCATTTTACGTTATACAGCTTCAATACAAGCTCCTCAAAAATTATATATTCGAGGTTCAATAGACAACATCATATTATATTATAACTTAACATGTAAAATAATACTTTATATTCTTTTATCGTGAAAATAACCACTGTACGATTTGGCGCGAGTGCGCGACATGACAGCAACCGGCCATTTGCACCAATCAGAGAGCGCCATTCGATTCAGCTAGCTGTGCCCCGCGGTGTTACCTGCTCATCCCACAGGAACACTAAATTTATTCGGGATGAAAAGTATCCTATGTCCTTTCCCGGGTCTCAAACTATCTCCATACCAAATTTCATCTAAGTCGGTTCAGCGGTTTAAGCGTGAGAGACACACTTTCGCATTTATAATATTAGTATGGATATGGATACGAGTACAGACAACGAAAAGCCTTGAAATTGGTTTACATTGGTGATATATTTTAGAAGGAAGCCAAATGGTTACGATTTTTATCACACAGATTCAATTAATACTATCACTTTCAATGGCTGTAGGTCATTCAGATGAATAGGAAAACCGTTCATTAATAAAATAAAAACATTGCGTAAGTTTTAAATCGTATCATTCGGAAATCCATACGATCACAGTCATATTATAACTTAACTGTCTTCACATCTCCAAATATGAAAGGACGAGTTTTCATATTATCTGCGAGTGAGTTACGTCCTTTTGGGTAGGAAGTACAAGCTTGCGGGTAATTCTGTAGAGGTGTATCAGAAACGTGTTTTAGTCGCGTGCGGCGTAGGTGAGGCCCCTAAAATGCTGCTTTAGACAGGTGTCTTATTAGAATAAAATCCAGCAGAACTTTTTTTTGATTTCCGGAGATATCCCTATTAGCCCGACCGCAACACAAGGAGAGCAAAAAGTTTCAACTTTCAATTGGCCCAAAAGTACAACGCAATACCTACTGACATAAAAACTCATCTAGTGACAGAGAATTTCAAAATAAACTAAAAACCAAACTGATATGTAACGCGCTTTACTTTTTTTCAAACGCCTGGATGACATTACCCTGTCACTAGGACCTACAATACCGGCAAAATTTTAGTACTGACATACACAAAATTACCGATACTGCAGGCCCTACTGGTCACTTACAATAATGTATGTAGTGTTGTAACTATAAACTACAACGTTTACCTAACTTTAGTTTAAGAATTAACAACTATAATAATTATTTGACATGTAACATATCCATACTTAATATTATAAGTGATGACCGATGAACCGACTTAGATGGGTATGGAGATAGTTTGAGACCCGGGAAAGGACTTAGGATACTTTTCATCCCGAATAAATTTAGTGTTCCCGTGGGATGAGCGGGTAACAGCGCGGGGCACAGCTAGTATTATAAGTGCGAAAGTGTGTCTGTCTGTCTGTTACCTCTTCACGCTTAAACCGATGAACCGACTTAGATGAAATTTGGTATGGAGATAGTTTGAGACCCGGGAAAGGACATAGGATACCTTTCATCCCGAATAAATTTAGTGTTCGCGTGGGATGAGCGGGTAACAGCGCGGGGCACAGCTAGTATTATAAGTGCGAAAGTGTGTCTGTCTGTCTGTTACCTCTTCACGCTTAAACCGATGAACCGACTTAGATGAAATTTGGTATGGAGATAGTTTGAGACCCGGGAAAGGACATAGGATATTTTTCATCCCGAAAAAATTGAGTGTGCCCGTGGGATGAGCGGGTAACAGCGCGGGGCACAGCTAGTAATTTTATAAATGATTGATTGAATTGAAGATAGTCCACTGACATGTGAGCATCACTACGACTGAACCGAACCGGACAAGAGCTGAAGATGAAGTAGTGCCCTTGCGCATTGGCTATTAAATTGTGAGCCCGTTTTGCTAACCAATCTATGGAACTCCTTATCTGAAATAAAATATTATTATTATTTGCGAATACTGAGTGACTAGGCTGTCATAAATCTAGTTCTATACATCTCCTTTACGTGTACCAATGTATTTAGTAATACCATAAGTGTAGTTAATTCTTATAAGTATTATTTACGAAAAAAATACTTAAATTTTAGTTTTTTTCGTCTTTCTTCTCAACAACGTCTCCTCTTGATATGCCGGTAGATTAACAATCTACTTGTAAAAGTGCCGATTCTATTTTTGAATGTGGAAATACCGCATTTTTCTTAAATATATTTTTATATTGTTATAGATCACATTAATTTTTACTTTCATAATTTTCCTTTGTGTCAATATATTCGTACATAATATTTATTTATACATATTATACATATATGAATTCATTTTACCTACATGTATAATTAATGACATTAACGAGCTTTGAACTCACAGTGACCGATTTGTACGAGAATCCAAGTGGTGTAATGTGGTTATGATAACGTCATTCGGGAATTCAGAGAAGCAAAAAATTCAATATTATTATGAACATTATTTATGAAAGCAAATATACCTATGGAAGTTATTAATATGGTCGTGTACAATAATAATCTTTTAGTGTATACAGTAAAAGAAACTGAAACACGTACCTTTTGGATCCTTATTTTCATAGTGTCAAGAGCAAAAAAGGTAAGTGTTTCCATTTCCTGGACTGTACTATGTATGTTTAAATGATTGTGTGACTTATGTAAACTTACCTAGTTCCTAAAACTTTAAAAAAGTAAATTTTTTGGGAGTCAGAAGCGTCGATGTGCATCGCTTTCCTCATATACTAGGACATTGAAATTTTACCAAATGACTCTTTTAGGTTAGTGTAAACGATCTAGGGGGTACCCCGTCCAATAAAAAAAAAATGATTTTTCATACAATTGTGAGCCAACTCTACTGTACTTACGTGTGTACATATTGTAATAAGCGACTAGTAGGCATGCCTTAGAAAATTAAAGTTAAAAGGAGGGAACTAGAATGAGGAATGGGTGAAATTTTTAAAATCCTGAATTTTTGCTTGCAGATAAATGACCTCATTCCTAGACAAAAAATACAGATTTTCTGTAGCTTAAAAAAAGTAAAAAGATGTTTTTTTTCCGCCTTGCACGGCCATCGTACGGTAACGGTAACCGAACTGACGTGATATTTTTCCGACTTGGCAGAGCTGCTGTATTCTTAGATACCTATTCAGGTAGTTAGAAGAAAATTTTATGAACAGTAAAACTAGTTTAGTAATTTGCAATTTATTATTATCCAGGAGCACGGCAGCATCCGTGCTGAATCAAAAAATTAACACCTCGAAACGACGCCCACATATGAAAAAAGAAAGAATTTGAACTTTGTAAATTTTTTAAGCTACAGAATAAATAATTTTTTTTGTTTCTAGGAATGTGGGGGGTTATTCCTACATATAAACAAAAATCTAGATAAAAAAACGCCCATTTAGACCGGACTCTCAGTGGAGTTCCGTTTGCTAAAATTGCGGACCTCAATCTGACTTTTGATATATATTGTATAGATCCCAGACATCCTACAAACGAATGTTGCCGACCAGTTTTGTGGTCCGCCTCCCCCCCCCCGGCAATTAAAAATGGCATACATATTAAAAAAAAAGTCATCAAGCCATGCCGTGTAGGGTATCAAATGGAAGGGCTTATCGAGTAGATCACGAATATATAGCACACTATAACATTTCTTACACTTTCTCTAAGATTTTTTTGAAATTTTACTAAAATGCTCCATTTTCGAGTTAACTTTAAACCACTATAGATTGAAAACTAATGAATATATTTTTATAATTATTATTTTTAATAACTAACAATAGTTCATTGTTTACGCACCAATAGTTCGTACAGTGAAAAAGTTGCACGGGGGAGCGGGGGGAGCTATCAAAGATGGCGAGTTTCGATGTTTCAAATACAAATACAAATATCTTTATTTGCGTAAAATGTGGTAATAAAGATGGTACATTTCAAATAAATACAGACACACACATTTTGCCAGCAACTGGCATGCAAAACAAGAATTTTTCAATATATTTCTTAAAATTTCGGACTCTCAACAGTTTGATTTTGTGACAAGTTTTTACAATTCTTCACTGTACGAACTATTGGTGCGTAAACAATGGACTATTGTTGGTTATTAAAAATAATAATTATAAAAATATTATCATTAGTTTTCAATCTATAGTGATTTAAAGTTAACTCGAAAATGGAGCATTTTAGTAAAATTTCAAAAAAATCTTAGAGAAAGTGTAAGAAATGTTATAGTGTGCTATATATTCGTGATCTACTCAATGACCCCTTCCATTTGATACCCCACACGGCATGGCTTGATGACTTTTTTTTTTAATTTGTATGCCATTTTTATTTGCCGGGGTGGGGGGAGGGGGACCACAAAACTGGTCGGCAACATTCGTTTGTAGGATGTCTGGGATCTATACAATATATATCAGAAGTCAGATTGAGGTCCGCTATTTTTGCAAACGAACATCTCCTTGTAGCCTGCACTAATTAAATAATTCATGATACGGCCAACCAGCCAACCAAAAAAAACCAAGGACTGTAGATGTTAAGTTAAAAAAATATCTAAATCCGAAGACAGCTAAAAGGCTTGAAAGGTGTATGGCTTGTATATATAATGCGTCAATGGTGTGTCACTAATAATGAAACAAAACCACGCCATGCCACGCAACTCTTAGTTCCTCCGCAAAAATTATTTCCAATCAGTAAATGACAAGGGATCAGAGATGGCAGATTACGCTATAAAATTGTCAAAATTTCATATTTCTAACAGTTGGAAATTAATATAAAGATCGAGAGAGCTTTGCCTAGTGTATACCCCAAATAAAACATTGTTCTTTATTTTTTATTTTTTGTGTATGTAAAGAAATATAAGGAAATAAATAAAATAACCGAAATCTACGACAACTATGCCTGCATTGAGTTGTAAACTTCGACCTATCCGCAAAAAAAAATAAGCTGTCAAGAATGTCAAGCTCAATATCATTTTTTTTTTTTTTAATTAGACACCATAATTAAAAAAACTTTTCCATTGTGTTGAGTTTTGGAGTTACTACATTTTAAAATTAGTAAATTTTAATAAATAAATATAAAATAATTTTAGGAAAAATACAAAAACAGTGATTACGTCTTTTTCCTAAGCGGAATGCAGAAAAGTAATAAAGTTTGAGTCTTAAAAATATGAAATCTGGTCAATATCAGCGCGATCTTAAGGCTCTCGCGCGACCGGCGCACGGGAAATCCCTGGGAATCCCAACGCACAATATTTCCTGAGACCTAGTTCAGGTGGATGTGGACTCGGTCAACGACCTAAGTGACAGTTGCAATACAATGGATGCACGAGTAAATCCTTGACCTGCGTTTACGTAGTTTACATTAGATGAATGACTTTTGATTGTCTCTTGCTAGTTACTAGGTTGAATGAAAGTGAGTCGTATATGTTTGACTTAAAGATGAATTTGAAGTGGGGTAGCGGAGGAATTAGGCTCTTTTGAGGATTGATTAGTGACCGCAGTTAGTAGACCGCAAAATTCTTAGTATTTATGTAGCGAAATGACGACACACTTGCTTTCTAATGCTCTCCAGATCGTTTACTCATAGGGTTTGTCAACTTGCATACAATTATCGATCAAGGGATGAATAATCAAGTAGTATAAGCTGAAGATCGCGGGTAGAAATTGGATGAGGGCAGCGCAAGATCGATCGTTGTGGAGAACTTTGGGGGAGGCCTTTGTCCAGCTGTGGACTGCTATCGGCTGATATGATGATGATGATAATATGCTGTAAGCCTATAAGAGCTGTATCCTTAGTGTCTGAAAATTGAGAAGTATAAGTTAGGAAATAAACTATACGATCCGAAGCAGATGCTGAAGAAGAAACCGGGGTAGCTAATAATAAATGAGGGTTTACATCGTCATGTGATTGAATTAGCCCCAAGTCGATTTGATTCCACGTTGGAGTTACTTCGGGAGTCTGTGCTTCAATTTATTTGAGCGACCACTGCGAACAGGGGAACAGGGTAACTTTCCATCAGTTGATATCAAGGTTGAAACTCAAATGCTTTTATGAATTTATTTCAGTGTCTCTGAAGTTAGTCTCAAACCTCTCGAAATGTGCCGAACCCTTTTTATAGCTAAAAACTATGACAAGTACACTACACTATTAGAGGATTAAGTACTTATCTAGGTATACGTGGTACGTGCTGGTACCGATGACGACACAATCAGACACCACTATACTGCCTATCTAGCTCCGTATTTTTAACTCACTATAAAAGGAGAGAATAGTACAAATTTTCTAAGCTAAGCTCATCCACTTAAAAACTGAATACCATTGAGTGGTTAACCACAAATTAAGATAATGAGCTCGTAGTAAAAGCAGATTGTAACCACGTTGGAAGGTTAATATAGATTATCGACTCTATTTCCTTCGACATTAGACTGCAAAATACATTAACAGAATAATGGTGATCATAACTTTTTTGGATTTTTACAACCGCCCAACTCAACAAGAACGTTCTCACCTAGAAAAAGGACAATGAACTCTCATCATCAACCATTTTAAACCTATTTAACAAGGAATAAGGTTGAAAATTCAATATCCCCGCAATGTAGTTCTAACCTTTTTTTGTAAGTAACTGGTTGGCGGTTACGAGAACAAAAGCAGATAGGATTGTATTAGACACAATGCCATTGTGAATGAAGGTAAGTGGATGAGCTTAGCTTAGAAAATTTGTAGTATACGTTGGGCTAGTATTTTTTTTTATGTATGATTAGGATTATTTGAAGCTGGCTGACACATTTTTTTAAATATTGACACAAAGGTAAATTATGAAAGAAAAACCGTCCAAGTGAGAGTCTGACTCGCGCACCGAGGGTTCCGTACAAATACATGTACAACGTTTGTTGTATGTGAGTGGGAACCTTTAAGATTTGCGGTGTTTTAGTATTTGTTGTTATAGTCTGTGAAAATTAGCATAGTAATTAAAGCTATCACGGGTCCCGTTTTTACCCTTTGGGTGCGGAACCCTATATAAGTTTTTTTTTGTTCATAAGGGTATACTTTCTAGCAGGATAATTTTAATGAGATCTGGCTTCTCAAATAGTATATTAGGCACACCTAGGGTCGCCAGAAGTAAGACTCTTTTTTTTTAAATCTTCAACAAAATTATGGCGTGCCTTTACCATACTCAACTTTATTAAATCAAGAATAGGAACGTTAGTACAGTTGCTAAGCCGCGAAATTGTGCGCATCGGGTTACAAGCATGAAATTTTTACCATACATAGAGCGTTCCACGGTGATTATTTTCAGATGTGGAGGGAAGTCAGATTCGTCCCCTGTGTGGTGGGAGAGCGGGGTGAAGAGGACCAAGTACTGCTCTTTTTCTTTTTTTTATTACTGATCAGTAAAGGCTATTAGGGCTTGTGCGACATCGTTTTCGTGTAAATAAGATATCAGCTATTAATTCTTTATGTTATTTAAGAATAGTTTCTTATTAAAATTTGGGTTTATTGCCGAAAAGGTAAAAATCACAACAAGTTTTTTTATTCAGAACGATAAATTACCTGAATATTTACAATTTAAGAAAATATTACTAAACAGCAAATTTAATCTTGTTTTTAAAAATGTATACATATTGGGCACATCTGATACAAAAAATACCTTGAAAAAAATAAAAATTGGTTGCCTGTAAAGTCGGTATACGGGCGAAAGTTTTACGTGACAACGACTTTGAGTGGTAAAATAATTTTAATGTGAATATTCATTCGTATAGTAGGAAGAAGGATGAAATAATAGTAACAATTTAAAACATTTATTTATACAAACGCAACGTGTAAACTTGTATGCAGGCGCCTAAGCGAAATAGAAGCGCAAGACATGAACCGGTGTGTATGCCTATCTCTCTCACTCGGTGGAAGGGACGCGTGCCTCTCACTCGCTCTCATTGTGAGCGCATAACGTGAGCGGAGCGTAACGCAGTTTCTTGAAGTGTCACCCGGCAAACCAATTTATAAGACGTTGTCACGTCAAAAATTTTGATGTTAAGCTTAGCCTGCGTGTTCTAGTACATTTTTCTAAGTCGCGAAATTGTGTACATCGGGATACAACCACGAAATTTCTACCACAGATAGAGTATTCTGCGGTGATTATTTTCAGATGTGGAGGGAAGTCAGATTCGTCCCCTGTGCGGTGGGAAAGCGGGGTGAATGGGACAAAGGAGTCCTCTTTACCTTTTTATATTACTGATCAGATAACGCTACTAGGAATTGTGTGGTATCGTTTTCGTGTAAAACAGATATCAGCAATTAATTTTTCATGTTATTTATTCATAGTACCATATAAAAATATGGTTGTACCTATTTCCGAAATTGTAAAAATCACAACAAGTTTTTTTTATTCAGGGAGATAAATTAGTTATATTTCCTGAATATTTACAACAAACAAAAATATTGCAAAATAGAAAATTTAATCTAGTTTCTAAAAACATATACATATTGGGCACTTTTCATACAAACAGTAACTTAAATAAATTGTTAATGTTGAGATTAGCCCGTGTGCTCGTGACATATTTGCAAAAAAAAAAATTTTTAATTGCATTAATTTGTTTTTCTAGGACGTATATAGTAAATATTATATGTAAAAGCATGTTAATAATCATTATTTAATGTATTTAATGAAGCGAAATAGGATGCGTTCGGAGATTTACGTTGGTTACGCCGACGTAAAGATATATTTTAAGCTACTGTTTGTATGAGAAGTGCCCAACATGCATATATTTTTAGAAACTAGATTAAATGAGCTTTTTAAAATAATAATAATAATTTGAAAATGTTCACGAAATTGAACTAATTTACCTCACTGAATAAAAAAACTTGTTGTGATTTTTACCTTTTCAGCCATACACCCATATTTTTATATAGAACTATACAAAAATAGCATAAAAAATTAATTTTTGATATTTGTTTTACACGGAAACGATACCAAACACGTCCTGGTAGACTTAACTGACCAGCAATAAAGAAAGAAAAGAGGGATACTTGGCCCTATTCACTCCACTCTCCCGCCTCACAGGGGACGAATCTGACTTCCCTCCACATCTGAAAATAATCACCATGGAACACTCTATTTATGGTAGAAATTTCATGCTTGTAACCCGATGCGCACAATTATGTTAGAAAACAGCGGACTAACAACTCTACTACGTAGGAAAGTGATTCATAAAACCCCGCCTATTTTCCCCAACGCGATTGCACTACTACGATCTACTACGTTCATTTATGAATGGCGACGTATGCAGGAAAGCCAAAGGTAAGAATCCAGGCAGCTATTTTCCCTTCGGTCACAAATGGACGTATCTGACTTCCATTTACTATTAAGATGTGCCCTTTTTAAGCAAGCATGTTATTGCGTAAGACTTTTCCATTCCGCTTCGTTATTGTTGTTGGCATTTCCGTGTACTAGGTATGAGTTGAAGCGACGTGTTGTTCTTCCTTTTGACGTGACAACGTCTTAATTTAGGTTGCGCTCGGAGTCACTCATGAAAAAATGTAACGCCCGCCGCTCACGGTTGATGAGTGAGAGAGACAAAATATATTTCTATAGTTAAAATTTGTGCAATTCTTATTTTCATTCATCGAGCATTACTGTAACAAGAGGGAAGAGGGCGGAAGAGGGAAGAGGGAAGAGGGAAGAGGGAAGAGGGAAGAGGGAAGAGGGAAGAGGGAAGAGGGAAGAGGGAAGAGGGAAGAGGGAAGAGGGAAGAGGGAAGAGGGAAGAGGGAAGAGGGAAGAGGGAAGAGGGAAGAGGGAAGAGGGAAGAGGGAAGAGGGAAGAGGGAAGAGGGAAGAGGGAAGAGGGAAGAGGGAAGAGGGAAGAGGGAAGAGGGAAGAGGGAAGAGGGAAGAGGGAAGAGGGAAGAGGGAAGAGGGAAGAGGGAAGAGGGAAGAGGGAAGAGGGAAGAGGGAAGAGGGAAGAGGGAAGAGGGAAGAGGGAAGAGGGAAGAGGGAAGAGGGAAGAGGGAAGAGGGAAGAGGGAAGAGGGAAGAGGGAAGAGGGAAGAGGGAAGAGGGAAGAGGGAAGAGGGAAGAGGGAAGAGGGAAGAGGGAAGAGGGAAGAGGGAAGAGGGAAGAGGGAAGAGGGAAGAGGGAAGAGGGAAGAGGGAAGAGGGAATAGGGAAGAGGGAAGAGGGAAGAGGGAAGAGGGAAGAGGGAAGAGGGAAGAGGGAAGAGGGAAGAGGGAAGAGGGAAGAGGGAAGAGGGAAGAGGGAAGAGGGAAGAGGGAAGAGGGAAGAGGGAAGAGGGAAGAGGGAAGAGGGAAGAGGGAAGAGGGAAGAGGGAAGAGGGAAGAGGGAAGAGGGCGGACATAATTTTTTCTTAAAAATCGATATGGGTGTCATCTCCAAGGTTCCTCGGGGTTCCGATTACGAAAATGACATCCATTTTGAAATCCAAGATGGCGGACATTATTTTTTCTTAAAAATCGATATGGGTGTCATCTCCAAGTTTCCTCGGGGTTCCGATTACGAAAATGACTTCGATTTTGAAATCCAAGATGGCGGACATAATTTTTTCTTATAAATCGATATGGGTGTCATCTCCAAGTTTCCTCGGGGTTCCGATTACGAAAATGACATCCATTTTGAAATCCAAGATGGTGGACATTATTTTTTCTTAAAAATCGATATGGGTGTCATCTCCAAGTTTCCTCGGGGTTCCGATTACGAAAATGACATCCATTTTGAAATCCAAGATGGCGGACATTATTAGGGTTCCGTAGTCAACTAGGAACCCTTATAGTTTCGCCATGTCCGTCTGTCCGTCTGTCCGTCCGTCCGTCCGTCCGTCCGCGGCTTAGCTCCGTGATCATTAGTACTAGAAAGCTGAAATTTGGTATGAGTATGTGTATGTATAATGCCGACAGAACGGTAAAATAAAAATTAAAAAAAAATTTTTTTTCGGGTACCTCTCGAACACCTAAAGTGGGGGTGAATTTTTTTTTTCTTTTCAACACTGGTGTGTGGGGTGTCGTTGAATAGGTCTTGGAAAAATAATAGGGGTCTTCTAACATTATTTTTTGATAAAGTCAGCAGTTTTGTAAATATTCGCTCCGAAAACAAAAAAAATAGTGTCCCCCCCCCTCTAACTTTTCAACCACGGGTAAAAAAAAATCGGAAAAATTCATGTAAATGAGGCCTTGTAAGTACTTTCAATGAAAACTACATTGAACAAAATCGGTCGAGCCGTTTTTGAGTTATCGCCAAATTTCAAATTTTTTCTTTAAAAACGTAAGTTGACTTCCAGAAGGTAATAAGTGATTACAGTTTCTAGGGCGTTTACGACCTTTTTATAGAGCTTAAAATCTTTCTTTACTTAAACCTCGGGCTTAAAACAGCAGTTTATTGTGAAGGATGAAAAAACTACGGAACCCTACACTGAGCGTGGCCCGACATGCTCTTGGCCGGTTTTTTTTCTTAAAAATCGATATGGGTGTCATCTCCAAGGTTCCTCGGGGTTCCGATTACGAAAATGACATCCATTTTGAAATCCAAGATGGCGGACATTATTTTTTCTTAAAAATCGATATGGGTGTCATCTCCAAGTTTCCTCGGGGTTCCGATTACGAAAATGACTTCGATTTTGAAATCCAAGATGGCGGACATAATTTTTTCTTATAAATCGATATGGGTGTCATCTCCGAGGTTCCTCGGGGTTCCGGATACGAAAATGACGTCCATTTGTGATTTTGGAATCCAAGATGGCGGACTTAAATTTTGACGTGATAACGTCTTAAATTAGGTTGCGGCTCGGAGTCACTCATGAAAAAATGTAACGCCCGCTCACGTCTGATGAGAGAGAGAGACAAAATATATTTCTATAGTTAAAATTTGTGCAATTCTTATTTTCATTCATCGAGCATGACTGTAACAAGAGGGAAGAGGGCGGAAGAGGGAAGAGGGAAGAGGGAAGAGGGAAGAGGGAAGAGGGAAGAGGGAAGAGGGAAGAGGGAAGAGGGAAGAGGGAAGAGGGAAGAGGGAAGAGGGAAGAGGGAAGAGGGAAGAGGGAAGAGGGAAGAGGGAAGAGGGAAGAGGGAAGAGGGAAGAGGGAAGAGGGAAGAGGGAAGAGGGAAGAGGGAAGAGGGAAGAGGGAAGAGGGAAGAGGGAAGAGGGAAGAGGGAAGAGGGAAGAGGGAAGAGGGAAGAGGGAAGAGGGAAGAGGGAAGAGGGAAGAGGGAAGAGGGAAGAGGGAAGAGGGAAGAGGGAAGAGGGAAGAGGGAAGAGGGAAGAGGGAAGAGGGAAGAGGGAAGAGGGAAGAGGGAAGAGGGAAGAGGGAAGAGGGAAGAGGGAAGAGGGAAGAGGGAAGAGGGAAGAGGGAAGAGGGAAGAGGGAAGAGGGAAGAGGGAAGAGGAACAAAATATATTTCTATAGTTAAAATTTGTGCAATTCTTATTTTCATTCATTGTTCCTATTGTGCAATTTAATAATATCCATATCAATAAATATTCTACCGAGAATAAGACGTTGTCACGTAAAATCTTCCTTCGCCCGTAAAACCGACTTTACAGGCAACCATTTTTTTTTTTATAAGTAGACAGCAAAATACTAAGTAGTTATAACCTAACAAGTTGCGACTTGGCCCTTCATCACACTAATATTATAAAGGCGAAAGTTTGTTACTTTTTCACGCTCAAAATGCTGGACCAATATTGATAAAATTTTGTATGGTGGTAGCTGACACCTTGGATTAACACAAGGGCTACTTTTTATCCCTGCTTCTGTCGGATGAGCGAGTAATAATGCGGGGCGCAGCAATTTAGTATGTTACATAATGTACACAGCTTTGTATCTATCTATCTATACATATCTATACTCTATACATATAATAAAGCTGAATAGGTTCGAAAGTCTGTATGTACATAGAAGATATTCAAAAAAAGTTGGCGGGGATACTTAGAATCGATAAGAGAATACGTCCCAAAAAAATTCAGAATTTTTGTCTGTTTATTTGTTTATTTGCTAAACAGATTTTTGAAGAAAACATCATTAATCTGTAAAATATGAACCAATAAAGGGAAGGGGGGGGGAAGCCACTACACTCGATTGAGTTAAGTTGGCACCTGAATCTTATGGCGCTACTTGGGAAAACTTTTTTCAAACATGTACTACGACTATCGAGTACCCTGATAAACTAACGGATGGCGCTGAAATTCATATGTGGAAACATGAAGATCTCAATAAATGTGGACAGTACGGAAAGTCCTGTCTGCGGGGTAACAAGAAACTGTGAATATTGTGATAAAGTAAAACTGACACAGACCGATTTCTATGCGTGCGGAGCTGTGGCCACTAAACTAAACGGGTAAATTGACAGTAGCAGCTAGTATATTCAACAACCAATTTTGTAATTCCTTTGAAATCCTGATTGTTCAGACCGTTCTAGGAACTAACAGTAGGCGCTAGTTTACATCGTAAACATGATCATTCACATTCACTCCTGAATACCGAGAATCACAATTCATTATCATGCCTAAAAGGACATACAAGTTATGAAGTTAATACCACATTGGTGACAAATTGATCTAACTATAAAATCTATAACATAAGGCTTAGGGCTCAAAATTGATCATATGACTTTGACAAAGTCTATATCATGTTTAAAACTTCATTCTTATTGTATGCTTTATGATTATGACAATAAGGTTAAATAAGGTAAGTCATGCATTGGGTTTACCACAGTTTGTTTTGATTCTTTTTCGGTTTTGACCGACCTTGGATAAAGGCAGGTAAAATCCTGAGTGACTATTTAACCCATTATTTACCGATTTAAGTTAAAGAAAGAGATTTTCAATGTTTTTATATGTTTGTCAAGAATAAAATTCAACAAAATTATAACTTCAAACGAATTAGATAATTAAAAAATGACATTTACCATTAAACTTAACTCTTTTTATCTATATTTGAATATTATAAAATTTGACAAATTTCATCTTTATCAACAACAATTGTTGGTATACTCTTGCGCATCCCCAGATGGTTATATGATATGATACATTTTAACCTTTTAGTTATCTATAAGGGTACATTTTGTTTTCGTGACGAACATTTAGTTACCCGCTCATCTCACGGGAACACTAAATTTTTGGGATAAAAAGTAGCCTATGTGTTAATCCAGGGTGTAGCTACCTTCATGCCAAAATTTATCAAAATTGGTCCAGCCGTTTGAGCGTTAAGAAGTAACAAATAAACACATAAGCATACTCACAAACTTTCGCCTTTATAATATTAGTGTGATTGGAGCTATCTCCACCACTATTCAATTCCTCTACTTTCTACTCAAACTGAAATTGCACCTTATTTTGTTAGGAAAAACGTCGAATTAAAATTGAATAGATAAACGTTTATATTAAGCATAATTAATGTAAATAAAAAATGATCTACTTCCACGGGTCAACAACCTTGACCTCCAAAAAAACAAAGACTTGACCCTGCCGCCGCGATATGATCACACCCATACGTGTATGTCATACAAAACGACACTTGGCACACGATTACCGTGGCGCCTTGAGACATAACGTGAGCCGAAAGATGGCTCATTTTATATGATTTTTTTATACCATAGGAGGCAAACGAGCAAACGTATTGCCTGATGGAAAAGCGTTATATGTTTTTTTTTTATGCCATGGGGGCAAACGAGCCAACGGATCGGCTGATGGTGCGCGATTACCGTCACCCATACACCTGCAACACAAGAGGAGTCGCAAGTGCGTTGCCGGCCTTTCAGGTGGGAGTACGCTCTTTTCTTGAAGGAATAATGATTGTTAGCCCGCGTTTGTTCCTCTAATCTCACTGTCTACTGAATACACCTCCGCCACAAGTAGTTGGTCATATTCACATTAGACCCTCATTCAATAAGTGATACAGAAAATTCTACTTAAACTGAACATAACCACAGAATAAAGACACTACAGAAGCCGCACTCTTTTGTTATTTGCCGCTTTTGCAAAAGCATTAGCCTACTCGTATCTGATTGGCCATTTTTAATGACGTACGACGCTGTTGGTTCTAGCTTCTTTGGGGCGTGTCATACTCATAGGGTTGCCTACATTAGCAAAAGGGAAACTACTTCTCTGTGTTTGTAATTATTTTAATAGCTACTTTTATCAAAATACGTTCAAAAGGGAGGAGGGAGGAGGGAGGAGGGAGGAGGGAGGAGGGAGGAGGGAGGAGGGAGGAGGGAGGAGGGAGGAGGGAGGAGGGAGGAGGGAGGAGGGAGGAGGGAGGAGGGAGGAGGGAGGAGGGAGGAGGGAGGAGGGAGGAGGGAGGAGGGAGGAGGGAGGAGGGAGGAGGGAGGAGGGAAGAGGGAAGAGGGAAGAGGGAAGAGGGAAGAGGGAAGAGGGAAGAGGGAAGAGGGAAGAGGGAAGAGGGAAGAGGGAAGAGGGAAGAGGGAAGAGGGAAGAGGGAAGAGGGAAGAGGGAAGAGGGAAGAGGGAAGAGGGAAGAGGGAAGAGGGAAGAGGGAAGAGGGAAGAGGGAAGAGGGAAGAGGGAAGAGGGAAGAGGGAAGAGGGAAGAGGGAAGAGGGAAGAGGGAAGAGGGAAGAGGGAAGAGGGAAGAGGGAAGAGGGAAGAGGGAAGAGGGAAGAGGGAAGAGGGAAGAGGGAAGAGGGAAGAGGGAAGAGGGAAGAGGGAAGAGGGAAGAGGGAAGAGGGAAGAGGGAAGAGGGAAGAGGGAAGAGGGAAGAGGGAAGAGGGAAGAGGGAAGAGGGAAGAGGGAAGAGGGAAGAGGGAAGAGGGAAGAGGGAAGAGGGAAGAGGGAAGAGGGAAGAGGGAAGAGGGAAGAGGGAAGAGGGAAGAGGGAAGAGGGAAGAGGGAAGAGGGAAGAGGGAAGAGGGAAGAGGGAAGAGGGAAGAGGGAAGAGGGAAGAGGGAAGAGGGAAGAGGGAAGAGGGAAGAGGGAAGAGGGAAGAGGGAAGAGGGAAGAGGGAAGAGGGAAGAGGGAAGAGGGAAGAGGGAAGAGGGAAGAGGGAAGAGGGAAGAGGGAAGAGGGAAGAGGGAAGAGGGAAGAGGGAAGAGGGAAGAGGGAAGAGGGAAGAGGGAAGAGGGAAGAGGGAAGAGGGAAGAGGGAAGAGGGAAGAGGGAAGAGGGAAGAGGGAAGAGGGAAGAGGGAAGAGGGAAGAGGGAAGAGGGAAGAGGGAAGAGGGAAGAGGGAAGAGGGAAGAGGGAAGAGGGAAGAGGGAAGAGGGAAGAGGGAAGAGGGAAGAGGGAAGAGGGAAGAGGGAAGAGGGAAGAGGGAAGAGGGAAGAGGGAAGAGGGAAGAGGGAAGAGGGAAGAGGGAAGAGGGAAGAGGGAAGAGGGAAGAGGGAAGAGGGAAGAGGGAAGAGGGAAGAGAATAAGACGTTGTCACGTAAAATCTTCCTTCGCCCGCAAAACCGACTTTACAGGCAACCATTTTTTTTATTATTGGTTTTACACCCGTTTACATAACATTTAATTTTTATGCACACTTGACATCAATGATTGATTCAATCGACGACGATCAATGACATATATGGTTTATATTTGTATACATAGAAATAAGCCCGTTTCTAGCGGCCCTGTATGTTCTGGGTTTTTTTTTGACATTTTGTTTGTTCAATATTTTCCGAAGTTGAGCGAATTTTGAAAATCCAATTTTATATTCTGACTCGGATGACCCAAAAGCCCCCCAATACCGAGTTTTAACCCCCTAGGACAAATTTGAAATTAAAAAAAAAGTCAACATTTAGATTTTTTTTTCCCACGACTGTACTCGGATGGGAGTCCCCTTTGACATTCGTTCGAGCACCCCCTACTCATTTCCAGCCGTTTATGAGATACGGGACCCTTAAAAAAAATCTCCATACAAATCTTGTTGTTTCGATATTTTCCGACTTTGACTGAATTTTCGGACACCGATTTTAGATTCATATTTGTGAGCCTTAAATGCCCCCCGATACCGAGTTTCAGCCCGCTAGCATCAATTTGAAATTTTGAAAAAAAAAAATTCAATCGCCAATTTGAATTTAATGTGGTTTGCTAATTTTCACATTCATAAGCGAAGTCGAACAAGACACGGCGCGCACCCTGTGCGCTAAACGCAGCAATGCGGTCTAAATCTGTTTGTTCGTGTACGTGATGTGGAGTTTGTGGACAAATCCACACGCGCATTGCATTTGTAGTAGTGTACCTATCGCAGCGCGGTTGTATGAAGCTTAGTCTCTGTTCCGTTTCTTTACTCATGTGGAACCAGTCCTGAGATCCAGTAGGCACTTCCATGATCCATCATCGTCAATTTTATTATACTGAGTCTAAATGTTCATTGTAGTGCCGCACATGTCTGTGTTGAACCCATATTTTCAGGGCCCATCATGAGGTCAATTTTATGATACTGGATGTAATAGTTCAATAAAGTGAGTACAAAAACGAAAACCACACTAGTCTACGTTGAACCAGTCCTGAGATCCAGTAGGTACTTCCATGATGGATCATGGAAGTAGTAGCAGGTCAATTTTATGATACTGAGTCTAAATGTTCATTGTGGTAAATCGAAATGTAAAAACCGCACATGTCTGCGTTGAACCAATCTTGAGATCCAGTCCCTATTTCCAGGGTCCATCATCAGGTCAATTTTATGATACTGACCCATACTGGCTGTAAATGTTCAGTAAAGTGAGCAGAAAAACCACACTTGTCTACGTTGAACTAGTCCCAGATCTAGTAGGTAAATGTTCCATCATCAGATCATGACTTAATGTCAATGGGAAAACCGTAGCAGTAACCGTATTCTCTTACTAATAAAAAATATATATATTTACACTTTACGGAGATAATCGGTGAACTTACGTTCAAAATGATTCAATGTAGCGAACACTGAATTCTTCCTTTTTAAAGTCGGTTAAAAATAATAAAAAATCACAATATGTAAATAATAAAAATGTAATCGATGCGTTGTCTTCGCTTCGAACGTGCCGACCCTAGCCGAATAAAGGCGGGACGATGGGCGGGCCGGGTCACAATTGTGACCCGAAATTAGTAGGTATAATTTTTGACACTTCAGCGGAGTGAAACCCCCTTGACATAACTACAAAATTTGGAATTAGCTTCAATATTGGCTGTGAGCTTGTCATTGTTCCAATTAAAGCAGATTATCTTCAGAACTACTGGTCTTATTTCCACCAAACATGGCTAAGAACCATCCCGATGAACAAATCTTTCGATTACAAAAACTACACTCAAATAGATCCATCCGTTCGGGAGCTACAATGCTATTCAGAACTTATAAATCCCCTCTTTTTTCGAGGGGGTTAAACAAAACAATCGCCTTTAGATCCTCCTCCTTATTGGTCAATGCCGGACTGAGTACTTTGATCGTAAGTAAATCAGTGTCGTTAGACGACTCTTTAAGTACAAGTACTAAATGTATATATGCCACTAATATTCTGATATGATCTCAACACAGGTAGCATCAGTAAACAGGTTTGCTGTCGGGTATCAAGGCTTTAAGCACGCGGCACGTACGAGCGAAGGCTTTTGCAAATTTCGACTGACTCTTAATCGTTTTGTTTCCTTCGCGATTTAATGGACATCAATCTTGTACGTAAAAACAAAGGTCTGATTGTCTTCATATGATTCAGCCGCTTATTACCTTTTTGGCAAGGATTTTTGAAACCTGTTCTGAATATAAAGAGACGACGAAGGTAAGTTTGTTGTTGTTATTGCTCAGCTTTCATGATGACATGCCATAGTTAGGACAGGAAATAATAGAGGAAAAATTTAATACCTAGACTGTTCAGACCAAGATAGAGAAAGGGAAAAATTAAAGAAAGGTCAGAAGTGGAATAGTATCAAATGATAACAACTAAGTAAAACTTAACGAGCAACACCCATGGAATAAAACTTTGTTTCTATTGTTAATAATCAAATGAAATAATTACCTTTTTTCTATAATAATCACTGTTACAGGTATTATAATATTTAAAATTAAAAGTTAGGCAAGCGTATTTAGTAGGAATTGCACGTATTTGACATTTGAAAGTGAATGTTACAATTGGGATGGGCTGATTTTTTGTAAACCATGTTAATTAAAAAACCATTTAGTTTTTGGCGACACAGTCAACATTTAGATTCTAAAGGTGTAAAAAGCTTTTTGACTTTTATTTGCCCTTACAATCACGTAGTTCACGTGATATTTACTAACGATATAAAGTGAGTGAGATCATTATGAGGGCCTATGATGGTTGCTTTTATCACGCGATAAATAAGTGACAAAGCATCCGTCACGTTTTGACAAAATGCGAGTGTGAGTGACAGATGCTTTGTATTTATCACGTGATAAACGCAACCATCATAGGCCCCATGAAATATTTACTGTACAGTAAAAAAAGTACCTACTCATCCAAATCAAAACGGATAAAATTAGTGTCTAAAATTACTTTTTACGAGTTTAAGACTTTTATACGAAATCCAGACGGCCTTAGGTAATATTTTATTTTATTTGTTTCTTCAAATTTTTATTAAAATTGCTAATTATAATGTTAATCTTTCGGTCTAAAAAAAAGATTTTTTATTATTGTTTCCCGATATCTCCTACAAGATTTGTCTGAAAACTTCCATTGATTAACGAAAGTTCCGTATCTTATATTTTTCGTACATCGACAATCCTGCTTACATTGCAGTGGATCACATTACATTTTTGTTTCATAGTTTACCTTTGTGTCAATTAAATTAAAATTAAATTAAAATAGCCTTTATTTCTAGCGTCATCAATTACAAATTATTGAATTAGTTATTAATTGAATGGTAATTCTATAGTACCTAGTATGAAATGAAATTAATGATCCAAAATAATAATAAATAATACCATGCATTATTAGATTAAAATCGTTGTATCGCTAGTTGCCCATTTATAGGCAAAGGCCTCCTCCATTTTTTTCCAAGCCTTGCGATCTTTAGCCGTCCTCGTCCAAGTCCCGCCTGCGATGTGTACGATGTCGTCGCTCCAGCGCCGCCGCGGCCGGTGGGCCGGGCGGGTGTCTTCGCGCGGCCGCCAGTGAAGCACTTTCTCGCTCCATCGCCCATCAGTTTTCCTCGCCACGTGCCCGGCCCAGCGCCATTTTAATTTACACGCTAGCTCAGCCGCATCTATTAGCTTAGTTTGTCCCCTAATTTCTTTATTCCTTTTTCGATCTTTCAGTCTTAGTCCTAGCATGCTTCGTTCTGCTGATCTTTGGAATATTTGTAATTTACGTATTATGTCCTTCGTGAGCGACCAGGTCTGACATCCGTAGAGTAGTGTAGGAAGCACCACCGTATCCATTGCTTTCTTTTTGAGTTTTAGAGGGAGATTCGATTTGAACACTTCCTTAAGTGACCAATACTTTGCCCAGGCTGATTTAATGCGTCTTTCGACTTCGTAAGATGTTCCGTTCACGAAGGATACATTTTGTCCGAGATATAAATAATTGTCCACGTATTCCAGCATTCCAAAATCGGTGGCTATTGGTATTTTCTCACTATTCGTCATAGCACAAGTTTTTCGAGAGTTCATCTTTAATCCACATTTTTTGCTTTCCTGATCTAGCGTGTTTACCATGAATTCTAAGTCTTTGTGGTTTTCAGCAATCAATACTATGTCGTCTGCGAAACGTAAGTGGTTTAGGTACTCTCCATTAATACGAATGCCAACTTCTTGCCAGTCCAATTTTCGGAAGATGTATTCCAGTAGAGTTATAAAAAGATTAGGAGAAATTGGGTCTCCCTGTCTGACGCCCCTTCCTATTTTAAAAGGTTTTCCTTTCCGCTCTAACTTAACGGCTGCTTGACTGTTTTCGTAGATAACTCTTAAAACTTTAAGACTGCACCGAGCGAAACGTGAAAAAATAGGCAGTTGCCGTTAAGTAGATAACGTCAACACTAATTGTTTAATCCATTTCTAAACTATATATTTAGCATTACGAAGAATGTGTTAACAACTTCTCCTTGGAAAAATTATAAGATTATTAATATTTTACCCTAGAGAACTAAGTAAAGTTGGACGAAAATTGTAAAATCGTAAGCAGGCGTTAAGTGTTTTTTTATACTTTAAGGCGAAGGGTATAGTGAAACCCCAAAAACATGCTGCGTTTGGTCATGAATTGTGGCTATAACGCATCATTTTGAGTTTCGATACTTATACGTATCGTAACAAGCATATCCTCGAGGTTTTCTTCCAGTTCGAAAAACATTACTTTTTTGCACGGTTTTCCTTCAGATACGTTTTGAAGTAACAGTTTTTATCTTGTTTGGGCTCGTTTTTCTCCGGAAATTCAAAACCGTTTTAAACCAAACTTGGAGTGGGTACTTATATATCTTTTACCTATTTTATCCAGTTCTATTTATCCCAAAGGCTGGTTTATTATAGATTTAACCTTTAAGGCGAAGGGTATAGTGAAACCCCAAAAACATGCTGCGTTTGGTCATGAATTGTGGCTGTAACGCATCATTTTGAGTTTCGATACTTATACGTATCGTAACAAGCATATCCTCGAGGTTTTTTTCCAGTTCGAAAAACATTACTTTTTTGCACGGTTTTCCTTCAGATACGTTTTGAAGTAACAGTTTTTATCTTGTTTGGGCTCGTTTTTCTCCGGAAATTCAAAACCGTTTTAAACCAAACTTGGAGTGGGTACTTATATATCTTTTACCTATTTTATCCAGTTCTATTTATCCCAAAGGCTGGTTTATTATAGATTTAACCTTTAACGCCTACTGTTTTAACAATAAATGAATTTGCTCGCAACTTTGACCAGGCAATTGATCGTAAACAGAAATGTTTTTTTTTGTGAAATTGAAAACTACAAATTATAAAAAATAAAGAAGTATTGGAAGATACTAGAAAAAACCGAAAATTTTACAAAAAGTACTTTTGAAGGGGATTTAAAATACATAAAATATTAATTTGAAAAATTTTGAACCCACGAATTCTGTGAGCGAATGAATGAATCTATTCCTTGGTCTGGTGTCAGTCAGGCTGTTTTGATTTGAAGTTTGTTTCAAGTGTTTCCATGCTCCCATTTGAATTTTGTAGTACCTATCAGATCGTCAGTGTCATATCTAGTTTTCTATTACTAGAAGTTCTTTAAGAATAGAGAAATCGAATATGAATTTGATTCCACATTACTACAAAAAGTAATAAAATAAGTGTAAATCGAACAAGCTTCGATAACGGCTAATTCCTTTGTATAGCCGCCATCAGATATATCGCAGCAAATAAGGCGTTCATAAATATCTGAACACCACTCTTGGTAACATTTTTGTGAACGCATTGTTTGCTGCGATATATCTGATAGCGACTGTAAAATATACTAATACGAACTCTACTAAGATTGGGCTTCGATCTGAAATTTGCTGCAAAATATAACTATTACATTGATATCAGGTATATACAGGGTGCCCGTGAGCATTGCGAAAGATTTTACCCAGGCATTCCTGAGGTCCTAAGGAGTAATAAATCTTATATGAACCTAGGCCAATTTATATTGTTTGTTTCTCATTTCTCCATACAATAAATACTTGATAAAAATAATAGTAAGGCGGCGCTCCTGAACACGGCGCGCATCGTCAGGAGGTTCCTCTCTACAGCCCTAACCACCGCACCGGTAGCCTGGGCCCTGCCCCGCTGCCGGCGGCACCCTAGGTTAGGATTTTTATAATGTATTTATATTTTGTAATTACTTTATTGTAATTAACTCTTTATATACATTTATTGTAAAAAAAACCTAGCCAAAGATGAAAGATAAATAAAGGAGATAATAATAATAGTACATTTTTATTGCAGACAAAAAACCCATATCACACAATAATAAAATAAAATCAGTAAAAAAATAAGTAAAACATAGCCACCGTTGCAATAGCACACACTTAATAAATAAATAAATTTAAATTGAAATACAATTAGGTAAAATTTCAGTTAGGTACCTTCGGTTCCCATCCCGATGCAGAGACAGCCTGAACCTGGAAATTGGGCTATTGTTCGTCACTGATTGCGGCAAGTATCGAGTTCTCAAAATGAGGCCACTCGGAATCTGATGACGGCAAAGAAATCAGGCACACGAGCTTCGGTGAACATGCTCGGTAACCTCATCAGGATTCTGAAGGCGTCGTTATATCGAACCCTTAGGGTGTTAATTGTTTTCCTGGTGAAGTTTGTCCAGAAGTAGCTGGTGTAAAAGCTTTCTGGCAGTATGCTCTGAAGAGTGTCACCTTGACCTCTTCGGAGCATCCTCCAAACTTACGCGCGAGCATCTTGCACCTTACTGAGAAGGCTATTCTTTCGTTATCTTTGGCGTCTATCATATACTCCGTAAGGATATTGACCCTTTCCTGCCTTAAATAAATATGCCCAGCAATCTGTGGTTAAAATATGTTTGCACCCTGTATAACCCGACTCCTCGTATCGTAGCTATTATGTTTCAGCCTGCTTCGATATACATAGATTTCATCAACATGGTACGATTGAAGTTATTTCATTCTATCGAGTAATTTTCAAAGTATATTGTAAATAGACAGTTGCTGTAAATAGACACATTGAAAGCCAACGAAAAATTCGTTGGCAATCAATGCCGAGCCGTCACAGCGACATCTAGACCGTCAAGTGTGCAACAGGTCAATGAATGATTAAGCGTATTCGCTCATCAACTAAACTTGGTCCCGCCTAGATGGCGCGCGGGAGGATCTCAATCGAGCAATGTCATTCAGCCATCCCTTCGCCTTAACAATGGAAATCTGTTCTGATTTTCAGTTCAAAAAAAAGATGAATTTTTACATTACAATTTGACCGCATCACATATTTCAATTATTGTTTGGTATTAAAGGTCCAGATTTATCAAAAAGTGCTTTTAATTCTCCATACATTTTTACTATGGCGGCCGCGCGCCGATTTTAATACGCATTCCCCGCGCTCTATGGTTCAGTCGCAAACGCTCGGCGCCCTCTTAATGTATGGCTCTTCTATGCCTTGTTCATCTAGTGCGCGCCATAATGCATCGTGATATATAGAGTCAAAGGCTTTCGAGTAGTCTATGAACGCTATGTAGAGTTTCTTTCCCCACTCACTGTATTTTTCAATTATTTGTCTCAGTGTAAATATATGGTCTATAAATAGTAGAGTAGCCATGTCTAAAGCCGGCTTGTTCGTGTGGTTGGTTGAAATCTATGCGATTTGAAATCCTTTTTAAAATAATGCTATAATAATAATGCTGATATATGTTCAAAATGTTTCCCACCGATATCGAAATGTGGCTATCTCTGTTGTGTGTATCCGATGATAAGGCTATGAGAGTGGAACTAGTCTATATCTCTTATCCTCCTTCTTTATTTTGACGAGACTACAAGGTCCAAGCAGTCTAGACTTAATGCTGCTTAATGCTGCCGGATAGTCCAAGGTGAATGCCACAAGCTTGTTGTTACATAAAGGCGGTAGTCCTTCCTTCCTTGTGACTTGTGACGTAGAGGAAAATCTAAAATTTTAGAGGAAAACTGGAGGCAGACTGTTAAGTTTCATATTGTAGACTGGTATGTTTTCTTTGTAAGTAAGGTCAGTGAGGATGATTTGATCATAGGGGATATCTTCAAACACGCCAGCGCGTCACAGCTTAAGTATTTCATAACATACATGAGAAAGTATCTGTCACTCACACTCGCATTGTGTCAAAACGTGACAGATGCTTCAAAATCAAAATCAAAATCATTTTATTCAAAATAGATCCATGTAGAATGCTTTTTGAAGGTCATTGCTATACATATACAATTCAAATCATTTTACAACTAAGTCCTACATACCCTAAAATACTAAGTCGTATTACTTTATGAGATTTACAATAAAACATTGTTTAAATAAACAAGCTTAAATAATTAACACTAACACAATTATTATTAACATTAATTCTCCAACCATATGTGCTCGTCTGAAAAATAATCGTCTACTTTATAATAAGCTTTCTTCTTCAAGGTTTGCTTTACCGTAGTCTTGAATCTATTCTCATTCATATTTAGAATATGATCAGGTATTTTATTATAGCAGCGTGTACAGAGTCCCACAAATGACTTTTGGATCTTACTTAGTCTAGTTCTTATTCCTAACAGTTTATCCTTATTTCTAGTATTCCTATTATGAATGTCACATCTCCTTCGAAATAAAGTCAAGTTTTTTCTTACATGCATAACGTTTTCATAGATATATTGGCTAGGTACAGTCATTATATTAATTGTTTTAAATAATTCTCTTAGGGAGTCACGGGTTCTCATTCCATATATTGCACGAATCGCTCGTTTCTGTAATATGAAAATTGCGTCCACATCTGCAGCTCTGCCCCATAATAACAATCCATAGCACATGACACTGTGAAAGTATGCAAAATAGACGAGTCTTGCAGTATCCTCATCGGTTAATGCCCTTATCTTTTTCACAGCATATACAGCCGAACTTAATTTTTTTGCGAGTATTGCAATGTGAGGGCCCCATTGCAGTTTAGAATCTACACTTACTTATCGCATGATAAAAGCAACCATCATAGTGCCCCTGATATTTGGTCTCCTTTTAGGCATAGAGTAAGTAATCGAACACTCAGGCCACCTCATGTGTTCCACCTTCTCGTAAGCCGAAATATTCAAGGTTAATGCTACGAGGCTTGTTACATAAAACAGCTGAGTCCTTCTTTCCTTGTGATGTAGCGGAAAACTTGGATTTTTGAGGAAAACTGGCTGCTTAAGGCAAACGTCTGCCGTCGTAAATATAACTGGTTGGGTAGCTTCAAATCACTATATTCCTGCGTTGGCGCCGTGTTTGCATGGTCACAGAATATATTAAAGATTAAGTTATCCTTTGACCAATCATCCAGTTGTCATGCGATGGCCAACTTTATCCAATAGATAAATGACAAAGCATCTATCACTCTTTCACTCGTAAAACAAACGTTTCGGAATGTGATGGATCAGGAAACGTCGCGCAATGAAGAAAATTATTATTTTTAAACAACCGTACGAGTTTGTAAAATACAGTTTTAGAAGACGGAATCATCAGTTTTCCTCATTTCATATTACCGACGATAATTTGATAGGAAATGAAGAAGACTAAAGGTATCTTAGATTTTAGAGACAAGATAGAGATTGGAGACCTAAATACCATTTCACTTCATCACCTTGTCAGCCGACATTATCTCGAGGTGTCTGTGCCATGAGTTTCGCTTATACACTAGATCAATTCAGCTCCCTGATTTTTACGGATTCTCCTGCCTTCTGTCATCTCATCTCCATGTTTCGGTCCTAGAATCTGGCAAAAGGTGTTCCTCTCGGAAATTAGAAGCTAATTATCTTCTTTTAGGTCCTAAAAGAGCTAAAATGAATGCAAGATCGATCTTATGATATTCGCGCCTGCACCCCAGCACACTCCAGTTACCCTTTAAAGCTCTTGGGTGCCAACTATTGGGTTATTGTCGCGCACTAGGACACCTCACCTTAGAGACAGTATGTAGTGTACCATAATAACAAAAGGTGGATGATATAAATATTACGTTCGTCGATACATTTGTCCTTAGTAACATATTATATCGTCATAAGTTTACAGACTACCTAACTCATTTGTTTACACGCTTACCCCATAAATCCATGTGTATACTGTGTTGCATTTATTTTACTCAATATAAATTATTAATTATAAAATAACCGGTCTCTGAACTGCATCATGATTTAAACCATATATTACAACTTTCCTCATATTTGTCATATTCCACTGCGCCATTGCCACCCAACTAACTGTAACAACGTTTTTTATATTAAATATAACAAATCATTTAACACCATTAAATACCCATGTTATTTGGTATTAATTAATCTAATAGGAAAACGGATCGAAAACTCCATTGCTTGCTCGTACATGGAATTATTTTATGATGTTGTAATGGTCGGCTGTTATGGCGGAACAACAATACGAGGGCATTATGTCATTATAGGCTTCGCCTACAGACTTCCACGATGCGCGATGGTCGGTCTGTGTTTGGATACCACCTCGGATATCTCTCCGAAATATCAGAGTTAGTCATGTAGTTAAAGCAATTTTGGAGATCTCTTCATCATCTCGCCATCTGTTACTTTTGATGTGACAAGTGGCGATAATCCTAGATCGCAACTTCGGCAACCCGGTCGCGTAAAAAAGCGTCTGATGATGGCATAGATATCAGTCGCATACTTAACTTGACCGGGTAGTACGTGAAATTAGATAGTAAGCGCCCTGATTTTTCATGTCAGTAAAAGCCAGTCAGTGCTGATGCTGCAATTCATCCCCCTGGGTTTTCGAATATTTGGATGCTTTGTATCATTGCTGCAATGCTTCTTGGGTCTTTAGAAATTTGAATAATCAAGCTTGTACTATGGGCTTCACAAATGCATGGCCCATTTATGAATGAATTCTGCAGCTCAGTGTACCAGGCAAACTTCTACAGTCTCTTCGACCTAGCATACTGATAACTAATCACGTGAAATTATCAGGGACGGGACGGCCCGACATGTTCTACAATCGGTGACGAAGCTACCGCGCCGTTGTACGGGTAGCAGTCCCTGATGAAGAGCTCCATACGAGTACGAAACATATCGGGCCGTTCCCGATTTCACGTGAGTGTAAACCCATTGTATGACTATTAATAATAAGGCCTCACCGAAACCGGCATTTTTTATTAGCACTTCGTTGAAGATTGTTTCGGCAAACGTTCAGGGGCCCATTTACGAAGCTACAAGTTACAAATGGAAGTCTCTTTCTAATATATGAAGCTGAAAAGAGACTTCCACTCATAATTTGTAACTTGAGGTTTATATAGGCTCCAGGTTATTGGTCTTTTTTGGTATGCTTTATTTACTAAAGTAAGTACTAATTAAGTATTCAAATATATATGATCTAAAGTCCCTGAAATTAATAATATGCTACCAATACTTTTCAAGAATTATCGCAATGTCGTTGTTGTAATCTATTGTTTATATAGACCACATTTTTGTTAAATCTGAAAAGAGCGTAAGTATCTTAAAATATACTGACCATAAGTCCTTTCTATCATTATTTACCATGCACTCCATACAATTGTTATCGTTTGACGTCATTGGTCGACCTCGATAATTTATATTAATTAACTCAAATGTGGTCGGATTATCGACATTGTTATTTTAATAGTAACACTGGCAAGTATATTGCCCCAATAAAAGCATTATTTTCATCCCTTAAATGACAATAGGAATGGCACCCTTAAATATCCTTTAATAGTTGTATTCTTAAACGGGTGCATAATCTAAATTGTTTATTTGTCATAAACTTGTCGTTGCAAGCAAGTATATTTTTTAGGTTTCCGTACCCAAAGGGTAAAAACCCTATTACTGAGACTTCGCTGTCCGTCCGTCCGTCCGTCTGTCACCAGGCTGTATCTCCAGAACGGTGATAGCTAGACAGTTGAAATTTTCACAGATGATGTATTTCTATTGCCGCTATAACAACAAATACTAAAAATAAAATAAAATAAATAATTAAGGGGGGCTCCCATACAACAAACTTGTTAAAAATTATGGTCCGGAACCCATCATGCGCGAGTCGGACTCGCACTTGCTTAATTTTTTTTTATAATTATAATCGCATGTCTTGTGTTTGATCCATATTTTTTATACAGTGTTACACAACTAAAGACACGTTTCCCGTTGAAGTGCCAGCGAGTCATTTGCACCTTCAACTTTGCTAGAAAAACTTCAAGGAAATAAAATGAAATGAGGTGAAATGTAATGAAATGAGATGAGATGAGATGAGATGAGATGAGATGAAATAAGATGAAATGCGATGAAATTAGATAATCTAAAATGAATGATATGAACTGAAAATCTTTATTTGCTTCAGAGGCAAAAGGACAACGGAGCAATACCCGATATGTAACAATGCCCACATTAAGTTCCCAAATACCAATAATTAGGCAAGTGTTATTGTACTACATATTTTTTATATAGTTTTATGGCGTTCAATTAACTAAACGCATACTAAAATTGAGCAAACAACAAACAAAAAGCTTTACTATTGTTTTAAGTTATCGCTATCTCAGTTTATGGTCCTTTTATCATTTACACTGTATATCTATACTGTTGCAAAGTGAATGAAATGCATATTTAAGCTTAATATGTGTAACATTTAATTTTCATAGCACTTAGCTGGTTTTTAGTAAATTAATTTAATTATAGTCTTATTGAAATAGTTTTTTTGTTACTTTTCAAATAACAATAAACTCATACTCAGTTGGTACCACGCCTTAGGCAAGAGTATAAACATAAGTAGGCACACGCATTATCACTATGTGTAGGTTTAATTAACCATATATTAACCGCATATGGGTTTAAATAACCATATCACTCATGTTATTTCCAAGTTCGTATAATAATACGAAGAACTCGACTAATCTAATTTGTTTAATACAAGCCATTGTATTCGCAAAACTTTTGGCTTTAAAATCAAAACTTTTATTCTGTAATTAGGCCACAAGAGCACTTTTACATGTCTGAATCTCAGTCTACCAGCATTTCACAAGAGGAGACCGCTGTTGAGAAGAAAGCCGAAAGAAACACAACAGTAAGTCATATTTGCGTAGATTATATTTTAAAACTATTAAAATTATATTATTATTACTACTATTGGAGTGTGTTTTTTTTAATCTATGAAAACTATAAAAAAACCGATCAAGATGGTTTTTAGCTATGTTTGGTGGAAATAGGAGCAGTAATTTCCAAGATATTCAGCTTTAATTGGTACAAGTGACAAGATCTCAGTCAATATTGAAGCCTAGAATTCCAAATTTTGTAGTTAATATGTTCAGTTTTAGTAGCATTTTCTATATCACTTATTGAATCAGCCCGTCTATCACAACTATGCTTCGCGACTCTTGTCACGTGACATAGCTACCCGTCACTTTCTCACATTACTGCACAGAAGGAGATGGGTAATTATCTCGCGAAATTGTCGCTTATGACAGTTACACTAGAGGCGCAGGGAGCTTTTGATAATGGCGTAAGCCAGATAAAAATCCCCGGGCCCAAAACGAGGCCCTATTTGACGATTACTGGGGAACTACCTATCCACAGGAATCCTTGAAATGTAAAACTATACTTAGTACTCACCCGTACTTAGTATTCATCGCGTATGCGTGGTCGCGGTTGTAGGATATACCTAAAAAATAAAGACGCCAGTTTTATTAAAATCTTAAAATATAGGCCAGTATAAGATAATACTTTTATTTCTTTGCCAAGTAGATGCGCTAAATTGTTTTCCTCCTTTAAACTTGTTTTTAGGCGCAAACCTAATTTTACCGTTGGAAAACTGTTGTTCCTATACCTGTCCAATGTCCATGGTGATAGACGGACATACATAAAGTAAGACAGACGGACAACAAAGTAATCCTTAACGTTCTTGCCGATTTAGGTACGGAGTTCTTTATACTAGGATATAATCATTTCATTCATATTCAACAGTAAATAATGCATAAAACAAAAGTCAAATCCGCAACGCAGGCATCGTCAGAGAGAATACAAAATCTAATCAGCGACATGCTTCGTCAAACAACACACCAATAACGTGACATCCGCAACAGGCTTCGTCGAAGTTATAGATCGATCTTGATCTTGGAAGGTGGAAAAGGACTTAAAAAGGCTCACTCCGAGTCGCACTTGGCCCAAACGTTCCCATCACACTGGCAGCGTTCCCACGTTGTATGGCCAACGAAATCAGTTGCACCAGATACGGCCCAGAGCGAGGATCAGACCCTCTGTCTCTGAGCCTGCGACCCACCTCCCTTATGAAGTCCCGGTCCCGCAGTCTCCACTGCCACTGGCACAAAATCATACATTGGTTCCCGGGCAGAGTACTTGGTGTGTTCTTTAGATAGATAGATTTTTTATTTGTAATAATCATACATTGTCAATCTAAGCTATAACACAATCATAGCCATTTTTAAAAAAGGGTCGTTAAGAGAAGATTGTAACAAATACTACTGACATCGATTCTGATGAAGATTCATTGATTGAGGGAATAGCGGCCAGTCATTGTGGAGGTCGTTGATTTCGTCTTGACTGGACCTCAGAAAATGGTTATCTGCGTTTTCGCCGAATAATTTTTCGTGGAAAATAATTTCGCAAAAATCATCTTTCTTTGAAAATTTCTATTCGGAACTATTATAAAACAAACCTAGCGTACTGACTTAATCAACAGGATGATATTTACAAGAATTATGAAAAAATATGACCTCAGAGAAAAAAAAACGGCGTAGTAAAAATTAGACGAAAATTAATTAGGCGAAAAGGCAGAACACGCCATTCACCAGATCATGAACAGCGTTTTAAAAAGAAAGAACAACATTTATTCGGGTACGGGGAAAACATAAATATATAAATAATGAATGACAAACAAAAACTATGAACTAAGTAAAATACAAATTATGAATTGTATCGAAAAGGTTCCATACTGCAGAGCATAAAAGAGAATATACAGCAGAGGACAGGATAACGTAGGATAAGGTAACGTAGGGCTAACTAGAGTATCATCGGGGAGAACTGCCACAGTCCTTACCCTATTAGACGATACTACCTTACTTGGTTGCTTTTATCACGCAATAAATAAGTGACAAAGCATCCGTCACGTTATGACAAAATGCGAGTGTGAGTGACAGATGCTTTGTCACTTATTTATCACGTGATAAACGCAACCATCATACCCTGATTTTGGAGCTCTATTTGTGCCTATTCTGTTATAGGTCAAGCTCGGTAAACAAACACATGACAAATGCAGGAATGTGTGCTAGCTGTACGCTTCTTTTGAAGGAAGTCGAGTTTTCCTTCTTCTCTTCCTTCCTTAATTCTTAATTTCACGTAAGTTTGTGACATAATATCACAGTTGTGTTCAGTTATCCGGGTAGTAATTAACTTGCTTGTAAGTGAGCAAAAAACAAAACTAGGTAAGTACCCACGTAGTACACAGGCTGCATATACAGGCCTTATACGACTTATTTTAGCTGTTTAAGAGCTGTATAAGCTCTTATACAACATGTGTGTTCCTTGGGTAGGTCTTCGGCTCGCAGCAGCTCCATGAAAATTTATTGGTGGTATGCGTGAACAAAAGGTAACGCAGGAGGTGCAACCGACTGGTCGGCTGCGCCTTTAGGAGCTGAGGCTGCCTTTTCCTAAATTGTGAAACTCTCTTGGGTAACACTGCCACTAACTTCAGAATTTTCGACACACTCAAGGGAATTAAATAAAGGTATAGGGTATTTTCCGTTGACCTAGAACTATGAAATTTGGCAAGTAATACCGTCTTTTACTACAATTAAAGCGAAAAATATGAAAACTAAACATTTGTAATTAAATCATAGGATCAGTTTTTGTACGGAGCCCGCGGTGCGCGAGTAAGACTCGCACTTTGCCGATTTTTAGATTAGGTGCGCTAATGCACTCGATTGACAAAAATGCACATTTCAAGACTATTTTCAATGTTTTGTGTTTTTAAGTGCAGCTTGAATCATAGCTGATTCACTGTAATGTTTCGTATTAAATCGTGGTTATCAAAAACCGGTCAAGTGCAAGTCAGACACGCGCACCGAGGGTTCCGTACTAACACTTCCGATCATAACTGGCCGGGTTAAGTTAAGTTTGCACCTGGTTTATATGGCGCCGCATACAAATGAGGTCAGAGTCAACGCAACCGATCACGTTTGTTGTATGGGAGCCCCTCTTAAATATTTATTTTATTCTAATTTTAGTATGTATTTGTTGTTATAGCGGCAACTGAAATACATCATTTGTGAAAATTTGTACTGTCTAACTCTCACGGTTCATGAGATGACAGACGGACGGACAGCGGAGTCATAGTAATAGGGTCCCGTTTTTTACTCATTGGGCACGGAACCCTAATAACTAGCAGCGCTGTGGTTTACTTAATAAGCTTCAGTTGATTATAAAAGTCCTTTATTTTATACACAAAATAGTGAGTCAGTTTGGTCTTTGGTCTCGGTTTATCGATTTTTATCGAAATAGGTACCGTTTACTTTTGTGGACTGTTCAAACAAATCTATTTACTTGCTTATAAATCATGTTGAAAGTTACGGTTTCGGGAGACAAAAATATCACCTGGAGTCTCTACTCCAGGTGATATTGTAAGTTGCTTAACAAATGTTGTTTAGTTTCAAGGGAAGAATCTATGTTTTAATTTATTGCTCCCGTTACAGGGCCCACCCCTGTGTTACAAAAAGTACAAAAAATATAATTCAGCTGTCTAGCCTGTTCACAGGCTCCATGCTTAAAAAAATTACTTCCCGGCTTAGGCCTTACATTTTGTATGAAATTCGTTTAGTTCTCTCGAGTTGTTCCGCCCCAAACGTGATACTTCGAAGCCTGTTATAACACACGTTATGACGGCATTTCGTTGCATGTTTGAGAAAATAGATTTTTCTTAACGATTCAGTTTTTGAAAATTGAGTGTATCGGTTTCAGTTTGTTAAGAGTGACTCTAGGTCTTCTATATAGGTATGACTCAAACGCTGAGCCTTGATAGCACCTTGATGGTCCAAATCTCAGGACACGCCACGTGCTCACCATCACAATGCGCGCGCAAGGTCGGCAATGTCGGCATTGGCGTGCAAGCCGGCCATTGCAGTAAGGTTAGACAATTAAAGGTAGTCTTTTGAGAGGACACAAATAGATTGCTAAAGGATTTAATTATAACGGGATCCTAATGACACGGATCCTATTCTTGGCCATAGTTATTGAAAGCGATAAAGGAAATCGTTAGTAATTTTTACTTTCTCCGGTGACCCAAAGTGAGTCTTGGCCTCCGATAAGAGATTTTGCCACTCCTGACGATTGCTGTCTCTAGCCAGATCCGCCTCCGCTGTATCTATCCAGCGATACATATCCGTAGTAATTTTTACAGGATTTTAAAATACTCATTCGGCAGAACCTATTAGCTAAGGTTTGTTTTATGACGATTCTTATGGTTGTTTTTACGATGAATACTAAGTGTCAAAGCGTACATCACGTTCCGAAAAAAAAAACAAGTGTGTGACAGATGCTTTGTCACTTATTTATCACGATAAACGCAACCATCATCAACCGGAACAGGTAACTTTTTAATGATGACTTAGAAACATGATGACATAAATAATACAGGGTGAATTTCGGCGTGATGCGAGGATAAGGGTGATTCAGGAGGCATGAAAAGGAGTTATAGGGGTGATCGGGAGGGTCACACAGCAACAATCACTATGGAATCAGTCACGAAATCGTGTTTTGTTTATAGTTATCATCACCATTATTATCATATCGACCGATGGACATCCAGTGCTGGACAGAGGCCTCTCCAAAGTTCTTTTGTTTTGCGATTTTGTGGTTGTCCCTGTAGTGAAAGCTACTCAGTGTAAATCGACCCCATCATCCCTAATAACTCCTCATGTCTCCTGAATCCCCCTGTACTATATTTATCGATTGTATGTCAGTCAATAGACTCTCGTGGATGAATTTTCATATTAGTTCACTAGAGATAATTTCGTCTATAGGCAAATGCGTCTTTTGATGATATCAGGAGTGCAGAATTTTAAGACCACCCGTATCCTTATTGCATAAAGTTCGGCACTATTAATATACTGAAAGAGAGCGGTGGGAGTTAAAAAGTGGTGCATTTCTATGACATCATCAGAAGACGCTCTTGCCTCCTTGTTAAATTACTAAAATTGAATCGATAAAAAAGCTTAATTATACAAAATAAGTACAAAAAATACTTCCCAGCTTAGGCCTTCAATATTGTATGGAATTCCTTTACCTACTGTTCTCTTGAGTTGTTCCGCCCGAAACGTGATCCTTCGAAGCCTTTATATGCAAACCTATTATTTAGATTTTAGATTATTAAGCCATATCATTTTAACATTATAATTTAATTTGTAATAACGAAAAACAAGTAAAATTATCAGAAATCAACTTAACCTAAATAAAATTAACTAACTAAAACCGATGTCCCCCAGATCATGGCCCTGCGGCAGTGTACCCATGATGCCGGCTACATTCCCCCGCTGAATAGCCAAGCATGGCCAAGCTAATCCTTTGGCCGAGGAATGAGCCGGCTCTGTGGTCCAATTTGCTCTATAATTTTATATGTATTGCAGTGTTGAATTTAAAAAACCTGTTTGTTTTTCGTAATCACGTTCTTTCCCCATATGAAATAATTTTCAGTTATTTTAAGTTCGATAATAAATACCGTAACATTGATTTCGACACAATATACTTCGAGCGACATCTATTAAAGTTGTGGACACTTTTGTAGTTTTGCTACTCATCGCTAGATGGCGCTGCAAGCCACCAGAATGATGGATGGGTTTTTAGTTACGAACTCAAAAGATAGGTGGCATGATTTAATACAGAGTGGGAATACAAATAATACAATATGAGAACATATTTAAATATTTGTAAGAAGTACATTTAGATCATGCTTGCCTAAGGTACTACGAAATAAAAATCTAAACAAAATTATCAGCCCTGAACTTGACGTTTCGTCCGCTTTGATCAATGTCTTCCACTTCCATCCCGTATTTTCGCTTAGTCGCGTAAAAAGTATCCCACAACCAGCTTTGGATGTCCAGCTATCCCTGGTATAATTGGTCCTGCCGTTTGTGAGGACAAAGGAAAATGTCCAACAGATGGCGCTAAATGGGCCGCGCGCCCACACAAAACAAAAGACGATGCATCAAGATTTTTCCTGAAATCACGACCCCTCTCCAATTAGCAACAATTTAAATCTAGAATTTTGTTTTAAAAAAAAATATATAGTCAGACCTTTTTCAATCCCAAAATAAATATTTCTGTATCTTATGATACCACGTGGTTTTCGGTGCACGAATGACTTGACGCCTACAGTCTACCCCGGAATAATGCAGTTATGACTATATCGCAATATTGCATCAGAATCGCGCTTCCTTCGATTTCTCTCCCACACAATACATTCCTATAGAATCCTATGACATTCCTAGGTATGAGACTAGTATTATTATGATCTGTGGTATGAGTATAAGGTGCCCTTGGCCATGACAACATTCGACCTTTGATGTTGCATAAGTGTACCTAACGGTTCATTGGCCTCGAAAAACGCACTGATGTAGTATACGCCAGGCTTGTGAAATTAATACGTGCGGATGTTGCTTTGTAAAACGAGAGCCAAGTTGATGTGTTTCACGTATTTTAATTAATAATACAATTTTTTTAAACGTTTGACGTGTTGCCAACAAAATGACATCGTATACGTAACAACCCGCCCCGGCTTCGCACGGGTGCAATGCCGATAAATTATGCATGTAAACCTTCCCCCTGAATCAGTCTATCAATTAAAAAATCCGCATCAAAATCCGTTGCGTAGTTTTAAAGATCTAAGCATACATGGGGACAGACAGACAGATAGGAAGCGACTTTGTTTTATACTATGTAGTGATGACATGGGAGGGATATGTTCTGTCTCGGACCATTATGATTTCTGCACTTCTTATTATGAAATTTGTGCATTAGTACACAAATTCTATAATCATTTGTGCAATAAACGAAACTGTCCAATACAGAACATTTCCTTCCCATTCTATCATCTTCCCATTCTAGATCATCTCCTTTACATGTACCCATGTATAGTCTGTCCGATCTCTAAGATTAAATAAAGTCACTTTGGCACAAGCTACAAACAACCGTATACATGTGAATTTAAGGCAGGTTTTCACTTATGCCAGTTTGACATAATTTAATCTTAGAATTCCGGATAGGTTATAATTATAATATAAATGTAATGTAATTGTTTTAAGTATTATTTACGAAAAAATACTTACTGTTGATTTACATTAGGCTTTCTTCTCAATAGCGGTCTCCTCTTGGGAAATGCCGGTCTATTCACAATCTGACTTGTAAAAGTGCCCTTGTGGCCTACTTACTGAATAAATTATTTCAGTTCATTTTATGCAGTTCCAAAATTTTCATAAAGATTGGTTAAGTTTTAGAGGAGGAAACTGTTGAGAACGAAACCTCGATTTGAAGCCGGTTACGTTAAGTTTGGACCTCATTTATATCCGACGCCATAGGTACTAAGGGCAAACTAAAACGGACGGACGGTGTTAGTTTGTCTATCTTCTTCTCGTACTCACTCAATTGCTCAAAGCTTAACTGGAAGAGATCCCTTATAGGGATAAGTTCGCCTTTGTACCTATATGTTGTTTGTAATAGATGTATTTTTTTTTAACTGTTTTTGTGTACAATAAAGTGTTTACTTACTTACTTACTTAAAACGTAAACAACAATACTGATAAACTTGGCTGTTACACTACCATGCGTAAACCTCTCAGGATAATATAACGCCTACAAACGGGACATCCCAGCCAGTTTGTTTGCCGCGCGTGCGCAGTATCGTGCTTATTCGATATCGTTATACAACAGTGTTTGTTATTGTGTTAGAAAGATAATCAAGTGAGCATTTATTTTGCTATATTTTATACTAGTATTTGTGAGGATAGGCCATGGGTTAGGAGAACAAACAACGCTTTCAGTGCTTTGGGGCCCCGAAAAATATCTTGACAAAGATTTTAAATACATAAGTGATACCTGCTACCTTATACTAAACAAGGAGGCGGCCGCAACCTAATACTGAGACTTCGCCGTCCGTCCGTCCGTCCGTCCGTCCGTCCGTCCGTCCGTCCGTCCGTCCGTCCGTCCGTCTGTCACCAGGCCGTATGTCAAGAACGGTGATAGCTACACAGTTGAAATTTTCACAGATGATGTATTTCTATTGCCGCTATAACAACAAATACTAAAAATAAAATAAAATAAATATTTATGGGGGGCTCCCATACAACAAACGGGATTGGTTGCGTTAACTTTGCACCTCATTTGTATGGAGCGCTATACATTTATTTATTTATTTATTAAACTTAATTACACAGCATAACAGATAACCAAGGCACTGTGAAATTATAAATAATAATAATAATAATATAACAATGATATACAAACATTTGAAAAACATACATTAACGAAATCAATTATACATTACAAATTCAAACTGAAGACAGACGGACATCCATCCTCTCACAGAACTTCAAACATTCATCACACAATAATGCCCATCTGCTCACAAATACGTCACACTCCGGGGCTGATGCGAGGAGATTGTTCAAGAGGCGTAAAGCGCGGACTAGCGGAGATTCTCTTCGAGACACCGTGCGCGACGTCGGCACCGCCAGCAAGGGGCGGTCACGAGGTCTGAAACTAAATTTGGTCAACGACGGAACGTGTAGTCGCACTAACTGCCCTACTAATTCTGTGGAATCAGACTCACCGCGCAAAATTTTGCTGGTAATCGTAAGAAGAGCCAAATTACGTCTGACCTCTAGAGAGTTAAAACCCAAGGCTCCCAGTAAATATTTGGTTGGGTATAAGTATGGGTAGTACCCATACATTTTTTTGTACAAGAACCGCAGGAACACTTTCTGTACTCTCTCCAGAAGTAAGACATAAGTTACTTCGTGGGGATTCCAGATGACAGAAGCCGTCTCTAGCTTACTTCGCACTAAAGCGGTGTATAGGAGTTTTATGGTTCTAACATCTTGGAAGTCCCGAGCATTCCTGACAACAAACCCCAACCTCTTATAGCAATCGCGTGTCAATGCATATATATGCTCGTGGAAATTTAGATGGCTGTCGAGGGTGACGCCTAGGTCCCGAATGGAGTCGACACGCGCTATTTCTTCAGAGTCCAAGAGGTACTTATAGTGAAATGGATTCCGAGCTCTACTGAAGGAGATAACCGCACATTTTGCGACATTAAATACAAGCCTGTTCCGTAGACTCCACTGATTCACTATGTCGATGTCCTTCTGAAGTGATTCACAGTCAGAAAACTCTTGGACCCCGTAAATCAGTTTCAGGTCATCGGCATAAAGTAGGCACCTAGCAGACCGGAGAACCGAAGCGAGATCGTCAATCATTACTCCAAAGAGCAGCGGACCTAGTATCGACCCCTGACTAACTCCTGAACGAGTGTGGAGATTTTTCGAGACAAAGCATCCGTGTTGTACATACTGCTGTCTACCGCGCAGATAGCTGGCAAAGAACCGAAGCAGTTGTGGGGAAAAACCAATGTTACACAACTTGCTCAATAGCACATCGTTATCTACGCGGTCAAATGCTTTTTTAAAATCGAAGTACAACACGTCTACTTGTATGGACTTATCTAAATGGTCTGAGATGGAGTCAACCAGTGTTAGGAGGTTCGTTTCGACTGATCTTCGAGGCCTGAAACCGTGTTGAGAGTCACCGAGAAAAGGCTGGACTTGAGGCGCTACGAGAGTATTTATGACGTCTTCAAATAGATACATACCAGGTGCAAACGTAGCTTACCCACTTAAGGAGGGAAAGTGTTTGTACGGAACCCTCGGTGCGCGAGTCCGACTCGCACTTGACCGGTTTTCCGGCATAGACGGGTAAAAAGTATCCTTTAACCTTCTTTGCCGTGGGGTGACCGGCCTTAGAATTGTCCCCCACCATATCGTCCCGTGGTTGCAGTAGAAGCCTGCTAAGGGAATAATAATAATAATATACCGGGAGATGGGCAGCAGCGTCTTCCAGAGACCTTAAAGAAAAAAAACTGCGCGCGCCAACCCGCCTGCCAAGCGTGGCGCGTACGGCAAATTCCCCCTTTATGATGAGTCACACAAATACCAGGCCCCCAGTCTCCGGCAGCTCTGCTATCCCTGGCGTGGGTAGCGGCCAAGGTAATAGCGGAGCAGGGGGTGCTAAGAATCCCCGGACGAAATCCGGCTACCCATCCCCACGACGACTGGCCCTGGTAACACACAACATACGCACAATGAGGACTGATGAAAAGATTTGCGAGTTGGAAGAGGAACTGAGCAGGTTACACTGGGACATTGTAGGATTATGCGAAGTCCGTAGAGAGGGGGAGGACACCGTAACCCTGAAGTCTGGTAACCTGCTCTACTACCGGGAGGGCGCCCAACAGTCCCAAGGTGGTGTCGGGTTTCTCGTTCACAAGTCCCTCGTTAACAACATCACTACCATCGACAGTGTGTCGAGCAGGGTGGTATACCTAATACTCAGAATATCCAAAAGATATTCGTTGAAGGTCATTCAGGTATACGCACCGACCTCGTCACATTCTGATGAGGAAGTAGAGGCTATGTATGAGGACGTAAGTAGGGCCATACATACTTCCAAAACCTACTTCACTGTTGTTATGGGGGACTTCAATGCAAAGTTGGGCAAGAACAGCGGTGCTGAGTTGAGAGTGGGGCAATTTGGATACGGGCAACGGAACCCTAGGGGACAGAGGCTGGCCGACTTTCTGGAGAAAGAGGAACTCTTCATGATGAACTCTTTCTTCCAGAAGCCGCCTCACAGGAAATGGACCTGGATAAGTCCCGATGGTTCCACGAGAAACGAGATTGACTTCATCATGACCGACAAGAAACGGATTTTCAGTGATGTGTCTGTGATCAATAGGGTAAAGACCGGCAGTGATCATCGAATCGTAAGAGGCACACTGAATATCAATGTTAAACTGGAAAGGTCCAGTCTGATGAAGTCTACGCTCCGACCTACTCGGGCCCATATTCAAAACCCCGAGAGCTTTCAACTCGAGCTCTCCAACCGCTTCGCTTGTCTGGAGAACTTTGCCTCAGTGGACGAGATCAACGACGGGCTAGTGGAAACTGTCCACACGGTAGGGTCTAAGTTTTTCAGACCCCGCCGTAAAGATAGACCTCAGAAATTGTCTGATCGAACCTTAAACCTCATGGCTGAACGACGCTCGCTACAGTTGCAGTCTCCCGATGACGCGAGGTCATATAGGCAGCTTAATAGACGTATATCGAAGTCCTTGCGACATGATCTGCGGCTCTTTAATACGAATCGTGTTAAAGAGACCATTGAGCAGAACAAAGGCTCCAAAGTGTTCGCAAAGGACAAGTCTATTGGACAAAGCCAGCTGACCAAGCTGAAACGGGAAGATGGCAGCATAGCGTCGACCAAAGCAGAGGTTCTAGGCGAGATCGAGAGGTTCTATGGTCAGTTATACACTTCAGTCGCAAAGCCCGTTGACAGCTTGGTAGGCGATCCAAGAGCCAAGCTGTCCCGACATTATACCGAAGACATCCCGGACATCAGTCTGTACGAGATTAGGATGGCCCTGAAGCAGCTTAAGAACAACAAGGCGCCGGGCGAAGACGGAATCACCTCAGAGCTTCTGAGAGCGGGTAGAACACCGGTACTTAAGGTCCTCCAGAAGCTCTTTAATTCCGTCTTGTCCGAGGGCAAAACGCCTGAAGCATGGAATAGAGGCGAGGTGGTACTGTTCTTCAAGAAAGGTGATAATAGCCTATTGAAGAACTACAGGCCCATCACGCTTCTAAGCCATGTTTATAAGCTGTTTTCAAGGGTCATCACGAACCGTCTCGAACATAGACTTGATGACTTCCAGCCTCCCGAACAAGCCGGTTTCCGAAGAAGCTATAGTACCATAGACCACATACATACGCTGCGGCAAGTTATACAGAAGACTGAAGAGTATAACTTGCCATTATGCTTAGCGTTTGTGGACTATGAGAAAGCCTTCGATTCGGTGGAAACATGGGCAGTGCTCGAGTCACTTCAGCGATGCCATATTGACTATCGGTACATTGAAGTGTTGAAGTGTTTGTATAGTAACGCCACCATGTCGGTCCGAGTTCAGGAGCAGAGCACAAAGGCCATTCCATTGAGAAGAGGCGTAAGACAGGGGGATGTTATATCCCCGAAACTGTTTACGGCCGTTATGGAAGACGCCTTCAAGCTCCTGGAATGGCAAGGACTTGGCATCAACATCAATGGCGAATACATCACTCACCTTCGGTTTGCCGACGACATCGTAGTCATGGCAAAGTCGATGGAGGAACTCAGCGTGATGCTCGATGACCTCAATCGAGTTTCTCAACGGGTGGGCTTAAAAATGAACATGGACAAGACGAAACTCATGTCAAATGCCAAGGTTGTGCCCATCCCGGTCTCTGTTGAAAACTCGGTACTCGAAGTTGTTGACTCATACATCTACCTAGGACAAGTGGTCCAATTAGGTAGGTCCAACTTCGAGAAAGAGGTCAACCGCCGAATCCAACTCGGCTGGGCAGCGTTCGGGAAACTACGCAATGTCTTTTCGTCCGACATACCTCAGTGCCTCAAGACGAAAGTCTTCAACCAATGTGTGTTACCAGTGATGACTTACGGCACCGAAACGTGGTCTTTCACTATCGGCCTCATCTCAAAGCTCAAAGTCGCTCAACGTGCAATGGAGAGGGCTATGCTCGGGGTGTCTCTACGTGATCGAATCAGAAATGAGGAAATCCGTAGACGAACTAAAGTGACCGATATAGCTCACCGGATTAGCAAGTTGAAGTGGCAATGGGCAGGCCACATAGCACGCAGAGCAGATGGCCGATGGGGCCAAAAAGTGCTCGAGTGGAGACCTCGGACCAGCAAGCGCAGCGTAGGACGTCCACCTACAAGATGGACAGATGACCTTATAAAGGTCGCCGGAAGGCGCTGGATGCAGGTCGCTTCCAACCGGTATATATGGAAGTCCAAAGGGGAGGCCTATGTTCAGCAGTGGACGTCCTGTGGCTGAGATGATGATGATGATGATGATGAACCTTCTTTAGATGTCTAGCTATCTCTGTACCAAAATTCGTTGAAATTGTTCAGCCGTTGCGGCGTGATGAGAGGACAATGGAAGTTATGACCAACAGATGGCGCCACGCGCCCATACAAAACAAAAGACGATCCTGCATCACGCTTTTAATATTTTTCCGGAAAATATGACCCCTATCTGATAGAAAACTGATTATTAATACGAATCTTGAATTTAATGATAGCATAGATGACATCTTTAGTAGGTACTTACCCAATTTTTTAAATAACCTATGTGATTATTTCAATATTTCGATCCAGCAGTCGCACAGACTAAAATTTCGAAGCAGGAGTAGGTTGTGTTGATAGTATTTTATGCAATCGTTGCACAATGAAGGTTCTTAAAGCCTGACCAGAAATATATGAGGATTGTCAAGAGGGCGCAATTTATACGATTTACATGGCAACAATTTTGCAACCAATCGCAACCCACTATAATGACATTAGTTTTAAATACCTGTGTTAACCTCGTAATATGATTAAATGAAATGCGCTCTTTTCCTAACTGTTTTTCGTGTAGTAAACACATGTACACTTTATTTATAATCTTACGTTCACAATTGTGAAAAGTTTTCGGTATTTTCTTTGGATATTTTTAAATATTTGCCTTTTAAAGAAATCACCACGAACGAAATTGACATTGTTGACAAACCATCATAAAATCATTGCCAGTGTAAGAAATTAGTTCCAGTGAAATTCCGCAATATGGCGCATCCTCATATATTTCTGGTCAGGCTTTAAAGTTGAGTACCGCGTTAACCTGGTCACGAGGCTTGCCGAGTGGCTTAAGTAAGGTACGAGATTTTAAGACCTAATTGTGTAACTATTGTATACAATACTTTTTATACGAGCAAAACACAGAAAAACATTTTTTTACTTTAATCGTCATTCCCCACTATGAATTTTTATTTTTGATGTAACCTTTTCGTTCAACTAAAACTGACCTATTTAAAAAAAACATGATCGCGTTGGTAATAGCGGGTGCCTCGTGATTGGTTAATTTTTTTGACAAGTAATTTCAACCAATCAGTGAAGAGTAGCGTGCTTTTTTTTTAAATCAAATATACTGATGTTCTCTTTTTGAAATTATTAGAGTTGAGTCAGTTGAGTAGAAAGATGTCTTATGAATATTAAAGTTCTGTAGCGGGTACCATAGAATATAGAATTTTGGTACAGGATTAAAAAGTGCGTTATTGTGATTTTGTCTGTGAAATTATAATTGACAGATTAAAGTAGGTACGCGAGTATAAAAACACTTTTATTACCCAAGCGTCTGGGTAGTGATCAATGCATGAGCAATAGTTTATTTTGGCGTGTGTTATGATGAGACAAAATGGTTGACGAAACCGGTCATCATTTGGCCCCACATGAAGGTCGGTCGGTTACCGGCCGGCGCATGGCACAGATTATGTAATAACAGATAATGTATTTGTTTTGTTTATTCTTATGTCTAGAGAGTATGATAATTCGGCATCGGACTTTCGTTACCACGGTAGGACTGTAAAGCTATGGAGCCGATATTCAAATTAAAATACAATTAAATAAATATCAGACAACCTCACACAAATCAATCTAGTCCCAATTAAGCTCAAGAAGTCTTGTGTTATGGGTACTAAACGACGATATTCATACTTATATAGATAAATATATACTTAAATACATAGAACAACCATGAACCAAGCACAAATATTCGAGTTCATCACACAAATATTTGCCCTGGCCGGGATTCGAACCCGGGACCGCCGACTCAGTAGGCAGGTCTCTACAAACTGAGCCAACCGCGTCGTCAAAAACAATTGATACTCATACTCATAAGTGTATCTCATTCGCAATATAAATTTTATAGTCAAGGACAAAAGACCTGATTTGAGTAGGCATTGTTTTTTTCGCCATCGTAAAATACGTAAATATTTGCGACTTTTTCCATGTTTTCTGGAGTAAATTGGGTTCTATATTCATCGAATATCTATTTATGACCAGAAAATGCATAATTTTGACAATTAATAAATGTCAATTAGGAGTTTGAAATATGGTCAAAAAATAATTCACCTATTTATAATTTTAATCATTTAATGCTTGGGAATGTTAACCAAAAATAATCATAAAGGCAGTTTGGAATGAAATAGATGAATGACTATGAGTATCAATTGTACTTTAATGTTAGTATAGGCTCCATAGCTCTCTAAAGTCCTACCGTGCCATCGTAAGTACGATACCTTATGATAATATTCATAATATAGACGAAGTTCATATTACCAGTCATTCGTAAACCAGTAAAAGTATGAAACATCTCTGTGAAATATAATGCCTTGTGCCATCTATATCACGTATTTTTTTACGTCCTTGAGTTATATCACCGAACACCTTTCGCATAATTAGATTCCACCGAATTTTTCGTCCTTTCGAATCATTATTTTGTCCAAATCTTTTTACCCACACATCATTTTGTAATGCCGAATTTTAATTAGCTGCAAATTCGACCTCTAGCAATAATGATTTGCTGCCAGAAAAGTAGGTTAGGTTTGGATAAAACTGCGATCCAGAAAAGTAGGGTCCCGTTGAATTCCACATTTATATTTATATTTTTCATAAGCATGATACAAAGTCTGTTTCCGTGAGCTGAGGTACCAAGGGTCAGGAACTATGGAGATACCCAACATACTTTAAAACTAAATTTAAAAAGTATTTAAAAACCATCAAAGTGACAAAGTTGCACGCAATGAAAGCATGAAATAGTTATGTTACTACCTAAAACTCGGGGTAAAGTATTATTCTCTTTAAAAAGTTGGTAAAAATTATCAATATATTTTCATAATATCAAAAAAAAAAGGAATTAAGTTGTCGCTTTATAAATGAATAAAAACATTCTACAATAAAGTGATGTAATTAATGCCAATTTATCAGCCTTACGTTACGTTTGTTATATGGTTTTGTATACAGATGAAACGTAGATATAGTTTACGGGCTGAATGTTTTATCTTCCAGGAATGATATTCCTCATTCTCTTTGCTGGCGCGGCGTGTGCGCTGGCCGCCTGGCTGTACCGGAACTACACCATCCTCGCTAGGATGGGGCTGAAGCATGGACCTGCTGTGCCACCGTTTGGAGACATGAGCGGCGTGATTATGCAGAAGGAGCACATTACTAACGTGCTTGAACGCGCTTACAACAGCCATCCTGGCGACTGGTGAATATAACTATAAATATCAGACCTCGCACAAATCCATCTAGTACCATAGTAAGCACTAGTAGGCTTGTGTTATGGACAGTATAATCTTAAATACATAGCAAACATCCATGACCCAGGAACAATTACTCGAGTTCAGCACACGTAACACGAAGTAGAATATTGCTATCCATTACCCTTTTTTCTATTTACAAGCTTTTATTTTCAAGTGTCCTAGTTTCCTATCAGTCTGTCTTCAATGAAATCCACTACGTTAATTTGATACAATTTTGGATTTGGATTAATTTGAAATATTGCATATTATGGCATGCAGCTGATCTGATAAATTAGCCGCAAACTACATATGCATCTCCATGGAGTTCGGCCTCATTTGATTCGTCTTGACGAGCAAGTATATTCTTGCCGGACTGATCTTGTTCACGTTGAACATTGAACAGTCCTACCCTTATACTGGCTGTTAGTGCTTCTTCTTCTTCTCTTCACTTCTTTGCAGCATGTGTATGTCCACTGCTGGACATATGCATCTAGTGCTTAGAGGAACATATCGGTATTTTCCTGATAGATATATTTCTACTTCCTTTTCAGGTTGGTGGGCCGCTATGAGTTTCTGACTCCGCTTGTTATAGTGAAGGACCCTGAACTCCTGAAGAGGATCACCGTTAAGGACTTCGAGTATTTTGTAGACCGCAACATCCCAATGGACTCAAAGTCGGAACCCATGTTTGGCAGGAATCTCGTGGGTTTGAAAGGTAACATTTTAATATTTATTTTATGTGAAGACGGGCGTCTCTAGTTGACATATGCATATACTTCAAATCCTACTGATAATCAGTAGGTTTTGCCTGCTCTCATCCCACATGCTCAAACCCGCTGTTCCTTCTCACCGCATTGGCTTTACGTCCAACTCCTTCGCGATACAAGCAATTCGTTTATGGAACGATTTTCCTCTCACCATCAGGCAAGCTCAGAGACAATCCTCCTTCAAGCGCATGTTGCGCAAGAATTTCTCGTATTCTTCTCACAATTGATTGTCTGTATGATATTTGGCAGGGAAAGGTATGTATATTTTACCCCAATGTGTTTCTCTTACCCAACCTGACCTTGTATGTGTATTGTTAATATATATTTAACTTATTGTTTTTTTCTTGTTCTATTATTTTTTTCTTTTTTTTCTCTAACGATTAACGATATAGAACTTTTTATGATTCTGCACCAACTGCTAAAGTGTCTGTTTGGCCCTATGGTGGACTGGTAGAGAACGAATTATGGCATTTATTCCGCCATTTGTAAAATTTACTTTTCTGTATTTTGCAATAAAGTCTAAATAAATAGAAATAAATAATATGGCTAGCAGTGTGCGCTATGTAGCAGGACATCTTTAGTTATAGTACAAAATGCACCTCTTTGTTGTCTATGCTTTGGATTGTGTTTATATCTCAACAACCACTTTGTGTATCAGTAATAAATAATAAACATGATAACAATATTTACAACTCATCGTGTCTACGTGTGAGAGTATCACGATGACTTTGCGTAATTAGTTTATTAACATTAAGTATAAGTAAATCTATTTTTGTTGAAACCAACAACCACATTCTTATAATAAATAATAATAAATAATAAATATCAGACAACCTCACACAAATCAACCTAGTCCCAAATTAAGCTCAAGAAGGCTTGTGTTATGGGTACTAGGCGACGATATACATACTTATATAGATAAATAAATACTTAAATACATAGAACATCCATGACCCAGGCACAAATATTCGTGTTCATCACACAAATATTTGCCCTTGCCGGGATTCGAACCCAGGACCGTCGGCTCAGTAGGCAGTTGCTTAACCACTGCGCCAACCGCGTCGTCGCGTTATCATCTTTACAAGCGTTTGTATACGTCTGAGTCTAAATCGCATAAAGTTAACGAAAGGATTCATGTTTGCCATCCATGAATCTATTTATGGATGGCAAACATAAATCCTTAATTAATAAATAATAATCTATTTAATATCAAGAAGCCTAAGTGCCCAGGCAGACCTAATTACTTGTATAGGTATGTGTTTGAGGAATGTCTTAAGAAGCTAATAATTTATTTTTATACTTCAGTTTTAATGATTGCCAGTTACACACAAAGTGTAAAAAAATATGTTTTGTAATTTTTTTCTCCCCACTTTTTTTTCAGATTTAGGATATTTTAGGTATTGTCTACTCGGAATCAGGAGGTCTTCTGATCTAATTTGAAAAAAAAAAGTATCCCAATATTTTAACGTCCCATTCCGTTACCATTTCTATACAACCTAGCGGCTAACGGAATGAAAAAACAAAACAATATTTTGTGTCACTTTTTTCCCTTTATTACATCGAAAGAGCAGCATCAATTGCTTTGACTTTGTGCTCTGTTACTGAGATTACAATTATCACTCTAATATTTGACTGTCAATACTAATAGTCCACATAAAATGTTATCCAATCATGATACGAATTAACTATACTTCCTATACCTAGTAATTATAAGTATTATAACACTTAAAAATAAAATGCCAGTGTCTGCATGTACAGTCAAGAAAATAGAATCACGTACCTTTTTCGCTCTTGTCACAATGACAATAAGGGTCAAATAGGTAGGCGATTTAGTTCCCTTTACTGTACATTAAAGATACTGAGAGAGATGATGTATTTAGCTGTTGCCGCTATAACAATAAATAATAAAAACAGAATTTAACAGGCCTGCCATACAATAAACGTGATTCTTTTGCCGTTTTTTTTTATTTTATGGTACGGAACCCTTCGTGCGCGAGTTTGGCTCGCACTTGGCCGGTTTTTTTGTTACACTAGTATGCATTCACGAACGATCATAGTAGTACTTCCGGATTACGGATTCAAAGTAGTAAAGAAAAGCAAAAATAGCATTTTATGTACTTGCTTGATAATGACAATGCAAAAGTTTGAATACTAAGTTTAATTTTTTATTATTGTTTTAACTTTTGACGATGCAAAACTGATACTTGTGATCCTATTTGATTAAATGCTCTTTTATCTTTTATCTTTTCTTATCTTGCAGGAGAAGAATGGAAGGACATGCGTTCTGCGCTCAGCCCTGCTTTCACCAGCTCGAAGATTCGTCTCATGGTGCCTTTCATGGTAGAAGTCGGAGACCAGATGATGCGGGCCCTCAGAACCAAGATAGAGCAGTCCAAAGGTAGGTAATAGACGCATAAAAACGTGAGGGAAAGAGGGTTAAAATCAAAAATATTTAAATAAAAAATATTTATTGTACAAAGGAAATAATAACGTTACAATAACAATTTCAAAATATTGTGTTTGCACATAAGATCTTAGAACTAAGGTCGAGCTTTCAACCCCTAAACTAGGTGTAACCTGTGACTTAGGGGCTTGAGTTCGTCCGTACAGTGTCTGATACAAACTACAATTTGTTTGGACAGTGTAACAGTACAATATGTTCAGGTTGGCAGATCAGATGATAGTACAATAATAAAAGTAAACATTAATTTGGTATACTACATGAAGAAGTTAAGTTGGAGTTCACATCACTCAAAATGATAATTATTAAATCTAAATTTAGGTTTAATATGACATCACTTAATTATCTAATCTAAAGCTGCTTATAGAGTATTTAAGACGTTACTGTAAGTAGTTTTTCTGTATCATCATAATTTAAATGTTGGATTAAAAGGAAAACGTAAAAAATACAGATTTTAACATTTTTTCTACAGATTCGCGAGGTGTACGGCTCACAAGGCCACTATTAAGGATATTCTTCCAAGTTTAGAAAATTGCGTCTTGAACTCACTGGTTAACTCATCGTAGATCATTAAATTCTCATATATAGGAATTTTCCAACTGTATCGTATTTATTTCTTGTAGTTAGAGGTGTGTCGTTCGCGAGTGAGTGATTTAAACGAAGTATAAACCAACTCACTATATCAGTATATCTTTCGTTCGGAATCACTCACCACTCAACGTGGTTATAGTATATAGTTATAGTTATTGAAGAAATTAACTACTTACGTCAAATAATTTAATTTGTCGATTATTTTGAAATGAGTGAAATTTTTCCAATAGCTACGTCTTCAGTATAAATTTCGTATATATTCTTAATACCACTTAATACTTCTTACAACGAAATTAAATTGAATGAAATGAAAGACGTGAATGAAATGAGTATGATGAAGCATTTTTGAGTTTATAGATCCACTATTTAGTGTCGATTGCAAAAAAAATGTACATAGTTAAGGGCTTTAAGTAAAACAAAACTTAATTGATTTCTCTGTGACGAAAGTTACCCATACATTTTGTATGACTAACTTTCGTCAGACAAAGGAAGCGATCGTGATTTTTTGTTAACTAAGCTTTTAACTATGTACAATATTTTTGCAATCGTCCCTAAACGAAATGAGTGATATCTTATCGCACGAGCAAAAGACATGAATCGTTCTCCTTCATTTGAGTGACATAATTTGCGCATTTCTACTTGTAGTTGAATACATAGACATCGAAGCAAAGGACCTGACCACCCGTTACGCAAACGACGTTATAGCCAGCTGTGCGTTTGGACTCGACATCAACTCGCAGCACGGGGAAAATGACTTCTACACCATGAGCAAGCAACTGACCTCCCTGACCTTTTCGACGAAGATGAGGTTCCTGGGATATAGGATTGTGCCTTTTATTATGAGAGTACGTATACAGGGTGATTTTAGAAACGTCATCATCATTGAGGGCACTTATTTTTTTGTGTCGAGGTTCCTCAAATATTTGATGGTCAAAACGCAGCGGTGTTGACAGCCCTGACCGTCGCAACCTTTAGGTCAAGAAGCGAACAGAACCACCACCTACACCAGCAGGTGCAGGTGCAGGGCACTGTTAAGAGGCCTTATTCCTTTTAAAAAAAATTTTTTTCATTTTATGACGAATATATTCATAATTTCAACCAAATTTTTGAAGATAATAATACTTTTCCCCGAGTTCTAGGTAGTAACATAGCTATTTCATGCTTTTATTGCGTGCTGTCGAAAATAAGTTGAAAAAACTAATTTTCCTCGTGAATTTTGTCGATTTCGAGTAGTTTTTGAAACAAAAATTATCAATGAAAAATTCAAACTGTAGGTTTCAAATATATACCAATAAATCCCAATAGCCTTGTTCTAGGTAGTAACATCAATAATATGTTGAGAAACATGTTTGATCATAGAGAAAAATGTCTTAACAATCAGCATTTTAAAAGGAATAAGGCCTCTTATAATTTTAGTTCCATTAACTTAGAATCGACCCTAACCGTATCATTTTCACTATGTGTCTGCATGGGTATTGACGTAACGCTCGCTCATAGGCGGAGGGTGATCAAACTTTGACAAAAAAAAATGTTTGAATAAATTGGGAATTCTTATTATTATCGGGGACTCGACACCAACATAATTTATATCTGTACCTAGACAAATTTAGTGTGCTAAAGTTTATGAAGGGCTAAGGGAAGAACTGGTTAAAAGTCACAATTAAGCAAAATTTTGCAGTAAGACAATTGATGTTGTAAAATTACCTTATGGTTGTTAAAAAAAATCGGAACCCAGCGAGCTATACTCCTGTTTTAGATAGTCATATGATGAACTGGGTAATTTTGTAGCCGTAGACTAATAAACAAGAATTTGAAAAAAAATAAGGCTTAAGTGTGATGTTTCACTTTTGCAGATGTTTCGAATGAGAATATTCCCGGCGGAAGTGACGAATTACTTTTTTAACGTGGTGCTGGGAGCCATGAATCAACGGGAAGAGATGAACATCCACAGGCCTGATATGATTCAGCTCCTCATGGAAGCCAAGAAAGGTAAATTGTATAAATAAATATCGGACAATCTCACACAAATCGCATCCTCCGTATCTTCTACCCCCACCCGCAGGTTAGGGACTAATATAGTTGAAGGGACTTCGTCTACTGCTAAATCAGGGAGGAAAAAAACATACAAATCGATCCAGTCCGCATTAAAGCTGTATTAGAGATGCTCTGTGTTCCTCAACCTGTGTGCGTCAAGGTCTGGTGCATCTAGGAGATCGGGAAATTTTGGAAATACATTGTAAATAAACAATGACTTTTGTAGCTGAGGTACCTTTCTTCCGTCTGTCTTTTTAACTTGAGGAGACAACCTTCTTTTTCCGCGGCATACCAACTGATGACCATGGTACACCAGTGTGCCGCGTGAGCTACTTTGCAGAACACTTGACTGCTCTGATAATGGTGGGTGCTGTGTCATTTATTTAAGTGACAAACGCGTCTATCATAAACCGACTGATAAACACATCTATAGCTGTAAGATAAACTTAATTACCAACAATACTTATAGCTGTTATCTTACCTAATCCAGGGAAATTGTCACATGAACCTAAGACCTTAAAAGATGACCATGCTGGATTTGCTACAGTTGAAGAATCTGATGTTGGCAGAACTAAAAATAAGACAGGTGCGTGTTGAATTTATTTTATCTTAAGTACTAAAGTTTATTACATTAAACCTTGAGTCATCGATGCAATAATTTACAATTACAGAATTCATGCAAACATTATCGTTAGTAAACAACTGCACTATTGTTAATTTTATTTGAAAGTTAAATTGTACAAGCAAAGTACTTCTTCACTTTTACATTACAGACTAGCAAAGTTTCACTTCTATTGTCATAAACAGATTGATTTATTGATTCTCTCTTAGTTTCTTTTCTGGGACTTAAATTGAACCGTGATCTGCTAAAAACTTCAACAGCATCAGTTTTTCTTTTCAGCCTGGTCTGATATGGACCTGGTCGCTCAAGCGGTGATCTTCCTCTTTGCTGGATACGATACCGTCTCCACAACAATGTCGTTCCTTCTTTACGAGATGGCTGTCAACCCCGACTGCCAAGAGAAGCTATATCAGGAGATTAAAGAGAATGAGAAAAGAAACAACGGGAAATTCGACTACAATTCTGTGCAGCATATGACGTATTTGGATATGGTTGTATCAGGTACGGATATAAACCGACTGCAACATTTCTAAATATTATATATAAAATAAATGTCAATGCCGTCATGCTACCAATCAGATCATTGATAATATCTTGTCTGGCAAAGAAGGTCTGCGAGTAAAGTACGTCTGTCAAAAGATAATATTTTTTATTAGCCTTTTTGAGTGTTCCGCTGCTGGGCAAAGGCCTTTCTTATTGATTTCTACGACTGCCGATCAGATGCCTCCTCCGGCCAGCCGTTAAGGAATATGTCTAGGTATCTCCACCTAGGCCTAGGAGAGGTCCTTGCGCTGCCCATCCTGTTGCAGTCACTCAGTGTATATCGGTACCATTCCGGGTGCATGCAGCAGACGTGGCTGGCCTAGTCTCACTTTAGCCCGGTGGTTGTTTATTCAACATCGAAGATTCGTGTTATAAAACGCATCGTGGTGTTCCGAACTTTATTTATTGGAATATGTTAAAAAGTATATCTATTTTTCAGAGACTCTTCGCAAGTGGCCGGGAGCGCCCATGGTCGACCGCCTCTGCGTACGAGATTACAATCTAGGCAAAGCCAATGACAAGTCTACAGAAGACGTTATCGTTAGTATAATTCATTGCAGTGTCGGTGCTGCTACCATTAGCTTATAAATAGCCATAAGTGAAACCGGTACAGGTACAACCAAAAATGACATAGGGTTACAAAATCATTCATCAACGATGCAGTGGCCATTGAGGATGAGTTCAATGCAATACAAATGAGATTCGTATTATCAGTTTCTTCCCAAGTTAATCGATTTTGGCTTATTAATCATGATGTTATTTCTAGTCGATTGATGCATATTTTAGTACCAATAGCTGTTTGTTTTTCTTTTGAATACTTTCTGCCTTTTCCTCAATATTCAATATCAAACACGTGTTCAAATTATTTATCTTTATCTGTAGCTTCGCAAAGGAGGTGTTGTGCAGATTCCGCTTTGGGCATACCATCGCGACCCCAATTACTTCCCGGACCCTGAAAAGTTCGACCCTGAGCGCTTTGCTGAAGAAAACAAGCACAACATCGATCCGTTTGTCTATATGCCTTTTGGGTTGGGTCCGAGAAATTGTATTGGTGAGCATCATAATCATATCCCTCTCCCATACCTTTTATTTTGTAAACTGTACCTGTCCACTAAGTATTAAGTAAACTGCTGAGTTTCTTTCGGCGTTTCTTCTCAACAGTGAAATGCCGGTAGACTCAGTAAAAGCGCCTTTGTGGCCTGCTTGAAGAATAAAGTTCATTATTACATTATTTTTAATAATGTAATAGAAAATCACAGAATAGAAAATCTTAATGGCAACTTCATTGTACGGCTTTAAATAGTTCATATATAAAAAAAAAACAGACAACAACCTCACACAAATCGATCTAGTCCCAAATTAAGCTCAAGAAGGCTTGTATTATGGGTAGTAGACGACGATATACATACTTATATAGATAAATATATACTTAAATACATCATAATCATGTACTTAAACACTTTCTATTGCAGGGTCAAGATTTGCCTTATGCGAGGTAAAAGTGATGGTGTATCAGTTGTTGCTGCATATGGAAATATCACCATGCGAGAAGACCAACATACCCATTCGTCTGTCAATCAAAGATGGCTTTCGGATGTCGGTGGAGAAAGGCAACTGGCTCCGGCTTAAAGCACGCAAATAGTTAGTTGTAGTAACAGGGAGTAGTGCTGTGAACCCCAAAACATTTTTTTTTTCGAATTCCAGACTATTACATAGGGTTACAGTCTGGTTTTTCTAATGCTTTAGCTAGATTATTTGACGACGCGGTTGGCTCAATTTGTAGTGCACTTGCCTATTGGTTTATTCCAATGTTGTGATATCGATATCAATTGCGAAATTGATTGAGTGTTTTTTTTTTTACAATTTTGCTAACTCTCTTAGGTCTAATGCGAAATAATTATTGTCCTGTATGTACCTATGTTCAGACGTTGAGTTAATTATACTGTTGTGCTCTTTGTGAATTGATTGGATTTTAGTTTAGTTCGTTTGGCGTCAGCACTAAAGCTAGCACTTTCTCAGTATTGTGTTTGTTCACTAAGTACATCAGCTGATTCGGAGTAGTACTGCTTTCATTGCTCGTAAATTAATCCGTAGTTTTGTGAAGGGATTTGATTGTGTTGGGTGGCATTGCTTTCTGTTGCATTGTGTTTGAATTGTATGAAACAGATAATGCAAAATATAATTAAGCTGTTAAGCCTGTTCATGAACATAGACGTCATGTTTAAAAAAAAATACAAAATTACTTCGAAGCCTGTTATAACGCACGTTATGACAACATTTCATTACATGTTTGAGAAAAAATAATATATAGGCTAGTAAAAGCTGGGGGCCTTTGAGCCAGGTTTAATGCAGGGTTTGGTCCTTTAGGTTACCTACATTAGTTTAAGTTAGGTTAATCTTTATAATACTTGTATATATTCAGTATAATATTTTATAAACCAACAAATATTTGAAAAGTGATTTTTTACACTTAGTGTATATAAAATACATATTTTTTTATAAAATAATTATCTATGTTCGTTTCATTGCTAAAAGATCTTTTAGACAGTCACTTCGATAATCGTAATGCTAAAATTAAATTTATTTATTTATTAAATAGGGATCATTAAGTTTTCCAAAAGTAGTCATATTTTATATTTTTCCGATAGTATACGTTGTTGGGACCCTGAATGTACGAATAATTTATGTTTCAGTCGTATAGTTTTTTAGATATCATTTTTTAAATCCCCTGAATGACAGTTGGTAAAATACCGAAAGTAAACATTACCGTTCAAGTCAAACAATATTAAAAAAATTAAATTAAAAAAAATAACAACTTTTGGTTGTCATGTCATTGTCAAACGAATTAACGGTTTTGCTTGTTATTTACGTTTGCTTTTGTGTCTGCTGTTTTCTCGAGGTTTTAAAGACGACTTGTGCTTGATTTCTGGATTCCGACTTACCTGCATTTCACGACGACCCCGCGCTACGTATTGGACTACGACTGGTTCTTTTTTGACGACTCACGCACGTATTTTGGACAACTGTTCTTGTTTCCTGATCGACTGAGTGTGATTCTTGGTATAACTCATATACCATGACTGACGAAAGAGAGAATATGAAAGGCACCTCTTCGATCATTTATAACAGGGCATATTTTCGCGATGAAACACAATGTTTTCTGCCTTCTTGTAAAAAATATAGAAGGGACAATCCAAGGTTAACGTTCTTAACCCTACACTGAGCGTGGCCCGACATGCTCTTGGCCGGTTTTTGTATTGTGCAATAAAGTTTTAATAAATAAACTACAAAATAATTTGTGTGTTTTGTAATAATGTTTAATTATTTTCAATGTTCATGTAGACAATTAGTTAAACCGTAAAAATAATTCATTATTAACAATGGTTTTACAAGATAGTATCTTGTAATCATTAATCTACAAAGTACTCTGCACTGATAGATAATAAACTAAGAGACAATTTTTTTTCCACGCGGCTCCCATTTATGGCGTTGGGATCGAAATCGATCGCGCTAAGGAAATGTTCCCGTAATTTCAAGACCCGGGATCTGTGCGCCCCTACTCGCCCGGCTATAAACTTGTAGGTATTTACCTTCTGAAGCGGGACAAGTCGCAACTTGTGTCAAGTATTATTTTATTATTTTCATTTAAGGAAACAGTCGCCATATAATATTTTTTTGTGATTTTGTGTTCTGGTAAAATTTTGGCTCGAATAATGCAATTATTGTGGTCTCGGTTTATTTCTACATAACCTACTGCATGCTGGACATAACCATTTCTTGATGCCCTAAAATGTAAACAAGAAATTAGTTATTACACTGTTATAACACTTGCATTTTTAAAATAAGTTACTTATTGAGTAACTTACATCAATGTTTTCACACCCCTTATCTCAGCAATGTTGTGTTTGAATGAATCTGCCTGCACAAAACCAACTGATGCACTCATTGTTAATAATACGCTGAGGCTGGCCAAGGGTTGTTTACATCGTTTCCCAAAATACGAGCGTTTGTCGTCAGAAAAGAACCAGTCGTAGTCCAATCCGTAGCGCGGGGTCGGTCGTCGTGAAATGCAGGGAAGTCGAAATCCAGAAATCAAGCACAAGTCGTCTTTTAAAACCTCGAGAAAACAGCAGACACAAAAGCAACCGTAAATAACAAGCAAAACCGTTGATTCGTTTGACAATGACATGACAGCCAAAAGTTGTTATTTTTTTTTTAATTATTTTTTTTAATATTGTTTGACTTGAACGGTAATGTTTACTTTCGGTATTTTACCAACTGTCATTTAGGGGATTTAAAAAATGATATCTAAAAAACTATACGACTGAAACATAAATTATTCGTGCATTCAGGGTCCCAACAACGTATACTATCGGAAAAATATAAAATATGACTACTTTTGGAAAACTTAATGATCCCTATTCTTTGCACCAGACGTATTTTGAGAGATGATACTACTGATTAGGTTATTATTATTATTCGTATGGCATGTTATTTCAGATAACAAAAGAAACAATTCATTAAACTATAATTACTGATTAGGTAAAATGATGCTTCTTATAGCAGTGCAGTTTAAAGGATACGCATGTTCTTATGGCCTTATCTTACCAAACTTGCGATTTGCGAGCGAATTTTGCATAAAGGCAAACCCGCAGCGAGTTCGTCGCGACGGCTCGGCTATTTGTATAGAGAACTCGCTCGCAAATTGCAAGTGTGATAAGGCCCTTAGAGTGGATATAACCTTTAAAAATAATAACTACAATAGAGGTCGAAGGTATAAGAAATAATCGACGCGACACTTCGCAAGCGGTCTGATGGTCTAACGAAGACATAAGCGACGTAAGCGGCGCGGTAAGCGGTTGAACGAGAAATCCGAGCGTGGCAGCATTATGAGGGAAGGAGACACACGTACCCTCCTTAGACTACCTAGTCTCCTTAGACTACCCCTCCTTAGACTATCTCTCCTTAGACTACCAGCCTCCCAGAATGAATTGATGTATGAATGAATGAAAACATTTATTTCAGGCAACTGTGGCCCATAGATACATACCTTAAAACTAACATACATATCAAATACAAAATAATAAAAACATAAGTAACTAAAATAGGTCACATTTTTCAACAGCGACGCGTTAGACGTGTTCGAAGTCTCCAGTAGCCGCCCACGGAAACGCCGGAACATGACACCCTTCGGCCAGTACTCTTCCTTTGTGAAGGTTGCTAGTTGGTCCATCGGAACTCTCAGCACGAAAGAATTAAAACTCACGTCGTGGCGAGACTTCAATTTTACGACCCTCAGGACGACACCGGGCTTAACCCTTATATATTCTGCGATATCTTCAGCCTTCGTAGTGTAATGTAGGCAGTGGGCTACCCCTTCATCTCAAGTCAACTATCATCATTAGGAACCACTGAGAGGAATCAAAAGTCCAGTTCGTCCCTCGGATGTCTGGCATCTCCTCTTGCAAGTCTTTTGTCCTTACTTCTCAGAGGTTGGGACTCATATCAGATGTGCAGATCCGGGCACTAGCAAAGGATCAATTAAAAAAAAGAGACACACGCACCTACACCGCTACCGCTGCCGCTGTCGCTCAAAGTCGTGGACTCTGCAAGACCGAAGTTGTGACTAGGCCATAACGGAAATTGAGGACGCTGTTCCGAAGCGTGGGTTCGTTTCCCACTATAAGCTGCAGTAGATAGCGTTACTCTTTTTTATACTTATATATTTAGGGGCAATATTGTAATTAATGTATATTTTTTACCACATTTAAAATAGTATTTTATGCAACAGTTGTTTAAGAAAGGGCTAAAAACGCGAGTGGCATGGGTTAAGAAAAGATGCCCCGAGCGTGTTTTGACCTACTTATACAACGTTGCGTACAATACTTTTTCTACGACTCGACATTTAATAAATAAAATGCAAATAAACAACAAAGAAAATAATTACATGTTCCCGCTCGGAACCGACAAAATAAAAAAAAATTGTCTGATAATTTTTTTTTATTGACGTCCATGTGTCAAAAAAATATTAACTTATACCTAAAGGTATTTACTATACTATACATCCATGCACAGAAGATAAAACTTTTTTTTTAAGTTGGCAGCAATGCCTTAGCTAGTACAATAAGTTTTTTTTAAATTGCAAATTGTGGGAATGCAGCTGTTTATTTTGTAATCTGTAGTACTAAGTAATGCTTTTTTGGTGACATCATAACATCGTTTAGGAGTGTTTTTTTGGGCAGTAGAGTATAGACTTTTACTGACTTTCATAATTTATGTCTTTATGTTAGAGTTAGTAACTACATATATAAAGGACGATGGCGATTGAACGACGAAAATGGGGATGGCGATTACGGGCTATGAAAGGTTCTTGAATGGCGACCGCGGATCGGAACCACAGCGTGGGTGGGCCCCCACAAGGTGGACCTGGTTAGGACCGCGGGAAAAAATTGGATGAGGGAGGCGCAAGACCAATCGTTGTTGAGAACTTTGTCATTTGTCCAGAAGTAGACGCCTATCGGCTGATATGATGATGATGATGACAAAAATTACGCTGGATAATAAATAAATCAAAATATTGAAATATTGGCGCTATCAATGATAATATTATCAACACAGATATCGTCAATATTTCATTTTCGGCCTGCACTTTCGCACGGGCGTTTGTGACAGACTCGTAGTGAGTGGTTGCTGTCTGTTTTTATAATATTATTATCAATCACACAGGTGAGTACAAGTATTTATAACATTTGCTTGCAAATGTGAATGGTTTTACCTAACCCTGTTGTAAGTTGAGCCATCTGAGGCCTAGGTCCAGTATTACAAAGTTCCAGATTGCCCGACTCTTAAAGCAACCCTGACTAATCAGATGCCGAGTGTAGTGCTCAGGTATGTTCAGGCTCCAATGACATCTTCATCATCAACCAAAACACGTTTACTGCAAATGCCTTCTCATTGGCTTTCCTTATTTACTATAGATAATGTCTGTACTTTTAGGTACCTATTTAAATAAAAGTAAACAAATCGGAGCTGTCAAATTGACAGCAAGCAATGGCGAATGTCAAACCAACAAAGTAAAAAATAACGTAAGGTTTCCAATTGATTCGTGTTACTTCGAGTAATTAGATCTTTTCCCCGAAATCGTTAATTCCGGATAGCAAACTTTCCATTCGCATTTTTCCCCACTCGAACTTCTACCCGCCACTTTTTTTTCTCATTTGCTCGCTTCCTCATTCTCAAATATGGTCAAACGACATTTATCACAATATTTCTAATTCTTAAACGATATTTTTTCTATAGCAAAAGTTTCCCAATCGCTTCTTTTTGCAATAGTTTTGTTTCTTACGCGATATTTTTCCTAAACTCAAAGATTCCATGACATTTTTTTAACCAATTTTTAAAAAGGAGGGGGTTCTATCCAGTATTAGCAGATTTGGGTACTTTTTACTGACGATTTACTGAGAAAGAAATATACAATGTGGGTCCTGTAACACCAGCAAAAAATTTAAACATACATTTTACTTGTTAAACATTTGTTCAGCAAATTTGAAAAAAGACAGTTTTCAAAATTGTATTATTTCAAACAAATTCAATAGTATTTTCGATGTATGTCGTCCAACGTTGACATTCCCTGAGCATTGACATAGCTGTCACTCTACTAATATCGGACATTTCGCAATGCATTGCTTCTTTGTCTAAACATTATTCTACAAAATATCATTTAATACACGTTATTTTCAGAAGTTGCTTAACAAATGTTGTTTAGTTTCAAGGGACGAATCTATGTTTAAATTTATTGCTCCTGTTACAGCGCCCACCCGGTATATTTATTTCATGTGACAAAAATATGTTTGTATTCGTGAACTTGTATATATTCGGTAAAATTAAGCGGTAGCACATGTTATTTAAATGGAACGGACGACAGTAGTGAGGTCAATTATTTTATAAGTAATTAAAAATATATATATACAGGAACCAGGAACCAAACGTTGTCTTATAAACAACCCTTTTAATGGTTTGTTAACATTCTTTTAAATACCTAAAATAATAGTACAGACTATAGTCCGGCTCAGTGACCGAAAGAGGAACTTGGTCTCTGACACAAGACAATGTTATTCTTTTGTTTTGCGCCTTTTCCCGCCAGTTAGGGATGGGGATTCCTCTACCACGGTCAAACGAAGATTTTATCAGCAAACAATCTATTCCTTGTGGTTCTCATCTACAGATCATGATGACTTTATGGCTGGTGGTAGCAGTAGCAGCAGTATATCTGTACTGCCGACACGTCTACTCCCGCTTTACCAAATATGGCGTCAAACAGCAGGATCCGATCCCGATTCTTGGCAACATGGCTCCCGTTGTGTTTCGGCAGAAACACGTAAAGGATGCGGTGGGGGAGTTATACAAAGAATTTCCTGAGGAAAGGTTTGTCATAACATGAATTAATAAACTATAATGATCTCAGCTAAAATATATCCAAAGCTAATATGGACTCCAGATTCTTCGTCACTTTGTGCAATTTAATATTTCACAGAGTCCAGCCGCTTTTGTAACTAAAAATATCTATTCTTGGCACCTATAAGATGGGGTACATTAATGTCACAGTCTAGAAAGGGGCTTAACTTAAAGTTTCTGTGTGAGAAAGAAATAAGTAGATCCACATAAGAAACTTTTGGGACTTTCATAGCTTTGGCCCTTAAGTACAATATTTCATCTCTAAAAGGTAAACAAGACCGATCGGGTTACGTCTGTAAATTCAATTTCCTCAATGAATGAAAACCAGGGACGGCGATGTTTTCTTTGCAGCGTAAGAAGTGTTTTTTGTTATCAAAAAATCCGTATGCAAGTTGAGACCCGTATAGGCGTTACTTGATTTTGAAATTGTTGTTAATTTACCAGCAGTTTACAATTTCAACAGGTCGCTGGGTCTATACGGATCTAAAATTGCAGACAGATATTTGGACTTAAACATCTATAGGTTATAAATAATGACACAAAGGTAAATTAAGAAAGAAAAATTTAATGCGATCCACTACAATCCAAGCGGGATATGAACCCGCGACCTCTGCGTTTCCGGCGCATTGCTCTTCCAACTGAGCTATTTGATCGCTACGTCAATCACACGAAATATTTCATCCCTTAATTCTTTTACGCTACTGGAGCGCCCTCTGCGTCATATATGTTTTTGAAATGCTTATGCGCATTAGCCATACCCTAGGATGTGAGCTTTACACGCACGATCCCGCTTGGATTGTAGTGGATCGCATTAAATTTTTCTTTCTTAATTTACCTTTGTGTCATTATTTATAAAGGTAAAAATGTGGTATTACCACATAAAAAATACGAATCGATAAAAAGATTCTATACAAATATCTATAGGTTATTTTCAACCCATTTAAAAAAAACCTAATCAACAGGTTTGTTGGAAGATTCGAATTTACAAAGCCAGTCGTGATAATCAGAGACCTGGATCTTGTAAAACAGGTTGCTGTCAAAGATTATGAGTACTTCCTCGACCATGGCTTGTCAGTCAGCAAAAACGTCGATCCACTCTTTGGAAGGACCTTGTTTACACTAAAAGGTATGAAATTAACATTTTTTAACTCTAAAATAAAAGTGCTCCATATTGTAAAACCTGGGAGAAGGTAAAATTCAACTTGGAAGCATAGACTAGAGGCTTACAGACAAACATACACCGGGATATGTGAAATTTCAAAAACATTTTCGGGAACTCGGTAAAACATTTTTATGACATTGAACTGATAATATGAGATTTATTTTCGTTGTAGTCGGTATTTTTGTTCAAAGTGATTATTCTACTTTCAGGTCAAGAGTGGAAGGACATGAGATCAACGCTGAGTCCAGCGTTCACAAGCTCTAAGATGAAGCACATGGTGCCCTTTATGGTGGAGGTTGGAGACCAAATGATGATATCTCTGAAGACACAACTTCAAAAATCTGACAGTTCGTACAAAAACATACACCATGTTTCGCTTATTCTAGTAATGTAGTGACTTTATCACGAACGTGTTCATCGTCATCGCTCTCATTCTCATCATTATTTTCTTCCTCAATCCATACAATGACTTGAAGTCGGTAGATCTGCGTATTATACTGCTGCGTGTAACTGCGTATTATGCAATATTGTTTTCTTTTACTTCTTCCCTAATCCATACATCTTTCATAGGGTTCTTAGAACTCTCTACACACTATTGGATATGTACCCAATATCGGTATACAGTAATAAATATCTAAAACTGTTGGTCGGGGTGTCGACCGCTTTCGGTGAAAAGTTAAGCCAAACGAGCCCAAGCTCGCCCGAAGATTTTGACACCGCACCACGGAACCACATTTTTTTACTGAAAATATCTTAATTTAAATTTTCAGAAGACTACATTGACGTGGATTGTAAAAACATAGCATCCAGGTACGCCAATGACGTTATAGCATCCTGCGCATTCGGGCTGCGCGTGGACTCCCATTGCGAACCAGACAACGAGTTTTACAAAATGGGCTTGGAATCTTCCGATTTTTCATTCAAACAGATTATGATATTCTTCGGGCATTCTGCCTTCCCCTGGCTTATGACGGTTTGAAAATAATTTTAGTATTTTAACTGATACAAATTACACGACAATTGAAATATTGACCCTAATTTAACATGTTGAAGGAATTAAAAATGTGATTTAGCTGAGAATAATATTATTTTATACGATGCCTTCAAGAGAGCGTCAGAGACATTGAATTAAGTATGTAGTTATTAAACGTTTTTACAGAAACTGGGACTAACACTGCTATCGGAGAGGACGAGGTCTTTCTTTAAGAAATTGGTGGCGAAAGTGATGAAAGACCGCGAAGAATATGGAATTATTCGACAGGATATGATCCATTTGCTAATGGAGGCCAGGAAAGGTATGTCTACAATAGAATAGAATACATTCAACAATAATAGACATACTTAAATATAGGTATATAAAATAACTGAGAAACAATATCTTAGTAATTTTAAAGCTAAGCAACATCAGAAGCGTGTGCAGCGCGTGGCGTCTGAGTCGACGTATTCATTGTATAGTATGAATGTTCATAAGAGATGTCACACGGCTTGTGTGACGTACGTGTACACTGTACATGCGTGATACGTGCTACATGCGTGGTGTACACGCAGACTATGATTATGATGATAAACTGAATGTTTCTTGATTAGTGGTGTCTGATAAAAAAGTAACGATGAAAATATCATAGTGTTCGTCTGTCTAAAAGTACATATCACGGTGAATTGTAACAAACAAGTGCTCTATTATCACTTTAATATTACGATTTTAAGGGTAATGTTAAAGTATGACATGACATGATGACTAACAGGAGTGTCGGCGTGACGCTATTGCTTGCGTTATTTCGCAGTAAATAAAAAAAAATAACGGCAATCACGGCGGTAAAACGTATTGATACCTACAATTGTATTTGTTTTCAGGTCGACTCACTTACGATGAAAAATCTGGTAAAGATGCTGATACAGGATTCGCGACAGTCGAAGAGTCTGATGTTGGGAAAAAAACTGTAAAAAGGGGTACATATTCTATCAACACTTTTCGTTACTTATCTGAAAAATAGTCCTATCAGATTAACAGAACAGAACAGACTGTCAATGAATGAAAAATTATTCTTAGAGACTTGATTTTTGTATTTCAGCTTGGACGGACGTAGATCTTACCGCTCAGGCGGTCATCTTCTTCCTCGCCGGCTTTGAGACGGTCTCCACAGCCATGTTCCTCACCATGTACGAGCTAGCTCTCAACTCTGACGTGCAAGACAGGCTGGCACGGGAGATCAGAGAGCACGACAAGAAAAATGGCGGCAAATTCGACTTCAACTCCATTCAGACTATGACTTACCTGGACATGGTTGTTTCGGGTAAGACAATGTTACACTCCGTTATAACTACCAGTTTGGCCCTTCTAGAATGGTTAGAAGTCGTTCTATGCAAATTTTTGACGACGACTCACAGATTGCTTTAAAATTCCATTAAGGCTAAAGAACGACTTTAGAAGGACAGCTTTAAGGAGGGAAACCTGTCTGAAGAAGCGGAGCGAAAAAAATTAACCAATCAGACTGTGTCTTTCTGAAGCCCAAAAGAAGTACATTTATATCTGATGTGTTCTGTGATTAGGCAATTTTACACAACTCCGCTTTTGTGGCAGGCAGCCTAAGTGTGTACGGTAAGGTTGTATACCCGATTGTAAATATAACTGGATATGTTCTGAGGAGTTCAGTGTTCAGGAACTCACTGTTCGCTACGCAAAATACATGTTGTGAAAAAAAGGACATCAAGAATAAGTAACACCAAATCCTAAGAGCTCCAATGGTAATCTTATCTATTTCAGAAATTTTACGACTGTGGCCACCAGCATTTGCAACTGACAGACTGTGCTTGAAGGATTATAATTTGGGAAGACCCAACAGCAAGGCTTCTAAAGATTACATAGTATGTATTGTGTTAAATTTGATTAATCACTGATTTCTAAGAAACGACACTAATATTATTAAAACTATCGTGTAGCTTTAAAAATTAAAAAAATTATATTCACGTAAAAATTGTCAGGAACAGTTCAACATGTTTCGAACTCATATGAAGCTCTTAATCAAGGACAGCTATCCGTGCTAATGCTTGAGAGTGAGCCGTGAGTCGGGCCGTTTCTGACAATTTTTACGTCAGTTTAAGCCGTTATTATAGTTATTGGAAGAATTTCTGAAGTTATCGACGATTAGGTTTTAGGTATCTGTGACAAAATTTAATCATTGTCATCATATCATACGAGTATCAGCCTATAGAAGTCCACTGCTGGACAAAAGGTCTTCCCCAAAGTTCTCCACAATAATTGGTCTTGCATCACCCTCATCCAATTCGTACCCGCGACCCTAATCAGGTCGTTGGTCTACCTTGATGGGGGGCCTGAACTAAACTAAGCTAAACATATCAAAAAGGTATTGTTTGTCTTTTTCTATTTCTATCTAAAGCAATTACAATTAGATATTTTTTTCAGATAAAATCAGGAGAGACGGTTCAAATCCCATTCTCCGCTTTCCATTACGACCCACAATATTTCCAGGATCCCCTGAAGTTCGACCCTGAGCGTTTCTCCGAAGAGAACAAGCATAAGATTCTGCCAAATACTTATATGCCTTTTGGAGTTGGACCGAGGAACTGCATCGGTGAGACCTATTCAATGGAATCAACGTGTTACTATAATCTAGTATAGATTGATCCGTGCCTTTTGACACGTGATTTGTCTCAAATGTCCACTGCATGACTCACTTAAGAGTAATATTAAAACATGTGTCATATTCACGAGATCGTGATTCAAAACACCAACTCCTGTAAAAATTACAGATACGACTATCCTGCTTATAAATTACATACAGTAAGCCAAGAAAGTGATCTACCACTCTTGAATCTGAAAACTATTATAAAATTCTAGATTTGCATTGAGAATATTTCTTCTATGAAGAGGGGTCACGATTTCAGGCAAAATTTTAATAGCGTGATGCAGGATCGTCATTTGTTTTGTATGGGCCATCTGTTTTCATAATTTCCTTTGTCCTCGCATCACACCGAAACGGCTGATCAAATTTTAACCGATTTTGGTACAGGGATAGCAACGGTGAACGGAGTGATTACATACTCTTTGGGGATAGCTGGACATCCACAGGTTATAGGGTACTTTTATTCGTCTACGGTAAAGAAAAAATACGCGGCCGAAGTTGCGGTCTGCTCCTGCTAGTATGTATTAATAATAGTATAGGTAACTGAACAACTGAACTGAAGCTCATAGAAATAAAAGATTAAATGAATGTAAACAACGCACCATAAATTGTAAGGTTCTATTTCGGGATTCAGGAAATAAAATCCAATAAAAAACAATTTTTTGGAGTTCAGATAGGATACCTATTTTATAGGTTCCCGGTTCGCTCTGTGCGAGATGAAAGTGATGATCTACCAACTGCTGCAACACATTGAGCTGCTTCCCTGTGAGAAGACTCCTATTCCTGCCAAGCTGAGTAAAAACACATTCAATATGAGGCTAATGGGGGGGCACTACCTGAGAATGAAACTGAGGAAATAAAGTATTTAAGTAAACGCAATTTTTCATTTATTACCTACCCTACAAATATCGGGTGATCAATCGTAATAGGTCAGAAGAGAAGTCTTACCTAGAGAAGATTTCCCTATCTCTTATAGTTTTATTTTTTTCCGTACTGAACTACTGACCCATTTGGATTGATCAGTATACAGGATACTGTAAATCAGAAAAACATTTCAATTGATGACAATTCAAGGAGCTTTAGATTGTTCACGTCCCTCGGCTAACATTTTTTTCGTTCAAAGCCTTTGAGTTAGGTACGATGATGGAGATACGATGAAATCAATTGTTCTAAATATTTTATGTTAAAATAGTCTGAGCGGAAAGAGAAGAGTCGTAGGATTTGAGAGCATGCCAGTGCTTTTTATGGTTTTTGCTATGCTGATAACACTGGCACTCTTTGTCAGTTATTTTTCGATCATGCATGACCTGCATATTTTGTAAATTAATAAATTTGAATGATAATACTTAACGATTTTGTGTCAGAGACGAGACTAATAATTAATATTAAATACAACAGAAATATCCGTCATAGCGGACACACGTTCTATGACTTTTTGTAAGTTGATAGTGGTGGTGCTTTTAGCCGCTTTTTAAACGGTTTTATAACTTGCCCCGTTTATTTATTTATTTGGGTCAGTAATTGAAATTTGACCCCCTTTCTGTTGACGCATTGATTTGAAATTTGGTACGAACTTTTAATTTTGATGACAATATAATTGAATACCTTCGGTATTATTGTAAATCCAAGATGGCCGCCGCCACATAATTGGCGGATTACATATTTTATCACTACTTTCTCAATATGGGTATCAAATAAATGAGCTTGATTAGTAGAATAGAGTTCTCTATGGAAATAAAATGAAAATCCGCCAACAAAAGAGCAGGTTCATTTATCTTTTCATAACCCCATCAATGTATCAAATAAAAGGTCTTGAAGAATAGATCAAAATATGAAAAATTTATAAAAATCCAATATGGCCGTCAACAATATGGCAGGTATTTGTATAGAATCTTTTTATCGATATTTATAAAAATATGGCAGGTGTTTTTTTTTCACTACCCCTTTAATATTGGTATCAAATGGAAGGGCTTGAATAACAGAATACTGTAATAATGTTTTGATACATTTAAAATCTCAGATGGCCGCCGGAAATGCCAGTTTTAATATTTGTATCAATATGGGTGATGGATATCACCGTGGATCGTAGAGTTTAGAGCAGTCAATACTTAACAGTAATATGATTGATGAAATGAATGCAACTGATCAATATAAAGAACTGCGTCAACTTAGAATCGATATTCAAGCATGGATCTTGGTCCCACCCAAGTCAAGATTTAGTATCGTGTCGAGGATAAATATTTTCGTATTTCGTATTTTAACTTAAAAAAAATAAAAAAAATAAATAAAAGTTAAACATCGTTAGCGATACACCACCCTTCTTCTTCTTGGTCGTATACTTCATAGCTGAAGGTTGTGTCCCTGAAAGTTTTCGTGGTGTTGTGTACGAGCTGTTTCCACTTTGTTCGGTTTTCGGCTTCCTTGAGGAAACTGGAAGACCAGTTATTTTGGTCACTTGGTCACACTACCGACGCGGGGATCGACCGCGGGGTCTTTTCCCTTCCACTTTGCCCACCATCACTAGCCTGTCAAGGCTGTCGGTATTCCGGCGAGCAACATGACCAAAGTACCCAAATATCCTTTGGTAGCACATGGTTAGACAATTTAGTTTTCACCCTTAGATAGTTATGGTAGGATGGATTTGTTGGTCCTCATGGTTATCCATGGTCTACAGAGCATCCTCCGCCAACACCACATCTCAAAGGCAAAAAGGATTTTTTTTTCGGTCTATGGCTCGGATTGTCCACGACTCTGACCCGTAGAGAAAGATTCAGAAGATCATAGTCTCATCTGGGCGACACTAGAGATATTTATGGCTTGCCATATCCGTGTCATCTTGCTCAGTGCAGCTTTCGCCATCTGAGTCCTCCTATTGATTTCTCGCACACAAAACCACCCACCCAGGGTGCTTGGGTGGTGTTCCCTTGGGCACAGCTAAAAGGTTAAAACGTGCCAAGACCTGTGTGGCATTAGGGTGAATAAACATAATATGTCCGAAGCGTATTCCCCTCCAGACTTGGGGACATCTTGTTGTATAATAAGCCTTGCCCCTCTATTGGACATCTAGAGGGAGGAGGATTGACCAGCTAATTGACGCCACACAAAATAGACAATAGATGGAAACTAATTGTCACGAGAAAAACCTTGTAGTAACGAGGCACTGAATGAATTAAGGAGAATGAGAAATATGTAACAAAAGTAAAAACTAAGAACTTGGAAATAAAAAATAGTAAAAAAATGTTTTAAGTTAAACGGTTTTATACCATTTTGTTCATTGTCTACATTATTTTAATCTTTATTTTCTATAAAACCGTTTAACTTAAAACATTTTTTTTACTATTTTTATTCCTACTGTCATTTCCCTTGTGGAACTATAAACTAACTTGGTGGATGTTGGCCTCCGACACCAGATCACGCCACGCTCCACGATCCTGAGCCAGCTCTTGCCAGTTAAGGATGCCTAGGTCCCTGAGATCTTTTGGACTTTACTCCAGCGATATCTAGGCCGTCCTACGGGTCTGCTTCCACTCACAAGATCATCGGATACGCCGACGATCTGGCTTTGCTTGGACAGCGTGATAGTGAGGCTTGTGTGTGGAATTTATTATTTTATACATAATAGTCTTCGCAGTTTTTAGGGTTCCGTACCTCAATCGGAAAAAACGGAACCCTTATAGGATCACTTTGTTGTGCATCCGTCTGTCTGTCTGCCTCGAGAACGCGTGGAGGTATCGAGTTGAAATTAACTCCATATACTCAGGTCTACGGTTCCTTGAAGCTGTGAAAAAAAGGTACGGCCATTTATGTCGCAAAAAACGTATCAATCAAACTGATCAAGCGTAAATCAAAATGATAGGGTACTGGTCGATGACCTAGAACTATGAAATTTGGCAAGTAATATCGTCACATACTACAAATACCTATAAAAATCTGAAAACTGTTCATTTGTAATAAAATCATAAAAATATAGTCCTTTTCAAATATCATATTTGGAGAACTCGGTTGCGTTAAGTTGGCACCTCGTTTGTATGCGGCGCCATACATTTCAGGTGCGAACATAACTCCACCAGGCCAATTACGATGGGATAAGTGAAAGTTTGTACGGAACCCTCGGTACGCGAGTCAGACTCGCACTTGGCCTTGGTCCGTCCGTCCGTCCGTCTGTCACCAGGCTGTATCTCAAGAACGGTGATAGCTAGACAGTTCAAATTTTCACAGATGATGTATTTCTATTGCCGCTATAATAACAAATACTAAAAATAAAATAAAATTAATATTTAAGGGGGCTCCGATACAACAAACGGGATTAATTGCATTAACTTTGCACCTCATTTGTATGGGGCGCTATACATACCAGGTGCAAACTTAACCACTTAAGGATGGAAAGCGCTTGTACGGAACCATTCGTGCGCGAGTCTGACTCGCACTTGACCGGTTTTTTATACCGTAGCCGGGTAAAGAGTATCCTGTAACCATCTTTGGATGTCCAGCTATCCCTGTACCAAAATTGGTTAAAATTTATCCAGCCGTTTCAGCGTGATGCGAGGACAAAGGATGTTACGAAAAAAGGTGTCGCTAGAGGTCTTCGCTCATTATAACAACTCGACGGCGACTCGATTATATGCCAAATATTGAAATTTAAGCCCTAATGTCATATTTACTAGGTTTAATTTCAAAAAATGTACGACGCGTCGTCCACCCGTCGTCCACTAGGTACTAATATAATTTTTTGAAATTAAACCTAGTAAATATGACATAGGGCTTAAATTTCAATATTTGGCATAGAATCGAGTCGCCGTTGAGTTGTTATAATGTGCGAAGACCTTAGGTTGGCCTACAATACACCTACAAAACAAAAGACGATCCTGCATCACGCTATTAAGATTTTCCTGAAATCATGACATGACCCCTCTCCATATAATAGGTACTGATTTTCACAAATCTAGAATTTTATAATAGTATAGATGTAATATTTAATATTATAATAGTATAGGTACATATAATCTAAGGTTAGATTGCCATGTAAAGCCTGACCAGAAATATATGAGGATGCGCGATATTGCGGAATTTCACTGGAACTAATTTCTTACACTGGCAATGGTTTTATGATGGTTGTCAACAATGTCAATGTCATTAGTGCTGGTTTCTTTAAAAGACAAAATATTGAAAAATACCCAAAGAACATGCCGAAATCCATTCACAGTCGTGAACGTGATATTATAAATAAAGTGTACACAAGATGTACACGTGTCTACTACAGAAAAAAACAGTCGGCAAAAGAGTGCATTCCATTAAAATAATATTACGAGGTTACCATAGGAACTGACAGGTATTTAAACTGAGGTCATTATAGTGCGTTGCGATTGGTTGCAAAATTGTTGCCATATAAATCTTGTAAATTGCGCCCTCTTTCTTGACAATCCTCATATATTTCTGGTCAGGCTTTAAAACGCATAATGCTAGTTCCCGTTTCTGCCACAGCTCTTTTCGCACAGAATCTAAACCATAAATTAACATAGCGATGACAAACAGTTCTCTTCCGACCTTCGTGTCGACCGCCCGTCAGAGACCGGCCGGCCATTGCCACTACCTTGATAAATAGGTAAGTTTGTGATTATATTTTGTAAACGTAAGTTTAAGCTTCATGGGCGAGCTACAAGTTGAAATAATTACTTTACCGTGAAACTGTCAGTGACCCTTTAATCAACCCCAATTACACCAATCATTCCAACGAGTGAATGATTGTACATAGATATAACCCGCACACATATACATTGACATAATTTGCACCTCGTTGTCGTCAAAAACGTTGTTGGTGCCTAACTTGACCATATCATAATAATAATATTACAACGCAGTGACGTGAGTGACGAGGCTGTAGTACATTGACGTTAATCTTAAGTCGTTGCAGTCGGTATCTTATTTAAAAACCGCAATGTATTCCGGTTCTTCGCGCGTTTGCTATTGTCGGCATCAGCATGGTACATAGTCTGACCTTGTGGTCGCTATGGGTGAATGATGAGATAGGCATACGACGTAATAATTAATAATTTAGGACGTAGAATTTTGATCGCTGTATTTATGATAGAAGTGTAGTTATTAGGTAAATATTAAACACTTAGATATAAACAGACCTAGGAATATAAAGGGCAAATTTTAATGACAGCTACTAGCAGCTAGGGATCGCCTATATCGATGAACCCAATTATCGATCCTTATCCCATAATAGCTAGAGACCGCGCCGTCTTTTGTAAAAATCCATTGAATTGAAAAGTTATTGAAAGTATACAAATAAAACAATATACAATTATATATATAACAAAAGTATTTTTAAACCTTCATTCATATATTTTTCCTCATTCCGACGACATTGACAATTAGTATTCCTTTCATTATAAGTGTCTAAGTAGGTAAGCAGTTTTTTTATCTAATTATGTCAAGAGGTCGAGGTCTATAAAGAGATATTATTATTATATTATTAATATTACTATTAAATATATTATGATAATTGTCACCAGAATAGTACCTACACAAGAAAATACAAACTCAAAAAGCGTGCTAGGGGCACTAGTACGTATGTATATCGTCGGGAGTCGGGGATAGATAGTGCAATACAATACCGCGTACAATACGATTAAAATCAGTTAACAATTCGGCTTTTCTCGGGTATCATCGCCTCAATCCGGAGACGGAAATGACACGAAATACATTTACCGCGATTTCTTTTAGGTAGCATTCAATTTGAAGTATCATAAACGCAATGTATAGCACCTGCCAAGATGACATTACTAACCGGTAGACCTAAGAAATTTATTATGCAGAAGCGACATGAATTTTAACATTTATTAAAGCTATACTTGTAGGTTTACAATATATAAAAAAAAACATATATAAGTCAATATTTTACTGTTTGATGTAAGTAACAAGACCTATGATATTACGTCGGATTAATAATTAATAATAATCACCAAATAAAAAAAATCAAAACCAATTTCAACCGATTTTGGTTGATATTTCATAAACTGCATGACCGATTTTGATAAAATTTACATGGGACCATCTCGGAAGTATACCCTATCAAATACAAAAAAAAAATGTAAATCGGTCATATCTGTAAATTGATAACTCTATGTGAGAGATGAGGGATTCACGACAATTACCGAGGTTGGCCGAATCGTTAACTGATTTTAATCGTACTGTAAGTAACACGTGTAGATACGATTCAATATTCAAACAAATGCTATGTATTTTATTGAAATGAGAAGTTTATCGGCAGCTGTTATTTACACTATCCCCGACGATATGGGATAAGCATCGATAATTGACTTTATCGATATAGGCGATCCCTAGCTGCTAGTAGCTGTCATTAAATCTTGCCCTTTATATTCCTAGGTCTAGATATAAATATTTCTGAGATATGATACATCGCTCATATCTCAAAATACACTCAAGTTTAGATAACGTTTTTCTAGTTTAGATAAGGTTTTTATAATATACATATAATGTGTCTTTCACACAGTATTTGTGGTTAAGTATGAAGCGGTGAAATAAAAACCGAATGAGTTGCTCTGAAAAGAGATTAATTTATTATTTACTTACACTTAGAACATTTCACCTCACCTATGTTTATACAACTTAACTAAATAAGATATCTTACCTGAAAAGAGAAACAACATTAAAGCTATTATTCCACCAATAACTTTACTTCGTACAATATTATTAAAACTCTCAATAACTTTTGTAACTTCTTATATCTTCGATGATTACTTGCACTTATTCTGACAATTGGCGCCTAACCTCCGATCTGTCATCTGTCATCTGTCAATGACCGCCACAGATAGTTCCAACCAAAATTAAGACATGAGTTTATGTGCAGCAACTATGAATATGAATGAAGTGGACTGGACTTCATTTACATCTTCCCCCCCAGATTATGTTTAAATATACCATATTTAAATCACAACCATCAAGACCGTTCCATTAGTGGGACAAGTTTGGTTACATGGAATAAATTAGATTCTGATTTTTTTATGACCTGTGTCTATCCTGTATATTGAGTTAGATAATTTTTGGAGGACTCTGTATGGACCAATTTTTAATTCATGCAATTTTTTTCTATTTAAGCGGTTACCGTTTTCTACGTATACTGAGTCTCCTACATTTATTTTGCATTCTTTCCTATTTTTATCAAAAAGTTTTTTGTTATAATTGTGTGATTTTATAGTGTTTTCTAACGCGATTTTCCTATCCTGTAATAACTCATTATATGTTTTTTCTTGTTTTAATTCATGCGGCAGAATGTCTACCGATTTCCCTTCCAACAAATATTTCGGAGAAAATCCTGTTACCGTGTGTTCGGTTTCGTTATACCTCTGGGTACATTCGTGAGCAATAGTCGTCCAGGCTAATTTTTCTTTCCTCTCGTTTATTCTACATCTTATTTTATTAACTAATGTTTGATTCAACCTTTCATTTAAACCGTTCGAAAATGGCGCATTGACTGCTGTGAATATAATTGGTATGTTTTCTTTATCTAAGAAGTTTTTAAATTCTCTTGAATTTATACCCGGATACTGATCTGACAAAATCATACCAATTCTATTCCCTTGGTTCACCTTTTTTATAAGCTTTATAAAGTCACCAGAACCTTGAGTTTTAGAAGTCATAATAAAGGCATACCTAGTAAAGTGATCTACAAGTAAGTGTAGGTATGTTTTCGTAGAACGTGAACCACCAAATCCACCAATAGTGTCTATAGACACAATTTCAAAGGGACTCGTTGCAGGTCCTAAGTGTGACATTAACCCAAACTTGTATTTCCCTCGAGATTTATTTTTTATACAGATTTCGCAACTGTCACAGATCTTTTTAATATTACTTGTTAAATTTGTCGCGGTGTAAAATGGTTTGATTTTGCTTTCTATTTGCTGTGATCCGTGACAGTAATAATCGTGTACATTTTTTATAATTTTCTTGCTCAATTCTTCAGTTATTACTATTTTTTCTCTTTTACCTACTTTCTTATAGTATAGTGTGTCTTTTAGCATTAATTTATTTACATTTTGTATTATATGTGTATTATTATTCTGATCGTTTTGAATATCTTTTAAGTTAATAAAGTTGACACTTTTTGAATTTTCGTCTTGATTATCACTCGGTTCTAAAACGGGATTCCTACTCAGACAATCTGCCTCCAAATTGTATTTTCCCGGAGAATATATGACTTCAAAGTTAAACTGAGATAAGTAGTATGCAAGGTCTCCTAATTCTTCATCCGTTCGAGCTTTGATATTCATTTTTTCTAAGGGTTTATGATCAGAAAATACTGTAAACCTTTTCCCCATGAGCCAATGTTGCCAGTATTTTACGGCTTCCTTTATCGCTAAACACTCGAGAAATATTGCTTTTTTCTTTTTTTGAGCATTATTTAATTTTCTTGAAAAGTATGCGCAAGGTTTCTCTTCTCCATTAAATTGCGTTTGCTTCAATATCGCGCCTATGCCTTGTATACTTGCGTCTGTATAAATGTTTATTGGTAGATTCGGATCGAATATCGCCAAAATCGGTTTTGAACACAACATTTTTTTTATCTTATTAAATGATTCTTGACATTTTTCAGTCCAACTAAATGTTTGCCCTTTACGTAATAAGTTATGCAAAGGGTCCATTATTATTGAAATATTTGGTACATATTTTCCATAAAAATTGATTTTACCTAGGAATTGGCGAACGTTTTTTTGTGTTTTTGGTAAAGGAAAGTTTTTTATAGCGATTAAGTTATCGTTTATCGGAGTAACAGTGTTATTTTTTATTATGTGACCCAAATATCTGACTGAGTCCTGAGCAAAGCTACATTTCGAGAATTTTAGCCTGAAACCTTCATTTGAAATTGCTTCCAATAACAATGTCAAGTGTTTAATATGCTCTGCAAATGTTTCAGAAAATACCAAGATATCATCTATATAATTCACTGTAAACTCTGATAATCCATTTTTCCGTATGATGCTACTTAATATTCTCTGAAATATTGCAGGCGAGGTTTTTAAACCAAACGGTAAACACGTCCATTGAAAGTGACCCTCCTGCGTAACGAACGCTACCTTCTGCCTGTCTTCAATCTTTAGTGGGATCGACCAAAACGCTGAGTTAATATCGAGCGTTGAGAAAAACCGACAATTTCTCGCTTTAACCATCAAATCCTCAACTAATGGAAACGGCTGTGATTGGGGGACTACAATCTTATTCAAGTCACGAAAATCTACGCACAATCTCGTTTTTTTTCCTTCCTCTTTTTTATATGCTAATGTTACAGGGGCTGCGAAAGGGCTATAAGACTCTTCAATTAAGTTTTTTTTTAATAACATTGATATCTGTTGCTCTATTTCTTTCCTGTCCTCAATAGTGCACCTGTATGGCCTTTTGCTACAATATCTATCTACCAACAAATCCACGTGGGCCTCATAGTCCTTCACAGTGCCTATATCATATTTGTCCCTCGCAAAAAGTGACGCATATTTACAAATCAGTCCATTTATTTCTGACCGTTGTTGTAGGTCCAAGTGGTCTACTGAAACATTGAAGTTTTCAACCTCTATGTGTTCATTAAAATTTACTGTATATTCATTTTCAGTTTCTTTCAAAATACCCTCATCCCTATTTTCACAATAATCATCTTTCCATTCAAATTTGCTACCTGTGAAGCCAGGAATTATTTCAGCATTTTTACAATCTAAGTCTTGTTTACAAATGTTTTCTTTAAGAATGGGAATATTTTGCGTAATTACTAATTTTTCATTTTGAACTAAATGAAACTTTTCAATGCAATCTAATCCAATTAAGAAATCGTAATCAAAAGTTTCTTCGTCTATAACGAAAACATTGACATCTTTTTCCATCTCAAATATTTTTATTTTTAAAGTTACCATTCCTATCGACTTCTTTACGCCATTAATCGTTTTTAAGCCTGCTTTTTTAATACCATTATTACTAGAGCTATTTTTCAAGGACAATAATCTTGCGTTTATCAAAGATACATTAGATCCTGAATCATATACCCCCAACACATTCAAGGTATCATCTATTAACAATTTAATTTTGATCAATGGCGGAATCGCTAGTTTTTTGGGTCCATTTCATTTAATTCAGTCTCCAACTCAGAATTGTTAACACTCCTTATTTGTTCTCGCTTAAATTTATCAGTACTTTTGTTTTTGAACCAACATTGGGACTCGGGATGGAACCGTTTCCCTTTATTTTCCCTCTCACAAATCCTACACGGTTGATCTCTAACATTTTTTTCTTTATTCTTATTTTCAAAATTTACTGTCTTTTTTTCCCAATTTTTCCTTTCCACCAAATATTCTAAGCCCCTAATGTTACTATATAAATCCTCCGTGTTTCTCAAAGTATTTCTATCAATTTTATCAGCAATATAGTTTGGCAAACCCGTAGCGATGAGATCTATGAGAGTTGATTTATCCATGTTTTTATTTATCTCTAATAAAAGTCTCTCTTTTTTTAAAGCGTATTCTAAAAGAGAGCCCTGCCTGTATTTATATAAAATTCCATACCTGACTGGTGACCAACCTTTGTCTGCAAAAGTTTCGCAAAAGTTATTTTTCCACAAGGACCATTTTGACTCAACGGTATGCTTTATCAGCATGGTACTATACCAGTCCAGACACGATTCATCTATAAATAACCTAAGAGCTTCAATACGTTTTGTTTCCTCTTCAATTCCTAGACGGCTACATTCTGCTTCAAAAGTCATTATCCACTGCGATACATTTGATGTCTTCCTTGTGAATTTTTCAATAACAAAATTTTCTTTCAGGCTCTTCATGCTCTGTATTTTAGATTTATCACTCTTTATTTCAGCAAAATTTTCCAAGATTCTTGATAACGCTTCTTCAGAAATTCCAGCCGCTGGAGTCTGGGCCGGAGTCTTCGCTGTAATTTCTTCCAGTAAATAACCTTTGAACTGCATATTTCCATCTTCATCTATATAAGTACTGCTTATACCTGGTGTCACTGAAATCCACACTTGCCTTTTGTCATGTCTTTTTAGTAATGTATTTTTTACTCTTTGATAAGCTTGTGTTGTAATTATTGTGTCATGCAATTTCACGGGTTGGTATTGTTCTGGGATCATAAAAACATTTTTATCAACATCCGTAATCGAGGTCACACAGATAATACTGGTCTTCGGATCTTCAGTACTTGCTTTCACCACAAATTCAAATCTAAGTTTTTCCATTTTCGTTGTGTACTTAATAGCAGGAAATGTTGTTTTATAATGTGTCTTTCACACAGTATTTGTGGTTAAGTATGAAGCGGTGAAATAAAAACCGAATGAGTTGCTCTGAAAAGAGATTAATTTATTATTTACTTACACTTAGAACATTTCACCTCACCTATGTTTATACAACTTAACTAAATAAGATATCTTACCTGAAAAGAGAAACAACATTAAAGCTATTATTCCACCAATAACTTTACTTCGTACAATATTATTAAAACTCTCAATAACTTTTGTAACTTCTTATATCTTCGATGATTACTTGCACTTATTCTGACAATTGGCGCCTAACCTCCGATCTGTCATCTGTCATCTGTCAATGACCGCCACAGATAGTTCCAACCCAAAATTAAGACATGAGTTTATGTGCAGCAACTATGAATATGAATGAAGTGGACTGGACTTCATTTACATACATAAGTTTTGTTGATTCTGAAGTTGTACTCATATTGTTCATTTGTTATTATTACAAGATGTAGTTGTCAACACTATAGTAAATATTTCGTTAAATGTTGCAGTAACCTACACAGGTTTTCATAACGGAAAGGTGTAAAATGTATTATCTTGTATTTTACTAATAAACTGTAAAATTAGCGCCCAGGATTTCTCTTTTCATAGCGAGTTGTATTGACTTGTACTTTTCTGTTCCACAGACCATGATACTTTTCATATGGTTGGCGGCAGCCATAGCAGCAGTATACCTCTACTGCCGGCAGGTTTACTCTCGGTTTAAGGGTTATGGAATCAAACATAAGGAACCTGTACCATTACTGGGAAACATGGGCTCGATCGTTCTCCGCCAAAAACATTTAGTTGAGTTTCTGTCGGAATTGTATACTGAATATCCAAAAGAAAGGTTTGTTTCAATGCTTTGATACTTCATTGTATTATTGATGTACTTAGCATACTTTTCTAGCTAGAAAATCAGCCCAGAAATTGGCCCTCAGTAGCCGAAAAAGTTCAACGTGATTGAAATGAAGTTGACCGAAGCTGGGCGAATATGACTTCGCGGTGAAACCCATACTTTGGCCAACTTCGCCTCGGCCAACTTTGACCAACTTACCGAATAGTATGGAGCAGCGTGAGAAAGTTCAGTATTGCATGGACTGACGATATTGTAGGGATTGCGAGACGCCGTGAGATGCGGGTCAAGATTGGGAATTGTGAAGATCACTAACCTGTTTTTGACCTTAAATTTGCTTAATATTAAATCTTTTCAACAGGTTTGTTGTCAGATTCGAATTTATGAAACCAGTAATAGTAATCAAAGACCTGGAATTGTTGAAGAACATAGCTATCAAAGACTATGAGCATTTTCTGGACCATGGATTATCTGTTCGTAAAGATATTGACCCGCTGTTTGCAAGGACTTTGTTTGCCCTAAAAGGTATGGAACGTCCGATTTCACGAATTTTTCTAAATTTAATGTTACCTATCTAACTTTCTATATTCAGATTACATCTCTAGAACTAGAACAGTATCTACATAGGTTCTATATTGTTAGGAGACTATTTTAGTATTTTTTCCGAATTCAAGCGTATTGTAAAAAAATTGGGCAAGTGCGAGTCCGACTGGCGCATGAAGGGTTCCGTACCTATATATATATATATATATATATATATAGGTATAACAAGTTTGTTGTATGGGAGCCCCCCTTAAATATTTATTTTATTTCATTTTTAGTATTTGTTGTTATAGCGGCAATAGAAATACATCATCTGTGAAAATTTCAAGTGTCTAGCTATCACCGTTCTTGAGATACAGCCTGGTGACAGACGGACGGACGGACGGACAGCGAAGTCTCAGTAATAGGGTCCCGTTTTTACCCTTTGGGTACGGAACCCTAAAAGATGAAGGTTTTCATTTTCAAATTTGTTTTTTCCATTTGCAGGTCAAGAATGGAAGGACATGCGGTCGAATTTGAGCCCGGCTTTCACAAGTTCCAAGATAAGGAACATGGTACCATTTATAGTGGAGGTGGGAGACCAGATGATGGCCTCTCTGAAAAAGCAACTCAAGGAATCCGGAAGTTAGTATCTTGAAGATATGCACATAATGCGATAACGCTCAAAACGAGATATTTCTTGACTATTTAATTGGTATCAGTGGCGTCAGCATCTCAATCCAACTACTTACAGATAGAGTGGTCGTATGTTATTGGATAACTTCGTTCTTACATTGTTTTATCAGCTAACTAAAAAAGGAACGTAAACATTTAGGAGTCAGAAAAATCTTGTAATTTTTTTTTTATTATTAAAGCAGTAACGTCTGCTAACGTAGGTAAACAAATATTTACAATGAAGCGAAAAATTGAAAAATTTAATGGTTCATACAGGATTCGAACTTGCGTTTCCAATGGCTTTCCGGGCCACTACAGGAATCCTGTCTGAATCATTCAATTTTTAAATTTTTCGCTTAATTAAAAACATTCAATAAATAGAAATTTTGCCGACAAGGAAAAACAGTTTTCATTACACATTTACGTGGAATTTTGATTGTAAACATACCATTAATTATATAAAAAATACTGCGACCTTCGTTTTTCATTGGGTATCAGAACAGATCTTTCCTTCTTACTATTTCAGAAGACTATATCGACATAGACAGCAAGGACATCGCTACCCGATACGCTAATGACGTCATAGCATCATGCGCGTTTGGTTTACGTGTGGACTCGCATTCCGATCCGGACAATGAATTCTATAAGATGGGCTACATAGCTTCTAACTTTACGTTCTGGCAGATTTTGATATTCTTTGGACATTCAGCGATCCCCCTAATAATGAAGGTTCGAGAAAGAATTTAAAATATCAAAATACCATTTCATATCTATGTCATCTTGACTGTCGTCGTTACTACTTCAAACACAAGATAACCTCTGCTTTATTTTTTCCCAAGTTTATGAGGTAGAACCATTTAGGTACAGCCAGTAATAGAAGTTGCTACGCAACGTGCTCAAGGCTAAATGCACACGGATTCTATTCTTAGAGGGTTGTACGGACTATTGCCATCAGTGTGTTATTCTGCTTAGCTACTTTTGCTGACTATACTCCAGGAGAACGTTTCCTGATTTACCTTAAACCCGGGTTAACTTATAATAACGTTCAAAATCATTTTTTATAAATATTTTTTGCTATTTTTCTAGTTATTAGGAATAACTTTATTCACCAAGAGCACGAGAGATTTCTTTAACAATTTGGTGAAGGGAACGATGAAAGACCGCGAAAAACGCAACATCCTGCGACCAGATATGATCCATCTGCTTATGGAGGCTAAGAAAGGTACTTTACATTTGTTTAAAATTGATTAATGATAAGTCACTAGTTAATATGCATGCGACGAAGGGGCTGAACTCGATACTTAAAGAATAAGAAAAAGTATAAATACGTGAAGCATATATATACGACATAAGTAGTTGAAGATATTGTTCTGTTGTATCAGGTCAACTTACCAACGATGAGAAAATTGGCAAAGATGCTGATGCTGGTTTTGCGACAGTTGAAGAATCCGACGTTGGAAAGAAGACCATAAACAGAGGTAGGTGCATATTTCCTATCATTGTCATACCTATAATGTTCATCATTGTAGAACTTCGTAGGTTTAGACGAAGACTATAATATCAGAGACAGAGTGACGTTAAAACAAAAATGCTGGAAAGCAGTTCTCGTCTCCAGATGAGACAACCATTAGGAGGATGATGATTAGAGAGATATGGATGCTACTAATGTTCTGACCCCAATATGGTTAAAGGCATTTTCGGTGGTTATTTTATCGAGGCACCATCTACTAATAATTGACTGAAGCTTGTTTCTCTCTATTTTTCTACCATTTTAATAAGTTTGCCTTTATAGTCATCTATTAATTTTATGAACATACTTCTTTAATATAATGATGTTTATTTGTAGCCTGGGCGGATATTGACCTAACTGCTCAAGCCCTCATCTTCTTCCTTGCTGGCTTTGAAACCGTCTCCACAGCCATGATGTTCATCTTGTACGAACTGGCTCTAAACCCTGATGTGCAAGACAAATTAGCACGAGAGATTAGAGAATATGAGAAGAAGACTGGCGGCAAATTTGACTACAACTCTATTCAGACCATGAACTATCTGGACATGGTAGTTTCGGGTAAGAGCAAGACAATTTACTGCGCCCATCGAGTCGAAATAAACAAATGCAAGGCAGAAAAGTAGAGGAAAGATTATTAACAATTACTTATGACTTTTAATGACGCGGTCGGCGTAGTGTTAGTGCATCTGCTTCGACTCCCAGCAAGGGAAAATATTTGTGCCATGAACTCGAATATTTTGTTCTTGGGTCATGGACTCATGGATGTTCTTTATGTATTTAAGTATATATATATTTAAATAAGTTTCTATATATAACCTCGATATCGTGGTCTAGTGCCCATAATACAAGCCTAATAGAGCGTCACTTTGCGACTAGTTCAATTTGTGTGAGGTTAACCGATGTTTTTTTTATTACTAGATAAATACCAAAATTATCTTGTCACGATGGTGATAGGCTTATTGGCTAAGTACGTTCACGGCTGCATTCGTAACGAGAGAGGTCTATCAAATAATAAAATCATGAAGAAATAAAATACTAATTTAGATAATGACAACCTTTTTTTATTCCTTCTATGTTACATTTCGTCGGGGATAGTGCAATACCGCGTAAATAACAGCTGTCGACAAAGTTCTCATTAAAAAAAAAAACTTAGCATTTGTTTGAATATTGATTGCACGTGTGCGCTATCCCCGACGATTTTTTACCTCGAAGTGCTTCAGCCAAAAACGGAATTCTACCATAATTCAAGCTAAATGTTGCCAACACTTATATTTATATTTTGACACTAATATGAATATTTGTATTTTGGATTTTAGAAGGGTTACGACGCTGGCCACCTGCAATAGCGACCGATAGACTTTGCATCAAGGACTACAATTTAGGAACACCTAATGGGAATAGTACTAGAAATTACATAGTAAGTATCGGATAAATACTAGAGACTACATAAGATAACAAACCAGCGAGACCGTTTTTTAGCCATTTTATTAGTAACATCACGTTCGAAACGTGGAGGTAATTTAATAAACACTTGTTGGACGCGATTAAGTCCCGTTTTCCGCATGTACCGTCCCAAACAAAGCACTGTTATATGATCTTCTTACCACATTGTTCACTTGCGTATTCTTGACCATCATTCCTGATCTCTTTAGATTTCGTCCTTTAAACCATGATATAATTGATTCCTATTAAAATTTCCAGATGAAAGCAGGTGATACTCTGAACATTCCGATCACGGCATTCCATCACGACCCGCAGTATTTTCCGGATCCCCTAAAGTTTGACCCTGATCGCTTCTCCGAAGAGAATAAGCACAAGATTCAACCACATACTTACATGCCCTTTGGCGTGGGTCCAAGAAACTGCATCGGTAAGATTGATAAATCTTCAGGACTTGCATTGATTAGATTTTAATCAAGTTAGAATGATAGTTGTAAGTCACCAGAATTTGGCCTCCATTGGTCACTACCCATACAAACAGTCATTAACGTGACGAAAATCCTCGCCAATTCAAATAATTTTGATGAAAATTGCCAAACGACTCCATACAAAACTGATTCTCAAAACAATCATTAATCAACAATAGTCATACAATAGTCAATCATTTTATAATAGTATCCAGGATGTGAAAACAACCAAAAGATCTACTAGATGTAATAGGCTTATATACATTTTTCTTAAGATGTCAATTGATTTTGATTATAATTAGGATCTTATAATTCTATAAGGGGCTAACTACATTTAGAGTGCTCTACACGTCAGAAATGGTCGTCAAAGTTCAAAAATCCTATCCTCAATACAAAGTACAAACAAATGGCCACCTACATGTGATGTCATTGAGGGTTGGGTACCAATTTATTATATCTATTATAAGTGAGCTTCCTAGTTATTGTTGATGAACTACATTTCTATAATTAACTTTGCCACACTGATTGCCCAATCAATTTAGATAAACTCAAACAAACGTTTTGTTGTATGTTAACCTGTTTATATAAGCTGCACTAGGCAGTTGAAATATGCATACAATTACAAAAATACAATACAATAATAATTAATTACATACCAGAAACGATTTGTAGCCATTTGCAGATTGTTAAAACAAGAGGTTAGCAGATTCGTCGTCTGCTTTCTCTCCCCTTATATCCCTTCCCTTCCTATAGCTGGTTAGAGGCAACTTAATATGGTGATCCAGATCTTCCTCTCCCTCTGATGTTGCGTGATTAATGTCTATTGTGTACTTCTCCAAAAGAAGCTCTTCTGGTATTTAGTGAATTATTGCAAGATTTTGATAGTATCTTCGTTTTCAGGTTCTCGTTTCGCATTATGCGAGATAAAGGTGATGATCTACCAGCTGCTACTGCACATGGAGGTGACGCCATGCGAGAAAACAGTCATCCCCGCCCAGTTGACCAAAGACACCTTTAATCTAAGGTTGAAAGGTGGCCACCATTTACGAATGAAACTGAGGAATTAATTTTTTTTTATACAATACAGTTTTGAATTATTTTTGTCACTTCTTTATCCAGTCCCCATTTCCTTATCATCTAGGGTCTAATCATTATGCTCCAATTCAGGGATTTCAAGAAAAAGGAAGGTTCAAAAGTATTGGTAACTTTTAAGGTTCAATGCTTCTTCAATTTTGTTTAAAAACAAAATGGGGTTTATTTCACAGAACCAAGTGACGCTTATACAAACAATAAAAAAGTGAAATATGAGATTTAAAATTGAGATATTTTTTGTATGTTGTATGCATATCGTTTAAATTTACCCTTTACTCTCAACCTTTAAGGAGTTACATCATCAGTTGATGAGTATTAAAAGACGATCATATAATCATGAGACGATGACTGAACTTTATAAAATATATAAAAATGGTTAGTCCTTATAAAGTTTGAAGGTTACTCTCGATTTTCCTGTGATCTCACCTTCAAATCCCGACTTGGTGACAGTGAGACCAAGCCAAAAGTACCGATACTCTTTAAAAAAAAAAAACGACGAGAATTAGTCACGAATTGGGGAAATAATCGGAGGACATTACATACAATTATTTATCAAAATTAGATTCGTAAAAAAATAATTGAGTCAAACACAGAACCGACCGATTTTGGGAATTCAAATTGCACTTTGACATATTATGGCCCATCTGCGTACCTCATAAATATATCTAGAGATTTTCCTCCAGGAACGACGGGTTGTTAGTGCTCGACAAAATAAAACATCGACAATCATGTTACCGATAAGTAAGTACAGTCGAGTTCATTTACATCTACACGCTTACGAGAACAAAAATATCTGAACACGACCCTATTGTCAGGAGCATAAAATCGTGTTCAGATATTTTTGTTCTCGTAAGTGTGTAGATGTAAATGAACTTTGAGGAAAAGTAAGAGGCAAAATTGTAACATGCATTTTTACTCATTCCTCTACTGAATACTAACGTTAAATAAGTTTAGTAATAAAAGTGTTTACATTCATATAGACCTTATTAATTTAAGAAGTAAATAATTGGCCTAACAATTAATGTGACATTTATTCGAGTTCCCCGACGTTGTGAATATTTTTAAAAATAACTTTATGATTTTGCATTTAATCCCTTAATGACGTTGACGAAATGGTTATCGATAACAGGTTTGTCGATGTTGTTATTATGTAACCACTGGGCACCTGTTGTTCCTGCTAGAAATATATCTAGGTATACATAAATCTGCGAAACTACTGGCAAATGTCACTGTCATTTCATAAATATCGGGGCCATATAGTTGTGGCACTATACTCGATCAGGAAACATAAAACAATTTCAATGTTAATAACCCTAAAGCTTATCTTATAATATGTAGAAACTTACTCCATTCCTCTTTTAGACCATTATGAGTACTCGACAGTGATGACATAATAAACTTTCAACTGGACCAGACAGACTCAGTTGCACATCGACTTTAGTTTCAACCGCACGTGTTATATTATTTTGTTTTTGTTTACTCGCTGTTGGATTGTTCATGTGAGTTTTTTTAGATAAATAGATTTATTTATCTTAAGTGGCAGTGGGTGGCACGTTGCTCGTAGGATTGATGGCCGTTGGGGCAGAAAGGTTCTTGAGTGGCGACCGCGGACCGCACGACGCACTGTGGAAGGCTCCTAACAAGGTGGACTCATGACTTGGTTAGGATCACGGGCAGGCACCGGATGAGGGCGGCGCAGGACCGATCGTTGTGGAGAACTTTGGGGGAGGCCTTCGTTCAGCAGTGGATCTCTATCGGCTGATATGATGATGATAATGAGATTTATTCAGCTCCGTGTCAGCAGTGTTCAGGTTCCGTTCCAGCTTGTCCAAAAATTCTTTCTTTTAGATGTCTGGATTTCCAGTGTTTTCTTGAGTATTTCTCAGACGATTCTCAAGAAATTTTGTAAGTCCCTTAAGTAAGTATATAGCTTTTTTATCGATTCTGCTTTTCGAAATTTTTCAAAATGGCCGAATTATACGATACAATACACAAGAAGCGGTTTTATTGCTAAAGAGCGATCTCTTCCAGACAACCCTTGGGGTAGAGGAGTTGATACTAAAAATCACCAAAATACGAGTAGGACACATAGTAAGGAACCAACAGAAAAAATCTAAAACATAAATAGATATAAAAACCTGAATATATACATACATAAACATAAATAAATACAACGCACAACAATACTCGTCCAGTCAGCAGAAAATATGATAAAAACAGTTTCATAATATTTATTGGACAGAGGGGGGTGTTTTTTAATTTTAGTTTTAGATCATCATCATCATCATCTCAGCCATAGGACGTCCACTGCTGAACATAGGCCTCCCCTTTGGACTTCCATATATACCGGTTAGAAGCGACCTGCATCCAGCGCCTTCCGGCGACCTTTATAAGGTCATCTGTCCATCTTGTAGGTGGACGTCCTACGCTGCGCTTGCTGGTCCGAGGTCTCCACTCGAGCACTTTACGGCCCCATCGGCCATCTGCTCTGCGTGCTATGTGGCCTGCCCATTGCCACTTCAACTTGCTAATCCGGTGAGCTATATCGGTCACTTTAGTTCGTCTACGGATTTCCTCATTTCTGATTCGATCACGTAGAGACACCCCGAGCATAGCCCTCTCCATTGCTCGTTGAGCGACTTTGAGCTTTGAGATGAGGCCGATAGTGAAAGACCACGTTTCGGTGCCGTAAGTCATCACTGGTAACACACATTGGTTGAAGACTTTCGTCTTGAGGCACTGAGGTATGTCGGATGAAAAGACATTGCGTAGTTTCCCGAACGCTGCCCAACCGAGTTGGATTTGGCGGTTGACCTCTTTCTCGAAGTTGGACCTACCTAATTGGACCACTTGTCCTAGGTAGATGTATGAGTCAACAACTTCGAGTACCGAGTTTTCAACAGAGACTGGGATGGGCACAACCTTGGCATTTGACATGAGTTTCGTCTTGTCCATGTTCATTTTAAGCCCACCCGTTGAGAAACGCGATTGAGGTCATCGAGCATTATGCTGAGTTCCTCCATCGACTTTGCCATGACTACGATGTCGTCGGCAAACCGAAGGTGAGTGATGTATTCGCCATTGATGTTGATGCCAAGTCCTTGCCATTCCAGGAGCTTGAAGGCGTCTTCCATAACGGCCGTAAACAGTTTCGGGGACACAACGTCCCCCTGTCTTACGCCTTTTCTCAATGGAATGGCCTTTGTGCTCTGCTCCTGAACTCGGACCGACATGGTGGCGTTACTATACAAACACTTCAACACTTCAATGTACCGATAGTCAATATGGCATCGCTGAAGTGACTCGAGCACCGCCCATGTTTCCACCGAATCGAAGGCTTTCTCATAGTCCACAAACGCTAAGCATAATGGCAAGTTATACTCTTCAGTCTTCTGTATAACTTGCCGCAGCGTATGTATGTGGTCTATGGTACTATAGCTTCTTCGGAAACCGGCTTGTTCGGGAGGCTGGAGGCTAGTTTTAGATATGTGGGTTCAAAAGGTTTTTTTTTTCTCCACAGATCATGTTATTGTACATCTGGCTTGCAGCCTTAGTGGCGGCGGTATACCTGTACTGCCGGCAGGCGTACTCCCGGTTCAGCAAGTATGGAGTGAAGAACATGAGGCCAGTGCCCCTGCTGGGGAACATGAGCTCCATCCTACTCCGCAAACGACATTCCAAGGAGTTCATGGAAGATCTGTACAACGAGTTTCCAGAAGAAAGGTTAGTATGTATTTTTATTGATCGGTTATAGTATGATACTGTTCGGGTATATCCCTCAGTCAGGAATGAAACCACATGATGCACGCATAACAATTCCATTTGTATTGACTCCCATCAATAACACTTTTCACAAAAACCAGCATAATACATTAAATACAATAAATCCCATCCTCTATCCATCACGCCCCGCCAAATCTGACATTGACGTCTGTCATCGGTCTCGCCATCAGTTCATAAAGCAGTGCACGGCACGCATACAGCCTAGAACTGCCAAGTCTATGGCTATTATAAATCATATTTTATATTTTACGACATTATAATGGTCCGAATTATTAAAAGAAATACAACAATCAGTAAGGTTTGACTATCCATACTTAACGGACCTTACAATACAATATTATTGGCTTCATCGCCCTAATTCCATATATCTCTAATATAGGTATCGAAGAGATCTTTGCCAACCCCAATGCCAACGTGAACACGTGAAGTTTGCGCCTCATTTATATGCGACGTCATATATTATATTATATCAGATGGGACTGAGTAGTGACGGGAAATAACACTTTATGAAGCTGACAGTAGGGAGCAAGATAGCTCAGGAGCAGCTACATAAATTGTCACTGATTGAGAGATAAAATTCACACTATGAATGGCATGTGAGCGATTATGTTTTTTTGAATGCATATGTTCGAAAAAAGCACTATACATGCCTTAGCCGTGAAAAGGGCTTGCCGGCTTCATATTCGTATCACTATCTAGAGAAGAAGAAGAGAAGAGAATTCCTAAATTAACTAACATTTCTACCGTTATCGTCTCTTTTTTTAGTTATGTTGTTTTTGTGAACATACCTTCAATCGCCAACACAGACGCCATGTTTAATAAAAAATACTTCCCGGCTTAGGCCTTCAATTTTGTATGAAATTCCTGTACTCTCGAATTGTTCCGCCCGAAACGTGATACTTCGAAGCCTGTTTTAACGCACGTTATGATGATATTTCATTGCATGTTTGAGAAAAAATAATCCCGTAAGTCATAGAATGTTCAGAAATCTTGGAATTGTCAACGACATAATTTGTGATTTTTGAAAAAAAATACTTTCGATGAAATATATTTCTATGAAATTGTTTGCATATAAACAAGAGTAAAACCGAAAATTAAATTATGTCGTTTTTGTAAACGTTTTATGTAAAATTTAAATGCGCATGCGTGCGAAAGAGAACTGAAATCGAACCCGGTACTGGTCTAACGTGTCAACGACTCCACCACCCGAACGCCAGAATACCAGTCATCGGTAGCTGTTAAATCATCATCATCATTCGCTTGCCCTTATCCCATTTATTTGGGGTCGGCGCAGCATGTTTTCTTCCTCCATTCTTCCCTATTACTCGTCATCTCGTCGTTTACTTCCTTTTTATTAATATCATCTTTCACACAATCCATCCATCTTTTATTTGGCCTTCCTCTTCTTCTATATCCGTCCACATTCATGCTTAACGCTTTTCTGATTACGTGGCTTTCCTGTAGCTGTTAAATGTGATATTTATAGGTACATTTACTGCTTCATCTTCAGGTTTGTCGGCAACTTCCAGTTCGTCAAGCCGTTCTTGTTGCTTAGAGATATAGAACTCATAAAAAAAGTTACTGTTAAGGACTTCGAGTATTTCCTCGACCATTGCACGCTGATCAGTGATGAGGTTGATCCGTTATTTGGAAGGAACCTGTTCTCTTTAAAAGGTACGTTTGTATCCCTTAGCATCCTCACCGCAAGGCCTGTAATGTAAGAAAAAATTATAGTCTATCCAATTTATTTATTTCAGGCATCAAAGGCCCATGGATAAATACCTTACAATCTAACATACATATTAAATACAAAATAAACTTAAAACTAGGTCACATTGGTACCAGGCAGCCGCCCGCGGAAGCGCCAGAACATGACTTGGTGAAGGTCGCTAGCTCGTCAGTTGGAACTCTCACCACATACGAATTAAATTTGACGTAGTGGCGATACTCCAAATTCTCGACCCCCAGGATGAGTCCGATGAGTATGAAAATGACATGACATTCCAGGCAAATGCTTGCGGTGAATATAATTTGGACTCAGAATCCGGTAACGGGCTGTACTTCCTATCATCTACTGGTTTGTTCCTTCTAGGACAGTTCCCAGGGCATTCGTTATTATTTATTTATTTAAACTTTAAAGCACAAAATACAAAAGTAAAAGTTCAAATTGCGGACTTAATGCCATAAGGCATTCTCTACCAGTCAACTATAGGGCCAAACAGAAACTAGCAGTTGGTGCAGGATCATAAAAAACCGTGTCTAAAAACATAAAACGAGACAAAAGTCAATAAGTTTGATATATATATTAACAATATACATACACACATATGCATTACAATACACGTACATAAATATATAAAACAATCCCTGTAAAACATCAATCCTGAAATTCTTTGGAGAGATGTTTGCGCACCATGCACTTGAAGGAGAATTTGCTCTGAGCTTTCCTAAATGGAGAGAGGGAGATCGTTCCATAAACGAATTGCTTGAACCGCAAATCGCAATATTATGTACGACGGACCCGATGATGGATACCTGTATCTCGTTGTCAGGAAGTTACGAATACTATGTCGTTATCGTGCAACATACTTGATCACTGGGAATACAGCTCGGCCAAATATCGAGGCGTTTCCACAATGCACAGAGTGGCATAATGTTTTCAACTAGAAAACTTATCTCAAATGCAAAATTCTTTTGATTCTAATGCAAACTTTAACAACAAAATGATAATTTAAGGTCAAGAATGGAAGGATATGCGCTCGACGTTAAGTCCGGCATTCACCAGCTCCAAGATGAAGCTCATGCTGCCTTTCATGGTGGAGGTGGGAGACCAGATGATCACTTCTTTGAAAAGGCAGCTGAAAGAGTCTAAGAGTGAGTATGAGTAGGTATTTGATGAAAATGTTTAGTCAAGTCACGTTTCATATTTGCTTGCTAGTTACTGTTATAATTTTGTTACTCAAACTTTCATTGGTTTCGTAGATACTTTGAATTCTGGTTCATCATAATAATTTTGTAAATCCATGAAAAGACTACATTTTCTTCTTTTTTCATTTACTAACGCGCTCTTGTTGGTAAAGCGGGGTTTTGCCAGTCATTCGTCCGGCCATTTATTTGCGCTTTCTCTTTCAATAAAATTTTCAAATACTCCTTTATCTTCAGCATAGTATTTATTTATTTCAAATGAATCATAACAAAATATATAAATGGACAATTAAAATCAAACTAAAACTAAAGAACTAAAATAGAGTAAATTAAATTATGCTAAAATTAATCTACAAAACTGTGCCCCCGCGGCATAGTCCCGAAGACGCTGGAAGCATTTCCTCGCTGAATCGCAATGCTGATGCGTTGTGCGAGGAAGCTGCCAGCTCTTCGGTCACCAGTGGACTCAATGAACCTTTTACTAATTTCATTTAGTAGTTTGTGGTCACTGGGACCCCACGGACCTAAGGTCTCGACCCCAAAAGGAACAAAAACATAGTATTTATGTATTAAATCGCATGGCTTACATGACGCGTAACATAAACAAACCATATTATTATCCTTGTATTTGTACGAAAATATAATAGTATGTTATGCAATCGTTACACAATGAGGGTTCTTAAAGTCGAGTATCGCGTTTAGGTCACGAGGCTTGCCGAGTCGCCTAACCTAAGTAAGGTACGAGATTTTGAGACCTTACTCTGTAACTATTGCATACAATACTTTTTATACGAGCAAAACACATAAAATCATTTTTTACTTTAATCGTCATTCCCCACTATTACCTATTTCGATCTATGACCTTATTCATTCAACTTAAAAACTGTCCTATCAAAAACACATGATCGCGATGGTTATGGCGGGTGCCTCGGAATTGGTTAAATATTTTGACAAGTTATTTCAACCAAAAAGTGAACAGTAACCTGTTTTTTTTAAATCAAATATGCTGACATTCTCTTTTTGAAATTATTACAGTTGAGTAGAGAGATGTCTTACGAATATTAAAATTCTGTAGCGGGTACCATAGAATATAGAATTTTGGTATTCGATTAAAAAGTGCGTTATTGTGATTTTGTCTGTAAAATTATAAGTACGCGAGTATAAAAATTATCTTTTACAGCTGGCTACATTGATATTGAAGCCAAAGACCTGACCAGTAAGTACGCAAATGACGTAATTGCATCCTGCGCCTTTGGCTTGAAAGTGGACTCCCACGCAGACCCAAACAATGAATTCTACAAAAGGGGGAATGAAGCTACTAACTTTGGTTTCGGAGCACTTTGCAAATTCATTGGATACATGTCATTCCCGTCCCTTATGAAGGTTCGAAAATTAACTTACACCCATTAAACTTGGATACTAATCTTGTGATATTAAGATCCTCAAAATTACAATTGGACGCAGCATAATGCTCTAGTTTTCCTATGAGGTTTAATTACAATACAATACAACAGGTGAAGTAAAATGCAATCTAGAAGACAAAAAAAATATCGGATATATTTTATATAGCGACGTAAGCAGTACGTGCCTAGTATGAAGAAGGCTGCCTTGAACCTTAGCTGGTTAGTCAGTCATTAGAGTAGAAAGTTTTTTTAACAAATATGAAATAAATATCTGATTCTAGAAAACAAATTCATCTATTTGTTTGATATTACAGCTTTTAAGGGTGACTCTCTTCTCAGATGATGTAAAGAACTTCTTTCAGCACTTGGTTCTTAACACAATGAAAAATCGCGAAGAACACAATATTCTACGACCTGACATGATCCATCTGCTTATGGAAGCCAGAAAAGGTAAAAAATCCCTGCAAATTTTAAAGCAAGTTTGATCTAAATACAATGTCTAAGACTATTGCAGTCTCTATCGATTTTCGAAGCGAATATGAGTGACTAAATCCGAATTCGGTTTTAAATTATGATATATTTTAAAGAAAAGATAATAGTGCCTAGTTATGTTGATTATTTATCCTTTGCTAATCGTTTAGTGACATTGTGGAAACAAGGCATTGTTTAATAAACATCCGATTATTATCGAAGTACTTTTCGTAACGAACTTATGATTTGTTTTGTTTTGCAGGTCAGCTTTCTCATGATGAAAATTCTGACAAAGATGCTGATGCTGGTTTTGCTACGGTACAAGAGTCTGCTGTCGGCATGAAGACCATTAATAAAGGTACTGAGATCATGATACATTAATGGGTATTTTTAGCTGGAATAAATACAAGTAATATAATGAGATGCGGTTGGCTCAATAGTAATTCAGCTACCTGGGCAGATGGCCCTGGGATGGATGGATGTTTTCTTTGTATAATGTATAATGCGTCGTCTAGTACCCAAATTATAAACGTTGCATAGTTTAAGTCTAGATCGGTCTGTGTAGTATATTAATCAAAACACGATTTTAAGGCCGGCAACGCATTTGTGACTTCTCGGGTGTTGCAGGTGTCTATGGCCGACGGTAATCGCTTTCCGTCAGGCGATCCTCGTTTACCCCCTATGACATAAAAAAATCTGAATATTTATTTCTAGTGTGGTCAGACGTAGACGTGATAGCTCAGGCTGTCCTCTTCTTCATGGCTGGCTTCGAAACAGTCTCCACAGCTGTGACGTTTCTCATGTACGAACTGGCGCTCCACCCTGACATACAAGACAAGCTGGTGCAAGAGATCAGAGAACACGAGAAGAAGAGTGGCGGCAAGTTTGACTACAACTCCATTCAGACCATGACGTATATGGATATGGTGGTCTCAGGTTAGAACATTAAAGTTTAAATTTAATAATTTATTTCCAAAAACATCTTACAAAAGTTTACTTAGAAGTTCTAGAATATCCTCCTCACCATTTGTTGCTGAGGATCGTGTCTCCTTGGTCTTTTTTAATTGCATTTACTAATTGTATCTCCATTTCTATGAAATTGTTATCTGGTATTAAATGACCATATTATAAGACAAAAATAATAAATATTATTAGCATATTGTTGTGTTTCAGAAATATTAAGACTTTGGCCACCCGCAATCGGAACAGACCGGGTCTGCCATAAGGATTACAATATGGGTAGACCCAACAATAAAGCTACTCAAGATTATATTGTAAGTTAATGTTTCATACTACCATCGAAAATGAATCCAACCCGACTGCTTACGAAGTTATAAATTGCCAGTACTACAGAGCCGTACACGTGTAACGACAAGTGGTTCTCTTTCTGTAATGGTATAACAAATTCTTCCGATATTGAGCCTTTGTCAAACTGATCAGATAGGACACTCTTATTTTTTAGTTTCGAACTTTCTAGGTTAAAATGTAATGTTAAATATATATATACTTTGGCCCCGATAAATGCCCTATACAATTGTTTTTTATCCGATTCCAGTTGAAAAAAGGTGAAATTTTTAATATACCAGTGACAGCAATCCATCGTGATCCTCGGTACTTTCCCGATCCCACAAAATTTGATCCTGAGCGCTTTTCCAACGAGAATAAGCATAAGATTCAACCTTTCAGCTATTTGCCGTTTGGTATTGGCCCAAGAAACTGCATCGGTAAGTAATTCTATTTTATACAGAGTGGACACCACAGGTCATTTATGTTTAACCTCCGGCGAAAAAAGGGATGCTTTATGTTTAAAATATGTATCTGTGTGTCAATCAGTGGCATTGCACCTCCTTTGAGTGCGGCTTTTTTTTAATTTGAGAGTCTTACCTGTTAGCAGGACTGCAGTCGTTTCCACGATAAGTATTATAAGGAAACAAGGCTTTGATTTCCTAAGCTTCTAATGGAAGTTGTGACAGGATCTTTGACAAGATTGATGCTAAGGATATTTTGAGGTTGTGTTAAGTTTCAGTATCATTGTCTATACCAATCTTTCAGTCTACTTATGTCGACAGCTTTCCATATTTTTATTTCAAGTAAGTAAAGAACTTTACTGTACACAAAAACAGTTAAACAGGCGAGCTTATTCCTATAAGAGATCTCTTCCGGCTAACCTTTGAGCAATTGAGTGAGTACGAGAAGAAGATAGACAAATTAACACCGTGTACAAAAAGGTATACCCTAAAGTGTAGGTACCTAACTACACTTTAGGGTATGATAGGGTAATTTAGAGTATGATTACTATTTGTAGCATTGATGATTTTCTTACTAGGGTCTAGATTCGCGCTATGCGAGGTGAAGGTGATGGTGTACCAACTGCTGCAGCATATGGAGTTGTCACCGTGCGAGAGGACCACCATCCCCTGCCAGTTGGACAGGAGCAACATGAATCTCAGGATCAAGGGCGGACACTGGCTCCGGTTGACACCAAGAACTTGACTGTTGATTGAAGGATGCGAAGGAAAATTATTTTTATTGCGTGTATTGTAAAGTCTGTCCGATCTCTAAGATCATATGAAGTCACTTTGATACAAGGTACAAACAACCGTATAAGGTCGTTTTTCACTGTGCCAGTTTGACTTAATTTGATCTTAGAATTCCGGATAGACTCTACACAAAAACAGTTAAAAATACATCTATAACAAATGAAGTCTCTAATTGTAATATATTGCGTTTTATTTGTCATGGATGTTTTGTAAGTTGTGCAATAAAGAGTACTTGTATCTTGTATTATATGACGCAGGTACAGAGGCGAACTTATTCCTACAAGGGATCTCCTCCCGTTAGCCTTTGAGCATTTGAGTGACTACGGCATCTATCGTTAGAAGTTATAAATGTAATATATGAAACTTTTTGCTACACACTCAACTCTTGACAGATTTTATTGTACATTTATGGTTTTTCTTTGCTTAACTTTATACAGTTCAAAATGTTTTGTCAGTTATTATGAAAACGGGACCGCAGATAATTCGTGTGCTGTACGAAGTTTCTCACTAAAACTCGAATCTCATTCTCAGTACGTCTCATATTGTCTTGGAAGCAGTCAGTTCAAACATTGCCTATCTGAATATTCTATTTGCTCGCTTACAACCACATGAAATGAAATCATTTATTCAATCCATACTAATATTATAAATGCGAAAGTGTTTCTGTCTGTCTGTCTGTCTGTCTGTCTGTTACCTCTTCACGCTCAAACCGCTGAACCGACTTAGATGAAATTTGGTATGGAGATAGTTTGAGACCCGGGAAAGGACAGAGGATACTTTTCATCCCGAATAAATTTAGTGTTCCCGTGGGATGAGCGGGTAACACCGCGGGGCACAGCTAGTATTAAGGCCATAAGGGCACTTTTACAACCCAGATTGTGAATCTAACGGTATTTCCCAAGAAAAGACCACTGTTGAGAAGAAAGCCGAAAGAAACTGAGCAGTAACAATTTTTTCGTAAATAAGACTTTAAACAATCAATTACATGTTATAACTGATTACATTGGTACACGTAAAGGAGATTTTAATGGACACGTATTAGGATCCATATGTTACAACTAGTTGACCTTAACGGTCGAACGACGCAGGCGCCAAAATTGTTTAATGACGGCTCTCATGCTCGTCCGCAATAACTTCGCCGAGGAGTCAAGGATATTCGCACCTAACGTTTTTGAAATAAGAACACATGTTCAGTATTCGAAATGTGAGCGCGCCATTTTGATCATTTGTATAGTTGACCACGCGGCCATTGTGTGAATGCCAATCAAGTTTCCTCGATGAGATAAAAGGATAATGACGGCAGGAGTACGCACACTTGTGTGACAATAGGTGGTTTGAGGAGTGAATGTTAGGTGTCAATTAGGGATCCCCTTATTTTATAGACAAACGGTTCATAGAAGTATAAGTATTTCAAAAACACATATGACGCAGAGAGCGCTCCAGTAGCGTAAGAATTACGGAATGAGAAATTTGGTGTGATTGACGTAACGATCTAATAGCTCAGTTGGGAGAGTAACACGCTAGAAACATAGAGGTCGCAGGTTCGAGTCCTGCTTAGATTGTAGTAGATTCACATTGCATTTTTCTTTCGTAATTTACCTTTGTGTTATATATATTTACTAGCTGTGCCCCGCGGTGTTACCCGCTCATCCCACGGGAACACTAATTTTATTCGGGATGAAAAGTATCCTATGTCCTTTCCCGGGTCCCAAACTATCTCCATACCAATTTTCATCTAAGTCGGTTCAGCGGTTTAAGCGTGAAGAGGTAACAGACAGACAGACAGACACACTTTCGCGTTTATAATATTAGTATGGATAAAAAAAAAGATGAGAACGAAACCTCGATTTTTATAATCCGGTTACGTTAAGTTTGGACCTCATTTGTATCCGTCGCCATAGTTACCAGGTGCAAACTTAACTTTAATTGATAGTCTGTGAAAAGAAGCAGTCATATACCTACAGTAGCGGAAAAAATCTATTATTTTGAAATATTTTAACTTTAAGTCGAATTGAAGGTCGCCGGAAGGCGCTGGATGCAGGTCGCTTCCAACCGGTATATATGGAAGTCCAAAGGGGAGGCCTATGTTCAGCAGTGGACGTCCTATGGCTGAGATGATGATGATGATGATGATGATGATGATGAAGTCGAATTGGATCCAAGGATAAGATCCGAATGAATATTTCCAATAGCGTAATAAGTAACTAGTAGTAATAGTCAGTGTGTAATGAATAAAACATATGTATTTTATTAGCGTACTTGCGAATATTAACTCAACGGCAAATTAGTGTAAAAACGTGTTTTTTTTAATCACGTGAGAACATGTCGCCAACGTTTTTTAAATAGAAAAATAGATGTTTTATTGGTTAAAGTTCGGCAACTTTCATACAAAATACACCAATATGATAGTTTTTTTTCGCCTACTGTATTCTCTTAACAATGTAGCAAAGTCACATTAGTCAGAGATAGGATCAAATTGTGAAGTAGCAGGGGCTCAAAGCAAATAGACCTTGGTGTGTGTTATTTGCGGTGCATATAAAATAGGGAATGCAAACTGCACGTCTAGCATAACTTTGACACGCGACTCTTTCTCGCGCGAGATAATTACCCGTCTCTTTCTGTGCGAGGGAGTGACAGGTAGCGCTATATCGCGCGACATGACATGAGTCGCGGGTCAAAGTTATGCTAGACGTACTGGTACATGTTTGTATGGAAATTATCGGTAGTATACTGGTTAAGGTCTTCGCACACTATAGCAACTCAACGGCGACTCGATTCTATGACAAATATTGAAATTTAAGCCCTATGTCATATTAACTAGGTTTAATTTCGACGATGCACCGACGCGTCGTCCACTCGTCGTCCACTACTAATATCATTTTTTGAAATTAAACCTAGTGAATGTGACATAGGGCTCAAATTTCAATATTTGGCATAGAATCGAGTCGCCGTTGAGTTGTTATAATGTGCGAAGACCTTTACTCGGTAAAATCCATACAAACATATATAATAAATGAATTCAATAAAACACCGATGCTCGTAATGGGACATGTAGCGTCTGTCATAATAAAAATAATACAAGTCTTGTAATTATAATATGTATTTCAAATCACAGAATATAATCAATGTCCAGCGAATAAAGTAGAATAGTCTTAACAACTTACATAATAATTATTATGTCTAATTGAATATAAATCTAAATAAAAGTACATATTTGTATATGTTGTGATTTAGTATGTATAGTTACATGTATTATTTAGACTTGGTTTGTTTTATAAAATACTTTGCTTATCAACTATAATAGTCACAGCGATAACAATACGAATAGCATAGAATATCATCGTAGTCCAGTAGACATTTTAATGACTAATTGATGACTTTTAAAGAATAACATTAGTTAAAGCAAATAATCATCGTGACAGTTATATTTGCGCATAATAATACCTGGTGTCCTTGAAGAAGGATTGATTCTTACTTTGTTCATTGTTTAGTAAATTAGGATAAAGTGTAAGTAAATAGATACATTGACAGTTATCTAGTATTAATATTTTTATAATACCTACACGTCTAGTAGTTCTTAAAGAGCGCTTTAGCTACCTATCGTCTGCAAGATGCGTTAAAAAATTCCTTTTAGCTGTCCCCTCCTCACACTCAAAATTTTACTCGAATTCCTTTACTTTTAAAGCCGTTTTGCTATGGAATTCGCTTCCAGTAGAATTGTGGGGTGCTAAATCGCCAGCGATCTTTAAAAATAAAATAAAAGAATACTATTTATCTCTCGATTAATAAAATTGATGTTGTGATTTGTGAAACTGCTTTCGTCCGTTTGCTTCTGACTGTTTGTGTTCCTTATCTGTCTTGTTTTTATTTATATTTATGTTTGTTTAAGTTAATATATATATATATCTATTTATTTATTTTGTTGGACATTGATACATTTCATATGTGAGAGAAGGTCTATGAAATACTGACTTAATGTTTGTAGAAAATGTAGCCGGGTTCGAGGTCCGTTAACATTTTGATTTCGGAATTAATCTGAGAGATAAATTCAATTAATGTTGTAATTTAATGCTTGTAAATGTAGCGGAATTCAAGGTACGTCGTTATTTTATTTTTAGGATTTATCTGAGAGATAAATTGATGCACTATTGTTTTATACGCGCAAGCGCATTGATGACCTTACTATTTATTTAACGGAGAAGCCCTTAAATTATTTAATCATTTATATCGTGCCCTATTTATGCTACTACAATTACAATTACAAATTATTACTAAATATGGCTTATTTATGTGTTTAAGTGTTGGAAATGCGTGAGCGTGCGGCGTTCGGGATGCGGGAATCGAACGAGTAGTAAACCTAGTTTTTAAGCAACTTAAATTTAAGTTCTCATTTTAAGTTAATGTATTATATTATGTTCTTATGAGAATAAATGTCTTAAACCTAAAAAAAAAACTCATTCGTTCAACAAATTATAAAACCGTGTGGTTATAATTCCCTAACATCCTTTATTGGTTAGGATCTGATTATATTTTGGTTATTGATTAATATTAGATTGGTTTTAATTAATTAATTTAGTATAAAACACGAGCATCAAGAGTTTTTCTTTAGCCTGCTTTGTTTTCTCTTGATTTACTGATTTGTTTGATTCTAGGACCTAAATGCAGGCCTTGAATAAGATAAAATTATCTATCTTATTCGAGAAATTAATCAAAGTTTAGATTAAATAATAAATAATAAATAACAAACCAATTGGAGTTATGGTACAATAAATATAATTTTAAGAGGCCTTATTCCTTTTAAAATACTGATTATTTAGGCATTTTTCTCTATGATCAAACATGTTTCTTAACATATTATTGGTGTTACTACCTACAACAGGGCTATTTGGATTTATTGTTATATATTTGAAACCTATAGTTTGAATTTTTCATTGATAATTTTTATTCCAAAAACTACTCGAAATTGACAAAATTCACGCGGAAAATTAGTTTTTTCAACTTATTTTCGACTGCACACAATGAAAGCATGAAATAGCTATGTTACTACCTAGAACTCGTGGAAAATTATGATTCAGTTCAAAAAGTTGGTGGAAATTATCAACATATTTGTCATAATATGAAAAAAACAAATTTTAAAAGGAATAAGGCCTCTTAACTCCTCTCTGAATTTTATTTATAGCATTATTTACAGCGAGTATGTGAGTATGCTTTCGCTTCGACTATTTGTCATTAAACTTCAGGTTTAACTTCATCATTCGAATTAGTAGGTAGGGTTTGATCGGTAGCTATCAGATACCATCACACGTGGTGCTCGGTGACTCAGGATCTAGACTTTGTGCTCAGAAAAATCTAAACCCACCTAGAAAAGAGCTTCGGGTTATAATAAATTTGCTAGTGTCGCATTTAGTTATTGCGTAACAGTTTATCAGGATAAACGGTTAATATAATAATGTAATCATAATTTCAGTTTCATTTATCGCTGTCCCTCATGTATTAGATATCAGATCAGTTCCAACAAGCGTAAGCACCTGTAATCTAATCAATCTATTTTTTATCTCGAGCCGAATTCGGAGTTAAATTAAATTACATGCGGCCAAGAGCTCGCTACCATATTAGCTCTATGGCGTCTTTAGCGATGAGCCCTATTAAAAGTAACTGTTATGATAATGTCATTCTCATTAAAATTAATATATTTACTCTATTTGGGTAGATGTAAAAATCAAGATGACTAGCCAATGCTAAAGTGCATAGAATAGACATGCTAGGAATATAAATACCTGATTGTGACATAATAAATAAATATCAGACAACTCAGACAAATCAACCTAGTCCAAAATTAAGCTCAAGAAGGCTTGTGTTATGGGTACTAGGCGACGATATACATACTTATATAGATAAATAAATACTTGGATGAAATCAAAGACGTTGATACTTTCGGAGTACGTGTATTGGTTAAATTACAGGTCTCTCTTGGTTGGTTTTGGTTGGTTATAAAATACATTAGAGCCGGGGTTATCAAACTAGGAAAAATCTTAACAGCGTGATGCAGCAGATCCCTTACACGGATCAGCGACATCTTTTAGGACAATAATATACTAAAACTTGTATATAACTAAACATGAAATCTACAACCTGTCAAACATAAAATTAGGACTGCTAGCGTCATCTACTATCAATTTATGTAACAATAAATAAGACAATACGAAGACAGGTCGCGACACCTATCGAGGTTATTATACCTATATATAACTACGGTTATACATACCGCCCACCATGGACCGTCTCACGAGTCCATAGGTATATGGTATACCGCCCACCATGAGGAATTGTAATCCAATTAAATTACAAGTTGCATCTTGGTGGTAATATATGTATGGTTATATAAAAACATTAAAAATTTATTGCATATAACTTAGGTTCAGGGTAATGGACATAAATCAAATAAAGTTAGCATGGTAATAAATTCTAAGCAATTCTATAAAACAATATAATATTGACCTCATTAACATTAATAATAAACCCATAGTGTAAATAAGTAGAACATTAGAATAACTACAGGCATAATTTCGTCCGCACCAAGTGTTATGCAAATCGCTGAAACACGAAATGTAATTGGGTAAGTAATATTTTAAAATTATTATTTTCTTAAGTTGTGCTTATTTTATAATTTAAATCCCTATACCAATTGTCATAAACATTATATGGATATTTCCTTCCATGTACATAATTCCTCATTTTCGTTACGTTTGGTCCCATATTTTCTCTTCTTTCAGGATTCCTCCACAGCATAAGGTTCGTCGAATTATTTACATCGTGGTTCCAGGTTCCAGGTGAGTTCTAAATTTGGAACAGATTTTTGATTTGGATAGTTAGCTAAATTTTTCAGACTTTTGTGTATAATTCCATTTTCAGCAGTTTCACAGATATTCATCAATTCATCTCGAGGTAAGTATTTTGGTTCCAGAACTTTCTTCATATATTTTGAATTGTAGTATGTTTTTGTTTTCCTTTTATTATTATTTCGTGAATATTGATTTTCATTTAAATTTCTTTCTTTTTCAGATCGACGTTGTTCATGCATCGTATTTACATTTGTTTGTCTTGTGCCGTTATCGTTAATGCAAGAATGCAACGCTACTACTCGTAAGTTTGATGACAATTTATTTTTAGGTAAGCTTCTCTTAGGTGAATTAAGTACCCTTGTGACCTTCACTGCATTCAATGAAGACGTACTATTGTCTACGCCAGTATCACGATGAAGCAACGTATGATGGCGACACTGACAGACTCTACATGTAGTGGGATTCTGACATATATTGACTGAGTGAAATCCCAAGCAATTAAAACACAAGCCCTTGGTTGAGATAAACTTACGTCGTGCATCAATATCTAAATCGCTAAATTGTTTACAAAAGGTTATCTTGTGAGACTCGGAGCAAAATGCGCATTGAAAGCTTTGGGCAACGTTAAAGGTTTGCGGTTTCATTGCGTTTGTGCTTAAATTATTGTTAAATGGCTTACTTACTTCCACAAATTCCAATGCTCTGAATCGTTTTGTACAGAAACCTTTGAACTGTTGGAATGTAGGTAATTCGTCCGTGTCGAGGTTTGATGAAGCTGTAAACTCCCACTGTTTCCTTGTCTCTGGATCAAGCTTGAGAGTGAGCAAGTGTATAAGAATCGCATCCCAAGTACTGACATCGATGCCGAGGTTGTTCAAAGCGTTCAAACAGTCGGTGCTGGTGTCTACTATTTCTTTTAGAAAAGTTGCTGACTCGCAGCCACTGCTCCTTTGTGATAGTAATCGTTTTAGTATATTGTGACACATAAATCTCTTATTATTGTATCTTTCCTTTAATAAATCCCAACATATTTTATAGTTGGCATCAGAAATTGGCGTCTGACGGAGTAGTTGTTCCGCCTCGCCGGTCAGGTATGCTTTTAAATAATGCATTTTCTGCACGTTGTCTAAAGTGTTATTGTTGTGAATTAAGGAATCAAAAAGATCTCGAAATGTCACCCATTCAGTGTATTTGCCCAAAAAAATTGGTATAATAATTTTTGGAAGTTTAATGATAGACGGTTGGTAACTCTTTTCTGCAACGCCCGTGACTGCTGCCCTTTGTTCTTCGGGTTTGGGAATAAGCGCTATTGCTGCAGTCATTAATGCAATTTTATATTCTAGGTATAACTTATCTGTTAAATCATACACTCCCTTTGTCACATAGGAACTAGAGTCAAAGTTGTCAGAAGTAGAGTAATATTCCATCAACTGCTTGTGACATGTCGAGAAATTTTGCCATTGCTCTTCCAATCTTTGAAGTCTTGCCTCCAAGTAAGGTTCTGTTATGTGATCCTTATGTGACTTTTTGTAATTATTATATGCGCTGTTTATTTGGTTAAATCCTTGTATTTGTATTTTAATTAATGCTTCCATTGAAACAGCCATTATGAAAGGGTTTGCTTTTACTACATTTAAGTTTTAGCTAATTAAACAATATTATCCCTTTTCATACCAAAAAGCATCTGGCGGTTAAATTAATTGACATATTCAACATTTGAAGAAAATTAACTTTTATAAATATACCACGTAAATTTTCTAAGTCCATACTATACATTCTGAAAAAATTGCAAGTCCATAGAATAAAATTTGAAATTTTTACAAGTCCAAAAGTAATCCGAAATTTTCTAAGTGTTTGAATTTTTAGGACATAGAAAATTTGGGCATAGGTTTCCCGTATTAACAAATTGTGCAGAATTATTCTAAGTCTAAATTAGTTCATTAATCTAATATGTATTAATATAAAGTCCAAATTTAAAATAATGTTTTTGCTTCGAGTTAATTCCTTTTTCTTCTAGGGGTCAAATTCACTTTCTTCAATAAGGTTCACTTTCTAATAATTGCGTCAAAGTAACTCACAGTTTCTCCAAGGTAAGTTTGACACTTGTCACCTCGTTCCGTATCCTTTCGGAATAGTCGTCACGGTTCCAGGGAGCATTGTGCTGGCTACTCCTTCCTGCTGCCGTTCCTCGGCCAGCAATCCACTGTTGCTGGTCTTCGCACTCTGTCCGTAAAAACGTCGCCAGTGTGGACACTTCCTAGTATCCGGCTCGAAGGACCAAGGATGAAATCAAAGACGTTGATACTTTCGGAGTACGTGTATTGGTTAAATTACAGGTCTCTCTTGGTTGGTTTTGGTTGGTTATAAAATACATTAGAGCCGGGGTTATCAAACTAGGAAAAATCTTAACAGCGTGATGCAGCAGATCCCTTACACGGATCAGCGACATCTTTTAGGACAATAATATACTAAAACTTGTATATAACTAAACATGAAATCTACAACCTGTCAAACATAAAATTAGGACTGCTAGCGTCATCTACTATCAATTTATGTAACAATAAATAAGACAATACGAAGACAGGTCGCGACACCTATCGAGGTTATTATACCTATATATAACTACGGTTATACAAATACATAGAACATACATGACCCAGGCACAAATATTCGTGTTCATCACACAAAGATTTGCCCTTGCCGGGATTCGAACCCGGGACCGTCGGCTCAGTAGGCAGTTGCTTAACCACTGCGCCAACCGCGTCGTCAAAATAATGACTCATAACTCCTCTGAAATACGAACTAACTGTCGATGTTACCTAATGCAGCTGATATTACCTCTTGGAATTAGGGCCAATATCACAATAGCTACTGAATTTAAAAAAAACACATTTTCAGTGTACTATATTTAAATACATTTCAACAGATTGAGTACAGTAAGAAAGATACCTTGTAAAAGGCCTTCTAAAATCGAGGAGCAGTGTTAGGTATCTTGCCGCCGCGGGGCAACAGCCATAATGCATAAATTAGGTCCTGATTCCACCTTAGGGCAGGTCCGACTTGGATTAGGTTAGGTACGACGACGAGCGAAGCGAGGAGGAGTGTTAGGTTGAACTGAGACCCTAACGAGCGAGCGAAGCGAGCAAGCCGCGCGGCAACGGCCGGCTACCATACCACTCCATGTACAAAATGGGGTCGACAACTTTATGCTGCCTAAATATTATGCAAAAAAAATATCTGCGAAAGTACTATTCGTTTAGAAGACAGTTATGCTCATCAACATTATGCCAGCATAAGATTCGGTATTATAAAAATCTGCGAAATGATTTATGCCAAAGCATACTCTGCGTAAGATGTTTCTGCCAAACGTTACTTCTGCCAAGTATCATTATGCAAAACAAATATATGTCAAAAAGTTTCTGCAAGACAATAGTGAACCTAAGAACGAAATATGAAATACAAAATTGATTGGCATATTTTCGTTTCGCATAGCAACCATTGGCACAATCATCATTTCGCACAATTGCTTTTTGCCAAAATTTCTTGGCATACTATCATTTCGCACACGTTTCTTTGGCAGAATAGCATTGGTCGAATAATATGGTAGAATAGGTAATGTTGGGAATCGTAAGCCAAGTCGGACCTGCGTGGCTCGCTCGCTTCGCTCGCTCGTTAGGGTCGCAGTTCAACCTAACACTCCTCCTCGCTTCGCTCGTCGTCGTACCTAGCCTAGCCAAGTTGGATCTGACTTAAGGTGAAATTGGTAATGTTAGGAATCGTAAGCCAAGTCGGACCTGCGCGGCTCGCTCGATTCGTTCGCTCGTTAGGGTCGCAGTTCAACCTAACACTCCTCCTCGCTTCGCTCGTCGTCGTACCTAAACTAAGCCAAGTTGGACCTGCCTTAATTACCTGCCTTGCCTTCGTTTCTGTGAGGGACGCAGTTTCAACCTAACCTAACCTAGTTTTCTGGCAGCGATTTGGTTCTGTGGGTATGCTATGGTACAATTATGCGGCAATAAATTCGGCGGAACTTATATTGTGCTACATAGAATTCAGCGCAATAAAAGTTGGCGATATTAGTATTCTGCTATTCAAATTTGTGCCAAATGAATATTATGCGGCATAACAATTTTGGTAAGTATATAATTATGCGATAGTATCATTCGGCTTAAAATGATTGTGCGAAATCGATTATGAGTCATTCCATATGAAAACAGCTGAAATTAATTATTTTTGTTGCCGCGTGGTCACAGATTTCAATGAAAAAAAATGAGGATGTACCATGACACATTTAAGCACAAAAATCGTTGTCGTAATTTTTTTTAAATACTTATCTTTTTGTCGGCACCCATCCAAAGTACAAAATGGTGTCATTTTCCTACTGCCACAAATTAAACTCACACCAGTTGCTTAAATTGTCATGTTCTAAAGACCAGAAAAAAAGCTAAGTCTTCAGTCTTATAGGAAAGTCAGAATTCTAGTCTGAAAACTCCAAAAATTTGCATATTTATACAAATTTTCAGTGCCTCAGAATCCAGTTCTGAAGCATACTGATTAGATAAATATTATAACTCATTGTGGTGGTTAGTAAGCTACAATTTAAAATAAACATCATTGTTAGCAAAAGCCCATAAGCAGAGTTCGAACCTAGTTTATGAGAGTAAGAAAATGACAACTTTTCAAACTTCAAATGAGTGCCAATTGAAAAAAAAATATCAAAAAAAATAAAACTCAAGGATTTAGTGATTTCATGCCTCAAAGTACATTCCTGATTTTTTTCAAGTAAATTCAAAATTAGTCAGCACACCCCTTCAGCTGTTTTCATATGGAATGACTCTTATGCGAAGTGCATTTCGGACGATAGAGATTGTGCAAGATAAGGGGTACAGTATGATGATATGAAAGCAAGTCATGGTAAATTGCGGTTCGTTGTCTAAGGCAATATATTGTTGTGTTTTGATAAGGCATACACAGTTGTGATCCGCTGGTGGATATAGACGCTCGTGGTACACGTTCCTTTGATAAAACTATAAACGGGGTGAGTTTTCTGTGAATACTTTTTAGATTTGTATTTAGGTATACCTCGAATGAAAGCAATTTGGGATCTCCTCTAGTGGAATAAAAATTCTTGTCATAAATTTGATTGTCATAACTCATTTCGCATAATGGCTTTTCTCATACATGCTATTTGTCATAAATTATTATTTGCATAACATTTCATATGTTATAATTGTTGTTTGGCAGGCTTTTCATAAGCATAATTTAGTATGGCACAAAATTTCAAATCATATTATTGAATGTCATAATAATTGATAGTACGAAGAAGAGCAACGCATAAATTATGGTTTTCATAATTAATGGCAATAGACATCATAATATAGTATAAGTTATATTACATGTACCAAATATAACATTTGAAATAATGATACAAAACTTACATGAGCAGAAAAACAAAAAAGGGCGACGGGGGAGCGAAGCCCCCCACAAGGGGGGCTCAGGGGGCGAAGCCCCCCGCATTAAGAAACCCTTCTCCACACTGACCTCTTGGTTGTAGGATAGGTTAGGTTAGAACTGTGAACCTATAAATACGAACATCAGCCAGAAAAGTAGGTTAGGTTAGGTTAGGTTAAAAATATATCTATTATGGAGATTGGTATGTATGTTGTTCAGTATTATGCGCCAAAATATGATATGCATAAAAATATTATGGCGTTAAAAGATTATGATTTAGGTTCATATGCTCCAAAAGTATATGGCATTCTTTACTTATGCGTACAGACATTATGGTCATAAAATGTTTGCGGATCAATTAATGACTAACACACTTATGCGGAAAGATTTTTATGACAAAAGTGGTTATGCACACCGACATTATGGCTTTAAAACTTATGCAACCAAGCAATTTACATGCACTACAACTTTATTACTTATAATTTCTGACATTTGATGAGTAATTTCGCCAATATTTTGATCCGGATTGTTTATTGTTAGAAGTTCAATTCGGAAAAACCTTATCACGCTTACTAAGATTCGGACAAATAATGATTCGGCAAGATGAACAGTCGGTGGAGTCAAATTGTTGTATATAATATAATAACGGCTAATCAAAATTTGAATTGCTGTTTCTTTTATAATACATTCAGTGTATTCTTTCTGATGTACTTATCTTATTACACTTAAATAAACAAAGTCAAAACACTTCATTTTTTCGGTATAAAAATATGAAATAAAAATAAAATTCAAGCTTCGTTACGTCGGGGGACCGCTCCGTCAGGATCCTTTATCTACTATTCATTGTAAAGGCACATTTCGTAGAAATTTATTTCTTTCTTTTTATAGGTGGTCATGGCGGAGGTTTTTAAATTTTAAATTTTATTTTTATACTTACAACATAGTTTTAATTGAAATTGCTTATAAGGCCTCATTTTCATGAATTTTCCAAATTTTTTTTACACGTGGTTTAAATGTTAGAGGTGTGCGCTATTTTTTGGATTTCTGGAGCAAATATTTACAAAACTGCTGACTTTATCAAAAAAATATTATTAAAAGATTCCTATTATTTTTAAAAGACTTATTCAACGACACCCCACCCACTAGTGTTGGAACGAAAAAAAAAACATCGCCACTTAAGGTGTACGATAGGTACCCGGAAAAAAGTTTTTTTTTTCTTTTCAGCTTTCTAGTACTAGGTAATGATCACGGAGCTAAGCCGCGGGCCGACAGACAGACAGATGGACATGGCGAAACTATAAGGGTTCCTAGTTGACTTCGGAACCCTAATGATAGATATACACGCAATATGGGACCAACTTAAACACAGTATTTGTTTTGATCGGGATATAATGTGATCAGGATTGAATTTAGGATGTAGAGTTTTGATCGTTGTATTTATAATAGAAGTGTAGTTTATTAGGTAAATATTAAACTCTTAGTTAAAAATATTATCGGAGGTACTTGATACATCGCTCATATCTCAAAATACACTCAAGTTTAGATAACGTTTTTCTAGTTTAGATAAGGTTTTTACTATGTATTGTTAAATTATATATGTTTTTAATTAATCTAATAGAAATTTAACACATATTGTATATTTGTTATTACCTATTACAAGATGTAGTTGTTAACACTATAATAAATATCCCGTTAAATCTTGCAGTACCAAACACAGGTTTTCATAACAGAAAAGTTTAAAATGTATCATCTTGTATTTTACTAATAAACTGTAAAATTAGCGCCCAGGATTTCTCTTTTCATAGCCACTTGTATTGACTTGTACTTCTGCTCCACAGACCATGATACTTTTCATATGGTTAGCGGCAGCAATCGCAGCAGTATACTTCTACTGCCGGCAGATTTACTCTCGGTTTAAGGGTTATGGAATCAAGCATAAGGAACCTCTCCCAATACTGGGAAACATGGGCTCTATCGTTCTCCGCCAAAAACATACAGTTGAGTTTATGTCGGAATTATATACTGAATATCCAGAAGAAAGGTTTGTTTCAATACTTTGACACTTCATTGTATTATTGATGTACTTAGCATGATTTTGTAGCTAGAAAATCAGCCCAGAAATTGGCTCTCAGCAGCCGTCATTAAAAAATGAAGGCCGCTGAGGGCGCCGAAGCAAAAAGTGAAACCTAATTGAAATTGCGACTCGTACTACTCAAATAAACCCATACTTTGGCCAACTTCGGCCAACTTGGCGAATCGTGTGGAGCAGCGTAAGAAAATTTAGTATGGTATGGACTGACGATAGCATCATACCATATCATATCATTTATTCATGAACAATTTACATTGTGTTTGAATTTTAAAATCACGTTATAAGAATACACACACATTATAGAGATATTGTAAGGATTGCGAGACGCCGTTAGATTCGGGCCAAGATTGGAAATTGTGAAGATCGTTAACCTGTTTTTGACTTTAAATTTGTTTAGTTGTAAAATCTTTTTCAACAGGTTTGTTGTCAGATTCGAGTTTACGAAACCAGTAATAATAATTAAAGACCTCGAATTGCTGAAGAACATAGCTATCAAAGACTATGAGCATTTCCTGGACCATGGTGTAACGATCATGACAGGATTATTGAATTAAAATTAAAAAAAGATACCTCTGCTTCATGAATTTCAGTACTATGCTTTAAGCTTTTCAGCCGACAGCTCAGGTAACACTCAACTGAAAGGATTTTTCTTGACACACTGGAAAGGGAAATGATACAGAAAATTAAAATATTCGCAAGGAAATATTCATAAGAAAAGTCAGGGAAAATTCTAAAAATATTAGGGAAATTCTTTTCAGATTAAAGGAAACCTATAAGGAGTTAGGTACCCTAACAGGGAAATCTATGGGATATCCAGATAGGAATATATTGGAAGTAACTAGTTAATTTATAAAAGGAATCTTACGGGGGCCATAATGAATTATATGAAAGCATAGGAAAATGAATATTAGAAAAATAATAGGGGATTTTGTCTAGATAATATACATAAGTCTTGAGATTTTGAATTATTTTTAGAATAAATAGTACTTTCAAGGGGGCCTAGAACTTAATATAGGACTGGTACAGCTGAGGGTAGTGTTTTGAGATCAGACTTGTAACAATCAAGATAACACTATTAGAATAAAATATAAAAGTTACCTCTACTTCATGAATTTCAGTACTATGCTTTAAGCTTTTCAGTCTGCAGCCCAGGTAACACTTAACTGGAAGGATTTTTCATGACACACTGGAAAGGGAAATGATATAGAAAATTAAAATATTTGCAAGGAAATATGCATAAGAAAAATCAGGAAAATTTTTAAGTATGTAGGGGGAATTCTTTTCAGGTTAAAGGAAATCTATAGGAGTTAGGTAATCTAACAAGGGGAACCTATGAGTTATCCAGATGAGAAAAAAAATTAAAAATAATTAGCTGAAATAATTCATCTTCTTATAGGAATCAACTTTTGAATCAACAGGAAATTATAGAAATCAACAGGAATCTTATAGTAACAATAATAAACTATATGAAAGCATAGAAAATGGATATTAGAAACATAATGGGGATTTTGTCTAGATAATATGCATAAGTTTTGATATTTTGAATTAATTCTAGAAGAAATAATACCTTCTAGGAGACCCTGTACATGATATAATACAGGAACAGCTTGGGGCAGTGTTCTGGGTTCGAATCCCAGCCAAGACAGGAGTTGGGAGATGAATTTGAGTAATTGGTTCTAGGACATGGTTATTAATTAAGTTTTATGATGTATATATCATAATTATTGCCATTAGGAGCTATGGAGCTGTCTTTGCATAGTTTGGGATTAAGCCAACTTCAACCGTAGGAATCATTTATTAAGATTAAGCTTTGGTTGGAAATTGAACCATAAAAGTTAGTTAAATGTGTATTTTTAACTGTTATATCATATGACAATTACCCATATGCCTCAAAGAGTACAATTTAAACCAAATTTTGAGTAAATAAGTATATAAGTACAAATGTTTGATTAAATGATAACTTACATTATATGGTGGGCCATTTAGAGTCTTCAGAGGGGATTACATGACCACTTAGTTCATCATTCTTGATAATTCACAAAGAACAAGAGCCTGAAAAACATGAGAAATGCTTGTATAATAAGAGGAACTTATTAAGAGGATCGGTGGATTGGTTTTAGTCAAACTTAGGATGATGAGAGACTTGCTGATTGAGTTAATATCAAATAACAACTATAATACACAGGGAGGAAAGATTAGGCATCATAAGAATATAAGAATGCTATTGTAAATGGAGTTTATTGGAATAATATAAAAAAAATATGATTAGCAAGTTGAATCTAGTTTGAGAACAAAGGAAAATTTCCAAGGATTGGAGTAAAAGGGCAATATTAGTACTTACAGGTCTTAAATACATCCGTTCCATTTAGTTTTAGGTATTGCAATACAATGGTTAGGCCGAAAAAAAAAGGATTTTTAGTTTTCATTCTGCAAAGTAACACATGGTTTTAACACATTTGAGAACTCATAAAATAACATATTTTGGACCAGTTCGTTGGATTAATTGTATTGTTTTAGTCTTGGAGATTAATAATTTGGATATTTTGGAAGCTGAAAAGATCTGGATTTTGAGATTTTGGAGTCAAAATATGGGAGATCGACCAATCAGACCTGACTTTGGAGCCTCAAAAACCAGAGAAAGGATTGTAAATCTTAATTGGAACTGGTTCAAATTTATTAAACATATAATGAAGTTTTTAATTTTAGTGCTGAGAAATTTGGGCATATTGGATTAGCGCCAAATTTGACATTGAAAGTTGTCGAAAAATCATAAAAAATCATAAAAATCATAGAGACGCATACATTCGAGATACGGTAAAAAGCTTGACAAATGCAGAAATTCTAGCTTGTTGGATTAACGGTTTTAAACCTTTCTTAAACAAGATTGAGATGGGTTTTCAATTTTCCCCACTTATGGGGAAATTAATTGATGAAATATTTACAAATTAATTAAGGATAATTAAATAAAAAAATATATTATTGGGAGATTTAAAGAAGGAAGTATGTCAGTTATGAAATAAATTAAAATGGAAGGGGATTTGGTAGTTTTGTGAAAATTGAGTGGGGAGAGCGGGATTAACAGGGGAACATTGGGGTATTTAAAATACAAGAGGGTAGGCAGAGATTTAGGGGGCTATAAAAGGCGTAGCGCGACCAGTATTCGTGACTTGACTTCGGGCAGCCAACAAACAAGGAAGAAGAAGAACCAGCCAGAGCCAGACTTCGGGACCAGCTAAGCAGGAGCTGAAGACATCAATCGGTGAGTGCTTTAAATAATCACTGGGGTTTTATATATAGCTAGGATACTGTTGAGGGTTTTGGGGCAGTTGGTGGATTGTAGCTCAGGGGTTTATGCCTACCAGTCTAGACTTGGGGTTTTAGAAGTGAATTTCTGAAACCTAACGGTGACAATAAAGGAAATTCGCTTTTAAAAGTCTACTTAACCTCAGTTGGCTGGTGGTGTGACCTCAGGGATTGTATCTATCAGACTGAACCTAAAATCTTTACAGTTGTATAGGCATTATTCCCAGTAGGCGAAGCGGTGGGGAATTATTGAGGGTTTAGAACAGTTAATGGGGGCTCTATGTGTGTAAGCTGTATTCCTTGGGAGTATTGAGGGTCTTAGAACAGTCAATAGGGGTTCTACGTGTGTACTTGAGTTCATTGGGGGTAGAGTTAGGATGTGGGAGTGTATTATACTGTTGCATGATGTATTCCTTTAGGTATCTCGTCGTGGAATTATATTGTGTGTCGACGTTTTCATGTAAACCATATTTTAGTATTAGGACCTGATGTTAACTGCAACATGGTGTCAACGTTTTCATGAAAACTATAGTAGATTCCTAGGTCATTGCTGCGTCTTCATGGAAGTCTTAACTTAATATCAGAAGCTCACGATAGAAATTTACCTTCCTTTTAGGGATCTTTAGGAGCTACACGCCGGTTGAATGTCATGTGTAGTAGAATTATTACTGATATTATTTTATGGCTAAAGTGGTGTGCATGTGTGTATTAATCCGTTTAAATCCAACAGATTAAATCGGGTGAGTGCTAGTTGATAATACTGTTGCTTTTATACTGTTTTACTATGCTCATATGCTATTCTATTTGATATGTGCCCTTTCTTCTGTGACATTTATTTATTGTGTGTGTTTCGTGTTTCAAAATATGTGTTTCGTGATTTTGTTTCGCGGTGCGGTTTATATGATAAACGTTTTGCGTGTTGGAATTTTATATTCCATGGTTAATATTACCGGTCTTATAGATTATTTGGGTAATAGGGAAATATGAGGAGAATCTGGCAACACCTGACATTTCCTTTTTTTTAATAAACTTCTTTTTTTTAATCCGTCTACATCAGTTTATGGTAAATAATAACAAAAAAATAAGTCAAAAGTTCATTCAACGCTAATGATTACATTCGTATCGACTCTGCAAGGGACTTCTAGAAGCCCAGCCTGCGACTTGTACGGTTGCAACCGCTCTATTATCTGAAAAATACCGCGACGAATGCCTGCACTTAAACATTGACTACTCATTATATCACCACGACTACCTCTTACTGGAACGACACTATTTCTATAGTTATCAGTTTCGACTGCTATACTTTTCTTCAATATCTATACTCTAATAGAAATACCTGATTTATCACAGATCTAATGATTGCTTGTATATTCGACCGCTATACTTCTCTTCAACTATACTCTAATAAAAATACTTGATTCATCACAGTTCTAATAAATGCTTGTATATTATACAGCTTCCTATTTGACATTTGATACTCCTCTGGGGTACTACAACTTCTAATTGGGCTTTTAATAGTAATACAACTACATATCTACAGATATCTACATATTTAGGGGTAATATAGCCCCGGGAATTTATTATAATCTACTAATGGATCAATAAATAGATCCTTCAATAAACAAATTATGTCAAGGTAAAGTTACCTTGAGTAGTGCTGTCTTCTCGGGATTCCTAGGCCGTCGAAGCTTTGATTCCGTCTGCTTGTGCTGTTGGTTGTAACGAGTCTAACACTTAGAGTGCTCACGGGCTTAAAGGTGTTAGCCATCAAATAAACGGTGCATCCTTTTGCTCTGGTGTTCAGATATCAAAGACTTTACAGTACTATTCAGTCACGAGTTGAAGTTAAGACCAAGTAAGGTTGTTGGGGTTAGTTAATACAACAGGAGCTGTAGTTAATTCACTAGAAGGGTACCATACAGGAAAGAGTAGCATTCTAGGCTTATAACAAGTTTAATTATAACCTCAGCATTCAGATAGGTCATAATCTTTTCAATCTTTTATGTAATTAGTAAGTTGTAGGTTAGGCAGGTAGTTTAAACTAGCGTAGGCCTTGTGTAGTTAATTTAAGAAGTCTGCGCCAAAAGGCTTCCCCAAAAAGATGGATCCTTGACACTTTGCCTTAGGTAGGACGTCATGCATAGATGTGATGAGATCCCACAGTGGTTTGTTCAGCTTAGATTAGGTGCGGAGTTCCCCATCCTCTCGCTGTTCGCTTTAATTCGATTTGCTTCTTAGGAATAGATAGGTAAAGCGTTCAGTGACATTCTCCGCGCACTTAGTTTGGTAGGGGAATATTACCAAATAAAAACATTTATTTTATTATACACCTTAAGGTTACCATCATCATTTACTATAATCTAGCCTATGCTATTTCTTGACTGAATTGATCATAACATATTTAAAGTCTTCTATTAATTTTAGATCTTAGCGATTCTAGCTAATCATATACATAACTAAATAAAACTTCCTATTCTTCTTTCCTGTAGAAGGAACTTAATTGTTTGAATCATATACTTATCTAAATTTCACTTACCTCAAGGATCTACATGAATTAAATAAAAGACTTATAGGCATAGCCCAAGCTTCAAGGGGTGACTGGGAGATAAAATATAGTAAAATCTACATCATGAAGTTCCATTAGATCTATCCTTTATTCTAAAATAAAATAGTTTGATATACTTTTAAAAAGGTTTTAATTATTTATGCTTAGTACTGCCATTATGTAGGGTTCAAAAGCTTGCATCATATTATAGAGGATCCATTAGGTCCATACTTTATTCTAGATTAAAATTTAATGGTAAACTCTCACCTTTACATTAGGAAATAGTTATTTATATCTAGTACTGTTAGCATATAGGTTTATCTAGTAGCAAGACTCTATAAGACTCCAAAGCAGCTTAAAAAGGATTTGGGTTCTACGGACACAACGAGTAAATGGGTTCCTATATACCACTAACGATCACGACCATGGCCAAATTAATTCTCAATATATATAGTCTAAGACTTAGAATGCTTACCATTTATTTTAGGTAATATTTCAGAAGTAAATAGTTCAATATGGTAGGAGAGGGAAAATCTTATCTACTTAGAAAATTACTAGTCTAGCTATGGGAAGAGTTTCTTGGGGTTTTCATTTTCTTACAGTATAATATTACTTCATATTAATTTCAGAGCTTAGGCAAGTTTTAGCTAGGTTAATGCAGTTAGGCAGTTTCAGTTTCAGTTTCAGTCAGGATAGCTAGGGCAGAAAAGTTCAGTAGGTTTTCCATTAGTTTCCATTAGCTTACAGTTCAGCTTACAGTTCGGCTTTATAGCTCTATAGTATAGGTTAGTTAGTCAGAGGCTTTATTTTAGGGGGCGATCGTTTCAATTTGGTGCCGTGACCAGGATGTATAAGTATTTAGGTACGGATAAGGATTAGCCTTGTCCGTTTCAATTTGGTGTTAACCTTGATCAGGATGTATTTTACGGGTTACTACGGGTAACATTTAGCCTTAATTTTGAATTCTTTTAGCTAGATCGGATATAGACTTGACATAGGATAGTTAAGACCTGGTTTCAGGTCAATTTGTTGCTTGTGAAAATGGATATAGTTTGCATTGGAGTCTAACAGAGTCTTTTTAAACTTATTGGTATAAATTCTCATTAAGATTTTCTCAAATTATCTTAGTTTCATTTTGTAATGATAAGCAATAATAAATATTTCACAATAATCAATTTCACTTTTGTTTATCACTTGAACACACTTTTACTGGTAGTATAGTACACACTAGAAGTCTGAGGGCGGTTTCCTTGTAATACCAATCGCATACGATCGGTTTGAATACGATGATTGCTAAATCCGGGATAGATCTTAAAAGTCTGAGGGCGGTTCGGTTCTAAGATCACTCCATCATACGTTTCTTCTGATTAGGTAGATCACTCTAGTCAAATCACCCTGCGGGAACGTATTCTGAAATATCGACATAATAAAAACATATTTGTTGCATACATGAAGGATTTTGGATGAACTTTGTTTAGTAACACAAACCTTTTGCTAGTTGAATATTGCCGAACATCTGTTAGTAATTCCTTATCCTCAAGACTTTTCTGTATATTTAAATGTCTGTTGTTTAGTTTTGTTAATGTACATTCACGCATTCTAGCTAGATTTTAGGGAAATAAACAAATTACTTAAGTCTTAAAATTCGAGAAATGCCATACTAAAATTTCTTTGTAAACCATGACACTGACGGTTTAAATGATAATGAGTGAATGATTTTTTTTAACCATTCAATTGGTCTAGATCGCTGGCTGTTCTCGCTTGAGGTTGCATTTATCAGTATATTAAATTTTGTTTTATTTTAGGAACATTAAAGTCATAAAGGTTATTATTATTTATAAAATTTGTTTATCGTATCGAATCCGGGTTTTGTGTGGAAGCACCACGAGTTTCATTCTATAATTATTGACACATAAGTAAATTGTTATTTAGTTATGAAGGTTTATTGACTCTATTTATCAGGAAAGTGGATTTTAACGGGTTTTTAATTTTATGATGTAGTGGAAGATTTCATTTATGATTATTAAGATAGTTTCATTAGGTGTAAAAGTCTATCACTTTGATTAGCGTAAGGAACACTGACTAGCATTTTTAATTTGTTTTAATTTATGTATAATTTATAATATTAGTATAGGATTTTAGATAATTTTCGGTAATTAAAATCCTTTGAAAATAGTATAATATTACGTTATGGAGCTTATGAAAATGTCGTGTCATCATTTGACAGTACCCTAGTTTAGTGAGTGAATGGATAATGGTGAATGAACTCTAGACTGGGAACTTCGCATAGACGGGGGCGACATCTAGTGAAAGAAACTGATAAACTAATTCATTCTCTAAATTGTTCATACTATTGAAGGTAATTAACCTATTGACCGCCAAGCTGCCTGGCAGTTTACCGTGCCACTAACGCCAGAGAACAAAAAGATGTGCCCCAAAATCAACAGGGATTGAAAAATACTTGTAGCGATTAGAATTACAAAGTTTTGATCATTGAAATTTGGAAGGCTGGGGCCGACGTGGCGTCAAGGGCACGATTTTTTATTGACTGCCACAGCCGACCGTGGCGGTCAAAAGGTTAATGAATTTGAAATATTGCTTAAAATTAGGGTTCTAATGTGTTATTTTTATTGATATACAATAGAAAATTGTAGGATTATGTTGTATTGTGTAAGGTATAATCAATTTGTCTGAAATAAATGTAGGTTAGTAAAGGGTTTCAATAAAACAAAAACACTTTCAAAATCATTATTCGAAACAACAATAGTTTAACTGTAGTTTACTAGGAGCACCAGAACAAACGAGTATATTAAATTTCATTTATTGTTTCAAATTGGTACATTCACAAATTATACTGTAGGCATTCTGAAGCATATATTATCTTATATGGAAACTTTTCTACATTAGACATTTGTTTAACTATTTTACTCTGCTTTCCTTTCAATCTTATTGCGGGTCTTTTCGTTGTTTCTGCGTGAAGGCGCGACGTATGGACGTACATACATGATATTTACAACTTGGCGGTTCCGTAAGATACAACATTGTGGTAGGAGTACATGCACTTGTCGCGTGATTTTATATAATAGTTCACGGTGATAGCTTATCTAATAATAGACTTATGAGTAGGAAGGTATAATGCTGGTTTCTTCTGTCAGGATGCAGTTGTTAGATGTGGTTTAGTGTTGAAGGGTGGATTCAGTTTTGGGCTCGGAGGGCGGCGGTGCGCATTGTGCGAACAATGTGGGGGCGGTTGCGCCAGAACTTGCTGATGTTATCCTCGTCGTAATCGGGTGTCCATATAGTGATCTTCACAGTTGAACGGAGAGGCGCAGTACAAGCTGAACGTTGTTGTGGTTGAAGTGCCGATTTTCCATTTCTCACTGAAAAATTAAACAATAGACTTTGTTAACTAAATCATTATTTGTTTATCACAATCGTGAACTATTAATATATATTTTAACTTATCTTTCACAGTTTCCATTAACTTTATTTTCCAAATTAAGCAAATTATTTGTTTAAGTATCACCATGAATTATTGTTATACATTCAAAGAAGAAGAAAGTCTAAATTTTATTTTTCAAATTAAGCTAGTTTACTTCCACCATAAACTATCACTATGTATTTTATAAATAGATCTAGGAAGTTCTATAATTCTATCACTTCATTGTTTTCCATAACTACTTTTCGAATTAAAATTAATTTTATTGTATCCATGCTTTTACTTAGGTATCTCTTTTCTTTTTACTGAATGCATGTTTCTAGCTTTACTATTATTTGTTTAGAACATATATTTCATTACTAAAAGGGTTGCCCCACACAATTTTTTTTTATTTCTTATCTCCACCATAATCTAGGAAAAAGTATCTTATAATCAATTTTGAGTATTTAGTAGTCTCTATATCAAGGCTGGTTAGAATCAGTCTAGCATTTTGGATTAGTGACCCATCAAATAAACCTTTATCAATAAAAAAATATAGTCCTATTAGGTTACTGGGTCCGAACAAATGCTTTGTTAAGATTTTTCCAATAATGGTAGAATTTTCAATACTGTTTAGGTATTTTATTATATTTAATATCAGCCTATTTATAATCTGAGTTAGAAGATCCTTCCCTAATTATTTTGTTTTCACTTAAGTAATGTAGTTTTGTAGGTATAACTATAGTATTTAGTATTTGTATTTGTGTGATACTTGCTAGTCGGTTAGTGGAGCAGCATGGTGGTGATGTGCCCCTAGTGCATGGTGGCGGCGGCGTCGGCGTGCTGGTCCTCGACGCTATCCTAGGTCCCTGGAATTTGGAAAAACAGAGTTGGAATAATATTTAAGGCAGGATTTGATTAGGTTATTTAGATGTTTGGGACAAAAGGAGTGGTGGGTCAAGTCCACATACTGTTAGGGTACCGCCATGATATTTTACCAAAATTTAGACAGGGGATGACTTACCGGTTCCTCATGCGATTTTTAGATTTCAGGATAGTAGTTCAATGTACTATTTGACATTTCAATTGTTTTAGGCCGGATTTTGTCCAAGTTGGGTCAGTAATGTTAGCAAGAGTGTCACAGACAGGGAGATAGATAGACAGTAGGATGAATTTATAATCCATATTGTTAGAGATGTACAGTCTGTTACTGGTGTGTTAGCTATCTAATTTTTTATAGGTAATTTATATCATACTTACAATTTTAGAAGCGGAGGCTGCAGATGGGGTTTTATTTTATGAATCCAGTTGTTCTTGTTGTATTCAGGATAGAATTGAGTGTATTTTCTATAATAGGTCTAGATTTATGTGTCTGGATAGAGTCATGTTCTGGGTCCTGATGCCAAATGCTGGAGTGGACCATGACTGGATGTGGTGCCGAGGGGTAGTTTTCTTTCTTGATAGGTTGATTGAAGTTCAGGATTGGTGTTCATGTTTTTGGGGGTCAGTAACACCGGTGCTTGATAATGTCATCATTGTACTGAAATAGGAAACAATACACTTTTAAATTTTTATTACTAATGCAAATTTGATTATATAAAAAAAAAAAAACAATACATTTAAAGGGAGATGCCTTATTTGTTTTATGTTACTAGGTTGTATATAGTATTAATAGTCCTTACATAATGTAGTTTGCTAAATTACAAACCTTTCAACAATTAAAATTTGAATAGCCAGGTGTAGCATTTATAAATAAAAAATTAGGTAACTTATGAAACAATAACAATTTAAATTATGTAATAACAAAATACAAGAGGGACAAACTTATGCACTTACTTTCTTTTCTGGAACTAGGGTCTTAACAGTATTTTTTCATTTTCTTGTCATTTTTGATGTTCGCTTTATCTGGTTGCTTTGTCATTATATTCCGGGTTTGAAGTTGTCTTCACAGTTATCTCCAGTTGTAACTATTCATAAAAAAAAAAAAAAAAACATTAACCTAGCCATATTTAATTTATTTCAGTGGACTATTGCATAAGGCTTAAGGACACTCATTAGATATCTATTTATATTGTTCATATTTTACTCATTAGGAATTCTTTTACAATTTAAAATCAGTACTAGAGCAATAGGTTTGGTGAGTCTAGATGGACTATTGGTCATAAACAGTTTGTTTATATACATCACTTGCTTCTAATTGTACTTATAAAACTTTTAAAAACTTACCTACAACTCCTTAATAATTATGTGGTTTCATGGATCTGATCAGAACTGTGACAGCTTCAATGTTTCACTTTTCACATATTTGTTTAGGACACACTGGAAACGAAAATAATGTAATAGTATACGTCGTCATTGTGGTGATGAGATAGGTAGATAGTTTTTGCTTTCATATTAGTATTTGTAGTTCTTATAGTGATCTTCTGATATTCGCACAAAAAAAAAAAAATCTAAGGTGATTGACAGTGAGTGATAATACAAACTACTTCGACGTAGGTAGCTATATTATAGTTGTCGTAGGCTTGGTTTTATTAGGTATATCGAATTCGAAAATACGATTTGTTAACCTATTAACATTTAAAGTTCAATAATAATAATGAAAATCATTACCTGTAGTTTCCAGCGTGATAAATATTGTGTTATATACGCCTTGGTAGTTAAGACTTGCGCTTCTTACGAGTAGATTCAGTGTCTTCATTCATGTAGGTCATATCACTTTGGCGTTATATTTTTCGCCAACAATAAACTCTTAGCTCTAAAACTGTCTTAGGTTTATATCTTTGATGATTGCTAGAAGTATTCTCTCGTAGTTTCGTGATTCAAAACATTGGAAACACAGTAATTTTCACTTTTAAAACACCAGTTCAAATCACAGATTGGCCGGTTTTCGTTTAGACTAAGAGTTTGTTTTCGTAGCTAGATTCGCATTATTTACGCAGTAGAATAAAAGTAAACTTGTATTTCATTATGACACGTTTTCATACATCGATAAAATATAAGATATCTCCATTATTTAAGTTAAAATTATCATGACAACGAGTTACGTTACAGTTTCACTCTGCAATTTAGGCGCCATATTTGAGATTGACGTTTGAAGAGAAAAAAATAGTGACGTACCATAATCGATGGTTACCAATTCCCTTGAAGGTTGGTCCGTATTTTAGAATAGTTATTTTATAAAACATATTGTAGAGTAGGTATTTGCGTTAAAATTAAAAGGAATCTTGTAGTATTTATTTATTTAATTTTCGGAGTAAAAAGCACGGTCGTGTTAGTAGTGAAGAGTGAGACAGAAAGATAGTATGACATTATGTACAATTCACCTCTCTAGTGGAAACCTTTTCTTGCGATTATTTGCAATTTCATTATTAAATGACAATAAATACTAGTTTTAATCATTTTGCGCTGTAGGACATCGTGGTAGATTTTATTATTAATCTGTACAACGAAAATAATTTCAGGCGTTTATCTTTGGTATTAATAATTATTCACTTTCAGGATCACCAACATGACGAAGCGTAAATAATAAGGTTGTTATGTTGGTCACATCACGTTACGATTAGATTTGGCGCGAGACTCAAATTTACCACTGATAGTTTCGGAGTGGTCTAGTTTTACAGTATTAATTATTATTCTCTTTCAGGATGACCAATATGACGGAGTGTAATAATAAGTTGTTATGTTGGTCAAGTGACGTTTAACGATTAGATTTGGCGCGACTCTTAAACTTATCACAGACGTGACAGATAGGTTTCAATCCTTTAGTTTCCTCCAAGACTGCTAGGTGGCGGTACTAGCAGTTGTAAAGTTAATGCACTATTTAAAGTGTGTCGGTATGAGTTCGAATGTAATTTTCTTTAGTTTATTTCACTTATAATGTTTACGGTTTTTGCTTATTTGTTTATTTTATGTACCCGTGTTCCTTTGAGGTTGGGTTTTGTTTTACAAATATCGACGAATTCTATTTAGTTATTTTAGGGTTTACGTGAGATGAGAATAGTGTATAGCGGGTGATATTCGTACAGATTTGAATAGTTCAATACAGTGTAGCTAGGATACATTAATGTTTATATTCTTCTCAAAGCAGTTAAAAATAATAATTGTAGGTTACAATAGTATTTATAGAAGTTATTATCAAAAACTATGAATAGTATAGACATATATTCATACGATATCTAGTAGGCGCGAAATTCAAATTAGTTCAGCTTCATTATCGAGTTATCGTAGTTCAATACAGGGGAATTAGAATTGTGTTCTTATGCAATATATAATACATATGCTTAATTTTATTAATCTTGTTTAGTTGGGTGTTACTTGTGAACTGTTACGGAACAAAAAAAAATGGTGCAGTAAATTAATTTTGGAATTTGAACGCATTAATAAGCTGGCAATTATGGCTGTCAAAACTGTCAGAAGTGAGGTGTCAGAAACTTAAGGTTAAAAGTTGTTTGTTTGAATGTAGTTTGTTAAATAATTCAGTTTTGAATTTATTGTGATTGAAAACACTAGTGAAAGTGTAGTTTTCAAGAGCTATATGAATAGTGAAGTATTAGTCCTATTAATATTGTGCCTTATGTTCAAGATTTAAACGATAAGTGGGACGCGATAGTTGAGACAAAGTAAGTTTAATTTTTGTTTGGGAGATAAATTAGGTTAGGGGGTGCTTAGTTTAGTAAATTAGAATTTAATAGTAATTAAGATCTCACTGGCTACCGACTCTGAGTGGGCGATTGGGGTGTATGAAAGGTCATGAAAGAGAGACAATGTAGGATGATGTTCGAAGGGTTTAACGCGGAGAGAGAGTTTAAGTTTGATGATGGATGAGTGATGATGTACGAGAGTGATGAATGTCAATTATGTATGCGAGGGCTCATTGGCTCGCACAGAGGTCAGCTGTGGGAGATCGCTCATGTCGCCAATACGTGGATCAAAAAAAGGGGGGATAGAAAAAAAATACAAAAGAGTGTTGCATAAACTAGTATGTGTTAGGTTAGAGAGGATTGTCATTAAACGACCAAGTTTAAGCAACATTACACTCTACCGGTAGGGCGGGGATCGTTTTGAACACTTCGTAGGATAAGTGGAACGGGTTATTTCGGCATGTCGTAATTTAGACAGCATTTTGGTCTTTGCCTGGTTCACTTGTTCGCACGATAACATGCTCCAGGGTGGTGGTGAAGGTTTTGGCTGTTCTTTATAGGTCGTTACTGTCACTCTATGGACCTTAAATGTCTGGATTCGGTAAGCAGACTCTTCAAATTGACGCGAGGGTATCGCATTTAATACTCACTGCGGCCGGAACGTCATGGCCTGATTCGGATGTGTTAACGTAACGACACGGAGTGATTCGTATGTCACAATGCCAGTAATCAGGGTAGAAGGTGCGAGACTGGATCCATTAGGGGTCTCTAGCCTCACAACCTAGATCGTTAGTTGAATTGGGGGTTCTGTGATGAAAGGCCTTTATGTTTCAATGGGTGGAAGCTAGAGATTTGTAACTTGCAGTCCTGACTGGTTACCATAGCCTTGGTTTAAAACCACACCACATACACACTTAGAGACATATATTGGCGATTTGGGTAGTTTTAGTACCTAATTGTGTTTTTTTTTTCTTTCCAACCAGGGTGTGGTTTCCATTACAAAAAAAAAACCCGAGGGCGGAAGCTGTAACGATCATGACAGGATTATTGAATTAAAATTAAAAAAAGATACCTCTGCTTCATGAATTTCAGTACTATGCTTTAAGCTTTTCAGCCGACAGCTCAGGTAACACTCAACTGAAAGGATTTTTCTTGACACACTGGAAAGGGAAATGATACAGAAAATTAAAATATTCGCAAGGAAATATTCATAAGAAAAGTCAGGGAAAATTCTAAAAATATTAGGGAAATTCTTTTCAGATTAAAGGAAACCTATAAGGAGTTAGGTACCCTAACAGGGAAATCTATGGGATATCCAGATAGGAATATATTGGAAGTAACTAGTTAATTTATAAAAGGAATCTTACGGGGGCCATAATGAATTATATGAAAGCATAGGAAAATGAATATTAGAAAAATAATAGGGGATTTTGTCTAGATAATATACATAAGTCTTGAGATTTTGAATTATTTTTAGAATAAATAGTACTTTCAAGGGGGCCTAGAACTTAATATAGGACTGGTACAGCTGAGGGTAGTGTTTTGAGATCAGACTTGTAACAATCAAGATAACACTATTAGAATAAAATATAAAAGTTACCTCTACTTCATGAATTTCAGTACTATGCTTTAAGCTTTTCAGTCTGCAGCCCAGGTAACACTTAACTGGAAGGATTTTTCATGACACACTGGAAAGGGAAATGATATAGAAAATTAAAATATTTGCAAGGAAATATGCATAAGAAAAATCAGGAAAATTTTTAAGTATGTAGGGGGAATTCTTTTCAGGTTAAAGGAAATCTATAGGAGTTAGGTAATCTAACAAGGGGAACCTATGAGTTATCCAGATGAGAAAAAAAATTAAAAATAATTAGCTGAAATAATTCATCTTCTTATAGGAATCAACTTTTGAATCAACAGGAAATTATAGAAATCAACAGGAATCTTATAGTAACAATAATAAACTATATGAAAGCATAGAAAATGGATATTAGAAACATAATGGGGATTTTGTCTAGATAATATGCATAAGTTTTGATATTTTGAATTAATTCTAGAAGAAATAATACCTTCTAGGAGACCCTGTACATGATATAATACAGGAACAGCTTGGGGCAGTGTTCTGGGTTCGAATCCCAGCCAAGACAGGAGTTGGGAGATGAATTTGAGTAATTGGTTCTAGGACATGGTTATTAATTAAGTTTTATGATGTATATATCATAATTATTGCCATTAGGAGCTATGGAGCTGTCTTTGCATAGTTTGGGATTAAGCCAACTTCAACCGTAGGAATCATTTATTAAGATTAAGCTTTGGTTGGAAATTGAACCATAAAAGTTAGTTAAATGTGTATTTTTAACTGTTATATCATATGACAATTACCCATATGCCTCAAAGAGTACAATTTAAACCAAATTTTGAGTAAATAAGTATATAAGTACAAATGTTTGATTAAATGATAACTTACATTATATGGTGGGCCATTTAGAGTCTTCAGAGGGGATTACATGACCACTTAGTTCATCATTCTTGATAATTCACAAAGAACAAGAGCCTGAAAAACATGAGAAATGCTTGTATAATAAGAGGAACTTATTAAGAGGATCGGTGGATTGGTTTTAGTCAAACTTAGGATGATGAGAGACTTGCTGATTGAGTTAATATCAAATAACAACTATAATACACAGGGAGGAAAGATTAGGCATCATAAGAATATAAGAATGCTATTGTAAATGGAGTTTATTGGAATAATATAAAAAAAATATGATTAGCAAGTTGAATCTAGTTTGAGAACAAAGGAAAATTTCCAAGGATTGGAGTAAAAGGGCAATATTAGTACTTACAGGTCTTAAATACATCCGTTCCATTTAGTTTTAGGTATTGCAATACAATGGTTAGGCCGAAAAAAAAAGGATTTTTAGTTTTCATTCTGCAAAGTAACACATGGTTTTAACACATTTGAGAACTCATAAAATAACATATTTTGGACCAGTTCGTTGGATTAATTGTATTGTTTTAGTCTTGGAGATTAATAATTTGGATATTTTGGAAGCTGAAAAGATCTGGATTTTGAGATTTTGGAGTCAAAATATGGGAGATCGACCAATCAGACCTGACTTTGGAGCCTCAAAAACCAGAGAAAGGATTGTAAATCTTAATTGGAACTGGTTCAAATTTATTAAACATATAATGAAGTTTTTAATTTTAGTGCTGAGAAATTTGGGCATATTGGATTAGCGCCAAATTTGACATTGAAAGTTGTCGAAAAATCATAAAAAATCATAAAAATCATAGAGACGCATACATTCGAGATACGGTAAAAAGCTTGACAAATGCAGAAATTCTAGCTTGTTGGATTAACGGTTTTAAACCTTTCTTAAACAAGATTGAGATGGGTTTTCAATTTTCCCCACTTATGGGGAAATTAATTGATGAAATATTTACAAATTAATTAAGGATAATTAAATAAAAAAATATATTATTGGGAGATTTAAAGAAGGAAGTATGTCAGTTATGAAATAAATTAAAATGGAAGGGGATTTGGTAGTTTTGTGAAAATTGAGTGGGGAGAGCGGGATTAACAGGGGAACATTGGGGTATTTAAAATACAAGAGGGTAGGCAGAGATTTAGGGGGCTATAAAAGGCGTAGCGCGACCAGTATTCGTGACTTGACTTCGGGCAGCCAACAAACAAGGAAGAAGAAGAACCAGCCAGAGCCAGACTTCGGGACCAGCTAAGCAGGAGCTGAAGACATCAATCGGTGAGTGCTTTAAATAATCACTGGGGTTTTATATATAGCTAGGATACTGTTGAGGGTTTTGGGGCAGTTGGTGGATTGTAGCTCAGGGGTTTATGCCTACCAGTCTAGACTTGGGGTTTTAGAAGTGAATTTCTGAAACCTAACGGTGACAATAAAGGAAATTCGCTTTTAAAAGTCTACTTAACCTCAGTTGGCTGGTGGTGTGACCTCAGGGATTGTATCTATCAGACTGAACCTAAAATCTTTACAGTTGTATAGGCATTATTCCCAGTAGGCGAAGCGGTGGGGAATTATTGAGGGTTTAGAACAGTTAATGGGGGCTCTATGTGTGTAAGCTGTATTCCTTGGGAGTATTGAGGGTCTTAGAACAGTCAATAGGGGTTCTACGTGTGTACTTGAGTTCATTGGGGGTAGAGTTAGGATGTGGGAGTGTATTATACTGTTGCATGATGTATTCCTTTAGGTATCTCGTCGTGGAATTATATTGTGTGTCGACGTTTTCATGTAAACCATATTTTAGTATTAGGACCTGATGTTAACTGCAACATGGTGTCAACGTTTTCATGAAAACTATAGTAGATTCCTAGGTCATTGCTGCGTCTTCATGGAAGTCTTAACTTAATATCAGAAGCTCACGATAGAAATTTACCTTCCTTTTAGGGATCTTTAGGAGCTACACGCCGGTTGAATGTCATGTGTAGTAGAATTATTACTGATATTATTTTATGGCTAAAGTGGTGTGCATGTGTGTATTAATCCGTTTAAATCCAACAGATTAAATCGGGTGAGTGCTAGTTGATAATACTGTTGCTTTTATACTGTTTTACTATGCTCATATGCTATTCTATTTGATATGTGCCCTTTCTTCTGTGACATTTATTTATTGTGTGTGTTTCGTGTTTCAAAATATGTGTTTCGTGATTTTGTTTCGCGGTGCGGTTTATATGATAAACGTTTTGCGTGTTGGAATTTTATATTCCATGGTTAATATTACCGGTCTTATAGATTATTTGGGTAATAGGGAAATATGAGGAGAATCTGGCAACACCTGACATTTCCTTTTTTTTAATAAACTTCTTTTTTTTAATCCGTCTACATCAGTTTATGGTAAATAATAACAAAAAAATAAGTCAAAAGTTCATTCAACGCTAATGATTACATTCGTATCGACTCTGCAAGGGACTTCTAGAAGCCCAGCCTGCGACTTGTACGGTTGCAACCGCTCTATTATCTGAAAAATACCGCGACGAATGCCTGCACTTAAACATTGACTACTCATTATATCACCACGACTACCTCTTACTGGAACGACACTATTTCTATAGTTATCAGTTTCGACTGCTATACTTTTCTTCAATATCTATACTCTAATAGAAATACCTGATTTATCACAGATCTAATGATTGCTTGTATATTCGACCGCTATACTTCTCTTCAACTATACTCTAATAAAAATACTTGATTCATCACAGTTCTAATAAATGCTTGTATATTATACAGCTTCCTATTTGACATTTGATACTCCTCTGGGGTACTACAACTTCTAATTGGGCTTTTAATAGTAATACAACTACATATCTACAGATATCTACATATTTAGGGGTAATATAGCCCCGGGAATTTATTATAATCTACTAATGGATCAATAAATAGATCCTTCAATAAACAAATTATGTCAAGGTAAAGTTACCTTGAGTAGTGCTGTCTTCTCGGGATTCCTAGGCCGTCGAAGCTTTGATTCCGTCTGCTTGTGCTGTTGGTTGTAACGAGTCTAACACTTAGAGTGCTCACGGGCTTAAAGGTGTTAGCCATCAAATAAACGGTGCATCCTTTTGCTCTGGTGTTCAGATATCAAAGACTTTACAGTACTATTCAGTCACGAGTTGAAGTTAAGACCAAGTAAGGTTGTTGGGGTTAGTTAATACAACAGGAGCTGTAGTTAATTCACTAGAAGGGTACCATACAGGAAAGAGTAGCATTCTAGGCTTATAACAAGTTTAATTATAACCTCAGCATTCAGATAGGTCATAATCTTTTCAATCTTTTATGTAATTAGTAAGTTGTAGGTTAGGCAGGTAGTTTAAACTAGCGTAGGCCTTGTGTAGTTAATTTAAGAAGTCTGCGCCAAAAGGCTTCCCCAAAAAGATGGATCCTTGACACTTTGCCTTAGGTAGGACGTCATGCATAGATGTGATGAGATCCCACAGTGGTTTGTTCAGCTTAGATTAGGTGCGGAGTTCCCCATCCTCTCGCTGTTCGCTTTAATTCGATTTGCTTCTTAGGAATAGATAGGTAAAGCGTTCAGTGACATTCTCCGCGCACTTAGTTTGGTAGGGGAATATTACCAAATAAAAACATTTATTTTATTATACACCTTAAGGTTACCATCATCATTTACTATAATCTAGCCTATGCTATTTCTTGACTGAATTGATCATAACATATTTAAAGTCTTCTATTAATTTTAGATCTTAGCGATTCTAGCTAATCATATACATAACTAAATAAAACTTCCTATTCTTCTTTCCTGTAGAAGGAACTTAATTGTTTGAATCATATACTTATCTAAATTTCACTTACCTCAAGGATCTACATGAATTAAATAAAAGACTTATAGGCATAGCCCAAGCTTCAAGGGGTGACTGGGAGATAAAATATAGTAAAATCTACATCATGAAGTTCCATTAGATCTATCCTTTATTCTAAAATAAAATAGTTTGATATACTTTTAAAAAGGTTTTAATTATTTATGCTTAGTACTGCCATTATGTAGGGTTCAAAAGCTTGCATCATATTATAGAGGATCCATTAGGTCCATACTTTATTCTAGATTAAAATTTAATGGTAAACTCTCACCTTTACATTAGGAAATAGTTATTTATATCTAGTACTGTTAGCATATAGGTTTATCTAGTAGCAAGACTCTATAAGACTCCAAAGCAGCTTAAAAAGGATTTGGGTTCTACGGACACAACGAGTAAATGGGTTCCTATATACCACTAACGATCACGACCATGGCCAAATTAATTCTCAATATATATAGTCTAAGACTTAGAATGCTTACCATTTATTTTAGGTAATATTTCAGAAGTAAATAGTTCAATATGGTAGGAGAGGGAAAATCTTATCTACTTAGAAAATTACTAGTCTAGCTATGGGAAGAGTTTCTTGGGGTTTTCATTTTCTTACAGTATAATATTACTTCATATTAATTTCAGAGCTTAGGCAAGTTTTAGCTAGGTTAATGCAGTTAGGCAGTTTCAGTTTCAGTTTCAGTCAGGATAGCTAGGGCAGAAAAGTTCAGTAGGTTTTCCATTAGTTTCCATTAGCTTACAGTTCAGCTTACAGTTCGGCTTTATAGCTCTATAGTATAGGTTAGTTAGTCAGAGGCTTTATTTTAGGGGGCGATCGTTTCAATGGATTATCTAATAGTAAAGATATTGACCCGCTGTTCACAAGGACTTTGTTTGCCCTAAAAGGTATGGAACGTTCGATTTCACGACTTTGTCTAAATTTAATGTTGATCTAACTTTATATATCCAGAACTACATCTAGAACTAGAACAGCATCTACATAGGTTCTATATTTTTAAGAGCCTATTCGTATTTTATTCAAGCGTATTGTAAAAAACATTGGGCAAGTGCGAGTCCGACCCGCGCATGAAGGGTTCCGGACCATAAAACAAGTTTGTTGTATGGGGGGCTCCCTTAAATATTTATTTTATTTTATTTTAAGTATTTGTTGTTATAGCGGCAATAGAAATACATCATCTGTGAAAATGTCAACTGTCTAGCTATCACCGTTCTTGAAATAAAGCCTAGTGACAGACGGACGGTCGGACGGACAGCGAAGTCTCAGTAATAGGTCCCGTTTTTACACTTTGGGTACGGAACCCTAAAAATTAAGGTTTCATTTTCAAATTTAAATTTTCCATTTGCAGGTCAAGAATGGAAGGACATGCGGTCGAATTTGAGCCCGGCTTTCACAAGTTCGAAGATGAGGAACATGGTACCATTTATAGTAGAGGTGGGAGACCAGATGATGGCCTCTGTGAAGAAGCAAATCAAGGAATCCGGAAGTTAGTATCTTGAAGATATGCTGAGACACACATATTGCGATAACGCTCAAAACGAGATATTTCTTGACTATTTTATTGGTATCAGCGGCGTCAGCATCTCAATCCAGCTACTTACAGATAGAGTTGTCGTATGTTATTTCTTACATTGTAAGCAAAATAACAAAGGAATGTATAAATTTAGGAGACTGAAAAATCTTGCAAAATAAATATAAATTTTGCCGACAAGGTAAAACAGTTTTTATTACACATTTACATGGGTATTTTGAGTGTAAACATACCATAAATCATATAAAGAATACTGCGACCTTAGTTTTTCATTGGGTATCAGAAATCAGATCTTTCCTACATACTTTTTCAGGAGACTATATCGACATAGACAGCAAGGACATCGCCACCCGATACGCTAATGACGTTATAGCATCATGCGCGTTTGGTTTACGTGTGGACTCGCATTCCGATCCGGACAATGAATTCTATAAAATGGGCTCCATAGCTTCTAACCTTACGTTCTGGCAGATTTTGATATTCTTTGGACATTCAGCGATCCCCCTAATAATGAAGGTTTGAGAAAGAATTTAAAATATCAAAATACCATTTCATCTATATCATCTTGACTTTCGTCGTTATCTTTCGATGTTATAACCACTGCTTTATTTTTTCGCAAGTTGATGAGGTTGAACCATTTAGGTACAGCCAGTAATAGAAGTTGCTTCGCAACGTGCTCAAGGTTATATGCACACGGATTCTATTATTAGAGGGTTGTATGGATCATTGTCATCAGTGTGTTATTCTGCTTAGCTACTTTTGTTGACTGCACTCAAGGAGAACGCTTCCTAATTCACCTTAAATCCAGGTTAACTTATAATGATATTCAAAATTATTTTTAATAATTTTTTTTTACTATTTTTCTAGTTATTAAAATTAACTTTATTCACCAAGAGCACGAGAGATTTCTTTAACAATTTGGTGAAGGGAACGATGGAAGACCGAGAAAAACGCAACATCCTGCGACCAGATATGATCCATCTACTTATGGAGGCTAAGAAAGGTACCTACTTTACATTTGATTAAAATGGATAAATGATTGGTCACATCTATACTATTTCTAGTTGATATGAATGCGACGAAGGGGCTAAAATCGATATTCAAATTTGAAGAAGAAAAAATTTAAATACGTGAAGCATATATAGTAGTTGAACATATTGTTCTGTGGTATCAGGTCAACTCACCTACGATGAAAAAACTGGCAAAGATGATGATGCCGGTTTTGCGACTGTTGAAGAATCCGATGTTGGAAAGAAGACCATAACCAGAGGTAGGTGCATATTTGATTTTATTGTCAAATAATAATGTTCATCATTGTAGATTAGAACTTGTAGGTTTAGACGAAGACTAGGTATATCGGAGACAGAGTGACGTTAAAACAAAAATGCTGGAAAGCGGTTCTCATCTCCAGATGAGACAGACGTTAGGAGAATGATGATTGGAGATATGTATACTACTACTCTTCTGACCGCATTATGGTTAAAGGCATTTTCGGTCGTTATTTTATCGAGGCACCATCTACTAATAATTGACTGAAGCTTGTTTCTCTTTATTTTTCTACCTTTTTGATAAGTTCGCCTTTTTACTCCTCTATAAATTTTATGAACATACTTCTATAATATAATGATGTTTATTTGTAGCCTGGACGGATAATGACCTAACTGCTCAAGCCCTCATCTTCTTCCTTGCTGGCTACGAAACCGTCTCCACAGCCATGACGTTCATCATGTACGAACTGGCTCTAAACCCTGATGTGCAAGACAAACTAGCACAAGAGATAAGAGAATATGAGATGAAGACTGGCGGCAAATTTGACTACAACTCTATTCAGGCCATGAAGTATCTGGACATGGTAGTTTCGGGTAAGAGCAAGAAAATTTACTGGGGCAATCGAGTTGAAATAAACTAATGCAAGAGAAGTTGAGGAAAAATTATTAACAATGATGACTTTTAATGACGCAGTTGGCGTAGTGGTAGTGCAGCTTCCTACTGAGCTGGTGGTCCTGGGTTCGAATCCCAGCAATGGAAAATATTTGTATGATGAACTCGAATATTTTGCTCTTGGGTAATGGATGTTCTTTATGTATTTAAGTATATATTTATCTATATAAGTTTGTTTATAAAACCACGATATCGTGGTCTAGTGCCCATAATACAAGCCTAATAGAGCCTTACTTTAGGACTAGTTCAATCTGTGTTAGGTTATCCGATGTTTTTTATGACTTTAGATAAACACCAAAATTATCTTGTCGCGATAGTGATGGCTTATTGGCTATGTACGTACACGGCTGCAGTCGTAGCTAGATGGGCCTGTCAAATAATAAAATGATGAAGAAATAAAATACAAATTAAGACAATGACAATTTTTTTTCATTCCTTCTATGTTACATTTTTTACCTCAACAGGCTTCAGCCAAAAACAGAATTCTACCAAAATCCAAGCTAAATGTTACCAACACTAATTGGATTTTTAAAATATTTGTATTTTGGATTTTAGAAGGGTTACGACGCTGGCCACCTTTAATAGCGACTGATAGACTTTGCATCAAGGACTACAATTTAGGAACACCCAATGAAAAAAGTACTAGAAACTATATAGTAAGTATGGGAAAAGCACTAGAAAATGCATAGGATATTCATCATAATCATCATCTCAGCCATAGGACGTCCACTTCTGAACATAGGCCTCCCCTTTGGACTTCCATATATACCGGTTGGAAGCGACCTGCATCCAGCGCCTTCCGGCGACCTTTATAAGGTCATCTGTCCATCTTGTAGGTGGACGTCCTACGCTGCGCTTGCTGGTCCGAGGTCTCCACTCGAGCACTTTACGGCCCCATCGGCCATCTGCTCTGCGTGCTATGTGGCCTGCCCATTGCCACTTCAACTTGCTAATCCGGTGAGCTATATCGGTCACTTTAGTTCGTCTACGGATTTCCTCATTTCTGATTCGATCACGTAGAGACACCCCGAGCATAGCCCTCTCCATTGCTCGTTGAGCGACTATGAGCTTTGAGATGAGGCCGATAGTGAAAGACCACGTTTCGGTGCCGTAAGTCATCACTGGTAACACACATTGGTTGAAGACTTTCGTCTTGAGGCACTGAGGTATGTCGGATGAAAAGACATTGCGTAGTTTCCCGAACGCTGCCCAACCGAGTTGGATTCGGCGGTTGACCTCTTTCTCGAAGTTGGACCTACCTAATTGGACCACTTGTCCTAGGTAGATGTATGAGTCAACAACTTCGAGTACCGAGTTTTCAACAGAGACTGGGATGGGCACAACCTTGGCATTTGACATGAGTTTCGTCTTGTCCATGTTCATTTTTAAGCCCACCCGTTGAGAAACTCGATTGAGGTCATCGAGCATCATGCTGAGTTCCTCCATCGACTTTGCCATGACTACGATGTCGTCGGCAAACCGAAGGTGAGTGATGTATTCGCCATTGATGTTGATGCCAAGTCCTTGCCATTCCAGGAGCTTGAAGGCGTCTTCCATAACGGCCGTAAATAGTTTCGGGGACACAACGTCCCCCTGTCTTACGCCTTTTCTCAATGGAATGGCCTTTGTGCTCTGCTCCTGAACTTGGACCGACATGGTGGCGTTACTATACAAACACTTCAACACTTCAATGTACCGATAGTCAATATGGCATCGCTGAAGTGACTCGAGCACCGCCCATGTTTCCACCGAATCGAGGGCTTTCTCATAGTCCACAAACGCTAAGCATAATGGCAAGTTATACTCTTCAGTCTTCTGTATAACTTGCCGCAGCGTATGTATGTGGTCTATGGTACCATAGCTTCTTCGGAAACCGGCTTGTTCGGGAGGCTGCAAGTCATCAAGTCTATGTTCGAGACGGTTCGTGATGACCCTTGAAAACAACTTATAAACATGGCTTAGAAGCGTGATGGGCCTGTAGTTCTTCAATAGGGTTTTAGAAGAACAGTACCACCTCGCCTCTATTCCATGCTTCAGGCGTCTTGCCCTCGGACAAGACGGAATTAAAGAGCTTCTGGAGGACCTTAAGTACCGGTGTTCCACCCGCTCTCAGAAGCTCTGAGGTGATTCCGTCTTCGCCCGGCGCCTTGTTGTTCTTAAGGTGCTTCAGGGCCATCCTAATCTCGTACAGACTGATGTCCGGGATATCTTCGGTATAATGTCGGGACAGCTTGGCTCTTGGATCACCTACCAAGCTGTCATAGGATATTACGTAATACTAATAACAATGTTTCAGTATGTAATAACTAAAATTCTATTGTACCTATTCTACAACACTAGTTTTCGTTTTAACAAACCAGCCAGACCACTTATTAGCCACGTGGGCCCCTTCGACACCATGAACGAAACATCACGTTCCAAACGTCGAGGTCATCAAATAAACACTGTTTGAACTTGATTAAGTGCCGTTTTCCCCTTATTAGTCGTCACATATAATAAACTACTGTATTATGATCTTCTTAGTCTTACCACATAGTCACTTGCCCATTCTTGGGCTATTTAGCTGATTTCGTTTTTCAGCCATGATATAATGGATTTCTATTAAAATTTCCAGATGAAAGCTGGTGATACTCTGATGATTCCGATCGCGGCATTACATTACGATCCGCAGTATTTTCCGGATCCCCTGAAGTTCGACCCTGAGCGATTCTCCGAAGAGAATAAGCACAAGATTCAACCAAATACTTACATGCCCTTTGGCGTGGGTCCAAGAAACTGCATCGGTAAGATTGACAAATCTTCTGGACAGATTTTAATCCAGTTAGAATGATAGTTAGATAGCGACGACGCGGTTGGCGCAGTTTGCAGACCCCTGTCTACTGAGGCGGCGGTCCAGGGTTCGAATCCCGGTCGGGGCTAATATTTGTGTGATGAACTCGAATATTTTGTTCTTGGGTCATGGATGATATCTATATATGTATTTATATATATTATGTATATCGTCGTCTAGTACCCATAGTACAAGCTTTGCTTAGTTTGGGACTAGGTTGGGTATGATTGTCCCATAATATTTAATTAATTTATTTATAGTTGCATTTGTCACTGTTCCTAGTTGACTACGGAACCCTAATTCCTCTTGCGATAGTGTAGCTCAAAAAATATTTTTTTCCATACATGGACGGAACACCGTAATGTCCATGGTTAATGTCTACTTCTACCAAAGAAAGCACTTCTCGTCTTTAGCTAATAATTACAAATTTAGATTTTTGTATAAATTATTTTGTATAAATTAAGATAGTATCTTCGTTCTTCAGGTTCTCGGTTCGCATTATGCGAGATAAAGGTGATGATCTACCAGCTGCTACTGCATATGGAGGTGACGCCATGCGAGAAGACAACAATCCCTGCCCAATTGGCCAAAGACGGCTTTAATCTAAGGTTAAAGGGTGGCCACCATCTACGAATGAAATTGAGGAATTAAATGTGTTTCATAGAATACAGTTTTATTTTTTTTCAACACTTAAAGATCCAGTCCGCATTCCCTTATCATCTAGGGTCTAATAATAATGCTCAAATACAGGCTCATTTCAAGAAAAAGCTAGGTTCAAAAGTATTGGTAACGTTTAAAGGTTCAATGCTACTTCACCGTTTTTTTAAAACAAAATGTGGTTTATTTCATAGGACCAAGTGACGGTTATACTTTTAAATGATAAATTGATAATATAATTGTTCTTTTGCAAATATGAGATTTAAAAGTGATCATACAATGATGACGTAATTTCGCAAAAGGTGTATATGGCGGTAGTAGTAGTTGCTAATGTTTCTTACCCTAAATCCATTATCCAACCCAACGAAATTATTTACACTAAAATAAATGAGGAATAGGAAAATAGGACGCGTGTATAAGTACATACTCACGTAATGATCTTATTAAAGCTTTCGTGCGACCTCTGTAATGATAAATACAGCTTTAAGTCACGTAAAAAAATGGCAGGAACGGCCCAACATGTTCAGAACTGATAACTATGGAGCTCTTCATCAGGGACAGACAACCGTATAACTTCGCAGCGAATGACTGAATAGAGCCGGAGCGGTGCATTGTGGGACGAAGACGGATTATCAACAGAATAAGGGACTTATTTTGCCTTCTGAATCAGTTCATCATCATCATCAGCCTGTTTCAGTCCACTGCTGGACATAGGCCTCTCCCATGGCACGCCACTGAGCTCGATTTTCAGCTCTCGTCCTCCAGTTACTACCCGCTGTCCTTCGAATGTCGTCGCTCCACCTTGTTACAGGGCGCCCTACACTGCGTTTACCAATTCGTGGCCTCCACTCCAGGACTCGTTTGCCCCAGTGGTCATCGGCTCTACGGCAGATATGACCAGCCCACTGCCACTTCAGCTTGCTTATCCGCTGTGCTATGTCAGTAACTTTGGTTCTCTGTCGAATTACTTCGTTTCGGATCTGATCCCTAAGAGACACACCAAGCATAGCTCTTTCCATGGCTCGCTGAGCGACTTTGAATTGGTGGACTAGTCGTATGGTGAGTGGCCACGTCTCGGCTCCGTAGGTCATAACAGGTAAGACGCACTGATTAAAAACTTTCGTTTTTAGACTTTGAGGTATGGGCGACGTGAAGACTCGACGCAGTTTTCCGAACGCTGCCCAGCCCAGTTGTATTCGCCTCTTAGCCTCCTTGTCGAAGTTGCCTCTACCTAGTTGGAGCATTTGCCCTAGGTATACGTATTCGGAAACAACTTCGATGGAGACTCCATTTACGGCGACCGGTCCCGGATCGATATGTTCATTGAACATAACTTTGGTTTTATCCAAATTCATCCGAAGACCGATACGCTGAGACGAATTTGCCAGGCTGTCTAGCATGTGATTCAGGTCCTGCAACGTCTCGGCCATGATCACGATGTCGTCCGCGAATCGTAAATGAGAGATGTGTTGACCATTTATATTAATGCCACGATTTTTCCAGTCCAGCGTCTTGAACATATCCTCCAGTGCGTTAGTGAACAGTTTCGGTGATATAACGTCACCTTGTCGCACTCCTCGACGCAGGTGGATATGTTCTGTCTGCTGGTTCTGTACTTGCACAGTCATTGTGGCGGCTGAATACAAACATCTCATCACCTCAATGTATCGCCAGTCGGCTTGACATCGTTGCAAGGACTCCAGAACAGACCAAGTTTCGATTGAGTCAAAGGCCTTTTCATAGTCCACAAAGGCCAGACACAGAGGCCGATTATACTCTTCGGTCTTCTGTATAATCTGCCGCACTGTGTGAATGTGGTCTATGGTGCCGTACCCACTTCGAAAGCCGGCCTGTTCCGGGGGTTGGAACTCGTCGAGTCTTCGGGCAAGGCGGTTCGTAATAACCCTTGAAAACAGCTTATATACGTGGCTCAGAAGCGATATGGGCCGATAGTTTTTCAACAGGGTGGTGTCGCCTTTCTTGAAAAACAGAACAACCACGCTTCTGTTCCACGCTTGCGGAGTTCTCCCATTGAAGAGGACAGTATTAAACGACTCCTGGAGCTCCCTTAGTATGGGGGTACTCCCTGCCTTCAGAAGCTCTGTCGTGATACCATCCTCTCCAGGGGCTTTTCCATTTTTAAGCTGTTTTAGGGCTAATACGACCTCGTCTAGGCTGATCTCAGGCAGGTCTTCTGTAAAGTGGCGTATGAGGGTGGCTCTGGGATCATCATCCTGTGGGTCAGATCGGGGTGCGTGTGAGGCGTAAAGCTGGCTGTAGAAATCCTTAACTTGCGAGAGAATCTTCGGCCTTGAGGTGACCACTGTCCCCGTGCGTGTGGTCAACTTCGTCAGGTGGCTTCTTCCGAGTGACTGGACGAATACTTTCGACCCCCGGTTCTGCTCAATAGCTTTTTCAATCAAGACCCAGGTAGCAAGGTGACGTCGGCGACTAAAAAATGACGACATTCTTAAGTCAATTTAGGGTCAGTACAATATACGTCATTATTGTACGTCATACTTAAGTCAATTTAGGGTCAGTACAATATACGTCATTATTGTACGTCATACTTAAGTCAATTTAGGGTCAGTACATTATACGTCATTATTGTACGTCATAGCTACGTACTATTAGTACACTGCACTGTACGTACTGTATAGGTCATAAATGGTCCTAAATATGTCCTCCGGTTGACGTCTGTTGCATGACGTATCTGGTCCCGAAGAGCTAAAGAACGATAAGGAATGCAATGGATCTGACCGACCTATGTCCATGAGTGAAGTCTACCACCATCATAGTGAATCCAAACTAAGGGCAAATACTAATACATTTTTGTAAATTTGTATAGCCGGTACATATGCAAAGAAATTTGAAATTTGAACAGTTTCATAGTCGTTATATGTGGTCGTTATATAAGTATCTGATTTAAAAAAAAAATAATGCGTTTCTTTTCATGATACCAATTTGTCAATCTTGTGTTATAAAATATTTATAAAGTAAAAAAAACCGTCTAATAGGGTAACTCTACAGTTGATACTATAAAATAATTTATTACAAGTTTTAAATTCATAACATCAAGACAAGCTTAAAAATGTGATTTTTAAAAACATCAAAAGTTGAAACGGAACGAAATTCTGACATTTTTTTTGAGGTGTCAGATGTCATGTATTGTTTTCCCTCCTTTTTCGTTTGGCCGTTAGCCCGTTGCTTGGTCTATTGACTATTGGTTGTGTCGTACGTCCGTGCCTCCGTGGTGAGTGCTGTGCTGTGCTGTGCTAACATGTACTCGGTGATACAATTTAGTGAAAAAGACGGTGGAACCGTATCGGTAATAAACAATCAGTGGTTTACGCCAAGGCGTTGTGAAGTCTTTTGGACACCCGTTAAAGGAACTAAAGCGTTTGAAAGAGTTTTGGCTGATGCTAAGACACCAGATGAAAAATGGAAATTATACAGCGTGCAAAGAGTTTTTTGTGAGACTGGTATGTACAGTTTAATATTTTTTACAAACCACTTGGATTTGGCTATGGGTGCCTAACGAAACTAAGGTCTATTCTATATGGTCTCTAAGGTCTCTTGCACAAGACTACTACCTATATATGGATGCCTTGCATTGCAGTTGCCTGCAATCTTAGTAGATCTTGAGTTGCACAGTAGCCGATTTACGAACAAATCACGCTACTGTGCACTCAAGGTCTGCTCTAGAAGTTTGCCGGCAACTGTAATTATTGAAACTGCTTGAACGAGTGAGCTGCTGCTATGGTGTGCTAACCTCCTGGGGCAAGATTTGTTGTTGCATGCAAATATTAAACTTAAAATCTCGTTTAGATTTACTGAGAGAAGGCAAACATTACAATATAATTCATATGTATGACACATAAAGATACAAGATTTTGTATTGACTGTGTTGACAAGTAGTCACGGCACGGGTACAGTCAATTAATTTGATTAGTAGGCAATTTTGAACCTTTTCGCTATACATTTTATAACAATTTTATTAATTAACTACTTTGAGCAGGCATGCTGGCATGTCATCTCATCACATTACAACATTAATTGTGAAAAGGTTCAAAGTGGCCTACTAGTCAAATTGGTTGACTGTACAATTTCAGACTAATGCAACTCCGTCCTACATATTTACTATCTACAATAACCTTGTTTTATTTATATCCAGGGCCGGATTTAAGGGGGGGCAGGCGGGGCTACTGCCCCGGGCCTTCACAAGAGAGGGGCCCCCACAATCAATTGTTCCTATTATTCTGAAAATAATATTATAATATATAATATTGGGCCTCCGGTCCTTTGTTGCCCCAGGGCCTCCACACCTCTAAATCCAGCCCTGTTTATATCCCTTGACTGAAGGATGCATTATGTTGTGTTCATTTATTATTTTTGCATGTGGTGTGTATTTTTTTATTTCATTTGCATGTGAAGATGATATAGAGAAAGCAAAAAAAAAACTAAAACTGGTGGAGGATACATCAGACTTACAGACTGAAGCAGAAACAGAACCAAGTCTCAAACGGAGAAGGGCTAAAAGATATATTTCTACCAGCGACGAAGATAATGACAATCACATAAGGCCACCACCATTAAAGAAAAAGACCTTTAACAAATTACAAACATTTCAAGCTGCTGGCCTAGAAGCCTGTTATGGAGGTGAGTTTTATAGTCAATGGCTGTTTTGAAGTAAATCCTGACACATTGTAAAGATAGATGTAAAGATGCACCTGACACCTGTGAAGATAGATGTAAGTGTGGTAAAATAAAAAATAAACATTGAAGTTTTTGAATATTGAAAATGTGAACAATGGGAAAAAATGCTGTACTTTTTGCATGTGTCAGAATAGTAAGCATAGCATTTTCTTCCTAGGATTTATATTGTCAATATTCAATTTAGCATCTTCATTGGTGTGCAAAGTGTCAGAATTTACTTCATAACAGCCATTATTTGTAGTTATTTTTAGTTCATTAACATATTTGCCGCATTCTCATATTCAACTTTCAGCCATTTCATTCGAGATTGATTGTCCCATGGTTACCATGCAAATATGTTATATATAAAGAACTAGCTGTGCCCCGCGGTGTTACCCGCTCATCCCACTGGAACACTAAATTTATTCGGTTTGAAAAGTATCCTATGTCCTTCCCCGGGACTGAAACTATCTATATACCAAATTTCATCTAAATCGGTTCAGCGGTTTAAGCGTGAAGAGGTAACAGACAGACAGACAGACAGACAGACACACTTTCGCATTTATAATATTAGTATGGATATGGAAAGAACCTAATTATTACAAGTTTTTATTTAACTTGACCTGTTTGTAAGTGTGGGAACAAATCTTGCAAATTAAATTTGGTCCACTTCCTGGTGTTATATTTTAGATTGTGCTGAAATTTTGCATAATTATGTAAACCCGGTGCGCTGATGATGAAGCCGGGATGTAGATACCATAGGTTGAGTTTTGGATCATTTGTTTCTTTGTTTTGAGTACTTGTTTATAGTATAAGTACAGTCAGCAAAAAAGCTTGTATTAAAAATTAAATTTTGAACAAAAACTTATTTTGGTCAATATACCTAACTGTACCTAACCCTAACTGCTTACTCTGTTAAATAGAAGTTTGTTTTGTACTCAAACTTATCTTTTTGTTAGAACTATGGGGGGATAGATGGAAGTTTTTTCCTTTTGTGGTGTGGACCCCTAAAAATCAAAAGTGAATAAATCTATTTTAGGTAGTTTTTTTGTCATGTAATTGTATAGGTAAGTATGAAATTACAAAGTAATCTTAAAATAATATATTATGTTTTATGCAGATACCCCACAAGCTCAGCCAAACATTACCCAAGAAACCCCTTCAATACCAGAAAGTAAGTAAATTATAATTGATACATAATAGAGTACCTATAACCCACCCATACCCATAGTAGAATATCTTACCTGTTAAAGATTAGGTTTGGGTAGGGCGTCTTAAAAATGCATCACATTTTAGAAGGTGATCAGGTAATGTAACCTTTGGTATAAAAAATAGGTTGTTCAGGCTGACTGACATACCTGGTTAACAGCTGAAGTGTGAATAGTCATTTTTGTGAAACCCTGTAATTATAATGTATTACTAAGGTCGACTTACACAGTCCAGAGTAAAAAAAAATTGCTAAGCCGGGCTTAAGCCCGTCACACACTTCGCTATATATAACATATGGCGCAGTGCTATAAATATAGTGTGGTATATTGCGGTATTTAGAGTTCCTTTTCTGATGTTGCTTCAAAACTGACATAATATCCACTAAGCCCGTCACACACTTCGCTATATATAACATATGGCGCAGTGCTATAAATATAGTGTGGTATATTGCGGTATTTAGAGTTCCTTTTCTGATGTTGCTTCAAAACTGACATAATATCCACTTAAGCTCCACTTAACTCCGCTCCTAAGGGCCACTTTCGCGGACCAGAGTTAATGACTTAACTCACGTGTTAGAGATTAGCCCGAGGTTAAGCCATGTCAAAATGGTATAAACTCACGTAAAAATTGTCAGGAACGGCCCGACATGTTTCGAACTCATTTGGAGCTCTTCATCAGGGGTAGCTATCTGCTGCTACGCGACTCGCGACCCACTGCACTTTTAATCGCTCTTCTTGCCGCCCTCTGCGCACGCGCAGATAGCGCGGCGCGGGGAGGGCAGGGCTCTTGCACGCACGTATGCAGCAGCACGCATGTAGCAGCACGGATAGCTACCCCTGATGAAGAGCTCCAAATGAGTTCGAAACATGTCGGGTCGTTCCTGACAATTTTTACGTGAGTTTATACCGTTTTTATAATTAGTAAAGATGTCTCACGATAGTTTTAATAACATTATTCATGTCAAAATGTATGAAACTGTCAAACATAGTCTCGGGCTAGCGATTTATTTTTTTTACTCTGGACTGGGCAAGTCGCCTAGCAAGGCCTAAGCGTGCATTGTGTTATTAATACTGGCAGAGATGTTGTGGACGTGAAAATATAATACATATTAACTTAATGTGTTTTGCCAACAGAGACCGTGTCGTTGAATGTAGTTGACGGGCTTCCTGTCTTGACAAGCAGTCTACTGCAAGGTAAGTTATCCATGTTTATATATTTTTACCCATCTGCGGCAGTTTGATTTTAACCGTCATGTATGTATGTGTCTGGTGTTTATTCCTATGTTCCCCGCTACAGCGTAAACAGCTAAAACGAGTTTCAGAAATGACGTATTGATTTGATTACTGGAAAAGTTCTGCATTGTTTATATTTTTTATGTTTTCAGATTTGGCAGAAGACGGCGAGGAGCGGCTAACTCCGGTTGCGGCACGCCTCGGTAGTCCTTGGTGCCGATATGAACAACCGCCGAATCGCAGCAGCGACGTGCCAGCAACGCCATCGTGTGTTCGAGGATTAACAGGTTAATATACTATGATGTATTACTTTTTTTTTTGTTTTTGTTTGGTACTTTTCTTTCGACTATTGGGAATGTTAGTACTATCCCCATATTTTAGTTATAATGTAGTAATCAAATCACTAACTTATTAAAAACTAGGAGTTGACCGCGACTTCGTCTGACTAAATTTCGGTTATCGCTATCCCCGCGGTAACTAAGTATGCAATTTTTCGAGATAAAAGTAGCATATCTTTTTCAGGGTCGCGTCTACTCCTAGGTATACCAAAAGTTCATTACAGTTGATACACAGAGTTCCTTTCGCTTTTATAATATTAGTATGGATGACTGAAATGGCGTAGGTACCCATCTCGTATTGTCTCGGCGAGTGTGTACAGTCGGCATAACATATATGTATAGCAGCATATATCCTCGCGACTAAAGTGCTTTTAAGTCCTTGACAATAAAGTCTTGTTCCGATATATTTGGCCACTTTGCACTTTCGTTGCCACGATATTATCTGACGCTGACCCTACTAATAGGTACTGTTTATTATTTTTTAGGTTACCAAGAAAAAGTGCTGTCATTATTGTCATGTATAAAAACCCAAAATGATCAAATAATAAGCCTTTTAAAGCATACAGGCACATTGAAAGGTACTCTAAAACCGGAATTTAAATTCCCAATTCAAAATGCCGATGAATTAAATACAATTGAATCATTATTGGAGAAAAGAGAAAATTATGATAATTTGGTAAGTTACAATACAATTACTCTTTATTGAACACCACATAATAAGCATTACAAAAAAAAAAGATAAATAGTGAAAATTTGCACCAATAAGCGGCCTTCTAGCTTCAGAGCGATCTCTTCCAGGCAACTTAATGAGAAAGAAGGAAGGAACAACTTGAAGCAGGTGGTGCAATTTATAGTTATTTAGTAGCAATAAAAATACATACAATAAACACGCATACAATACCTACACACTTGAAACATTATGTAACAAGTGATTTTTAATCTAATCACTCATTTGGTCTGATCAGCAATTTATTTGCTATTTTACAAAAATACATTCTTTTGTTTGTTACAGGTTTCATACATGAGAACTTTTGGAGGCAGAGATATTTCTGGCAAAGTGTCTCGGATAATGAAATTTTGTTTCACTGACCGGCTAGCTGAACAGTATAACTTCTATGGGAAGAGATCCAACAAAAAGCCTTTCTGCCAACTGCACCTGCGAGAGTGTGTGGGTAAGTTTAAAATGTCACGTAACTGTAAGGCCGTTGTAAGACTACTTTTTAAAATTTGTTTTTGTCTATTTTAACCCCTGATGCAAACGTCTAACATAATAATAAACATTTAAATACTATGTCACGCTTGCAAAGTAGAATAAAATTGTAAATAACAAATGCTTATACATAGATGGCGTTGAAAAAACGGGGAACAGCTTTTAGTATGGTGATTGTCAGTCCTCGTGTTTTCATGTTCCTTGATTATGCTTACTTATTACATTAAGAAATGTATTATATTTTTATAGAAGGAGTTGTCACCACAACATCTGGGTCTACAGCTAAAGAAGTAGAAGATTGCATTAAAATTTGGCTAAAGCATGCCCCTGAAAGATTGAAGAAGACTGATAAACAAAAATAAACATATATGGCAGAGAAAATAAAATACTCAAAAATGGCTATAGTTGGCAAACGTCAATTATTAAGAAGAGCAAAGGAAGCAAAGTTAAGTGTGATTTCAAATTTACAAGAGAGTACTACAGCTGTAAGTGTGTCCACTTCCTTAGTTGATATGCCATGTACTTCATATAATTGTTTATTACCGATACGGTTCCACCGTCTTTTTCACTAAATTGTATCACCGAGTACATGTTAGCACAGCACAGCACAGCACTCACCACGGAGGCACGGACGTACGACACAACCAATAGTCAATAGACCAAGCAACGGGCTAACGGCCAAACGAAAAAGGAGGGAAAACAATACATGACATCTGACACCTCAATAAAAATGTCAGAATTTCGTTCCGTTTCAACTTTTGATGTTTTTAAAAATCACATTTTTAAGCTTGTCTTGATGTTATGATGAGCATTCACTATCTGATTCAGATTCTGTTAAGTCTATAAAAGATGATGATTTTAAAACAGAGTTAAAACATTGGGCCACTCAATATCAAATACCACATAATGCTTTGAATAGTCTTCTTAAAATTGTATCTCCTTTATGCCCTGGATAACCAAAAGATAGCAGAACATTGTCATGATGATCATTTAAAGAGTGTAAAGAAATTAGTACGATCGCCTAATAAGCCATTACAACAAATTGTAAGAAGATTGAAAGAAATGGAATCTTCAAAATTATACAGCTCCTCATCGAAAATAACTGTTTCTGACCAGTTTTATTCTGGACCCCTACCTGAGGAAAATGTATATGAATGCTATAAAAAAGTAACATATAAAAAATATACGTTATATGTAGCAGAATCTCGTGAAGCTGATTGTTATTGTCTTACTAAGGATAGGAAGGTGTTTAAGATACACAACATCCTTAAAAATCATAGTTTATTCATTTATGGAAAAGAATTTGTAGACTATCAGCCGTTCTTTGAGTACCCTTTTAATTCAGTAGCTGTTGATGTTATGGTCGTAAAAAAATATTCTCATTTTAAATTGATACCTGCTAATGACATTTTAACCAAATGTGTGGTTGTCCACAATGACGGCTATACATTAAGCATTCCAATGCTTCACGATTATGATTGTGATACTTAGTTTATTTTTTTCGAAATGTAAATGTCGCAATCGGATTGTACCTATAATCCGCCGTAATACATTACAGCGGGCGGAGGCTGCCCTCCTCTGCGCCTCCGGGCTTTTATATACACTCTAGGGGTAGGGCAGACAAGACCACGTGGAGTCGGGGTTGACAGGTTCGGTTCTGTGAACTAAAACTGTCAAAGAGGCGGCTAATGACTCGCTGTATTACATTACGGCTAGCCGTGTTGAAGAACGTATGGCACCGAATACATTCCGGCGGATTTTCATTCAGCCGCATTCAATCCCGCTAATCGTTGAACCGCCGCATTTCAAAACGGCCCTATTTTTGATAACGACTAGCCGTAATGTAATACGGCGGATTATACAACCTGACTGCGACATGATATGAAAGTTGCGGGTCTCCCTCGCGATCCGCGAATCTAGCTACTAGGTTAGGGTGTAATATGAAAGGATTTGCACATATTGAACATTTTTTTTACTGTGGTTAAATTTATGCGAGCGGCGAGACGGGGGCACACGAAGGCGGAATGACGAATCAGCGGCTGCTCTGCCCCCCGTCTCGCCGCTCGCATACCTAAGGCACTGCTTCTTAAATAAAGATTATAGTACTTACATAGTGTTTTTGTTTAGTTTCATCCATAAAAGTCCTTTAGGAGTGTCGTTCAGGGTACATGGATGAGATGCCTGCTATCTCAACGCTACATGCTAAGCGCTAAATTGTATATCCTAGTCTTACGCGTAAGGATTTGCGCGGTGGAGGGAAAGCGGGATAGAATAGAACGCGTAACGTACGCGCTAGTAGGTGTCTTGTCTAGGGCCCCTGGCCAATAAGTTAGAACCGTCGGTCGTAGAGCTTAATGCGCAGTTTTAGAGTTTAGTGTCATTTTTGTTTTGCCAGCACGTTAGTTCTCTCCACGACGGTTCTCTTTTTGAACAGACTACTCATTCATCCTACCTATGGGGAGCATATTTGCCGTGCTTACGATATCAGCAGTTAAGTGTGTTCTGGGCGATTTTATTAAAATTTATTATATAATACCCGCCTAAATAAAACTGAAAATCGCTTGTTTCTGCAGAACACACTTACTGTTGATATCGTGAGCACGGCAGCATAATGCAGCCCCGTAGGCCCTGACGTGTAGTGTACATCCTAGTAACGTCACTATGAATCCTGTGTATGACGTCGCTCCGACGTCAGTGGCTGCCCTAATATGTACGGCCCAGTAACGTCCCTATGAATTCATCATATGACGTCACTCCGACGTCAGTGGCTGCCCTAATATGTACGGCCCAGTAACGTCCCTATGAATTCATCATATGACGTCACTCCAACGTCAGTGGTTGCCTTAACATGTACGGCCCAGTAACGTCCCTATGAATTCATAATATGACGTCACTCCAACGTCAGTGGTTGCCTTAACATGTACGGCCCAGTAACGTTCAGTATATGACGTCTCTCTAACGTCTGTAAACTGACGTCTTGAGGCTGTGACAAATTGACGTCATCTGCTGGGACCCCCCGACGTCAAGACATGACGTCTCTTACGTCTAGCAGTACCGTAAACGGACGTCATGATGACGTTTAAATGCTACCTGGGGAGCGTGTTGGAAGCTCGGAGGTCGCGTCGTACCAGTTTCGTTATCTTTTTGTTTAGTGCCCGGTGTTCAGCTGAAGTTGACGGGGGGTTTTCGCGGCGCTCACTCATTAGTTCCAGAGTCTCCCTCGCAAGTTTAGACTTCTTGCCTGTGCACCTCATTTCGCAAAATTTTTCGCCCTCTTCCCTCAGGATGCCCACTACTTGGTCGAGTTTCTGGTCGACGTCAGTTGTAGTTTCCAAGGCAGCAAATCGGTTTTATCTGGAAAGTTTCGGATCCCACAGCGGTTTGGAGCTGATTTGGTCGGAGTCTGGACTTCATCAGACGGACTCTTTCGCGTTTGAAATCAATATTCAGAGTGCCTCGGACAAGTCGGTGATCACTTCCGGTTTTCACCCTGGCGATCACTGAGACATCTTTGAAAATGCGCCTTTTGTCCGTCATGATGAAGTCGATCTCATGTTTTGTGACACCATCGGGACTTTGCCACGTCCACTTCCTTTGGGGCTGTTTTTTGAAGAATGAGTTCATCATAAACAGCCCCTCTCTTTCGAGGAAGTTGACAGCCATTTGCCCCCTATGGTTTCTAGCACCATAACCGTGTGGTCCTATTGAGCATTCGCTGCTGGTCTGTACTCCTACTTTAGCGTTAAAATCTCCCATGACAACGTTGTAGTGGGCCCTAGAGGTGTTGTGTAGGGCCTTGGAGATATCTTCGTAGAATGTCTCCACGTATTCGTCTGAGTGCGTCGAAGTCGGTGCATACGCTTGCACAACCTTAAGGCTGTACCTGTCGGTCAGTTTGATAATAAGGTAAGCAACCCTTGTCGACACACTAGACACTTCTACAACGTTGTCAGCGAAGTTTCGATGAACCAGAAACCCGACACCACCATGGGAAAGTTGGTCTCCCTCTCTAAAATACAAAAGATGGCCCGATTCTAGAGTTAAGGTGTCCTCTCCCTCTCTTCGGACTTCACTTAAGCCCAGAACGCCCCATCTTATGTGTTTTAGTTCTTCTTCCAGCTGCACAAGATGTTCGTCGAGTCGTAGCGTGCGTCCGTTAAACGTAGCCAGGGTCAGTTGCTGTTTTTGAGGTTGGCGGCCTACCGTAGCCCGGGGATTCTTAGCACCCCCTACCCCGCCGTAACCGTGACCGCCGCCTTGGTCAGGAATAACGGGGTGGCCGGGAACTGGGGGCCGTGGTTTATTGTGACTTGCCATGTTTGGTTTTGCCCATAATCGCCACGCTGGGCATGCGGGTTGGCGATCGCAGTGCGTAGCTATTCGCACTTGTGACGCTGCTGCCCGTCACCAGCCTGTCGTACTTATAGCTACGCGATTTATGAATCAGTTGCACTTATTAAATGTACCGGCCGGGATTAGTCGCGTGACACGGAAAATTTGCTACTTCATGCGTCAACGGTCATACAGAGACCGGGCGAGTGAGTGAATGAACGGGCGATGCGCTTGCGCGTTGAACGAGTGTCGGAGTGAATGGTTCGTCGCGCCCTCTGGCGGGAACAGTAGTAACATAGCTATTTCATGCTTTTATTGCGTGCAGTCGAAAATAAGTAGAAAGAACTAATTTTCCGCGTAAATTTTATCAATTTCGAGTAGTTTTTGGAGTTTCCGGTCCGTGACTCAAGATGGCCGCATGCGTTTAAGTTTTGTTGTTCGTTATTTATTAATTTTTGTTGTTCAATGTGTAGTATTGATAGCGTATTGAGCAGTGATCAAACGAATGAGTGAATGGCTAATGAAGAATTCAACTTGAAGCGTACATAGCCCTTCCTGGGTCAAGGCCCGATTTTCCGTGTGGTTTTTTGTAAATCGCTATCACTTTACAAAAAGCACGAATTTCTCAACTCACCGTACAACGTGGTATCAATTCTCTATCTAGTCGCCGTGTGCGATTGGCAACGAGACATTGTCAGTAATGGTCGCTTAACTGTGACCGGTTGCCATCTTATAAAAAAAAATAGAATAGAATAGAATAGAATAGAATAGAATAGTTTTTGAAACAAACATTATCAATGAAAAATTCAAACTGTCGGTTTCAAGTATATACCAATAAATCCCAATAGCCCTGTTCTAGGTAGTAACATTAGTAATATGTTAAGAAACATGTTTGATCATAGAGAAAAATGTCTAAAACAATAAGCATTTTAAAGGAATAAGGCCTCTGTAGTTGATTAAACTGTGATCTAATTCCTAAGGCCCACTTGCACCAAAACTTCGAGTTAAATATATGTGGGATTCCTATTTGCCTCAATAAAAACACCTTATTTTGATAACTTCGTTTATTATTTAACGCCAAAACTAATTTTACAATATTTTCTCATAAGAACTTCGTGCACTCGTCGTTTGCTGTTCAAACCATTCTCCCCGTCCCTTTCGCACCTCTCTCTATCCTTCACTCACACTTGCGTTCCGTTTCACCCTATCACCTTACGTTCCGTTCCTACATTCTCGGCTGTCCTGCACATGCATATCTGTCCTCAGATATAGCCTTCCCTCTTACACTTTCATTCATCATCTCATCATTAACATCAACATAGTAGGCATCTTATCACTAGTTATCACTACAGTTACAATCATACATTAGTCAAGTAAAATTTTCTATAATAAGAAAACTCTTTCTTGTATTTTACACATCATATGGAAACCAAACATTACACATAATAGTAATATGGCACTTTATAAGTATTATAGCAAATATGTTAACAAACAACGAAACATATTCAGCCTTCTGTCAGTTAGGTATACTTTTACATAACATATCAACCACAACAGTTAACATAAATAAAATAGAAACATCTCGAAACTCTCTTCATAAAAAAAATACTTTACATTTCAACAATATAGCATTGCAAAGTACACATCTTAAATTAAGCAATAGAAATCTTAAAATACGAGATCAGGTTTATACGCTCGGGTCCATCGTTACAAATAAACAATAAAAATAATCAACTGAGTGTTGGGGTTTCTCTCAGACATCTTTCATAAAAGAAAACCAAACAACTAAAAATAATCTTAGACAAACTAATACCTGTATTACTCGCAATCCTCCTCCGGCCATCTCTTCATGAAGTCTGCCGCCGTAGCTGTCTTAATTGGGCCCTCTGTATCGCTATGAAGCTTCTCTACGTCATAACGGTCGTTTCGCTTCACCTTGGTTATCCTATAGGGTCCGAGGAACTTAGGCTTAAGCTTCAGTCCCGGCCCGAACTGCGTTCTCTTAATTGCGACGAGGTCACCGACCTCGTACTTAGAGCTCTCCTTCCTTTTCTTATTATAGCTCTTCCTGTTTTCTTCTTGGATCTTCTGAATTTGTTCTTTGGCCTTCTGCCTTAGATTTTCTCTTTCCTCATCATACTGGGATATGGTTTCCTGCTGCAACAAGGTAAGTATTTCTAGGTCCTCTTTACAGTTCATCTTGGTACCTGTCAACAGCTGGAATGGCGACGTATCTATGCTCCTCTGGTAAGTACTATTTATAGCTCTCTGTACACGTCCCACATGCTTGTACCACGTAGACTGGTCTTCAATGCATAGCTTCGTTAGCATAGGAATCATAATGCGATGAATGCGCTCAACCTGGCCGTTGCTCCTTGCTATACCAGTGGTAATCGTCACATGCTGGATTCCTTCATCTTCACAGTACTTCTGAAAAGCTCCACTTGTGAATGCTGTGCCTCTATCAGTGATGATTCGGGTAGGATTACCGAATGTCTGCTGCTGCAACTGAAGTTTGCTAATCACCTCTGCGCTGGACGTCGACTTGGTGGGATAGAGCCACACAAACTTCGTGAATGCGTCCACAACTGTAAGTATGTGATTATAGAGTTTCCTCGTCTCTGTCAACGGTCCAATATGGTCCAAATGCAATGTATGCAGTGGAGTCCCTTCTTTCATAATTGGATTCAAAAAGCCTTCTTGCTTGCCTTCCTTTCTGGTAGCTAATAAACATGGTATACAACCTGTAATCACTTCTTCGATTTTTCTATCCATGTTTCTTATGTAGTAATCCTTGCTTATGGCATCCTTCATCTTTCTCATAGCAAAATGGCCATTGCTATGTACTCGCTTGATAACTTCTTTCTCCATCACCTTAGGTACAACTAGTTGGCCTTGGTCTCCTTTGTATAATATGCCATTTTCTACATAAAAGTCGTTATACTGTCCATCTTTCAAAATCAGCTGTTTAATAGCATTGAGCTCTTCGTCTCTTTCTTGAGCTTGGCTTATCTTCTCGTGTAGGGTTACCACAGCTACATATGGAATCCTGCTAAGCGCGTCTGCATGCAGCATCTTGGCGCCTGCTCGATGTTCAACTTCATAGTCATACTGGTCCAGTAGTAACACCCATCTAGCCACCTTCGGTGTCAAGTCCTTCTTTTTTAAGGTTAGCTCAAAAGCCTTACAGTCTGTCACAATTTTGAAATGCCTACCAAACAGATAGTGGTGAAACTTCTTTACCGATTCCACAACAGCGAGTGCTTCAAGTTCATAACTTGAATATCGACTTTCTGCTTCGCTTGTCCGTCTACTTCTGTAGTATACAGGGTGCAGTTGTCCGTCTTGACTTTTCTGCATCAATATTCCTGCTAGAGCCTGGCATGAGGCATCGGTGTGCAGTTCTGTATACAACTTCGGGTTGAAAATCTTCAGTACTGGCTCACTTGTCAACTTCTGCTTTAGTATGTTAAATGCTTCTTTCTCTTCGGGACCAAAAATAAACTTGGCATCTTTTTTCATCAGATCTGTTAACGGTCGTGCTATCTGCGCATAGTCTTTAATATATTTCCTGAAATATGATGTTAATCCGATGAAACTTTGGACCTGCTTGACATTCATAGGCTCGGGGTATCGCGCTACTGCTTCAGCCTTCTCTGGACATGGCTGTACCTGCCCCTCCTTTACCAGGTGACCTAGGTACTCAATCTCTCGGCATATCAGCTTGGCCTTCTTCCAGTTAATTTCAAGTCCATACTCCGCAGCCACTTCCAATACCCGTCGCAGTCTTAGTAGGGCTTCTTGCTCCGTCTCGGCTGGAATGATAATGTCGTCTATGAATACCATCATAACACCTTCTTGTATTAAATCTTTAAATATAATGGTGATGAATCTCATGAAACACTTCGGTGAGACAGATAATCCAAATGGGGCCTTAAGGAACTCCCATTGTCCATGGTGCGTCACAAATGAGGTATATGGCACCGACTCCTTACTAATTCTTAAATGGAAAAACCCATTTTTGAGATCCAACACACTGAACACCTTCGCATCTTTCAACTTGTCAATTAAATCTTCTATCAGCGGTAAGGGAAATTCGTCTTTGATCATCTTCTTATTCAGCAGTCTATAATCAACGCAAACTCGGGTTGAACCATCTTTTTTCTTCACAAGCACTAACGGGCTAGTATATTCGGAAAAACTCACCTGTATTATTCCTTTTTGCAGCCATTCATCTACCTGGTCTTCGACAGTCTTCTGCTCCACCAAGGATAGTCTTCTTGGACGTTGTGCCACGGGGATATCATCCTTGAGTATGATTCTAAGCTCGATTGGCGCCTCCTTCGTTTGAACAGGTTCATACTCAGCCACCAGCCGCTCCACCTCTTCTTTGACATCGTTATCGCGGATGTGACCTGAAATGTCAACCTCACTCACACAACAATTCACCCTCGCCAACCATTCCTCATCCTCAGGTAATATAGACACGGAACCCTCGCGCATAACCATCACTACCGTATTTAGAAATTCCTGGCCTAAGATTACTTTATATGGCATACAGCTACTAGTCACAATATGAAATATAACGTCGTTGTAACACTTATTGTCTATAGTTAAACTTTCGTAAAACTTGCCGCACGATCTTATTTTTGACATTCCGAGTCCTGATAACACTGCGTCGTCGTCGTCACACTTTTTCTCCTTAAGTTCGTCGTACACGTCGCGATTGATGAGATTTATATCACTGCCTGTGTCTATCAAAGCTTCCACTTCAATTCCGCACAAATTGATGAACTTAATAGGCTTATTTAACATCGTTTTCGTCGAATCTTCATCTTTGTTTACATCGTGTCGGCCGCTGTCGTGCGCCAACGCCATAGCGCAGTTGTCATTGGCCATAATGTTGTCGTCATCGCTACGCGCCTCGCCATTGGCCATAATGATGTCGTCACCGCAGCGCGCCTCGCCATTGGTCGACCGTCCGAACATGGCTGACTGCCGCCGCGTTTCCGCCGTCGTTGTCTGCTTTGCCGACTGAGTTGCTTGTTGTCTCGCTCGCTCTCCTGCGCCACTTATGTGCATCTCTCGAAACTTCCGGGCCGCCGGATCTACGCTGCTAGCGCCGCCGTTTCTCTCGCTCGGACACTGAGAACCAATATGCCCGTACTCGTTACACCGAAAACATTTGATGCCTTTGGTACAATTTCCCGCCAAATGATTTTCTTCTCCACATTTATAGCAGCGTTTTCGAATCGATGATGATGAATTATGCTTCGTATCTTTTTCTTGCTTAATAGGTCTTTCTTCTTTTTTCGATTTAGCCTTCATATTTTCATACAAACGGAGTTTGTCCTTGAGCACTGAATACGTAGTCGCCCCGTACAAAATAGATTTGTTTGGTTCGTAATCCTGGATACCGTCGATGATATATTGTATTGCCACGTAGTCTGCAAATTTGGCACGTTTACCCAGCTCCTTCATGACTAACATGTATTGGTAGTACGACTCATCTTTTCTCTTTTTACGACTCGACATCAGCTCGTGCATCTCCTTGGCGTTTATGGAATCCGGGAACTCTTTTAATAATGCCGTCTTTAGGTCGTCGTACTTCTTAAAGGTTTTTTCGGATTGTAGCCATAATTTCGCCGTGCCCACCAGTGACCTTCGCGCCACCACGAGCTTCTGAGCCTCTGACCAACCGAATATTTCAGCATTATCGGCGATATCTTCAGCCCACTTTGACGAAGAGTATGTTTTGTCGTCGCCGCTGAACTTCGTTATGTCCGTCATTAGGCTAATATTATTTGCAGCATTTTGGTCCGCCATCTTGGAGTCTTGTTTGTGCGATGACTCAAATTCTAATTCTAAGTCGAAAAAAACGTCTTCGTCCTGATCGTTCATACAGCTTGCGATACTTCTTACTTCTTGATTCAGCTGGAGTAATGGAGAACAGCCGTCTTTATCACCGTTTTGCACCGCCGTCGTCTTTCGCCGGTGTTCTTCGTAGTGTTTGCGCGACCACGCCACGCCGTCGTAACTTCGTTTTTCAATTATTGAGGCAAATCCCGCTTCGGACACCAAAATTGTGTGGGATTCCTATTTGCCTCAATAAAAACACCTTATTTTGATAACTTCGTTTATTATTTAACGCCAAAACTAATTTTACAATATTTTCTCATAAGAACTTCGTGCACTCGTCGTTTGCTGTTCAAACCATTCTCCCCGTCCCTTTCGCACCTCTCTCTATCCTTCACTCACACTTGCGTTCCGTTTCACCCTATCACCTTACGTTCCGTTCCTACATATATAACTCAGGGTTTACTAACTCAGGGTTAAAATGTAAATTTTTTAACTCATACTTTTCGTTGCATCAATAGAAATTGAGTCCGAGTTGACTAACCCGAGGTTAATGTACCATTCATTCATTCTATTCATATCCGACCAAATGTGATAGAATAAGGGATGATTTAAATGTTGGGCTCTCTGTCGCTCTACAGTACTTTGTATAAGTCATTTCCATTATGTCAGATTTGGAATGACATTTCGTTTTTAACGTATTATATTCTGCCGTGTTACGGTAAAAGGTCGTATCTATATACGGATGTCATAGTAAGATACGTCCTTTTACCGTAGCATGGCAGTATTTCTGTATTTAACTGTCAGTCAAGCGTCATTATTGTTTTGCGCGAGTTGTGTTTGCTTTGCATATTGTGTTTTTTGTTTTAAATTGCTAAAAAATTCACAAATAGCGACAGATTGCTACTTTGTGTTATATTAGCGGAGTTTAAGCATATAATTAAATACAAAAAACAAATCGACATATTAACATAAACTAAGCTATACGACAAGTCGAGTTTGACACTACTAACCCAGGGTTAAATAACTTTAACCGTCACACTTCGTCTTCACTTCGGCGGTTTTCGTTTTTATGTCAAGGAGCACTTGTTTTAGTCAATAAAAGTTTAAACTATAAAATTGCAAGTTTTTTTTCTTACACTTGGTTAAGAAACTTCTGCATATTCTTAGATTTGATTGTATCAAAGCCTCAAAGCTCGGGGCCTGACTGCATTCCTGTTTACATTATAAAAGGTTGTAAACAATGGCTAGTACTGCCATTATGTTACATATTTAATCTGGCTCTAAGTACTGGGGTGTACCCTAATCAGTGGAAAGTCACTCGCGTGCGTCCTATTCCCAAGTCGAGTGAAACGGCCACTGTTGAAAATTATTGTCCCATAGCCATTCTATCTACAATCGCCAAGTTGTTTGAGTCTATCATAAGCAAACTTTTATCTCCACAGATACAACCCTATCTTTGCGACTCTCAGCATGGATTTAGGCCAAGACGGTCGGTTGAAACGAATCTCTTAACTCTGGTTGACCTGATTTTCGAGCATTTAGATAAAGTAACACAAGTTGACGTGTTCTACTTAGACTTCAAAAAAGCCTTCGATCGCGTGGATGATGACAGAATACTGCACAAGTTGTGCATCATGGGTTTTTCACCAAAATTTCTTCAATTTTTTGCCAATTATCTACGCGACAGACAGCAATACGTTCAACACGGTTGCTTTGTTTCCGAGTCCTACCACACTCGCTCTGGCGTCAGCCAGGGTTCAATTCTAGGTCCATTTCTATTTGGCGTTATGATAAACGACTTGGCTTCTATACCTAGAAGTGCTAGATGTCTGCTTTATGCCGATGACTTGCAATCCAACAACTGTCAGATAGTAAGTCACTCCAAGAAGATCTAAACCGGGTCAATCAATGGAGTTTGGACAGCAGACTTCTCTTCAACCCTGGAAAGTATTCAGTAATGTCCTTTAGCTGGTCTCATAGTCCACTATTGTATAATTACCTTTTAGGATCAGAACGCATCCAACCCGTTGATACTATCAAAGATCTGGGCGTCATATTTGACACACAACTTAATTTCCATCAACATATGAAGACACTTACTACGGGCTGCTATCGGAGGTTGGGGTTTGTTGTCCGCAATTTCCGTGAATTTGATAACCCTACTGCCATTAAACTAGTGTACACTGTTCTAGTCAGGAGCAAACTCGAGGCAGTGGCTATCGTGTGGAACCCTCATGAGATCACTTACGCCTTACTTCTAGACAAAATCCAAAAAGATTTTTTGCGATTCTTATATAAAAAGACGTATGGATATTATCCTCTTCTTTATCCGACTAAACTTTTGCTCGGCACTAGGTTTGAATTCACTAGAGGTGAGGCGTAATTTTGGTCTCCTGACCGGGGCGGTTCGTATATTGCGAGGTGAGTCAGATTGTCCTGAATTAGTGGCGCAACTGGTGCGTCTTCACGTACCTTCAATGGCGCATAAGTTTAATTTTAGGAAGCGCTCCACTGTGGCCCCTTTCATACGACATATCTCCGACAATCGACAACATTCGAACTATAATTTGTTATTGCCTAAGTACTTAGTAATAACCACCCTACAAAAAACTGTAAATAGTTTTGAAGTAATTGAAGACCATCATTATTTTTTGACCCTCTGAAGTGAACACACTTACACCAAGTGATTAATCTTCTCAGTGAGTCATTAAAGTGCAAGTTGTTTGTTGATGAATTTCTAAAAAGTTGTTGGTTTCATCTTTGTAACTCATTATGGAAATTAATTATAAAGGTATGTTTTCTGATTTTTATTATTATTTATAGTCATTCTTTTCATAATTTTGTATTTATATACCTGCTACGAATCACTTCACTTTACACAAAAACATTACTTACCTGTATTTTCAAATTGAGATTCAACGTAGTTCAGATACATTCATAGAAATACTATTATATCTGAAATAAACCTTAAATGATGTAGTATCTAGAGCATTCTAGACCAGCTGCCCGATTTTGCCCGTGCTTTGGTAATATGGACTCTACGCTTTTCGTAGAGGGAGCTACGAAAAATATCGAATTCTTATAACATTTGTTGGCTTTCTGTCAGGTTCTTTTTTGCAGGTGCAGTTTACAAGAATGCATGTATTTGAATTGTGGAGTTATTTTAAAGGTTCAAACAAGGAGAAAACTCAGCACGTATCAGAGGCATTTTTTAAAAATGTGCCGGAAAATAAAAGTCTTAATACTGAGACATTAAGTAATCGTATTACATACTTCATCACAATGCTGATGGCTTTCTGGATAAAATCAAATATACTCGAGATAATTTAATTAGCACCAACGCAAAATGGCTGGCTATCCTTGAAATAATTGAAATAGTGCAGATTTCGGAGGCGTCCAAAATGAATTGCCCGAATAAGAAAATTGTAGGTACTTCGAACATCGGCCGCACACAAAAAGATTTTGGATCTTGCAGTAAGCGACAACAACAATAGTATATTGTGTTATAAGGGTAGTAAGTAGGGGATTACTAACGAAGGTCTATTAGAAGCCCGACGCCGAAGGCGGAGGGCTTTTAATGTCCTGAGTTTGTAATCCCCTTACTACCCGCCTTACACACAATATTTTTCATCACATTTTGGAGTAAATAACAAATAAATGAGCCAAAAATAAACATTAAACGATAACGACAACCAACTTTTTTCTGTATATATATTTTTAATTTACTATAAGCACTGGCAAAACGGCCATCAGCTTAAAACAGAAAACAAATATACACAGAATCTTACCATCTAGGTATTATTAAACAAATAACAATTAACAATATTATGCAGCAATAATTAACAGCGTAATATTATAAAACTCAAATATGAACAGTAAGTTTGTTACAAAACTAAATAGTTTCTAACCAATAATTTTATAACTTTTTTTACTTTTTTTTGTGTCGTCTACCACAGATAATGCTAAGAACTGCGTTTCGTTTAGAAACTTGACAGGCTATACTGCCAGATTGTAACGATAATTCAAAATTTAATTTAATAAAATTATTGCAAAATACACATAAATAATGGTAAAACATAAATATTAATGCAGTTACATATATACCGTATTAATTCAATACACAATAAAATTTGCTGGTAGGCAAGTTTTGTTGATACAACAAAAAACCTTGGCTGGATTGAAACCTCCTTAGTCTGAAGTAATCTGCGAGTGCGTACTATATTTTTAAAACTAAAACCATAACTCCCGAGGGAGTTATGTCAATTTATAACTCCCGCGGGAACTATATAGGCCTTAGTCCTTCAGTACACCCGCATGTAATACCATCTTTTACGAGCAAATGTGATGAAAAGAAAATTGACGGAGCTATCAAAAATTGGTGAATCAGTTGTCAGTGCGTTATTGAATATTTCGTCAGTAAAAGTAAACACAGTAATAGATGTGAAGTGGATCTAAACGAGACTATCGTTTATAACTCAAAACACTTATTATTCACGGTGCTGAAATAATAGGCAACATGTTGGTTTCCATAAGAAAGCTCTCAGAAGAAGCCGCCGAGTCAACAAATAAAAATATAAAGGCTTAGAAATACTAGAAAAATATCACGCGAGTTGACCGACCAGGAACTTTTGAATCGTCTTTTATTTAATTCAGATCCATTGATTTCAAGCCTTACAAACTTACCTCTGAAAAAAAAACTGTTTTGTCTAAATCTGTAATTAGTCTATTAGATTCATAGTGTAGATACGGGTTTAATTTTATAGTCAGTGTTAGTTTAAATTATGTTAATATATCGGGACTTACGTAAAAGATTTTATTTTGTATAATGACTTAACCTGCTCGTAACAAGCAGATATTTGTATGGAAATATGACTTTATTGATAACGATAAAATAATTTATTTGTATAAATTTATGCACGTTTATTTAAATAGTGTTAGTTATTAATTTTAGGCATTATAAATAAACCATCAAAATCAAGTAGGTTTGACATAAATTTAATTAATTCGTTTTATTTTTTTTATTGCATTAAAAATGTTTTTTTTTTTTTATTATTATTTCTCATCATTTATTTAATAAATCTTTTAATAGCAAACAATAACAATAACACGAATATATTTTTGTTTTTTCAATATCTTTAATACTTTCGGAGATATCGACTTTTGTCACTGTCTCCATACAAGAAAAACCACAGTGCGCTCCCGCGGCTTGTTAGCAGTTCCTAATGCGCGCACGGTGTCGTACAAAAAGTCGCCTCTCGTACGTGCTTTGCAATATTTAAACGAACTTCTCGTAGCAGCACCAGAGTGTGATATTTTTGCAAGTGCTTGTATGGTAATATATGATGAATGTATGAGGTTCTGTGAGGATATGGATGACCGTCCTTCTGCTGTGAATTATGTTTAATTATTTATTAATATTTTTCCTTTCTGCTGTGCAATGTTCTGTATTGTTACATAGTTCTATGACTGTACTTGTTACAGAGTGCCTTGGTCTATCACTGTAATACTGTGTAATTATAATTGAATAAATAAAAAAATTATTAAAACTTTATTTATAAGCTAAAAATTTGTTAATTTATGATGTATTAATTGTAAGTAACACCTTTTTTGTCTAACAAAAGTTATAAAACGTTTACATAACGTTCAATTGCAACCAATGTTTATAAACTAAAAGGCGTCTAAACTTATGTAACTACTTTTTAGGCTTGTATGTAATGTTGACTTATTATACAAACTTAAAAAAAACCGGCCAAGAGCATGCATTTTAAAAGACCTATTCAACGACACCCCACACACTAGTGCTGAAACGAAAAAAAAAATCACCCCCACTTTAGGTGTTCGAGAGGTACCAGAAAAAATAGTTTTTTTTTAGTTTTTATTTTACCGTTTTGTCGGCGTGATATATACACATACTCATACCAAATTTCAGCTTTCTAGTACTAATGATCACGGAGCTAAGCCGCGGACGGACCGACAGACGGACAGACGGACAGACGGACAGACGGACAGACGGACAGACGGACAGATGGACAGACGGACAGACGGACAGACGGATAGACGGACAGACGGACATGGCGAAACTATAAGGGTTCCTAGTTGACTACGGAACCCTAAAAAGCAACCACCATTAAGTAACCACCTTTTAACTATGTTTTTATTTTTAACTTTTTATTATTTTGTACAATCCATTCCACGTTACTCGTAATGACTAAGTTAGAAGGTCGCTAAACATACTCTAACCACCTTTTAGTTATTTGATTTCCGATTTTATGTTAAACAAATACAAAGCAAAAAAGGAAATTTGTAAATTAAACCTATTAATATCTACTAAATATCGATGAAATTTATGTCAAAAATAGTACCAATTCAATACTACAATAATAAATAAAAAAAATACGGTTATCTCCTACTAGTGTCTAGAAAAATAGTGTCCCACGTTTTTCGCTTATACTCAAAATAGCGTTTCCGTATTTAGCGGCCTTTTTATTAAAGGACGGGAGAGCATGGCTAATCACATAAGAGGTAAATCGTAAAATCTTATTTCCAATATGATTGAATTCTTTCTTTCTTACATCACAACTCAGGTTAGGTACCTCTGTTATCAGAACTAGTCGATAATATTGAAAACCTATATCATTGATACAACTGATAATTTTATAATAAGTGATAAAGCAAATTGTATGTGCCATAAGTGCCCAATAACATGTTGAGTATGAGTCACGTAACTTAAAACCATAATTGAATTAGAATTGGTTACTTCAACTAATAAATGGATCCTTTTTAGGGTTCCGTATCTAAAGGGTAAAAACGTGACCCTAATACTGAGGCTTCGCTGTCCGTCCGTCCGTCTGTCACCAGGCTGTATCTCAAGAACGGTGATAGCTAGACAGTTGAAATTTTCACAGATGATGTATTTCTATTGCCGCTATAACAACAATATACTAAAAATAAAATAAAATAAATATTTAAGGCCCATACAACAAACTTACAGATAATGGTACGGAACCCTTCGTGCGCGAGTCCCACTCGCACTTGGCCGATATTTTTACAATCAGTAATCAATAAGTGGTACCTACAAAATAATTGCTCTTTCTTAGAAATTTTATTAAAGCAAGAAACATCTGCTATGGGGCTTCTAAACGGGTCATATTTTACTTTACTGCAATTTATGTGGCCGGCAACTAATATGACCGTCCCTCTCTGACACCCTACCCTAGAGCAAGATGCAAATAATGGCCGGCCACAAATTGCAGCAAAACATGGCCAGTAGCTTCTTTCGCTAAACGGACTTCTTTAGCGAAAGAAGCTACTGGTTGAAAAATTCGAAGCTTGTAGTGGCTTCAATAGAACAATTGGAAGTTCACTATTATGACCTGGAGAGCCGTGCAGATGTGGGTTTGAATCCCGAATATAACTACTTTTGAGGATCAATGAATAAAAATTCAATTAAAAGGCAGTCCTAGTGGTATAATTTGGAACAATCCGAAGACCTGGATCTTTTAAGTGATCTTTATAATCCAATTTTGTGAATTTAAAATTTAATATTAAACTTTGTGACTCATTCTAGAGCTCATAATTTTAATTGCCTTAATTTAAAATGAATTAATCCGATTTCACTTGCACTTTCTAATGATAATTAGATTAATGAGGTTCACATACAATTTTAAGATGTCTCGTCACAATAAGTAAGGTTCTTAGTCCCACTCGTAATCACCTGAGGATTCAGAGCCAATTAAAGCTGTTAGATAAAGAGATTACTACAACACTTAATCTTATCTCCAGTCCAGGTAGAAGTACAAGGATGATTCATCGAAAGTATGACAGGCTATGACTAATAAAAATAGCAGTGATATCTTTGAAAGGTAAGTTATTATTATATTAAGTAGGTGATTATTGAGAGTTAAGAATACAGATTAGGGGCTTAATCTGTATTCTTAACTCAATAATCACCTACTTATATATATTAAAGCTGGCCCCTAATTGGGCAAAAAAATAAGTGAACACACATGAATAAAAAAACATAATACACTATAACTTTGTTTGAAAAAAGATTAATTATCTTTGATGATATCATAGGACCGCAACATTTATGGATTAACTTACCTACCGTATAAAAAAGAGCGCATTGGTAGTAAAGAGAAGATAAGAGGTAGATAAAGCGTTGTTTATTGTTTTATCAAAAGATGCAGATGCAGATTGCCTGATAGACCTACATCCAAAAAATGGGTGTATAACTCAGATCTTCATTATGATTATAATACAACAGCGTTTGTTGGAAGCCGGTTTATCTTCTCCAGTCGAGGTCTATCCCCTTACTGCACCATACATTGTCTGCAACCATACAAACCAATTGCCAGTAAAATAACGACCCAGATAGCCCCCACTTACCCGACAATGCAATCGACGACGTAGAAGAAAAACGGGCGCCTTTAAAATTGCCACAAAGCGCCCTAGGCAGTCACGCGTTACGACCCCACTCATCTTACAGTGAATAGTACTGTTCCAGGATACAGCTAAAGGCCAGGTAAGGGACTAATAGATAAAGGGCATTGGACTTTATAAATGAGATCGAATTACGAGTAAACTCTCGTGAGATATTTATAAAATATAGCTAAATAAGTATCACAAGAATAGCACGTCAACATCATCAATCATCATATTTCAAACTCACATGGAGTTCTTCTCCATGCGCTCACCTTGGAGATGTGGTTTTCAATATGTCTCACTACTTATGCTCTCAGTTGGTAAGTATGTTAATCTTCATCTAGTAAACCATTAGCCAACTGAGAGCATAAGTAGTGAGACATATTGAAAACCACATCTCCAAGGTGAGCGCATCGAGAAGAACTCCACTAATGGTTTACTAGATGACGATTACCATACTTTTATAGATAAACACTTTAATACATAATAAATTGAACGGATGTACAACCTCATCACATAACTGTTTTACTCTTACCAAGTTTTGAATCAAGGAATTCTAACTTTGTAGGCTGCTCTACCAAATACCAAACCGCTTCGAAAGCCACTTACGAGTGACACAGATGGATAGACAAATTAGAAGCAATACAAATACCTAAAATTAATAGTGGACTAAAAACTAAAAATAAATGTAATGGTAATTATTTCAAGCTTTTTAAAATGTGTAATATAGGTACTCCCCGTTAGTTTAAGACATAAATATCTTCTAGCAGTTAACAACCACGGCAATCGAGAGCATAACCTAATACTAATGGAACATAAACATGGAACAAGGTCGGTATCCGCGGGCAAATTTGAAGTACCAAGGGTCAGGAACTACTATGGAGACAGAACATTGAGCAAAAGGATTCCCTACATACTCAATAGTTTGCCCGAGAATATCCGACACGAGCCAAAAAGTCCAAATTTAAAAAGTACTTAAAAAAGCGGTTCACTAATGTTTGACCAAAAAACGTTTGAACAAATGATCACTTGACCAAACAATGTTTCACCAAATATTCATTAAGCAAACGAGTCATTTGACATAAGTATCATTTGACAAAAAGTCATTTTACAAATGATCATTTTACAAACACTACACTTGACAAAATATCATTTAACCAAATGTTATTTCATAAAAAGTACTTCTTTTTAACAAAATAAATGTATCTTTATCTTATCTTTATCTTATCTTTATCTTATCTTTATCTTATCTTTATCTTATCTTTATCTTATCTTTATCTTATCTTTATCTTATCTTTATCTTATCTTTATCTTATCTTTATCTTATCTTTATCTTATCTTTATCTTATCTTTATCTTATCTTTATCTTATCTTTATCTTATCTTTATCTTATCTTTATCTTATCTTTATCTTATCTGTATCTTATCTTTATCTTTATCTTACCTTTATCTTACCTTTATCTTAGCTTTATCTTTATCTTTATCTTATCTTTATCTTATCTTTCTTCTATTTATCTTATCTTTATCTTATCATATATGTATCTGTTTAAAAAATATTGTAATTTGTGCTGTGGATTTTGTATCAATAAATAAATAAATAAATATCTCTTATCTTTGTCTTATCTTCATCTTCATCTCCATCTCCATCTCCATCTCCATCTCCATCTCCATCTCCATCTCCATCTCCATCTCCATCTCCATCTCCATCTCCATCTCCATCTCCATCTCCATCTCCATCTCCATCTCCATCTCCATCTCCATCTCCATCTCCATCTCCATCTCCATCTCCATCTCCATCTCCATCTCCATCTCCATCTCCATCTCCATCTCCATCTCCATCTCCATCTCCATCTCCATCTCCATCTCCATCTCCATCTCCATCTCCATCTCCATCTCCATCTCCATCTCCATCTCCATCTCCATCTCCATCTCCATCTCCATCTCCATCTCCATCTCCATCTCCATCTCCATCTCCATCTCCATCTCCATCTCCATCTCCATCTCCATCTCCATCTCCATCTCCATCTCCATCTCCATCTCCATCTCCATCTCCATCTCCATCTCCATCTCCATCTCCATCTCCATCTCCATCTCCATCTCCATCTCCATCTCCATCTCCATCTCCATCTCCATCTCCATCTCCATCTCCATCTCCATCTCCATCTCCATCTCCATCTCCATCTCCATCTCCATCTCCATCTCCATCTCCATCTCCATCTCCATCTCCATCTCCATCTCCATCTCCATCTCCATCTCCATCTCCATCTCCATCTCCATCTCCATCTCCATCTCCATCTCCATCTCCATCTCCATCTTCATCTCCATCTCCATCTCCATCTCCATCTTCATCTTCATCTTCATCTTCATCTTCATCTTTATCATCTTTATCATCTTTATCTTTAATTTAATCTGTATCTACTAATAGAGCAAATTGTACATTTTCGTCAAGTTTGCTCTACGAGTTTTACGGAGAGCAATTTTTTTTTGGTTCTGGCACTTTGCCGACCGCTGCCGCGGTACGCTCGCTTCGCTCGCTCGGCTCGCGCGCTGTTGTGGTCGCAGTTCTAACATAACCTAACCCATTAATGTATCTATCCATTTGCCATTTTCTAATTGAACTTTTGGTTTAAGTTTTTTTAATGTGGGGGCTTTTGAATTTGCTTTTTTCTGATATGAAGTACACGTATTATTAAATATAATTCCTTGGACTGGATTTTTTTACCGTTTTCGAGGTTTCGGCGTGGTAATACAACCTTTTTAAACCCCTACGAAAAAAGAGGGGTGTTATAAGCTTAACGTGTGTATCTGTGTATCTGTGTATCCGTCTGTGGCATCGTAGCTCCCAAACGGATGGACCAATTTGAGTGCGGTTTTTTTTATCGAAAGACTTCAGTCGAGATGGTTCTTAGCTATGTTTGGTGGAAATAGGACCTGTAGTTTCCAAGATATTCAGCTTTAATTGTAACAAGTGACAAGATCTCAGCCAATATTGAAGCTAATAATTCCAAATATTGGCTAAATGTTAAGTTTTATTAACAGCTAGTTGTTAATGGATCTCGGCCAATGTTGAAGCCTAGAATTCAACATTAGGGTTAAATGTTATGTTTTATTAGCATTTTTCATATCACTCACTAAATAAAGATCTCATGATAACCATCATCTAGTTTGTGAAAGGATCTCGGCCAAGAATTTCAAATAAATAAATAAATAAATAAATATTAAAGGACAATCATACACAAATCGACCTAGTCCAAAACTAAGCAAAGCTTGTACTATGGGTACTAGACGACGATATACATAATATATAAATACATATTATATAGATAACATCCATGACCCAAGAACAAATATTTTGCACAAATATTTGGCCCGGCCGGGATTCGAACCCGGGACCGCCGACTCAGTAGGCAGGTGTCTACAAACCGAGCCAAACGCGTCGTTGTTGGTTAAATGTTAAGTTTTATTAGCATTTTCTATATCCCTCACTAACTGAGGGTCTCAAGATGACCAGCTACTTAGTTTGTCATCAACAATTTAGTAAAATTTTGAGTGTACAATAATTTGGTACCATGGAGCTGAAGATGGCCGTAGGAACTCCTAAACAGCACAAGATAAACCCATGGTGTTTGGGCTCGTCTGATTGTTCTTGATTAGCAATTAACATTTGTGTAAGAAAGAACAATCGGTAATAAAACAGAGTCTCAAAAAAACTTTTTTCCTTTAGGCGAGACAGGTCATCCTCGTTTTGAGTCAGTTTCGAGCAAGGTCATGTTCTCGGTTCGTCACCTTCTCGGCAGATTATCTTCGCTTCCTGACAATTTCTAAGGACGTCATGATCTCAGCTAATCTGTTTCTTAGTAGGTCAACTTCGTTTCGTGTAAATTTTGAGGAACGTCATGTTCTCAGCAGGTCATCTTCGTTTCGTGTCAATTTTGAGGGACGTCATTTTTTCCGCTGGTCACCTTCTTGCAACGCATATGGAAGGAGTTAAGGCGACGTTCATGTCTGGCGTAAGACGTCCAGGTTTCAGCACCATACAAGAGTTTGTTCAGAATGCACGTTTGATACACGATCATTTTGGTCTTCCTAGTTAGATGTTTGTTTTTCCACACTCTTGTATTTAGCTTCCCGAACATCGTTGCTGCTCTCCCAATTCGGACATCAACCTCCGCATCAAGTGAGAGATTGCTCGACACTGATGAACCAAGGTAGCAGAACTTGTCGACTGACTCCAGCGGTGCGCCATCCACCAGGACTGCCGGTGTTTCCGCACACCCTTGCGCCATCACAACAGTTTTCCTGGTGGTAGCGACGACGCCGACGCATCAACGTAAACCGGACCGCCGCGGAGAGCGCGGCCTGGAGTACCGTTAACCGACTGCGGCGGCGGGCGACCACTTCCCCTCGCGCCTTGCTTTGCGCTCGCACGACTTTTTGTACGCGCCGCGATCCGCGACTATTGTTATATTTATTATCAATACATAGTGATTACAGTCCGCTACGTTTTACTTGTAGTCTAGATCTCCCTTAGTATTAATTAGGGCACTAGACGCAACATATATGGTCCTTAAGCTCGCCGAAATAAGCGACCAATTTCTATGCGGACTCGCGGAGTGTAATTTCAACTAAACATCGCATCCATTGTGAAGTACTCGTCGGCCATCAAGACAGTTCCTGAGCACGACGAGATTCTGGGTGCTGATCATCACAGCGCATCACGAGCATCATCTGGCGCCTGTCTTCAGTGGATTTCGGGTTCGGTCGCTTATGCAGAAATCATCGAGCAACACTCGTCTTCAAGTTTTCAAGCAACGACCGTCCCATCTACACAAGCAGCATAGCAACGGGCGAACATAAAGCGAGAACGAAGTGATCAGTGCAAATTACGTAATCCTTACTGGAATATCCCTAAAAGTATCTACAAAGAACGACAGAATTTAAAATCATCGGATAATCGGATATACTGGAAAGGAAACAGTGAGACCTTTCCAATTATTTTTTTTACAATTTTAATAATTTCAAATTATAATAATTACTACAATTCATTTTAAAATCATATTTTAATTTCAATGATATACACATCATAACTATTTCCTTGCGAAAACGTAAGAAAATAGCATTATTATTGTGTTTTTATCAAATTTATTACACATACACATCATAATTATTTACTTACGAAACCGTAAGAAAATACTATTATACAGGGTGTAACCGACGGTGTACCGAAAACTGAAACCATGGCTTCAGACCATTATTCTGGGCTGGAAAATCGTGGAAATTTCTTTGAGAAAATTCACAAATTTTCCTCGCGAGTTTTCACTTTTTCTTTATTTTTCCGTTAATCGAACTCTACCGGTAACAATTTTTCATGAAAAATCGCATGAAACTAGCATTTTTCGCAAAACACACAATGTATCACAAACAGTATTATGTAAGCTTTACGGTACAACACAGGCGCGTGGAGTGGGACAGATAACGCCAGGCCAGTGCGCTCGCGCAGGCCGCTGCGGTCGGACGCATGTTTCATGTTTACCTACCCGCACATTTTATTTGCTTTACTTGCTTGAATGAAAATAATCTTGTTAGACTGTTTTAATTTATCGGTCAGTTGTTTTTGGTGTTAGGTAATACACTTAGTTGTGATCTGTGGTTGCGTTGTTTTTATGGTTGCATTCATTCGTGTCATTCGCCGCGCATTGGCGTAACGTAACGATATGTTTTGCTACGCGTGAGTGGAGCGGGGAGCGCCTAAACCGTCGATGCTTGCCGCGTGCTCCCCTCCCCGCGCGTCTGCACCCGAGAGAATTGGACGCAATACATTGCGCGTCGAGTTTTATAATTTATTTTGGAAAATCTTATCCTTGAGTTTTCCGAGAAAATGAACAATCGTTTTCAGTTCGTGATTATGGTCTAAAACTACGGTTTTCGTTTTCGGTACGCTGTCGGTTACACCCTGTATATGTGTTTAAGATAGCTTCATTGTTAAGTAAACACCATATACATTATACATGTCTACTTACGAAGTCTCGATCTATTTTATCTACAAATTTTAATCTCTTCATTTTATATTCTGTTTACAAAACTTTTCATCATTTATTTTACCAATCAATTCGAATAAAATACAATTACAATTTTAATATCAACAATTATTTATACACATAATCCGTATTTATAAAATAATCTTTTTTTTTACCTTTTATAATCAAAAATCATCAACCAATTATTTACATACAATAAGTAAAAATATTACCTCGCAATTATGAGCTGCGAAATAGTATTGATAAATATTTGGATCGGCGTCATATTTAATGATATCCTCGATAGTATGATGATATCAAGGCAAGTCATGGTAAATTGCGGTTCGTTGTCTAAGGCAATATATGTATTGTAGTGTTTTGATAAGGCATACACAGTTGTGATCCGCTGGTGGATATAGACGCTCGTGGTACACGGTCTTTTTATAATGCTATAAACAGGGTGAGTTTGATGTGAATACTTTTTAGATTTCGATTGATTTATACCTCGAATGAAAGCAATTTACATGCACTACAACTTTATTAGGTACATAATTATAATTTTTGTCGTGATTTGTCGGATTGTTTATTGTTAGAAGTTCAATTCGGCAAAACCACATCATGCTTACTAAGATTCGAAAATATGGACATTTTCATAAAAATAAATGGCGCTTCTACACGATAATATGAAGAAAAGACGGTTCTGTATAGTTGCGCCTTTTCATCTTAGTAAAATCACCATTTAAATCACAATAAGTCAGGCGCAAGTGTCAGTACCGTCTTTTCTACGTAGTAAAGTTAAGCGTGCGGGGTAAAGGGGGCTCGCGGTTGGATATCAATTCAATCAGATGCGTCCAGGCAGTTGAAGGAAATTTTAAGGTTTTCATTAAATTATCATCATACAATTAAGACTTAAACTCCTGTCGGTGTAGCTGATATAGTATGTATACTCTAACAGGGTGTTTTTCAACCCACGCCATAATGCGGTTCTTTAGAGGTACTAGTACTACTTTACTGTCATGGAGCCAGGTTCGCCATTGACGGACACGTCAAGGAGGACATCAATAAATATACATAAATATATTAGTTTGCTTTTCTTTAAATTTAAAGGGTTGTCGTATTAAAATATAGGTACATTTTCTTCAAAGGAGACAGGTACAATCATTAAAAAAAACGGCCATATAGAAAAGGCATACATAAGCTAAAATCAGTTGCTTCAAATAGCTTTGACGTTTTCGGAAAAAAAATACACTTGTACTTTTTATTAAAACCAATAAAAAGTCGTTGCGAGAATTCCGTTTTGACATTTATAAAGCGGTAAAACTAAAACTTATTTGTAGGTAACGTAACTAAAAAAAAAGCAATTGCCGACTTCCTTCACTTCAACAATAATGTAATATTAGGGCTGGTCAAAAATCAAAAATCAAAATGCGTTACAGACGTATCTGCTTTTTTCTTTTTAAGTAGGTCGATGTTTTACTTACAACCTACGTTAAAAAGCAGTTAATGGCTCGTATATGCGTCCTTGTTATTTCGTTAAATAAAATGCGCTATGCGTATTGTTACTAAGTAAAAAAGAAGTTTTAATAAATTACTACGCTGAAAAGACGTTTCTAGCCAGACACGTCTTTTTACTGTAGTATAAAAGTATTTATTTGTATTTTTTTTACTAAGAGAAAAGATAAAATATCATTTCTTTATTATTAAATGTTATCCAAATTGGATTTTGCATATCAATCCCTATAGCTCAAATGCTTCTACACGTTTTTGCATTAAAAAAGTATCACATTTTTTATATTCTTTCACGCAGCGAATTTTTTAATTTCAAATTTACAAAATATTTTTTTTCTCCGTTTTCAAGTTTATGTAGAAGCGCCCTTTTTCGATATGACGGCAGTATTCATTGTAAAGGCACATTTCGTAGAAATTTATTTCTTTCTTTTTATAGGTGGTCATGAGGGGGTTTTTAAAATTTTTAATTTTATTTTTATATTCAATATAGTTTTAATTGAAAGTGCTTATAAGGCCTCCGTATTATGAATTTTCCAAATTTTTTTGACCCGTGGTTGAAAAGTTAGAGGGGGGGGACGCTATTTTTGGATTTCTGGAGCGAATATTTACAAAACTGTTGACTATCAAAAAATTATGTTTGAAGACCCATATTATTTTTAAAAGACTTATTCAACGACACCCCACCCACTAGTGTTGGAACAAAAAAAAAACATCGCCTCTTTAGGTGTACGTTAGGTACCCGGAAAAAAAGTTTTTTTCTTATTAGTATTTGTTTTACCGTTTTGTCGACGTGATACATACACATACATACACATACTCATACCAAATTTCAGCTTTCTAGTACTAGGTAATGATGACATACAGATGGTAATGGCGAAACTATAAGGGTTCCTAGTTGACTACGGAACCCTAATGATAAGATATACACGCAATAAGGGACCAACTTAAACACAGTATTTGTTTTGATCGGGATATAATGTGATCAGGATTGAATTTAGGATGTAGAGTTTTGATCGTTGTATTTATAATAGAAGTGGCAGTTTATTGGGTAAATATTAAACTCTAGGTTAAAAAATATTATCGGAGATAGTTGATACATCGCTCATATCTCAAAATAAACTCAAGTTTAGATAACATTTTTCTAGTTTCGAGTGGTTTAGATAAGGTTTTTACTATGTATTGTTAAATTATATATGTTTTTAATTAATCTAATAGAAATTTTCCACATATTGTTTATTTGTTATTATTACAAGAAGTACATAGTTGTTAACACTATAATATCCCGTTAAATGTTGCAGTACCCAACACAGGTTTTCATAACGGAAAGTGTAAAATGTATCATCTTGTATTTTACTAATAAACTGTAAAATTAGCGCCCAGGATTTCTCTTTTCATAGCGACTTGTATTGACTTGTACTTCTGCTCCACAGACCATGATACTTTTCATATGGTTAGCGGCAGCAATCGCAGCAGTATACTTCTACTGCCGGCAGATTTACTCTCGGTTTAAGGAATATGGAATCAAGCATAAGGAACCTGTCCCATTACTGGGAAACATGGGCTCTATCGTTCTCCGCCAAAAACATACAGTTGAGTTTCTGTCGGAATTATATGCTGAATATCCAGAAGAAAGGTTTGTTTCAATACTTTGACACTTCATTGTATTATTGATGTACTTAGCATGATTTTGTAGCTAGAAAATCAGCCCAGAAATTGGCCCTCAGCGGCCGTCATTAAAAAATGAAGGCCGCTGAGGCCGCCGAAGCAAAAAGTTCAACGTGATTGAAATTGCGACTCGTACTACTCACGAAGTTGACCAAAGTTGGGCGAATATGATAGTGTGGAGAGGCACTTTGCGGCGGAACCCATACTTTAGCCAACTTCGCCTCGGCGAACTTCGGCCAACTTCGGCCAACTCAGCGAATAGTGTGGAGCAGCGTAAGAAAATTCAGTATGGTATTGACTGACGATATTGTAGGGATTGCGAGACGCCCTTAGATTCGGGTCAAGATTGGGAATTGTGAAGATCGTTAACCTGTTTTTGACCTTAAATTTGTTTAGACTGGGAACCAAGGTGTGTGAGCCGCATCGCTGCATTTGTGGAGTTATGGTGGAGGAAAATGGACACCATGGCTTAAGTTGCCAGAGATGTGCAGGGCGCTTTTCGCGCCATCATTCTATTAACGAAATTGTCCGCTGAGCCATGGTGTCCGTTAACATCCCCTGTGTGTTGGAGCCCCCTGGTTTGTCTCGAACGGATGGCAAAAGACCGGACGGACTTACGTTGGTTCCATGGCAGCGAGGGCGTTGTCTTTTATGGGATGCAACGTGCGTTAGCACTTTTGCTCCGTCCCATTTGAGGCAAACCGCGAGGTTGGCGGGTTCAGCGGCGGAAACAGCCGCTAAGATGAAACACGCCAAGTATGCAGCCTTAGAGTCGATGTACGATTTCGTACCGGTCGCTGTGGAAACGGCTGGACCTTGGGGTAGTGAGGCTCGCGATTTTTTTAGGGATTTGGGGCGGCGATTGAGAGAGAGGGGCAACGATCCTCGCTCTGGGTCATGGTTGGTTCAGCAAGTCTCCATTGCCATTCAGCGGGGCAATGCTGCTAGCGTAATGGGGACTTTTGGACCGAATATGTCCCTGAGAGGGGATTTGATAGATTAAGTTTTCCTTGACGAGGCATGTTGCGGTTTTATTTTATGTCATTTGATTCTGACGAAGCTTGTTGCGGATATACATTGTGGATTGCATGCATTATTTTTAAATTGACGAAGCATGTAGTGGATTTTTTTTTTGTTCATAGGTGTCGGTTTTATTATCAATATAAATTTGTTTAGTTGCAAAATCTTTTTCAACAGGTTTGTTGTCAGATTCGAATTTACGAAACCAATAATAGTAATTAAAGACCTGGAATTGGTGAAGAACATAGCTATCAAAGACTATGAGCATTTCCTGGACCATGGAATATCTGTTCTTAAAGATATTGACCCGCTGTTTACAAGATCTTTGTTTGCCCTAAAAGGTATGGAACGTCCGATTTCACGAGTTTGTCTAAATTTAATGTTGATCTAACTTTATATATCCAGAACTACATCTAGAACTAGAACAGCATCTACATAGGTTCTATATTTTAAGAGCCTATTCGTATTTTATTCAAGCGTATTGTAAAAAAACATTGGGCAAGTGCGAGTCCGACTCGCGCATGAAGGGTTCCGGACCATAAAACAAGTATTTTGTATGGGAGCCCCCTTAAATATTTATTTTATTTTATATTTAATATTTGTTGTTATAGCGGCAATAGAAATACATCATCTTTGAAAATATCAACTGTGTAGCTATCACCGTTCTTGAAATACAGCCTGGTGACAGACTGACGGACGGACGGACAGCGAAGTCTCAGTAATAGGGTCCCGTTTTTACCCTTTGGGTACGGAACCCTAAAAATGTAGGTTTTCATTTTCAAATTTAAATTTTCCATTTGCAGGTCAAGAATGGAAGGACATGCGGTCGAATTTGAGCCCGGCTTTCACAAGTTCCAAGATAAGGAACATGGTACCATTTATAGTAGAGGTGGGAGACCAGATGATGGCCTCTCTGAAGAAGCAAATCAAGGAATCCGGAAGTTAGTATCTTGAAGATATGCTGAGAAACACATATTGCGATAACGCTCCGAACGAGATATTTCTTGACTATTTTATTGATATCATTTTTTATTTTTTTATTTATTTATTAAAGTGTAAAGCTAAAAACATAAACAATTTCCTGCAAAACGGTTTGTACTGTTTGTCTGCAGGTATGAGTCTCTATATAATATTTCTACAATAGTTATTGCTAAACACTTGAGTGACACTTTGTATAGACAACTTTATCACTCAAGTGTCAGCAATAGGTGCTTTTTTAAGTTCTTTTTAAATCAGAGCGGCGTCAGCGTCTCAATCCAGCTACTTACAGATAGAGTTGTCGTATGTTATTTCTTACATTGTAATCTTCGTTCTTACATCGTTTTATCAGCTAGCTAAAAAAGGAATGTAAAAATTTAGGAGACTGAAAAATCTTGCGAAATAAATATAGATTTTGCCGACAAGGTAAAACAGTTTTCATTACACATTTACATGGAATTTTGAGTGTAAACATACCATTAAATTACATTTAAATAAAACAATTTAAACGGATTATATCGCGCATTATAATTATTTGAGGACGTTTCAGTACCTTTACAGATACCGTTGTCAAAGGTTGACTGAGAAAAACACAATTTTTCTCTGTCAAAGTTACATTTGTGCAGACTACCCATTTTATAAATATTAATTTAAAATAAAGGTGTTTATACATGCCAGATGGGCCTTATGTCTATAGACAGTTACACATGTGCCAGATCTACCAGCGGTTCACTATAAGGATTATTGAGGAGAAAGAACCGCCAAAGAAAACTCCCAGATTGCCTTATTTATTACTATGAAATACTTTTAAACTGTATATAATGTTATTAGTTTTATCTTATTTTAGAGCTGTGCTCACGACGCAAACATCGCATTTTTGATTTAGGTTATGCCTCTAGAATTGACGTGACACTGACAGCGCTTGTGTGCGTTCAGGATCACGCATCCTAAACGCGATTAGCGCTCGTGCGTGCAGCTCTCCGTGGCGCCACCTATGGTCCCACCAGAAGATCAGCGCTGGCTCTCGAGCTAGCATCTTGCTGAGGTGGGACCTTTTCGTGGCACAGCCATAAAAATAGTTGCTATTTGTTGTATTTTATCTTCTTATAATTTCTGTCACACCTTTTATGTAAATATGTTTTATGTCTCGTCACGAATAAATGTATTTCTTTCTTTCTTTTCTTTAAACAAAAAACTCTACATATACTACTTTTAACACTAAATTTGTTTTACACCGTTCGAGGCCCAAGGTTTCCAGTCTTGTGTCTTGCTTGATCCTTGATAAGATGTACAAATGGATCCCAAGCCGGTGGTAATGACAAACCATCTTCTCTATTGAAATTGGGATATTTTTTGTTCAATAGCCTCACGCAACATTCTGGGAAAATGTCGTTTCTCTCTGGCAAGGATTGCCAGTATAAGGATTGACGGTATCTGTAAAGGTACTGAAACGTCAGGGAGACTCAAATAGTTAATATACGCGATATAATCCGTTTAAATTGTTTTATTTAAATGTGTGACAGTCGCGGAATCCGAAGAAAATACCACAAATTATATAAAGAATACTGCGACCTTAGTTTTTCATTGGGTATCAGAAATCAGATCTTTCCTACTTACTTTTTCAGAAGACTATATCGACATAGACAGCAAGGACATCGCCACCCGATACACTAATGACGTTATAGCATCATGTGCGTTTGGTTTACGTGTGGACTCGCATTCCGATCGGGACAATGAATTCTATAAAATGGGCTACATAACTTCTAGCGCTACGTTCCGGCAGATTTGGATATTCTTTGGACATTCAGTGATGCCCCGTATAATGAAGGTTCGAGAAAGAATTTTAAATATCAAATACCATTTCATCTATATCATCTTGACTATCGTCGTTATTATTTCAAACACAAGATAACCTCTGCTTTACTTTTTCCCAAGTTTCTGAGGTTGAACCATTTAGGTACAGCAAGCAATAGAAGTTGCTTCGCAACGTGCTCACGGTTATATGCACACGGATTCTATTCTTAGAGGGTTGTATGGATCATTGTCATCAGTGTGTTATTCTGCTTAGCTACTTTTGTTGACTGCACTCAAGGAGAACGCTTCCTAATTTACCATAAATCCAGGTTAACTTATAATAAAATTCAAATTTTTTTCAATAAATTATTTTTTGCTGTTTTTCTAGTTCTTAGGAATAACTTTGTTCGCCAAGAGCACGAGAGATTTCTTTCAAAGTTTGGTGAAGGGAACGATGAACGACCGTGAAGAACGCAACATCCTGCGACAGGATATGATCCATCTACTTATGGAGGCTAAGAAAGGTACCTACTTTACATTTGATTAAAATGGATAAATGATTGGTTACATCTATACTATTTCTAGTTGATATGAATGCGACGAAGGGGCTAAAATCGATATTCAAATTTGAAGAAGAAAAAATATTAATACGTGAAGCATATATAGTAGTTGAAGATATTGTTCTGTCGTACCAGGTCAACTCACCTACGATGAAAAAACTGTCAAAGATGATGATGCTGGTTTTGCGACTGTTGAAGAATCCGATGTTGGAAAGAAGACCATAACCAGAGGTAGGTGCATATTTGCTTTAATCGTCAAATAATCATGTTCATCATTGTATATTAGAACTTGTAGGTTTAAGGTGGATACCCATTATACCGTATCATGCTATGACCGTAATATGAAAGTATCAGGCACGGAATGTAACGCGACACGGACCGCTATGCCCACTACAACGTGCCCATCATTTCATATCCGTGCATAACGAGTTTAGTGACCGTAGTCACCGCGTATCATCCCCGTAGCATAAGCGAGTTTAGTGACCGTAGTGTCCGCGTATCATCCCCTTAGCATAAGCGTTCATACCCGGCGTTACAGTTCTATGTAGTTTCATCTGTGTTTTTGTGTGAACCAGACTATCTGGAAGAGCAATCGAATACTTTTGACAAGAAAACTATTCCTATACTTACCTATACTTTTACAATGCCTATTAGAAAATTTACCATGAGGGAATTAGTAATGATAGCCCTTATCTTAGACTAGGAAGATCAAGAAAACAACAGAGGACCACGACGATACTGGGTTCACGCCTCTTTGAAAAAAAGAAAAGTCGAAGGAGAATATTGGACATTATTTAAACACCTAGTGGATGACGAAGAAAAATTTTATATCTAGTTTCGTATGACGCAATTTCAATTTAATGAATTATTAAAAAAAAATTAAGATATTATCACAAGAAGAAACACCACATTTAGAAAAAGTCTTACATCAAGTGAAAAGCTAGCAGTGTGTTTGCGGTAAGTAAAATACTAATTAATAATAATGGTATTACAGGTGTAGTAAAATATCTCATTTTGCACCCTTGTGACACAATCTAAGTATAATTTGGCTTATTAAAGGTTAGGATGAAAAATAATCAACTTCTTTTATTTTTGTACTGATTTTAACAAATTTACAGCTTATTAGCCGAAAATAATCTACCACATTTTACTACACAAACACTAGTAATCTTGAGTATCATCATTCCAGACAGAATTTTTCGACAGGCTAGTCGGCTCACTCCAGTACGGACTTGTTGGCATTGGCGTATCAGTACTTGTCGGTAGTGTCGTACCCGAACTTGGGGACGGATTGGAGGAGTATGGAGATGAGCTAGGTGGAGCAAGGTGTTGCAGTTCCATTTCAGACACTAACGAAAATATTTTATTTTTCGCTAGTGCTTGTCGGGTAGAAATATGACAACGCGTTTATTACGTGCTTAGAACGGTCACCATACGCGGTTATAACCGTTTGGCCGCCTGCACGCACCGTTCTAGCACCGTTGCGTGCCATTCACGGAGCGTTTCGACACCGGCAAAATATCCTCGCCGACAATATTTGACGGTCCGTGCATGGCACGCGGCGGGTATGATTGGTGACGGAACGGGCTAGTATGCATAGCCTCATACTCTTAGCATGATACGGTATAATGGGTATCCACCTTTAGACGAAGACTAGGTATATCGGAGACAGAGTGACGTTAAAACAAAAATGCTGGAAAGCGGTTCTCGTCTCCAGATGAGACAGACGTTAGGAGGATGATGATTAGAGATATGTATACTACTAATCTTCGAACCGCATTATGGTTTAAGGCATTTTCGGTCGTTATTTTATCGAGGCACCAATGGCACCATCTACTAATAATTAAGTGAAGCTTGTTTCTCTTAATTTTTCTAACTTTTTGATAAGTTCGCCTTTGTACTCATCTATTAATTGTATGAACATACTTCTATAATATAATGATGTTTATTTGTAGCCTGGACGGATAATGACCTAACTGCTCAAGCCCTCATCTTCTTTCTTGCTGGCTTCGAAACCGTCTCCACAGCCATGGCGTTCATCTTGTACGAACTGGCTCTAAATCCTGATGTGCAAGACAAACTAGCACGAGAGATAAGAGAATATGAGAAGAAGACTGGCGGCAAATTTGACTACAACTCTATTCAGGCCATGAAGTATCTGGACATGGTAGTTTCGGGTAAGAGCAAGAAAATTTACTGGGACAATCGAGTTGAAATAAACTAGCGCAAGAAAAGTAGAGGAAAAATTATTAACAATGATGACATTTAATGACGCAGTTGGCGTAGTGGTAGTGCAGCTGCCTACTGAGCCGGTGGTCCTGGGTTCGAATCCCAGCAAGGGAAAATATTTGTATGATGAACTCGAATATTTTGCTCTTGGGTAATGGATGTTCTTTATGTCTTTAAGTATATATTTATTATAAGTTTGTATATATTTATTATAAGTTTGTATAATAACCGATATCATCAACTCCTCGCTGCATAATGGTGACTTTCCTTCTCTCTGGCGTCGTGCGTTCTTTATTCCTTTACCTAAAATTGCTAATTTCCCACATCACTTAGTAACTTTAGGCCAATTTAAATTCTGCCTTTTTTATCAAAAATTGCTGAAGCGGTGGCTCACAAGGTCACAAGCAACTTTCTAGCTTTATACACTCTTTTAAACTGTTGAGCCCCTTTCAGTCTGGTTTTCGTCCCAGCCATAGTACTTGTACTGCACTTCTCAAAGTAACTGAAGATGTTAGGCGGGGCATGGAGGATCAATAGTCACAGTACTTGTTCTCATTGACTTTTCTAACGCTTTCAATACTGTTGACCATGAGATCCTTCTTGCCATGCTCAGCGATCTTAATGTGTCTTCTTCTGCTCTTGGCTGGTTTACTTCATATCTTTGTGGGCGCCAGCAGGCAGTCCGTGTAGATCGGGCTTTGTCTGATTGGTGCGACCTTGCCACTGGTGTACCTCAAGGAGGAATTCTCTCTCCTTTTTTATTTTCTCTTTTTGTAAACTTTATCACCCCTGGTCTTCGCTGTTCTTACCATCTGTATGCTGACGATTTACAACTTTACGACCAATGTAAAGTGAATGATATTACTGACACAATTAACAAATTAAACCTGGATCTCTTACACAGCCAACAATGGTCTGAGAAATTTGGTCTGTTTGTAAACCCCTCAAAGTGTAAGGCTATTATCATTGGCAGCTCTCGTCAGCTTGCTAAACTTGACCGTGATTCTGTAACTCCTGTAAATTTCAACGGAACGCCTATTCCTTTTAGTTCTAGTGTTAAGGACTTAGGTGTTCACTTAGATAGCACACTGAGCTGGAGGGTGCAGGTAGGTGAAATTAGCCGGAAAGTCATTGGATCGCTTCATGCTCTCAACAAACTGAAAAAAATCTTGCCTATCAAAACTAAGGTATTGCTTGTAAATGCACTATTACTACCCATAATTGATTATGGTGATGTTTGTTATCCGGACTTAAATGAGGATCTTCTTGATAAGTTGGATCGACTTAATAATTGTTAATAATTGTATTTGCTTTATTTTCTGTCTCCGTAAATATGATCACGTTTCTTCTTACCGCTCTCAGCTTGGCTGGTTTCCCATCCGTCAACGACGCAATATTCGTATGCTCTGCACTCTCTTTTCAATACTCAATGATCCACAAGCTCCTGAATACCTGAAAACCTTTTTCTGCTATGTTGAATCCACTCGTAACCGTAATTTTCGCTCTTCCGGCAATCTTGCCCTTTCTATTCCTCTTCACCGTACTGGTTTCATGTCTAATTCTTTCTCATTGCAAGTGGCTCGCCTCTGGAACGGTCTTCCTCTCACAATCAAACAGGCTCCGAGTAAGTTGGCATTTAAAAGGGCCGTGCGAAGTTTCTTTGCTGGCAGAACTGAAGTCTCATAGTATATCTGCTTTGTTTGTTTCATCGTCGTATATATTTATGTATGTATCTATTTATATATATGTATATTATATATATGTATGTATCTAGTATGAGTAGTTCAATTATATGTAATTATGTTGTTTGATGCACCGCCTACAATTTCTCTGCTTTGCCCTAAGGTTGACTGGTAGAGAATGCCTCATGGCATTAAGTCCGCCTTTTGTACGTTAAGTTTTTCTTTTGTGCAATAAAGTTTAAATAAATACAACCACGATATCGTGATCTAGTGCCCATTATACAAGCCTAATAGAGCCTTACTTTAGGACTAGTTCAATCTGTGTGAGGTTACCCGATGTTTTTTTTTTATGACTTTAGATAAACACCAAAATTATCTTGTCGCGATAGTGACGGCTTATTGGTTATGTACGTACGCGGCTGCATTCGTAACTAGATGGGCCTGTCAAATAATAAAATCATGAAGAAATAAAATATTTGTATTTTATTTCTTCAAGCCGTGTTTGGATGGCGAAACTGCCTTTGACGAGAAAATGGTTTTCCTTTTGCTCGGATAATTATCTTTATATACCTCGTAATTTCATAAAATATCAGCCCCAAAATCGTCGTGGTTTTTGAGATAATTAAAAAAAAGGAATAGAAGAATAGAATAGAAGAAAAAATACCATGAAATTTTATATTAAAGTAAAAAAAAGATTTTTATTATTTCAAAAAAAAATTTTTTTTTACTTGCAAGGTGGCGACACCTACCAATATTAGATATTTTATAAAGCATTTAATTCTCTACCACATATATTTTTTTCAAAAAATTTCACTTGGTCAACAGGTTGACATAGACTATCTCAATTACTTTTATTGAAACCTACGTACGCAGTAAAGGGAAAGCTATGTATTTACTTACGCAGCTATGAGATGTTACAAATATGCTTTTGGCTTGTGTTTAAACGCCTACCAAATATGTTGATAAATTAATTCCAATAAATTCTTAATGCTTGCCAAAACGAATGAATGCTCACCAAATAGAGTATCACAAACTATTGTATAAATAAAGCTAATATTTATTTTTCTTACATGCTATAAAAATATGTGAACACCGTTAAAGTTAATTTCCGACCAAATAATCTATATTATTGTTAAATGGATGTCACCAATATTATATATTATTACTTCCATTTTAGTCATTTTTGCTGAGGCAAAAAACTAACTGCTGACCATGAAATTTTTTGTTATACCAAACATATTACTACGTACCCCAAACACAAGTAACTTGTTTATCACTTTATGCATTCAATTAATATATGATATATAGTACCTACTTGAATAAATATTCGCTACTATTTAAATGCTCACCAAAATGGCTTTTATACCCTAAAATTAATAAATAAATATTGAGGTTTAAATTACGGGTAGTATTTAAACGCACATCAAAAAAAAACCTTTTTCTATGCAAAAATAATCAAAATTTATATCAAAATTACTGATTGCACAGCAAATATTGCACTCAATATGTTACTAAATATACTACAATTTATATTTGTGGCGTGCATCTATTTATTTAAAAGTAAAGCATATTTAAGTAATGCATAGCTAATAATGACTACCGCACATTATGGAGCGTTTTAGGGATATAAAAAAAAAAACTAACCTAACCCAGCCGAGTCGGATCTGCTCTGAAAGGTGATCAGGATTGGATGGTTACCTAGCTGAAACGCTAATTTTTTTCAAAAACTGTTTATTTTTCAGAATAAATATGAAACAAACCTAACCTAACCTACTACTGGGTTCTTAAAAAAGATGAAAGTAATGTCGTGCTGATGTGTATTTTCTAATTATCTGCAGTACAATTTTTGCTAGGCATTTATTTTATTTGCTGTGCAATAATAATTTTAGATTGACAGTAATATATTTTGACTAAAGGTTAGATAATTTGATTACACTAAAGCAAAATAGACTGCAATTTTTGGTAATAGTTTTGATGTTTTATGAAAACAATATTTGGTGAGCAAAAAATCCATTTTGGGAAGCAAAAAGATATACGGACTCAACATAAAATTATTCTGGTATATTAATTTTGGAATACAAAATGATTTAGTTTAGGGAGCTCTGTATAGAGTGGGTTTAATATATATGGAGGCAATTCATTTTATTTGGAATTTAGTTTTAGGGTATAAAAGCCATTTTGGTGAGCGTTTAAATTGTAGCGTATGCTTTTTTCAACCTGTTGATCCAAGTGAATTTTTTTGAAAAAAATATATGTGGTAGAGAATTAAATGCTTTATAAAATATCTAATATTGGTAGGTGACGCCACCTTGCAAGTAAAACAATTTTTTTTTTTTGAAATATTAAAAATCCTTTTTTTTTACTTTAATATAAAATTTCATGGTATTTTTTTTTTAAATAGACCTATATTATCTACATAATTTATACAAATTTCAAAAAAATCGGGCCACTACTTTAGTAGATAAAAAATAAAAACAATTTTCTTTTTTTTTATTATCTCAAAAACCACGACGATTTTGGGGCTGATATTTGGTGAAATTACAACGTATATAAAGATAATTATCCGAGCAAAAGGAAAACCATTTCCTCGTCAAAGGCAGTTTCGCCATCCAAACACGGCTATACCCTTTAAACAATGACAATCTTTTTTCATTCCTTCTATGTTACATTTTTTACCTCGACGTGCTTCAGCCAAAAACAGAATTCTACCAAAATAATTGTATTTTCAACACGAATTGTATTTTCAAAATATTTGTATTTTGGGTTTTAGAAGGGTTACGACGCTGGCCACCTTTTATAGCGACTGATAGAATTTGCATCAAGGACTACAATTTAGGACCACCCAATGGAAAAAGTACTAGAAACTATGTAGTAAGTATAGGACAATATACGTATTTGTAATATCATATTACGTAATGACAATGTTTCAGTATGTAATAACTTAATATTCTATTGTACCTATTCTACAACACATCTACTAGTTTTCGTTTTAACAAACCAGCCAGACCGCTTATTAGCCACGTGGGCCCCTTCGAGACCATGAACGTAACGTCACGTTCCAAACGTCGAGGTAATTAAATAAACACTTTTTGAACGTTATTAAGTGCCGTTTTCCCCTTATTAGCTGTCACATACAAATTACTGTATATATGTTCTTCTTACCACATATTCACTGGCCCATTCTTGGGCTATTTAGCTGATTTCGTTTTTTCAGCCATGATATAATGGATCTCTAATAAAATTTCCAGATGAAAGCTGGTGATAATGTGAACATTCCGATCGCGGCATTCCATTACGATCCGCAGTATTTTCCGGATCCCCTGAAGTTCGACCCTGAGCGCTTCGCCGAAGAGAATAAGCACAAGATTCAACCACATACTTACATGCCCTTTGGCGTGGGTCCAAGAAACTGCATCGGTAAGATTGACAAATCTTCTGGACAGATTTTAATCCAGTTAGAATGATAGTTAGATAGCGACGACGCGGTTGGCGCAGTTTGCAGACCCCTGCCTACTGAGGCGGCGGTCCCGGGTTCGAATCCTGGTCGGGGCTAATAAATGTGTGATGAACTCGAATATTTTGTTCTTGGGTCATGGATGATATCTATATTATGTATTTATATATATTATGTATATCGTCGTCTAGTACCTACCCATAGTACAAGCTTTGCTTAGTTTGGGACTAGGTTGATTTACTGTGTATGATTGTCCCATAATATTTAATTAATTTATTTATAGTTGCATTTGTCACTACCCATTCATTTCATTAAAGTGACGAGTAACTTTATTAAAATCCACGTGAATTTAAATAATGTTACTATCATTTTGATGCAAATGGCCCAACGATGAAATACAATACTGATTTTCAATACAATCTTAGAATTTTATAATAGTATCCATGTGAAAAAAAAACTCATCTTTCATAATCATAATACTTAAGTTACGAAAAATATTTCAAGCTCTATAAAAAGGTTGGAAACGCCAAAGTACCTGTAGTTACTTATTACCTTCTGGAAGTCAACTTACGTCCTTTTAATAATATATTGAAATTTTGCGATAACTCAAAAACGGCTCGGTCGATTTTGTTCAATATAGTTTTCATTGAAAGTTCTTATAAGGCCTCATTTTCATGAATTAATACATAAATTTTTGACCCGTGGTTGAAAAGTTAGAGGGGGGGACGCAATTTTTTTATTTTCGGAGCGAATATTTACAAAACTGCTGTTGACTTTATCAAAAAATTATGTTTGTAGACCCCTATTATTTTCAAAAAAACTATTTAACGACACCCAACACACTAGTAATGAAACAAAAAAAAATCACCCCCACTTTAGGTGTTCGAGAGCATTCGAGAGGTACCCGAAAAAAAGTTTTTTTTTTAGTTTTTATTTTACCGTTTTGTCGGCGTGATACATACTCATTACTCATACCAAATTTCAGCTTTCTAGTACTAATGATCACGGAGCTAAGCCGCGGACGGACAGACGGACAGACGGACAGACAGACAGACAGACAGACGGACATGGCGAAACTATAAGGGTTCCTAGTTGACTACGGAACCCTAATACCTCTTGCGATAGTGTAGCTTAAAAAATATTTTTTCCATACATGGACGGAACACCGTAATGCCCATGGTTAATGTCTACTTCTACCATAGAAAGCACTTCTCGTCTTTAGCTAATTATTACAAATTTAAATTTTTGTATAAATTATTTTGTATAAATTAAGATAGTACCTTCGTTCTTCAGGTTCTCGGTTCGCATTATGCGAGATAAAGGTGATGGTCTACCAGCTGCTACTGCATATGGAGGTGACGCCATGCGAGAAGACAACAATCCCTGCCCAATTGTCCAGAGGCACCTTTGGAATAAGGTTAAAGGGTGGCCACCATCTACGAATGAAATTGAGGAATTAAATGTGTTTCATAGAATACAGCTTTGATTTTTTTCAACACTTAAAGATCCAGTCCACATTCCCTAATCATCTAGGGTCTAATAATAATGCTCAAATACAGGCTCATTTCAAGAAAAAGCTAGGTGCAAAAGTACCTATTGGTAACGTTTAAAGGTTCAATGCTGTCACTGTTTTTTTAAAACAAAATGTGGTTTATTTCATAGGGACCAAGTGACGGTTATACCTACTTTTAAATGATAAATTGATAAGTAATATAATTGTTATTTTGCAAATATGTGATTTAAAAGTGATCATACAATGATGACGTAATTTCGCAAAAGGTTTATATGGCGGTAGTAGTAGGTGCTAATGTTTCTGACCCTAAATCCATTAGCCACTCCAAAGAAATTATTTACACTAAAACAAATGAGGAATAGGAAACTAGGACGCGTGTATAAGTGTCGCCATCAGATATATGGTAGCGGTGGAGGTCCTCAAATATTTCGGAGCAGCATTAAATTTCAAAATATTCGTTACGCTAGATGGGGGCTATAATATCGGACCATATAGTTTGTCTTAAATTTAAGAGCAGCGACTTTTCAATAAATTCGTAACATACAATCAGGCAAAGATATCGGAACGGACAGATCGACAAAGGTATCGAAGCAGACAGGATGATCATAAATATCGGAACATTTATGGAAAATATACCTTAAGTCTGTGACATATAGTTTAAATTTCAATTTGTTACTATATTGACCTTTAAGTTGTCAAAAAATATTTTGACAACTTTATTGTGGATGATATGGTAAGTAATAAAGTGAGTTTTTAGATACACGAGAAGTTTTCAAGCAGCATCATACTCGAAAACTGCATAAATTCAACCTGCCAGACTTTGATAGGTATTCATATGACTAATTTTATGAACAAGGTCTGCCCTTCTGGACTGGGTATTCTTTTTATAGTAAATATTTTATTTTTAACCGACTTCAAAAAAAGGAGGGGGGTTTCAATTCGGTTTTATATTTTTTTTATTCATGTTTGTTACCTCAGAACTCCGTCATTTATGAGTCGATTTGGAAAATTCTTTTTAGGTTCATGAATAGACATCTGAAGGTTGGTCCCATAAAATTTTGGTGAAGATCTGATTAAGAGATCCATGAGGAATCGAAGGAATTCCTAAAATGTTATTGGCAATCAAACGTTTTTCATATATTTTCTAAAACTATTTAAGTATTTGCATATGGTAGTCATCATCTTCCAATGCTGAGCTGATGATGGAAGGTACAACTCCTTAACGGTGAGGAGTTAGGAGATAATTCAAACGAGATGCATGCCTTCAAGACGCCATAAGTACCAACCTACCTATTTTATATGAATCACTAAAAAGAAAAAATTATAACAAAAAATAACCGACTTCATTAAAACTAAAAAGCCAAAAATAACCCGTTCAAGATTACATTTGACTCATCCTTTGAAGTCGGTGTCAAACCCCACGTTAAATAATACATAAATATAATAATTGAGTGGTTTGGGACCGACGTCAAAGGGTGAGTCAAATGTAATCTGTACCTACTTGAACGGGTTATTTTTGGCTTTTTAGTTTTAATGAAGTCGGTTCTTTTTTTGATAAATTTTTTATATTTTTTAAAATTAGCTTTAAGCCATTGTACATATATAATTGTCCTTTATTTTAAATTTATCTATAGTTTTTCCTATTGTAATATATATTTTATGTGTTCATTTCAAAATAAACTATTGTCACATTTTATAAACTAGCTGTTCCCGCGGCTCCGCACGTGTGTAATCGGTCTGTCAGTTTTGCTTTATCACAGTTTCTTGATACCCTGGAGACAGGACTTTCCGTATAGACATGTTTAAAAAAAGTTTGCACCTCATTCCTAAGTAGCGCCGTAAGATTCAGGTGCAAACTTAACTGACTCGAGTGTAGTGGCTGGAGTGCCCTTTTATTGGTAAATTGTTTATAGCCTATGGATAATATGGATTTTTACGACAGATTAATGAAGTTTTCATCAGAATCTCGCAATCAAGGATACCTTTCTTTGCAAGAAATATGTTATATATGACTGGTATGACGATAAAAATATTTAATAATTTACCCGTAGAAATACGAAACTCTGACATGCCTCAATTTAGATACAAATTACACAAATTTTGTGTGGACAAGTGTTATTATAGTGTAAATGATTATTTATTGGAATAATGAAACTATAAAAATGATTTTATAAATTAGTTATCTGTTTGTCTGTTTATCTGTCTGACGTACCGTATCCTAAAAACGGTTGGAACGTGTTCTGTTATCTATTCTAAGTAGGTATCCCCCACCAACTTTTTTTCGAATATCTTCCATGTACATACTTTCGACCCTCTTCAACTTTATCTATCTATACATATAAACGGACAAGTCCTGACTGACTGACTAACTCACTCATCAACGTAGAGCCGAAACGACTGAACCTAGGAACTTCAAATTTCTAGAATAGATCAAGTATACGAGGAAAGCAAGCACTAAGAAGGAATTTTTCAAAACTCATCCTTTAAGGGTGTCAAATCGGGGTTGAAAGTTTGTATGGAACTTACGTAATTTTTGGGTTAAAGTAATAAAATTTTGTGTATAGATTCTCGATCTAAAAACAAGAAAACTAATTTCAGGATTTTTGAAAACTCATTATTTAAAGGGGTTAAATAGGGGGTGAAAGTTTGTATGAGGAACTTGGAATTCATTTAGTGATAGTAGTAATATTTCGTGTACAGCTCTTTCTATACAAAGTAAGAAAACAAGTTTCAGCATTTTTGGAAATTCATCCCCGAAAGGGGTTAAATGCACAGTGAAACTTTGTAAGAAAAACGTGGTCTGTTTGAGTAAGGGGTGCATTCTTTTGCGTGTAGACTGATCATCAAAAACTGAAAACATGTATTTCAGCGTTTTTGAAAATTCAATCCCTAATGGGGTAAAGAGCGAGGTGAAAGTTTCTATGAAGAGCTTGGGATTCTTTGAGTAGGAGTGGTAATATTTCGTGGACAGGTTTTTATTTTCAAAATAAGAAAACATGTTTCAGCATTTTTGGAAATTCATCTCCGAAAGGGGTTAAATGGACAGTGGAACTTTCTTCAGAAACTTTTTGAGTAAGGGGCGTTCTTTTGCGTGTAGATCTTTCGTTAAAAACTGTGAATATTGATTTCAGCGTTTTTGAAAGTTCAACCCCTAATGGGGTAAAGTGGGAGGTGAAAATTTGTATTAAGAGCTTGGGATTCTTTGAGTAGGAGTGGTAATATTTCGTGTATAGGTTCTTCTATGCAAAGTAAGAAGATGAGTTTCAGCATTTTTGGAAATTCATCCCCGAAAGGGGTAAAGAGGGAGGTTAGTTTCAATGAAGACCTTGAGGTTCTTTGAGTTACATTACGTGTATAGATTCATCTATACAAAGTATAGAATTATACTATATATATATATATATAGAATATATATAAGTATAGAATTATACTTATAGTATATATTACATTCATAGTTTTAGTTCAACTGAAAAGGGATATATTTAAATGCACATCTGTATAATTTTTCAGTACACTGGGTAACTCCACTAATTAACTGAATGCATACCAGAAAAACTAATGCTGTGTAAAAAAAACAATTGATTAACTGAACATATCCTACAAAAAAAACTTAAACATCATACAAAACGAGATGACCTTTTTAACCGAATTCACACCAAAAATATGGTTCGTACATCGGATATATTTGAAAGTTTCACCAAAAATACTGACTTGCACACTAATTATCCCCGCACTGCACACTAAGATCCGACTCGGCCGGGTTAGGTTAGGTTAGTTTTTTTTTTAATATCCAGTAAAACAGTTTTGCAAATACCTTTAAAAAGTATATTGAACTAGCATTATTTAGGGTGCATAATTAGTGTGCAAGTCAGTATTTTTGGTGAAACTTTCAAATATTTTGGTCGAAAAAGGGGAATATACAGATATCAATTTAAATACATGCCAACTGAAAATACCTAAGTACCTTATAAAATTTGATTCCCTTGAGAGTATCGACGTTTGTAGTGGCATAGGTAAACAGCCGGATCTTTTTTACGTTATAACTTAGAAGTTTGGTTTTTTAACAACTTCAAAGGATTATAGTCCTGAGTATTTACATGGTTTTAATTTCCATTTTATTCAATAGACGGACAGACAACTAAGTGATCCTTTGAGGGTTGCGTTTTTCCTTTTGAGGTACGGAACCCTAACAATGCAATTTTTTTTTATACGAAGTTTTGTGACTAAATCCTATGTTTTGCATAAAGTTTTTAACCTCTTCAGGAGATAACTTTCCAAAAATGAATGCAGTTTATACACGAATGTATTCCTCACATGAACTTTCTTCTTCCCCCTTTACTCAGACAATACTCGTACATTTAAAAAAAATCTGAAAGTAGTATTGACACACGGAATATGACCAGACTTACGAAAACAATCTCATCTTTTCTCATCCAAACTTTCGCCTCCCATTTTGGAGATGAATTTCCAAAAATGATGAAACTTGTTTTCTTACTTTGTATAGAAGAAACTATACACGTAATGTAACTCAAAGAACCTCAAGGTCTTCATTGAAACTAACCTCCCTCTTTACCCCATGAGGAGTTGAATTTTTCAAAACGCTGAAATACATGTTCTTAGTTTTTGATGATCAGTGTACACACAAGATGTTGCAGCTCTTCGTCAAAAAGGCTCGATTTTCAAATAAAGTTTCACTGTCCACTTAACCCCTTTCGGGGATGAATTTCCAAAAATGCTGAAACTCATCTTCTTACTTTGCATAGAAGAACCTATACACGAAATATTACCACTCCTACTCAAAGAATCCCAAGCTCTTCATACAAATTTTCACCTCCCACTTTACCCCATTAGGGGTTGAACTTTCAAAAACGCTGAAATACATGTTTTCACTTTTTGATGATCAGTCTACACGCAAAAGAATGCACCCCTTACTCAAACAGACCACATTTTTCTTACAAAGTTTCACTGTGCATTTAACCCCTTTCGGGGATGAATTTCCAAAAATGCTGAAACTTGTTTTCCTACTTTGTATAGAAAGAGCTGTACACGAAATATTACTACTCTTACTCAATGAATTCCAAGTTCCTCATAAAACTATCACCCCCTATTTAACCCCTTTAAATAATGAGTTTTCAAAAATCCTGAAATTAGTTTTCTTGTTTTTAGATCGAAAATCTATACACAAAATTTTATTACTCTAACCCAAAAATTACGTAAGTTCCATACAAACTTTCAACCCCGATTTGACACCCTTAAAGGATGAGTTTTGAAAAATCCCTTCTTAGTGCTTGCTTTCCTCGTATATTTGATCTATTCTAGAAATTTGAAGTTCCTAGGTTCAGTAGTTTCGGCTCTACGTTGCAACGCGTTGATGAGTGAGTCAGTCAGTCAGTCAGTCAGGACTTGTCCGTTTATATTATGTATAGATGACATTTATTCGGCAACAATCGGAAATACGAATGCTCCCGAAATTACTCAATAGTGACACATTTCTGAAGTACTACTAGCATGACTGCCTACTGAGGTAATCAGGACGCGTCAACATGTCAAACATATTTTTTTTCTTTTTCTATGAAGTGAATTATGAAAGTGACGAGCGATCATTTTTTTATGCAACCTACATTTTCGTCGACAGCATGCTAGCCATTCTGTAAACAGATCGGGCGAAAAGCGATCCTGTGAACGCGTTTTTGTTGATATTCAAATAAAAATATTGTTTCATAGAATAGTTTTCGACTATATCTGTGATATATTATTGAAATTTCCGTTTAAAGCTCTTTAATTTAGTATATAACTAAATGCAATTCGATGCAATTAATTTTTTGATCCTTGACTTATTCCAGGATCACGGAACCTGGGTTGGATTTTGGTTTCTATTAACTTGCCTATAATCCGCGGAAAATCGAGACGAAACTAACGATAGGTATTCCACATCTTCGAATAACTTAAGTAGTTTCTGAGTTATAAGGGCTTGAAGTTGTTGACGCATATGTATACCTAGGACAGGCAGTCCAACTAGGTAGGTCCAATTTCGAGACGGAGGTCAATCGTCGGATCCAACTCCGCAACGTCTTTTCGTCCAAAATAGCCAGTGTGTGTTGCCAGTGATGACTGATGGCATATGGATCCGAGACGTGGTACTCCACTATAGGCCTTATGAATAAGCTCAGAGTCGCTCAACGGGCTTGGAGAGGGCTATGCTCGTGATTTCTCCACGGGACCGAATCACAAATGAGGTGATACGTAGAAGAACTATGATAATGGGAGATACGTAGAAGAAATATGGTGGTATGGATAAGCTTCTTGAAGTGGCAATTTGCAGGCCATATAGCACGTAGAAAAGATGGCCGTTGAGGCGGAAAGGGTCTCCAGCCACCAAATAGATGGACGGACGATTTTATTAAGGCTGCTGGTTGGTGGTGGATGCAGGTGGCTTCCAACTGGACTGATTGGAAATCTATGAGCGAGGACTATGTCCAGCAGTGGACATCTTGTGGCTGAAATGATGATGAGTCAGTTAAAAAAACATCTTATGTAAATGCATCAGGTTTGAAGTTTAAACCTTGCACTTCAATAGTGAAGCAACTGTCAATGACGCTGCTGAGTATCCGACGTCATCACAAGAAATTAAGCTACTTATTCTAAGTTCGCCAATTTTGACATTGAGTGGAAACAACGTTTTTATAGTTTAGTTAAGAATATCTGTCCAATTTGCGAAAGAGACAGAAATATATTTGTACTCTTTTCAAATAACATCACAACAAACCCTACTGCTATAAATTCAAATTATAGATAAACATATAATCATGATGTGTGTTTGACAGCTTGAAGTTAATAAAGTGACTTTAAATTTAAACTATGTGACACAGACTTAAGGTATATTTTTCTTAGATGTTCCGATCTTTATGATCAGCCTGCCTGCTTCGATACCTTTGTTGATCTGTCCGTTCCGATATCTTTGCCTGATTGTATGTTACGAATTTATTGAAAAGTCGCTGCTCTTAAATTTAAGACAAACTATATGGTCCGATATTATAGCCCCTATCTAGCGTAACGAATATTTTGAAATTTAATGCTGCTCCGAAATATTTGAGGACCTCCACCGCTACCATATATCTGATGGCGACTGTACATACTCACGTAATGATCTTACTAAAGCTTTCGTGTGACGTCTGTAATGATAATCATAAATGTTAAATGAGAGAGCCAAGTTCAATATCGTGTGCGACGACGTCGACTTCGCCGACAAAAGAATTGAGATCTATATGGGCGCCAAGTTCTTCGCCCTAATTTTTATTGTTACAAGGACATGCGACATACTCAATGCATTTATTTTAATATCAAGACTTGACTTGGCTAGTTTTTATATATTTGTCTAATCATTAACCTATTTTCAAGTTAGTGTATGTCCTGTTACTTATACTGTTAGCTTGATAATAATACTATGTAACTTTTATAAAATTAAAATAGTTTGTGAAAACTAGCCAGCAGTTTAAAACAAAGAAATAATTTTCTAAATCGGTTAATAAATGACGGTTCTGAGGCAAGAACCATAAATAACAATAATGAATCAAAAAATAATAAAATAATGAATCTAAGGCGTAAAAACCTTTCAAAAAAGGTGCGCCCAGACCGCCGCTTAAAATACGGTGACGGTACGGAATCGCAGTGACGCATCGTATCCGTACCGTTTTTATCGCATGCCCTCCACACCGCCGCTTAAAATACGGAGTCGGTACGGAATCGCAGTGACGCATTGTATCCATTGTATAATAATTCAGTGAATTAAGGAGTTTGACCTTACAAACGGTCCAGAAGTTTTGAATTTTTGATTATATTCTAGTTTACGTGAGGTTTGGCACCGACTTCAAAAAGTGATTCAAATGTAATCTGTACATGAACGGGTTATTTTCGGCTTTTCAGTTATTTTTAAGTAGGTTATTTTTTTATTAAAAAAAAATGCATTTTAAACACTCACTAACCATCCTAGACAACATATTATCAAAAATTCAAAACTTCTGGACCGTTTGTAAGGTCAAACTCCTTAATTCACTGAATTATTATACAATGGATACAATGCGTCACTGCGATTCCGTACCGACTCCGTATTTTAAGCGGCGGTGTGGAGGGCATGCGATAAAAACGGTACGGATACGATGCGTCACTGCGATTCCGTACCGTCACCGTATTTTAAGCGGCGGTCTGGGCGCACCTTAAAACAATGCAAAGATCGACACACAAAGCATAAGGAAAAATTCGTCAGATCTTCCTGGAGCTAGGGTAGTGAAATGGTTAATAACGCGCTGGACCGGTAATCCAGAGGTACCGGGTTCGATTCCCGGTCTCTTCCCCCAGGTAGCTCCTTTTTCAATTTTTCTTTAAGCTTTGATCTTTGTATTTAAGGCTTAATAATAATTATTATAAAAGTAAAAAAAAAAACAATGTTTTCGATTTTTATATGTGTACACACACAATTACCAAGCTGAATGCCAAATTTCACCTTTCTACGTCACCTGGAAGTAGGTTAGGTTTTTGATTACTAGTCACTAAGTCAGTCAGTCAGTGGTAAAAATGCCGTTTTTTGGACTTTAATATCTCATTAAGAGTCCGCAGCAAGGTCCGCTCAACTCCGCGTTGAGATCGCGCGCCTACGCTTTAAAATGTTGTTGTTTCACCTAGAGGAAGACAGGGCGCTAGCAGTAAAGCGAGAGCGCGCTAGGAGCAAAGAGTATGTAATCACTACGTTTTAAGAGACGGGAGTGCCATACAAAAAGCGTGAACTCGCATTAGTATGAAACGGGGGCGAAACATACTGCCAATATGAAGCCGCAAACGATATCAGGGTCAGTGTCAACTCATGACATAATGCCAACATCAAGAACAAAATAGGGATGTCACATGTTACACAAATTATCGAATTATCGATATCGATATCGGTATTTAAAAAAAATGGTTCAGGCGGGGTTCGCATTCGCACCCGCGTCTCCAACGGCTTTCCGGTAATTTAAATCATTCAATATTTCGCTTCAATGTAAACATTTGGTTTACTTTAGGTTACTGACTTCATAAAAAAAAACAAGTGTGCAAATAATTTTATTTCGTTCAAACTTTGCTTGGCTTGCTGATAAACATAGACGAAAAAAGCCGTTTCATCACTCCAGTCTGTGCTCCAGGTTGGAAGTTCTGCAACACAAATAATACAGGGTAAACAGAAAATTACAGAGTAAAAATGAATCTGTTTGTCCAGATGAAACCGTACCATTCATAGTCCATTCAAGATTTTTCGTAAAATATTTCTGTGACCATAATCTAACTCAAACTGGCATAAAAAGTAGTGATAATAATGTCTTATCCTCTCATCTGAGACGGCTTTAACAGCTGTATTCAAGTGCACACTTTTGTATAAGTACACATACCAATAGGCTTTTGCTTGAAGAAAGATATTCCGTGTTTACCCAGGTATTTTTCACTTCAAATGAAAATTATCGATAAAACTTACATACAGCACTATTGTTTACATACGTATAAGGGTATGTATTATTTTACCCGAAATACCAAGTTTTCAATGAAACTTACGATTAACATGGTTATAACACGCAGTAATTAAGTATATTTTTTACTTACCGATCTTCGAACGGTGGAAATCTTGCCATGAATAGTCTTTTTTGACCGTCCATTCGACACGTTTTCATTCTGCATATTTCGCACTTTTTCCTTTTCAATCCACTCATTTTTGCAATTGTGATTGTCTTGTGTACCTTCTAGACGACCACTACACCCAAAGAATGCAAATTATTAGATTATTTGTGAAATTTGAATTATTTGAAAAGATCGCAGAACCTTGACAGAAGTGACAGACTACACAACAAAATAGAAACGTCATCTAACATGGCATGGCGGACAAAAATGGCGGCTGAAGTACAACCCGCCTAAATTCGATTGTCGCCAATTATCTAATGCTTTGTAGGTTTCAACGTTCTTTCAAACTTAGGTAAAAAATTCACCTCCGTTTCATACAGCCGTTGTCGATCGTTTTTTACCTTGAGAGTTGCGCGGGGCTGGCTAGGAGTAGCTATGATAAGGGCGGTGCTTACCGCCGCCCCCCCGGACCGTTCCCCGCGCTAGAGTAATTCGCTGCAGTTTCGCAACAATTTTTTGTAATTTATTTTAAGGTTTTCGTAGTTACGCTCTCATTTTAAAACTACGAGATCAATTTTGATAAATCTTTTTTCTTATCAAACTGCATAGTTTAATCGACACCGGAAATAGGTTTTGACTTCAATCTAAACTATATTTTGGTCGTAGTATGCCGCCAAACTGAACAACTTTCTGGGGTCTAAAAATGCAAAACTTGTACTCGCTCTATTTTCTTTCTATTAACATTTCAAGAGTCATAAACTAGTTTTAGCCCTAGATATATCTTATCTCATTATATTTAGAGAATTTCATGATAATGTGACATGTTATATTAAAATAAGGACGTAACTACGTTTGTATGAAGAATCGAGCTTGCTGCGGACTCTTAACTATTTGACCTATATTAATGAAATTTCAAGTTCTAGTTGTTCTAAAGGATCTTATTACAAAAGCTAAATTTCATGTTTTTATGTTCAATAGATTTGGGGTTATTGAGGGGTCAAAAGTGGCTCCAAACGGTTCGTGTAATAGTTTTCCCCAGGAACTGGCGAGCTGCTGTTCGCCAGTTCCTGGGGAAAACTTGGCTTGACACGCTGCCGCGTGTCTAGATTAAAAACAGCTTTTAGTCACGTAAAAAAATTACAGGAACGGTCCAACATGTTCAGAACTGATATGGAGCTCTTCATCAGGGACAGACAACCGTATAACTTCGCACTCAGCAAATGACTGAATAGAGCCGGAGCGGTGAATTGTGGGACGAAGACGGAGTATCAACAGAATTAAGGACTTATTTTGCCTTCCATGATCTATACATGAAGGGTTCATGTTTGGATTTTCAGTTTACTTTTGAAGGCGTTTTTTGTATTTATATAATTATAAAAAATATATCTGTCTGATCTGTGCAGAGTGGCTGGCAAAAGCTGGATGAGAGTAGCCGAGGATCGCTTACAATGGCGTGCAGTTGGAGAGGCCTATGTCCAGCAGTGGACAAGAATAGGCTGATGATGATGATGATGATGATGATGATGATGAAAAAATATATGAATACAAAAAACGAAAAAAAAAATGTGATTAAAATAAAATGCTTCGCTACCTAAAGGCTGGTCTGGAAGAGATCGCTATTAGCAATATAACCGCCTGTTGTTTACTCTTATCCCTGTGTATTAGAGGTGTGTAATAAGGTGAAATTGTATTGTATTGTAAAATGCATACTACTCAGGGGAAATCGGGGAGGTCTTTATTGTATGCACATCGTTTAAATTATGCCCTAAATCTCAACCGTTAAGGAGATCCCTTCCATCATCAGTTCAGTATCATGAGACGATGATTGAACTGAAAATATATGAAAATTGTTAGTTCTTATAAAATTTGAAGGTTGCTATCGATTGCCATGGGATCTCATCACTAGGTGACAGTGTACTTATACTCTTTGAAAACTAAAAAGGGTTTGGTCCAGAATTGACGAAAAAATCGATGAACATACATACAACAATACATTGAGTCAGGACATAAAAACTTTTTAAGAAGTTACCGACCGTTTTTGGGAATTCAAATTGCCCTTCAAAGCCCTCCGGCAGGCGCACAGATTGACAAATCTAGGCCCATCTTCGTACCTCTCATATCATAATTATGGTAAGTACGTACATCTCTACAGGCAAGTGTCACAATTTTATAAATAAGGGCACTATACTCGATCTGGGAACATAAACATTTTCAATGTTAATAACCGGGTCATTGTTAGATTTGGCTTCGAGTCTCCGGTGGACATTTGCGAAATTAAGGATTCCAGGGCCAAATTTTCTGTTTTAATGACTGTGAGAATAAACAACGTTCCCTCTTCTATAATCCGATGTAATAGCAACATAACCAAGATTCATGCAAGCTCTTAACTTTGGACCACCGGAGGGACGAATTTTGTTTTTTGAATTGACAATGAGCCAACCCTAAAGCTTATCTTATAATATGTAGAAACTTACTCCATTCCGCTCCTAGAACATTATGAGTACTCGACAATGACGACATAATAAACTTTGAACTGGATCAGACAGACTCAGTTGCACATCGACTTTAGTTTCAACCGCACGTGTTATATTATTTTGTTTTTGTTTACTCGCTGTTGGATTGGACGCCCTCTGTGTCATATGTTTTTTTTGAAATGCTTATTGCGCATTAGCCATACCCTAGGATGTGCGTTTTTACACGCACGATCCCCAATCCCCATTGCTTTACAGCAAGTGTGAAGACTGCGAGAGAGATGGCGCCGTTCTAAATATTTGTATAGAATCTTTTTATCGATTCTATACACATAAAAAAATATAGAATCGATAAAAAGATTCTATACAAATATCGTATCGGATGTTTAGATGTCTGGTTTCTTTCGCATTTCTCAACCGATTCTTATGAAATTTTGTGAGTAGGTCTGATAAGTTTTTGGAATTGTTCTCCAATGGCCTATATGTGTTGAAAAACGTTAAAAAAGTGTTTTTTTTCTCCACAGATCATGATATTCTACACCTGGCTTGCAGCCGTAGTGGCGGCGGTGCACCTGTACTGCCGGCGGGCTTACTTCCCGGTTCAGCAAGTTTGGAGTGAAGAACATGAGGCCAGTGCCCCTGCTGGGGAACATGAGCTCCATCCTACTCCGCAAACGACATTCCAAGGAGTACATGGAAGATCTGTACAACGAGTTTCCAGAAGAAAGGTTAGTATTTATTTTTATTGATCGGTTATAGCATGATACAGTATTATTGGCTTCATCGCCCTAATTCCATTATATCTCTAATATATCGAAGATCTTTGTCAACCCCAATTCAAATGCAAATTCAAATCTTTTATTTCGAATTATTGCAATCCATATAATTGTTAGTAACACACAAACTTATAGATCTATGTTAACGACAATAACAACAAAAACTTATACATACTGGCGGCGGCGTGGTGCGGCGACTGGCGGCGGTGCGTGCAGCCGCACACAGCGCGTGAGCAGCGGCGAGTCGCATCGCTGCGCCAACGCTTTTACAATGCTGTTTGAGCTGTAGAGAGCGCTATTCAGTAACGACACACTCCGCTTTCTAATTATAGCACAAAGCCATAGGTGTGCGCCTCGGCAAACATTGCTGACGCGCTACAGAAACGCGGCAGCCCAAACAGCACTCTAAACGCGTTGTAATATTGCACGCGGAGCATTGTATGCCCTGCTTAAAAAATGCCAACGCCAACGTGAACACGTGAAGTTTGCGCCTCATTTATATGCAACGTCATATATTATATCAGACGGGACTGAGTAGGGACGGGAAATAACACATTATGAAGTGGACAGTAGGGAGCAAGATAGCACAGGAGCAGCCATATAAATTGTCACTGATTGAGCTAACGTCACCTAACGAACCGAAATAAAATTCACAGTATACAATTACCTACTCGATTGAAGGTATGTTCACAAAAACTACATAACTAAAAAGAGAGACGATAACGGTAGAAATGTTAGTTAATTTAGGAATTATCTTCTTTTATAGACAAACGCTTTACTTAATGCTTCTTTTTAACGAATTTTCATTTCATAGAGTCACGCAACGTGCAATGGAAAGGGCAATGCTCGGAGTTTCTTTGCGCGATAGAATCAGAAATGAGGATATCCGCAGAAGAACCAAGGTAACCGACATAGTGCACAGGATTGCCCGGTTGAAGTGGCAATGGGCAGGCCATGTAGCCCGGAGAACGGATGGCCGTTGGGGCAGCATAGTCCTAGAGTGGCGACCACGTATAGGAAAGCGCAGCGTGGGTCGGCCCCCGACTAGATGGACGGATGACCTCGTGAGGGTAGCGGGGAATCATTGGATGCGGTCTGCACAGGATCGCATTTTGTGGCGAGTCATGGGGGAGGCCTATGTTCAGCAGTGGACGTCTGTGGCTGATAGATAGATAGATAGACTAGTCCATTAGTGCAGACGCCGGGAAATAAGGGCTTGCCGGCTTAGTAGGTATAGACCTTTTCACAGCTAAGGCGTGTATAGTGCTTTTCTCGAACACATGCATTCAAAAAAACATAATTCAGCTGTTTAGCGTTTATGAACACAGACGCCATGTTTAATAAAAAATACTTCCCGGCTTAGGCCTTCAATTTTGTATGAAATTTCTGTACTCTCGTATTGTTCCGCCCGAAACGTGACACTTCAAAGCCTGTTTTAACGCACGTTATGATGATATTTCATTGCATGTTTGAGAAAAAAAACCGTAAGTCATACAATTTTCAGAAATCCTGGAATTGTCAACGACTTTCGATGAAATTTTTTGCATATAAACAAGAGTAAAACCGAAAATGTACCTAATTATGTTGTTTTTGTAAACGTTTTATGTAAAATTGAAATGCGCATGCGTGCAAAAGAGACCTGAAATCGAACCCGGTACTGGTCTAACGTGTCAACGACTCCACCACCCGAACGCCATATTTTTATTTTATGTATAACTTTGTAGTTCACAGTGCCTTAGTTTAATTACTGTAATACTGTGTAACTAATTTGAATAAATAAATAAATAAATCGGTTGCTGTTAAATGTGATATTTATAGGTACATTTACTGCTTCATCTTCAGGTTTGTCGGCAACTTCCAGTTCGTCAAGCCGTTTTTGTTGCTTAGAGATATCGAAATCATAAAAAAAGTCATTGTTAAGAACTTCGAGTACTCGACCATTGCACGCTGATCAGTGATGAGGTTGATCCGTTATTTGGAAGAAACCTATTGTCTTTAAAAGGTACGTTTGTATCCCTTAGCATCCTCACCAACGTTTCAACATAAACCAGTTTTAACATAAATGTTATTGCTTTAAGTAAGTATAAATTACGAAATAAATACTCACAGTTGAGTTACTTTCGGCTTTCTTCTCAACAGCGGTCGCCGCTTGGGAAATGCCGGTAGATTCACAACCTGACTTGTAAAAGTGCCCTTGTAGCCTGCTTACTGAATAAATTATTGATTCCATTTCATGTAGTTGTGAGCGAGTAAAGAGAGCATTCAGATGGGCAATGCTTGAACTGACTGCTTCCAAGATAATCTCATAGTACCTACCGGTACCTATAATACGGTATGTTATCACTCAGAATGAGATTCGGGTTTTAGTAAGAAACTTCGTAAAATGGCGGTGACACGCGAATTTTATTCTGCGGTCTCGTTTTCCTAATAACTGACAAAACATTCAAAGAATAACTGATGATGGAAGGGATCTCCTTAACGGTTGAGATTTAGGGCATAATTTAAACGATGTGCATACAATAAAGACCTCCCCGATTTCCCCTGAGTAGTATGCATTTTACAATACAATACAATTTCACCTTATTACACACCTCTAATACACAGGGATAAGAGTAAACGACAGGCGGTTATATTGCTTAATAGCGATCTCTTCCAGACCAGCCTTCAGGTAGCGAAGCATTTTATTTCAATCACAATTTTTTCGTTTTTTGTATTCATATATTTTTTATATATAAATACAAAAAACGCCTTCAAAAGTAAACTGAAAATCCAAACATGAACCCTTCATGTATAGATTATGGAAGGCAAAATAAGTCCTTAATTCTGTTGATAATCCGTCTTCGTCCCACAATTCACCGCTCCGGCTCTATTCAGTCATTTGCTGAGTGCGAAGTTATACGGTTGTCTGTCCCTGATGAAGAGCTCCATATCAGTTCTGAACATGTTGGGCCGTTCCTGTAATTTTTTTTACGTGACTAAAAGCTGTTTTTAATCTAGACACGCGGCAGCGTGTCAAGCCAAGTTTTCACCAGGAACTGGCGAACAGCAGCTCGCCAGTTCCTGGGGAAAACTATTACACGAACCGTTTGGAGCCACTTTTGACCCCTCAATAACTCCAAATCTATTGAACATAAAAACATGAAATTTGGCTTACCTATGTATTATGATCCTTTAGAACAACTAGAACTTGAAATTTCATAAATATACCTAGGTCAAATAGTTATTGAGATATTAAAGTCCAAAAAACGGCATTTTTACCACTGACTGACTGACTTAGTGACTAGTAATCAAAAACCTAACCTACTTTCAGGTGACGTAGAAAGGTGAAATTTGGCGTTCAGCTTGGTAACTATGTGTGTACACATATAAAAATCGAAAACATTGTTTTTTTTTACTTTTATAATAATTATTATTAAGCCTTAAATACAAAGATCAAAGCTTAAAGAAAAATTGAAAAAGGAGCTACCTGGGGGAAGAGACCGGGAATCGAACCCGGTAGGTACCTCTGGATTGCAGGTCCAGCGCGTTAACCATTTCGATACCCTAGCTCCAGGAAGATCTGACGAATTTTTCCCTATGCTTTGTGTGTCGATCTTTGCATTGTTTTATTTGAAAGGTTTTTACACCTTAGATTCATTATTTTATTATTTTTGATTCATTATTATTATTTATGCTTCTTGCCTCAGAACTCCGTCATTTATTAACCGATTTGGAAAATTATTTCTTTGTTTTAAACTGCTGGCTAGTTTTCTCAAACTAATTTAATTTTATAAAAGTTACATAGTATTATTACCAAGCTAACAGTATAAGTAACAGGACATACACTAACTTGGGTACTTACCTTTACGAAAACTTAAGTTAATGATTAGACAAATATATATGTAAAAAAAACCGGCCAAGTGCGAGTCGGACTCGAGCACCGAGGGTTCCGTACAAACACTTTCCATCCCTAAGTGGTTAAGTTAAGTTTGCACCTGGTATGTATAGCGCCCCATATAAATTAGGTGCAAAGTTAGGTATTAAAAAAAAAAATATGGTTTTCGTAATTATTCCTTTATCTATGCTATAAGACGTTGCTTCGTACCAAATTTCAAGATTCTGAGTTCACGGGAAGCACCCTGTAGGTTTTGATTCCCTTGCAAGTGTCGAAAATTTGCGGCATAAACGGCTGTATAGGTATTAAAAAAAAAATTTATGGTTTTCGTAATTATTCCTTTATCTATGCTATAAGACGTTGCTTCGTACCAAATTTCAAGATTCTGAGTTCACGGGAAGCACCCTGTAGGTTTTGATTCCCTTGCAAGTGTCGAAAATTTGCGGCATAAACGGCTGTATCTTTTGATTGCGTTGGCTTAGAAGTTTGATTTTTTCACAGCTTCAAGGGACAGTAGACTTGAGTAATTGATATAAATTTCAGCTTCATACCTCCACGCGTTCCTGAGAAAAAGGGTCTTGACAGACGGACAGACGGACAACAAAGTGATCCTATAAGGGTTCCGTTTTTTCCTTTTGAGGTACGGAACCCTAAAAACTAGCCAAGTCAAGGATATTGAATTACACCCCAAGTAAAATAAATACATTGAGTATGTCGCATGTCCTTGTAACAAAAAAATTTAGGGCGAAGAACTTGGCGCCCATATAGATCTCAATTCTTTTGTCGGTGAAGTCGACGTCGTTGCACACGATATTGAACTTGGCTCTCTCATTTAACATATATGATTATCATTACAGAGGTCACACGAAAGCTTTAATAAGATCATTACGTGAGTATGTACTTATACACGCGTCCTAGTTTCCTATTCCTCATTTGTTTTAGTGTAAATAATTTCTTTGGAGTGGCTAATGGATTTAGGGTCAGAAACATTAGCACCTACTACTACCGCCATATACACCTTTTGCGAAATTACGTCATCATTGTATGATCACTTTTAAATCTCATATTTGCAAAAGAACAATTATACTATCAATTTATCATTTAAAAGTAGGTATAACCGTCACTTGGTCCCTATGAAATAAACCACATTTTGTTTTAAAAAAAACAGTGAAGTACCTAGCATTGAACCTTTAAACGCTACAAATAGGTACTTTTAAACCTAGCTTTTTCTTGAAATGAGCCTGTATTTGAGCATTATTATTAGAACCTAGATGATTAGGGAATGTAGACTGGATCTTTAATTGTTGAAAAAAATCAAAGCTGTATTCTATGAAACACATTTAATTCCTCAATTTCATTCGTAGATGGTGGCCACCCTTTAACCTTAGATTAATGGTGCCTCTGGACAATTGGGCAGGGATTGTTGTCTTCTCGCATGGCGTCACCTCCATATGCAGTAGCAGCTGGTAGACCATCACCTTTATCTCGCATAATGCGAACCGAGAACCTGAAAAACGAAGATACTATCTTAATTTATACATAATAATTTATATAAAAATCTAAATTTGTAACAATTAGCTAAAGACGAGAAGACTTTCTTTGGAGAAGTAGACATTAACCATGGACATTACAGTGTTCCGTACATGTATGGAAAAAATATTTTTTGAGCTACACTATCGCAAGAGGTATCAATTTTGCTATATTTACACACATTACGAAAAAGGTAAAAAAACTAAAATTACGTATCATCTGAGGGATCTACCTAAGTGCTAAGTTTTGAAATTTTACTATTTTACAGGAATAAGTAATATGCCTAAAACTGTACACGAATATTTGTAAACGCTTTTTTTATCAAAGTTTTAAAATTAGCCAAAAAGAAAAAAAAAACTAAAATAATTCAATGGCCCGATAATTTTTTTTTCTTTTTATTTTAAGTTGTACAGCTTTCTTTACATCTATACTCGTATTAAATTAGAATTATTAATTTTAAATGTTCAATTCAGGGGGCCAGTTTTTTTTTATATTATATAAAATCATCAAACATCGGTAGAGCCCTAAAGATTTACGTTTCTTTTTTCTCGTAACCTATGATTAATTTCCATTTTTTTTAACGGTCTCGCAAAAAAAAATAAATCGGGACACCCTATAGGACATGCGCAATATCAGAGGGAGGAAGATCTGGATCAACGTAATAAAGTTGCCTCTAACCAGTTGATGATATAACTCAAGAACCAGATGACGAAGCTGCTAACCTCTCATTTTAACAATAGGCTAGTAGACCCATTTTTGAAATATATTTGTTGTATTTTATTATTAACCATTATATTTTGAAATATTGGTTAATAATGCTTAATAATTTTACTAGCTCTGAAAAAGTCTTGTATTTTGGTGAAAGCTAGAAAGCTAAATTTTGCCTTCCCGCTCACTCCAATATAAGTATATTGTCAATGTTGACAGGAGATCGAGAGGGACGGCACTATTCAAAGTCGTCGGAGTAGACCTTCAGTTTTCTTTACGGGACCGATGACGTCACTATCATAAGTGAAAATGGCGGACAGCGTTTTAAGCATTTCAAAATACAGATTAAAAACCATATTTTCTAATTAAACTTTTTCAGCCATCTTTCACTTTAATGAATTGAAAAATATATATTTAAGCATTAAATACAAAGATCAAAGCTTAAAGAAAAATTGAAAAAGGAGCTACCTGGGGAAAGAGACCGGGAATCGAACCCGGTACCTCTGGATTGCTGGTCCAGCGCGTTAACCATTTCGCTACCCTAGCTCCAGGAAGATCTGACGAATTTTTCCTTATGCTTTGTGTGTCGATCTTTGCATTGTTTTATTTGAAAGGTTTTTTACACCTTAGCGACCTCTATGTGAATACGTTAATATTCACATCTTACCGCAAAGATCGACACACATAGCATAAGGAAAAATTCGTCAGATCTTCCTGGAGCTAGGGTGGCGAAATGGTTAACGCGCTGGACCGGCAATCCAGAGGTACCGGGTTCGATTCCCGGTCTCTTCCCCCAGGTAGCTCCTTTTTCTATTTTTCTTTAAGCTTTGATCTTTGTATTTAATGCTTAAATAAAAATTGTGGTGTACCTACCCACATAAAAAAATGAGACATTATATGTTTCATAAATTTATAATATTTATTTAGGTTTCCATTGCTAAATACTATACGAAATAAACATTAGTTTAATACAATTTGACAAGAGTCAACTAGCCTATTACACGCCCCTTAGCAAATGTCTGCAAATCGTTTCTGGTGGGCAATAAATTATTATTCTGTTGTATTGTTGTAATAGTACGCATAATGTCAACTGCCTAGTGTAGTTATATAATCAGGTCAACAGACAACAATACGTTTGTTGGAGTTTATCTAAATTGATTGGGCAATCAGTGTGGCGAAGTTAATTATAGAAATGTAGTTCATCAACAATAACTAGGAAGCTCGCTAATAATAATAAGGATGTAGACGAATGTTGGGGTATACCTACAATATATATGAATAAAAATTGTAACAAAAAAAGAACCGAATTAAAAAAAACTGAAAAGCCAAAAATAACCTGTTCATGTACAGATTACATTGAATCACTTTTTGAAGTCGGTGCCAAACCTCTCAATTATTACGTTGAAAAAAGATGCCGCGCATAAAGCCGTTAATGATTACATTTGGTATTTACGAGTATTTTTGTTCCATATTTATGTACTTATGTATGTATGTATGTAGGTATGTAAACACTTTATTGTTAAAACAAGAAATACATACTTATTATAGTTTACGTGAGGTTTGGCACCGACTTCAATAAGTTATTCAAATGTAATCTTTTCAGTTTTTTTGACGTCGGTTCTGTTTTGTTATTTTTTTTTGCTTTTTATTTATTGTAATAAATACTTATGGCTAGGTGATCGGGGAGGTGAGTGCCTATAAAGTTTCCTGGGATTCCATCATCAGATCCCAACTCGGTTTTAATGTGAGCACCTCAGGAGTATTCTCTTTAAAATAAAATAAAAAACGGTCCACAATTGACGGATGATCGGTGGACATACATAAAAAAAATACATACAGTAAAACATAGAACCTACTACTTTTTTGGAAGTCGGTTATAAATAGCTATAATATATTATAATATAATTATCATGAAACAAAGAAAAAATAATATTATTATTATTTGAAATAGGTATGTGACTTCAAAGGAACGCTTTATGGCCCGAAATAAATTACCATTGATTTCATAATCCTGACAATTTAACACAACAATAATTATATGAAAACTATGAACTTTAACGTACTTTTTCACAGTGAAAATGGCAAACTAGGTACTTATTGTCTCCATACAAATATTGGTACCCAACCCCCAAATGACTTCACATGTAGGAGGCCATTTGTTTGTATGAATGAATGAATGTTCAAATTTAACGGTCCTTTCTGACTTGTAGAGCACTCTAAGTTTAGTTATTTGACCTCATAATAGTCATTTGACCCCAGTAAAAATAGAATCGATTGACATCCTCAATAAAATTGTCTAAACGCCTATTACATCTAGTAGGTCATCCTTTGGTTTTTTTTCACATGGATACTGTTATAAAATTCTAAGATTGTATTGAAAATCAGTTTTGTATTTCATCGTTGGGCCATTTGCATCAAAATGATAGGAACATTATTTAAATTCACGTGGATTTTAATAAAGTTACTCGTCACTTTAATGAAATGAATGGGTAGTGACAAATGCAAATATTATGTACACAAATCAACCTAGTCCCAAACGAAGCAAAGCTTGTACTATTGATATATACTAGACGACGCGACGATATACCATAATATATATAATTACATATTATATAGATAACATCCATGACCCAAGAACAAATATTCGCGTTCATCACACATATATTAGCCCCGACCGGGATTCGAACCCGGGACCGCCGCCTCAGTAGGCAGGGGTCTGCAAACTGCGCCAACCGCGTCGTCGCTATCTAACTATCATTCTAACTGGATTAAAATCTGTCCAGAAGATTTATCAATCTTACCGATGCAGTTTCTTGGACCCACGCCAAAGGGCATGTAAGTATGTGGTTGAATCTTGTGCTTATTCTCTTCGGAGAAGCGCTCAGGGTCGAACTTCAGGGGATCCGGAAAATACTGCGGGTCGTAATGGAATGCCGCGATCGGAATCATCAGAGTATCACCAGCTTTCATCTGGAAAATTTAATAGAAATCCATTATATCATGGCTGAAAAACGAAATCAGCTAAATAGCCCAAGAATGGGCAAGTGAATATGTGGTAAGAAGACCATAATACAGTAGTTTATTATATGTGACGGCTGATAAGGAGAAAACGGCACTTAATCACGTTCAAAAAGTGTTTATTTAATTACCTCGACGTTTGGAACGTGACGTTACGTTCATGGTATCGAAGGGGCCCACGTGGCTAATAAGCGGTCTGGCTGGTTTGTTAAAACGAAAACTAGTAGATGTGTTGTAGAATAGGTACAATAGAATATTAGTTATTACATACTGAAACATTGTTATTACGTAATATCCTATGCAGTTTCTAGTGCTTATCCCATACTTACTATATAGTTTCTAGTACTTTTTCCATTGGGTGTTCCTAAGTTGTAGTCCTTGATGCAAAGTCTATCAGTCGCTATTAAAGGTGGCCAGCGTCGTAGCCCTTCTAAAACCCAAAATACAAATATTTTAAAAATCCAATTAGTGTTGGTAACATTTATCTTGGATTTTGGAAGAATTCTGTTTTTGGCTGAAGCACGTCGAGGTAAAAAATGTAACATAGAAGGAATGAAAAAAGATTGTCATTGTCTAAATTTGTATTTTATTTCTTCATGATTTTATTATTTGATAGACCTCTCTAGTTACGAATGCAGTACTTAGCCAATAAGCCTATCACTATCGTGACAAGATAATTTTGGTATTTATCTAAAGTCATAAAAAAACATCGGATAACCTCACACAAATTGAACTAGTCCCAAAGTAAGGCTCTATTAGGTTTGTATTATGGGCACTAGACCACGATATCGTTGTTGTATAAATAAACTTATATAGATAAATACATACTTAAATACATAAAGAACATCCATTACCCAAGTGCAAAATATTCGAGTTCATCATACAAATATTTTCCCTTGCTGGGATTCGAACCCAGGACCACCGGCTCAGTAGGCAGCTGCACTACCACTACGCCAACTGCGTCATTAAAAGTCATCATTGTTAATAATTTTTCCTCTTGTTCTCTTGCATTAGTTTATTTTAACTCGATTGCCCCAGTAAATTTTCTCGCTCTTACCCGAAACTACCATGTCCAGATAGTTCATGGTCTGAATAGAGTTGTAGTCAAGTTTGCCGCCAGTCTTCTTCTCATATTCTCTTATCTCTCGTGCTAGTTTGTCTTGCACATCAGGGTTTAGAGCCAGTTCGTACAAGATGAACGTCATGGCTGTGGAGACGGTTTCGAAGCCAGCAAGGAAGAAGATGAGGGCTTGAGCAGTTAGGTCATTATCCGTCCAGGCTACAAATAAATAAAATAAAATAAAATAAGCCTTTATTCTACCATAATTTACATTAAAAATCTTTAAACATGCAACAATTGGGATTTTTTTACTTATAAATTAGGTGTACCTATATTAAAAACATGGGTGTCTATCATTTCATCGAAATTTCTTACGTCGATTTTCATGTCACCGAAAACTATTCCACGAATGTCTTTTAATGTTTTTTCTAATCACATAATCATCAATTCATTGCTTTTCGAATAATCGATCAACTACTCAACGTTAATTGTTTCCAATTTGTCTCAAACCGTAGCTTAACTATTCATCGAATTTACCTTTCATAGAATAATTACTTGGTCGTAGTATGAATTTATCGAAACATGATTCACAGATGGCACGTCCCATTTATTAATACTGCCACGAAACATCATGTCCCATTTATTATTACTTCTACGAAAAATGTTTCATCGTAGTAACGTTTCGGATCATAAAAAAGATAACCTGAACCTAACCCAACCAAGTCGGATCTAGCCAAGTCGGGTTTCAGGTCATTAAAAAAAACCTAAACCTAAGCCAACCAAGTCGGATCTAGCCAAGTCGGGTTTCAGGTCATAAAAAAAATAACCTAAACCTAACCCAACCAAGTCGGATCTAGCCAAGTCGGGTTTCAGGTCATAAAAAAAAAACCTAAACCTAACCCAACCAAGTCGGATCTAGCCAAGTCGGGTTTCAGGTCATAAAAAAAATAACCTAAACCTAACCCAACCCAACCAAGTCGGATCTAGCCAAGTCGGGTTTCAGGTCATAAAAAAAAAACCTAAACCTAACCCAACCAAGTCGGATCTAGCCAAGTCGGGTTTCAGGTCATAAATCTCGATTGCCCCGCTATCCTATCACGCCCCTATGTCCACCTCTTAGACGAACTGTTCTCGGCAGCAACTCACCTGTACCAAGGCTTTGTAAAACCCTTAATAGCTGTCATGAGACGGATGTGAACTTTGACTCGACGCAGCAATTTAAAAAAACTGTTCATAAATGTTTAGGAAAAACCTTTCATAAATAAAAAGCTTAGGCCAGTAAAGAGCATAACTTACATTTAAGTATAATTACTAATTAGTGTTAAGTAGGTAATAATTTTAACTAGTTTTATAATAAAACGCATGCGGTGTTTACCTATAAGTGATTACACTTAGATAATGGCAGAAATTGTGTTACATTGTAAGTATTTAGTGTAAACAATTGTTGGTGAACCAAATAAATAAATAAAAAAATAAAAAAAAATATATAAAAAAATAACCTAAACCTAACCCAACCAAGTCGGATCTAGCCAAGTCGGATTTCAGGTCATAAAAAAAAATAACCTAAACCTAACCCAACCAAGTCGGATCTAGCCATGTCGGGTTTCAGGTCATAAAAAACAAATAACCTAAACCTAACCCAACCAAGTCGGGTTTAGAGTCATAAAAAAAAATTATGTTAAGTCCTTGAAGCGTATTATTGAGTAAGTATAGTAACACTGGTGAAATGATTTTCTATGATATAATTATTATGGGAACTGAAACTTACGTTAAACCAAAATTATAGTAAAAGCGATTCGATGAACGAATTCGTCGATAAACAAATAAAATAATGAAGTAAAATTCGATGAGTTGATTTTTGTGTAAAAGGTAATTCGAGTAAATGTACAAGCGATCTAACGAAGTTCGATGAATGATTCCTAAGTTATAATAAAATTCTGCAAATAGTGTTATAGGAAACGATAATCGATGAAACGATTTTCGGTAAAGTGATGGATTACCTAAAAATATTATATTGCATTGAATTGAATTTTGACGACGCGTTTGGCTCGGTTTGTAGACACCTGCCTACTGAGTCGGCGGTCTCGGGTTCGAATCCCGGCCGGGGCAAATATTTGTGCAAATTATTTGTTCTTGGGGCATGGATGTTATCTATATATGTATTTATATATTATGTATATCGTCGTCTAGTACCCATAGTACAAGCTTTGCTTAGTTTGGGACTAGGTCGATTTGTGTATGATTGTCCCTTAATATTTATTTATTTATTTATTTAATTTATACATAATTGTGTCTTTCAAAATATTATATTTTCTTTTTCTTTATCACAGCCAACGAAATACATTATTAATAAACATTAAAATACAATAGACAAGTGCAACTATCCATTCTGCAAATTCGTAAAATTATAAAATACAATTACTACAAATAATTATCAGATCAAATTATCTAATCTTAATTTTTTTTTTACTATATAATAATAATAATAATAATAATCCTATTTCATTCAATGTTATATTCAAGAAATACATTAAAAAATTCATTAAAAATTAAATTCTGCGAATTAACAACAATTATAGGTACCTATATAAATAAAAACCCTTAGCAATAATTATGAAACATTTCTGTAAGTATATTATAATCCTAGTATCTTAATTAATTATGGTAGTCGCCTCATTGGCGTAGGCCTCCCCCAATCGTCTCCATTTGTCTCTATCTCTTGCTAGTCTCGTCCATATGGCCCCACAGCGCTGCCTAAATTCTTCCCATCTTCCCATCGTTTCTTTGGCCTGCCTCTTTTTCTTACTCTATTTCGTGGTATCCATTCTATGACTTTCCTTGTCCATCTATTATCCTGTAGTCTACAAGTATGTCCAGCCCACTTCCATTTCAGACTTCTTATTCTCTCAATTATATCAGTTATTCTTGTCTTTTTCCTAATGACTTCGTTTTTTACTCTATCCGCTACTTTTATGCCTAGCATACTACGTTCCATTTTCCTCTGATGAACAGCTAATTTAATTTTTGTCCTTTTTTCTAAGAGACCATGTCTGGCACCCGTAAGTTACGCATGGCAATATTGCAATTTAGTATAATTTCTTTTTGGTGTTAATTTTAATGTCTTCGTTTTTCATTATTTCCCGTAGACTCCAGTATTTTTTTCATGACAGTGCGATTCTGCGGTTTATTTCGTTTTCAGTTTGCCCTACGAAGGTGATGAGTTGGCCTAAATATAATTATGTATTCATTTACATACCCAATTTCCTCTTCGTCCACATAATTATATTGTCTTCTTTGCTCCGTTTGACATATTTTTTGTTTTCGTAGTGTTCATAGACAAACCCACTTTCTTGCTTTCATTTGCTAAGTCTTGTAGCATCTCTTGTAATTGCTCGGGGTTATCTGCAAAAACGACGATGTCATCTGCAAAACGCAAATTGCTCAAGTATTCGCCATCTATTCTGAGTCCTTTTCTATCCCAGTGTAAGTTTCTAAAAATCATTTCTAATACTGAGCTGAATATTTTTGGTGAGATCGGGTCACCTTGACGAACACCTTTCGTAATAGAGAACACTCTTCCTTCTTGTTCCAGCCTAATTTTTGCTGTGAGATTTGAATATATTTCATAGAGCAACTGTATATAACATAACTATTCCTTGCTGTGATAGTGCTCTCCAGATTGCAGTATATTCTAAAGAGTCGAATGCTTTCGTAAAATCTATAAAACAGACATATACAGTGCTTCTATATTCTTCCACTTTTTCGATGACTTGTGTAAGTACCTGTATATGATCGGTCGTTGAAAATCTTTTCCTGAATCCGGCTTGTTCTCGAGGCTGATTTTCATCTAATGTATTCGATATTCTATTTAAAATTATTTTAGAAAATATTTTGTAGAGATTAGACATCAGGCTAATTGGTCTATAGTGTCCTAGTTCACCCCGGTCGCCTTTTTTGTGTAAAAGAGTTTATTTATTTATTTATTTATTTATGTATTTCCACACTTACAGCTATTATTACAGGTAACTTAGCCTAATGCAATAGCGTAACTATTTTATTTAAACATTGTATTTACACTACATTATACCATTTAACGATGTTAACTATTATACAGGCTCTCGATTATAACAGATTGTATATAGCGCACACTTTGCAAATTCACTCATAGAACATGAGAATAAGTCTATATTTTCCGAGATCACATTAAGGGTACGTATAGCGCGCGCCATCGGCGCCTCGCGGAGCAAGTTGGTGCGCCCGCGCGGCTCCCGGAGCAGGCCGGCGGCGGCGCCACACAAATCTATCCGGCACACAAAGGCTCACATGACTTAACACCTGGCTGTTGTATATTTTCCCCCTGATTAATTTAAATACGTAGGTCGCCAGACTTAGTTCTCTACGCACTCGCAGTTCATTGTACCCCACCATTCCCAAAACAAATAAGTTAGGATACAGCAATGGGTAAAAAGGATACACTCCATACTTTTTCCAATAAATATATCTGACAAATTTATTTTGAATTCGCTCCACCATCAGATGATATTTCGTTTCATGTGGATCCCAGATGACTGCATTCGTTTCCAGTTTACTTCGCACCAGCGCATTGTACAAAGCGACAACAGCTCCAGTGTTAGTAAACTCGTGGGCACGGCGAAGTACAAATCCTAGCATTCTATAGGCCTTTTTACAAATGTTTATGATGTGCCCTCGAAACCTCAGATCGGATGTAAATTGTACGCCTAGATCTTTGACCTCCGTTACTCTTTTCAACTTCGTATCGTCGATCTTATAGTCATGATGTATGGGATTGTATTTACGAGTGAAAGTAATAGTTAAACATTTTGTAACATTGAAGTAGAGCTTATTACCTTCAGCCCATTCAACAACCCGGTTTATATCGCTTTGAAGCCTGTTACAGTCGGACGAATTTCTGATAGGTAAATATAATTCTAGTTCTGTTATCCTGTTTCTATTGAGTAAGGTTCTAACATTTAAGCTGGCTACACATATGTGCCTGCAACTCTTATTTTTGCCGCTTTCATTCTCGCTATTCTTACGATTTGAGGGCCTTCGGTCTCACTTCTCCACGGTGACCAGCCGGCGTGGAGAAGATGGAGGAGGGCAACTTAGTTTTTTTGATTGTCGAGGTTCGTACTAGTAGTGGGGTTTTGAATGCTTAGTTGTGCCGGTCGTAAGTAGTTAGTTATTTTGCGCTTTTGTTTTCTTAGGAAGCTGCTTCTCTTCGCTGTTTTTAGCTACTTCGACATCATCAGGTGACTCTGACAACAGACGTTTTTTCGAATTTTTATCAATAGGAGTTCGGGTTTCAGTTGTATGAGACTTTAAAGTGATAATTTTGTCATACCTCAGTGCTCCTTTTTTCCCTGACTCCCATTGACGTATTAGATCTCCTTGTAGCTCTTTTCGTTTCTGTAAAATTGCTGGGGAGTAGTCTTCTTTTAAATATATTCCGGAATTTTCTAGCTTCTTTTTGTTCCGTAGTAGTTCTAATCCAACAAACAAAGTAAAGGTTACCACGATTGGTCTGGTCTTACCGTTGTTTTTGCCGATTCGATTTGCATTTTCAATTTCCCATATTTGACATATTAACCCCATTTAATTTTTTATAATATCTAGTATTGTTTTTATTAAGCCTTCGTAATTGGATTCTGTTTCATGCACCCAAAAAAAACAATATATTCCTCCTCCTTAATTTGTTATCTAGATAATCTATGGTTTTTTCCTGTTTATCTATTTTTTCTTCTAATTGTTTAGTTCTTGTTTCGATTTGCCCGAATTTCTCGTCTATATTTTTATTTATGGCTTTTTTTATATTATTTTCCATGTTTTTCATATCTTGCTTCACAAACTATGCTAACAAACGGGTGCTACTGAAATTTGTCTTCGGAAACTTGCGTGGAATGGAACGTAACGTCGAATTTCTGAACGTAGCTTTGTTGACGGCGGCGCTAGTTGTCTTTGTTTACGGTTAAAATGGCGCTTACCAATTCTAACCTCCAACGTTGCCGTTAACTTATTTCGATGTTTTATATTCTTTGTGCACACTTTTCACTCTTATGACTTTTATAGTAGATCTTAGTACTTGTCAGTTATTGTTGTAAAATTTAAGGCGATAACACTTGTTTCCACTTTGTTTATAATTAAATACGAGCACTGAGCAAATTTGTATGTTGAGCCCGTTGGTGTTGCTACAAATAAACATCATTATATTATTGAAGTATGTTCATAAAATTAATAGATGAGAACAAAGGCTTACTTATCAAAAAGGTAAAAAAATAAAGAGAATCAAGCTTTAGTCAATTATTAGTAGATGGTGCCTCGTTAAAATAACGACCGGATATGCCTTTAACCATAGTGCAGTCAGAAGATTAGTGGTATATAATATATCTCTAATCATCATCCTAGTTTGGAATGTTGTTAACAGAGAAACTGGTAAATCCAAAACTCGCAATTGCCAAGTCAACATTGTCAAAGAAAACGGTCAGACTATGTCAAATCATGATGTTGCCTCGGCATTCGAGGATTATTTTTCCAACATTGCAGTTGATACCACAACAAGTTTACAATCATCTGCATCTGAAGCCCATACCTTACTTTGTGCTAATTGTAAGAAATGTGATGTTAAGTTTGAATTTAGTCAAGTAGATACTGTAGATATAAATTTATGAAACATGTAATGTCTCATTTTGTTTAATGTACACCACAATTTTTATTTAAACTATGAATACAAAGATCAAAGCTTAAAGAAAAAATAAAAAAAGGAGCTACCTGGTGGAAGGGACCGGGAATCGAACCCGGTACCTCTGGATTGCCGGTCCAGCGCGTTAGCCACTTCGCTACCCTCGCTCCACGTAGACCTGACGAATTTTTCCTTATGCTTTGTGTGTCGATCTTTGCATTATTTATTTGAAAGGTTTTTTACTCCTTAGCGACCTCTATGTGAATACGTTGATATTCACATCTTACCGCACCACTTTACAGCGGGCAACGAGCAAGCGAGAGAGGGCGCTGTTAGTTTTTATAAATTTATGAAACATGTAATGTCTCATTTTGTTTAATGTGGGTACACCACAATTTTTATTTAAACTATGAATACAAAGATCAAAGCTTAAAGAAAAAAAAAAAACTTTCCACCAGGTAGCTCCTTTTTCAATTTTTCTTTAAGCTTTGATCTTTTTATTCATGGTTTAGATACTGTAGATGTTATTAAAACATTTAAATCACTCAATTTAAAGAAAACAGAGGATTTATGGGGAACATCAGTAAAAATCATTCATGATATCATAGATTCAATTTCGCCTTACCTAGCTTTGATTTACAATAGTTGCATAGCAGAGGGAGTTTTCCCAAATCTTATGAAATTTAGTAGTCATACCTCTTTTTAAATCGGGTGATTTGAGTGATCTGACCAATTTCCGTCCGATATCTATATTACCTGTTCTAAGTAAAGTTTTCGAAAAATTTATGTTGAAAGATCTATTAGGACACTTCAATAGAAATAAATTACTGTCCAGTAAACAGTTCGGTTTCACAAGGGCACGTTCCCCGACTGATGCAGCATCTGCACTTATTAAACACATTTATGACAGCTGGGAGGAATCATGTGATGCAATTGGGATCTTCTGTGACCTTTCTAAGGCATTCGACTGCGTTCATCCTGGAACACTAATTTTGAAATTAGAACATTAATATGGTCTGTCTTCAAATGCTTTAAGCCTTATGTCTTCATATCTAACTATAGTTAAGCTAGGAGTGCCACAGGGCTCTATTTTAGGTCCATTTCTATTTTTGGTTTATATAAATGACTTACCATCTATAGTAGATAATCTTTGTAATATAGTACTATTTGCTGACGATACATCATTAATTTTCAAGGTTAACCGGAAATCAACCGACTATGCGGAAATTAATTGCACACTAGATAAAGTACTTAACTGTTTTACTACTAATAATCTTCTATTAAATCCCAAGAAACCTAAATGTGTTAGATTTGCTTTACCAAATAAATGTTACGGCGGTAGATTCTACTATATTACTAAATTGTGAATGTGTGGAAATGGTGAATAATGCATTATTCTATAACATTGGACAATCATTGCAATGGAGTCCACATATGGCAGTGCTTGCAGGTAAATTAAGTTCAGCGGCGTATTACGCTGTTAGGAAAATTAGACAATTGAGTGATGTTGATACAGCTCGCTTAGTTTATCATAGTTATTTTCATAGTGTCATGTCATGGTATTCTGGTTTAGGGCAAAGCAGCTGACATTCAGACTATATTTGTGCTACAAAAAAAATTTTAACAAAAAAAAGAACCGACTTCAGTAAAACTAAAAAGCCAACAATAACCCGTTCAAGTACAGATTACATTTGACTCACCCTTCGAAGTCGATCCCAAACCACTCAGTTCTTATATTTATATATTATAGTTTACGCGAGGTTTGGCACCGACTTCGAAGGGTGAGTCAAATGTAATCTGTACTTGAACTGACTGACTGACTGACTATCTGACAGAAAAAAATGCATGGTCTGAACCAGAAACCGAGTAACTGACTCCTTAGATTGTGCCTGACTAGTTTAAGGGACACAGTTCTAATAAGAAAGCATATCAAACGTACATAAATTGTATTAAACCGTCATAGTAGGGTAGGCCACGATACTAAATCGGGATTCACTCGAGCGTCATAGAGACCTATTGCGTTGCGAAGCTTAGATGATAAAAAGAAAAAAATGTCATATAAGATATACCTTTTCATCGGTGGGGGGAGCGGTTACAGAGTTTCAAAAATGTAAAAAAAAAACTGTTGGACATACTCGAGCGCGTCAGATATTGATAGCATCCATGTCCTACACATTTTTAAAGATGTACGCATGTTAAACTGATTGTTTCCATGATAGGGTTGGTCGTACTTGAGGGTTAAAAATGAAAAAAAAAAATTTTTTCATCGGGCGCGTCAGATTTTTTAAGGGGATGTTAAGTGAACCTAAAAAAAGCTCTTATATAATAATCTGACGATTTAGATGTGACGCAAACTCGCAGTTATTATTAGAATGTGCAAAAAAAATTCGCCATTTTGAAATACTCAAGCGCGTCAGATTAAGATATATATGGTTCATATTTATGCCCTAGACGTGCTGTCTCATAATCTGACGATTATCTGGCGGGGTTCGCCTAATCTGACAATAGAAAAAATTAACAGGAACTTGTGACTCAGAGCACTCTCCAGAAACAGGAAAATGTGACTCGGAGCACTCCCCAGAAGCAGGGGCATGTGATTCGGAGCTATTCCCAGAAACTTCCGATGCACTGTCATATTCCATTATACTTTGCCGCTGTTGTAAATACTGAAAGACTCGCGGTATTTTTATTGCTATAAATAATTTATAGCACTGTGCGTGATTAACTTCATTTAATGAAGATTCTCTCGAAAGTTCAAGATTATCGTATGTTGTTCGGGATTTTCGGAGAACCGGTTCGCTCCGACTATATTCTAAAATATTTACACATTTTTGTTATGTTTCTAATGTAAATTTAATTAATTTTTGTAAAGTAGTTTTACCACAAAATACACACTTTATATTAATATCACTCATAGTACAGCTGCCGGGAAACTTTTAGAGCATAATCTTGACTGCGCAGTAGCCGATTTACGTACAAATGTACATGCGCAAATCCGCCATTTTTGTTCTAAAAGTTGCCGGCAACTATAAATATTTAATAACTTTAGTGTTGTAAACAACATGATCAGCTGTCATGGCGTCATGGCAACAGAAACCAGAGTGGAATACAGGCATCACGTAACTGAACGCATTAAACTTTACGATGAATTTTTGTTACTTTGGCTAGTGTAAATCGTCAGATTATATTTTCCGTTATCATTGATTCATTCCCTTTTAAATAAAAAAAAGATAAGCCACGCTCGAGAATGTCGAGATGAAGTTTTTTTTTAGGGTTCCGTACCCAAAGGGTAAAAACGGGACCCTATTACTGAGACTTCGCCGTCCGTCCGTCCGTCTGTCACCAGGCTGTATCTCAACAACGGTGATAGCTAGACAGTTGAAATTTTCACAGATGATGTATTTCTATTGCCGCTATAACAACAAATACTAAAAATAAAATAAAATAAATATTTAAGGGGGGCTCCCATACAACAAACTTGTTATAGATTATATATATGTATAGGTACGGAACCCTTCATGCGCGAGTCGGGCTCGCACTTGCCCAATTTTTGTTTTACAACTTTGCAGCCCTCCGCCTTTTTTAAGTCACCTTTAAATTGTCAGATTAAAAGAATATACACGTTTTAGCATGAAACTAACTCACCCTACCTTAATCTGACGCGCTCGAGAATTTCAGATAAACAATTTTTTTTTACTAATCTGATCTTTTATCCTTGATGGCCGCCCGGCCATACTTATGAGGCTCTTATTTGGTGGAAGTACTTAACTGGGTACAAGGTATCCCCCTGTATATTAATCTGCCGCGCTTTAGGTACTCCCGAAATCCCCTCTTTGGCTCTCCACCTATCATACTTTCTTGTAGTTTCTATATTTTATTCTTACACTAGTCCTCATTTATATCTTAGAAGAATACACTTTTAATATGTTTTCTTTGGGAACTAAGTATAGTTAAGTTCATATTACTGTAATAGTTAAGTACTTATCCTTTATGAAAAAATGACTGACTGTTGAGTTTCTTTCGGCATTTCTTCTCAACAGTGGTCTCCTCTTGTGAAATGCCGGTAGACTCAGACATGTAAAAGTGCCCTTGTGGCCTACTTGCAGAATAAAGTTCATTATTTCATTAACGTCTGTCTCATCTGGAGACGAGAACCGCTTTCCAGCATTTTTGTTTTAACGTCACTCTGTCTCCGATATACCTAGTCTTCGTCTAAACATACAAGTTCTAATCTACAATGATGAACATGATTATTTGACAATTAAAGCAAATATGCACCTACCTCTGGTTATGGTCTTCTTTCCAACATCGGATTCTTCAACAGTCGCAAAACCAGCATCATCATCTTTGCCAGTTTTTTCATCGTAGGTGAGTTGACCTGATACGACAGAACAATATCTTCAACTACTGTATATGCTACACTTATTTATATTTTTTCTTCTTCCAATTTGAATACCGATTGCAGCCCCTTCGTCGCATTCAGATCAACTAGAAATAGTATAGATGTGACCAATCATTTATCCATTTGAATCAAATGTAAAGTAGGTACCTTTCTTAGCCTCCATAAGTAGATGGATCATATCCTGTCGCAGGATGTTGCGTTCTTCACGGTCTTTCATCGTTCCCTTCACCAAATTTTGAAAGAAATCTCTCGTGCTCTTGGTGAATAAAGTTATTCCTAAGAACTACAAAAATAGCAAAAAATAATTTATTAAAAATCATTTTGAATGTAATTATAAGTTAACCTGGATTTAAGGTGAATTAGGAAGCGTTCTCCTTGAGTGCACAATGATCCATACAACCCTCTAAGAATAGAATCCGTGTGCATATAACCTTGAGCACGTTGCGAAGCAACTTCTATTGCTTGCTGTACCTAAATGGTTCAACCTCATAAACTTGGGAAAAAATAAAGCAGAAGTTATCTTGTGTTTGAAATAATAACGACGATAGCAAATATGTTATAGATGAAATGGTATTTTGATATTTAAAATTATTTTTCAAACCTTCATTATTAGGGGGACCACTGTATGTCCAAAGAGTATCAAAATCGGACGGAACGTAAAGTTAGAAGCTATGTAGCCCATTTTATAGAATTCATTGTCCGGGTCGGAATGCGAGTCCACACGTAAACCAAACGCGCATGATGCTATAACGTCATTAGCGTATCGGGTGGCGATGTCCTTGCTGTCTATGTCGATATAGTCTTCTGAAATAGTAAGAAGGAAACATCTGATTTCTGATACCCAATGAAAACCTAAGGTCGCAGTATTCTTTATATAGTTTATGGTATGTTTACACTCAAAATTCCATGTAAATGTGCAATGAAAACTGTTTTACCTTGTCGGCAAAATGTATATTTATTTGCAAGATTTTTCAGTCTCCTAAATTTTTACATTCCTTTGTTAGTTTGCTTACAATGTAAGAAATAACATACGACAACTCTATCTGTAAGTAGCTGGATTGAGACGCTGACGCCACTGATACCAATAAAATAGTCAAGAAATATCTCGTTTTGAGCGTTATCGCAATATGTGTATCTCAGCATATCTTCAAGATACTAACTTCCGGATTCCTTGAGTTGCTTCTTCAGAGAGGCCATCATCTGGTCTCCTACCTCCACTATAAATGGTACCATGTTCCTTATCTTGGAACTTGTGAAAGCCGGGCTCAAATTCGACCGCATGTCCTTCCATTCTTGACCTGCAAATGGAAAATTAAAATTTTAAAAAGGAAAACCTAAATTTTTAGGGTTCCGTATCCAAATGGTAAAAACGGGATCCTATTACTGAGACTTCACTGTCCGTCCGTCCGTCCGTCTGTCACCAGGCTGTATTTCAAGAACGGTGATAGCTAGACAGTTGAAATTTTCACAGATCATGATCTGCCGTTTCTTCTTTTTATCTTCCCATTTCTATTGTCGCTATAACAACAAATACTAAAATTAAAATTAAATAAATATATAGGGGGGGGCTCCCATACAACAAACTTGTTTTATGGTCCGGAACCCTTCATGCGCGAGTCGGACTCGCACTTGCCCAATGTTTTTTACAATACGCTTGAATAAAATACGAATATGCTCTAAAATATATAGACCTATGTAGATGCTGTTCTAGTTCTAGATGTAGTTCTGGATATATAAAGTTAGATCAACATTAAATTTAGACAAACTCGTGAAATCGGACGTTCCATACCTTTTAGGGCAAACAAAGACCTTGTAAACAGCGGGTCAATATCTTTACGAACAGATATTCTATGGTCCAGGAAATGCTCATAGTCTTTGATAGCTATGTTCTTCACCAATTCCAGGTCTTTAATTACTATTACTGGTTTCGTAAACTCGAATCTGACAACAAACCTGTTGAAAAAGATTTTACAACTAAACAAATTTAAGGTCAAAAACAGGTTAACGATCTTCACAATTCCCAATATTGACCCGTATCTAACGGCGTCTCGCAATCCCTACAATATCGTCAGTTAATACCATAATGAATTTTCTTACGCTGCTCCACACTATTCGCCAAGTTGGCCAAAGTATGGGTTCCGCCGCGAAGTGCCTCTCCACACTATCATATTCGCCCAACTTCGGTCAACTTCGTGAATAGTACGAGTCGCAATTTCAATCACGTTGAACTTTTTGCTTCGGCGCCCTCAGCGGCCTTCATTTTTTAATGACGGCCGCTGAGGGCCAATTTCTGGGTTGATTTTCGAGCTAGAAAATCATGCTAAGTACATCAATAATACAATGAAGTGTCAAAGTATTGAAACAAACCTTTCTTCTGGATATTCAGTATATAATTCCGACATTAACTCAATTGAATGTTTTTGGCGGAGAACGATCGAGCCCATGTTTCCCAGTAATGGGACAGGTTCCTTATGCTTGATTCCATATCCCTTAAACCGAGAGTACACCTGCCGGCAGTAGAAGTATACTGCTGCTATGGCTGCCGCTAACCATATGAAAAGTATCATGGTCTGTGGAACAGAAGTACAAGTCAATACAAGTCGCTATGAAAAGAGAAATCCTGGGCGCTAATTTTACAGTTTATTAGTAAAATACAAGATGATACATTTTAAACTTTTCTGTTATGAAAACCTGTGTTTGGTACTGCAAGATTTAACGGGATATTTATTATAGTGTTAACAACTACATCTTGTAATAATAACAAATATACAATATGTGTTAAATTTCTATTAGATTTATTAAAAACATATATAATTTAACAATACATAGTAAAAACCTTATCTAAACTAGAAAAACGTTATCTAAACTTGAGTGTATTTTGAGATATGAGCGATGTATCAAGTAACTCCGATAATATTTTTAACTAAGAGTTTAATATTTACCTAATAAATAGGCTTGGGACTTTTCACTGCTCGCCGTGGTTGCCCAATCCATGGAGTCGTCATATGATAAAAAAATATATTCAAAGTCAGTCTAAAAATGTAATGTTTTATTAAATGTCATAATTTATGTTGTTAAATTTTTAATGGGCACGTTATAATAGTTTGCAATTAATTTTATCATAAATCTATCGGTAATTTCATATTATACTTAGTGGTTACAAATTATGCATCCTTTTTGATAGGTACTTACTTGTGTTGTGACAGACTACTCGTACTGACAACTTTTCGCAACTAAAAATTAGGAACATTTTGAGTACTTTATAAATTGTACTTTGTTTCATGCAATATTGCAATTAACGAGAAACAAACATAGATCTAAATAAAAATCGTTTATATTTCCGGTCTTCTTCTGGTGATTTTGGCTGTTGACATGCCCTATTATGATGGACTTTTTGAGTCTTAGGTTAGTTTATTTACAACAAACATTTTTTTTGCAGCTTTGAAATATTGATCACATAGAGAACAACATATACAAGACTTTTCGTCTATTTTACAAACTCCTCATATGGCTCTAACCAGAGCTCAATTTCGCCAGGTACAAAATAATTCATTTTAAATTAAACTAGTAATTATTGTAACGGTCTTCAATCAAAAGTGACAATTTATAAAGTAGGTACTCAAAATGTTTCTTAATTTTAAGTTGCGAAAAGTTGTCAGTACGAGTAGTCTGTCACAACACAAGTAAGTACCTATCAAAAAGGATGCATAATTTGTGACCACTATGTATAATATGAAATTACCGATAGATTTATTGTAAAATTAATTGCAACCTACTTATTATAACGTGCCCCTTAAAAATGTAACAACATAAATTATGACATTTAATAATACATTAAATTTTTGACTTTGGCTTTGAATAATTATATTTTTTTATCATATGACGACTCCATGGATTGGGCAACCACGGCGAGCAGTGAAAAGTCCCAAGCCTACTAATAAACTACACTTCTATTATAAATAACTACAACGATCAAAACTCTACATCCTAAATTCAATCCTGATCACATTATATCCCGATCAAAACAAATACTGTGTTTAATTTGGTCCCTTATTGCGTGTATATCTCATCATTAGGGTTCCGTAGTCAACTAATAACTAACCCTTATAGTTTCGCCACGTCCATCTGTCTCTGTCTGTCGGTCCGCGGCTTAGCTCCGTGATTATTAGTACCAGAAAGCTGAAATGTGGTATGAGTATGTGTATGTAACCCGCCGACAAATCGGTAAAATAAATACTTAAAAAAAAAACTTTTTTCGGGGACCTAACGATAACGTACAGCCAAAGTGGCGATGTTTTTAGGGTTCCGTACCCAAAGGGTAAAAACGGGACCCTATTACTGAGACTTCGCTGTCCGTCCGTCCGTCCGTCCGTCCGTCCGTCCGTCCGTCCGTCCGTCTGTCACCAGGCTGTATCTCAATAACGGTGATAGCTAGACAGTTGAAATTTTCACAGATGATGTATTTCTATTGCTGCTATAACAACAAATACTAAAAATAAAATAAAATAAATATTTAAGGGGGGCTCCCATACAACAAACTTGTTATAGATTATATATATGTATAGGTACGGAACCCTTCATGCGCGAGTCGGGCTCGCACTTGCCCAATTTTTTTTTTTCGTTCCAACTAGTGGGTGGGGTGTCGCTGAATAAGTCTTTTAAAAATAATACTGGTCTTCAAACATAAGTTTTCGATAAAGTCAGCAGTTTTGTAAATATTGGCTCCAGAAATCCAAAAAATAGCGTCCCCCCCCTCTAACTTTTCAACCACAGGTCAAAAAAAATTTGGATGATTCATAAAAATTAGGCCTTATAAGCACTTTCAATTAAAACTATATTGAATATAAAAATAAAATTTAAAAAACCCCCGACATGACCACTTATAAAAGAAAGAAATAAATTTCTACGAAAAGTGCCTTTACAATGAATAGTATTCGTTACGTCGGGGGACCGCTAAGTAAATGAAATGCAGTGTAGGTACTAAAAATCGTAAAGCGGGAAGCCCAAATGCATACTTGCAATTGTGACGAATTCGAATAGTATACGTATTTTCGCCACACTTGGGTAAGTAAAAATGAAACGAAACTCGAAAACGATGCGAACTTAATTGGAAATATGCTGCAGTCGCTTACCTGGTGAGCTTGAGCGGCATCGGACACTTCCAGGTTATGAAGAATAGCAGCACAGCTCCGTTTTCGTTCCACTATTTAAATAGGTATTTACCGGCCGGTATAAAGTTTAGAATTTTATAACATAGCTAGCCTTTTCACGAGTATTCACATAAACTTGAGTTTTGCATAATATACGATGATGAGGTTGTTCAGTTGTTGCAAACACGTTGAATCTTCAAAAATGGAGTCTGCGAACCCCGAAAAGTTTCACGTATGCCTTCTCTCTCGCACCAGCGGCGCGGGGCAATCGTGCATCCTTGTCTTAGCAACTGCAGGCGCAAGCACGTGACTTACGCTAACCAATGAGTACGCATCATTTATGACTTTAAATTAGTGGCGCGAGATTTAAATAGGTTTAATGATATGAAAAGAGAACCGCAATTTTGTGTTGAAAAATACATTTCATTTCATTTAGGTACTTAGCGGTCCCCGACGAAACGAAGCTTGGACTTCTTTTCTACTATTCATTGTAAAGGCACATTTCGTAGAAATTTATTTCTTTCTTTTTATAGGTGGTCACGTCGGCGTGTTTTTAAATTTTAAATTTTATTTTCGATTTCATATCTTGTCCCGAAAAAATTAAGTGTTTTGACTTTGTTTATTAAAGTGATATAAGTACATCAGAAAGAATACACTGAATTTATTATAAGAGAAACAGCAATTCAAATTTTGATTAGCCGTTATTATATACAACAATTTGATTCCACCGACTGTTCATCTTCCGAATCATTATTTGTCCGAATCTTAGTAAGCGTGATGTGGTTTTGCCGAATTGAACTTCTTACAATAAACAATCCAGATCAAAATATTGGCGAAATTACTCATCAAATGACAAAAATTATAAGTAATAAATATGTAGTGCATGTCAATTGCTTTCATTCGAGATATACCTTAATCGAAATTTAAAAAGTATTCACAGAAAACTCACCCTGTTTAAAGTATTAACAAAAGACCGTGTACCACGAGCGTCTATATCCACCAGCGGATCACAACTGTGTATGCCTTATCAAAACACTACAATATATTGCCTTAGACAACGAACCGCAATTTACCATGACTTGCTTTCATATAATCATACCATCGCGGATATCATTAGATATGACGCCGATCCAAATATTTTGCCTAGTGAGCCGGCGGTCCCAGATTCGAATCCCGGCCAGGGCAAATATTTGTGTGATGAACTCGAATATTTGCGCTTGGGTCATGGTTTTTCTATGTATTTAAATATATTTATCTAAATAAGTATGTATATCGTAGTCTAGTACCCATAACACAAGCCTTCTTGAGTTTAATTAGAGACGAGATCGATTTGTGTGAGGTTGTCTGATATTTATTTATTACATTTTCAGCCTTGAAAAATAATAATACTAAAGTGCGGATTCTTTGTTTCTAAATCCTACAATACCCGTTCCGGAGTCAGCCAGGGTTCCATCTAAGGCCCATAATTATTTGGGATTATGATTGATGATCTTGTGTCAGTACCCAAGAATGCCAAATGTCTGCTCTATGCCGACGACCTGAAACTGTTGTATGGTATACAACAGCCCTCAGACTGCAGCTCACTTCAGGAGGACATTAATTTAATGCATCAATGGAGCATCAATAACAAGTTATAATTAAACTCGAAAAATGTTCTGTGATGTCTTTTGGTCGCTCCCTTCATCCAATGTATGCTCAATATACACTAGGGTTGGGAGAGTTATCTCGTGTAGACACAGTGAAGGATTTAGGCGTCATCTTCGATTCACGCCTTACCTTTCACGACCACATAAAAACCTTAGCAGCGAATTGCTACAAAAGGTTAGGATTCGTGATTAGGAATGCGCGTGATTTCGACAGTCCTAGAACAATAAAACTCGTGTTTTCTGCCCTAGTTCGAAGTAAACTGGAGATAGCTTCTATAATTTGGAATCCGTATCAAGTATCTTACGCCTTGCTATTGGAGAAAATCCAAAAAAACATTTTTGCGATTTTTATATTAAAGAATGTATGGATACTATCCATTTTTGTATCCAACAAAATTCTTGTTAGGTATTTTAGGATATAATTCCCTCGAGGTTAGACGAAACTATGTGCTACTGACCAGCGCTTGTAAAATCTTGCGAGGATGTTCTGACTGTCCAGAGAGCTGGACAGTCAGGTTACCCGATTGTTCGTCCCTTCTAAATCGAGGTTCAAATTTGGTCCACGCTGCCGGCTACTGTTGGCTGCTCCTGAGGCGCGAACCATAGCGCAGAAAAACTTTCCTCTAGTTCGAGCCTAACGAGAACTGAATGCGCTTCTCGCATCAGCATCGGATTTGGACGTTTTTGGATGTAGCTGGATAATTGTGTGTCGTGAATGTTTAAGGTACTGTGAGGCGATGGATGGATGTAATTTTTCAGTAATTGAGTGTACCTAATATGTAACATGTTATGTTAAATTAGTTTTGTAATTCACAGTGCATTAGTACTAACTGTAATGCTGTGTAATTATTTATATAAATAAAAAATATGTACAACAGGATCTGTTCGGTCCCAACCGACATTACTTTGCATAAAACTGAACGTACCCGAGCTGTCACTTTGACACTATGGTTTTTTGAGGTTGCCTTTCATAGACTTGTAATTTTTCTTGACACGTTTGGACAGGGCGATTTTGAAGACACGTTTTTCTGTGTCCGCCTTTTGCATATATTTTGTTGGAAAGCGAGTGGTTTTGTTTGCCTAAGGCACCTCGTTAATGTTTGGTTATACTTTGGTTCTTAATTGCTGTGAATATTGTGACTTGGACCGGGCTGGTGTTGCGGACGCCGAGGCGCCGAGGATCGCCAGCAAATCACATATACACATACATTACACAATACACTAACTCAAATTTGCTGGAAATTGGGCTGCATCGGCTCAATGCGAAGGTTAGTGCTTTAGGTATAAGCTAGATTTAAGATCAGAGGCGCGTATCGCGCCCGCGTATGTACTCGCCCGGAATTACATTTTGCTGGCTACACAGTTGATGGGCCCCTGTGACCCGTAGACCTGGGCGGGAACGTAACATTGATGGTAGCAGAGTGCGTGTTTTTTTTTTAATTTGATCCACTTTTGATACATTTTGGGTAAAATTTTAGTGCCTAGGAATCACATGTTTTGAGGTTAAAATTTTAACAAAAATTTGTTAAAATTACATGTTTTTTGATTTGAATAAGGTCAATTTGCTTATTATCAACAACACGATAGTTGTTTCTTGTAGATAATACTAGTTTAGTGCTCAAATTTAGGAAAGTTTCAACTTGTTATAAATTTGTGGGTCGATGAAATTTTTCTTTGTATGCTCTAATAAAGTAAAATCATTATAATAAACTCAACTCATTATAGTTTTATAGTGTTTTTGGAGTTAAAACAAGTATCATATTTTGTTGATATTGCAGGTCAAGTTGAAACATTGAATTATTTGGAACTATATCTATATATACTATTTGGAACTATATTTAGATATTGACCTTTGGACTTTGAGATTGAACCTTTGAACTTTGGTGTTGAATGTTGTAATTTGTTGGCATTTTTATAATTGGTAAACCGCCAGTGTGACTACATTGAATTACTATTGGTATTGATTAAGAAATTCTACATAATTAATTTTAATTAATTAATTTATTGATTTGTTTGAGAATTTCACTTTGTGTTTTGTTTGAATTCAATATGGCAGCGGTATTTAAGACAGCAATTCACGCTGAGTTACGTTGGTTTACGTTTGGGGCTGCTCTGGTGGACAGAGACGACCGAACTGACGCATTGTTAGACAGGTTCGAACAGATTAGGGACCGCGTTGATAGGGCGCGCCGTAGATTTGAGAGCTATCTCGGTAAAATTGAAGGCTGTAGGCCCGAGACTGCGCAGCATATTCTACGCGAGGCAGCTGAAGTGGAACGAGACCAATGCATTGAGCTGGCAGATAAAATCGTTCAGCGTGCAAAGGAGATATTGCGGAATCGGGCCACCGGGGTCCGGAATGATGGAAATTCTGCAATTAGACCCACTCCAGAATTGGCAGCACGACTTCCTGCGATAAGCATCCCACCGTTTGACGGAAACCTGGACCAATGGACCAGTTTTATTGACCTGTTCGATAGTTTGGTACACGCCCGAAATGACCTAAGGGACTCTTTGAAATTGGCGCAGCTGATGACAGCTTTGAAATGTGAACCACGTGACCTTGTGGCACACTTGTCGGTCACCGATGAAAACTATGAAACCGCACGCATATTGTTAAGAAACAGATACCAGAATGTGCGAAGGCTTGCGGATTTGAAATATTCCCCGGATCGCCCAGGTATCAGACATCAGAATGAAAATGCTGAATCCTGTTTTGACAGCGACCAAAGCTTTGGGGAAACTTGGCTTGGCTGGGGACCAGTGGTCCTATATGTTGCTGAGTTTTTTGTTAGACCGGCTACCTGCTGATGTCCGGGTGAGATTTGAGAACCAGTATGGAGGAGACACCGCCCAGCACTTGCCGGCCTTCAGTAACATAGTGGTATTTTTAGCAACGGAGTGTGGCCGTGCTGATACTTCGAATTTGCCTTCAACCTCGAGACCAGCTGTGGCCTCAGGGGGCCAGATGAGAATTGTTGCTCAAAGGGGAAACTGGGGAAAACCGATACCTCGACCAGCGAGGCCCAGTCAATACAATGTTGGCACGGTGGAACCTGACCCCTGCTTGTACTGCAAGAAACCAGGCCATCGGGTGTCTGTCTGTTCAACGTTTCTTGCCCAGAGGGTCGAGGGTCGCCAGAACATTGCAAAGCAAAGGAGTGCTTCGTGTGTTTGGACCCACATTTTGTTCGGGACTGTGCCCACCCCCAGGTGTGCCGGTCATGTGGTGGGAAGCACCACCACATTTTGTGCATGAACCGCAACGGGACCTCCAAGCCTCCCGCTGCCCAGGGTTCACGCAGCACCCCTGTTCGGAGTCGGCCGACCAGGCCGACCAGGGGTATTTGGACGATGGGGAAGGCGGGGACAATTCGACCCCCCCGCATTCACAGAATTATGCTGCGGTCGCGCGCTCACCCGCGCCCTCCCGGCGGGCTCCTACGGGCGGGTGGCCACGCTCACCCCCTCCTCGGTCGGCGCCACGGATGTCGCCGCCGCTGGCTGAGCGACCGCGCCTGGAATCGCAACCTCCCGCGTTCGCAGGCCGGAGACGAGGGTACCAGGCGCCGCAGACGGCGCAAACGGCGCGACGCGCGTACCAGCCTGACTGGGATCCGCTCGACCGGTTCGAGCGGCCCTCCCACTCGGAGCAGGACGCCACGCGGTATCCCTGCTAGGGGTACGCCGCCCATGCATCGACCACCGCCACACCCCTCGAGACCGTGTTGTTGCCCACGGCCTCGGTTTGTGTGTGGGGCCCTGGCGGAGGATCAGTTCGTGTGCGAGTCCTATTGGATACGGGCGCACAGGGCTGTATTGTATCCAAACGGTTAATGCAACGGATGGGCTTGGTCTTGAGACCTCACCCGAACGGTGTCCGTGGGGTCGGCAACACATCAGTGTCAAACCTGGTAGGACAGGTCACGTTCACCTTTGGGCCGAGTCCCACCTCCCATGCGAGGACTACAGCTCCCGCATTGGTTTTGGAGGAGGTGGTGGGGGGACTCCCCCCGGAGAAGCTGCCACCGGAGATCCGGAACTTGACAGTTGGTTTGAATTTGGCGGATGCTGGCTTTGACACCCCTGGTCCGGTTGACGTGCTGCTGGGTGCAGACGTCCTAGGGGGAATATTGCTGACCGGCAAACGGATATTACAGCCTGGTGGACTTGTGGCATGGGACACCAAGTTCGGATATGCTGTAATGGGTCCAGTAATAGCAGTTTCCACGCCTCCTGCCGAGGAGAGCTGTTTGGTTGGAACTGCTCTCTCAGACGCTGTGCAACGCTTCTGGGAGATTGAAGAACCGCCTACCGCGCCGCAGATGAGTCCTGAGCAAGAGGAGTGCGAATTGTTTTACCAGAACAACACTGGCCGCCTCCGCTCTGGTCGGTTCATAACTCGACTCCCCCTACTTACCCATCGACCACCCCTTGGTGCCTCTCGCGCGTTGGCTGAAAAGCGGCTGGTTTCGATGGAGCGCCGTATGAAGAGGGATGCGCTCTTCCGGCAGAAGTATGTGGACTTCATGAGGGAGTACGAGCAGTTGGGACACATGACGGTGTCATGCATGGATTGGAGTACGGTGGAGCACTATTTTCTTCCCCACCATGCGGTATTGAAGTCACTGGTGTCCAAGATTCGAGTGGTATTTGATGGCTCTGCAGCCACCTCGACTGGAGTGTCCTTGAACTAATGTTTGCATGCAGGTCCTAAGCTGCACAAGGACATAACTGATATTCTCACTAATTTCAGGAAGCATCAGGTTGTGTTTGTGACCGACATCCGGATGATGTTTCGGCAGATCGTCAATCATCCACCCTGATGACCGTCGGTATCAACTGATCTTGTGGCGTGAGAGCCCAGATGAACCGATGTTGGTCCATGAACTGAATACGATTACGTACGGTCTGAAGAGTAGTCCGTACATTTCTATTCGTACATTGTTGGAATTGGCGAACAGAGAGAGACTGAGATGAGGTTCCCTCGAGCGTCCGCCATTTTGGAGAAGGACTTGTTTGTGGACGACGTGTGCATCGGGGCCAATAGCGTCGAAGAAGCATTGGTCCTCCGAGATGAATTGATTGCACTCTTGCGGACTGGTGGCTATGAGTTGCGGAAATGGTTGTCCAACTCACCAGAGGTTTTGGCCGAACTCCCAGATGACCACCAGCAGGATCCACACCTCTTCGAGAATGTTGATAATCCGCACATGTTGTCGGTTCTTGGCGTTCAGTATCAACCAGTCCAAGATGTGTTTACCTATCGGGTGAAATTAGATACCCCGAAGGTCTGGACAAAGCGGCTTGTTCTGTCTACGGTGGCCAGGACGTATGATCCAAATGGATGGATCGCGCCGGTCATCTTCAAGGCCAAAGCATTTATGCAGCGCCTGTGGGCAGCCCCGATGGGTTGGGACGATACGCTTTCCGGAGATTTGCTGAGCGATTGGGAAACCTACTTCTCTACGCTCCCGGAGATAAACCAGGTCGAACTGCCGCGTGAGTTGCTTCCCGCAGGGAAATACAGAGCAACACTTCATGGGTATTGCGACGCCTCCGAGCGAGGATATGCAGCTGCCGTGTATTTGCGAACGGTCAGGTCCGCCGGAGCGGTCGACGTGCACTTGGTAATGGGAAAGAGCAAGGTGGCCCCGCTTCGGGCTCGTTTGACGATCCCGAAGCTGGAATTGTCGGGTGCAGCTCTTCTTGTGCGATTGTTGAATCATGTAGCCTCTACCTTGAAGGACACCGTGAACCTTGAGGAGAGTGCCTATGCATGGACTGACAGCCAAATTGTCTTGTATTGGCTGAAGTCGTCGGTCATTGGAGGTGTTTGTGGCCAACCGTGTCTCGCAGATACAGAACTCTGAGACTGCTTTGGTTTGGAGACACGTGCCAGGTGAATTGAACCCAGCGGACGTAGCGTCTAGGGGTTACAACGCCACTGAGCTTGTTGCCCACCCACTGTGGTGGAAGCCAGAATGGCTATTGGAGATGGAGTCACGCTGGCCTGCCAGTTGTGTCATTGGAACCCCATCGTCGGGATTGAAGATCCACCTTGTCGAGACCGCTCCAGGGACGGACCCTGCTTGGTTGCTAGCGCGATATAGTTCTCTCGACAAGCTGGTTGGAGTGACCGCCTGGGTCAAGCGATTTATTCACAATTGTCGCCACCCTGACAATCGGCTACACACCAGTGTTCTCGCTTTTGAAGAGCGGAAAGCAGCCCTACATCACTGGATTCGGGTTGTGCAGGAGGAACACTTGGGGGACGTATTGGAAACCCTGCGGAAGGGCCGCCCCAAACCGGGTTGGAGGACAGCTTCGTACGGCGAACTTGCCTTATTCGGCGCGCCACACCATACTGTTGCCTAAGAAAGGGCACTTGGTGGAATTGTTGGTAAATGACCGCCACCTTAAGAATTCTCATGCTAGCTGCAATGCGCTCCTGGGCATGTATTCTCCACAGAACAAATTTACGTTGTTTACGTAAATTGTGAAAATTTCCAACTTTTTAATTATTTTTTTTCGGGTGCGGTGCGTTCAGAAATTACACTCTTATGTTCCAACTTTTATAACAAATAAATAATAAAATTTGTGTTGTATTTAATATATTTACTAGTCAAAATATGTAAATGAAACTGAAATACTTACTATTAATATATATAAACATAATGTTATTAAAACTATCGTGAGACATCTTTACTAATTATAAAAACGATATAAACTCACGTAAAAATTGTCAGGAACGGCCCGACATGTTTTAAACTCATTTGGAGTTCTTCATCAGGGGTAGCTATCCGTGCTGCTACGCGACTCGCGACCCACAGCAGCACGGATAGCTACCCCTGATGAAGAGCTCCAAATGAGTTCGAAACATGTCGGGCCATTCCTGACAATTTTTACGTGAGTTTATACCGTTTTTATAATTAGTATATAAACATATTCAACATAAAATAAAGTGTAGAAAAAATTAAAACTTAAAAATCTGTAACTACAAACCAGGTTTCTGGACGTGATTTAATGTAGGTGTATTTAAAAAAAAAAGAATTATTTAAACGTTCATATGATTTTAGCCGGCCTGACCAGATCGCCCTTTATTAGCGTGCGTTGATTGGTTATTCGAAGATTTATCGACTGATGAAATCATTCACGCGTTGAAGGAGTCTTAAATATAAAAAAGTTACATGCACCACAGAGAATCAAAATCGTCGTGTTCGAAATTCAAATGACTTTTGCACGCTAGCGGATAAAATAGACTTTTGCACGCAGATTTCGCCCTATAAACGGAGGTTTTCCGAGCGAGTGAGGTGAAAATGTAATTATATAAAACGTTAAGTATAATATATCACGTCATATATCTTACTAGACACTCAATTGCTGTTAGATTTTACATTAGTGGTGATTCTTTGAATGTTTTGTCAGTTATTAGGAAAACGAGACCGCAGAATAAAATTCGCATGTCACCGCCGTTTTACGAAATTTCTTACTAAAACCCGAATCTCATTCTGCGTGATAACATACCGTATTATAATATTACCGTACCGATGCAATAAGTTTATCTTGGAAGCAGTCAGTTCAAGCATTGCCCATCTGAATTCTCTCTATACTCGCTCACAACTACATGAAATGGAATCAAATAATTTATTCAGTAAGTAGGCCACAATAATCCAAGAAGATTAGATTGAAATGTATGGAAAATTTGGCAAAATTAAAGGACAACTTTTATCTATCAGGATATGTAGGTTAGAGCCAAGTTTAATTTTATCTACTCTCCCCCCCTCAGGGGTGAGCGTCACCCCCCCCCCCCCCCCCCCCGGCCTCTAATGTGTCCCGGAGCGCGGTATTTTCCACTTTAAAAGAAAACCGTGTACGATACATACAAAGTGTATAGGAACGAAATAATCCTGAATAAATTTACTATAAACCTTTAATACATACAAAAGCGATAGCACTTATATAATCAGCGCAATCTGTTATCAAATACTAACGTTTTTAATAATTGATTTTTTTTTTCTGCTAAAAGGTTAGTTATCTCAAAAACTTCACACTTCTCGGCCAAAATATGTATGACAAAAGTAAAGAATAGATAATGTTTCTTTCTACAAATGTATCATTTATTTCTGTTACACTTTCATTTACCGTTGCAGTGCCTTTTGTATGTATCAAAGGTTTATAGTAAATTTATTAAGGATTATTTCGTTCCTATACACTTTGTATGTATCGTACACGGTTTTCTTTTAAAGTGGAAAATACCGCGCTCCGGGACACATTCGAGGCCGGGGGGGGGTGACGCTCACCCCTGAGAGGGGGGGAGAGTAGATAAAATTAAACTTGGCTCTATAACCTACATATCCTGATAGATAAAAGTTGTCCTTTAATTTTGCCAAATTTTCCATACATTTCAATCTAATCTTCTTGGATTATTAGCTCGAGCGCGCTTGTATGTAGATTGACTTCTGTACCTATCTGTTTTGTGATATTAGTTAAGTTTTGAAGGAGGAAACAGATGAGAAGATGGACCTCATGTGCATCCATCGCCATAGCAAACTTAACGTACCTAAACTGTTATTCTAGGAAAATTTGCAATGATATATCCTTCTAAAAATACCAGCAAGTTACATTATTATTAGTGAGAGAGCCTAGGATCAATTTGTGAAGTAGAACGATCCCGCAGCAAATAGCAACTAGTGTGTGTTGTTTGCTGCTGTGAATGCAATCCGGCAAAATAGGGTATGGAATCCGGTACATTTTTGCATTAAAAATGCATTTTTGCATTGAAAATGCGAAAATGTACCAGATTTGCATAGCTTTCATGAGAAAACAAAGTTTACTATGGAGTTAGAAAATGAGAATTCATTAGCCTTCTTAGATGTCAGTGCGTTGAGACGGTCAGATAATACAATATATACTGTGGTCATACTGTGTATAGGAAGCCTACTCACACTGATAGGTATTTAAATATCCCTTTAGGCGAAGCAGGTCATCCTCGTTTTGAGTCGATTTTGAGCAAGGTCATGTTCTCGGTTCGTCACCTTCTCGGCAGATCACCTTCGCTTCCCGACAATTTAGAAGGATGTCATGTTCTCAGCTAGTCAATTTCTTAATAAGTCAACTTCGTTTCGTGTAAATTTCGAGGAAAGTCATGTTCTCAGCAGGTCATCTTCGTTTCGTGTCAATTTTGAGGTACGTCATATTCTCAGCTGGTCACCTTCTCAGCAGGTCATCTACGCTTCCTGTCTATTTAGAAGGACATCATGTTCTTAGCTAGTAAATTTCTTAGTAGGTCGTCTACGTTTAACAACTTCAACGTCATATGTCATATGCTTATGTCTATTAATATAATTACAACTTTTACGGATAAAATAAAAAGGGTTACTACAAAAAGATACCATAAGATAGTTACAGGCCTAGAGAATTTCGGTGAAATAGATTTACTTAGACGATGACTAACCCAGAAAATGACGTGCTGCGAAATTGACCCACTTAGAAGATGACTAAAGTAGAAAATGACATCCTGCGAAATAGAACTACTTAGAAGACGACTAATCCAGACAATGTCTTGCGAAATAGACCTACTTAGAAGATGACTGACCTAGAAAATGACGTCCTGCGAAATAGACCCTCTTAGAAGATGACTAAAGTAGAAAATGACATCCTGCGAAATAGACCTACTTAGAAGACGACTAATCCAGACAATGTTGTCTTGCGAAATAGACCTACTTAGAAGATGACTGACCTAGAAAATGACGTCCTGCGAAATAGACCCTCTTAGAAGATGACTAAAGTAGAAAATGACATTCTGCGAAATAGACCTACTTAGAAGACGACTAATCCAGACAATGTTGTCTTGCGAAATAGACCTACTTAGAAGATGACTGACCTAGAAAATGACGTCCTGCGAAATAGACCCACTTAGAAGATGACAATCCCAGAAAGCGACGTAAAACTAACATGACGTTTCACTACATTGACTTTCCACGAAACCGACCTGCCTTGCCGGCTTCCGGTTCGTGACTCAAGATGGCCGCATGCGTTTAAGTTTTGTTGTTCGTTATTTATTCATTTTTGTTATTCAATGTGTAGTACCTATTGATAGACGTATTGTGCAGTGATCTAACGTATGAGTGAATAGCTAATGAAGAATTCAACTTGAAGCGTTCATAGCCCTTCCTGGGTCAAGGCCCGATAGTCCGCGTGGTTTTTTGTAAATCACTATCACTTTACAAAAAGCAAAACCTCACCGAACAAAGGCATGCTCTACGAGCAATTAGAATTAGAATTAGACCTGCCTCGCCTAAAGATAAATATCAAATCACATCACCATCCCAGTCAACTTGCTACAGTAGTATCTTTGTGTGACGACCAACATTTGACTGATAAACTACAGTATGTCAAGCGTGCGCTTTGGGCCAATGTGCTCAAGATACCACGCCCCAACCAGACACCCCGTGTGAAGACTCCTACAGTCGAGCGTAAATCTGCGGTCCTGCTATATGTGAAAGAAGTCACGGATAGGATACAAGACTGGAAACCTTGGGCCTCGAACGTTGTCATACAAATTATTGTTAAAAGTAGTATACCGGGTGGGCCCTGTAACAGGAGAAATTAATTAAAACATAGATTCTACCCCTCAAACTGAACAACATTTATTAAACAACTTTTAAAAATAACCCATTTATAATGTAAACCTGTAAAATAGAGTTTATTCAAAGAAGCAATGTATTGCGAAACATTTGATATTTAGTAAGTGACAGCTATGTCAATGCTAAGGCGATGTCAATGTTGAACGGCGTACATTGAAAATGCTATTTAATTTGTTTGAAATAATGAACATATGAAAACAGTATTTTTTTTAGTTTCTGAACAGATGTTCAGTTTGACGAGTAAAATCTATGTTTTAATTTTTTGCTCCTGTTACATGACCCACATGGTATGTAGAGTATTTGTTTAAAAATAAAAAAATAAAGTAAAAATAAAAAAGAGTTGAGTAAGCCTTATAGTGAACCGCTGCTTATTTTATTTAAAATATCTACACATTTTAAATAAAATAATAAATGCCCTTCTGGCACATGTGTAAAACTGTTAGACACACAACACATTAGGCCTATCTGGCATTTGTATGAACATCTTTATCTTTAAATTAATATTTATAAAATGGTTAGTTTGCACAAATGTTAGTTTGACAGAGAAAATTTGTGTTTTTCTCAGTCAACTTCGAACAACGGTATCTGTTAAGCTACCGGAACGCCAGGGAGGCTCAAATAATTAATATATGTTATATATTCCGTTTAAATAGTTTTATTTAAACAAGTGTTATAAGTATAATTAAGTGAATTGTATAAAATTCTTATGAGAATAAATGATCTTTAAACCTAAGTATATTTAATATGTAAGTATTTGAAATCACAGAATAATAATTATAATCAATGTCTCGCCAATAACATAGAGTAGTCTAAACAACTTACATAATATGTCTAATTGAATAGAAATCTAAATAAAACAATTGTTACATGTTATTTTCTCTATAATAAATTTCCTGGCCTTATTCTAAATTTCATAAAACAAAGGTAAATATAAAAAGAAAATTTAAGTTTACAAATAAGTTTTTAATATTATAATTATACAAGTACGTAACTTATTCATATCATTTAGACTTGTTTGTTTTATAAATACTTTGCTTCAACCGACAACAATAGCATGTCAACGTAGTCCAGCAGATATTTAATGAAATGACTCATCTATATGTTATTCCCCGATAACATTATGTAAAGAATAACATTAGCTAAAGCAAATAATCTTCATGACTGGTTTTATTTACGCATATTAGCTGATGGCCTTGAAGGCCACGTAGCATTGATTCTTACTTTATTCATTGTGATACTAACACTTAAATTAGGATAAAGTGTAAGTAAATAGATACACTGGCAGTTATCTTGTTTTTTTAGGGTTCCGTACCCAAAGGGTAAAAACAGGACCCTATTACAGAGACTTCGCTGTCCGTCTGTCACCAGGCTGTATCTCAAGAACGGTAGCTAGACAGTTGAAATTTTCACAGATGATGTATTTCTATTGCCGCTATAACAACAAACACTTAAAATTAAATAAATATTCAAGGGGGGCTCCCATACAACAAACTTGTTATAGATTATGGTACCCTTCATGCGCGAGTCGGACTCGCACTTGCCCAATTTTTTTTATACCTGCTAGTATAACTGTGACCCTGAAGTTGGGCGAATATGATCGTGTAGAGAAGCACTTCGCTGCGGAAACCTTTCGGCCAACTCCGGTCAACTTCGCGAGTAGGCACGTGACCTCTTGTCCCGCGGCAATTCTAGCTGTCGTTTTCCTTTCTATACTGTGTGAGCAAGACAGGTGCCAAGTTGCGCGACAAGCGAAGTCGTGGCAAGATACGCTAGCCCTGCTGCACCTCTAGCACAACTGACTCGCAGCTCTTTCTCGCGCGAGAATTATCACCTATTTCTTTCTTCCCTGTACTGTTAGAGAGTGACAAGAGTCGCGAAGCGTAATTGTGCTAGACGGGCTAGATTCGGGCGTTAGCCGCAAAACGCGACAGGAGACACCAGCATGAGAGGAGGGTAGCAACCCGGAATCCAGGAATTGGTCATACAAAAAACCCTGGGATTGGGAGCCTTAGCCATTAAATAAATAAATATCGGACAACCTCACACAAATCGATCGACTCCCAAATTAAGCTCAATAAGGCTTGTGTTATGGGTTATAGACGACGATATACGTACTTATATAGATAAATATATACTTAAATACATAGAACAACCATGACCCAAGCACAAATATTCGAGTTCATCACACAAATATTTGCCGGGATTCGAACCCATGACCGCCGGCTCAGTAGGCAGGTGTCTACAAACCGAGCCAAACGCGTCGTCGTCTCTTCGCTGTACTGTTAGGTTAGGACTCGCGAAGCGTAGTTGTGCTAGACGGGCTAGTTTCGGGATTTAGCCGCAAAACGCGACAGGATACACCAGGATGAGAGGAGGGTAGCAACTTGGAATCCAGGAATTGCTCATACAAAAAAAAAAACCCGAGATTCGGAGCCTTAGCCATCAAGTAAGTATTACACCTAAATTATATGTTTTTTAGTTATAAATGAGGGAATATATTCTTAATTCATGCACTGTAATGATATGCTTAATAAAGGGACTCATTTTTTGCGACAGAGTCGTCAGGTAAGAAAATTTCGTTATTTTTCCTTATTCTTACCTAACAAAAGATACTCCTAATGTCTGCAATATTTTTTTATATTATAACCTAAATATAATGTAAAACTCATTATATATTTAGGTTTATCAATAGCAATTCCTTTATTACCTACCATTATATTACTTGCTAAAACGCTGACTTTTGGAAGGTCAGTAAATTTTTATGGCAATCAAACAGAAATATCTAACATTTGTCTGACAACGGAAACAATTTGTCACGGGTTTTTGCGTGCGAATGAACCATCGGGAAATTGTTACAACAAGACATCAATTACAACATTAATCGCAGTATTTGTTTAAACCCATATGAAGGCATAAAAGCTTGTTGTTATCTTCAGAAATCAAGCTGGTGAGTAGACTTGCTTGGTTTCTGAGAATGTTCTCGAGAAAATTCTCGCTTCACAGAAAATGGGAAAAAATCTCTAGAATATCTGAAGCATAAATCCATTATAGAGTTCCTGGCACTTCTAACTGGGTGTCGTTTGCTAAGCTTGTAGAATCATTCATTTGTAAAAGGTTTACATTGAGACGTCCACGACTTTGTCTGGCGACATTAAAATATAACTAGAGACCCGTTGCGGCGTCGAATCGCCGCTAGAATATGGAACGGTAGTGTTACAGAAAATAACTACTTTATCGATAAGACGTTTTTGGGGAACGACGAATAAATTAATACTGTAAAAAACACATTAAAATTATGTTTTAAAAACGTTAAAACATGCCAGGCTAGAGGCAGGCCTGATAGCCAACTGCCAGCTTCATCGTGACAATTTTTTCAACTCTTTTGTAAAAATAACTTGTGCATTAATGACATGGTGATCTGCTGATCTGTTTCACAAATAAAATGCATATTATTCGATTTATGGAAAAATATATTCATGACAATAGTCCCATATCTTAAAAATATAATTGACATATTTTCATAGGACCGAACATAAGATTGGTAGAATTTTAATTTGTTGTTCTTTCTTCAGGACATAAATTTATCGATTTGATCGATTTCTATCAATTTCCAGAAATAGCACATGAATCGAAACGACAGATTTGAGGAAACAGGAAATCATGGAGTGCGTAACTGTTTATGTATTCATTTATAATCGTAAATATTTTTCTCAATATTGATAATAAAAAATGTTACAAAAACTCAATTGTATGAAATAGAGAGTAAAAAACGTTTATAGATACACGAAAAACCACTATTATCAATGCTTGTTTTTTTTTTATGAATGTTTTGTTCCCGCCCTGGACTACGGGTAACAGGGGGCCCATCAACCTGTGTAACCAGCAAAACGTAAATTCCCGGGCGAGTACAAAAACGGGTCGCGATTACGCGCCTCTTAAACTTAATTCTAACTTATATCTAAAGCACTAACCTTCCCAATGGAGCCGATCTAGCCCAATTCCAGCAAAGGTGAGTAAGTGTAGGGTGTGTTATGGTGTGTGTGAATGTGTTTGCTGGGCGCCGAAGAATCCTCACGGCTACCGTATCGCCAGCTCCGTCAAAACCACAATTTTCACGTCCAATATTATCGAGGGGCCTTATGCCGAACAAATCACTCGAGTTCAACAAATATACGCAAAATAAGCGGACACACATGTGTCTTTCCAAAACGCTTCAAATTCCAAATCTCTCAAAATCACATGTGCACAACTGCAAGTTAAAATTCAAGTGACAGAACGACCTCTAAGATCTTAGTGTCAAAAGTGACAGCTCGGGTGCGTTCAGTTTTATGCAAAGTAATGTCGGTTGGGACCGAACAATCACCCGCCTCGGAACAGCTCTAAGCTGGTCCGCTATACAAGAGGAAGGCGCGATAGCGTTGCTACCGCTCGCTTGAGAACCGAATCCCCCACCATGACCTCAGCAAACCGAGGGGTCCCGTCCTTGCCGGGATACAAGTTAACAATTCGCCCCCGGCGCCAACGCAGTGGCGGTAGGTTGGAATCCTTAACCAACACGAGGTCTCCAACACTGGGGGGATTGGTTTTGTCAGTCCACTTGAGGCGCTGCTGCAAAACATGCAAATACTCTAATGACCATCTGGTCCAAAAATTCTGAGCCATTTGTTGCAGCATTTGATAGCGCGACAAACGATTGGAAGTTATTTCCCTGAGGGGGTGCTCCGGCAGGGCTACAAGTGGCTGACCAATCAAGAAATGGCCTGGAGTCAACGTTTCCAGGTCATTTGGATCAGAGCTGAGCGGGCACAACGGACGGGAATTGAGGACTGCCTCAATTCTACAAAACAACGTCGCCAGCTCTTCAAAAGTCAAAATAGTTTGACCTATGACTCTATACATATGAGTCTTAGCTTGCTTTACAAGAGCTTCAAAAATACCTCCCCAATGGGGGCATCCCGGAGGGTCAAACGTCCAGGTGACACCCCGACGGGAGAGGTTTGTACCAATGTCAATTCTATTTTCAAACAAAAATTTCACAACATCTTGTAAATAACGGTCGGCACCTTTATAATTGGTTCCGCAATCTGACCGGATCAGAGACGGGAGTCCCCTACGGGCTACAAACCTATCTAGGGCCGCAATAAAGGCCTCCGTCGAAAGATCAGCAACTAATTCAAGATGAGCGGCTTTGGTGGACAGACAGACGAAAACGCACAAATACGCTTTTACACTCTTCGCATTTCGGAGTCGCGACGTTTTAACCAAGAAAGGGCCGGCAAAATCCGTCCCTACCCTCTCAAATGGCCTAGCCGGGGTGACCCTGTCAGGTGGCAAATCACCCATCTGAGGCTGCATCGTGGCTGCCTTGAGCCTATAGCAAGGCAAGCACCGGAACACGATGCTCCGTACAACGCGTCTGCTGTTCAGTATCCAAAATTCTCGCTGCAGAATGCCCAGGAGCGCATTGCAGCTAGCATGAGAATTCTTAAGGTGGCGATCATTCACCAACAATTCCACCAAGTGCCCTTTCTTAGGCAACAGTATGGTGTGGCGCGCCGAATAAGGCAAGTTAGCATTGCGAAGCCGTCCTCCAACCCGGAGTATTCCAGACTCGTCAATGAACGGGTTGAGACGCGCTATCGCTCGTCTAAGTTTGGGGCGACCCTTCCGCAGGGTTTCCAATACGTCCCCCAAGTGTTCCTCCTGCACAACTCGAATCCAGTGATGTAGGGCTGCTTTCCGCTCTTCAAAAGCGAGAACACTGGTGTGTAGCCGATTGTCAGGGTGGCGACAATTGTGAATAAATCGCTTTACCCAGGCGGTCACTCCGACCAGCTTGTCGAGAGAACTATATCGCGCTAGCAACCAAGCAGGGTCCGTCCCTGGAGCGGTCTCGACAAGGTGGATCTTCAATCCCGACGATGGGGTTCCAATGACACAACTGGCCGGCCAGCGTGACTCCATCTCCAATAGCCATTCTGGCTTCCACCACAGTGGGTGGGCAACAAGCTCAGTGGCGTTACAACCCCTAGACGCCACGTCCGATGGGTTCAATTCACCTGGCACGTGTCTCCAAACCAAAGCAGTCTCAGAGTTCTGTATCTGCGAGACACGGTTGGCCACAAAAACCTCCAATGTGTGGACCGACGACTTCAGCCAACACAAGACAATTTGGCTGTCAGTCCATGCATAGGCACTCTCCTCAAGGTTCACGGTGTCCTTCAAGGTCGAGGCTACATGATTCAACAATCGCACAAGAAGAGCTGCACCCGACAATTCCAGCTTCGGGATCGTCAAACGAGTCCGAAGCGGGGCCACCTTGCTCTTTCCCATTACCAAGTGCACGTCGACCGCTCCGGCGGAGCTGACCGTTCGCAAATACACGGCAGCCGCATATCCTCGCTCAGAGGCGTCGCAAAACCCATGAAGTGTTGCTCTGTATTTCCCTGCGGGAAGCAACTTACGCGGCAGTTCGACCTGGTTTATCTCCGGGAGCGTAGAAAAGTAGGTTTCCCAATCGCTCAGCAAATCTCCGGAAAGCGCATCATCCCAACCCATCGGGGCTGCCCACAGGCGCTGCATAAACGCTTTGGCCTTGAAGATGACGGGCGAGATCCATCCATTTGGATCGTAAGTCCTGGCCACCGTAGACAGAACAAGCCGCTTTGTCCAGACCTTCGGGGTATCCAATTCCACCCGATAGGTAAACACATCTTGGACTGGTCGATACTGAACGCCAAGAACCGACAACATGTGCGGATTATCAACATTCTCGAAGAGGTGTGGATCCTGCTGGTGGTCATCTGGGAGTCCGGCCAAAACCTCTGGTGAGTTGGACAACCATTTCCGCAACTCATAGCCACCAGTCCGCAAGAGTGCAATCAATTCATCGCGGATGACCAATGCTTCTTCGACGCTATTGGCCCCGGTGCACACGTCGTCCACAAACAAGTCCTTCTCCAAAATGGCGGACGCTCGAGGGAACCTCAGTCTCTCTCTGTTCGCCAATTCCAACAATGTACGAATAGAAATGTACGGGCTACTCTTCAGACCGTACGTAACCGTATTCAGTTCATAGACCAACATCGGTTCATCTGGGCTCTCACGCCACAAGATCAGCTGATACCGACGGTCATCAGGGTGGATGACGATCTGCCGAAACATCATCCGGATGTCGGTCACAAACACAACCTGATGCTTCCTGAAATTAGTGAGAATATCGGTTATGTCCTTGTGCAGCTTAGGACCTGCATGCAAACATTGGTTCAAGGACACTCCAGTCGAGGTGGCGGCAGAGCCATCAAATACCACTCGAATCTTGGACACCGGTGACTTCAATACCGCATGGTGGGGAAGAAAATAATGCTCCACCGTACTCCAATCCATGCGTGACACCGTCATGTGTCCCAACTGCTCGTACTCCCTCATGAAGTCCACATACTTCTGCCGGAAGAGCGCATCCCTCTTCATACGGCGCTCCATCGAAACCAGCCGCTTCTCAGCCAACGCGCGAGAGGCACCAAGGGGTGGTCGATGAGTAAGTAGGGGGAGTCGAGTTATGAACCGACCAGAGCGGAGGCGGCCAGTGTTGTTCTGGTAAAACAATTCGCACTCCTCTTGCTCAGGACTCATCCGCGGCGCGGTAGGCGGTTCTTCAATCTCCCAGAAGCGTTGCACAGCGTCTGAGAGAGCAGTTCCAACCAAACAGCTCTCCTCGGCAGGAGGCGTGGAAACTGCTAATACTGGACCCATTACAGCATATCCGAACTTGGTGTCCCATGCCACAAGTCCACCAGGCTGTAGTATCCGTTTGCCGGTCAGCAATATGCCCCCTAGGACGTCTGCACCCAGCAGCACGTCAACCGGACCAGGGGTGTCAAAGCCAGCATCCGCCAAATTCAAACCAACTGTCAAGTTCCGGATCTCTGGTGGCAGCTTCACCGGGGGGTGCCCCCCCACCACCTCCTCCAAAACCAATGCGGGAGCTGTAATCCTCGCATGGGAGGTGGGACTCGGGCCAAAGGTGAACGTGACCTGTCCTACCAGGTTTGACACTGATGTGTTGCCGACCCCCCGGACACCGTCCGGGTGAGGTCTCAAGACCAAGCCCATCCGTTGCATCAACCGTTTGGATACAATACAGCCCTGTGCGCCCGTATCCAGTAGGGCGCGCACACGAACTGATCCTCCGCCAGGACCCCACACACAAACCGAGGCCGTGGGCAACAACACGGTCTCGAGGGGTGTGGCGGTGGTCGATGCATGGGCGGCGTACCCCTAGCAGGGATACCGCGTGGCGTCCTGCTCCGCGTGGGAGGGCCGCTCGAACCGGTCGAGCGGATCCCAGTCAGGCTGGTACGCGCGTCGCGCTGGTTGCGCCATCTGCGGCGCCCGGTACCCTCGTCTCCGGCCTGCGAACGCGGGAGGTCGCGATTCCAGGCGCGGTCGCTCGGCCAGCGGCGGCGACATCCGTGGCGCCGACCGAGGAGGGGGTGGGCGCGGCCACCCGCCCGTGGGAGCCCGCCGTGAGGGCGCGGGTGAGCGCGCGACCGCAGCATAATTCTGTGAATGCGGGGGGGTCGAATTCTCCCCGCCTTCCCCATCTTCCAAATACCCCTGGTCGGCCGGGTGCCGACTCCGGACAGGGGTGCTGCGTGAACCCTGGGCAGCGGGAGGCTTGGAGGTCCCGTTGCGGTTCATGCACAAAATGTGGTGGTGCTTCCCACCACATGACCGGCACTCCTGGGGTTGGGCACAGTCCCGAACAAAATGTGGGTCCAAACACACGAAACACCACTTCCTTTGCTTTGCGATGTTCCGGCGACCCTCGACCCTCTGGGCAAGAAACGTCGAACAGACAGGCACCCGATGGCCTGGTTTCTTGCAGTACAAGCAGGGGTCAGGTTCCACCGTGCCAACATTGTATTGACTGGGCCTCGCTGGTCGAGGTATCAATTTTCCCCAGTTTCCCCTTTGAGCGACAATTCCCATCTGGCCCCCTGAGGGCACAGCTGGTCTCGAGGTTGAAGGTAAACTCGAAGTATCAGCACGGCGACACTCCGTTTCCAAAAATGCCACTATGTCACTAAAGGCCGGTAAGTGCTGGGCGGTGTCTCCTCCATACTGGTTCTCAAATCTCGCCCGGACATCAGCAGGTAGCCGGTTCAACAAAAAACTCAGTAACATATAGGACCATTGGTCCACAGGCAAGCCAAGTTTCCCCAAAGCTTTGGTCGCTGTCAAAACAGGATTCAGCATTTTTATTCTGATGTCTGATACCTGGGCGATCCGGGGAATATTCCAAATTTTTGCCATCATGGCATCCGCAAGCCTTCGCACATTCTCGTATCTGTTTCTTAACAGTGTGCGCGCGGTTTCATAATTTTCATCGGTGACCGACAAGTGTGCTACCAGGTCACGTGGTTCACCTTTCAAAGCTGTCATCAGCTGCGCCAATTTCAAAGAGTCCGTTAGGTCCTTTCGGGCGTGTACCAAACTATCGAACAGGTCAATAAAACTGGTCCATTGGTCCAGGTTTCCGTCAAACGGTGGGATGCTTATCGCAGGAAGTCGTGCTGCCAATTCTGGAGTGGGTCTAATTGCAGAATTTCCCTCATTCCGGACCCCGGTGGTCCGAATTCTCAATATCTCCTTTGCACGCTGAACGATTTTATCTGCCAGCTCAATGCATTGGTCATAATCTCGTTCCACTTCAGCTGCCTCGCGTAGAACATGCTGTGCCATCTCGGGCCCAGAGCCTTCAATTTTACCGAGATAGCTTTCAAAGCTATGTCGCGCCCTATCAACGCGGTCCCTAATCTGTTCGAACCTGTCTAACAATGCGTCAGTTCGGTCTTCTCTGTCCACCAGAGCAGCCCCAGAAGTAAACCAACGTAACTCCGCGCGAATTGCTGTCTTAAATACCGCTGCCATATTGAATTCAAACAAAACACAAAGTGAAATTCTCAAACAAATCAATAAATTAATTAATTAAAATTAATTATGTAGAATTTCTTACCCAATAACAATATTAATTCAATATAGTCACACTGGCGGTTTACCAATTATAAAAATGCCAACAAATTATAACATTTAATATCAAAGTCCAAAGGTCAATTTCTAAAGTGCTCCTAATAATATTTCCAAATAATTCAATGTTTCAACTTGACATGCAATATCAACAAAATATGATACTTGTTTTAACTCCAAAAACACTATAAAACTATAATGAGTTGAGTTTATTCTAATAATTTACTTTCTTATAATCATACAAAGAAAATGTCTACCAACCCCCAAATTTATAACAAGTTGAAACTTTCCTAAATTTGAGCACTAAACTAGTATTATCTACATAAAACAACTCTCGTGTTGTTGATAATAAGCAAATTGACCTTATTCAAATCAAAAACATGTAAATTTAACCACTTTTTGTCAAAACTTTAACCTCAAAACATGTGAATTCTAACCAAAAAAATTTACCCAAATTTTATCAAAAGTGGATCAAATCAAAACAACCACGCTCTATGCTACCAAAAATGTTTTGTTCCCGCCCTGGACTACGGGTAACAGGGGGCCCATCAACCTGTGTAACCAGCAAAACGTAAATTCCCGGGCGAGTACAAAAACGGGTCGCGATTACGCGCCTCTTAAACTTAATTCTAACTTATATCTAAAGCACTAACCTTCCCAATGGAGCCGATCTAGCCCAATTCCAGCAAAGGTGAGTAAGTGTAGGGTGTGTTATGGTGTGTGTGAATGTGTTTGCTGGGCGCCGAAGAATCCTCACGGCTACCGTATCGCCAGCTCCGTCAAAACCACAATTTTCACGTCCAATATTATCGAGGGGCCTTATGCCGAACAAATCACTCGAGTTCAACAAATATACGCAAAATAAGCGGACACACATGTGTCTTTCCAAAACGCTTCAAATTCCAAATCTCTCAAAATCACATGTGCACAACTGCAAGTTAAAATTCAAGTGACAGAACGACCTCTAAGATCTTAGTGTCAAAAGTGACAGCTCGGGTGCGTTCAGTTTTATGCAAAGTAATGTCGGTTGGGACCGAACAATGAAATTCAATAGATCGTGCAAGTTTTCTTAATATGGGTGCTGCCATGTCATCATCTCATCATCAATCATTTATTCAATAACAATTACACATTGTGTTTGAAATTCTTACGCTAGTTATACTTAATCAAACCCTACTTACTAATCTAAATAAATTACTGACCAACAATACTCCACCATAAAAAAAAGAATGTGTCAAATATGTGTAATAAGAAAAAACAATATATAAAACAGCTAAACATGTTTGAAAAAAGAATATAAGATATATTTTTTTCAATAAATATACAGCTGAAGGCCTAATACCCGAATTCCAAATTCAAACTTTCGTGTCTTTCCTCTCATTGAAATTGTGTCTGACAGAAGAGTGAGGGAGATGCTAACTATACTCTCAAGCCTATAATATAAACCTAATTTTAGGGTTCCTTACCATATTCGGTAAAAACGGAAACCTTATAAAATCAATTTGTTTTGTTGACAGCAGAATTTGACAATTTTTATTTTGAATGAGAATAAGGGCGCGTGTAGACGGCGCCGCCTCAGCGCCGACACCGCACCGCCGCCGCACGGGCTCGTGTACACGGTGCCGCCTCCGCGCCGACATCGCGCCGCCTCCGCGCCGACACCGCGCCGCCTCCGCGCCGACACCGCGCCGCCTCCGCGCCGACACCGCGCCGCCTCCGCACCGCCTCCGCACCGCCTCCGCACCGCCTCCGCACCGCCTCCGCACCGCCGCCGCATCGCCTCCGAACCGCTGACGCACCTTCGCGCTATTATACGGTCGTTACGTTAGTAAAAGATTGCTAGCCACGAAGATCACGCGTCATGTCCAGTTTAACGAAAAAAAAGAAATTAGTGTTAGCTTACTATATGTATAGAAAGTGGCAGGAAGTGCCTGTTTTATGAAAGTGGATCCTATCTGATTTGAGAAAACCGGCCAAGAGCATGTCGGGCCACGCTCAGTGTAGGGTTCCGTAGTTGCTCATCCTTCACAATAAACTGCTGTTTTAAGCCTGAAGTTTACGTTAAAAAAGACTTTAAGCTCTATAAAAAGGCCGTAAACGCCCTAGAAACTGTAATCACTTATTACCTTCTGGAAGTCAACTTACGACCTTTTAAAGAAAAAATATGAAATTTGATGATAACTCAATAACGGCTCGACCGATTTTATTCAATATAGTTTTCATTGAAAGTACTTATAAGGCCTCATTAACATGAATTTTTCCGATTTTCTTTGACCCGTGGTTGAAAAGTTAGAGGGGGGAGGACACTATTTTTTTTGTTTTTGAATCGAATATTTACAAAACTGCTGACTTTATCAAAACATACTGTTAGAAGACCCCTATTATTTTTACAAGACCTATTCAACGACACCCCAAACACCAGTGTTGAAAAGAAAAAAAAATTGACCCCCACTTTAGGTGTTCGAGGTACCCGAAAAAAAAATTTTTTTTTTATTTTATTTTACCGTTCTGTCGGCGTTATACATACACATACTCATACCAAATTTCAGGTTTCTAGTACTAATGATCACGGAGCTAAGCCGCGGACGGACGGACGGACGGACAGACGGACAGACGGACAGACGGACATGGCGAAACTATAAGGGTTCCTAGTTGACTACGGAACCCTAAAAAACTGAAACACATTATCGAAATTACGATTAAGTTTTTCAGTGGTACATCTATATATATATTACGCGAGGCCGATTTTTGTACATCCCATCAGATCTACAGTTATGGTCCGATTTTAATAAATGATATGTCATTAGATTCGTCTCATACTGGAGAGGTGCATAAAAGTCTTGGATTTTTAATTTTTTCCTGAATAAGTACTGAAAAATGGATTTGAAAAAACTACTGTGCGCTAACCACGTGACTTTGACCACGTGACCTGTGATCCCTATTTTGACATAAGATGACCAAATAATAATAAGCATGATTTGCTCACAAACCTGTAGTAAGTTGTTCAGCATGATGAAATATTATTTTTGAGTCGGCAACATAATATCCGCAACACTTAAAACATGTACGAATATGCAAAAATAATTTTACAGTTTGTTGACAATGAATGACAGTAACCATATTCTGTCAACTTTTAATGTATTTTTTATTGGGGGCTATTATGTCAATGATCTAAATTGCCAGGTTGTTTTTCTTTTTAAAATGTTGATATGGAAACTTTTTTCGTATACCTGTTAAAAATGTGGAGGAAAAAGCCGGTTAAGTGCGAGTTGGACTGGTGCTCGCAAGACTAGAAAAACTGACCGACATTCAAGAATAGATTATTTTTATAGGCGAGTTTTACAATAAATCAAAGCAGAATAAATGTAGTAAAACTCATTTAAACGTCATTCAAATAAGTAAATTTATGATAGATTATTATAAATATGATTATATAAGTCCATCAAAAAAATAATTCCAAGGAAAATGGCATGAGTTATGGTAAATTAAATGGTATTTTACTAGAAAAAACTTAGTCCTTCCGCTTGCATGTCGACGGGAGGGGAAATGTGGTCGAGTTGAGAATATGGACGACTTGACAATGTAGCTAAGTTGGGAATGTATCTACATTGGTAATATGGATGAGTTGGTGAAATGGCCGAGTTGGAAATGTGGTCGAGTTGAGAATATGGACGACTTGACAATGTAGCTAAGTTGGGAATGTATTTACATTGGTAATATGGTTGAGTTGGTAAAATGGACGAGTTGAAAATGTGGACGAGTTGAGAATATGGACGAGTTGGCAATGAAGACGACTTGGTAATACGGACGAGTTGGTGATATGGAAGATTTGGCAATAAAGACGAGCTGATAATAAGGACAAGTTGGTATTGTAGACGAGTTGGGTGTATCGTCGAGTTGGGAATATGGACGAGTTGGAAATGTGGATGAGTTGGCAATGTGGATGAGTTGGTAAAATTGACAAGTTGGGAACATGGACAAGGGGGCAATGTGGACGAGTTGGTAATACGGACAAGTTGGTAATATGGATGAGTTGTCAATGTGGACGAGTTGGGAATATGGACGAGTTGGCAATGAAGACGAATTGGTAATACGGACGAGCTGTCAACGTGGACGAGTTGAGAATATGGACGAGTTGGGAATGTAGATGAGTTGGCAAAATGAACAAGTTGGGAATATGGACGAGTTGGCCATAAAGACGGGCTGATAATAAGGACGACTTTGTATAGACGAGTTGGGTGTATCGTCGAGTTGGGAATATGGACGAGTTGGAAATGTGGACGACTTGGAATTGTGGACGAGTTGGGCCTATGGACAAGTTGGAAATGTGGACGAGTTGTATTTGTGGACGAGTTAGCAATATGGACGAGTTGGCATTGTTGATGAATTGGAAATGAAGACGAGTTGGCAATGTAGATGAGTTGGTAATGTGGACGACTTGGCATTGTGGACGAGGTGGGAATATGGACGAGTTGGAAATGTGGACGAGTTGTCATTGTGGACGAGCAAGTAATATGGTCGCGTTGGCATTGTAGATGCGTTGGGAATATGAACGAGTTGGCAACGAAGACGAGTTGGTAATACGGACGAGTTGATAATATGGACGAGATTGGCAATAAAGACGAGTTGGTATTGTAGACGAGTTGGGTGTATGGACGGGTAGCAAAATGTGGACAAGTTAGCAATATGGATGAGTTGGCATTGTGGACGAGTTGGGAATATAAATGAGTTGGCAATAAAGACGAGTTGGTAATATGGACGAGTTGGCATTGTAGATGAGTTGGGTTTATGGACGAGTTGTATTTGTGAACGTGTTGGCATTGTGGACGAGTAAGCAATATGGACGCGTTGGCATTGTGGTCGAGTTGGCATTGTGGACAAGTTGGGAATATGGACGAGTTGCCAATGGAGACGAATTGGTAATATAGACGAGTTGGCGATGCAGATGAGTTAGGCGTAAGAACGAGTTGGCAATGTGGACGTGTTGGGTGTGTGGACAAGTTGGCATTGTGACCCAGATGGGAATATAGACGAGCTGACATTGTGGACGAGTTGGCAATGTGGAATAATTTACATGTTACCCTAACACGCGAAACTTGATGGTAGAAATAACCTACATATGATGCAAATTTCAAAAAATCGACTACCTCAAGAATAAATCATATTGGAATTAATGACGTCTGGCTGACCATTCTTATTCTCATTCAAAATAATATTTGTCAAATTCTGCTGTCAACAAAACAAATTGATTTTATGAGGCTTCCGTTTTTACCGTCTATGGTAAGGAACCCTAAAATTAGGTTTATATCATAGACTTGAGAGTATAGATAGCATCTCCCTCACTCTTCTGTCAGACACTATTTCAATGAGAGGAAATACGGAAGTTTGAATTTGGAATTCGGGTATTAGGCCTTCAGCTCTAAATTTATTGAAAAAAAAAATGTCTTAATATTCTTTTTTCAAAAATTTTTAGCTGTTTCATATATTGGATTTTACTTATTACACATATTTGACACATTATTTTTTTTGTAGGTGGAGTATTGTTGGTCAGTTATTTATTTAGATTAGTAAATAGGGTTTGATTAAGTATACCTAGCGTAAGAATTTCAAACACAATGTGTAATTGTAATTGAATAAATGATTGACGATGATGACATGGCAGCACCCATATTAAGAAAATTTGCACGATCTATTGAATTTCATTAAAAAAACAAGCATTGATAATAGGTATCCATAAACGTTTTATACTCTCTATTTCATACAATTGAGTTTATGTAACATTTTTTATTATCACTATTTTTAAGTATTTACGATTATAAATGAATACATAAACAGTTACGCACTACATGATTTCCTTTTTAAAACCTGCGTAGTGAGTGCCCAAATCTGTCGTTTCGATTCATGTGCTGTTTCTGGAAATTTATAGAAATCGATCAAATTGATAAATTTATGTCCTGAAGAAAGAACAACAAATTAAAATTCTACCAATCCTATGAAAATATGTAAATATTTTTTTTAAGATATGGGATTATTTTTATGAATTAAATTTTTCCATAAATCGAATAATATGCATTTTATTTGTGAAACAGATCAGCAGATCACATGTCATTAATACACAAGTTATTTTTACAAAAGAGTTGAAAAAGTTGTCACGATGAAGCTGGCTGTTGGTTATCATGCTTGGCTCTAACCTGGCATGTTTTAACGTTTTTAAAACATCATTTTAACGTGTTTTTTTACAGTATTTATTCTTCGTTCGCCAAAAACTTCTTATCGATAAAGTAGTTATTTTCTGTAACACTACCGGATTTCCATATTCTAGCGGCGGTTCGACGCCGCAACGGGCCTCTAGTATGTTATATTTTTGCCCGATAGTACATGTTATTTGGATTCAGAATCTCAATTAATTTTACCACTTCCGAATTTTTAACAAAACTTATTGAAAAGTTACGAAAATTGCCCAGAAATCAAAAGTTACTTACATGTTACGAGAGAGGGTCAAAAGTTCGAAAAAAGTAACAAATGTAACTATCTGGCAACGCTGAAAATGGCATCGGGGGGCGGCGGGGGGCTAAGCGGCGGCGGTGCGGCGACGGCGGGGGACTCGCGTCTCGTATACATAGCGCGAAGGTGCGGCGGCGTTGCGGGGGCGGTGCGGCGGCGGCGCGGCGGCGGCGCGGCGGCGGCGCGGCGGCGTTGCGGGGGCGGTGCGACGGCGGCGCGGCGGCGGGCTTTACGCGTCTCGTGTACATAGCGCGGCGGCGCGGCGGCGGTGCGGTGTCGGCGCGGAGGCGGCGCCGTCTACACGCGCCCTAAGAATGATCAGCCAGACGTCATTAATTCAAATATGACTTATTCTTGAGCGCGTCGATTTATTGAAATTTGCATCATATATAGGTTATTTCTCCATCAAGTTTTGCATGTTAACGTAACATGTTAATTATTCCACATCCACATCGTCTATATTCCCATCTGGGTCACAATGCCAACTTGTCCATACATCCAACACGTCCACATTGCCAACTCGTTCATACACCCAACTCATCTGCATTGCAAACTCGTCTATATTACCAATTCGTCTCCATTGGCAACTCGTCCATATTCCCAATTCGTCCACAACGCCACCTCGTCCATATTACCAACTCGTCCACAATTCCAACGCGTCCACAATGCCAAATCGTTCACATTGCCCACTCGTCCATACACCCAACTCATCTACATTGCCAACTCGTTCATATTACCAACTCGTCTTTATTGCCAACTCATCCATATTCCCAACTCGTCCACAATGCCAACTCATCCATATTGCTAACTCGTCCACATTTCCAACTCGTCGATACACCCAACTCGTCTACAATACCAACTCGTCCTTATTATTAACTCATCTTTATTGCCAATCTCGTCCATATTATCAACTCGTCCGTATTAGCAACTCGTCTTCATTGCCAACTCGTTTATATTCCCAACTCATCCACAATGCTAACGCGTCCATATTACTTGCTCGTCCACAATGCCAACTCGTCCACAAATACAACTCGTCCACATTTCCAACTCGTCCATATTCCCACCTCGTCCACAATTCCAAGTCGTCCACATTGCCAACTCATCCACATTTCTAACTCGTCCATATTCCCAACTCGACGATACACCCAACTCGTCTACAATACAAACTCGTCCTTATTATCAGCTCGTCTTTATTGCCAACTTGTTCATTTTGCCAACTCATCCACATTTCCAACTCGTCCATATTCTTAACTTGTCCACGTTGACAACTCGTCCGTATTACCAAGTCGTCTTCATTGCCCACTCGTCCGTGTTCCCAACTTGTTCATTTTGCCAATTCATCCACATTCCCAACTCGTCCATATTCACAACTCGTCCATAATGACAACTTGTCCGTATTACCAACTCGTCTTCATTGCCAACTCGTCCATAATACGAACTCGTCCACATTGCCCCCTTGTCCATGTTCTCAACTTGTCAATTTTACCAACTCATTCACATTGCCAACTCATTCACATTGCTAACTCATCCACATTTCCAACTCGTCCATATTCCCAACTCGACGATACACCCAACTCGTCTACAATACCAACTTGTCCTTATTATCAGCTCGTCTTTATTGCCAAATCTTCTATATCTACAACTCGTCCGTATTACCAAGTCGTCTTCATTGCCAACTCGTCCATATTCTCAACTCGTCCACATTGCCCACTCGTCCGTGTTCCCAACTTGTTTATTTTGCCATCTCATCCACATTCCCAACTCGTCCACATTGCCCACTCGTCCGTATTCCCAACTTGTTTATTTTGCCAACTCATCCACATTCCCAACTCGTCCATATTCCCAACTCGTCCATATTCCCAACTCGTCCACATTTCCAACTCGTCCATTTTACCAACTCATCCATATTACCAATGTAGAATTGTAGATACATTCCCAACTTATCTACATTGTCAAATCGTCCATATTCTCAACTCGACCACATTCCCCATCCCGTCGACATGCAAGCTGAAGGACTAAGTTTCTTCTTGTAAAATACCATTTAATTTACCATAACTCATGCCATTTTCCTTTGAATTATTTTTTTGATGGACTTATATAATCATTTTTATAATAATCTACCATAAATTTACTTATTTGAATGACGTTTAAATTAGTTTTACTAATTTTTTTCTGCTTTGATTTAGATTTAGTAAAACTCGCCTATAGAAATAATCTATTCTTGAATGACGGTCAGTTTTTCTAGTCTTTTGAGCACCAGTCCAACTCGCACTTAACCGGCTTTTTTCTCCACATTTTTAACAGGTATGCGAAATAAGTTTCCATATCAACATTTTAAAAAGAAAAACAACCTGGCAATTTAGAGCATTGACATAATAGCCCCCAATAAAAAAGACATTAAAAGTTGTCAGAATATGGTTACTGTCATTCATTGTCAACAAACTGTAAAATTATTTTTGCATATTCGTACATGTTTTAAGTGTTGCGGATATTATGTTGCCGCCTCAAAAATAATATTTCATCATGCTGAACAACTTACTACAGGTTTGTGAGCAAATCATGCTTATTATTATTTGGTCATCTTATGTCAAAATAGGGATCACAGGTCACGTGGTCAAAGTCACGTGGTTAGCGCACAGTAGTTTTTTTAAATCCATTTTTCAGTACCTTTTCAGGAAAAAATTTAAATTCCAAGAGTTTTATGCACCTCTCCAGCATGAGACGAATCTAATGACATATCATTTATCAAAATCGGACCATAACTGTAGATCTGATGGGATGTACAAAAATCGGCCTCGCGTAATATATATATAGATATTCATTTCAGATGATAAAATCCAACATTGCACTGACTTTGCCAATAGCGATAATAACCCCCGTATAAATAACAAAAGAAAGATGACAATCGATCTTAGTATATTCATTTAAGCCCTCGGTTTCATTCGCAGCCAGTGTCCGCCCTTGATCCTGAGGTTGAAGTTGTCTGTAGCCAGCTTGCAGGGGATGGTGGTCCTCTCGCACGGCGACAGCTCCATATGCTGGAGTAGCTGGTACACCATCACCTTCACCTCGCACAGCGCGAATCTCGAACCTAAGGGAAGTCGCAAATGGTAAGATTGACGAAGGCTTGTGATTAGACGGCGTGGAGTAACGAAGAGCAATGTAATAATAAAACAGCTTCATTCAAATTTTTAGCCTTGTCAGTCGAAAATAAGGCATGTAGTCCTGGGAAATTTTATAATGACAGTTCTGGGAATTCTCGGGTCTACACACCCTAGCGTAGCAATAGCCTCTACTCACAACCCTGTTAATTACAGCATGCATCGTAAATATTAGGATATCCAAAAAAAACTAATGGGATTTTTTACCAATGCAGTTCCTTGGGCCAAGACCAAAAGGCAAGTAGGTGAAAGGTTGGATTTTGTGCTTGTTTTCGTCAGAGAAGCGCTCAGGGTCGAACTTCAAAGGATTTGGGAAGTATTGAGGATCACGATGCATCGCCGCTACTGGTACATTTAATCCTTCACCTTTTTTAATCTGGAAATTAAATAGCAATCGTTAAGAACAGTTTAAAGTTAGGAATGTTTTTGTGGATAAGATACAAGTTTAACCTAACCTACATAATGATTCTATTCGGTAGCAATTATGAAAATTTAGAGTAATGCTAATGATGCTTTTGGACGAAAAAATCTTTAGAATTTTTAGGTACTCTTTCAATGGTACTCTTAGATATTGACTTACAATATAATCTTGAGTCGCTTTGTCATTGGGTCTCCCCAAGTTGTAGTCTTTAATGCACAACCGATCTGTTGCGATAGCTGGTGGCCAGAGTCGAAGTAATTCTGTAATAGGAATACTTGTGTTATGTAAGTTGACAGGTAATAATTAAAATTAAAATTTTAGAAGTCCCCGACGCTAATAGCTGCTGAAATATCGTTTCCGGGGGTGAAATGTACTAGGATTCAGTAGAGCAAGTTTAGTTCAATCAGTAATCGCCAATGGAATGCTCGGACATAATTCTGAATAGAATAGAATCAGATTTTGATACCAAAATTCAGCTTAACACGCATATTTAATTCAAATAAAACTGGGCTCAGTGTTATCGTATTAACTACTAATACCCTCAATATTGTGATAATGTGATTGACCATCAATTGAGATTACTAATAGAAAATAAAGAAAAGAAATTATTCAAAGTTACATACTCAATTACAAAAATAAAAAAGCAGGTTATTTCATATTATGTGTCTTTTTTAATGTATTGACACATTATAATGTAATTCTTACCTGAAACTACCATATCCATGTAAGTCATAGTCTGAATGGAGTTGTAGTCAAACTTTCCACCACTCTTCTTTTCGTGCTCTTTGATCTCTTGTGACAGCTTCTCTTGTACCTCAGGGTTGAGAGCCAGCTCGTACAAGAGGAAGGTCATGGCTGTGGAGACAGTTTCGAAGCCAGCGATGAAGAAGAGGACCGCTTGAGCGATCAGGTCTATGTCAGACCACACTAGAGAAGAAATAACAAAATTGGTTAAGTTACTCAAGTAGTAGTGGTAAGAAGAAATTTCATAATATGGTGTTCGCTTTGTTGCAAATGGACGCCGTCTATTGGCCTCTCCATGCAGAAACTTTCTAAATTTTAATTAAAAATTGTCTAAATCTAGCCGTACCTCTATTAATAGTCTTCTTGCCAACATTGGATTCTTCTACTGTAGCAAACCCGGCATCAGCATCGTTAACAGAATTGTCATCATGGGACAGCCGACCTGTAAACAAATATGTCGATAAGTTGGGTATCATTAGAATTACTGTTTTTAGAAAACACTACATGAGTTATGCGATAAAATAATCCCAAATATTTAGTTAATGAAATATAGTTGATAGAAGTGAGAAAATGTGTTCAAAGGATCAGCTGTAAGGTAAATTCCCTTGGATCCACCCTATGATGGCGTTTGGAGATAAACAACTTGATATAAGGCCTCTTGATTCCTCTCGATTCAGCCTTGGTTCCATTTCAGTTCTTGGTTGCAATATGTACAACCAAACAGCCGATTTTTTTTATCATTTCAGTTTCGACGTTGACATGATCAGGAAGTTGAATCATTCAATTAGAGTTTTCATTAGGGTCAATAATTGAGTTACCTTTCTTCGCCTCCATAAGCAGATGGATCATGTCTGGTCGCAGGATGTTGCGAGTTTCACGATCTTGCATTGTATTGAGCACCAAGTGCTTAAAAAAGTCTTTTACGTCTTCCGGGAACAAATTAGCCTTAAAAAGCTGAAATAGAATTATAATTATTTATAAAAAAAAACTCTTTTAGATCCTATTAATGACTTATTATGAAATATAATATCGATACCTGCAGACTCAAAGGGCGTAACCACCATTTTGGCCAAAATGACTTTTTGATGCAGTTTTGTTCAGTTTTTTTTTTTCTATCGATCTGTGTAATCAAAGCTGCGAAATTCGCAAATTTGTGGCAAATACGACCCACGTTTTTTCGGGAGATTTGGCAAAGATATAGGGCGTAATCAATATACATTTTTATTTCATTCTTTGTTGGGTGATATACGCAATGATTAAAAACCTTAAAAGTCGTATCTGAAGGTATAATCCAACCTTGACTGTTACACCCTCTTTATTCGGGTATAAAAATAAATTTGACTCATACGACCTAACACTGATAATGCTAAATTCAGGTCGTATCGTCGCTCCTAAACCAAAAATGGTACATACGTCCCTACTTTTCAGCTTTGAAATTGAAGATAACACGTACGACACAACTTTGGTTCGCGCTAAAAACAAGTGTGCCTCATACACTGATCTTTATTTTACAATTATAGTGGTCTCTTGGAGTTTTACAAATAAGATTTGAATTATAAAATTAGTTTAAGTATGCTTCATGAGCAATCGTTCGTCGATCGAAATACGATCTTGCGCCGGAGAGGGCTCTTAACAATGTGAACCTGTATTTCGATAGTTATCTCTTTCTTTTTCGTGAAATTCGACGAGGTGTGTGAGCAAGATAACGTCTATGAGCGACAGGCAATAATAGCACACAAATACTGCGACGATAGCACACCAACGTCACGCGCCGGCGCCCGGCTTTTAGTTGTTAGTAAACAAACGAAGAAGCAAGTTGTGATTTTTATCGTTAATGATTATTGGTGTTCATGGTGTTAAAATTATGTGAAAATGGAAAAAGACGATAATTTAAACAAACTGGATGCCTTAAAGCGTCGTCGTGAACTACTAGCTGCGTTGGCTGCTCGTCGTCGATTAAATCTAAGGTGAGTTCAAAATCAAAAGTACCTATCTATTGAGTATTACTTATTACATTACTAAGAGTGAGAATGGCATTTTAAATAGTATAGGTAATGAGTGAAGATATATTACGTGGAATAATCATGTAGATTGTAGGTACGAAATATATTTATGACAAATATTGGGTATGTATTTTCGGCTCGAAGTTTTTAAATTCCTTACTGTGGTTTGTATTGATAAATTAATAATCTACCAAGATGTTACAAATTTAATGTTAGGATTAAGTGTAATTTTACATTATTCTAAAGTTAATTTTAATATTAAATAAGTAGGTACGACAACAATAATCAAACAATTGCGATCAAGTGAAGCGAAGCTGTGGGTTAAATCTACTAAAAAGCACGAGTACGTTAAATTATCAATAAAAGTGCATTTGCAATATTTAATAAGCTTATATATTTGGATTTTTTATTGACTCAGACACCTAAATAATAAACCTGAGCTTTATGGTATGAGACTAAGAATAAACAAACGGTTGAACGCTACTTCGATAATTATATTAACATGGATTACATTATGGTATGTATACTAGGTATAGTCCGTCCGAAATTGTAATCTTATCTCAAAACGCACAAGTAAGAAACCACCTTATTCTTATAACAGTGAGATCGTTTCTAGCTTGTTTTAGTTTTTCAATTATGTATCAGTATTGGGCTGTATCGCTCTAATAGTTTTACCAATTACTCTAAAACTGATGTATACTCCAGATAACCACGTGGGATTTTGGTGGTTACACCCGACCGCAACATAATATTTTGGCACATACGACTCACGGAACTAAAGTAGGTGGTTTTTACGCTCGAGTTATTTGGGATCTAAAACAGTTACAAACTGCTTTTACATTATAAACAATAAAAATACGCCATTATCACTGTTTGATGGACACAAATTCACGACAAAAAGTTAAAGTAAATAATATTTCATTTGTAAATGGTTTTAGAAATTTATACGATTTGCCTGCTATTTACATATTTATAATGTGGAGTATAATGGTCATTGTTTATTATTTTCAGGTCATCTACGCCTAAACAATGTGAAGAAGGAAAAACAGTAATTACGACAAATGCACATAGCAAGCAAGTTTCTTCTTCACTCAGCAACAGCAGTGACGTAATAGAGGATAGTGATATTGAAAATGACCATGAAAACAGTAAACAGCCTCGTGTTTTCAATTCTAGCGGCGACAGTAACAGCAGCTGCAATACTTCAACATTCTGTTTACCTCTGGGACATGCGTTTTTTAGAAGTCCACATAAACTTAATGAAAATACTAGCTTGCAGCCAACTAAAAGTGAGCGGAAAATTCGTATCCTATCTGAAGTCATTATAAAACCACCCGTCAGTAATGTGTCGTCATCCATCTCTCCTGCAAGATCTTATATACCTCACCATGCCCCATTTAATCGGTCACCTATTGGTGATATGCTTAAAACTGAAATTGAGATGATTCCTGACACCCAGCACCTGCAACGTATATCGCTGCCGACCGCTTGTGACAACGTTCCGGTAGAAACCACACCTGAAATTGAGATGATTCCTGACACCCAGCACCTGCAACGTATATCGCTGCCAACCGCTTGTGACAACGTTCCGGTAGAAACCACACCTGAAATCGAGATGCTTCTTGACTCCCCGCACCCGCAACGTGTATCGCTGCCGACCGCTTGTGACAACGTTCCGGTAGAAACCACACCTGAAATCGAGATGCTTCATGACTCCCCGCACCCGCAACGTGTATCGCTGCCGACTGCTTGTGACAACGTTCCGGTAGAAACCACACCTGAAATCGAGATCCTTCTTGACTCCCCGCACCCGCAACGTCTATCGCTGTCGACTGCTTGTGAGAACATTCGGGTAGAAACCACACCTGAAACTAAAAAATGTGTGCTTGAAACAACATCTCAAGATCAAACTATCACCTCAGAGCAAGCCACAAATATTGTTACCAATTTGCCACTTGAAATCAAACAAGCCACTTTAAAAGCTGAACCTAAACATACACAGCTACATTCTGCTAAAGTAATGTCTCACGTTAATATCGACTTGTACCCTCAAATAACAATACAAACCATCAAGGAATGTACGTCTCCTACGGCTGACAATATTGCTCCCATAAACACCTCACCTGATGTCCAGAATATATCTGCAAATACTCTTAATTTAGATACTGACATCGATGACCAACGTAACTCGCCATCCATCATGGATGAGATGAGTATACTAAATGTTAATCAACACCCTGTAGCACTGTCTCCACTTCCCAACGATTATTTCGCTGTGGATGAACCTGTTCCCGGACCATCATCTGATATCTATAGAACATGTAGTGGAATAGAAGACACACAGAAAATCAGAAAACGGCATTTTAGACCGACAGTAAATAAAGCTTATCTTGACTATTTATCTGAAGAAGAACAGAAAGACTTTTCTGCAGGAAGCTCTGATTTGTGGTCGAATGATGAAACAGATATTTCAAGTGACGGTACGAAGAAGAAAAAAAGAAAGAAGAAAACAAAGAAAATAAAAAAAAATGATGAGACAATTAGTGACAAGGAAGCTGTCACTTTGTTAAAAAAAAAAGAGAAACGACCTAATGTCAATAAATTACGCAAAGTAAAAAGGGACGAAGGAAAAGCTTATGAGACTAAGGCTGGCGTCGTTGTAGAAGAAAGGAAAATGAAAGAAAACCCGTGCCTCGATGGCAAATGCCCTAATCGTTGTTTTGAAATTACGGAAGAGAGACGAAACTCGTTATTTAATCATTTTTGGAAACTAGACAGTCAGCGAAGACGAGATTGGATACTAAGGTGCATTCGAAGAATTCCTGTAAAGAGGAAGAGGACAAGTAACCCACAAAGTCGTCGAACTGCCACACACGAGCACTTCATTAATGACGGAGAAGATCATAGAAAAGTCTGTCAAAAATTTCTTATGCACACTTTGGACATCACACAAAAATACATAACGTATACAATCCAAAACTCTGAAGAAGGTATGGCTAAGCAAGATATGAGGAAACCAAACGTACAGCCGAAATATTCCGAGGCTATTAAAGAAAATGTTGCAGAATTCATTAAGAAATTACCTGTGTTGCCGTCACATTACAATCGCCCAAAAACTGACAAAATGTATCTGCCTCAGGAATATAAAAGCACCATGCACATTTACCGCAAGTATTTAGAAGATTGCAAAATTAACGGATATCAACCTGTGAGTGAAACAATTTTTAGACAGATATTCAATGAATACAATATTTCCATTCATGTGCCAAAAAAAGATAAATGTCAGATTTGTACCGGGTTTGAAAACAGCAAAGACATGGTCACAACAAACAACAAAGAACTACCCAAGGATGAAAAATTTGAAGCACACTTGAACGAAAAAAATGCAACATATCGGAGGTTTAAATCTCAACAAAATTCACACTTATCGAATGATACCATCACGACATCTTTCGATTTACAGAAAGTGTTAAACACCCCTTATGGCGAAAGTATGCTCCTGTATTACTCACGGAAATACGCCGTCTATAATTTTACATTTTACGAGAGCGGAACACAGGATGTATTTTGTTTTACATGGGGCGAAAGTGATGCTAAGCGAGGCAGTAATGAAATTGCTACTTGCTTATTGAAATACCTAAAGAATATAGACAGCAGAGGAGTAAAAAACCTCCTATTATACTGCGACTCGTGTACCGGCCAAAATAAGAATAAAACGGTTTTAGCTGTTCTAAACTGGTTTTTGAAAACATCAAATAATTTGGAAGTAATACAAATAAATTTCTTGTTGCCGGGACATACTTACATGCCAGTGGATTCTGTTCATGCTGTCATTGAAAGAGAGGTAAAAAGACTAATAGTATGGAGTCCGTCTCAATGGCCAGCATATTTCCAGTCCGCCCGAAAGTATCCACGACCGTACCAAGTAGAAGTTCTCGATCATACGGATTTTCTGGATTTTGAGGAGCTTGCTGAACGAACATTCACACCTTCAGTTCTAAAAAAAGTGCGAATCCAACAGATAAGAACAGCAACTTTTAAGAAAAAGGATCCTGATCAAATTAGACTAAAATATTCAATGATTGAGGACTCAGAGGAAACTCGAGTTACGTTACAACAAGGGCGTCCGAAAGCAAATAATGCTAAAGGAAAAGGGAAAGGATATGCGAAATCCAATGGTAAGGGGAAGGGCAAGGGTAAGGGAAAGGGTAATGCAAAGACAAAAACAGTCAACGCTCAAGTTACTATTGACGATTCTAGACAAGACATTCCAGGCCCTTTAATAAAACCTGCCTATATTGCCAAGTTGCCCATATCGAAGGCCAAATATAAAGACCTGATGAGGCTTTGTGACAATGGAACTATTCCGAAGACTTACCACAGGGAGTACAGTCAGATTCCTTGCGAAGACACCGTTTGTGACTATTTTCCTCATAGTGATTACGGAGAAGATGACGAATCAAATGAAGATTAGGGATTTATCTTCAATTAATGTAATATATAAATTCAAGTACTAAGTGTGCTTGTAGTGTTACTTTTTAACTGAATTTGATTGATCTCAATTTGTTATTTACTGTTCCTTGTTGTGATTCCAGCATGCCAATAATAATTATAGGCACACGATATTTAAGTTTGATCCAAAATAATTATTTCGTTTATAGTACTTATTTTTTAAGTGAATTTGATTGATCTCAATTAGTTATTTACTGTTCCTTGTTGTGATTTCAGCATGCAAATAATAATTATAGGCACGCGATAATTAAGTTTGATCCAAAATAATTATTTCGTTTATAGTAACTAAGCATTTTGTCTTCAATACGGTAAGTGAAGATACCTGTTTCCTTAATTTAGTAATTAAAATTGTTTTGATTTAAATAATTATGGTAATGTCAAAATGATAATAAAGATTTTGAGATGATTAATTGTTTTGTGTTAATTAATTGAATTCGTTTCTAGTTTTTACTCTTTCAATGGCAGCGTTTCTTTTTTTAGGCGGTAGTTTGACACTAGTTAGTATGATCGCTAGTTTTTTAAACGGAATTCAGGAAGGTTTCAGTATTTTTATTTCGGCAAATTCATCAAGAATGACGAGGGCATGGGGTTGATACAAAAATAACAATTGAGAAGTGAAATGCATTGTAAATTTTGAGTAAATAGCCTCTAGAGACTTTAACATACACCCTATTATTAACAAAAAATCAATTTTAGTGACTTTTAAGCCCTAGCAATTTTACAGACATGGCGAAATTTGCGGTAGTAAGCGCCTTTTTTTTTAATTTTTGGGTTGTATCTCCATCTTAATTTTCTTTATTTATTAATATATCTTAAATATTATAGAACCATAGTGTTCATTATCAATATTTAGGATTTCGGGCCAAAAATGAACCATGTAAGTTTTAAAACAAAAAAGTTATGATTTTTTTTTCCAAATTTTTTTAGTTTTTTGCTTCTCCTGAAAAGTTGCATTTTGGTGGTTACGCCTTTTGAGTCTGCAGGTATCGATATAATGAGCATGATAAAAAAGTTTCAAACCTTCATAAGGAAAGGGAAGGATGCATATCCAAAGAATTTTAGAAGCGCTAAGAAACCAAAGTTTGAGGCTTTGTAACCCATTTTGTAGAACTCATTATTGGGATTAGTGTGAGAGTCCACCTTCAGGCCGAATGCACAGGTTGCTATGACGTCATTGGCGTAATGAGTAGTCAGCTCTTTGGTTTCTATATCGATATAACCGGCTGCAAATATAAATAAATATGTTCATGTCAAGTGGAGAAGGTATCTGTTTTTACGTTTTTAGATTAAATTACATCGCAGTATCAGGTCTGCTGGAGCTAACATACTCATCATAATGATCTAAGCTCCTTAATTAAAATAATAAAATATAACTACAAAAGCAAAATGTATAGTGCGCAGATTGTTTTATGGTATAGTATTTTACAAGACCGCGGGGACCACCAATGAGGTGGCCGATCTGATTGTAAAATTCATCAACGGCACGTTACGTGAATGCACTAGGAAAATTCGTAAGAAGTCGCGTCGCGTTGAGTAATAGGGCCACTGACCACGACGTGGCACGAATTGGTGAAAAAACGACTATATGAAGTATAAGATGTGTATCCAAAAAGGTTTTGATAAACATCCACAAAAATTTGGACAAGAACAAATTTGTAATACTAAGTTTAGTTCACTAATGTACAACCAATACTCACTCTTAGACTCCTTTATTTGATTTTTCAGTGTGATGACCATCTGGTCTCCCACCTCCACTATGAATGGAAGCATGAGCTTCATCTTGGAGCTGGTGAAAGCGGGGCTCAGCGTCGAACGCATGTCCTTCCATGCTTGACCTGGAGCATATAATAAATTTATAATAAAAGTTTGCAATTTAACATAATAATCGTTTGGTTTGCAGTCATAACATATCCTACCAAAATATCGTCATCATCATGACTGGTTAAGTCGAAATTCTAAATTCAAAACGTATGTTCTGCAAGTAGGCCGGCGGACCTTCCTGGAGGTCGGAATGGTTGGAAGCAACTGCTGGTCACCATATCAGATTCTCAGAACCAGCTCAAAAGCCTGAGGTTTTCTCTTTACATAGTAATTACTGAAGCCGCCTTAACAGAATCCGAACAGGACACAACAGCTGCTAACTCTTAAGGTGCTTACCTTTTAGAGAGAATAAGTTCCTTCCAAAGAACGGGTCAACTTCCTCGCTGACGAAGGTGCGATGATCAAGGAAGTGTTCGAAGTCCTTCACAGTGACCTTCTTAATTAGTTCAATGTCCCTAATCAACAAGACTGGTTTGACGAACTCAAAGTTGCCGACAAATCTATAAAGATAAAAATAATAATAGGTAAATAACAAATATTATAATCAAAATACTATCAGCAGTCATATACAAGTACTATTTGATTATATAGTATCAGGATCTTCCATGGTCAAGTTTCAAATCTTTTTTTTGAGATTCACTTCCATTGTTTGTATTTCGAGCCAAATAAGTCTGTTCAAGAAATCTTTAAACTTGAAAAACTATCCAGCTTCGTATCATGGGTTTTAGTTTTATTAATTAACAGATCAGACTAAAAGCCGACATAGATTCGATAGGTTAATCAGTGTCAATCTATATATTTACACTCAGAGCCCCAGCGAGTGTAGGAATATATGAGCGCCAGCACATATTGTATTTCATTCGGTGTCCCAACTCCGAAACATTGTTTCTCACCTGTAAAGGCCCCCATACATGACCAGGTTTACCTTCAGTTCCATCTGATCGGACTTAAATCCGTACCGTGTATGAATGAAACGGCCTTAAGGTCACCACCACACCACACTTTGATGCGGCCGGATGGACTGAAGCGATTCAATCACATCGGCTTGATCAGTTTTGCCTTCCCATGTATGGGGGCCTTACGTTTTACCAAACTTTCATTTGTCCGAGGTTTTTTTTTCTGAAACCCAAATACCTCGTGTGTTCATAAGTTTTGAGACGAGAAAAAAACTCATATTATAAATTTAATAAGAGAAACAATTTACTTTAATAAAAAAAAACATAGGCCGGGGCGCTATCAATACCTATGCATTGAATAAATAAAAAATAATAAAATATACAGGCCTTTAAGCGTGCTGACCACTCGTCAATAGCGGCACGCACTTTTTCTATAGGGATTAGCTTCGATTCTGTCACTAGCTTGCGTTTTAGGGACTGAAGGTTTGGGTGTGGATTTCGGCAAGCTCTTAGCTCCAGCTTCTGACCACAAAGCATAATCCAACGGGTTTAAGTCAGGGCTTGACGAGGGCCGTTCTTCAGTATTAATACAGTTTGGTAAATTCTCTGTTAGCCACTTTTGTGTAGATTTCGCTTCCCGCCATCTCGATAAAGATTGGCAAATAATCGAATTATAATTTTACAATGTATGTGCTCGAAAAGAGCGTATTCTAGGTATTCAAACTGTGCGGAAAGTACTACTTTTCCGCACTAGTGCTTTTTACTTTTCAATTTTTTTTTTAATTTATAGCCGTATCTGACAGCCTGACACAAAGAGGTTTTATTATTTACAAAAAGTTTGATAAATAAGTCAGATACCGATTATTATCACGTATAAAAGTACAATAAAACCAATATTTAATTAATTAATTCATTTAACACGTCATTAATTACATTAGAAAATTTGATTAATAAACGAACTTTAAAACGTTATTCATTAAATGAATTTGGCTGAATGTAAACGCGCTTGTGCCATTTTGACATAAGGCGAATAGTAAAAAAAACTTTTGCACATGCGCAGTTGTAGATATATGTCAAGCGCGGTTTTCAAATAATTCCGCCATTTTTTATTGATGTCTAGTTTATTTTGAAGTTGTTTTGTGCAAATCTGCTGAAATAATGGCGAGATAAAGGGACGAATCATGAATTTAAACCCGTAAAATGTTATTGAAGAATTAAAACATGTGAACGACGGCTTCTTGTTGGATAAATGAAACCAAATACTTTTTTTCCAATGTAAACAGACTTTGTGAGTATTAAAGTATTTTCTATTTTCTCGTACATGCATAGTAAAGTTTTGTACGGAACTCGTGTGTAAGATGATTTCCGACTCGTGTTTGTTTAATCACTCGCTCGTACCTCGCTCGTGACTAAAAATCACACTCGTCTGAAATCACCTACCTTCCACACTTGTATCGTAAATAACTATTTTTCAAATACCAATGTTCCAAATTTGAAATTCAAAACACTCGAAGCAAACTGCGGGCATGTTCTTATTTCAAAATCAACTTTTGAAATTCGTCTCAAAACTTATGAATTATGAACACACAAGGTATTTTCGGGGTTCTATAATCATCGTTAAGTACCTATTAGGTTAGGTTAGGTTTGATTTATTATTATGAAATCATTCTAAAATATGAACACTTGTATAAAAATGGCTTTCCGACAAACGAAATATGGCAAAACGTTACGGATGGGGAGCAAAGATTCAGACTTACGAGCAAACATATTTATTTCGCCTTTTAAACTTCTACGCATCGAAGCTAATGTTAACAAGTATATACTTATACGTAGTTAATCTGGTATCTTCGAGTCAATGGCCGAGCACTTGTAATTTATCACAAGATATCTGTAGATTAATATAAGAGATGCACTTCACAATGATACATCAGTATACTTATGAATCGATTGAATCAGTAAGTGCTCTTTAAAGGCATAGGCGATAACAATAATTTTAAGTGTATCGGCGCAATATCTTGTCAAACTCTCATTACTTCCCTATCAGGTTTAGTAGACAGGCGAGCTACTCATCATCCTCCTAGCCTTTGTCCCATTTTTTGAGAATGAATTCTCAATCGGGGTCGGCTACCTAAATCCCAAGATGTGGCGTAGGCACTAGTTTTTACGAAAGCGACTGCCATCTGACCTTCCAACCCAGAGGGAAAACTAGGCCTTATTGGGCTTAGGTGGTTTCCTCACGATGTTTTCCTTCACCGAAAAGCGAGTGGTAAATATCAAATGACATTCCGTACATAAGTTCCGAAAAACTCATTGGTACGGGCCGGGTTCGAACCCGTGACCTCCGGATTGGAAGTCGCATGCCCTAACCACTAGGCTACCACCGCTTACGCTAGACAGGCGAGCTACTATGACGCTAATATTTGAACTTGCCATCATGCTTACGCTCTTTCAGCCATCGCTTAACCGGGGTGTAAAAAGTACGGGAAAATAATAACTTCTAAATAGCTTGCCTGAGAACGCATTATAATCTATCTTCACTTCACCCTCTGATTCTCTTCTCACTTATTATAACAAAACGGTACTTAATCGCTTTCAAAGTGATTTAATTACCTTGATGTTTCGAACGTGATGTTAGTTCATGGTCTCGAAAGGACTGAAGAGACGGGTATGTTGTCGCGCGAGTATTTCGAACTACCCGCACTTGGTCTTACCCCGGCCACACACAGTCTGAATTCCGGTTTCAGATCGGACTGACGTCAGAAAGTGTTTCTATCTCAGTCTGGCATACGGCAATGTCTCGCTTGCTAACGTCATTCCGATCTGAAACAGGATCGGAATTCAGACTGTGTGTGGCCGGGACTATTGTGATTGTGAGTTTGCTTACTGGGGTTGCCACTCGATCGACACACAATGTAGCTTCAGAAAAATAAACTAAATTGAAATATTTATATTTAATGATGAAATAAATATTTTTTTAAATTGTTTTTTTTTTTTTTAATAATGAAAATAAAATTAACTATGGGGCGTTTCTTAAGTTTCTTAATTACACGTGGATCCGATCCGTCCGTGACGTTGTCGGTTTGACAAGCTTTCATTCAATTCCCGAACGGAGCCGAGATCCGCCGATCCGTGCCGAACGCAGACGGCAGATACGTATCTTTGACGTGTCCGTGTAGTACGTGATCTTAGTACCGCCGGTGCTAAGAACACGGAGCTAAGGTTCCACGTGTAACACGTATATCAGAAGCTCTACTTCAGAACGACCCATTTTAAGTGATTTACATTTAAACTATTGATACAAAGAAATCAAAGCTCAAAAAAAATTGAAATGAGTTACCTACCTTAGGGACGAGCCTGATTTACATTTGCTGATCACCGGATTACACAAAGACGAAAGCTTAAAACCGTCGTCCCGGCTGTAATTCTTGTGTTTTCTTATTCCAACTGCTTCACATACAATCTTACTATAGAAAATATACCACTATCATAATATCGAAATCATCACGTTCGAAGTGCCGAGGTAACGAAACACTCAAATCCCGTTTTGATATAACAATGGGCGAAAATCGAGTAAGTTTAAATTGATATATTGATTCTCTTCTTGCTCTCGTATTTTCTGCAACTTTACCTACCCACACTTATACATAAGAGCTTATAACAGCCCTTACATAGCTGAAATAAGTCGAATAAGGGCGTATAAGCAGCCTATGTGCTAAAGCCTGACCAGTAAATATATGAGGATTATACATTTATGAAACATGTAATGTCTCACTTATTTTAATGTGGGTACACCACAATTTACTCTACTACAATACAAAAATCAAAGCTTAAAGAAAAATTTTAAAAAGAGCCCCTTCCACCAGGTAGCTCCTTTTTCAATTTTTCTTTAAGCTTTGATCTTTGTATTAAAGGCTTATATATATGAGGATTGTCAAGAGGGCGCTATTTATAAGATTTATGATGGCAACAATTTTGCAACCAATCGCAATACACTATAATTACATTAGTTTAAAAACCTGTGATGTCCCTATCATTTAATCGAATGCACTCTTTTCCTGACTGTTTTTCGTGTAGTAAACACGTGTACACTTTATTTATAATATTACGTTCACGACAGTGAATGGTTCCCGGCATTTTCTTTGAATAATTTTAAATATTTGTCTTTGAAACAAACCATCACGAATAACATTGACATTGTTGACAAACCGTCATAAAATTATTGCCAGTGTAAGAAATTAGTTCCAGAGAAGTTCCGCAATATGATATGGCGCATATTTCTGGTCAGGCTTTACATGGGTGTATTTTGAGAATTATCAGAAATTTTGATATTCCCACACAGAATAGTGGATTCGTACCTAAATACTTACTTTTCTTCAGGATACTTGTTGTACAGATCATCGACGACATCGATGAAATGTCGTGTGCGGAACAAGATGGGGGCCATGTTCCCCAGCAGTGGGACGGGCTTCATGTACTTGACTCCAAGCTTGCTGAAGCGTGAGTACACCTGCCGGCAGTACAGGTACACCGCCCCAACTACGGCTGCTATCCAGATATATAGTAGCATGATCTGCGAAAAAACAACCAGCTGTCTGATTTCACGTTACTACCCGGTCTAGTTGGCAAGATCCTAGGGAGCGATGATAGGAAAGCGCAGCGTGCGAGGGCCTCTGACTAGATGGACGGATGAGCTCGTCAAAGCGGGAGCGGGCAGGGGTAGCGGGGAATTAATGGGTGCGGTTTGCACGGGATTTATTTATTTATTTAAACTTTATTGCACAGATCAAACTAGTACAAATGGTGGACTTAATGCGACAAGGTATTCTCTACCAGTCAACTATAAGGTTAAACAGAAACATTAAGTTGGTGCAGGGTCTATAACGTTCGGAGACAATAAAAAAAAAACTGTTTTAGAAATACACAAATAAATAAAATACGCGCTCCGGCCGGCAGGTACGTCCACCCGACCGTTGGTAATGCTATGTTATATCTGTATATGTACCTAAATGTAAATATAACTTATTTTTGTTCGTCTCGGCTTAAATGAATTGTATCATCCACTCAAATCATATTGCACTACATACACTTAGTTAGTTAATATATTTATTACTACGATGCTTATTTTTTTACTACGATGTATAGGTACAAGTAAATAATAGTACTACAATACGTAATATACGTGTAATTATGTGAACAAAAAAAAAAACAGTACTTAATAGTAAAAATATAAAGGTAAATATTAAATAGGTAAACTTAAAATAATCTCTTGGTCAATTGTTAAAACTAAATAGCTTATCTTAATCTAACGTTATTTCTCTATAAACCATTAAGCATGTTATAATAATAAATTACTTAATGCTGTACTTATAATCTAATCAGGCTTTTGCAAAATAAAGTCTGACTAAGTTATACCTGTTACAATTATAATTATCAGACATATATAAATTGCATCTCCTATTAAGAAGGGACATGTTGTATAATGTAGGTAGAATATATAATGCATGTATGTGAGGGTAGGATTTATGTTAAATAAATCAGTTCTCTTTGAGTTGCCACACGAGTTGTTTCATTGTGCTTTCCCTGATGAACATTACAATCATAATATACTACATACATATAAATTCGTCGGGATCGCACTGTGTGGCGAGCCTTGGGGGAAGCCTAGGTTCAGCAGTGGAAGTCTGCGGCTTATAGATATACCTACCTGGTCAAGTTTAGTATGCGTCTAATATCTATGGGGTCGCATGCAGGCAGGCAGGTGGCGCAAACTTAACGCGACTGGGTAGGAGAAGTGGCGATAAATAAATAAATATCGGACAACCTCACACAAATCGATCTAGTCCCAAAATTAAGCTCAAGAAGGATTGTGTTATGGATACTAGACGACGATATACATACTTATATAGATAAATATACACTTAAATACTTATAACAACCATGACCCAAGCGCAAATATTCGAGTTCATTACACAAATATTTGCCCTGGCCGGGATTCGCACCCGGGACCGCCGACTCAGTAGGCAGGTGTCTACAAACTGCGCCATACGCGTCGTCGATAGACTATAAATATCGCCACTTTGAGTCAAAATAACACAACTCAGCTATCTCGCCAAGATACAACATAATACAAGCACCCCTATTACAACTGTGATACGCCTACAATTTTTCCGCTTTGCCCTAAGGTTGACTGGTAGAGAATGCCTCATGGCATTAAGTCCGCCTTTTGTACGATAAGTTTTGTTGTGTGCAATAAAGATTAAATAAATAATACGCGACTTTTTCTCGCGAGATAAATATTAGCTATCTCTTTCTTCGCTGTACTGCGAGAGAGTGACGGGCGATGCTATGTCGCGCGACAAGAGTCGCGCGTTGTGCTAGACGGGCTGCACGGCTGCTGTTAATGACGTCAATAAACCGGATCGGCGCGGCGTACGGATTGCGTTTGCACACTGAATAACTTGATGTCAGTATATGTAGGTTGGTATAGTTAACAAACTTCTGACTGTAGGTATTGCGTTGCGTTATTTTAGATCCTTATATATCTAGTATTTGAGATCCTTATATTATGTACTAGCGACCCGCCCCGGCTTCGCACGGGTGCAATGCTGATAAATTATGCATATAAACCTTCCTGTTGAATCACTCCATACATTAAAAAAAACCGCATCAGAATCCGTTGCGTAGTTTTAAAGATTTAAGCATACAAAGGGACATTGATACGATACGATACTATGTAGTGATAGTGATACGTGTGTAAGTTTCTGTATATCTATTTATGTATGTGTATATTAACCCATATGCGTACTTGTTTTCTGTTGGTACCTAAGTATGTATTCCCTTCGCCTTCTGCTGCACCTGGGTCATTGTCAGATTTAGGTTCGAGTCTATCCGGTGGACATATGCAAAATTAAGGACTCCAGGGCCTAATTTTCTGATAAAACTCGTAGATAATAAAGAACGTTCCCTCTTCTATAATCCAATGTAATGGCAATACATAACCTGGATTCATACAAGCTTAACTTTTGACCACCAGAGGGACGACTTTTGTTTTTTGAACTGACATTGACCCACCTACTCTATATTAAGTTAAATTTTTCATCAATTCCACTACCCAAAGATAGTCTGAAAGACATCGCTTTTTAGCGATAAGACCGCCTTTTGTCTACCGTTATTTATAAATTGTATATTTGTTTTGTTTCCTTTTATAGACTTTTATAGATGTGCAATAAATTATTGTTGTATTGTATGCTAATAAGTAATAATTAATACAATTCCATAACCTTGAATATAGGCACAATCTTAAGGATAACTAAAGGTAAATTTGAAATTAAGTATTATGAACTATAAACCATTGATATAAAGATCAAAGCTTAAAGAAAAATTTAAAACGGAGTTACCTGGTGGAAGAGACCGTTATTCGAACCCGGTATCTCTAGATTCCCGGTCCAGCGCGTTAACCACTTCGCTACCCTAACTCCAAGCAACCTGTCGATTTTTTCCTTATGCTTTGTGTGTCGATCTTTGCATTGTTTTTTTGAAAGGTTTTACACCTTAGCTCTGTGGTGTGTACCCACATTAAAAATGAGGCATTACATGTTTCATAAATTTATATTATGACGTATGTTTATTTTTGACCGAGCGTGCGAAGTGTCTGCATTTCAGCGTGGTCAAAAATTATTTCGTATGTCCGAATCCCGAGTGTTTGAATGTCCGTCCGTCATCGGCTACAGGTCGCATTTCTCAAAAGATTCACATGAAATTTTGTGATTAGGTTCGGTAATTACGTAAAATATATTTGTCGATTCAAATTTTCGTTTTTTTTTTCAAAATGGAGGATATATCGGGGGTGAACATTTCCAGTCCAAAAAAGACTCACAGAGCTATTAGTTTTCTAAATTGCTTTAAATCCAGTTTATTTTTACCGAAGAGGATTAATTGCTATATACATAGGATACAAAGATCAACACTGTAAACTAAAATGCTCATACATGCTACCGTGTTACGGTAAAAGGAAAAGGTCGTATCTTTATACGGACGTCATAGTAAGATACGTCCTTTTGCCGTAGCATGGCAGCGTGGTTCACGATATCTTTGATTACCGGTCCAACGTCAGTAAAAAAAAGAAAACATACCTATAAAAAGAAGATAAAGTCACACAATTTAACCACAAAAACTCTACACACAGGCACGCTACCACAGCAATCAACGAAAATATCAAGGAAGGTCACCGACTGGTAATAAAGATGATTTCATTCATCAATCGGCCACTTGTGAATACATGGTTGAAGGTGTTGCATGTACGTACCTAGTTATAGTATAATTGTAATAGTTTTAAGTATAATTTACGAAATAAGGATTTTCTGTTGAGTTTCTTTCGGCTTTCTTCTCAACAGCGCTCTCGTGTGAAATGTCGGTAGATTTGGATTCTGACATTATATAAAAGTGCCCTTGTGCCCTACTTACAGAATAAAAAAAATTACTTTGATTTTATAATGATTAGAGATATCATTTTCTAAAATTGTTTACTTTTTGGCATTGCTACAAAATAAAATCTAACCTAACCTCCTCTATAGGGTTGCCAGGTCCGATCGGATTAAAATGGTTACACAAATCGGGATTAAGGTTTTTTAAATCGGGACACATAAAATATTATATACTTTTTTATAAATAGGTACTTCATTTATTGCTTTTCGGAAATAATTATTACTTGCCAGTAATTCCTACTTTAATCGATAATAATGGTTTTGAATAAACTTATCGATTTATCGGGACATAGGGTGTAAATCGGGACGCTTCCCTAGACCCCTGAAAACGGGACATCCCGCGCAAATGGTAGAGGGCAGATTGACTTATTTTGTTTAAAAATATCTACCAGCGGTTCATTATAAGGCTTACTGAGGAAAAAGAACCGCCGAAACAAAACTCCCAGACTGCTTTATGACTAGGATATACTTTTAAACAAATACTCTACATATACTACTTTTTAGGGTTCCGTACCCAAAGGCCAAAGGGTAAAAACGGGACCCTATTACTGAGACTTCGCTGTCCGTCCGTCCGTTCGTCCGTTTGTCTGTCACCAGGCTGTATCTCAAGAACGGTGATAGAATACATATAGGGATAGGATACAGTTGAAATTTTCACAGATGATGTATTTCTATTGCCGCTATAACAACAAATACTAAAAATATAATAAAATAAATATTTAAGGGGGGCTCCCATACAGCAAACGGGATTGGTTGCGTTAACTTTGCACCTCATTTGTATAGAGCGCTATACGTACCAGGTGCAAACTTAACTTAACCAATTAAGGATTGAGTGTTTGTACGGAACCCTCGGTGCGCGAGTCCAACTCGCACTTGACCGGTTTTTTAAACTATTTTTGTTTTATTTAAATGTGTTACGGAAACCGAAGAAAATATGATTTATATGTCAATTATGCGGCCGTGACTGTCGCTCTCGTACCTAACTTTAAAGACGCTGCTTAACTCATCTGTTACATATGTAAAATGCCAATGATGATGATGATTACAATATGTCAGATGAGATGATTGTAACAAATAAAACTGGACTCATTAAGTGTATATACTCACGTGGATAAACAACAGCGAATTAAAAATACAAAACACGTGTGGTCGAAGCAAATGTCGACCAGCAACTGGATAATTTACTATGACCGGTCCAGATCATTGTCATATATGTTTTACATAGTCTAAAAGATGAACGAAGTAAGTCTCTATGTAGCATAATACAATCAAAGCTCTTTTACGATGGAGCTACCTTGTTTGTTTGCGAAAACAAATGTTAGATTATTTATTTTTAACCTTAGGTAACGTGTGCGATTAAAGTATAATCGAGATTGTAGTGATTGTGGTATTTGTGATGATAAGATAGTCTGCATAAGATTATTTATAGTGTATTGTTAGTAATTATGGTGTAAACATTGTACAGTTGCCGTCAGATATACAGCAGCATATAAGGCGTTCATAAATATCTGAACACGACTCTTATTCACTGGGCGATACAGGACATGTTCAGATATTTATGAACGCCTTATATGCTGCAATATGATGGCGACTGTAGGTACAACAGAATGACAAAATACGGAAACAGCATAATATATGCATAGTTTGGAATAGTTTGGAGAACCCTATACCTATAAAATTTCATAATACATATACACATTTTACGATCTCTTTGTATCACGTTACATCACCTTTTCATAGTGCACTTTTTTAGGTTTCCGTACCCAAAGGGTAAAAACAGGACAATTATCCCTGAAAATTATTGAATAGTCGAATATCTGGTCAGGAGCACCTACTTTACTTATTTTCCCAAATATGCGATTGCAGACACTGCAGAACATACCCACGTCGCACAAAGGCTACAAAAAAAGCTTATAATTACAGCCCTTATACGACTTATTTCAGCTGTGTTAGGGCTGCCTTTGCTACTTGAGTAGGGCTCCCAGACCAGGTCATGGTTCCATTTTGTGGGAAGCAAGTATTATTAAATTGCAATGAAAATATAATTGGATATTTCGATCGGTAATTTCGGTAGTCTTTTTAATATGGACACACATACCACGATCTTAATCTAAAATAAAAATGTTTTACTGACTGTAAAAAAACGTGCAAGCCGAAACATAACTTATTCTCACTAACATTAATCTTTTATAAAAAAAAATTGTCATAGCCTACTAGATTAATTAGATACGAGTAATTTGTCGTGTCAAAACTATAATTAATTTGCAAACCCCTAAATATGTCACAGTATATAAACAAAATCGACGAGCACTTATTAAAAAAATAAATGTAACTATTGAAGGTAACGGAATACTCATTATCTTAATGAACTTCTTTTCTTTTCAACAAAATGCTACAGAAGTACTTAAAACAATTATTGACACCAAAAATTGTAAGACTTCACAGCTGCGTCCAAAATTCAACATGTCAAACGAACGCTCAAACTCATAGCCTTGAAAATAAAATTGCAGTCATAACAGGAGGTGCTGATGGTATTGGCTATGAAATAGCCAAGAAATTCTTGGATACTGGCTTGAAAGTAGCTGTATTATTGGATATAAACAAGGATCGAGGCAAAGAAGCTTGTTGGGCTCTAAATAACAAGTGTGGGGAAAATAAATGCATTTTTATTAAATGCGATGTTACAGAAGATCTAAAGCTTGTATCTAAGCAAATCATCAGCAAGTATAAACAGATCGATATTCTGGTAAACAACGCTGGAATTCTAAATGAGGCTTGCCCTACGAAGGTTATCAATACAAACTTAATAGCTTTGATAGAATGGTCTTTTACATTTTGGAATCATATGCGGAAAGACAAAGGTGGAAAGGGCGGCACTATCATTAATCTATCGTCAATATATGGCTTCAGAGTGGACCCATTCATACCGGTCTACCAGGCATCGAAATTTGGCATAATGGGGTTTACCAAATCCTTAGGACACCCGTATCGGTTTGAAAGAACTGGCGTTCGGGTTGTAGCTTTAAATCCAGGATTTACAGAAACTGAATTAACCGAGAATTTTAGAACATCGCTTGAAGTTCGTGAAGATTTTTTGGAATTTACTAAAAACCAGCCATGGCAAAAAGTAAAAGTAGTGGGTTCGGCTGCATTAGATGTATTTCAGAGGGCTGAGAGTGGAACTGCATGGCTGATTGAAGGCTCCAACCCTGTTGCTGAAATTAAAGATTGTTGTAACATTGTAAATTGAAAATTAATGACCATGATAAGTTGCAGTCAAAATTTTTGATTATTATAAGAGCCTAAATATGAATAAATTAATCAATTGCTCCTTGCATTCAATAAAGTAATGTCATCTGAAAAGTTCCGTTTTAACTGCTGTTTACTTTCGATAAAGAGGTCGCAACCTGGTGATATCATAGTTGAACCGGGTCTTATAAACTACGATCACTATAAGCAATATTCAGTCTTTGACGGCACCTACTGCAGCTAGGATCTCAAGAGTAAACCATGGCTAACAACCTTAAAAACAAAATTGTCGTCATAACAGGAGGAGCTGTCGGCATAGGCTACGAAATTGCTGATAAATTCTTGCAAAAAGGAGCTAAAGTTATCATTGTTCTGGATATCGATGAGAAGCAAGGAGCAGTGGCGACAAAATCTCTTAACTCTAAGCATGGGAACGGTAAAAGCGTCTTCATGAAATGTGATGTGACGTCAGATTTAGAAGCTGTCTCCAAGAAAATCATTGATACGTACAAGCATGTCGATATCCTGGTCAACAACGCTGGAATTTTGGATGACTTGGCTGTAAAGAAAACGATTAATATCAACGTGACAGCTCTCATCGAATGGTCTTTGAAATTCTGGAATCACATGAGGAAAGACCAGGGTGGTAATGGAGGAACAATCATGAATTTGGCATCAATTTACGGTTTCAGAGTGGATCAGTACTTGCCAGTCTATCAGGCGTCTAAATTTGCTGTCATGGGGTTCACAAGATCCCTAGGGTTTCCGTATAATTTCAATAGGTCTGGAGTGAGAGTTGTCGCCATCAACCCTGGATTCACTGAGACCACTCTCACGTCTGCCCCAAATGCGTTCGATAATGATAAGCAATTTCTCGATGACTTCTCGAAGTTTCTCAAGAATCAGACTTGGCAGAAGGTGGATGCTGTCGGAAATGCAGCTGTGGAGATATTCGAGAATGCTGAGAGTGGAACCGCTTGGTTGATTGAGGGCTCTAAACCAATCATGGAAGTCAAGTAGAATAGTGGCTATTCTCATGCAAAATTCATGTTCCATTTTTTGTGTTTCCATGTTATTCGGTAATAAAGTGTTTGCAATAAAGTGGTAAGTTTTTTGAACCTTTTCATCCTAAACGTCTTGAAAATATTGGTGTAAGTGCTGGACTTAATCGAGCTGTAATAAATGTGCTTTATCTGCTTTTTAAAGTTCATAGTTCAATCTCGTCATGATAAAAGTGTGATAAAAGTAAATAATTTTTATAACAGGGACCTAATTCGAGATTGCCGTTTGAGTGATCGCCAAACGTCAAATCTCTATCAGATAACAGTTATATCGCCATTGAACTGTAATTTAAATGCGATGAGCTTAAAAGTGATATATCTCATCTCAACTTTGGAAATACGAAGGCGATAATGATTGTCAAAAATGTTATTCATGCATATGAAACGTACCTAGCGGACTAATTTCACGCACTACGCGGTCAATTTAAAGTATGCGCCTGTTATTTATGCCGTCACATACAAAGGAAACGAAAATTTTGCGCGTCCGAATTGACGAAGTTGCGATGGTTTAGGGATATAGCCACTTGTCAATAAACCGCCTTGTGGTTTGACAGAGGATGAACATTAGAAAGAAAAAGAGGAGAAAAAAAAAAGTAGGCACGCGTCAAAAGTGACGGATGGTGATGAAATGAAGAGGATCCCCATCATCTCTCTAAAATTGGTCGAATACCCCCCCTGTTTCTACTAAAAACATCTAAATCTGTTAGCACTCAATGAAGGAAAACACGCAATAACAATTTTGCTCATGAAATAATGGAAAGATTGCAATAAATTGGAGCATTTTTTTTGTCAATCTTTATGATTATTTATCCACATATGTATGTATTTTCCATGCTAAGATGTCCCATTTGTTTTCCTATCCGCAACACCATCTAACGGTTTTGTGTCGCACTGGGAATAGAGTATCAACACTATCCACCTTATTCAGTACCCTATCTAAGTCAACTTTCATGTAGGTGCGTCTCATTGGTAACAGATGGCGCTTAGCTCAATACTAAACGAACTTGCTAGTCAACAATCAATCAGAATAAAGAAAGTTAAGCCTAAGTATTTAAGACCGATATGACCTTTAAACTTTCAAGAAAAGAGCCTACTCCCACCTTAAAGCCCGGCAACGCACTTGTGACTTCTTTGGCGCTATAGGCGTCTATGGACTATGGCCGACGGTAATCGCTTCGCATTAGGTGATCTGCTCTCTTGTTTGTCCCCTATGACATAAAAAAAATGCGTTGCCGGCCTCTCAGGTGGTAGTACGCTCTTTTCTTGAAGGTTTGAAGACAATTCATTCCACAATGCAGTCAGCTGCGAGACAAGAAATTTCTAGAAAGACGCAGAGTTGTACCCTGCCACCTATCTAAGTGGTGAGGATGAAAGAATACTTATCGATACAAAGTTGCCATGCCATTTCAGCGCAACAGCTGAGTGGTACAATCCTTTACCAGCATAATAATTACCTATATTCTTCCAAGGTGTGGAGCTAAAAGCTTCGGGACATTACTTCCCATCAAGCTGAGTCTGGCAGCAGGACACACGGTCGAGAACTCTAGGCAGCATAGTGTGGCATAGTTTAATGTAGGGTGCAGCTTAGTGGAGAATTGGAGATTAAATAAAAAACGGCCAAGTTCGAGTCCGATTCGCGCACCGAGGGTTCTGTAAAAATAATAATGTATACTTGCCCCATCTTAATTGGCCGGGTTAAGTTAAGTTTGCACCTAGTATGTATGGATACAAATGAGGTGCAAAGTAAACGCAACCGATCACGTTTGTTGTATGGGAGTCCCCTTAAATATTTATTTTATTCTGATTTTAATATTTTTTGTTATAGCGGCAACAAATATATACATCATCTATGAAAATTTCAAGTGTCTATTTATCATGGTTTATGAGACAGACAGACAGTCTGGTGACACTGACAGACAGACAGACGGACAGCGGAGGTTTAGTAAGTAATGTTATATTTTACGAGCTGCGCCGCGCAGTGTTACCCGCTCATCCAACGGGAACACTAAATTTTTTCGGGATAAAAGTAACGTATGTGCACAGACAACCCCCACTAGGCGGAGCATGTAAGGCGACCCGCGCGCACCAACGGTATGGTACTGCGATCATATATAAGTTTCTACACGGGCGCCACCGTTTAGTTGCGTCCATGTTTACGACCCGTGCGTACGTCAACGAAAAAAGAAATTAAATAAATAACATGCTAAAACACGGTAAATTGTAGTGTTAAGTGGTTTGGAAAGACCTCTAGGACTTCAAGTTATTAAAAAGATTATATAACATTCCATTGATGAGTATATTTCATTGTATAAAACGAAGATTTTGTTCCTAACCAGTCTAACCACGTTCTCTTTACACTGGTCACTTGGAACTAGTGAACTTCACGTCAATATGTCTGTCCCTTTTGATCAAATGAAGAAAGCAATCAAGCTATTCCTTTCTACCGATTCTTACGAAAGCACGTGGATCATTAGTGATGTCCTGCAGACACTGTACCAAATAGACTTTTAGCTTTACCGAATTTATATTTATTTTTAGTGTTTTATTAAATAGTAATTTAGTTAGATTACTACGATGGTTGTTTTATTAATTTTCAGATGTTTTTAGTTTGAGTAATTATTATGATTTGATTTGTTTATTGAAATGTGAAATTAAATCGGTAAACGCACGTATTTCGTTCTTTTTTTCGTTTCGTTTTCGTTAGCAGCAAGATGAGAACCAGGGTCACAAGATGGACCTGATAATGGACTTGAAGGAAGTGCGACGGATCTCGGGGTTGGTTTGACATTGAGTTATGCTGTTTGGGTTTTTTGATTCCTCTTAGCGAGCAGTTAGAACCGGTGTCCCAAGATGGACCTGATGATGGACTTGGAGGAAGTGCGACGGATCTCGGAGTTGGTTTGACATCGAGTTTTGCTGTTTGAGTTTTTCGATTCCTCTTAGCGAGCAGTAGAGCCAGTGTCACAAGATGAACCTGATGCTGGACTTGGAGGAAGTACGACGGATCTCGGAGTTGGTTTGACATAGAGTTATGCTGTCTTGGTTATTCGATTCCTCTTGGCAAACAATTAGAAATAGTGTCACAAGATGGATCTAATGATGGACTTGGAATACGTGCAACAAATTTCGGAGTTGGATTTTGCTTTTAAAAACCTTTCAAAAACTTTTTCTTTTAACCTTCCACGCCACCGCGCGTTTTGAATACTCATCCCTTAGGTTTCCTAAAAATTTTATAAAAAAATTTGGAATTTGAACCAAAGACCATCGGTTTTATATGCCTTAGGTCCTACCACTGAGCCACAGATGTTGTGGTACTTATACGATGAATTTATCAAACATTTACGTGTAGGCCACGGACAGCAACAGTGATCACATCGCAACAGAATAAGAACATTTTAATATTTTCTTCTTTAAATATGACAAGTAAGACACCTAGATAAATGTCATTCCGGATAAAATCGGATTAAATTAATTTTCGGTCTTTAAAATAAAAAGGTTGACTGACAAAACTCAGTTTTTCTCTGTCAAAGTTACGTGTTTACAAAGTAACAAGTTTCGTTCAGTTCCGTCCGTCCGTCTATCCGTTTAAATTAAATTATTTGAATGTGTGAGAGTCGCGGAAACCGCAATATTAGTTTTACGTCATTTCAATTATTCAAGTCTGTAATGATAATGTTTTGTACGTTAAGTACACAATTGTAAAACAAAAACCTTTTTTATTAAGTAACCCTCAAAAAATATATTTATGAAAAATAACCCCGTATTTTCTAGAAGTATATCAGCTTTATATCATATTGAATTTATTAATGCAATTTTAATTATCTTACTCAGAATTACTTAGCTTTGGTAACATATGCGTAGCCTGTTATAACTTTGTTCGTTTACTTTACTTTTAATAATAATTAATATTTCATTTATTTGCACAGTTTAATACAACTGTGTACCAGCAATAATATTCTGTACTGGTTGAGACGCTTCTACCGAAAACGTGTCCCATCACTATGATTACGCGCGCTTTAGGAATCGGCCACTCAAGACGCAGGTACCGCCTACTTGCTCCCCACCTCTCGACCCGCCGCGCGGTGAACTGTATCGCGAACGAAACTATCAACATTAGCTATCTAGTGGAGGTGATCTGTGCGTATGTGTTAATCCAGGGTGTCAGCAACCTTCATACCAAAAGTTATCAAAATTGGTCCAGCCGTTTGAGCGCAAACTTTTTAAATAAATAACTAAAAATAATAAAAATAATAAACTTTCGCCTTTATAATATGAGTTTAATATTGGGACTTTAATACAACAGCTGTTTTATCATAGACTATTCCCGAATGCCCGGCTCATTTGGTGTGAGTCAGAGACGGCCATAATTCTAACATTCAAATATATTTTTATATAAAATCTAATAATACGTCAGCGATGCAGTCACTGACCAATAAGTTCCTTACGGTTAAGTGGTCCTTTGAGTAAAATTGAGCCTTTTTATTAGGTCTAGAAAATACGAATAAAAAACCCAAGTGTGCAGTCTAAAACTTTTCCATGAACTATAAAATTGTAAATGAAATTACTGTTACTGACCGAGCGAGAGAAGCCGTTTCAGCTGGGTATTTTTTTTTTTCGTATGTCCGAATTCCAGATCAATTCAGTTGTCTAGTAGTCTAGATTTCCAGCTGTTCTTGTGTACTTGCCTCGTTTTCAACCGATTTTCATGAAATTTTGTGAGTGGATTAATTCTTTGTGTAGATTTTTTATTGTTGTTATTTCAAAATGTCGAAGATATGGGTTGAAAAAAATTTTTTTAGCCATTTCGAGGTTGTTAGCTCACAGAGCCACTACTACTGTAATGAATTGATCTGTACTTCTATCATAATTGTGACACTCTTTGTCGTGTGACTACGTACTACCTGTCACTGTCCTGTCAATACCGCGCGAGCAAGGCAGGTGTAGGTATTGTTTCCGTTACTTACTCCTAAGCGTATTAAAATTGTGTCAAGCTTCGTGATAATATACCTGGACGGAGAGGGTGAAACTTATTGGATAGCTTCCATAAAGATTGGTGGGAGATTTTCCAGGACAGGGTTGAATAGAAGAATGGGAGCCGTCACTCAGGAATCGGAAACTCAACTCTATAAATAGAAATTCAAATAAGAAAACATAATCTGGTATGCATTACTTCGGCCACGGCTGGACGCGAGCCAAATGGTTTGGAAAAGCTCATTGTCGTTGGCCATGTGGAAGGAAAAAGGGCTCGTGGAAGATCACTGATCCGATGGACCGATGCCGTGAAAGAAGCCTGTCAGGAAACTCCACTGGCGCCAATTCGGAAGGCGGGAAACCCTGTGGAGTGAAGAGATTTGGTGCAAGGGATAACGGCCTCAAATGGTCACGACCCTCAGTCATGAGGAAGCGAGGAAGAAGAATCTGACATGAAGTGATTCTTTTCGCATTTGTTCGGCGAACTTGTTTGCAAAATTTTCTCTCGTAAACACCAAGTTCCATCTTTATTATTCTATGTTTGCGCGCCTCGGGGATTTTTGTCGGTATCCTTCCTGTCGGAAAAGACGTAACTACCGTGTTTTTATTAATAAAACATGTCATTTTGTGTTGGGAGATCGGCATTCTAAAGTTACTTGACTACAAACATTAGCTGGTAAGTGATGCTCGGAGTTTCGTCGCGTTCGAGAAGGTATTTATTTATGAAATAGCTTAGATTTCTTAGGGGGAAGTTGGAGAAACATGGCGGATGTCAGAAATGTCTTTAGTATTATAAAAGTCTAGATTTGTATTAAGAATAAGTTTTTAATGGAGAGCAGTCATGACTTCAGGGAAAATCTCAACAGCGCGAAGGAGGATCGGCTTTTGTTAGTATGGGAGCGCGGCGCCATGCCAGTCTGGCGCCATCGTCGTCTAGTACCCATAACACAATTCTTCATGAGCTTTTTGGGACTAGCTCGATTTGTGTGAGGTTGTCTGATATTTATTTATTTACTAGCGACCCGCCCCGGCTTCACACGGGTGCAATGCTGATAAACTATGCATCTTGAATCACTCTATCTATTAAAACCGCACAAAAATCCGTTGCGTAGTTTTAAAGATCTAAGCATACATAGGGTCAGACGGTCAGACAGACCATAGATTTATAAATTTATTAAATACAATAAGTACGACAGCAAATAAATATGAGGGAAAAAATAATACCTACTTTCTTTCATAGAGTAACTTATATAAGACATACAGCAGGAAGCGACTGTTTTATACTATGTAGTGATTTTATTTATTAGTGTATGTTGCAAAATTCAACACATAAACATTCAATAAACAATGGTTGACACTACGAGTACAACTGGGTGGCAATGGCGATGGCACCTCGCTTGGCGATAATTTATTTTTTGTATAGATTTGATATGTAAATAATAAATATCAATAACATCATTCAATATTAAAGTCATTGTTTTTGTAAAAGATATCGCAATTGTAATAGTTTATAGCTATCTCTTTAATAGCTTACACGGATAACGCGAATGCAATAACATACAAAGTTTATCTACTTGTTTTGATAACAAAATTGTATTAAATGAATCTATTAATATTACGTATTAAAAGGAAAAGTTTATCAATGGAAGTTGACGATTCCAGTTTGGAAGACCCATCATGGATAGGTCTAAAATTCTAAATTAATCACACTAATATAATGAAGGCGAAAAGTTTGTGAGTGTGTTTGTTACTTTTTACAAGCTTTTATTTAACTTGCAATGTATGTATGTATATGTATGTAAGTATGTTTGTTCGGGTGGAATCTTGCAACTCAATTTTGAAGCAGATATTGTCAACCGATTGAGCTGAAATTTTGCGTACTTACATAACTTTGATGACAATACAATAATATGGTACCATGGAGCTGATCTGATTTTTGACAGAAACTTATTCACGCTCAAACGACTGGACCAATTTTAACAAATTTTGGTATAAAGGTAGCTGACTGGTGAAAAATGAAGTACTCAGTCTGAACAATTCCCTGTTTGCTTAAAAGTCTCTCGATCTGTTCCACCCTGTATACATAATATATAACAGAACTGGATCTGGAGACCTGATCAATAATTACTGGTAGAGAATGCCTGATGGCATTATGTCTGCCTTTTGTTAAGACCGTATTGGTCGGTGAGAGCAGAACTGGTATATTGGATTTTTTACTAAAATATATTTGAATATTCGAATTATAGCCGTCTCTGTCATACACCAAAAGAGCCGGGCATTCAGGTAAAGGCTATGATATTAAGCAGTTGTATTAAAGTCCAAGTAAAAATTAAAATTTTATCATATTTATTTAATCTCCACTAAGCTGCACCCCACTACATTTGGTGGAGGTGCGAGGTAAGATTTATTTTCTGCAATAAATAATTAAATATAACATTCAACAATCTAAGTACAGAGGTTGCAAACTGCTGGGAAAGGAACCCTGAAAACGGTAAAATCTTTCACCGCGAAAACGCTTTTCACCAAACCATGTAACACTGACCGATAAAAAACAACACCTATGCGTAAATCTTTCTGAAATCGCTGCAATACCCAATTCTTTTATCTTAATCACTCGAACAATAACGGTAGATCTTCAAGAACTGGCTCCCACAAATCGCAAGTTCATTAAAGCGCGCAACGCAACCCTTACAAGTTGAAAACAGATGGCAATCGCACTTTGATCCCTCGTGGTAATGAAAGTTTTTCCGGCGATATCCCTCATTAGACGAAAAAGACGTTTATTGGAGTTGGCAACTCCACGGTACGCACTAATCGCGATAGCGTGGCCGATGGAGAAAGCGGTAGATACGTCACTGTCTAACATCTAACATTTGGAATTGTACCAAAAAATGTCATCCGTTTCCCGATTAGATGCGTTTATTGTTGGCGTTCCGTATCCAAAGGGTAAAAACGGGACCCTATTAGTAAGCCTCCACTGTTTTTCCGTTTGTCTGTCTGTCACCACGCTGTATCTCAGAAACCGTGATAACTAGACAGTTGAAATTTTCATAGATGATGTACCTACTTCTGTTGCCGCTATAACAACAAATACTATAATCAGAATAAAATAAATATTTTAGTCGGGCTCCCATGTAACAAACGTGATTTTTTTCCGTTTTTTGATCTAAATATACCTACTGTTAATGGGCCGCATCTCATGATCCGTGATAGCTAGAAAGTTATATGTTAATGTGCTATAACAACAAACACAGAAAACAAAAAAAAGTATTTAGTTGTACGAAACCCTCAGTGCGCGAGTCCGACTCGCACTGGGTCGTTTTTTTTCTCTCAAGTTAGTATACTTTGCGGTCAATTATATAGGTAGTTGACATGACTTGTGCATGTGCAATGGCATGGACCAATAAAAGTGTGACTTAATATTTCTTATTAATACTTCCTATTTTTCGAGGTTTGCCTTTCAAGAACCTTTATTCCTATAGCCGATTGTACTCCTGATCTTATAATTATGGCAATAAAATTGCAGTCTGAGCGATCTCGATGTCCTTTACTCATCAAAATAATTTATTCCACAAACTCGCGGAAATAAGTATCTTCCCCATTCGGAATATTTGCATCAAAATACATATATTTACAAATATTTATTTATTCAATACCTACGATCGGATAAAATAATGAGTGCCCAGTTATCGAAACCTTTCGACAACCTCGCTTTAATTAAAACTCAATTTATCTTCATAATTATGAAAGTCATTTGTATGACTGCGAAATATAAAATTGTGAAAACAAATCTTCACGTTGGATGATAATTGCAACATACCTTAAAAATACTGGGCGTAATGGATGCGATAATAGGACTTAAAAAAATTAAATTAAAAGAAAATTAAAAATTATTTATTACTGTAACAAATAGTAAGTACAATATTACAAATGGCCGGCGTCTCCTTGTAAGTTATTAAATAACTTGTGCCAGGAGTCCACCGCTCTTCCGTGTATACAAGTTAACAAGTACTATACAATTTTTAGTTATTAGGTCTAAATCTATACAATTTTAGGACTAGTGTGTAGAATATAAAATAAATCACATTAGTATTATAAAGGCGAAAATTTGTGAGTGTGTTTATGTGTATGTTTGTTACTTCATCACACTCAAACGGTTGAACGAATTTTAATACATTTTGGTAGGGTACTTTATATCCCGAAAAATATAGTGTTCCCGTGGGATGAGTAAGTAAAACCGCGCGGCGCAAGTAGTAAATAAATAAATATTGAGGGATGTTCAAATCAATCTAGTCCCAGACTATTACACGCACAAATATTTGCCCTGGCCGGGATTCGAACCCAGGACCGCCGGCTCAGTAGGCAAGTGCACTACAAATTACACCAACCGCGTCGTCGATAAAAGGCACTTCCCAAGCAGCATACAAGCTGCATAAATGCTTGTACTCTGCCCTTATATAACTAACTAGCTTTTGCCCGCGTCTACGTCCGCGTGGAACTTGGAAGTATGGAAGCAACCTCGTACAACACAATAGATATCCATCTAATCACCTTAATTAGTAAAAGGGATTATTAAAAGCGCCTAAGCAAATGTAAGAGCAATTGTGCCTTTGGTCTAATAATCCATTTCCTACAGGGTCATCAATGTCATCATGAATTACTTACTCACTTTTCATTATTTTTAGGGATAATTTCCAGGATAAAAACTATCCTATGTCCTTCCTCGGATCTTAAACTATCTCCATGCCTCAAAATCGATTCTGCGGTTTAAGCGTGAAGAGGTAACAGACAGACAGACACACTTTCGCATTTATAATATTAAATATGGATAGGTAATATGGATTTAAGCTGAATAAAGGATGCATAAGCGAAGCGCTACTCGAGTTACCATCGAATCTCTGAATACGAATCTAAATTTAATCTAATCTAAAATCTATACCAATTGGTTGTTATCTCAGCGTTGACGGACTCGCCAAGTTTCGATTGTTTTCAGAACAGCTATGTTTTCCCGCTCGAGTATTTTTACCTAGTATTGTTTGCCACGAGTATTTATGCGTGTTCCGTATTCTGCTGACAACAAAAATAAACTCAGACAATTTGAGGGGTGAAATGAGAGCGGTGTTATCCTTTTGAGGGTACTTTATTATGTTACGAAAGAATAGAATTAACTAAATGTTACCTAACTTTAAGATTTATTGTATGTTAACTAACTTTAATATTTATTGTATTTTAGCGTAGAAATAACATTTTTGGGTTACAAAAGGGCCTGGAAACTTTCATATTGACCTCAGTGATAATTTATCTGCTTCCATATAAAATAGGTACTATAACAAGTTCAGATACTGCAGGTAAAGACCGGCTATACTATGCAGTGATGGCGGTGAGGCACGGAAGAGCAAAATCAGTTCGCGTCCTTGCTGCTTTTTCCTTTCGAGGAGCAAAGAAACTAAACATGGTTACATTATATAAATAAAAATACAAACTTAAATACGAATAACATCCATGACCTAGGCACAAAATATTAATATTCGAGTTCATCACACAAATATTTGCCTTTGCCGGGATTCGAACCCAGGACCGCCGGTTCAGCTGCTATACCTTTGCGCCAACCGGCATCGTCAAATATCAAACCTCCATAATTGATAGAGCAGTTCCACGCTGCGTCTTCCAGTCCGCGGTTGCCACTCAAGAACCTTTCTGCTCCAACGGCCATCGGTTCTACGAGCAACGTGCCCCGCCTACTGCCACTTAACCGACTGCCGATGACCTGGTTAGAATCGCGGGCAGTATTGGATGAGAGCGGCGCAAGACCGATCGTTGTAGCACAAAACAGATAGGTACAGTCTACATACAAGCGCGCTCGAGCAAACGCACACATGGACATTGCTCACGGACACGATATCTCAGACCAGCACGTCTAGCATAACTTTGCCACGCGACTCATGTCGCGCGAGATAGCATCATCCGTCACTATCTCATAGTACTGTACAGATAGAGACAGGTAGTATATCTCGCGCAAGGAAGAGTCGCGTGTCAAAGTTATGCTAGCCATGCAGTTCAGATCAGTGCGAGCGCGAGTGCCATCCGCTTGACGTGTCCGTGAGCAAATATCTATGTGTACGTTTGCTCGAGCGCGCTTGTAGATTGATTTCTGTAACTATCTGTTTTGTGGTTGTAGAGAACTTTAGGGAAGGTCTTTGTCAAGCAGTGGCCGTCTATAGGCTGATATGATGTGATGATATGTAGTTGAATAATACGGTAGTTGCGGATCAAGTGTACAGCGATGTACACCCCTACCGTTTAAATGTTCGCGGGTTTTGGAGGTTTAACAACTTTGACACCCGATAACTTGTAGCTTCCAACCTTTACGCTGGCAGAATTGTCCCAATGGACAGTAGCCATTAAGTAAAAAATTTAATTGATTGAATTGAAGGGTACATTTATTATCTATAAATGTCTATACTTACACTACACCAGCGATGTTGTGAGAAGAGAGAATTCGGCGTGCGCTCGATGTGCAGCGAGTCCTCCATTTGTCGGCCTCTGTGACGCCGGGTATGGTACAAGCGACAGGAAGGCGTTTTTTTTAAATATTAGACAAGAACTTATTTTGAGAAAAAAGTGTTTTTTTCTTACTTTCTTCAGAATCGTTAGTGAACCTCATACAAGAAAAAACCACCATCTTCATCACCACCACCACCACCATCACTCCACCTTCTCACGACCACCATCACCATCACCACCATGACCACCACCTTCATCACCACCACCACCATCATCACTACCATCATCATCACCACCATCACCACCACCACCACCAGTCACCACCATATTCATCACCATCCTCATCATCATCACCAACACCACCTTCGTCACCACCATAATTATCATCATCATCATCGTCAACACTACCACCACCAGTCACCACCATATTCATCACCATCATCATCATTATCACCACCAGTCACCACCATCATCATGATTACCATCACCAACACCATCACTATTTCACGAGTCAATGCCCACATATAATCATATACACAAACAACCCTTTCGAAATTTTCTACGTAGCCAACTCCCGGCCAACTCCGAGCCCTTGCGGGGTGAGGTAGCTCAATTCGGTGCGGGGTGTGCGTGTCTATTCTGTATGTAATACTATTAAGTATTCTGTGACACTGTCACGACTCCATATTAAATGTATAATGTTATAGTGCTTTAGCCGCCTCGCTCCCGTTCGTGTTACTACCATGGTATGGTCAAATAAGGTATGGCACTCCTGAATGACAGGTTGACAGGCGTGACTTTTGACGTCATCACGCTATGACTGATTGGTTGATTCTGTCAACCCGTTTCTGTGTTGCCAGTGGTGTATCATACTCCCCGATATCCTTGTTACTTGAGTGAATCTTATAAAATCGTGAGTGTTTTAAATCATTTATTGCGATACAATAGAACTAACATGGCAATCGTGATGCATGCAGACACTGATTAATACACTGTGACCATTCGATATTAAACATGCAATGTTCCGCCTCGCTTCCGCTCGTGCTACTACCAGGCAGTATAACCGAGTATCCGATGGCGCATCAGCCCGGCACAGACACGCCAGACACCCTGATTAATACACTGTCACCATTCCATATTAAATTTACACACGTACGGCCACAGTTACAAACGCCCCATAAAACCTTACTACCTTACACGCAGATAGTAAAGCGTTCCTAAGGGTATGTTTATAGACTGTGGCTCACTTTTAATGGTATATTTTCGCGGGAATTTTGATTATGCCGTGCTCAGGCATGCATTCGCGGATGTTGATTGAGTGGATTTTTCAGATTAAAGCGGTGAATATTGAATAAAAACTCCCATGTTACTAAATGTTTACAATGAAGCGAAAAATCCATCCCATGCTACTTTCGTTGGATATTGTCAATGAAATTTTATGCTATTTTTACGGTTTGGTTGAACAGATTTCGAAAATTTAAGGAATACGAGTATCTGCGCATCGCCAGATCGCCTTATTACCCGACTACGGAGAAGCAAAAAGAGGGTTATGTCTTTTTTCCCCAGCGCGCACGAAGTTTGCGAGCACATTCTAGTACCTTATACAACGACAGTATCACACTATTGACTCTCTCCGTCTCTATTCTCTATTCTTATATCTCTCTGTCTCTATTCTTAGTAAATGAGTAGCAAGTACAAAATCTGCATCAATCAATAAGTCCTAGGAACAACCGAAAACGGCATTTATTTTCAGCCTCTTAAAAATCTTGTCATAACTTCCTTAAACGGTTCATTTAAAAGAACATTTGTAGTACTTATTCAATTCTGGCGTAACCACAATTCATCAAACAAGCAAACTTTCATCGGAACATTAATAATGCCAACAGTGAAGTTTCACAAACAAAACTTGCTACTTAAATAACTGAATTGGAGAGTTCCGACTACTTGGCGCTTCTTGCAATCAAACTATTTCATGCAGTATTTTAACTTCTTGCAAACGCCCAAACACGCATTCAAGCCCGATGACCGTTAGCAGATACATTCTTGAGTGTCAACTCAGAAAGGGGAGGCCACCGATAAAGACCAATCATCTGATCAATCAAGAAATTAATTACCGGAATCCGAAAAATATTAGTTTTATATTTAAAGTAAAAAAAAATATAATAAGGTTGGCTGGATTCGAATTAATTTCCAAGATATATTTTTTTTTCATATGAAATTAATTATTAACAGTAACTACTCGGTGCATAATAAAATTGATAACAACGTTGCCTCTTTGTTCTTAGTGGTTGACGATTCCAAGATGACAGATGTAACTCATGAAATTAATATGCACTACAGAAAAAATCGTCAACTTATGTTTAAACGTCTTGTTAGGCGAAACAGAAAACATATTTTTTGGCCGCATTTCACATAGTTATTGATAAATAATTTGTAATTTCTAATGATAAGGAATCTGCTGTTAGTCGTGTTACTCGGTCTCTCCCTACATATACATAACACCATGATAGTATTTAATTCAATTACACGCATTACATATAAGTATGTGTGCGACAAAACATGTTACATCTGGCCGAAGGGTGTTGCCAGATCAGACGACGCAACGGAGCCACGCTGTTACGTCGTCGCCTAAATCCAACTAGATTTAAATTTTATTTTAATTTTAATGTATGATTTTGTTTTGTCTGATTTTGTAGTTCACAGTGACTTAGTTTAATTACTGTAATGCTGTGTAACTAATTTGAATAAATAAATAAATAAATAATAGTATTATTCGAAAACTACATTGCCTAAAGAGGAATACAAAAGCATAACTAAAGGGCATGATATTTAAAAATCATTTTTTTTAATTATTTAGGGCATTTTTAATACGTAAACGTTTAATTGGGCATATAAAACTGTAAATGATGTTTTATCTTGTCTCTGATGTACCGCGCCTAGTCGAGATACTTTGTCGAACATTGAAAGTTTGTTTTGTAATCATTCGGAGTATCGTAATATTGGCAATTTCGTCTGTTTTGTTAATTGTTTCTTCACGGCGTGTGTATAAATTACGGCCCTTTCGCTTTTTGAGTAGACAGAATTTTGGAAGTTGGACAGGTTTATTGTTGGAGCTACTAGAATTTATATGCAGAGATTTGAGTGGATTTCTTCAGGAGAGGCCTTTGTCCAAGTGGCTAAATGTAACAAATTTTAATATCCCTCATCTTCAATCGACTTACAAGAGGATATTAATTAAAAACTTGAATAAGTACAGATTTGCGAAAGATGTAGCCGCTTTTGGTTTTATGTGTGCGTGGCTACGAACCAATCATCATAGAGACATTTTGCTTGTGACATTGACGCTGTGGCAGATGCGTACACGGACAAAACTTAGCCCGTGGCGTAACTGGCTTCACTTTCAAGCGCTAATTAGGTTTCTAAATAGCCATAAATACGCCTAAGATTAAGAATAATAAATTAAAAGTTTTTCGCTTATATAATGGAAAAAAGTTGAATTCTGATTTGCGTGGAATGTAATGTAAAGGAGGATATAATCATGGTGGAATGTGCACGGAACGAAACTGAAAGAAAAACCTTCACTTTAAAATAGAATTGTGATTTGTACGAGGTAGGCGAAATTAACTCAATTCGCGGAGCAAAAGAGACAACCCTGCGGATACGGTTCGTGGTTCGCGCTCAAGAAAAGTTTGCAAATGGTCAGAGATTGTTTTGGTAATGTAATGATTTTATAGAGGATTAAAGTCATCGCAATAGCCCAGCGTATTACTAAGCTGACGTGGATGAAGCATGAATCGAAGTATACAATTTTGTTTTTCTTACTTAATTAAAAATTCAAGGAATATTACAGATTAAGACTACTATATTAACGGGGACACATTGCTCGTAGAACCGACGGCTGATGGGGCAGAAAGGTTCTTGAGTGGCGTCCGCGGACCGGATGACGCAGCGGGGGAAGGCCCTTAACAAGGTGGACCGACGACCTGCTTCTGATCGCGGATAGAGATTGGATAAGAGCGGCGCAAGACCGATCGTTGTAGAGAACTTTGGGGGAAGCCTTCGTCCAGCAGTGGAAGTCTATCGGCTGTTATGATGATGAGTAGCTATTCTATGTAATTCGCAAATCTCAATGGAGCGATTGATTGTTCTTGCGGATGACGTCATTGGTATGATTCTGCAATAAAAACATACAGCCAACCAATTTGATTTCTAGGCCACTTACCTTGTCACAAGGACAATGATAGGAGATTTCAAGCGGCTTTCATATTGACGTTCACTGTGACAAGGTACGAAATGGCCTAGGAAAAAAAATAAGGCTTGTGTAAATCATGTTTTAGAGATACCCTTTGCCTGGGACTGAGATCAGCGTCTATCCATCAGCCTGTCACTGGCATCGCAGCCTCGGATGAACCGATCTCGACGCCTTCAGGGCTTTATAATATTCTCTCATTGACTATAAACTTAACTAAAATAAAAGGCTAAAACAGATTTTTTATATTAAAAAAGACTAAAAAAATCGGACCCCTTTGGCATAGTCCCGAAGACGCTGGCAGCATATCCTCGCTGTATAGCAACGCTAATGCGTTGAGCGAGGAAGCTGCCAGCTCTTCGGTCCCCCGTGATGTCGACCAGTATTTTTCTTTTCTCTTATTTACACTTACGTGAAATGTCAGAAACGGTCTGACATGTTTCGACCCGGATGGAGCGCTTCATGAGAGACATATCCGTACAGCGGTGGGGTAACTCCGTCACTGAATTTTTGATCGACGCTCCGCCCTATCAGGTTTATACCTGTAATATTAAATGTTTGAATGAAATACATGTATTTATTTATCTAGGTATAGTAAATGATTTGAATGGAGAATTGTAGTTCTACAAAGTAACTGCTAGGGGTGCTGTCCTATTCTCGTTACTACGCTGTCGCCAGCGAGTACGGTCACGTTAACTCATGGGTAGGGTACTGAGAGAGGCCCACGCGTGGGTAGTTAAGTAATGGATATATTTATAACTAGGCCAAAATTAAAACTTAGAGAAGAAATGGGTTGTAGAACACTAAACTAAGACTAAAAAATACTTGTACCTACCCCTTCGGTAGGGTGCCCATGATATGATGCAGGCAGCATTCCCACTAGTAGAGGATCCCGATATAGAACGACCTTCACCGAGATGATTATTTGATGAAATGTATTTTATATTTAATTTAATATGTCAATAAATATATTGCATATGGGTTGCCTAACAAATTTTAGTCCAGGGTATGTTTAATTAATAATTAAAAAAAAAAAAAACATTTATTAGATAAATTCTATACCAATCGAAAGTATGAAGCCCATAGAATATGCAAACGTTAGGTTGCCTATTCTTTTCCCGTCACAACTATCGGGTAGCCAGGTATAAACAGGTAAATCTATACCTACTAGCATTTTGCAACGGTCTGATTATTGAATTGAAATTAAATAAAATTAAGATTATTTTATTATGAATTTATCTAATAATCAAACCGGTGAAATGTTTATTTTTTATTTTTTTTTGGACTAAAATTTGTTAGGCAACCCATATGCAATATATTTATTGACATATTAAATTAAATATAAAATACATTTCATCAAATAAACATCTCGGTGAAGGTCGTTCTATATCGGGATCCTCTACTAGTGGGAATGCTGCCTGCATCATATCATGGGCACCCTACCGAAGGGGTAGGTACAAGTATTTTTTAGTCTTAGTTTAGTGTTCTACAACCCATTTCTTCTCTAAGTTTTAATTTTGGCCTAGTTATAAATATATCCATTACTTAACTAAGAAAATAAGTATTGTCTATTTCTAACTCGTATAACAATCCAATATGAAAGTGCTTTGATTACAACTTTCAACAACCACTGATTACGGTTATACGACTCAATAAAATAACTGTCGCTCCAGCTACACCCATTAACGTAGATAAGAGAATACCAGTGTTGATGGCTGCTACTAAATAAATCGTATCCACTATTTCGAGGCCCTAGGGAAAAATGTCGTAAACATTTTCCGAACTCCAATTTTCCCCTCCATGCCCCCGCATGATTACGGGATACATGGCCCAGTTGGGAAAAAGTCTTATGTGATTAGGGAATTTTTGGCGGTTAAGCTCTTTTGTGTACGGAGGGTGTTACAGGTGTCATTCATCAATCTGGACCCGCGTCAACTTTATTACTTCACGTAAGGTATCTTAACCATTTTTAGGGTTCCGTACCCAAAGGGTAAAAACGGGACCCTATTACTGAGACTTCGCTGTCCGTCCGTCCGTCCGTCTGTCACCAGGGTGTATCTCAAGAACGGTGATAGCTAGACAGTTGAAATTTTCACAGATGATGTATTTCTATTGCCGCTATAAGAACAAATAGTAAAGATAAAATAAAATATATATTTAAGGGGGCTCCCATACAACAAACTTGTTATAGATACGGAACCCTTCATGCGCGAGTCGGACTCGCACTTGCCCAATTTTTGGGAATATATTACAGATCAGCTTCTAAAGAATCCTGCACCAGATCATACGACGCAACGGAGCCACGCTGTTACGTCGGATAAATCAAATTATATTTAAGTTTTATTTTTGTAATGTAATTTTGTAGTTCTCAGTGCCTTGGTTTATTTACTGTTATGATGTGTAACTAATTTAAATAAATAAATATATAAACAAATAAATAAAGGATAAGATTGGGAATCGCTGCTTGAAGGGCTACTGCATATGCGGTTACGATCCTATCTCATCATAAGACAGTTAAAATAAACTAGCGCGTCGATTACCACACCATCAAAAAAAATATTATTTATTTAATTTTTAGTATTTGTAGTTAGACGGGGTAGACCTAGACGGCGATGGCGGGACGATTATGACGCGTTATAGTAGTCATACCAAATACTTTGAACGTTTGAATATTTGGTGGTCATAGTAATAATAATAATACCTTGAACGTTTGAATATTTGAAGAAAGAAAACATTTCAATTGTATAGGCACTATACCATTCAATTGTTTGAATAAAAAAGTACATCATCATCATCATCATCTCAGCCATAGGACGTCCACTGCTGAACATAGGCCTCCCCTTTGGACTTCCATATATACCGGTTGGAAGCGACCTGCATCCAGCGCCTTCCGGCGACCTTTATAAGGTCATCTGTCCACCTTGTAGGTGGACGTCCTACGCTGCGCTTGCTGGTCCGAGGTCTCCACTCGAGCACTTTTCGGCCCCATACAGTACATAACCCTAGAAAAACATGCTTTTTGGATGGGGTTTAACTTTTTTTATTTTCAGTATTTGGTGTTATAGCTATTCTTACATAATTATGCGAAAACTCTGCCTATTTCAGTTACGAAATACAGCCCTATGATAGACGGACAGACAGATTCAGAGGCTGTGTAATCGGATCCCGTTAGCACCATTTGGGCACGAAACCCTTAAAAAACATGACTCGTAATTGACATTTCTAGGTAGTGTTTTTTTTTATTGAACAGATAGATACATAAATTACGTAAATACAAAAATTTCAGTATTTTTTACCTTGGAAGGCATAATTTCTTCTTCAAACAGGATAATCGGAGACCGTCCCGTTTGTGGACAAAACAAACTCCGCAATAAAACACTTCGGGGTTTCTTAATAAGTCGCGTAAACAGAATCCATCGGCTGTAATTCAATCCTCTACATTTCAGCGCCTCGCTTATTGGATTTGAAAACGTTACTCCTCCCATATCAAGAGCTTACCGCTGACTTTATCGAGTTAAGATGAAAGTGCACGAGGATGATCGAAAACGCTGCGTTTTAGCGCAAGCGTTGAGTCATCGTAGAACAGAAGTTCACAGTAAGGAACCAACGTTAATGCTTCCAGGGGCTCACGTATCCTTCACTCCCCCTTCCCTTTAAGCAGTCAGCCGACGTTTTCTTTTTTTAATGGATAATCTTACACGAATCATTCATTCAGTCATTCATCAATCTGGACCGGCGTCAACTTTATTACTTCATGTAAGGTATCTGAACCATTTTTGGGAAATATTACAGTTTCTAGAGGACCAGACTGGAAGTCGCTGCTTGAAGGGCAATCGCAAATACGATTAAGATCCTGTCTCATATCATCAAGCTCCGTACCACCTAATAAAAATATAAAAAGAATGTTTTGAAAACGTTACTCCTCCCACATCAAGAGCTTATCGCTGACTTAATCAAGTTAAGATGAGAGTGCACGAGGGAGATGGAAAACGCTGCGTTTTGGAGCAAGCGAGGAGTCATCGTAGAACAGAAGTTCACAGAAAGGATCCAACGCCAACATCCATGCTTCCAGTTGGCTCCAGTGCCCTTCACCGGGCAGTCAGTCCCCATTTTCTTTTTAACTCCCGACGAATAAAGAGGGGTGTTACAAGTTTAACATGTCTTTGTCTATCTGTGTGTCTGTCTGTGGCATCATTGCTCAGTTTGAGTGCAGATGGAGGTGTTTGAGTGCAGTTTTTTAATCGGAAAACGATGGTTCTTAGCTATGTTTGGTGCCTGGTGGAAATAGGACCAGTCGTTTCCATAGCTTTAATTGGAATAGGTGACGAGATCTCAGCCAATATTGGACATAAAAATTCCAAATTTTGTAGTTATTTTCAGTTTTAGTAGCATTTTCTATATCACTTATTGAATGAGGGTTTCATGATGACCAGCTACTTGTGTCGGGTAAATGTTTAATTTATGTTATTTTATCGATCATCTTAAAAAAACGACCTAGTTCCTATGTAAGCAGTGCTTGTACTATTGGACGACAATATATATAATTTGCTTTAAATAACATCTATGACCAAGAAAAAATATTCGAGATCACACAAATATCGCCTTCTGCAATAGACGTAAATCTTGTGCTGCTAGAGCATTATATACAGCCACAATACTGCATCAATCCCATGGTTATACAGATACAAAGATAGATATCTGTATAGCCCTAAGATCCTGAGTTCAGTGGTAACAGTACACAGTATACACAACTGTGCTGATCTTTGAAAAACACAAGGTGTACCAATAAAGCATTTTATTTTAGCACATAATTTACAAAAGTTTACAATCAAAAATATGAGAAATTGGACCTGAATTGACAAACACAATAAATATTTACATCATTCTCATCCAGTATCAATATCAACTCTAGCAGTAACTCATCAGTTCGTCAATGGAACAGGGCTTGTCGCAACATTCGTCAGCGACTCCAGTTCTTTTGCCTCTTCCTCCCGTCAGCCCCTGAGCTACTGCCGCTGTCATCCATGGCGATGGATAACCAACCTCATAGCCATAATATTCAGAAGCCCTTGAATGTTGTATGCCTCTTTGCTTGCTTATGCCTTCATACTCTGACCGCTTCTCGTGCTGGTTATTTTCATAGCAAACGGCGGCCAGCATTCTAGCTAGCCTTCTTCCACAATACACTTGAGATTCTTGCGCTGCCAAAACAGCGACGATAGTCAAGAGTACTACAGCTTGGATCTTCATGTTACTGGAGATTTGGTCGTTAGGTGTAGGGATGGTTTGATAATGTGAGGAGTGAAGTAAATCCTACCCTTTTTATACTGAAGCTTCATTGTTATTCACCTGTTAACGTGCGTGTATGTCAGAGTTAATCTGGGGCAACAGGACGTGGGTATGGCGTGGGTAAATTCTTGAAGGTTTTTGACGTCATTCCCATTATTTTAAGAAAATCGCGGATTACGCTTTTACGTGGGAAGGTCCTAAAATAATTGATGTTCGATGAATCTCTTCCTTGATTAAGATCATAAATATCTATTGAGCAATTCTATTTTTAGTATTTAATGAAGTATTCAAGTTTGATTTGACCTCATCAACTCTCACAAATTGGAAGATACTTGTAAAAAACCTTCAACAAAACGGGACGTGTAAAATTTAATTGTCTTTTAACGTAGGTTAACTTTTTAGTCCATAGATTTTTTTTGGGAATTAATACAAACATGTAGTACTTAAGTATTTACTTTTTGACTATTAGGTGCCTTGTGATATTTTTTAATCCGTAGCCAATTAGGCAGTTACCGTCAGGAAATTGTAGGCTCTTGCTGTTAAGTATTGAGAACAGAAGGTATTAAACATACTGTGTAAAATAAATAATATGAAACATGACTGTAATGTCTCGTTGTTTTTTAATGTGAGTACATTATATTTTTTTTATATTGAACCATTGATACAAAGAGAGGTTAACACATTGGACCTGTAATCCAGAGGTACGGGTTCGAATCCTGGTCTCTTCCGCCAGGTTACGCACTTCAATGTCTCTTTGTGCTTTGATCACTGAATCAATATATTTAACTATATAAAATGACCAAAATAGTCTTATAAATATTAACACAAAAGTAAATTATGAAAGAAATGTTTAATGTGATCCACTGCAATGTAAGCAGGACTCGAACCTGCGACCCTACGTGTCCGGCGCAGTGCTCTCCCAACTGAGCTATCACACCAAATCTTTAACTTCATAATTCTACGCTGCTGGAATGCCCTCTGCGTCTTTACTTTACAGACAACACGCCATAATTGTCTTGTCAAAACAACGTTTATTAAAACGCTGCGTTTTTAATTCCTATGCGATTCCCCGATGGTCTCCCAATAACGACGTTAGGGGGTATTAGAGCGGCCCCGGATTATAAATTATATCAGAGCATCGTCGGTTTTTGCGAGCCCTAAATCAGGGCCCGTAGCGTGTTCGGACTCCGAAGAGCCCGTTTTTGTGGGTAATGAATAGATTTCATGCTGTTTCCTTGATACTTGTTGGCCGATTGATACTCATTTCCAATGTAGACGATTATTTTATATCTTGCCAAAAGGTGCCCGAGAGGTTCATCAAGGCTGAAGGGTTTTGACGATTTTGGTTCCTCGTAGTAGGGTAAAAAGTATCTTATAACAAACCATGAATACAAAGATCAAAGCTTAAAGAAAAATTGAAAAAGGACTAGGAGCGAGGGTAGCGAAGTGGCTAACGCCCAGCGAAATCAGTCGAATAAGCAAAACTTTTTTTGAGGATGTCAATGTATTCTATTCTTTTTGAGACCAAAAGTTTATATGGGACTAACTACACTTAGACTACTCTATAAGTCAGAAATTACCGTCAAAGTTCAACATTCCTACGGAGCACTAAAACGCGCCATACAAATAGCCATATAAATAATCGTGACGTCATTATTTTATGTTGATTTGTTAAATTATGAAGATTAAGGAAACAATTTTCAAAATTTCTTTTGAAAAAATAAAATAAAAAATTCGCGTACAATTGAAGTACAATATCAAAAAAAAACAGTTTTTTTCTTCTTTGTTTCATGACAAATATTGAGCCATAATTATTCATATACCGAACTAGAGTATACTGCAGAATTCAACATCAGTGGACATCCCAATTCTACCTTTTTTAACATAAAAAAATCTAGCTTTAAGTTTCATCAATTCCCTATTTTATTATGCATTAGAAATGAAAATCAATAAATACAGATACCAGTTCCTTTTATCAGGCGTCAAATTGAATATATTAAAATATGCACGTGAAACTACATCACATGGCCATTTAGCTACCTCGCCTCCACTCGTAGAAAAAAAAACATTTTGAGACAATTCATTTCACAAAGGACAAAGACGAAAAATTAAAATCAAGAATATTGGAGATTTGTAGTACAGTGAGAGCAGAGGTCGCTCCAATAGCGTATTTGGTGTGATTGACGTAACGATGTGATAGCTCAGTTGGGAGAGCACTGCGCCGGGAAAGTAGGGTTGCAAGTTCGAGTCCCGCTTACATTTTTCTTTTATAATTTACCTTTGTGTCAATATTAATTAGTATTATAAACTTGGAAATCAGGTGGATAACGTCAAGGGATGGGAAAGCTTTAGCTATTCTGCTCCCGATAGAATCAAAATAATATTTTAGGCACAGACGCGATAGGACCTGAAGGCAACAATGAAGGATCATTGAAATCCCAGAATAGGGTTATCCTAAGATAAGATATAAAGGGCACGGCTTATCGGTCTTTGGAATTGAACATCAATATGCGGAGGATCGCCCTCGATGATACCACATGTTACTATGTTTCTTTAGAGGTACTCGTGTGTTCCTGACTGATCTTTTTTTTTGGTCGATTCAGTTTTTCGAAATTTTTTATAATTGTGGAAATATGGGGGATGAAAATGTGAAGAAAATCTAAATTTTATCCATCGCAAGGTAAAAGTTCACAGATTCGCTAGTTTTTATAACCCCCGACAAAAAGATTGACGTTGTAACAGTACAGTTGCGTACTCGGACGAAAGTGTCTTCACTTTCAAGTGCTGATTAGATTTCTAGGTGTATTTATTCTAAGACACCGTGAGTAAATTTTTGTATCAATACTAGAAATATATACACAAGTCATTACACGTTTGTCAATATTTTAGTATGAGGCTTTAAAGAAAGATGGCAAGAAGTCAAGTCAGTACTAAAGTCATAAATTGAAGGGATGTTTACAAAAACAACATAACTAACTAGATTGGTTGATACCTACTGTCAATAGAAATGTTTCGTTATAAGTACTAACCAGTCTAGTCAGTTATGTTGTTTTTGTAAACACCCCTTCAATTGGTGAATTTCCTCTTTAAGATCCATTGCTACTGAATTACGAGTACTAAATTAAATCTGAGTGCATTTGTTTTATATTAAGTCATGAGCGCAAGTGTTGTCGCGATGCTGCTTAAATCATCTGTTATAGATGACAAGGCCTATTTATATACAAGGGAATGATGGTGATGAGCAAATTACAATCACATTCACTTAAAGTAATGCACTTTGGAGCAATGAAAGCAAAGTACACTTCGCATGGAACCTTTACCAAGCGTGTTTTAGTATATTAAACACAGTTTTACTCTACGAAAACCCTAGAACACTAATATCCGAACAGCTGCAGCGTTAGACATTTTAGCGATATTATTATGCGGCAATTCCGTTAAAGCACCAATCCACTAGCTGCTAGCTCTCGTTCGCTGGAAGATGGTGCTGATTATATACGAGTAGGGTGATATATGAGACTTAAATCAATAAAATCAGAACTTTCCGAGTCAATGGTAGCGTATAAAAGCACTAGTTGGACTCGGGCAATGAGGCATTATGAAAGTAGTGAATATAGTTCATTAAGAAGCCTTATTCATTTAAAAAATATTTTTTTAATATTATGACAAATATATTGATAATTACAACCAACTTTTTGAAGCGACTAATACTTTAACCTGAGTTCTAGACACATCACTAGACATGCTAGCGATATTATTATGCGGCAATTCCGTTAAAGCACCAATCCACTAGCTGCTAGCTGTACTAGCAAAGATTACCGAGTGAACCTTTGGTATCGGCTGACGGGCTTAGTGCGGGCAATCCGTGAAAATGGCCCGAATTCTGCGTAATCTCATTCCTGGAGTACAGCTCGTTCGCTGGAAGATGGTGCTAATATACCGTAAAACGGGGTTACATTAGGAAACTTTGATAGATTTTAAATGGTTATAAAAACGCAAATATTCATAGTGCGATTGAGCAAATTAAGTAAAGGGTTAGGTCATTGTTGAAGGTATGTATTGCATTGCCACAGATAGTAAAATAAATAAATAAGGATATGGCGTAAAAAATCTTTTCCCTAAGTAGCCCCTGCATTTTAAAGTAACCCCGTTTTACGATACGGGGTGAAATATGAGGGATAAATCAAACTATCAAAACTTTGAAGTCTACGATAACGTATAAAAGCGCGAGTCGGACTCGGGCACTGAGGGGCTATGAATGTAGTGAATATTGTTCATTAATTGAGGGACAAAGTTATTTTTGCCGCGGGGAAACTAATTGTCCTCATATATCGACATAGGTCGGGGTTAGTTTAGCAACTACAAATAAGTTTGTAATCATAAGAAAATACTAATGGAATTTTTAATTTACTCGCTATATATCATGATTATTTGTCAATGGGAAGCCACCCTTTTAGGTTTTGATACACGTGCGAGTGTCAACAAACGCAGTACAAACGCATATCTTTTGATTACGTTGACTTAGAAATTCATTTTTTTTATTTCTTCAAAGGTTTTTAGACAGGATACCTCACGCGTTCCTGAGAAAAAAGGTCTCGATAGACAGACTGACAAACAACAAAAGCCATCCTGTAAGGGCAAGGGGGTTTCACTCCGCGCCAAGTCTCAAAAATTATACCTATTAGTTTCGGGTCACAATTGTGCCCCGGCCCGCCCATCCCAGCTAGGCTCTTCTCGGTGGAGTAATTTCCAGCTTATTCTACATTCCGCTTTTTCTTTTACGTCTTTATATAATGAAACATTTATTTTTTCTTTTATTTCCTCCATATAATAATATGTCCTTCTCGGTCTTCCCCTCTTTCTACTTAATAACTATTAATAATAACTAAAAACTCTCACCCTCGTATAGTGATCGTACTATATCCGCTTTGAAACTTGAAGGCTCATCGGACGGCAGAAAAAATATTTTCGGTCGAATCATCCAGTAATTTTGTCAAACCGATTACTTCGTATCTCGGGCCTGAAATATATACTAGGTCGGGAACGGCGTTCTTCCAGGCTTTTCTTGGAAATCTGGTTTCAATAAACAACTTTAAGTAAATAGGCAATCCTGAGGCAATAAAATCGTGTTATGAAATTAATACTGTCGTCGAGGAATTAAGAATGAACTAGCAATTTTTTAAATTAAATATACATTATTTTATCTAGCCTGTTTGTTTGTTTGTATCCCACTGCTGGGCAAAGGCCTCCCCTTTTTCTCAACAGTCGTCTTGCTGAAGAACAACTTCTTCCCAAACGTTCTCAAATGCGTACAGGTGATCCCGCCATCTCCGTTTAATTATATTAGATTTTTTTATTAATAAAATAGTACTTTTACAAGTCAATAAATTTTCAATTTTAAACGTTAGCCTTAGGTCTTCATTTATTTTAATATAATATCCAATCAAATTAACTATAATAATATGGCAGAGGTCAATGATCTCCTAAAATAAGCCATGATTTGAGCTTGGTTATAAAGATATTTTTCTCAAACATGCAATGAAATGTCATGCGTTAACAGGATTCGAAGTATCACGTTCCGGGCGGAACAACCCGAGAGAACTGTAAAGGAATTTCATACAAAATTTAAGGCCTAAGCCGGGAAGTAATTGTTTTTAAACATGGCGTCTGTGTTCATGAGCAGGCTAAACAGCTGTATTTTATTTGAGTGGTGTATTTATTTACTTACCCGATAAGCACTTCTTTCTCGTAGTCTACAGTGATGTACTTGAATGAGAATGAGGGAGCAAAGTGAGAAAAGCTTCTTCGTTTCAACTTGGCCTAAAATTATTTCGTATTTATATCCGGATGTTTGGATGTTTAGATGTCCTGTCCAGATGATTTAGGCAAGTCCTCGGCTAGAGGTCGCATTTCTCAACCGATTCTCATGAAATTTTGTGAGTAGGTTCGATAAGTACATTATTTACTTAATTCAGTTTTCGAAAATTTTAAAAATGGGGTTGAAAAAATAATAAAAATTTCTGCCTTATCAAAAAACTCGTGAAGTCTACATTTCACAGAGCTACTATTAGAATAGTTAGAATAATTCTAAAGAATACCTACTAACTCCCCTTAACCTACCTAGAACTAGAGGAGTATTGGCTTCAGAAGTTCATAAAATTGAAAATAGATTGGACGAATTCAATAATCACGAACTTTCCATGAAAACTTCATCGAAACAATTCAGAAAACAGATTATCGAATAGGTATGAAATAGATGATCGAATATCATTTTGAAAACAACTAAGTTTTCAAGTTCCAACTAATAGTGGACTTTGGTGGCTCTATAACGATTGATTCAATTGTTCTCTGGACAAAGTGTTCTAAACTCAGAACCTAATTTAAGTGCCTCGATGCTATTCGAAAGTTTGCTTCAGTGAAGCTTAGTTGCTATGGTTTCTGAACTGTTAAGTTTGTCTACGTATTCTAAGTTAGTGTCAAAGATATTACGAGACGCTTCACAGAGAACAATGGACGGAGTTAAATACCTCTTCTATTAAGACGCTATTTATATTTTGATTGTAGAAGTTTCAAAATTTATTTGGATATTTGGAATATTTTATCATGTACGTTACTAAATAAGTAGTAGTTTGTTGACCATTGGTACAGATACTTGGAACAGGTAATTAATTTGCAGTGAAAGCGTGCTGGGTTTCAGGTACGGATTTTGGACCCAGCAGTGGAATATAAAAGTTATAAGGAAATATACACTTTAATAAGATACTTAGGTATAATATTTTCTTTCTTCTTTCTTTCAGATGACAAATATTTACCTTTATGTAGAATCTAAAAACAGAACGCCACCGGTCATAGCATATAGAGGAACTGCATCTCTAACAGTGTACTCGAGAGATCGCCAAAAAAGCGATGTCTGAGCCATATCTCAGGTCGCCTTTTAGCTGTCATTAAAAAGCGATGTTTGCGATTCGAGCTTCATAAAAGGTAGTTATTTTTCCTAGATATCTTGGAAGAATAGATATATGGAATTGACCCAGATATAGTTCATTCGTTAAAAGATAGGGTAAGTTCAACATTTTGGTGAAGCTGCGATATATTAGTAAATGTAAATATTACACATTCACTAATCGGTGACACTCCTTCCATTTTCAAAAATCAATATTAAGATGTTAGCACGTTAGTTACGTAAATTGGCTTGACCTACCCAAAGTTAACCACAAAACGCCTATACATTACCTGAGATTATAGTATCAAGCGTGTTATCCCACTAATGCGGTCCAAACGCAGTGAGTTACGAGAGACCGCACCGAACCGTAGTTAAACTAACACTTAATTAACCGAATATTGGGCTTTCGATATCGATAGTTTACTTAACATTAATTAACCTTTGCAGATTTTTAATGACATATGTAGGACGCATCTTTTACTGAATATAGAAGCCATTCAATGTAAAAAAAAACGCATTGACTGTCTCTTAAGTGATTCTCAAAAAATATCTAAAAAATGCCGATAATTCACCGGTCATTAGTATCGAGCGTGTTATTCCACTAATGCGGTCCAGACGCGGTGATTTACGAGAGACCGCACCGAACCGTAGTTAAACTAAGACTTAATTAACCAAATATTGGGCTTTCGGTATCGATAATTTACTGAACTTTAATTAACCGTTACAGATTTTAATGACATCAGACGCAATTTTGAATAAATATAGATATTTGTATTGAATCTTTTTATCGATTCATATTTTTTATGTGGTAATACCACATTTTTTATTTTTATAAATAATGACACATGAATATAGATGCCAATCGATGTTATAAAAAATACAGACGCCAACTTGACTATACCTTGGAAAACTGCTGCATTGTGTGTGCTGCTTTTTTAGTTCTTTTTATATAATTTTTGTTTCATTTAAACACGGAAATAATTGATCAAATCTCTAAAAATTGTTATAAAGGCCCACAATTCACCGTGCATTAGTATCGAGCGTGTTATCCCACTAATGCGGTCCAGACGCGGTGAGTTACGAGAGACCGCACCGAACCGTAGTTAAACTAACACTTAATTAACCGAATATTGGGCTTTCGATATCGATAGCTTAGTTAACATTAATTAACCGTTACATATTTTAATGGCATACGACGCACCTTTAAATGAATATAGAAGCCAATCAAAGTAAAAACGAAAAAGAAGCCGATCTGACTGTACCTTGGAAAACTGCAGCATTGCGTGTGCTGCTGTTTCGTTTTCTTTTTCTGTATTTTGTTTTCATTAAAACATGGAAGTAATCGATCAATGAATCTGAAAAATTGCTACAAAACGCCCATAATTCATAGGATATAAGTATCGAGCGTGTTATCCCACTAATGCGGTCCAGACGCGGTGAGTTACGAGAGACCGCACCGCGTTATTGCCGAACCGTAGTTAAATTAAGACTTAATTAACCGAATATTGGGCTTTCGGTATCGATAATTTACTCAACTTTAATTAACCGTTACAGATTTGAAATGTCATTGGACGCACCTTTTAATGGATATAGAAGCGAATTAATGCAATAAAAAATAAAAAAGCCAACCTGACTATACATTGGAAAACTGTGCGTGTGCTGCTTTTTCATTTAAATTTGGAAGTAATCGATCCAATGGATCTGAACAATAACTAAAAATGGCTATAATTCACCTCAGATAAGTATCGAGCGTGTTATGCCGCTAATGCGAGCCCGCTGCGGTCTAGACACGGTGAGTTACGAGAGAACGCATCGCGTTATTGCCAAACCGTAGTTAAAGCAAGACTTAACTAGCCAAATATAATTTCGGGTCATAAATATGCTGTTCTTTTTTATATTCAGATTTAGGATTGCGTTTTTCCTGAAATCAAAAGCGTTTACATGTTTACTGTAGATATGTATTAAGTAGTTATACAAAGTTATGGAATTTAAGGACTTACTTTTTAATTAGACTGGGATCCGTATTAACGGTGTCCAATGTAATAAACACATTATTGACAGAGCGAGCGAATTGTCTCCGTTTTAGCTTGGACAAAAATTGTTTAGTATGTCTAGATTTCCGGCTGTTTTAGGACACAGATCGCATTTCTCAATCGATTCTCATGAAATTTTGTAAGTAAGTTTTCTCAGATTTCAGCAGTCGCGGAAACTGACGCAAATTCGATATTTTAATAAATAAAAAATCCCTGAATATAACAAAAAATGGCTTTCAAAAATATTCATCTGCCAAATCCCTTTCATCAAGCCACATTGAAAAATACACTGCAGTAAAAGGTCATAACTTCGGAAGATTTTCATAGTACGATATGGCGTTTTAATGTAGCACGGCAGAACAATCGGCATCAGTTTTAATCTCGATCAGTCAAACATCTGACTTGGATCGAACAATCCGGTCCCATAGCTCATTAATCCGCGTTTTGAATGCGTAGTCGCCGCTTGGCTCAGCTGGGGCGCGAGTGAAAGCGGGAATCGTTTTAATCTCAATCAGTGAAACATTTAACTCACATCGGATAATCCGAACCCGTAGCTCATTAATCCGCTTTTGAATATGTACTGTGTAGTCGCCGCTTGGCTGCGCGGGCCGGGCGCGAGTGAAAGTGGGAATCGTTTTAATCTCAATCAGTGAAACATTTAACTCACATTGGACAATCCGGTCCCATAGCTCATTAATCCGCGTTTTGAATATGTAGTCGCCGCTTGGCTACGAGGGGCCGGGCGCGAGTGAAAGCGGGAATCGTTTTAATCTCAATCAGTGAAACATTTAACTCACATCGGACAACCCGGTCCCATAGCTCATTAATCTGCGTTTTGAATGTGTAGTCGCCGCTTGGCTGCACGGGGCGGGGTGCGAGTGAGAGCGGGAATCGTTTATATATGGTTTTAATCTCAATCAGTGAAACATTTAACTCACATCGGACAATCTGGTCTCATAGCTCATTAATCAGGGTTTTGAATGTGTAGTCGCCGCTTGGCTGAGCTGGGGCGCGAGTGAAGGCGGGAATCGTTTTAATCTCAATCAGTGAAACATTTAACTCACATTTTGTACGTCGCTGTTGGGCTGTGCGGGGTGGGGCGCAAGTGAGAGCGGAAATTGTTTATAATATGATATTGTAATTTATTGGACTATCGGTGACTCATTGACTTATGACGCATAAAAGAACATTATAGCACCAAATCACCTGTAGAAGTAGCGTAAACTGTATTTAATTGGTTGTTTTATGTACCCTTGTTGACACTACATAGCGGCCTAAACACGACATTGACAAACAACGGCGGTCAGAGCGGTTGGAGTGAGAGAGTGTGCTCTGATTTCCCGCTTTTACTTATTGCCGGCCTTAACAATGCTTTTCATTCGGCTAACAATTGGCGCCTGTTTTAGTTTCGATCAGTCAAACATCTGAATCGGATCGGATCGAACACTCCGGTAAAGCATTAATCCGAGCGTTTTAAAATAAAGTGTACCTTAGCTTAACGTTTTTGTCAGAAATGTCAGGCAACACCAAACACACACTCAAGCAAAGGTTATTCAATGTCTGTAACTAAGCACCCCAGCCTAGCCCATCGCGGTTAAAACGGGCGAAGCCTATGACAGAAGCGATACGTTGAAACGTAAATTCTCGCTCGAGCGGCAAACGCGCGCGGCAGCTAGTGGCGTGCTCGCATGCTTCACATATTGGTACGTTTTCGTTTTTGCTGCTCACAGCTCTCAGCTGCTGCTGCCTCTACCCGCGTCCACGATGTCACTCTATTACTTCCAACACTTCCATCCTCTCGTAAATCGCTTGCACTGCCGCCACGCGCTCCCTCAAGTGGGACAATTAACGTTTTCCCGGAAACTAATACATCAACTGGGATTTCACGATCGAATACATTTCATCTCTGGAACCTGTTTTAAAAACATTTTGCTTTAAATTAAACACGTGTCGAACGAGCTTTGCGGAGGGTTAGGGTTTATTTATTTAGGCTTAAGTACCTGTCTTTCACAACAGTTATATATTTTGTTTACCGTGATTTTACAGGATTCATCCGTTTTAGGTGAATCGTATTTTGTCAATTAATTCTTATTTCAACTTCCTAAACGTGAAACTCCCGCGGGGCTCTGGCATCATTCAGAGAGCGAGCGATACGTTTTTGCTTCAGTGTGGGTAAAAATATCTGTCTGCTTTTATCATTACGTCGTCGAAAGAAAGCCTTAAGGGCCAAAACACATTACAAGACACGCGATGTCGTGCCACGGTGCGATGTCGTGTCGTGGAAATGCATAGGTAAATCTAAAATGAACTTTATCTTCATGTGACAAGATGCAAAATTAAAATTCATTTTACAATCTCACGACGTCGCATCGTGGCACGATGTCGCATCGTACCACCACAGTATAATAAAGAGTACTAACGTACAGTATGGACACTCCCTGCCTCCCCGCGAAAGTGCCGCCCACCCGCGCTCGGTTACCTCGCAGTTACCGGTTGGCAGGGACGCGACGACGCGGTGCGCAGAGCGGAGGCCACGTATAATATTCAAATATTAAACAAATACTTTTTCATCACATTTGCTCGTAAAAGATGGTATTACATGCAGGTGTACCGAAGGACAAAGGCCTATATAGTTCCCGCGGGAGTTGTTATAACTCCCGAGGGAGTTATGGTTTTAGTTTTAAAAATATAGTACGCACTCGTACATTGCTTCAGACTAAGGAGGTTTCAACCCAGCCAAGGTTTTATGTTGTATCAACAAAACTTGCCTACCAGCAAATTTTATTGTGTATTGAATTAATATGGTATATGAACTGCATTAATATTTATGTATTACAATTATTTAAGTGTATTTTGCAATTGTTTTATTAAATTTAATTTTGAATTATCGTTACAATCTGGCAGTATAGCCTGTCAAGTTTCTAAACTAAACGCAGTTCTTAGCATTATCTGTGGTAGACGACACAAAAAAAAAGAAAAAAAGTTAAATATTATTGGTTAGATACTATTTAGTTTTGTAACAAAAATACTGTTCGTATTTAAGTTTTATAATATTACGGTGTTAATAATTGCTGCATAATATTGTTAATTGTTATTTGTTTAATGATAAATAGTAAGATTCTGTGTATATTTGTTTTCTTTTTTAAGCGGATGGCCGTTTTTTCAGTGCTTATAGTAAATTAAAAAACTATATAGGTACACAAAAAAGTTAGCTGTCTATCGTTATCGTTTAATGTTTATTTTTTACTTATTTATTTGTTATTTACTCCCAAATGTGATGAAAAATATTGTGTGTAAGGCGGGAAGTAAGGTCAGGACATTAAAAGCCCTCCGCCTTCGGCGTCGGGCTTCTAATAGTCCTTCGTTAGTAATTCCCTACTTACTACCCTTATGACACAATATACTATTGTAATGGGCGTGTGTTGTGCTGTGTACGGTTGTTTAAGCTCTATAAACAACAAAAATAAAAGAAAGTTCTACAGATTCCCATTGGATGAATCAAGGCATGTACATACCCAGTTATTTTCAGTGTTTTATGTTTTAGTAGAAAACCAACTTACAATAGGTACTTATGTTTAGTATTTTTTTTGCCCTATCCGTTTTCGACCTAAACCTATCAGATCACACTGAAAACAACACAATATATATATGAACAAAAATCATGTTTTCAACTTACGTAATATTTTGGTGGCCTGAATTTCCTTACAAAAATTTAGTTACTTCGTTTATACTGATTCAAAATAGGAAACTATTTGTATAAATCGAGCTTAGATACCCACCTTACTGCGTAATATGATTCTTAATTCTTCCTCTTCCTAATTCGCGCAATGAGTTTTTAGTAATTGAGGTTATCGAATTTGAACGCGGGCGGAATAAGAAATCGTAGTTCAACATTAGTTGGACGTAGTTATGCAATAACATTCCAACCCACAACTCGCCCAAAATTGAGATAACACAACCAGTGAACCTTTTTCCACATATTAAAATCATCTAGGTAAAAGGTTCCAGTCCTTATAGCTTATTTTTTTAGATAAAATTTGGCCCAAATGTTCCACCCCACACTTTTACTAAACAAGGATATTCATAAAGAAAACAAAACATCACATGTAAATTGAAACAAATTTAGTAACCAATATTCATGAATATTATTACCTTATAATGTTTCAATGCTCTTGGAACATTTCTATAAAACGCATACTATAATTTTGGTTATGCAAAAAATGTTTCATGGACTTTGGAACATTATTGCAAAACACATATGATACTTATAATTCTCTTTTTTTTTTGCAAAAATGATCCACATCTATTTGTAACATTTTTGCTATTAGGTTGGAACGTTTTCACAAAATCCATATTTGTACATTTTCTTGCAATAAATGATCCACGTCTGTTTGTAACACTACTGGTCTTTAAAACCGTAAGGCATTAGCGATCCAAAATATGTGGAACATTTTATTTTAGACCAAAATATACATTAAACAATTTTTCAGAAGCAATTGGTATGCCATTAGGCCACAGCAAACAGAAATCAGAATCGCTTATGTGCCTGGTTTCTCCCTTTTTTTTTCAATTGTCAACTCTTTAAAATCTTCTTCCAGTGAAGATCTCATTAAGATAGAATGCACTTTATCATTTTTTATTTGAATCTATTTTGCATGTAACCAACTAACTTTGCTTTTGTCAGTAAATTTCTTTCGATTGGTTATATTTTTTCTATTTCGCTTGAACTATAAAAATCAGTCTTCTCCATTTTATATACTTGAAGTGGTTTAATTTTCTTACTACGTTTAATTATATCGATGTATTCTTCAGCTGTATACACGCGTTGGTGGTGTTTGAGAGCTGTTTCTATTTTAGAAAAATCCGTGTCATTCGGTAAAAATGTATGGCCGGACTCAAGAAATCGAAATGAGACGGTTTTCAAAGTTGGATGGGAGCTCAAAATTGCTTTCATCATGAGAACGATTTTGATATTTCGGTTCTGACCACCGCAACAATCGCTCCATAAAATTAAGTGTGTGACAGTAAAACTTACTACTACTTTGGCATTACGAATTTCCACCTCTAACTTATCACACGTGTTACAAGTATCTTTCTTTAATGTTTTACACTTCACTCATATATCGACAGGCGTTTATCCAAAAGTATGGCAATGACCGCAAGTACACTTCTTTGAACTATGTGAAAAAGATTTTTTATTCCAAATTTAACCTGAAGTGTAAGACATTAAAGAAAGATACTTGTAAAACTTAGCTTCTGGTTTATATATTTCTTAAGGCATGATCCAACTTCCTGGGCTCCCCTTCCTGCTTCTCCTTCTACCCATACATAACAGTGCCCAATGTCATCAGATGCACTATGAATACCACTATTGTAGAACCACAATTGCCTTTTATAAAATGCTACATCCGTTGGTATGCAGGGCAAAGGTAATGTCTTGTCTAAATCAAATGTTAAGCATTCGACTAACGGTGAATTTTTTGCTTGCTCAAAATCCAGCTTCATTTGGTTTCTTAGATTAGTAGCCCTTTCTAAATGTTGTGTATTTTTTTTTTGTAGCTTTTTCTTTTTCTTCGGTATTTTTGGCATTACGAATTTCCACCTCTAACTTATCACACGTGTTGTGTTACAAGTATCTTTCTTTAATGTTTTACACGTCAGGTTAATAAAAAATCTTTTTCACATATAGTTCGAAGAAGTGTACTTGCGGTCATTGCCATACTTTTGGATAAACGCCTGTTGATATATGAATGAAGTGTAAAACATTAAAGAAAGATACTTGTAACACGTGTGATAAGTTAGAGGTGGAAATTCGTAATGCCAAAAATACCGAAGAAAAAGAAAAAGCTACAGAAAAAAAGACACAACATTTAGAAAGGGCTACTAATGTAAGAAACCAAATGAAGCTGGATTTTGAGCAAGCAAAAAATTCACCGTTAGTCGAATGCTTAACATTTGATTTAGACAAGACATTACCTTTGCCCTGCATACCAACGGATGTAGCATTTTATAAAAGGCAATTGTGGTTCTACAATAGTGGTATTCATAGTGCATCTGATGACATTGGGCACTGTTATGTATGGGTAGAAGGAGAAGCAGGAAGGGGAGCCCAGGAAGTTGGATCATGCCTTAAGAAATATATAAACCAGAAGCTAAGTTTTACAAGTATCTTTCTTTAATGTCTTACACTTCAGGTTAAATTTGGAATAAAAAATCTTTTTCACATAGTTCAAAGAAGTGTACTTGCGGTCATTGCCATACTTTTGGATAAACGCCTGTCGATATATGAGTGAAGTGTAAAACATTAAAGAAAGATACTTGTAACACGTGTGATAAGTTAGAGGTGGAAATTCGTAATGCCAAAGTAGTAGTAAGTTTTACTGTCACACACTTAATTTTATGGAGCGATTGTTGCGGTGGTCAGAACCGAAATATCAAAATCGTTCTCATGATGAAAGCAATTTTGAGCTCCCATCCAACTTTGAAAACCGTCTCATTTCGATTTCTTGAGTCCGGCCATACATTTTTACCGAATGACACGGATTTTTCTAAAATAGAAACAGCTCTCAAACACCACCAACGCGTGTATACAGCTGAAGAATACATCGATATAATTAAACGTAGTAAGAAAATTAAACCACTTCAAGTATATAAAATGGAGAAGACTGATTTTTATAGTTCAAGCGAAATAGAAAAAATATAACCAATCGAAAGAAATTTACTGACAAAAGCAAAGTTAGTTGGTTACATGCAAAAGAGATTCAAATAAAAAATTATAGAGTGCATTTTATCTTAATGAGATCATCACTGGAAGAAGATTATAAAGAGTTGACAATTGAAAAAAAAGAAGGGGAAACCAGGCACATAAGCGATTCTGATTTCTGTTTGCTGTGGCCTAATGGCAAACCAATCGCTCCTGCAAAATTAGCTGACTTGCAATCAATGTACCAATATACCATACCTGAAGATTGTCTTCAATTTTAAAAGGTCTAGTGTTCTGAGGATATTCTCGATGATGTTGATGGATTCGGTGCGGTGCCAGATTTTGATATAGAAGGTTATGAAGATGGATAAAGGTTATGACTTACTTATTGCTATTTTTGTTGTTTTTATTTATATTCCTAGCAAACATTCACCTATTTATTGACTTTATTTTTGTTAAGATTATAATAAAGTAATGTTTCATACATCGTGGAACGTTTTAGCAAAATCATTCCGGATTAGAGTCCATACAAACAACCATTTTGTAAAAACGTTCCAATTCCTATTTCTCTAAATACGTACCTTTATACTATATAATTTTTAAAAAATATGTCATCATCAAGTAACGAACATATATTTCTACAAAAAAACACATACTACACGTATGTACTGGTTACAGCAAAAAAGTGTACCACTGAAACCTAAAGTTGCATTTATCTCAAAATGAGGTCGCTGTGGTTTGGAACATTATTGCATAACTACGTCCAGTTTAATTATAAGCACACAACATTAATTCGACGCCGCTATTACAAGGTCATCTCATATTGCTGCACATTGTGTTCCCGACTCGTGCGTTCAAAATGGCAGCAACCCTAGCATGTCTTATCTCACTCACACAAGCATGGTACGCGTTCACCTACACGAGCTTAGACTGTGTGCGTAGCAACGCGTTTCTTTCATACATTTGATCGCCATTGTCCGAGGTGTGGTACCACGATACGATGTCGTATCTTGTTATTGTGATTTGGCCCTAAGAGGCCTTATTCCTTAAAAAAAAACATATTATGACAAATATATTGATAATTTCAACTAACTTTTTGAAGTGAACAATTGTTTTCCCTGAGTTCTAGAAAGTAACATAGCTATTTCATGCTTTCATTGCGTGCAGTTGAAAATAAAATACAAACAACACGTGGAAAAACATGGTGTATCAAGTGACGAACATTAATATTCCTTGATGTTTGAGGTGTGCTATGAAGAGTATTTGTATTTGTATTTGTATTTGTATTTGTATTTGTATTCGTATTCGTATTCGTATATGTATTTGTTAGATACGACCTTCAGCAATGAAGATGCCAACTAAGAAGAAAATCCGTTTGTGGGAGCGACGATGCTTCAGATACACGAGTTATAAGTTTAGAGTAAGGCTCAGGAGAGTATTAACAGACCGTTCCCTTGGGTTATGAAATTTAGACGAATATAATCTATTTCTGTATTCAACCACAATTCGCAACAAGCGCTCTGTTATTGAGCTCACCAAAAACTTATTTTATGCAAAAATAATGTTATTTATTCCTGAAAACATAAAATAAGTCAAGAAGGGTTCCAAACACTGAGCCTTACCGGACCTCCCCTCTTTTTTTTCAGGGGTTAGCAAAGTCTCGAGCTAGCCAAAACAGCTGTCCTTACTCAAATCATTTAAAAACTCATTTGATATCCCGAGCTCCCGCGGGATATCCGTAAGGAAACATTCCAAATTGGGCTCCCACTGTCCTTAGAGGACAAAAAGACGTAACCGTCATACATTTTGTACTGTTAAAAATCATTTCCAGCTCGAGGGCGGAAAACCATTATTCCCACGTTACAAAGATATCGATCTAACAAGTGTTACAAGCTTTCTTTTCTTGTGTTAAAAAATCTCGTGTATAATTTGAATTAGGCCTTTATCTCGTTGCTGCTTTTACAAGCGACTACATCATCATCATCATCATCATCATCATACCATAGACGTATAGCCGATAGACGCCCGCTGCTGGACGAAGGCCTTCCCTAAGTTCTCCACAACGATCGATCTTGCGCCGCCTTCATCCAATTTCTGCCCGCGACTCTAACCAGATCGTTGGTCCACCTTGTTGGGCGCCTTCCCACATTTATATTTTTTATGAATTTAAATCTTTTATAATCATTAAAGGTGTCTGACGATAGGTTTAATCATATTATTACCAATTTATCTGTCATGTGATCCACTCCACTTGACACCAACAGGATTGCTCCCATTTGTAACGCTCCTCTTGTACCCGACGCTTAGATCCGGTGTCTGTTCAATCAAATTTGTTGCTCAAACTGAAATTAACGTCTCGGGCGATCATGATTTGACGTCATTTGATGAAGTCGTTCGGTGTCAAATTTCATTGTATTTTGGCGTCGGATAGACTAATCAATTTGTTGTATTTGGGTACAACTTGCGCGCTTTCAGAGTTTATTATTAATTTAAGAATAAGGAATGGAAAATGGTTTTTCCTAGTAAGATCATTATATACTACTTCTTAACTTAGAGTATGAAATAGTGGGCAAAATATTAAAACCTGGCGTTAAAAAGAGGCATCAAAAAGTAAATTTCGTAAGTCATACTGCTCATACTATAAACTTTTAACAATCCTCAACGGTGAACCTTCCCTTATACTTATATATAGGTATGGCGCATCAAACGAGAACTTTTCGGGAATCTTTGCGAACACAACCGCGTTATTTAACTTAAAAGTGCGTTCGCGCGTGTACCGGTCGAGATGAAGACGTTTTTACCCTTCGAGTACGGAATCCTAATAAAAGTGAAAGTTTGTGAGTGTGTTTGTATGTTAGTTGCTCCTTATTAGGGTTCCGTACCCAAAGGGTAAAAACGGGACCCTATTACTGAGACTTCGCTGTCCGTCCGTCCGTCCGTCCGTCCGTCTGTCACCAGGCTGTATCTCAAGAACGGTGTAAGCTAGACAGTTGAAATTTTCACAGATTATATATTTCTAGGAAGCGGTGGTAGCCTAGTGGGAAGCGGTGGTAGCCTAGTGGTTAGGGCATGCGACTTTCAATCCGGAGGTCGCGGGTTCGAACCCGGCCCGTACCAATGAGTTTTTCGGAACTTATGTACGGAATGTCATTTGATATTTACCACTCGCTTTTCGGTGAAGGAAAACATCGTGAGGAAACCACCTAAGCCCAATAAGGCCTAGTTTCCCCTCTGGGTTGGAAGGTCAGATGGCAGTCGCTTGCGTAAAAACTAGTGCCTACGCCACATCTTGGGATTTAGGTAGCCGACCCCGATCGAGAATTCATTCTCAAAAAATGGGACAAAGGCTAGGAGGATGATGATATATTTCTATTGCCGCTATAACAAGATATACTAAAAATAAAATAAAATAAATACTTAAGGGGGGCTCCCATACAACAAACTTGTTATAGATTATGGTGCGGAAGTTCATGCGCGAGTCGGACTCGCACTTTCCCAATTTTTGGTTAAACGGCAGGATCAATTTTGATATAACATTTGGTAGGCCACAGTTTATCCCGATAAAAATATTATTGTTTCCAGGGAAAGATGAGATATACTAGAAATATTTTTCTATTACTTCACATCTCGCACGTGGGGCCAGGGACCCCTCAGGAATTTTGACGTGACAACGTCTTAATTTAGGTTGCGCTCGGAGTCACTCATGAAAAAATGTAACGCCCGCTCACGGTTGATGAGTGAGAGAGACAAAATATATTGACGTGACAACGTCTTAAATTAGGTTGCGGCTCGGAGTCACTCATGAAAAAGTGTAACGCCCGCTCACGGTTGATCGCTCACGGTTGATGAGTGAGAGAGACAAAATATATTTCTATAGTTAAAATTTGTGCAATTCTTATTTTCATTAATCGAGCATTACTGTAACAAGAGGGAAGAGGGCGGAAGAGGGAAGAGGGAAGAGGGAAGAGGGAAGAGGGAAGAGGGAAGAGGGAAGAGGGAAGAGGGAAGAGGGAAGAGGGAAGAGGGAAGAGGGAAGAGGGAAGAGGGAAGAGGGAAGAGGGAAGAGGGAAGAGGGAAGAGGGAAGAGGGAAGAGGGAAGAGGGAAGAGGGAAGAGGGAAGAGGGAAGAGGGAAGAGGGAAGAGGGAAGAGGGAAGAGGGAAGAGGGAAGAGGGAAGAGGGAAGAGGGAAGAGGGAAGAGGGAAGAGGGAAGAGGGAAGAGGGAAGAGGGAAGAGGGAAGAGGGAAGAGGGAAGAGGGAAGAGGGAAGAGGGAAGAGGGAAGAGGGAAGAGGGAAGAGGGAAGAGGGAAGAGGGAAGAGGGAAGAGGGAAGAGGGAAGAGGGAAGAGGGAAGAGGGAAGAGGGAAGAGGGAAGAGGGAAGAGGGAAGAGGGAAGAGGGAAGAGGGAAGAGGGAAGAGGGAAGAGGGAAGAGGGAAGAGGGAAGAGGGAAGAGGGAAGAGGGAAGAGGGAAGAGGGAAGAGGGAAGAGGGAAGAGGGAAGAGGGAAGAGGGAAGAGGGAAGAGGGAAGAGGGAAGAGGGAAGAGGGAAGAGGGAAGAGGGAAGACTCCGAAAATGACATCCATTTTGAAATCCAAGATGGCGGACATTATTTTTTCTTAAAAATCGATATGGGTGTCATCTCCCAGGTTCCTCGGGGTTCCGATTACGAAAATGACATCCATTTTGAAATCCAAGATGGTGGACATTATTTTTTCTTAAAAATCGATATGGGTGTCATCTCCAAGTTTCCTCAGGGTTCCGATTACGAAAATGACATCCATTTTGAAATCCAAGATGGCGGACATTATTTTTTCTTAAAAATCGATATGGGTGTCATCTCCAAGGTTCCTCGGGGTTCCGATTACGAAAATGACATTCATTTTGAAATCCAAGATGGCGGACATTATTTTTTCTTAAAAATCGATATGGGTGTCATCTCCGAGGTTCCTCGGGGTTCCGATTACGAAAATGACATCCATTTTGAAATCCAAGATGGTGGACATTATTTTTTCTTAAAAATCGATATGGGTGTCATCTCCAAGTTTCCTCAGGGTTCCGATTACGAAAATGACATCCATTTTGAAATCCAAGATGGCGGACATTATTTTTTCTTAAAAATCGATATGGGTGTCATCTCCAAGGTTCCTCGGGGTTACGATTACGAAAATGACATCCATTTTGAAATCAAAGATGGCGGACATAATTTTTTCTTAAAAATCGATATGGGTGTCATCTCCGAGGTTCCTCGGGGTTCCGATTACGAAAATGACATCCATTTTGAAATCCAAGATGGTGGACATTATTTTTTCTTAAAAATAGATATGGGTGTCATCTCCAAGTTTCCTCGGGGTTCCGATTACGAAAATGACATCCATTTTGAAATCCAAGATGGCGGACATAATTTTTTCTTTTTTGGCGGAAGAGGGAAGAGGGAAGAGGGAAGAGGGAAGAGGGAAGAGGGAAGAGGGAAGAGGGAAGAGGGAAGAGGGAAGAGGGAAGAGGGAAGAGGGAAGAGGGAAGAGGGAAGAGGGAAGAGGGAAGAGGGAAGAGGGAAGAGGGAAGAGGGAAGAGGGAAGAGGGAAGAGGGAAGAGGGAAGAGGGAAGAGGGAAGAGGGAAGAGGGAAGAGGGAAGGGGGAAGGGGGAAGGGGGAAGGGGGAAGGGGGAAGGGGGAAGGGGGAAGGGGGAAGGGGGAAGGGGGAAGGGGGAAGGGGGAAGGGGGAAGGGGGAAGGGGGAAGGGGGAAGGGGGAAGGGGGAAGGGGGAAGGGGGAAGGGGGAAGGGGGAAGTACAATGTTTTAGTAAACAAAATATATTTCTATAGTTAAAATTTGTGCAATTCTTATTTTCATTCAATTCCTTGTTCCTATTGTGCAATTTAATAATATTCATATCAATAAATATTCTACCGAGAATAAGACGTTGTCACGTAAAATCTTCCTTCGCCCGTAAAACCGACTTTACAGGCAACCATTTTTTTATTCACCGGGAACACGTCGTCGGCGCCTAATCACGGAAAGTCTTCCCTGACAGCATCGGGCGCCCTAATCGTACGAATTCTGAGCCCCTGGTATGTCGAAGGCAAAATCTTTATATGTGTATACGTTTTTTTTTTCAATGTTCTATTTTATGCAACATTTATCATGATCCTTCGAGATGGCTCTCGATAAAACTCTCGTGAGACATATTAAGTCACTCACACTCACGTGAAATTGTCAGGAAGGGGCCGACATGTTTCCAACTCGTATGGAGCTTTTCATGAGGGACTGCTACCCGTACAACGGCGCGGTACCTTCGTCACTGGTTCTTTGATCGACGCTCCGCGAAGTACCGCACCGCTATACGGGTGGCAGTCTCTGATGAAGAGCTCTATACGAGTTCGAAACCTGTCGGGCCGTTGCTGACAATTTCAGGTGAGTGTAAACCGCTTAATAGAATAATTAAAGATGGAAGAAATGTCATGGTTCAGAAGGCGCACTTTGCCAAATCGTCGAGTATCTGCGAGTAAAGAACAACTTCACTGGCTACTATAGTATATTTCGCCCAGGCCAGTTCAAAAGAGACAAGCGAGTCGAATAAGATTTTTGAGAGCCAACTACATAAATAAAACAACTGTGACAAAAGTGGCCCACCCTCATCACAGAAGTTCTGTTCCAAGAACTCCTAACTTCATTATAACGCTATTACAGAACCATTATAGGACCTTTAGGGCTTATAATGGTCGCGAAAGTTTTTACAAGTTGTTTAAATATGGATTCTTAAGATTTAACGCGATAATGGAGTGGGTGAAGTCAATCTTTCAATTAAGTTTGGAGTTTGAAGTTTATCTAATTCAACTTGCAAATGACAAGTATTGTGACGCAATGATGCAGAAGCCGCGAGGTTTTTTAAGAGATTTCAATATAATATGTTTGGGACTTGGCCCTTGAGTTAATTAGCCTGTAGGTATTTGCCTTATCCTAATTATAGTTAAGGTCGGCGTAAAATCAAAATCACAATATATTTATTTTGCTTAATCGCAGCATGTCTTTTTTGTTTTTAATTTGGTCACTTGTCTCCTATCTCAGACAATCTACTTCGCGTTTCTTTGTTTCTCCATTTTCTACGGAGACGGGTTATTTAGAAAAAATCTTAATACTTGCAAATGCTGAATTTTTGCCGAACAAAATATCATGGAGAAACCCCTATTTTCGTATGAGCCTCTCTTAATTAATTATTATTATTTTATTGTTTCTATAGCAGCAACAAAAATACATCATCTGTGAAAATTTCAACTATCTATCTGTCACTGTTCATGAGATACAGCCTGGTGACAGACGGACGGCTGAACAGCGGAGGCTTAGTGGGTCCCGTTTTTAACCCTTTGGATACGGAACCCTAAAAAGGAATACGCGATCGAAGTTGTGGTCACCTCAGTCCCACCTAAATAAGTGGTCTGTTCTGTCGTGAGGTTTGTTGCAAAAACGCTCAAAAACAATCGCAGCGTTTTCCCTGCCATTCAGTCCAAGGCATGCAGACACCAAGTGATTAGCAGAGTACACTCAGCCTGATTCGGAGTTTGTCTTTGTTCCGCGGCCTTTGCTCCTAACCCTTTAATTGCGGTGGTGTACAATGTGCTGTGAATATGTAATTTATCGTGAATTAGAGAAGCCTTCAAGCACATGTTGTGCAAGCATCTCACTAGTAAGCTCTTAGACTGATTGTCGGTATGATGTTTCGCACTGGGTACAAGAAGTAATGTTTACCTATATTGTATTGCATATTTGTGTATGTTTATTTATTGTGTTAAAATTTGGCACTGGTGTGGGCAACGTGTGTCGACACTTTCGCGCAGTCCCACATCCAGGTGGCTCGCTCAAAGCCCAGCACTGCAGCTGACCAGGCCCAAATTATCAAGCGCTGCAAATATTAGTCGTTACTAGGAAATGCCACGGTTAACCGTATTTGTATGAAAATAACCGGGTTTCGGTTGATAACGGGTTTTTCCCCCATATTAAAAATAACCGATTGCATTCCCTGGTTGTTACTCAACAACTACGAATTTGCGGCGCTTGCAGTCGAGACATTGGGCTCATGGTCAACTGACATGACAATGTTCATGAAGGCCTTGTTAAAACGGCTGATCGACGCATCGGGAGACTCCAGAGCTGGCGCTTACCTCATTCAGAGAATCTCTCTGACTATACAAAGAGGTAACGCCGCCAGCATACTGGGGACCATGCCGCAGGCGGACCTTTTAGACGGGGTATTCTTTTTATGACCCTTTTTTTAATGTATTATAGATTACTTAGAGTAAGGTTTTATAGATACCTTTTTCTTCTATGTAATTAATATTGTGTTAATTATATTATTGAGATATAATAGGTTGTCTTTTGGTTTAATGTTGATAGTCGACAGGCCCTGCACCATAAAATATTTCTGTTTAGCCTAATGGTTGACTGGTAGAGAATGCCTTATGGCATTAAGTCCGCCATTCGTTCAACCCTCAGTGCGCGAGTCAGACTCGTACTTGGCCGGTTTTTCAGAAATAGATGGAGTCTAGATATGTTGAATTATATTAGTACTTAGCATTATTGTTTATATTGTTATTTTTTATTCACACAAGTGAGTAAATTGTTTTGACTTTTCCACATTTTTCATTAAATAATTTACTTAATGAAAAAAATAAATAAAAAGGCAATCAATAGCTTTTACCTACCAAGCTTACATTATAATTCAAACATTGAATTATAACTTTTAGAGCAGTCTAAAGTTAGTCATATATTATATGTACTTATAGACTTTTTTTTCATTCACCGTCTATTGTGAACATTCCTATAATGCCGAATCACCATGACCGTGCAAATAGATAATAGTTATCTGCAGACTTAATAACCTACGTCAATGAAAAAAGGTTCTAAAGCTATTATAATACAAAGTGACTTAATCCCTTTCTTACTTAGGCCACAATGTGAGATTACATACAACAATAAACATGTACCTATTTGCCGGCCAGTTGTATGTTGTCAGGCGATTAAAACGCGTGTGATATTTTTATAAAGTTTTACTTATTGGTTATTCGCTCGGTTCGCTTCATTCCGCACAAGTGAGTAAATTGATACAAAAAACATACTATTTGACAAAATGAGTTATTATTAATCGCTAAAAGAGTGTTTTACTGTTCGTCGAAACATGGGATATAAATGTTTGAGCAATATTCAACAGTTAATAAAAAAAGAACATAAGGATAAATTAAATTATTTTGTGGGCATAGTTGTGCCGGCGATTTAGTTTTTTTTTCCATAACTACCATTCTGCAATAATGGAAGCAACTAAAACGGTTCCTGCATCGGCACATTGGCCTAACGTTCTGTGATAAGTATCAAATATCCATTGTTTGTTGGTCAACAAGGTGGAAAGGACAAGGTGGAACTCAAGTACGTAAGTTCCTATTCGCAATGGAACAACCTACCCCCGGTACGCTTAGCTCCGGTCTCCTCTATTAGGTAACGACTACATAATAATAATACCCACCAAAAACTATTCGTGTGCAGTTGGCGGCAAAAAAACGCCTTCGCTGTAATCTTAAATATTATTTAGGTAACTACCACATAATTTTACGAATGTAATTGGATAAACTCTTAATCTTGTAAACTCTCTTTCATATTTTTTTATTCAGTTCTTTATGTTAGGAAATAAACAAAGGAATAAAGAACATTTATTCGATTATTTAATCTTTATTATACTTACCATAGAAACACTTAATCGTACAAAAGGTGGACTCAATGTCTGTCTAGACGGAATTATCAATATCTCAACACTGCTGAAACATAAATAAAAACAGAAACGTTTTAAACCTGCATTATACATATGTGTACATTATAGGAATACCTACGTTTAAGTTTACGAGTTGTACGGAAAATAATATGAATTGCAAATATAATTGACCGTCTATTCGCCCACTTAGTATGCAAGCCCTCGTATGCAAGATGGGAATTCCTCAAGTCTTATGTACATACACAGGTAAAACAATAGGTACTTAAGAATGTGCTATGCAGGATTCGCAATAATTGTACATTATAGTCATTTTTAGGGTTCCGTAGCCAAATGGCAAAAAACGGAACCCTTATAGATTCGTCATGTCTGTCTGTCTGTCCGTCCGTATGTCACAGCCATTTTTTTCCGAAACCATACGAGCTATACTGTTGAAACTTGGTAGGTAGATGTATTCTGTGAACCGCATTAAGATTTTGATGCAAAAATAAAAAAAAATAATAAATATTGGGGGCTCCCCATACTTAGAACTGAAACTCAACACTTTTTTTTTCATCAAACACATACGTGTGAGGTATCTATGGATAGGTCTTTAAAAATGATATCGAGGTTTCTAAAATATTTTTTTTCTAAACTGAATAGTTTGCGTGACAGACGCTTCCAAAGTGGAAAAAAGTTGGTCCCCCCCCTCTAACTTCTAAAATAAGAAAATGAAAAATCTAAAAAAACATATTGTACATTACTATAAAAACTACCAACGAAAATTGTTTTGGACGAGATCTAGTAAGTAGTTTTTTTAATACCTACCTAACTTTGCACCTAATTTATATGGGGCGCTATACATACTAGGTGCAAACTTAACCACTTAGGGATGGAAAGTGTTTGTACGGAACCCTCGGTGCGCGAGTCCGACTCGCACTTGGCCGGTTTTTTTATAATAATATAAGTTTTATTTTTATTTATTACTAGCGACCCACACTGTTCCGCACGGATGCAATGCTGGTAAATTGTGCATGTATTATACATATAAACCTTCCTCTTGAATCACTCTATCTATCGAAAAAAACGCATCAAAATCCGTTGCGTAGTTTTAAAGATCTAAGCATACATAGGGACAGACAGGCAGACAGCAGGAAGCGACTGTTTTTAACCCCCGACGAAAAAAAGAGGGGTGTTATAAGTTTAACATGTGTATCTGTGTATCTGTGTATCTGTGTATCTGTGTATCTGTGTATCTGTGTATCTGTGTATCTGTGTGTCTGTCTGTGGCATCGTAGCGCCCAAGCGGATGGACCAATTTAAGTGCGGTTTTTTTTAATGGAAAGACCTTTCCGTCGAGATGGTTCTTAGCTATGTTTGGTGGAAATAGGACCAGTAGTTTCCAAGATATTCAGCTTTAATTGGAACAAGTGATAAGATCTCAGCCAATATTGAAGCCAATGATTTCAAATTTTGGTTAAATGTTAAGTTTTATTAGCATTTTCTATATCACTCACTAAATGAGGGTCTCATGATGATCAGCTAGTTGTGAATGGATCTCAGCCAATATTGAAGCCATGAATATCAAATTTTTGTTAAATGTTAAGTTTTATTTGCATTTTTTTATATCACTCACTAAATAAGTGTCTCATGATGACCAGCTAGTTGTGAAGGGTTCTCAGCAAATATAGAAGCCAAGAAGTTCAAATTTTGGCTAAATGTTAAGTTTTATTAGCATTTTCTATATCACTCACTAAATGAGGGTCTCATGATGATCAGCTAGTTGTGAATGGATCTCAGCCAATATTGAAGCCAAGAATTTAAAATTTTGGTTTAATGTTAAGTTTTATTTGCATTTTTTATATGCAATAAATGTAGGTTTTCCTTAATTTTTGACAGTACAATAATTTGGTATCTTGAAGCTGAAGGTGGCCGAAAGAACTCCTAAACAGCACACGATAAACCCATGGTGTTTGGACTCGTCTGATTGGTCTTGACGCTTAACTTTTGTGTAAGATAGTACAATCGGTAATAAAAGCGAGTCTCAGAAATATTTTCATGACAAAAAAAAAAAACAATATTACCCATAATTTCTATCAAAGTACTGAGTCCCTGTTTCTAAGTCTTTGCAATTCTGCTAAAGCTGATTTGTCATTAGGACTATTGAACAATTTCCTTTGATTGAGGTCACAAATAGCAACACCCTGCAAACTCTTAACGCGACTTAAGGCCACGTAAGCTTGTCCTTTAGCAAAAATGCTCTTGCCTAAATAAATTACAGCTTTTTCCACGGTGGTCCCTTGTAATTTATGCACTGTAACAGCCCAGCTTAAAATAATGGGAAACATTACTCTTTCAATGTTGCCATATCCTCTAAGACCTTGAAACGTTAAACTTTGAGGTCGAATTGGAACCCATCCGTGAGCATCTTTAAAACTCCTTCCAATTGTTTTATCGTCAAATTCTATAAAGATGGTCTTCGGAAGTTCGCCTTCTTCTAACTGATCTCGGCGAAGTCCGTTCCATTCGAATTTTTTGACGATTCCGATGCTACCGTTTACTAGTCCTTCCGAAACTTTCAAATTCATACGCAACATGACCCTAGCACCAACTGAAATTTTTATGAAACTAAGTAAGCCACCCGTGTTGTTTGGATCTTGAGGAATTGAAACCTGGTTTGGTTTTTGCCCATAGGTGGCAGGTTCTTTTGATTCGTCCAGTGCATTCAAAGTATAAATTTTCGACGTTTTAGCCATTGACTCGACCATTTTGTCATTATAGGCATTCACAAGTTTAACTGTCGGAAAAATACGCACAGCTTTGCCGTCAGCAAAATCACCTACCAAGGGCACACGACTTCTTTCAAGCAAAATCTCATATTGTTCCATGCTCAACTCGCCTACACGAAGATTATTCAGGATGTTTGCGCCAGACACAAATTGAATTTATCCCGGGCCCATGTAAGAACAAATTACCAAAGCAATCTTGCCTAGCGCGAAACAATGGAACGCGATACGCGCCCTATGTACTTAACCTAACTTGATCTACTTTGCTAACCTGGAGTTCAGCCGAATATCTTCCTGGCTGCAAGGTTGTGTTTCTGTTTTGTGTAAAGTGTATGTATGTTTACTTGCACCAATAAACGACGTCCCGGTCTGCGCCGCCGCCGCCCCGATCTCGTCAGCAAACACGCCAAACACAATTCACACTGTAGTAGTCCTTATATCACTCTAAATAACAATCCTTGGGGCGCCCGAAGCAGCCCACCGTACAAGGAATTGTGCCGTATTTCAACACTTTCCGTTAAAGCGTAAAACTTCCAAAATATCTCCCAAACCACGGAGGTTATAATGTTCAAGAGCCGTTACGATAGAAACCAATATTACCAAATGGCGCCGGCTCGCGTCCGCTGGCGACAGCGCGCGCGCTCGCAGCGCCGTGAAAGAAAAATGAACTAACTGATTGTGTGGCCAGTGGGTAAAAACCTATCAATTCTCAACAACCACCCGCCCCGGACCGACCCGTCGTCGGTCCGCTCAAACTCCCGGTAGTCGGGATAGCGTTGAAACCGCCCGTCTAAGGATCGAGTCCCTCACTTGTACATCAGCGATCCGTGGAGACCCATCCTTGCCCGCTATCAAGTTAACGATACGCCCCCGTCGCCAACACAACGGTGATAGGTTAGCATCCTTAACCAGTACGAGGTCTCCAACGCACGGTGGGGTCGTCCTGTCCGTCCACTTAACGCGTTGCTGAAGAATGTGCAAATACTCAAGCGACCATCGCTTCCAAAAATTTTGAGTCATTTGCTGCAACATCTGATACCGTGACAACCTATACAACTTAACATCCGTATACGGATACTCCGGCAAGGCGTTAAGTGGTTGGCCAATCAAAAAATGACCTGGGGTAATGGCCTCCAGGTCATTCGGGTCAGCGCTCAACGGACACAAGGGGCGCGAATTTAAAACTGCCTCAATTTTGCAGAACACCGTTGACAATTCCTCAAAGGAGAGGATCGTTGAGCCGATGACCCGATACAAATGAGTCTTGGCAGACTTAACCACTGCCTCAAATATTCCACCCCAGTGGGGGCATCCAGGTGGACTGAAATACCACGAAATGCCCCGACTGGCGATGGCCGTGCCGATCTCTCGCTCATTTTGACTTAAAAATAATACAATTTCCTTTAGACAACGATCGGCGCCCTTGAAGTTGGTACCACAATCCGACCGGATCAGGGCCGGTATCCCCCTTCGAGAAACGAATCGGTCCAGCGCTGCCAAAAAGGCCTCCGTAGAGAGATCAGCTACCATTTCCAAATGAACGGCCTTAGTCGCCAGACACACGAAGACGCACAAATATGCCTTAACCGACTTCGCGTTGCGAAGGCGTGATGTCTTGACCATGAAAGGCCCCGCGAAGTCTGTCCCCACACCAGCAAACGGCCGAGCTTCCGTAACTCGGTCGGGCGGGAGATCTCCCATTTGTGGCTGCATTGTGGCTGCCTTGAGCCGGTAACAAGGCAAGCAACGAAACACAACGCTCCGTATCACTCTCCGTGCCGACAAAATCCAGAACTCCCGCTGCAAAATGCCCAGCAGTGTGTTGCAGCCTGCATGTGAATTCCTGATGTGACGGTCCCAAACCAACAGCTCCACCAGAGCTCCCTTCTTGGGAAGAATTAAAGGATGCCGCGCTGAATAGGGCAATTCGGCATTCCGTAGTCGGCCTCCCACCCGGAGCATTCCGTGCTCATCAATAAACGGGTTGAGGCGGACAAAGCTCTTCTTCATTCTGCCCACGCCAGTCCGCAAGATCCTAAGTTCATCCTGGAACTCATTCCCCTGAATGACCCCCACCCAACGTGAGAGAGCCCTTTGCTGCTCCTCAGGTCCCATTACAGGTGACAGGTTGCGCTGTGCCGCAGGGCTTCGACAATTATGGAAAAACCGCATTATCCATCCCGTGACTCGAAGTAGCTTCCCTAGTGAGCTATACCGTTCCAAAAGAGTGTGGTCCACTGCCACAGACTCCACTGTAGTCACATTGACTCTCAGACCCTGGTCAGGGGGTAGTGGCTGGCGTCCGCAGTCATTGAAAGGCCACTCCGTATGTGGCCGCTCCAGCCATTGAGGCCCCCACCAGAGAGAATGCTCAACCAGAGCAGGCGCCGGGCAGCCGCGACTCGAGCAGTCTGCCGGGTTAACTTCACCTGGAACATGTCTCCAGACCAGAGGAGTCTCCGAGTTATTTATCTGTGACACTCGGTTGGCCACAAATACCTCAAGCGTATGGACCGAAGTCTGCAGCCAGCACAACACGATCTGGCTGTCCGTCCATGCGTAAACCGTGTCATTCAGATCCACCGTGCCACGCAGGTTCTGCGCCACATGGTTTAGGAGGCGGGTCAGGAGCGCGGCACCCGCCAATTCCATCTTCGGAATCGTCCACCGGGTCCGAACAGGCGCAACCTTGCTCTTGGCCATGACCAAGCGTACAACGCCCTCGCCAGCAGTCTCACCTGTTCTCAGGTAGACCGCGGCCGCGTACCCTTTCTCAGAAGCATCGCAGAACCCATGCAGGGTCACCCTGGCTCCCGCCTGAGGGAGCAGTTTGCGCGGGATCTCAATTTCTTTAATATGCGGCAATGTGGTCACGAATGCCGTCCACTCGTGCAGCAGCTCGTCCGTGAGCTGCTCATCCCAGCCTAGTTGGGCCAACCAAAGCTTCTGCATGAAGAACTTTGCCATGAACGTGACCGGAGAGATCCAACCATTTGGGTCGAACGTTCGTGCGATAGTCGAAAGGACTGATCGCTTGGTCCAGGTCTTCGACAGCAATTCGGCCTCACAATTGTATGTGAAGACATCCTGAGTCGGTCGGTACTGGACCCCCAAAATTGCCAACGCATGAGGATTATCCGAGTCCTCAAACAAATGCGGGTCTTGTTGGTGCTCAGCTGGTAGTCCTGCCAGCACCTCTGGGCAGTTTGACAGCCACTTCCTGAGTTCATAGCCACCGGAGGCCATGAGCGCCACCAATTCATCCCTTAGGATGAGCGCTTGCTCAATGCTGTCCGTGCCCGTACAAATGTCATCCACGTAGACATCCCGGTCGATGACTGCAGCTGCGCGAGGGAAGCGCAGCCGTTCCTGGTCAGCCAGCTCTCGTAGCGTCCGCATCGCTACATACGGGCTGGGCTTTAATCCGTACGTGTTCGTGTTCAGCTCATACGTGATCATCGGTTCTTCTGGGCTCTCTCGCCACAATATCAGCTGGAACCGACGGTCATCCGCATGGATCTCCGTTTGGCGAAACATCATCCTCACATCCGTAACGAAGACAACTTGGTGTCTCCTGAAGTCCGTTAGAATGTCTGCAATGTCTCTGGTCAACTTAGGACCAGCGTGCAGGCATTGATTCAGGGACACCCCGTTAGATGTCGCCGCGCTCCCGTCGAACACGACCCTGATCTTGGAGTCAGGTGTCTTCAGGACTGCATGATGAGGCAATACGTAGTGCTCCTCACGACGCCAGTCTACCCTGGATACCGACATGTGACCCAAAGCCAAATATTCACGCATGAACTCAACATACTTTCGCCGAAAGTTGGAGTCCCGTTTCATGCGCCTTTCCATGGCCATCATCCGTTTCTCAGCCAGGTCCCTGGAGCTCCCCAGTGGAGGTCGCGTCGATAAAAACGGCAGCCGTGTCATAAATCTGCCCGAAGGGAGGCGCACCGTGTTGCACTGATAAAATGTCTCGCACTCCTCGTCCAGTGGGCTTGTCCTGGGAGCTGTGGGTGGCTCTTCTGTTGCCCAGAACCTTTGCAGGACCTCCGATAACACGCTGCCGTAGTAGATGTTGCTATAATCCGTTGCGTCCTGTGGTCCCCGTACTGGGCCCAATAATGCGTACCCACCTGCGGTACTCACGGCCACCAACCCGTTTGGTTGCAGCTCCCGCTTACCGCTCCGCAGCAGCTTCCCGAGGACGTCAGTTCCAAGTAAGACGTCCACCCGTCCGGGAATTGCGAAGTGAGGGTCGGCCAACTCCAATCCCTTGGTCAGCTTCGTTACCGCCAGCGGTAACCGTACCGAAGGAAGAACCCCGACCACTTCATCTAAAACAATAGCCGTGGCCTTCACCCGCGTGATCGATGCCGAGTCACCCATCTCAAACAGGAGGTCCGTCTGACCCCTGATGTGAGGCACCTGATTGCCACCTATACCTATTGCGCCATCCCGTGATGGCTCCAACCTGAGGCCCAGCCTGGCCACTAGGCGGCTGGACACGATACAACCTTGTGCCCCCGAATCCAGGAGTGACCTCACTGGCACTGGCCGTCCATCCGTACCCCTGACGGTAATCTTAGCCGTCGGTAATAATACCGTCACTGGTGGGGTGGGCACGACGGATGAACAGACCGCTAATTGCTAGCAGGGGGCACCTCCCTCCCCTTCTGCTGGAGGGGGAGAGGGCCCCTGGCCCAGGTATGGGTCCCACCCCGGGTAGTACACCCCTCGACCCATCGGTGCCATGCGCGCCGGCTGGTAATAGCCCATCGGCATCCGTCCCATCTGCGGCGGACGCGCCATCAAGCGTGGGCGCTCTGCGAGGGGTGGGGAGAAGCGACTACTCGGGGGCGGCAACCTGCTCCCCAGCGTGGCCGAGTAAGTCGCGTAACCCGACCCCCCATGGGTCATCTCCGGGCACCCGCCCGAATCTCGGCGCCGATCCCCCCCCCCGCGGGGGAGACTGCGGCATCCGGCGGTACTCCGGAGTCCTCGATGACTCCCCTCCCCGAGGAGGGGGCGACCGCTGGTCTCTGGGTGACCCCCCTCCCCGGTGGGGAGGCGACCGTCCACCCAAGGCTGGCTTAGGAGAGGGAGGATGGCCTCCCGATGAGGCCCCGTACCGCTCCCCACTCTCAGCCAGGCAGAGAAGTTCATGATGGGCTCCTCCACATACTCGGCAGTTGGTGGTCTTACTGCATTCACGCACATAGTGTGCGCCTAGGCAGCGGAAGCACAAGTTTCGCTGCTTGACCACCCCCCTGCGCCTCTGCACCCGCTGTGCTCCAAAATCCGCGCACGCGATGATCGCGTGTCCCCCCTTCCGGCAGAAGGGGCACACTTCCGATTGAAGGGCGTTGTACCGCTGTCCTCCCCGACGGGGCTCCACCGGTTTGGGCCCAACCGTACGCCGGGGTGACGTGGGGGGTTGCGGCGTGGTTGCCCCTTGGCAATCCGCCCGCCTGCACTCACCCTCCAGGAACGCCCTCAATTCGTCAAATGTTGGGAGGTGACTCGATGAATCACCCCCATGTGACTGCTCAAACCGCGCCACCACCTCGCTAGGTAACTTGCGCAAAACCCGGTTCACAACAATGTACTTGTTGTCCCCTAGTGACAACTTGAGTCGCTCCAGCGTATTCACCGCCACCGTGACGGGATTAAGGATTTTCGACCGTATTTCGTGTACATTAGTGACCTTCGATATACTAAATATTTTTTCGATGAGCCCATCAATAATTAATCGCCGATTATCATATCGGTCAATTAATAGGCCCCATGCCGTCTCGTAACTGGAATCCGTAATCTCCAAATGAGTCAAAATATCGTGAGGCTCACCGCGTAATCTCCCCATCAACTGCGCCATTTTATACGCGGGGGTCAAATCCGTGCGCGAGTGCACCACGCTGTTAAAAATGTCGCGAAACCTCGGCCAGTCGGCATATTCACCACCAAATTCCGGGACATTCACTGGTGGCAACGGCGCCATTAGTGCCACACCACTGGGTGCACGCCTTACCCCAACATCCCCTTTTCGGGCGCGCTCGATATCCGCTGCCGCTTGGATGATACTCATCACCATATCACCGCACTGGTCTACATTGCGTTGCACCACTTCAACAGCCTGGGTCCGACTTTCCCCGGTCTCCTCTTCGTCAATACGGGCCAAATATTCGGCATGCAATTTCAATACCGCGTCATACCTTCCATCTACCTGTCGCGCGCGTGACAATAATGCGTCCTCGCGATCCGTACGACCAATTAACGTAACGACTAATGAAAACCATCTTAATTCCGATTCGACCCTTGACGCGACCGTTTTAACTACTGATGGAGCCATGGTACCAACCTCGATAACGCGGATCAATAAAATAAATTTTTAAAATAAATTAATAAATTTGGGTGAATAATTTTGTCCGTGGAACCCCGATTTTCGACAATAACAATCCGTTTTTATTTTTCGTACCAAACGCGACAACTTCAAAGTTATTCACCCAACACCAATATATTACGCAACGGCAAACAACACTAAATTTATTTTAAATTAAATGTATTTTGAGTGAATAATAGTTCAGCGGAACCCCAATTATTAATTACTTATTAATACGTTTCTCCGTATCGAAACGCAACTATATTTACTTTATTCACTCAACTAACATTTCAATTGAAAGTAATAACTAATATTCTTATAATTTAGTTAGTCTTAATTACGCAAATGCAACTTAACGTTAATAGATTGGAATGCGAACCAAGCGCAATCCACCCTCAAATTTCAATTATGACTTTGATGCTAACTAAATTACTTATCCGAACGTAAATGAAACAAATATCTTTTCTGTGGATATGAACCACGCTTTTGCTACCAAAATTTGTTTGCGCCAGACACAAATTGAATTTATCCCGGGCCCATGTAAGAACAAATTACCAAAGCAATCTTGCCTAGCGCGAAACAATGGAACGCGATACGCGCCCTATGTACTTAACCTAACTTGATCTACTTTGCTAACCTGGAGTTCAGCCGAATATCTTCCTGGCTGCAAGGTTGTGTTTCTGTTTTGTGTAAAGTGTATGTATGTTTACTTGCACCAATAAACGACGTCCCGGTCTGCGCCGCCGCCGCCCCGATCTCGTCAGCAAACACGCCAAACACAATTCACACTGTAGTAGTCCTTATATCACTCTAAATAACAATCCTTGGGGCGCCCGAAGCAGCCCACCGTACAAGGAATTGTGCCGTATTTCAACACTTTCCGTTAAAGCGTAAAACTTCCAAAATATCTCCCAAACCACGGAGGTTATAATGTTCAAGAGCCGTTACGATAGAAACCAATATTACCAAATGGCGCCGGCTCGCGTCCGCTGGCGACAGCGCGCGCGCTCGCAGCGCCGTGAAAGAAAAATGAACTAACTGATTGTGTGGCCAGTGGGTAAAAACCTATCAATTCTCAACACAGGATGTCTATAAACTGGCCATCGTTTTGCTGTCGCACGTTAGTTTGTAGCTCACAAAGTCCAAAATAATGCCACAAATGCGGCTCACCATGGAACATATTGGGTTGCTTAAAGCACCAACTGCCCTTAACAGGCGACAACTGCATGATATCACCGAATACTAAAATATTTAGACCACCAAAAATTTCTTGACAGTTTTTTAGCTCTTGCAAACGGAGGTGGATGGATCTCAAAACTTCATAAGACACCATCGATATCTCATCTATTATAAGCCAACGAATGTAACGCCATTTTCTTCTCATATCCTCCAGACGCTGCCCTGTCATCTGCCTATAGACTGTTGCTCTACCTTTCTCGATGCCTAAAGCAAATGCACTATGAATAGTTTTCCCATTGACAAGACGCGCTGCAACGCCTGTTGGAGCAGTTACTTCAACAAAAGTTGCATTTAACAATTGCTCTGTTGTTGGAGCATAACATCGACGAATATGGTGTACTATTGTTTTTAACACAAAAGATTTTCCGCTGCCTGCTCCCCCAGTCACAAATATTTTTAAGGGAATATTTGTGTCAAGTTCATTTCTCACTTCATGCCGGATTCGCTTTGTTACTTCGTCAAATATTTTTCTCTGTTCTATATTCATGTTATTGACCATGATATGGAATTCTTCATCTGTGATATTTACATGTATTTCTTCTCCAACATCTTCTACGTCGACGTCAACATCAGCCATTCTTGGGTCGTATCCATCAACAATTGCCCCTACTTCCAGATTTTCTGTATTCACTTCTTGCTCATTGACCTCATTAAACGCTGTAGGTTCGGCTATTGCTAGTACTTGGCCAATAACTTGCTGAAGTTCGCGTTCAATATATTGGAATTGCTCAACAGAATCTCCGTGAAATGGACGTAACCGACCTCGTTGCGCCATAAAAGCTTCTTCACTCGTTTCATATCCCGCTAGTAATGCATTTTCATCCCTAAACGGCACGTGGGCGACAAGATAACTATAAAAATAGCCTTCTCTGTCTCCTATTTGCGTGTAATAGCGAGTCCTTAGAATGGCAGGCTTACTTCTCTTTTTCATAACGTTTCCATTCATAAGTCTGATAGTCGTTTGTCTCGCTTCAGCGCCTCTATTTAGGTCCTCATAAACTTCCACGTCCCCGTCTTCTTCATCATTCTCTGGTCTATTTGTGTGTTCATAATTTACAGCAAATTCTGCCAAACTCAGGTCCTCTAGATAAAATGGTCTTTGAATATACTTGTCAAATATATTTTGATATGTTTGACCTTGGTCACTGTCATACCGAAGAATTCGGTATCGTTCATGAGGTCGGCATGTGTTAACAAAAACCACTTTTCGAGAACTGTCTCTTAATTTAAGGTGGCACAATCTAAATGCACATTCACACGCTGATACTCTGCGGTGGTTTAAAATTACCATAGAAACGGCAAACAACTGCCTACCGATATCACCATGACAGGCTCTCACTCTACTAACGGCATCTTTTACCGCTTGCCCTACATCCTGGGGCTCGTGCTTAGAGGTGTATTTGGCAATATAATAAGATACAGCTGTCACATTTCCACAGGGCTGGATGTCCATATTTGCTTTCCAGAGTTTCAATATTTGGGTATTATAATTATTTACATATTGTTCTGCGGGATTTCTTCTCAGAACGCAAAATCGTCCATTGTTACGCAAAGTTTCGTCTGGTCCTAACAAATTAGTTTGGTCGCTTACTGGCCTAGGAAAATCAAATCGACAGTGATGATCATTCCTGTTCTTATAACATGTTGATGAATGGGAGTGTATTTGAACACGTTTAACTATTTCATTTAACTCGTCATCTTCGCTATGTAAAGAACAGGAAACAATCTCATTTATCAACGATCTGCCTTGCGGCGAGTCGAAGTTTGGTGCATTTTCAATCCAACATAACATATGTAAGTGTGGGCTTCCACGATTTTGAAACTCGATCCTCCACCAGTAATCTATTAACCTTCCTCCTAAAACTTGATCGTTGTTTTTTAAAAAGGTCATCATAGCATTAACACGAATCATAAATTGACGGCTTAAAGTCACTGGGTGTTCGTCTACAAGTTTTTGTCTAGCACTGAAACTCAAATCGCTTGGATTTTCAGTAGATCTTCCAGCAGCAATTAAAAGTGATTTAAGAATGTCGTCCCAATTGAGGTCATTACAACTCAATGTGAGGAACCATGTAGGGGGACCTAAGTTCTTGACCATAGCAATGAGGTTAGAACATGCACTTTGCCAGTATGCATTCGAGCCTCGTATATTTCGCATGTTAAGATGTATGTTTTCTACCAAATTATCAGGCCGATTTTCACCTTGGCGCATTCGTAAAACCACTCCTACATTTTGCTTGGCTCTGAAAAATTCCATAACTGACAATGCATAAAAAAGATAGTCATGTCTTTGAAAACGTGTATCGTCTCCCATTATTCTAGCTTGACAGTAATCTAGTGGTGTAATAGGGTAAGGCCGATTTTCTTGTAGTCCATTTCTGCCACGAGGGAACAAGTGAAACCAAGACAATTCTTCAGCTCTTCGTTCCCTAGTAATTTGCAAAGGTGGTTCTGTTTTCCTACGTAGCTCATGAACTGGTAATTGAGAACAGTTATCGTTGTCGATAACAGTAGACAATTCAGGAATAGGTTCGTCTATAACACGTAAAACTGACGACGTTATAACAATATTGTCATTGTTCAAATCATTGGTTGATTGTAATGACTGGTTCGTATTTCTTATAATTCCATTATCGGTTTCTGGAACATTTAGGTTTTGATGTAATGGATCTACAATAGGGGTAATTTTCGTAATACAGTATTGATCATCGTCCAGTCTATTTTGCTGTGACTTCGGTATGTTTGATTTTAAAACAGTCCATAACGATGTAACATCAGGAAAAGATATCAAACAAGCTGCACCATCCTGAGCCACACGACCTTTTGGCCCTCTTGAGTGAGAGTCGAACATGTAATATGCATTATCAGTTTTCCAGATTGCTACAGATATGCTATTACATGTGACAATCGCCCTGTGATCTGTACCACCATCTGTAAAAAACGCTTCTAAGCCATTTTTAAGATTTGGAAATCCAATATCTTGGTTATTTATGATCAAATGGCCACAAATCGATGAGGATTCATCATGAACTTGTATTAAACATGAATAATTCAATACCTCGAAATTGACTTGTAACTCTTGTGCACGCAAATATTCAGTATTAGCCTCAGCCAAATCCGGAGCTCTACGAGACTGTAAACTATTCGAGTACAAGCGATCACCGGATATTAAAATTGAATCAATTATATCCGAAGACCATAACTCAGTTCGTTTAATTTTTGATACTGCGATAGCTACGGCAGCATTTGCCGTACATTGCTTACCACGAGAAAATTCCAAAAATTTTGTGTGACTTTGATGAAATGTACCTCTTAATATACGCCGGCTATTACCCATTTCTTGGAAACAATTAATAGTTTCGTTTACGTTTTCCTGCTGTATTGTATCGTTTTGTAAAATATGGCAAATATCATTAATATTGTAATTATCGTCGTCGTTTAAGTTAATTGTCACATTTCGGTATAACGGATTATTAGCGATAAGCCAATGTAGTGCATCGCGCAGCCTTTGAATGTTTACAGAAAAACGACGTAATCTTTGAACGGACTCTAATTGCTCACAAACGATCACTAAACCAGCACTACTCATTTGTAAGGGTAGCTGCTCAGCTATTTCTTCAACTTCCTGGCCAAAAAGTACAGCTTGACCATGGAAACCATGTTGTCCGAAACGACCACTAAGTTTAACCATTTTTACAAATGGAATTATCCTACTTAGTAAGCGTATTTCCACATCAGATAAGGACTTTATTTCTGGGGGAATTTCATCTAGTGACATGCCATTCCAGTAAGCTTGCGTAGGTGTTCTTCCCCTGCGAAGTATTCTTGCACACCGATGACAGGTAGAGATCATGTCATATTGAGTCATCAGTTCATTTGGTAGTAAATCACCTGGTAAATCGCTTACTGTAACTGACTGAATTTGTTTACGATAACAAAGCTTTTTACACACCAAACAGACTGTATCTGCAAATGTGTATATAGAATTATTAAAATCTACCCTGAGTTTGGCTCTAGACTGAGCCGTACACTGAGCATTGTTGGCACGCCTCATTGAACGCTGGCCTGGAGTCTCATTCAAAATGGACCGAGCCGTGGCTTCTGCGTCCCTGGCAAGCCTGGAGGAACGTTGCTCTTGAGTCTCATTTAAACGAGACTCAGCAGTACACTGCGCATTTTGGGACCGTCTTATAGAACTTTTCTCAGGAGTTTCATTGAATATGGACAAAGCCGTGGCTTCTGCGTCCCTGGCAAGCCTGGAGGCACGTTGCTCTTGAGTCTCATTTAAACGAGACTCAGCAGTACACTGCGCATTTCTGGCCCGTCTTGTGGAACTGTGCTCAGGAGTTTCATTGAGTATGGACAGAGCCGTGGCTTCTGAGTCCTTGGCAAGCCTGGAGGCACGTTGCTCTTGAGTCTCATTTAAACGGGACTCGGCAGTACACTGCGCATTTCGAGTCCGTCTTATAGAAGTTTCCTCAGGAGTTTCATTGAGTATGGACAGAGCCGTGGCTTCTGAGTCCTTGGCAAGCCTGGAGGTACGTTGCTCTTGAGTCTCATTTAAACGAGACTCAGCAGTACACTGCGCATTTCGAGCCCGTCTTATAGAAGTTTCCTCAGGAGTTTCATTGAAAATGGACAGAGCCGTGGCTTCTGAGTCCTTGGCAAGCCTGGAGGAACGTTGCTCTTGAGTCTCATTTAAACGGGACTCGGCAGTACACTGCGCATTTCGAACCCGTCTTATAGAAGTTTCCTCAGGAGTTTCATTGAGTATGGACAGAGCCGTGGCTTCTGAGTCCTTGGCAAGCCTAGAGGAACGTTGCTCTTGAGTCTCATTTAAACGGGACTCGGCAGTACACTGCGCATTTCGAACCCGTCTTATAGAAGTTTCCTCAGGAGTTTCATTGAGTATGGACAGAGCCGTGGCTTCTGAGTCCTTGGCAAGCCTAGAGGAACGTTGCTCTTGAGTCTCATTTAAACGGGACTCGGCAGTACACTGCGCATTTCGAACCCGTCTTATAGAATTTTCCTCAGGAGTTTCATTGAATATGGACAGAGCCGTGGCTTCTGCGTCCCTGGCAAGCCTGGAGGAACGTTGCTCTTGAGTCTCATTTAAACGAGACTCAGCAGTACACTGCGCATTTCTGGCCCGTCGTAAAGAACTTTCCTTAGAAGTTTCATTTAATATTGCTTGAGCAGTGGCCTTTGCGTCCCTGGCAAGCCTGGAAGAACGCCGCTCAGTAGTTTCATTGGATCGAGAAATACTAATTGATATGGCATTTTTTATTTTACGAAAAGCACGTTTAACACTATTCTCTTTTGATCTCTGCAAAACCTTAGTTGCCGCATCTTTTTCTAAGCGACGCTGCCTAGTTTGAGAACATTCTTGACTACGCAATTCAGCTTTTCGACTAGCTTGAGATATCAGTAACTGATATTTTTCAGGAGTATTCTCTTCAGGCTCTGCCAATTTACGCCTTTTAGCTTCATTAAGAGCTTTTTTAGTTTTCCGCCCCAGTCCCATTGGAATTGGGATTATCACTGAAATGACCTATACCTAAACAATAATTACTGCAAATAAAGTACGTCAATATAACTCGATAACAATAAATAATAGATAATTTTATGAACTCCCGTAGTAATGAAAACAAAAAAAAAATACAATCATTTTCTGTATCATCTTTTAAGAAGAACGAGTAACCTAGAACATGTTACTCTTAAACTTAATATGTATTAACTCTTTACCTCTACCAACGAAAAAAAAAACAAATTTATTAAATGTTTTTTCAATATACCAATAAGTCTATATACAACAATAATATTAAATAGCGCTTGGTATAGCACACAGAAATCTTAAACTATGTCTATGAAATAATCACCTTAATATACTATCAAGTATCAATTTAAGTTAACTCCGAAAGAAATCTACTTCACCTTAAGTAGCTCACTAAAACAAAATTAATGTCTATTTACAAAATACTCCAGAAACGAAAAAGTTGTTATGGGTTCAAATTTAAAACCACTGAAACCACACTGTCCTACTCGTATTGCATTGGCAATATTCACTGAAATAAAAAATACTTTCGTACTTTCTTAATAGATTTGAGAGTTACACATTCCGGGACGAAACTTCTGCTTCGCCCCGGAATGTATAGGTTTAAAAAATAAGAAATAAAAATAAAATTAAAAATTTATAAAACCCCCGACAGTTAAACCTATAAAAAGAAAAAAATAAAATCTACGTAATGTGCCTTTGCGATGAGTAGTTGAAAAAAAAACCAAGCGTCGTTGCGTCGGGGGACCGCTAAGTAAATGAAAATGTAGAATTTTAATTAACTTGCTCCAAAAAAAATTCAATATTCGATACGACCGTCAACATCGTCTGCCCTCACGCGTCTGCCCGTTCGGGTAGCCGTACTCAGTGACATCTCCGCCCCGCGTGCCTCATACCGCGTGTCGCTGATTGTCATAACGCTCAATGTTACAGGCTATTTCACTTTTGATTATTTAAAATTTGAACATTGTGTCACTATGACGATGTTAACGCAACTGGCCAGTATCGCCGATCAAAACGTTCCGACCAGTCAACTGACTTAAAGACTTCTTATAGAACAGAACGGAATCGGTAGGTCATAGATACATAAGTATATTAATGAATATGACATGGATTATCATATTGAATACGAGGAAAATAAATAAATACTACTACTATTTTACATTTCATTTACTTAGCGGTCCCCCGACGCAACGACGCTTGGTTTTTTTTTCAACTACTCATCGCAAAGGCACATTACGTAGATTTTATTTTTTTCTTTTTATAGGTTTAACTGTCGGGGGTTTTATAAATTTTTAATTTTATTTTTATTTATATTTAAGACTCCTTCAACGCGTGACTGATTTCATTAGTCGATAAATCTTCGAATAACCAATCAACGCACGCTAATAAAGTGCGATCTGGTCTGGCCGGCTAAAATCCTATGTACGTTTGAATACTTCTTTTAAAAAAAAATACACCTACAATATCACGTCCAGAAACCTGGTTTGTGGTTACAGATTTTTAAGTTTTAATTTTTTCTACACTTTATTTTTTGTTAAATATGTTTATATATATTAATAGTAAGTACTCGTATTTCAGTTTCATTTACATATTTTGACTAATAAATATATTAAATACATCACAAATTTTAATATTTATTTGTTATAAAAGTTGGAACATAAGATTGTAATTTCTGAACGCACCCGAGAAAAAAATAAATAATTAAAAAGTTGGAAGTTTTCACAATTCACGTAAACATAAACAACGTAAATTGGTTCTGTGGAGAATACATACTGTTGTCTTACTTTATAGAAATATGGAAAACAAGAAAGTTAAGCCCAATTTGGAGTATTTATTCAATGCTAAAAGCCTGCATTAAAACGAAAAAGGATTTGTTATAAATATTTGGAGACGATAAGTAATTTACCGAAACTATTGGCGTTTTTAAAGAAGATAAAGCCGAAATAATCTTGTTCAGATCCCATCGTCCAATAACATCCAAAGCAAGTGTTATGGAAAATACTTCCGAGAGGCCAACTAATCCTTCCTAGAATGCCATTCTCCCACATTCACAACGAATATGTCAAGTAGTTTCAAATACAAATATAATATAACAGTGCTTAAGAAAAACTCAACGATAAAAATATACACGACGATAATACAAATTACGGCCATATTTTTAAAATGTGTGTTTCTCTCGTATTTATTTGGTTTGGATTTGAGTGTGTTAATGTTTTAAATTTGATGTGTTAAATAGAAGGCAAAATTAAATATGATTATTTTTATGTTTTAATTGTTTTTCTTGAACTTCCATTTTCCTCGCTGTAGTGAGGTGAAAAGTTGTGTGTTCCGCATGGCTGCAAAATTATTTAGCTTCTCGTGTCTTGAAAGCTTCGCTACGCTCAGGAATCTATCTTTCAATCTTAGATTCCTTCGCTCGCTCAGCTTTCAATTTCAACACTCGCGCCAAATAACAACTTTGCAGCCTTGCATAACAAATAACTATTTCAACGCAAAATTGCATGTATGCATTTGGGCTTCCCACTTTACGATTTTCAGTACTTACATTGCATTTCATTTACTTAGCGGTCCCCCGACGCAACGAAGCTTGGATTCTTTTTCTACTGTTCATTGTATAGGCACATTTCGTAGATTTTATTTCTTTCTTTTTATTGGTTGTCATGTCGGGGGTTTTTTAAATTTTTAATTTTATTTTTATATACTATGTAGTGATAGTGCCTTCAATTACATCTGTAATATAAAATTATAAATGTAGATACATATGTTATCTATATTATGTGACCCAGGAACAAATATTCGAGTTCATCACACAAATATTTGTCCTTGACGGGATTCGAACCCGGGACCGTCGGCTCAGTATGCAATACCATACGAATTGCGTCAACTGTGTCGTCGGTTAGGTTGTAAGACTTGTAAGTTAGTTGAAGTTGCACCAAGTGTTATGATCATTCATTTTGTAAAAAAACAAATGTATTTGTTTAAGACCAGCCAAAGACGTGTTTCCAAATTGCACAAGAAACACGGGGCGTCTTGTGCATGACCACGTTCCTAGCACTGCACTGTATATGAAGCAATGCTATGCAATGTGTTTAAAACTGTTTAATAAGTTACCGAAAACCATTAAAGAACTTCCTATAAATAAATTCAAAAATAGCCTGACAAAATTATTTACTGGAGAAAAGCTACTATGATGTCAAAGAATTTTTGTTTCAGAGTACGCTGTAAGTAATTTGGAGGAAATATATATTTGCATGCTAGTATTAATAGTACTTATGGCAGAATAAGCCGCCTAATGTCGTTGTTGTTGACAATTAACTGCAACTACTTATTCTATGTAAATAAATTATTCTTATTCTTATTCTTTTTCCACAGATCATGTTGCTGTACATATGGCTAGCAGCCGTAGTGGCGGTGGTATACCTGTACTTCCGGCAGGTGTACTCCCGGTTCAGCAAGTTTGGAGTCAAGAACAAAAATCCAGTGCCCCTGCTGGGGAACATGAGCTCCGTCATCTTCCGAAGGAGACACTTCACTGATGTCGTTGATGATCTGTACTACAGGTTTCCTGAAGAAAGGTGGGTAGGAAAATTACAAGGGCCTCCTTTACTTGCACAGTAGCCGGCAAACTTTTAGAGCATGACCTTGACTGCGCAGTAGCCGATTTACGTACAAATGTACATGAGCAAATCCGCCATTTTTGTTCTAAAAGTTTGCCGGCAACTGTACCATTAGGTGTTCACGCACCGAGGGCTACGTATGTACAACTAAATAATATTGGACTTTTTTGTTTTCTGCATTTCTGGGAGAGCGAGAGAGAGTGGGCAAACGCTACTTTTTACGGCAATAAAACATATCACTCCCACTATTACTGTTAATTCCCTTTGACCCCGCGGGCGAATCCGCAGGTAACAGCTATAACTTATGCGACAACAGAAATACATCATCTGTGATAATTTCAATTGTCTAGCCTAGCTATCACGGTTCATGAGATACAGGCTGGTGACAGACAGACAGACAGACGGACAGCAAACTTAGTAATAGGCACCGACTTCAAAAGGCGATTCAAATGTAATCTGTACATGAACGGGTTATTTTTGAATTTCCAGTTTTTTTGAAGTCGGTTCTGTTTTTGTTAAAAAATATTCTTTATCGTCATAAATATAAAGATGCCTATAAATAAATAAATATCAGACAACCTCACACAAATCGATCCAGTCCCAAATAAAGCTCAAGAAGGCTTGTGTTATGGGTACATAGAACAACCATGACCCAAGCACAATTAATATTCGAGTTCATCACACAAATATTTGCCCTGGCCGGGATTCGAACCCAGGACCGCCCGCTCAGTAGGCAGCTGCACTACAAACCGAGCCAACCGCGTAGACATTCCATCCCTATAAAAATTAGGATCGATTATCATTTTAAAAATAAAAATTTCATCATGCCTAATTGCCTATTGCTTACATCCGTTGCATTTAACGGACTCGCAAGCACTTCAATTTAATGCAATGACTTAACCTGCAAATTTCCTGTCTAGGTAGGTAATAATAATCGCTTCAATGCTTAGTTGTAGTAAGTCTATTCAACAAGGTGTCTATCAATATCAAGTCTGATAATGCAATCGATGGTACCCATAGTGATTGCTAATCAGAAATTGATTTAAATATTCTTAAAAAATTGTTAATGGTTAAAGATAAGATAATACCGTATGATGATGACGAAATCAACTCACATTATATTGATTTCAACTTACACGATTTTCACACATTTAACAAAAATAGACTTAATCGCGTTCCAAAGGTGTTTATTTAAATGCCTCGACGTTTCTCATCATGGTCACAAAAGGATTCGGCTCAATCGGCATCAACTCACATTAATGATATCATTCGTCTTTCTACAATATTATTTGATTATCAGTCAGTTTATCACGATCAGAAGACAAGCTTTGTAAGTGAACCTCTGTTCTATCATCTTTATAATAGGTACGTCAATATATCTATTCCATTATGCAACTATGAAAAGAAAAAGAAATTTGACTTGTCTGTTTTCTAAAACGTTTTTTTCTGAACACATCGTTGATCTTAAACGTTTGGTTTTACTTATATTAACTTTCGTACAATTATTACGCATTGTCAAGCAGCTAAGTTTTAAAGCTATCAGTGTAAGGATTGCCTTTGATCCTAATTTTAATTAAACATTGTTTTTATAGGTTTGTAGGTAACTTCGAGTTCATCAGGCCAATCGTGTTGATAAAAGATATCGAACTCATCAAGAAGATCACTGTAAAGGATTTTGAGCATTTTCTGGATCACCGCACATTTGTCAGCGAGGAAGGTGACCCGTTCTTTGCAAGGAACCTGTTTTCTCTTAAAGGTAATATAAAAAACCCAACGTGTATTAGGCCTGCTGGTGCTGGCATGTTCATCATGATGATCTACGTATGCTCCTTAATTAAAAGAAACCAAAAAACCTCATCGAATATCAGCACACATCGGTAATTCGTAGCATTTAGCTTTTTAGTAACTGGCAGAAAAGGGATATGATAAAGTTTTTTACAGGTTCCGTAACTCCTTAAAAAGTCTTATTCACCTCTGGTTGTCTGTCTGCCTGTCTGTCAGTTTGTCCTTCCGCAATCAAGCTCAGAATCATAGCACTGTCAGGCTGTAATTTTTCTGCTGATTTTGTAATGCCACCGATAATGTGGCGAAATCAAAATTTGAAATATTTTTATGGTTCATCTCCTACACGTGAATTATCTACTCCTATAATAAATGAATTGAAATTGTTTTCTTTCAGGCCAAGAATGGAAAGACATGCGGTCGACGCTAAGCCCTGCGTTCACGAGCTCCAAAATGAAACACATGCTTCCGTTCATAGTGGAAGTGGGAGACCAGATGATTATCTCACTGAAAAATAAAGTAAAGGAGTCTAAAAGTGAGTATGATCACGGCTTATTAGCTAACAGAACCAGTTAAGCTGTCTTTGGCGGGACATATGTCTAGTATAGTAGAAAATAATGAAGATGTTGATGAAAGTTTGAAGCATTTATACAAGGAAGCACAAACAAGAATTGAAATGCGTAGCCTGGCGGGAGAGACCGGAAATCGAACCCGGTACCTCTAGGTTATCGGTACAACATGTCAACCACTCCACCTCCACGACGCCAGGAGACCTTTTGAATGTTTCCTTTTGCTTTGTGTGTTGATCTTAGTATTTATTATTCCAAAGGCTTCACGCCTAGTGACGTAATGTGAAATTTTTCGACATTAAAAAGAATTTACGGCAGAATGACGTTACGCACTTCATAATCTTTGGATTCCCATTGTCTCTGATTACCAAATACACAAAGATTCCAAATCAGACGTGAACAAACAAAAAGCGTAGGTTTAGTTTTATTGTTAGTATATTAATCTATCTAGGTAAACAAACATAAAAGCGATTCGTCACAGAATCGGTGACTCAGAGATTTTTCTTACTTATGAAAATTACTTTCTTTGGATTTGTTTCTTATGACATTATTTTGTTCTAGCTGGCTACATTGACATAGAAGTTAGAGATCTGGCAACTCGCTATGCCAACGATGTCATCGCATCTTGCGCCTTCGGACTGAAAGTGGATTCTCTGTCTCAACCTGAGAACGAGTTTTACAAAATGGGTGACGAGGCAACGAATTTTAGATTTTTAGCGACTCTAAAATTCTTAGGATATTCTTCATTTCCTTATCTTATGAAGGTGTGAGAGTTTATTTTTAATATCAATGTCTTGAAGTTCTTTAATTAGTGGATACGGGTAGGGTAAATCAGTGAGCATTAAAACGTTTACGCATACAGGACTGCGGCACAGACAAACCTCATTTCTAGTCAAAAACAGCAAAACAACAAAAACCTGCATAAACACTATGAGAAATTTCCGTCTGAAGACGGGGTGCCAGTTTTGGAAAGATCAGTTGGAGTCGTATCCCGAATCTCCTAATTTACGATTCTCGACGTGCTCCATGAAAGTGTTAAAATACTGTCAGGAAACGAGGCCCTTAATATGAAATATGAAAAGCGTATTTACCGACCCAAGACCCCGCTTGCGCGTGATGGAAACACGCCTAAAGGCAAATCAGAAAATCTCCCAGCAAACTAGACAATAACTTCACTTTTAGAGTCGTTTAAGCAGTATAATGTATTTTAATATAATTTTGAATTTCCAGCTGTTTAAAGGTTCTCTCTTTTCGGAGAATGTGAAACAGTTCTTCGAACATTTGGTTCTAAGCACGATGAAGAATCGTGAAGATCACAATATTCTACGACCAGACATGATCCATCTACTTATGCAGGCTAAGAAAGGTATTCCGTCCATCTATATAATAGGTATTGTCGTACTATTATCGTAAGCATTTATCGACTATACGATGGTTTAAGACGTGACTCTGACTTGTAAGACGTAATATTTCACTGAAATATATCTCATCTCCGCAGAGTTAACAATATGTTTGGGTGTTTTATCGAGATACGCTAAAAACTCTTACTCTAATAAACATTTGCTTTTTTCTTGTGATAGGGCCTCAGGTGAGTTGTTAATATAAAACTTATTTCTTGAAAATTTAAGTGTAGCAAATAGTTTTCTATCGTTTGTCCGAATTTATTATGAATTATGACATACTTAATCACTTGCCGTATACTTATGACATAATTTTTTCTATGAATCTAAGCTTTTCGGGATTGTTACAAAACAAACCTAACTTAAATGATGTGTCTACAAGAATTGTATTATAATAAAGAAAACTAATAAAAAATTGAATGCCGTGTAAAAAAATATATGTTTATTAAGTTCAATAACTACAATGTTATCTAATCCATGCTTACCAGATAAACATGTTTTTAACAAAACACTCTAGAAGCGAAGTGTTTTGTTATCTTAATTTAATTCTAAATTAAGATAGATACGTCTAATTGGAGTGTTGTAATTAAACTTATAATTGTATTTACAGGTCGACTGACTCATGACGAAAGTTCTGTCAAAGATACTGATGCCGGGTTTGCTACGGTGGAAGAGTCATCTGTCGGCAAGAAGAGCATTAACAGAGGTAAACTTGTAACATTTATCAAACTCCATCACAAAATTACTTTTAAAAGATCGTGAATTTATTCAAGGGAAGGGAAAAAATTCGTACAACCTTGCAGGCCTCGCAGTGAACGGTACACTGCTATTGAAACTGAAACTAGACTTGTATCGCGCTCTTTTTAGAGTTCAATAGGGATAGTTAGGTGATCTTTGAGAGACTAGCTTTGGAATTAGTACGTTAAGTTGATGTTGTGTGAATGATTCGTCAAGTTTTATTTTGATAAATTGAACAATAAAAGTCCACACATGGATTGACTCATTGGTATCTATCATCGACTAACGTTATGACAAACTTTACTAATCGAAGAAATCAATATAATTCGATTTGATATGTGTCTTCCCTTTTTACTTTGTAGTTACTTTTCTTTGTAAGAATGTTAACAAATAGTCTATTCAATATTATTAATTTTCTTTCATTAGCTTGGTCAGACATAGATCTAATTGCCCAAGCGGTCCTCTTCTTCATCGCTGGATTCGACACCGTCTCCACAGCCATGACCTTCCTCATGTATGAACTAGCTCTTAACCCCGAGGTTCAAGACAAGCTGGTGCTGGAGATCAGAGAGCACGATCAAAAGACTGGTGGCAAGTTTGAGTACAACTCCATTCAGACCATGACTTATATGGATATGGTGGTGTCAGGTAAGAAAACTAAGTCGTCATGCCAAAGCCAGTGCATGTTCTTGTGAGACTTCAAATAATTAATTAGGTACAGAAGTATTTATATAAGTACAGAATTAATGCAATCTATCACGTTTATGGTAGACTATTAGTAAGTAAGTACTTACTATCTGCTATGAATTGAATTAATTTTTATTGTTTGAGCACCGTTGCAAATTTAACATTCTTCTGCTTCTTCGTGTATATGGGTCAAATTTCTTGGATACATTTTATTCTGTCAACGTGTTGCCACTTTTGTGAGGTCTTCGAAAATCAGTTGTTGGATCTAGAGGGTACAAGTTGTCAATTTTCAAGCTTAATTTGCATTTCAAAATATATTTATCTGACTGATTATTATACTTATCATTTTTTTGATTATCATTAAATATTCCAGAAATATTGCGACTTTGGCCACCCGTAATAGTATCAGACCGGGTGTGCACTAAGGACTACAACTTGGGCCGAGCCAATGATAAAGCTACACAAGATTATATCGTAAGTATTAGCTTGCTTTGTTAGACTATTATATTATGAGCGCCTGTTTCTAATATTAAGCAAAGTCTTAAAAAAAAGGTTCACTGCGCCAAACAATAAAATTCTGTTACCTTAAGGAACTTTGCCAACAGAACCAATCTATTTTTGTGCATAACCCATAATTGACACGATTTCTTTACATAATATTAACGAATAATTATTTCGTATTCATTGTTACGAGTGATTTTACCTTACATGTCCACGATTTGGATATGAACCCTCTTTTCTCTTTCTCTATTTTAGACCCTAAATAAGGACAAGTTATTTCTGTTCCCTTTGGTCTTGATAAAACACTAACTGTATTTCATTTGTCACCAGTTGAAAAAAGGAGAATTAGTGAATTTCCCAGTAACCGCTCTGCACCGTGATCCGAAGTACTTCCCGAATCCCATGAAGTTTGATCCAGAGCGCTTCTCCGAGGCAAATAGGCACAATATCCAGCCCTTCTCTTATATGCCTTTCAGTCTAGGTCCGAGGAACTGCATTGGTAAGAAAGTATACTTAAAAAGCCTGACTAATAATATCAGATTTAAAGGAGTAATAAAAAAACCAGTAATCTTCACACCGAATCCTCTTTTTGCCGAATCTTCTTTTCACCGAATGATCTTTACTTTTAAATGCCGAAAACCTACTTGTTTGGCAGCAGTTATCTTCTATCTGAGATTGCAATTCACTAAATCTACTTTTCTGGCAGCAGGTTTTTAATTGTAAGAAGTTGAATTTGCAATACAATATTATGCGTATTAAGATTGGACAAAATGATGATTCGGCAAGATGACCATTCGGCGAAATCATATCAAACGTGTCAGCAAAATAAGTTTCAAACAAGAATATTTTGGCCGCTAGGTTCCAGATTCGCATTGTGCGAGGTGAAGGTGATGGTGTACCAGTTGCTTCAGCACATGGAGCTATCGCCGTGCGAGAGGACCACCATCCCCTGCAAGCTGGCTCTGGACAGTTTCAACCTCAGAATCAAGGGCGGACATTGGCTCCGGATGAAACCACGAGTTTAAAACAAATAATGCATATTCAAATACATTTACTCACGTCGAAGAAGTCGCATATAGCCCTGATGATGAATCGCGTACCGATTTGAAACATTTCGAGCTATATGTTTACAAATGAAGCGAAAATTGAAAAAAAAAAATTAATGATTCGGACAGGATTCGAACCTGCGTTTCCAACGGCTTTCCGGGCCTTTCATTTGTAAACATTTAGTTTACGTTAGCAGACGTTACTGCTTTAATAAAAAATAAGTATTTCGAGCTATATTCGACTTCTATGTATGGCGTGAGTAAACCCATTTATGTATTTTAATATGTCTGAGACTCACGGTAGTTTGTGTCAAATGATGGATGTTTGCAGTTATATTATATAATTATAATACTGTAAATAAATAAATCATAATCGTATTAATAACTATGTGTGTCTTCATTCACGTGACCAGCAGAAAGCGCGCGAAAGCAAAAACCTCCAAATATACTAAGATTTGCTTCCCCTTTGAAGCAGTGAAAAAAATCAAACTTCTTTAAGTCAACGCCATCAAAAGATAAGGCAGTCCATGCTCCATTTATGTCGCATATTTTTACGTTCGCAAGGGAATCAAAACCTATGGAGATTTCCCGTAGATCTAGAATCATCACAAAATTATTATTTTTTTGTGAATTTTACACTTATTTGCAGTTTATTAACTATCCGCGACATATGTCGATGTATGGGGAAAAAAGTTTCACCTCCAGCCGGCTCCGGTAAGACACCGCCACGTGCCGTCGGATGCCGTCACGTCCGATCGCGTCCGTCCGGATTCGTACAACCATCACCGCGGAGTGACACCGCGCCGTGTCGTCGTCAACTACCTGGCGGACGCGGTCGGCTACCGGCGGGTGCTCTAGCATCCGCTGCGACATGGTGAAAAAAAGAAAGAAAGAGCTCGGTTGATTAACGCAATCGTTTACAGCCGGCTGATCTAACGTCCTCTACGACGATGATGGGGGAATTACGATTTACCCAAACAACGCCGATTCCAATCGAAAAATAAAACACTTTATTGTACGCATGAAAGTGGGTTTTTTCTCTTATCCTGACAACAAGTTCTACAAAATGGGTTACGAGTACGAATTATCAGGTTTTGGCAATTCTAAAAGTCCTTGTATATTCCTTTTATAAAGAGTATAACTTTATGCTACGCCTTTTTGTATCATCACCATTTTAAAATGCTTTCATTAGTGGAAAAGGATATTTAATAGTGTATCTGTAACAAAACATAACAAACCTTTTGGCATAGTTGATGTATGAAATAAATCAGGTGATAAATCAGTATCATTTTAATTCATCCTCCATGGTTACCTTTAGTAAAAAATATTAAAAATTAAACACTTTTCACTTCCTCGGCCTCATTCTTAGATATTGTCCTCCCTTGAACCTTAAACTGAAAGTTCCCGGCTGCAGCTCGACTGGGATTGGCGTCCTCTCACAAGGAGACACCTCCATGTTGAGGATTATCTGGTAGATCATCACTTTCAGCTCAATTAAAGCGAATCGGGAACCTGGAAATGAGGTGTATTTAAGAAAAGGCTTATAAGGAAATCGAAATATTCTTATTAATGCGAAATTTGACTGCTTCGAATCGGAATTAAACACCTATCTCCAAACATTTGTTTGATCGAACGCTGGCACGTTACTCTCAAAACTAAGTGCGAGGATACTAGAGCCTTGATAGATTTTAATGAATGGAATATGGTAATGGCCTTACTATGTCCAAGTGGACATAAGAAAATCTTTGAGAAGGAATATCTAGGTAATTAAGGAAGGACAGATTTTGTTTCTATGGTAATATGTGCATTCTTTCGTCCACTTTTCAATTAGCCATTTGATTTTGCAGACCTTACGGAGGCTTTGTTGCGCCATTTACCTTAAAGTTTGTGTTATGCTTCAAACCAGCAACAATATCAAAATAACTTTTCAAGTTACTACGACGTCTCCTTACACCAAACTTGACCAAACTAACAATTTAACGTGGAAGTTAGTGTTTTTGGCACGAAGGTAGAAGATGTAGAGAGGTAGAAATAAAAATTGAGTGGTGACCGCATACCGGAATACGCAGCATGGACGGAGGCCTTCCCACGATGCGGTAAGGTAGACTGTTGACCTGGTTAGGATTGCCTCCCAATAGGATGAGGGTGACGCTCGACTAACTGGATAATTTTGGGAGAGGCCTTTGTTTTGCAGTGGACGTCTGTAGGCTGATGGCTGATATTATGATGATGATTATGTATATCAGGTTCTTTGTAACATACTATAGGCATTTACTGTAACATTGGCAAAGCCATATAGTGTGTTTATTATTTCGAAAATTCTGATGGTCTTACCGATGCAGTTTCTTGGACCCAGGCCGAAAGGCATGTATGTGTGGATTTTGTGCTTGTTCTCTTCGGAGAAGCGTTCGGGGTCAAACTTTTCGGGGTTCGGGAAGATTTTTGGGTCACGATGGATAGCCGTTAGTGGGATGCTGATGAGTTCACCAGCTTTGATCTAGAAATAGATGGCAGAAATGTTATCATCATTGTGATGATTTCGTAGAGATTTTGAAATTTTTGAAACGTTTCGTATTAATTTAATCGATATTTTTTTGTCGATATAGTGTCGGAAACTATATTTTATTGATGTTTTTGATATGTTCCTCGTCCCGAGGTCATTAAAACGATAAATAAAGTTAAAACACCAAAATTGTACTAAAATTATTTTGCTTAGAGTAGGTAGCTGGGTTATTTATTATACTTACAATATAATCTCTGGTGGCTTCTTTGTTGGGTCTTCCTAAATTGTAGTCTTTGATGCAAAGTCTATCGGTTGCGATTGCAGGTGGCCAACGCCGCAATATTTCTGAAATAAAAAAGTTAATGTGAAGATGAATAAATAAAAAATAAAAAATATTAGAATTAGTAGATACACATACAAAGATCAGCAAAGAAAAAATAACAAAGCATAAGCCAACATTTAAAAGGTCTCCTGTCGTAACAGTGATCGAGTAAATTGATTAGCAGAGTACACTCAGCCTGATTCGGAGTTTGTCTTTGTTCCGCGGCCTTTGCTACTAAACCTTTAACTGCGATGGTGTACAGTGTGCTGTGAATATGTAGTTTATTGTGAATTAGACAAACCGTCAAGCACATGTTGCGCAAGCATTTCACTAGTAAGCTCCTAGACTGATTGACGGTATAATGTTTCGCACTGGGTATAAGAAGTAATGTTTACCTATATAAGCACATTGTATTGCATATTTGTGTTTGTTTATTTATTGTGTTAAATTCATTTGGCACTGGTTTGGGACGCAACGTGTATCGACACTTTCGCGCAGTCCCATATCCAGGCAGCCCGCTCACAGCCCAGCTGAACAGGCCCAAATTATCAAGTGCTGCAAATATTCGTCGTTACTAGGAAATGCCACGGTTAACCGTATTTGTATGAAAATAACCGGGTTTCGGTTAATAACCCCCTTATTAAAAATAACCGATTGCATTCCCTGGTCGTTACTCAACAACTACGAATTTGCGGCGCTTGCAGTCGAGACATTGGGCCCATGGTAAACTGACATGACAATGTTTATGAAGGCCTTGTCGGAGCGGCTGATCGACGCTTCGGGAGGCCCCAGGGAATCTCTCTGACTATACAAAGAGGTAACGCTGCCAGCATACTGGGGACCATGCTGCAGGCGGACCTTTTAGACGGGGTATTCTTTTATGACCCTTTTTTTTAATGTATTACCTATAGATTACTTAAGAGTAAGGTTTTATAGATACCTTTTTCTTCTATGTAATTAATATTGTGTTAATTATATTATTGAGATATAATAGGTTGTCTTTTGGTATAATGTTGATAGTCGACAGGCCCTGCACCATAAAATATTTCTGTTTAGCCTAAAGGTTGACTGGTAGAGAATGCCTTATGGCATTAAGTCCGCCATTCGTTCAACCCTCAGTGCGCGAGTCAGACTCGTATTTGGCCGGTTTTTCAGAAATAGCTGGAGTCTAGGAGCTAGCAAAACACCTTTAATATATGTTAAATTATATAAGATAAGATAAGATATTTATGTCATCTGATGATCTCGGCATGTCAGGCCTTGCGTGGTGAGTCGGACTGTCCCGAGGTTGTGGAGCGTCTGGTGCGACTGTATGTCCCTGATGTCCCGAGGATAGCCCTGAGACCTCGACAGCGCGACTTGTTGGCTGTACCGTCGTCGAGGACCGTGTCGCTCAGGAATTCGCCGTTGCCCCGCGCCCTCTCACTTCTCAATGCGCTCCTGACATCGACACCCGAGTGTGACTTGTTTGCGTGGCGATGGGCGGCAGTGTGTAGTGAATGCCTGAGATTCTGTGAGGCGATGGATACTAGGTGCTCTACTGTTCCAAATTAAGCTGTTTGTTTATCTATTATTGTGAACCTTTTATTGTTAATTTAAGTTTTGTGACGCATAGGTTTATAACTGTAATGTCATAAAAATGTTTTATAAATAAATAAATAAATAAATTTATTGTATAATAACTTATTTTACAGTAATAATAACTATAGCCTAAGATATTCTACTTGGCAAAAAATTACATGCGCCTGAACTAGGATTCCCTGTGTTTCAGGCATAAAGAGGACTAACTTATTAACAATTTCTTAAATAAATAATCATAAACACATTAAATGATAAAATTATAGATCGGATACAATAATATTTAATTAGAATGAATACAAGAAAATCAACTTAGAACAATCAGTAACTTCTCTGTATCTTCGTATGACATATTTTGTAGTGCTTCCCGGAGTGTTTTCTTACATTTCGCGTAGCTGAGCGGATATATATCCAGCTTCGTATTAAGCCTACTGTACAGGAGAGGACCCAGCGAAACAAAAAATCTAAAACAGAAGTGACTCCTTCGAATAGTTTTAGAGCAAACAATATCCTTGCGCCGTTTATTAGTATACTCAGTGCTATAAGGGATTGCAGCGTGCTGTTTTAGGACCGTGCTTAGTATAAATAGTTGCCGAACGGTTAGTACTTCACAAGACTTATAAAGAAGGTTAGTAGGGTAGAGGAAAGGACGGGAAGTGGAAACCTTTAGAATTGCTCTTTGAGCTCTTTCTAAGTTTAATAATGTAAATGTTTACAAATGAAGCGAAAATTGAAAAATTTAATGATTCGGACAGGATTCGAACCTGCGTTTCCAACGGCTTTCCGGGCCAACACTGGCGTCCTCCCAATTGGACCACCGAATCAGATGTCAGAGTCATTGAATTTTTCAACCAGTTGCTTCGACATGCCTTAGGGTGGCATCGTAGCGCCATCTACCGTAAAGATTTAGACTTTATCGTCGGCACCATCGTCTCAAATTTGTTGAGAATCGATAGTAACGATGTGCTACACCCAAATTACTTATTTTTTATTAAAGCAGTAACGTCTGCTAACGTAAATTTTCAATTTTCGCTTCATTTGTAAACATTTAGTTTACGTTAGCAGACGTTACTGCTTTAATAAAAAATATTTAATAATGTAGTTTTGGCTAACCCGCCGCATGAGGAAATGCAGTACGTTAATATCGATTCACATAGGGCAAAATAGACTCGTTTGATTAACTGTGGGTCCGCAAATGAACGCAGTTTTTTGAAAACAAATATCAACTTACGAACTCTATTGCATAACGCTGCGATGTGATATTTAAAAGAGAGAGTATCATCAATTATTATTCCTAAATACTTAATTTTGGTAACTGCGGCTATATCTGGACCAAGGACCATATACACGGGACTTATGTTCTCATACAAGAAAACGTAACTCTGAAAAAGCTCAAAATTCTGTATAAAAACTAGATGGCGCTGCTTCGTAGCCTGGAAGTGACAAAAATGATATTTTTTTACAATATTTATAAGTGATTTTTGATTTTTGAAAATCAAACGCGTTACTGCTTTGTTTTAATACGATAATATAACTTAAATACACAATTTTTAAGGATTTCATTTTTTAGTCTTCAACAACGTGGTTTGATCGTATTAAAATAGATGGCACTACCTCTGGATAGCTCAAGGTTGCCTGCGGGCTCGCCAATTTTTGCTACACAAAATAGCTAGATGGCGTTGGTGCACTGATGTAATGGACAAAATAAGTTACGCCCGAATTGTCAAGCGACATTTCCCACTAACAAACAGTCAGTAACGTAATATTTGTTAGATAAGTTTTGTACAGTCAAGGAATTTCATTTCCAACCCATTTCGTTAAAATGTCGTTAGACATTCGCAATGCATTAAGGCTGAAAATTATATTTCAATAATAGTATTGAAATGTCAATGTCCTCCTCGCGAAAGGTTATCATTTGCTTTTAATTTCTAATTAGGAACATATGTCAGTGTCAATCGAGAAAATCGTAAAATAATTTTCAGCAACGTTATTAATTTGAAAAATAAAATGCTTGCCGCTAACCGTGAACTATTAAAAGATAATGATAATGACTGAAAACAATGAAGAGCTCAAAGAGTGGAGTTACACCAGGAAGGAATAAGAATTTATGAGATCACACGTCGGTTAAATGCTAGCAGGGACACAGTTTGACGTTGGGTACGGCGATATAATGCTGAAGGAAACCTTATTGATCTACTGCAAAGCAAAGTAACCGTTGCATCGTCCGCTTGCCATGGCCCAAGACCAACGCCGACGACAAAATGGCTTTACGCCAACGGGACGATTTGCGGAAATGTTTGACATTTACCCTAGAACAATTAGGAATTGCCTACATGCAGGCGGCCTGCGAAAATATAATATTCGTTCGTTTTGTTTTTGTTAAAAGTAATAAGAAAACGTTTATAAAATTGTGGTTTTATTGAATTATCACTGTCGTTAGTTCTGTTAGTTTTTGTATAGATAAATTTCGGGTGCCTGTCGTATCGCATCACGTTTTTTGTCCGAAAAATGTTTGGCCGAGAATGTTTGGCATACTGTTGAATGGCATACTACTCGTTTGTCCTAATAATTTTTGCGCATACTCTCTTAAAGTCCTAAATCAAGTTTGTCCTAATATTGATAACTCTAAAATCTAATTACCTAAAGCATAATATTCCTAACATGAATTGCCCTAAGAATTATTTTGCCTATTATCAAATACGTGGTGTAAGTACACTTTGTTCCTTGGCTTCTCCCGTTAAAATGGTTAAAATCGTGCCCTTTACGATGTGCCTACTTCCCGAATTAGGTGCATAATTGACAGACAATTCGGGCATTGTCGTGTATCCGAGTCTAAGATCCGAGTAATACAAAAACTTTATGCTCTAATACTGTACTCTGCGGTAAATAATTATTGCCGATCGGTCTTTAGAAAGAGACAATTCAACAATTACTGTTAACGACGCTGTCGCTGTGTGTGTGTGTGTGGCTGTTGTTGATTATCCTATCTTTGCATACTCAGTTATTTCTTTATTTTTATTCACTTACCAAGCGGGGGTACATAGTCAAAGCTCGTACTATTTTCAGATGATGTGCGTATCGAAACGTGGTACCTACCTGAAGGGCTACTCCGATGTTGGAAATTTTACTGTCGTATAGTGCTATTCCATTCACTAAAATATTCTTTGACAGATGATCGAGAAGGATGGCGCTATTCGACAGTCAAATTTTGAACATCGGGGTAGCCCTTCTGGCATCACTGGTTTGACATGTCTTGCCAGATGGGTCTGTGATGTCGTCAAATCAAATGTCATTGTTTCAAATTTGTAAAATTGTATGTATTTTATTCTTGAAATTACGCGATTAATCGAATTTTGCGGTTACGTGTTTCCATATCAGAATTTATTGTTTTTCTACAAAGAATAGTTTGGTATGCGTTTCGTGAAGGTCTATCGTAGGCCCAGACAAAATTATTATTATATTGATTAGTTTACGTCAAAACGATGACATGTAGGGAATTGTTGCAACTACAATGATTTGCTCTCCATACAAATTTTAATCCCGTTTTTCGTCCCTAAAAGGGATAAAACTTGATATAAATGATAGCCTATGTCCTATTCTGATATATAAGGTACATAACTGGAAAGTTTCATCATAATACGTCCAGTAGTTTTTGAGATTAAGTGAAACGTACATACATACATCCATCCAAACTTTCACGTTTATAATATTATTAGGATTAGGATTAGGATGTAAGTAATTTTTATGTTTAAATAAAACATACACAAATAGTGAAATGAGACGAAACGGAACGTAGTAAACAAACATCGCACCTAACGTCATCTATTCACTTTTTACTGTATCACTTTGAAGTTGGAATGTCGTTGAACGCTTGACGACTGTGTTACTTCACGCTTGCGCGTACCGTACGGTAGAGATTGAGAAATGACGACTTTTGAATGAATTGAGACCCTTAGCGGCATCTAGCGACGTAGAACGATAGTAACTAACGGAGTACGGTGCGTAGTATGAAGAATAGCGGTCCCGTGTATATGGTCTTTGATCTGGACATTTGCATTGTGTTTTATTGGGGTCCTTACAGTTGTGCGAGTAGAGCTTGGGGTTATTTGGTGCTAAATTAGATTTGCGCATGGAAAACTTTATGTAGTTAGTTTTGTCCGAATTAAGTGTAAGTAGATGCTGTTGAAGCCAGTTAGTGACAGTGCTCAAGCCTCGTTGCGCATACGTATAAACTGCCTCTATTGTTTTTGCAGAAAAAAGTAGAACAGTGTCATCCGCGTAGGAAATAATTTTGCCGCTATCCACTTTCAAATTACAGAGATCATTAATATAAATTAAAAACAGTGTAGGGCCAAGTATACTTCCTTGGGGAACCCCAAAACAAGTGTTTTTCAAGTCAGAGTCTGACAACATTGTCTATTTTTATGCATTAAGTGCGCTCATCGAGATAGTTTGCGAATAGTTTGAGTTGGGTGCCTCTTACGCCTATTGCTTCAAGCTTGTGTAGTAGAATGGAAACAGAGACGGTGTCAAAAGCTTTAGCAAGGTCCAGAAATATACCTATTGTCTGGTTGGCCCTGTCAAGTTCCTGAACTACGTGGTCAGTCAATTCATGGACCGCATCGGCAGTTGACAATTTAGAGCGAAAACCAAATTGGGTTTTTGACAAGATAGAATGTTTCTCCAAATATTGGACAAGTCTATTATTGATAATTTTTTCGAGGATTTTAGATGTCGATGGTAGAAGAGAAATGGGTCTATAGTTCGTTATTTCGTCTTTAGCGCCGGATTTGTATACAGGAACAATGACAGCTTTTTTCAGACATTTAGGAAAGATTACTTCTGAGAGGCATTTTCGAAAGACCTGCGTGGGTGGTGGAACCAGGATGTGCTTGAATTGTTTTAAAATTTTATTTGAGATACCATCCCAACCAACCACGGAATTGTCTTTTAAGCCCATAATAATTCTTTCAACCTCTTCTTCATCAGTATTTAATTACACAAATGACTTTAAAGTACTGAAGTTGATTGAAGATAAGTTATGAGGAGGAGCAGGAAAATCTTTCTTTACTTTTTCTGCTAGGTTTTTCCCTATTTTTACGAAAAAATCATTTGCGTTATTGACAGATATTAACTGGGATGAGTGCGAGTGTAATAAACCCGAAGACGATTCACGTTGTTTCGTCGTATATGTTAATTTTTTGATACATTTCCAAATTAATTTACTGTTTGTACCAGCCAGTTTTAGTTGTTTTTATCGTAGCTGGTTTTAACTTTTTTGAGTAAGTCATTACAAAAATTTCGATATAAGTAGGTACTAAGCGTATTTTTTTTTATAAATATTAAGGGACCACTTTATGTCATATAATAATATGTGATATTATTGTTTATATTGTTATTGTTTATTCACATAAGTGAGTAAATTTTTTGACTTCTCCAAATTTTTTATAAAATTATGAACAACTTACATTACAATTCAAACCTTCAACTCTGATTTTTAGAGCAGTCTAAAGTTAGTCATTATAATGTACTTATAGACATTTTTTTTAATTCAAAGTTCATAAAATGATAACTGACCATGACCGTGCAAAAAGATAATAGTTATCTGCAGACTTAATTACCTACGTCACTAACCAATCCCCCACCTCCGCCCCACAATCATTGCAACTGTATGACCAAAGTGAAAATAGGTTCTAACGCTAATATAATACAAAGAGACTTAATCCCTTTCTTACTTAAGCCACAATGTGAGATTACATACAACAATAATCATGTACCTATTTGCCAGCCAGTTGTATTGTATGTTGTCAATCGATTAAAACGCGTTTGATGGTTTTATAAAGTTTTAGTTATTGGTATTCGCTCGGTTCGCTCCATTCCGCACAAGTGAGTAAATGTAAATTTTGACAAAATTAGTTATTATTGATTATGGCGAGCTGTTGTGGGGTAGCGACCCCACGTACCTGAGTGCTCCTGGGGGATCCTGACGGGGGGTTATGGGTCGGGGCCTCCGCCTCTGTCTTGCCTTAATCAGCCGGCCAGAGTGGAGTCGCGAGAGTTGCGGCTCGAGGGTGGATGTGGAAACGTGAGGGGTTAATTGGCTCCAGTTTAAAGCCCAGTATTACACCTCTCCGTCCTTAGCCTTTCGCACCGATGTTGCCCTTAGGCCACTCTATGTGTCGCTATTTATGGGGGCCCATCTAGCGGGAGGCGAGTCATCGTCTACCAGTCCCATTTTTGCTATGAGACACTTTTGCTGGTAGACGCCCAATAGTCTCAACCCATAGCCCAATTAGCCAGTCCTACATTTCATCCCCATAGCCCAATTTGTATTTAGATTCCATGTCTCCGACAATAGTTCTAGCCCCTAGCGGGCGCTGTCTCTGTGTGCGACCCATGACACGGATAGGGACAGCAGAGCAGCATCCGCTCGATGTACACCTTACATTTCATTAAATTGTCGAAAGGGCCTCTACGCATTGACTTCGGCTCCGCGCACGCCTCTCAAAGGTCCGGGACACTATTGTCCAGGAACTTGCTCTTCGATACGGTCTTGTGGGGTCTGAGGTGCAGTACTATAAGTACGCATCGATGCCAGTTCTTGAGAATGGTCGTGCCACGCTCTATTGGGATCGATCTATCATCACGGACAGGACTATTGTAGCCAATAAGCCTGATTATCGTGTTGGTAGATCGATCCAAGCGCCAGGCAGTGCTCGTCGACATCACCATCCCCCATGACGAGAACCTTGTGAAGGCCGAGAAGGACAAACTCAGCAAGTACCTTGAATTGGCTCACGAGGTAACCGCCATGTGGGATGTTGATTAAACGATCAGTCCCGATAGTCGTTTCGGTGAATCGTCTTATAGCGAAGAGTCTCGACAAACATCTTAAGAAACTCTCGCTAGATGGCTGGATCAAGGGTCAGATACAGAAGGCGGTACTCCTGGACACGGCGCGCATTGTCAGGAGGTTCCTCTCTCTGCAGCCCTAACCACCGGTAGCCTGGGCCCTGCTACGCTGCCAGCGGCACCCTAGGTTAGGTTTTTTATAATGTATTTATATTTTGTAATTACTTTATTGTATTTTACTTTTTATATAAATATATTGTGAAAACCTAGCCTAAGACGGAAGATTAATAAAGGAGATAATAATAATGCATGTACAGCGGAGGAAAGTCGTAAATTCCGCGAACTTACAACTTTCTGAGACAATGTCCCTGAAACCTACAAGTACCTTGGTATGTCACAGTCATTGGGTATTGCGGACGGAGACATTAAGCAGGCGCTGAAGGAGCGTTTCTTTTGTCGCTTGGCAAAAGTACTTAACAGTATTTTGTCCGGTGGCAATAAGGCGCGCGCCTTCAACGCTTGGGTGATGCCTCTGCTCACTTACTCCTTTGGCATACTAAGGTGGACTCAGACTGAGCTGGACGCCGTGGATACGAGGGTCCGTCAGCTGCTCACTACACACCGCATGAGGCATCCACGCTCGTCAGTTATGATACTGTACATCCCGCGTAAGTGTGGAGGCCGTGGCTTTCTAAGCGCCAAGGACCTCCATAACCGCGAGGTGTGCAGTCTTAGGGAGTATTTCCTAAACAACGAGTGTGGGATTCATCGCGATGTAGTAGCAGTTGACAAAGGCCTCACCCCTCTCTCCTTAGGAAACGAGAACTGGCGCAGACCGAAGGTGCTTAGCACCGATGACCGCAGGGCTGTATGGAAGAGCAAGGAGCTACACGGGCGGTTCAACAAGGCCCTTACGGGGCCCGATGTAGATCTGCTCGCGTCGGTGAACTGGCTACGCTTCGGGGATCTCTTCGGGGAAACCGAAGGTTTTGTCTGTGCAATTGCAGACGAAGTAATGATGACGAACAATTACCGGAGATATATCGTGAAGGACGGTACGGTCGACATTTGTCGGGCATGCCGCCGTGCCAGCGAGTCACTCAGGCATATAATCTTCAGTTGTTCTCATCTTGCTAACGGCGAGTACTTGCACAGACATAACCAAGTAGCCAGGATCATTCACCAGCAACTTGCTCTTCGATACGGTCTTGTGGGGTCTGAGGTGCCGTACTATAAGTACGCACCGATGCCTGTTCTTCAGAATGGTCGTGCCACGCTCGATTGGGATCGATCTATCATCACGGACAGGACTATTGTAGCCCATAAGCTGCAGCTCTAACCACCGGTAGCCTGGGCCCTGCCCCGCTGCCGGCGGCACCCTAGGTTAGGTTTTTTATAATGTGTTTATATATTTTGTAATTTGTCTACCGAGGACCGAAGAGCTGGCAGCTTCCTCGCTCAACGTATCAGCATAGCTGTTCAGCGAGGAAATGCTGCCAGCATTTTCGGTACCATGCCGCAGGGGAGTAATTTTTTGAATTTGTTTTAGTTTATTTTAATTTTAGGTTTTTTTACTTTTTATATACATACATTGTAAAAACCAAGCCTAAGAATTAAAATAAGTAAAGGAAATAATAATAATTTATTTATATGGTAAATACATTGTTGGTTAGTAAAATGTGTTAGTTCATCATATTCTACCGAAAATCGGCGTAGAAATTTTCAATTTTAAAATTATTTTAGGACTTACATGCAATTGACTATATTGCTAACTAATGTTTTGTGTGTTTAGAAACTCGGCAACTGAGTAAAAACATTTTTCAAGGAGCCATTTAATTTTTTTTTTTTCAAATTGATTCGTTATTAGGCTTTTGAATTCCTCTGGCAAACGGTTGTATAATTTTATAGCCATAGAGTACGCGTTTGAACTCGAGACTTTCAGTTTTTGTGCTGGTTGAAATATTTTAAGTGGCTTCCAGCTTGGTCTGCTCTTGTTAATGACCTCATCATGTCGTGGAAAGAGCAGAGGGTGTCTTTTTACAAATTTAGTCGGTTCCAGGATATATTGACAGGGTAGAGGCAAAATTCTAAGCTCTTGAAATATTGGCCTACAATGGGCAACATATGCACTGCTGAATGTAATTGGATAACTCTTCATTTTGCAAACTGTCTCTTTTATATTTTTTTATTCAGTTCTTTGGGTTAGGAAATAAACATTAATAACACTAATTTATATTAAGAACACTAATTTTCGATTATTTAATGTTTGTTATACTTACCAAAGAAACACTTATCGTAAAAAAGGTGGACTTAATGTCTGTCTAGACGGAATTATCAATATCTCAACATTGCTGAAACATAATTAACCTTTAATTTAATTATGTATAACGAGATATACATATTTTTCGACCATCTTTATGCATTTTTTAGTTAAAGAGATTTTTTTACTGTTTTTAACGGCACCGAGGTTTGTTTTTTATTTTGCGACTTTAAGGGTTAAAACAGAAACGTTTAAGCCTGCATCATACGTGTATATTCAAAAATTCAAATTCAAAATTCTTTATTGCGTAAATACACGTCTTATATGATCTAAGGGATGGGGCCGCCCTGTAAGCAAACAATTGCCTGTGGTGGGAGACACCGCTCTTCCTTAGGTGACATGAGGTTTCAAGACTTATGACTAATTCTTAAAAAATAAAAATTCTTTAAATTACACTTCAATGCAATTGCAATTTTACGCTGACTGACAAATTGTGCGCGCGTGTGTGCGTGCGCGCGCGCGCGCGTGTGTGTGTGTGTGTGTGTGTGTGTTTATGCTCTCTGTATGTGTTAGATTAATCTTATTAAATTCTCTATCTCTTCATAGGTTTTACTTTGAAGCCACTTTATGAGGAGCTTTTTGTGTCAAGCAATTTATTAATTTTGTTGTAAAGTTGAGCAGATTTTGTGTTATACTGTGAGCTAGATATGAGCGCCGCGCCGGCGCGCCGCCGTCGCCGCCAATTCGAGTCGGCGCGCCGCCGCCGAGCAAAATAAGCGGCGCGCCGGCGCAACAAGTTGCGATTTGCTTTCTCGCTCGCACTCGTGACGTATTCCACCCACGTCCGCGTTCGTTCGCATGATGGCTTCAGTTCAGTCGAGTCGAGTAGTTTGTCGAGTGACCGCGTGTTATTTCTTTATGACCCACGTCGTAAACAATGGCGTCAAGTTCGATTGCTATTGATGTTTAACGCCAATGAAAAATCTTTCCACGAAACACTTCTTCCTCCTCCTCCTTGTGTTGTGTTCCTCATCAGGGTCGTGACCTCCACGAATTATTTTGTGGACGATCGCCTTCCACTTGCTGCGGTCTTCGGCGTTGTGCAACGCCTCTGATCTGATCTGGTCTGTCCACCGCATAGGACTTCTTCCTCTTGGTCGCCTTCCCTGTGCTTTCTTTGTCACCAGGCAGCACTTCCAGGGTGTCGTTTTTCTTCCTGGCTAGGTGACCGAAGAATTTGAAGATCCTGCGGTGACAGATTGTCGGCAACCTAACGGTGACTCCCACTTCTTGAAGAATTGACACATTTGTGCGGTGAGCTGTCCAAGGAACTCGTAACATTCGCCTCCAGCACCACATTTCAAATGCCTCATTGCGAGATCTGTCTGCCTTTTTGACGGTCCAAGTTTCCGCACCGTAGGTAAAGATTGAGATAACCCAGCCCTCACCAGGCCAATCTTGGTTTTTAGCGAGATTGATCTATCTGTCCAGATCCTATTTAGTCGGGTCATCGCGCTCTTTGCCATGCCAATCCGCTTTCGAACGTCTGGTTTGCATGAGCCATCGTTGCAAATGGTAGAGCCCAGGTATACAAAGCTGTCCACATATTGGAGATTGAGTGTTCCACTGAGCTCTAGTTGCTTCGTTCGATCTATGACCAGCGATCAGATATTTTCTATTTTTGATTTATATTTAGGATAGGTACGTTTTTTCAACAGGCTTGTCACTAAAATATAAACACACTTAGGGGAGCTAAAATAGTTCTCTTATGACTTATGACTGACACGGGTCTTTAAAATTTAACTTTCTAGCGCAAACTAGCTTTTGAGATAGATGGTAGTAAGTATATTATATTATGCTTGTTATGTTTTAATATAATTAATTTTCTGGAAACGTAATCTTTAACTGATTTATATTTAGCACTTAAAAATGCAAAATAAAAAGAAACCCAGGTTCGGTGCTGTTAAAAATTGTAAAAAAAACGGTAAAAAAAAATATGGTCATAAAATATGTGTATCTGGCTATCTGGCTGGTTTTCTATAAGTACATTAAGACTTGCATAAAACATAGACATGTTTTTTAAGTGAAGATTGTGATGATTATACGAGTATATGCTTCTTATGTTATTTCGATTATAACTATGATAATTTTAATTGAAAGTGTTTTTTTTTTGTTAAGTCAGTGTGAAATTTAAAAAACATGATTGTTTATATACTCGGTTCCTTTATTAAAATAAATAAAACTTAGTTATAGTAACAAAAACGAGTTTTTCTTTTCACAAATTGCTCTCTAATAAAAAATCTAAAGCTCAAGGTCACGCCGCCGTGGCCGCCGCCGCCGCGGAATTTTGCCTATCACGCCGCCGCCGCGGAATTGGCCATCGGCGCTCATATCTACTGTGAGCTAGCAAAGGTGGTCCGGGTTTTAAATATATTAACAATATTAATTATAACCCTTTTTTATTATAGTTAGGATTAAATGGTATATTTTTATGTCTTTTGAGTGTACTTTGTAAAAGATACAATTTTCTAACCGATAGTAATCCACTGGTTTGATATAATAGATCTGTAGAAAATGTAATTTTTTTGAAGTACATTACTTTTACTAGTGCACGTTGGGCACGTTCAAGCTGTATAAAACGACTTTTAGCTGCACCACCCCAGACAGATATGCAGTATACCAAGACAGATTGTGCCAGGGACGTATATATTTCATTCAGGATGTTGCGAGACTTTTCTTTATCCGTGGTTACTGTACTTGGCACAATATGCCTTAGCGTCTTGAATATCCAGAGCAATTTTCTGATTCTGCTTATGACTTGGTCTATGTGAAAGTTGTTCAGGTGTTCATCAAGCACTACTCCCAGGTACCTTGTTTGAGCAATTTTTTCGATAGAAAGGCAGCCACAATCGACAATATCACACGTCTGACTGGAGTGTATTTTGAGTTCCATATTCTGAGTAGGTTGATTACTATTTGTGATACTAAAACACATGTATTTTGTTTTGGCAGTATTAAGTGTCAGTAGGCTAGTTCTTAACCACTTAGAAATCCTAGCCATACACAATTCCGCATACTCTTTGACTTTATTCCACGACTTGGCCGTAAACACAACTGCAGTGTCATCGGCATAGGAGAAAATTTTTGCCTCTGGGATGGTCATGTTACATAGGTCATTTATATAAGTTAAGAACAATGTAGGTCCTAGCACGCTTCCCTGGGGAACACCTTACGTAACATCTTCATCCGAGCTGACGTGTTGTGATAACTTCACTCTTTGTTTCCTGTCAGTGAGATAATTTTGAAACAGGGAGAGGGGTGTGCCTCTAATACCCATTTTTTCAAGTTTTTGTAATAGGATAGGGACTGAGACGGTGTCAAAGGCCTTTTTTAGGTCCAGGAAGACAGTTAGGCACTTTTTGTTATTGTCAAGGTTCTCAACTACAAGTGAGGTTAAAGTAGTTATTGCGTCTGCCGTAGACATTCCGTGTCTGAAACCAAATTGTGTGTATATGTGTACATTATAGGTATAGCTACGTTTAAGTTTATGGGTTGTACGGAAAATAATATGTATTACAAATATTATTGACCGTCTATTCGCCCACATAGTATGCAAGCCCTTGTATGCAAGATGGGAATTCCTCAAGTCTTATGTACATACACAGGTAAAACAATAGGTACTTAAGAATAGGGACAGACAGACAGACAGCAGGAAGCAACTTTGTTTAATACTATGTAGTGATTGATAGTGCCTTCAATTACATCTGTAATATAAAATTATAAATGTAAATACATATGTTATCTATATTATGTGGCCCAGGAACAAATATTCGAGTTCATCACACAAATATTTGTGTGATGAACTCTAATACCCGGGACCGACTCAGCTCAGTATGCAATACCATACAAACTGCGTCAACTGCGTCGTCGGTTAGGTAGTAGGTTAGTTGAAGTTGCACCTAGTGATAATTAATCATTCCATTTCCACAGATCATGTTGCTGTACATATGCCTTGCAGCCGTAGTGGCGGCGGTATACCTGTACTTTCGGCAGGTGTACTCCCGGTTCAGCAAGTATGGAGTCAAGAACAAGAATCCAGTGCCCCTGCTGGGGAACATGAGCTCCGTGGTCTTCCGAAGGAGACACTTCACTGATGTCGTTGATGATCTGTACTACAGGTTTCCTGAAGAAAGGTGGGTCGGAAGATGACAAAGGTGCCTCCTTTACTTGTACTATTAGGTGTTAAAAAAAAAGCCGGACAAGTGCGAGTCCGGCTCGCGCGCTGTTCCGTACAAATAATTTTCAACTTTTCTTTTTTTTTTGTATTTTTTGTTATAGCGGCAACAGAAATGCATCATCTGTCAAAAGTTCAACTGTCTAGCTATCACGGTTCATGAGATTACAGCCTGGTGACAGACAGACAGACGGACAGCACTTAGTAATAGGCACTGACTTCAAAAGGTGATTCGAATGTAAATATATGTAATTTGAGCGCTCCGTAGGAACGTCGAAATCTAACAGTAATTGCATTTCCAACGTATATTGTACTCGTACTCTACGTGTAGTTAATCCTAATAAATAAATATAAAGGGACAATCTTACACAAATCAACCTAGTCCCAAACTAAGCAAAGCTACTATGGATATTAGACGACGATATACATAATATATTTGCCCTGGTCGGAATTCGAACCCAGGACCGCCGGCTCAGTAGGCAGCTGCACTACAAACCGAGCCAACCCCGTAGACATTTTGATCCCTATAAAAAATAGGTTTGATCTTCATTTTCAAAATAAAAATGTAATCATGACTATTGCTTAAATCCCATTAAACGGACTCGCAAGCACGTCAATTTAATGATATGACTTAACCTGCAAGTTTCCTGTCTAGGTAGGTAATAATTATCGCTTCAATGCTTAGTTGTTGCAAGGACCATATATGGTCCTTGGTTGTAGTAAGTCTATTCAACAAGGTGTCTATCAATATCAAGTATGATAATGCAATAGATGGTACTGTAAGGATCTCTTTGGTATTTGACAGCAGAACTGGCAACTAGATTTTGTATTAATAATATATTTAAATATTTAGAATTATGGCCGTCTCTGTCACACACCTGCCTTAGCCTTGTATCGTGGCTGATCTCTAAAATAAATAATAATTCAAGTCCAATCTTTTGTTTGCACTTCCACTGAGCTGCACCACGTCACATTTGGTGGAGGTGCGGGGTGATTACTTATAGTCATTACTAATCAGAAATTGATTTAAATACTCTTAAAAGATTGTTAATGGTTAAAGATAAGATAATACAGTATGATGATGATGAAATCAAATCGCATTGATTCAAACTTACACGATTTTCACACATTTAAGAAAACGGGACTTAATCGCGTTCCAAAGGTGTTTATTTAATTACCTCGACGTTTCTCATCATGGTCTCAAAAGGATTCGGCTCAACATAATCTCACATCAGGATATCATTCGTATCTTTCTACAATATTATTTGATTATCAGTTAGTTAATTTATTACGATCAGATCTTAGTTTAAACGACCAGCTTTGTAAGTGAACCCCTGTTTATCTTTATACTATTATAACATCAATATATCTTTTCCACTTTGCAACTATAAACATAAAAAGAAATTAAACTTGTCTGTTTTCTAAAACGTTTTTCTGATCACATCGTTGTTCTTGAACGTTTGGTTTTACTTATATTTACTTTCGTACAATTATTACGCATTGTTTTAAAGCTATCAGTGTAAGGATTGACTTTGATCCTAATTTTAATTAAACATTGTTTATATAGGTTTGTAGGTAACTTCGAGTTCATCAGGCCAATCGTGTTAATAAGAGATATCGAACTCATTAAGAATATCACCGTAAAGGATTTTGAGCATTTTCTGGATCACCGCACAATCGTCAGCGAGGAAGGTGACCCGTTCTTTGCAAGGAACTTGTTTTCTCTAAAAGGTAATATAAAAAACCCATTGACTGTCCAAACCGATGGATGCATCTGATAAAGACAGCGACAGACACCAGCATTTCAGAGTGATCTCGAAATGCTGCTAATAGAGCAAAGTGGAGACAAATTGCGAAGGCCGCCACCCGACCCGGGAGGACCGCGGACGAAGATCACCCGTGTACAAATACATCGTCATCGAGACCACGACCACTCTGACAAGAGTGAGATAACTAGAAAGAGATATTATGCCTGCTGGTGCTGAAAATATGTTCATCATGATAATCTATGCTCCTTAATTTAAATTAAAAAAAGCTCATCGAATTTCAGCAAACATCGGTAATTCGTAGCTTTTTAGTAACTGGCAGAAAAGGGATGTGATCAAAGTTTTTTACAGGTTCCGTAACTCCTTAAAACGTCTTGTTCACCTCTGGTTGGCTGTCTGCCTGTCTGTCAGTTTGTCCTTCCGCAATCAAGCTCAGAATCATAGCACTGTAAAGCTGTAATTTTTTCTGCTGATTTTGTATTGACACCGATAATGTGGTAAAATCAAACTTTGAAATATTTTTATGGTTCATCTCGTACACGTGAATTGGCGACTCCTATAATAAATGAATTGAAATTGTTTTCTTTCAGGCCAAGAATGGAAAGACATGCGGTCGACGCTAAGCCCCGCGTTTACGAGCTCCAAGATGAAACACATGCTACCGTTCATAGTGGAAGTGGGAGACCAGATGATCATCTCACTGAAAAATAAAGTAAAGGAGTCTAAAAGTGAGTGGTCATGGCTCATTAGCTAACAGGACAAGTTAAGCTGTCATTGGCGGGACATATGTCTAGTAGTAGAAAATAATGAAGATGTTGATGAAAGTTTGAAGCATTTATACAAGGAAGCACAAACAAGAATTGAAATGCGTAGCCACGTGGGAAAGCCCGGAAATCAAACCCGGTACCTCTGGGTTATAGGTCCAACGTGTCAACCACTCCAACTCCATGCCAGGAGAACTTTTGAATGTTTTCTTTTGCTTTGTGTGTTGATCTTTGCATTGTTTATTTGAAAGGCTCTTACACCTTAGCGATCTCTATGTGAATACGTTAATATTATTTGTGATTTGGCATTTGTATCCATGATTCAATACTTTAAAAAATATTCCGACATGAAAAAGAATCCACGAACGAATGACGTTACACACATCATAATCTTTGGATTCCCAGTGTCTCAGATTTCCAAAGACACAAAGATTCCAAATCAGACGTGAACAAACAAAAAGATTCGTCATCGAATCAGTGACATCATTACTTAGAGATTTCTTACTTATGAAAATAACTTTCTTCAAATTTGTTTCTTATGACATTATTTTGTTCTAGCTGGCCACATTGACATTGAAGTTAGAGATCTGGCAACTCGCTATGCCAACGACGTCATCGCATCTTGCGCATTCGGCCTGAAAGTGGATTCTCTGTCTCAACCTGACAACGAGTTTTACAAAATGGGTTACGAGGCAACGAATTCTAGTTTTTTAGCGATTCTAAAATTCTTAGGATATTCGTCATTTCCTTATCTTATGAAGGTTTGAGAGTTTACTTTTAATAGCAATGTCTTTGCGTTCTATCATTAGTGGATAAGGGTAGGGTAAATCAGTGAACATTAAAACGTTCACGCATACAGGACTGCGGCACAGACAGAGCTCATATCTAGTCAAAAACAGCACAAGCAAAAAAACCTGCATAAACACTATGAGGAATTTCCGTCTGAAGACGGAGTGCCAGTTTTGGAGAGATCAGTGTGGAGCCTTATTCCGAATCTCCTAATTTACGATACTCGACGTGCTCCGTGAAATTAAAATACTGTCAGGAAACTAGGCCCTAGATGTGAAATATGAAAAGCCGCGTATCCACCGACACGAGACTCCGCTTGCGCGTGGAGACACGCCTAATGACAAATCAGAAAATCTTCCAGCAAACTCTCAGGTCTCTAGCCCACTTTCACTTTTAGAGTCGAGTAAGCAGTATATGTATTTCAATCTAAATTTGAATTTCCAGCTGTTTAAAGCGTCCGTCTTTTCGGAGAATGTGAAACAGTTCTTCGAACATTTGGTTCTAAGCACGATGAAGAATCGTGAAGATCACAATATTCTACGACCAGACATGATCCATCTGCTTATGCAGGCTAAGAAAGGTATTCCATCCATCTAATATGTATATAATAAATCGCTTTCCGTATTTTGAGATAAATATATATTTCTGAAATTGTCGGGATTGTTATATAACAACCCTAACTTATAATTGCTACAAGAATAGTATAAAAAAACGAAAACGAATAAAAAAATTAAATCCGTGTAAAAAAAAAATATATACATTAAGTTCAATACCTACAATGTTATCTAATCGATGCGTACCAGATAAACATGTTTTTAACAAAACAGAAATCAGAGGCGAAGTGTTTTGTTATCAAATCATATGTGTTGTATGACTTTCAATTTAATTCTAAATAAAGATAATGTCCGTCTAATTGGAGTGTTGTAACCAAACTTATAATTTTGTTTACAGGTCGACTTACTCATGACGAAAGTTCTGTCAAAGATACTGATGCCGGGTTTGCTACGGTGGAAGAGTCTTCTGTCGGCAAGAAGAGCATTAACAGAGGTAAACTTGTGACATTTCTTAAACTTCATCACAATTACTTCTGAGTGATTGGTTTTAGCCACAGTTATTCAAGGGATTGTGGATTTATTCAAGGAAAGGGAAAAAAATTACAACCTTGCAGGCCTCGCAGTGGACAGTACACTGCTATTGAAACTGAAACTAGACTTGTATCACGCTCCTTTTAGAGTTCAATAGGGATAGTTAGGTGATCTTTGAGAGACTAGCTTTGGAATTAGTACGTTAAGTTGTTGTTGTCTGAATGATTAATCATGTTTTATTTTGATAAATTGAACAATTAAAGTCCACACATGGATTGACTCATGGGTATCTATCATCGACTAACGTTATGACAAACTTTACTAATCGAAGAAATTAATATAACTCGGTTTGATATGAGTCTTCCCTTTTTACTTTGTAGTTACTTTTTTTTGTAAGAATGTTAACGAATATTTTATTCAATATTATTAATTTTCTTTCATTAGCTTGGTCAGACATAGATCTAATTGCCCAAGCGGTCCTCTTCTTCATCGCTGGATTCGACACCGTCTCCACAGCCATGACCTTCCTCATGTATGAACTGGCTCTTAACCCCGAGGTTCAAGACAAGCTGGTGCTGGAGATCAGAGAGCACGATCGAAAGACTGGTGGCAAGTTTGACTACAACTCCATTCAGACCATGACTTATATGGATATGGTGGTGTCAGGTAAGAAAACTAAGTCATCATGCCAAAGCCAGTGCATGTTCTTGCGAGACTTCAAATAATTAATTAGGTACAGAAATATTTACATAAGTACAGAACTAATGCAATCTATCACGTTTATTGTAGACTATTAGTAAGTAAGTACTTACTATCTGTTATGAATTGAATTATTTTTTATTGTTGGACCAATGTTGCTAATTTTAACATGCTTCTGCTTCTTCGTTTATATGGGTCAAATTTTTTGGATATATTTTATTCTGTCAACGTGTTTTCACTTTTGTGAGGTGTTCGAAATCAGTTGTTGGATCTATAGGGCACAAATTGTCAATTTTCAAGCTAAATTTGCATTTCAAAAGATATTGTTTAAAGGATCTGACTGATCTGATTATTATACTTATCATTTTTTGATTATCATTAAATATTCCAGAAATATTGCGACTTTGGCCACCAGTTATAGTATCAGAACGGGTGTGCACTAAGGACTACAACTTGGGCCGAGCCAATGATAAAGCTACTCAGGATTATATCGTAAGTATTATTTTATTTTGTTAGACTATTACCATTATTGGTGCCTGTTTCGACTTAATAGTCAGTCAAAGTCTTAAGAAAATGTTAACTGCGCGAAACAATTAAATTCACCTTTCTTTCATCTCCTTAAGTAACTATGCAAATGTCAACAATGTGCATAATTCAATTTAACTGACACGATTTTGACATATTAACGCATAATAGCCTTGTTTTCGTATTCATTGTTATGAATGATTTTATCTAACACGTCCACGATTTAGATACGATCCTTCTTCTGTCTTTCTCTACTTTAGACCCTTAATAAGGAAAAGTTATTTCTCTTCCCTTTGGTCTTAATCAAATACTTGGCTAACTGTATTTCATTTGTCACCAGTTGAAAAAAGGAGAATGCGTGAATTTCCCAGTAACCGCTCTGCACCGTGATCCGAAGTACTTCCCGAATCCCATGAAGTTTGATCCAGAGCGCTTCTCCGAGGAAAATAGGCACAATATCCAGCCCTTCTCTTATGTGCCTTTCAGTCTAGGTCCGAGGAACTGCATTGGTAAGAAAGTATACTTAAAAAGCCTGACAACTAATATCAGATTTGAAGGAGTAATGAAAAAGCCAGTAATCTTCACGCCGAATCTTCTTTTTGCCGAATCTTCTTTTCACCGAATGATCTTTACTTTTAAATGCCAAAAACCTACTTGTTTGGCAGCAGTTATCTTCTATCTGAGATTGCAATTCACTAAATCTACTTTTCTGGCAGCAGGTTTTTAATTGTAAGAAGTTGAATTTGCAAGTAACTAAAATTTTGCAATACAATATTATGCCTATTAAGATTGGACAAAATGATGATTCGGCAAGATGACCATTCGGCGAAATCATATCAAACGTGTCAGCAAAATAAGTTTCAAACAAGAATATTTTGGCCGCTAGGTTCCAGATTCGCATTGTGCGAGGTGAAGGTGATGGTGTACCAGTTGCTTCAGCACATGGAGCTATCGCCGTGCGAGAGGACCACCATCCCCTGCAAGCTGGCTCTGGACAATTTCAACCTCAGAATCAAGGGCGGACATTGGCTCCGGATGAAACCACGAGTTTAAAACAAATAATGCATATTCAAATACATAAACAGGTTCAATCACGTCGTCGCGCGTATATCGTAGTAAGCGCGTAGTAATCGCGTACCGATTTGAAACATTTCGAGCGATATTCGACTTCTATGTATGGCGTGAGTAAACCCATTTATGTATTTTAATATGTCTGAGACTCACGGTAGTTTGTGTCAAATAATGGATGTTTGCAGTTATATTATATAATTATAATACTGTAAATAAATAAATCATAATCGTATTAATAACTATGTGTGTCTTCATTCACGTGACCAGCAGAAAGCGCGTGAAAGCAAAAACCTCCAATTTTAGTTTAATTTCATACTAAATATACTGAGATTTGCTTCCCGTTTGAAGTAGTGAAAAAAATCAAACTTTTTTAAATCAACGCCATCTAAAGATACGGCAGATGCTCCATTTATGTCGCATATTTTTACGTTCGCAAGGGAATCAAAACCTATGGAGATTTCCCGTAGATCTAGAATCATCACAAAATTATTATTTTTTTGTGAATTTTACACTTATTTGCAGTTTATTAACTATTCGCGACATATGTCGATGTATGGGGAAAAAAGTTTCACCTCCAGCCGGCTCCGTTCAGACACCGCCACGTGCCGTCGGATGCCGTCACGTCCGATCGCGTCCGTCCGGATTCGTACAACCATCGCCGCGGAGTGACATCGCGCCGTGTCGCCGTCAACTACCCGGCGGACGCGGTCGGCTACCGGCGGGTGCTCCGGCATCCGCTGTGACATGGTGGCAGCAAATTCTGCCCAGCCCGGTTGATGAACGCAATCGTTTACCACCGGGTGATCTAACGTCCTCTACGACAATGATGAGGGAATTACGATTTACCCAAACAACGCCGAGTCGGATCGGAAAAAAAAACCACTTTATTTTACGCATGAAAGTGGTTTTTTCTCTTATCCTGACAACAAGTTCTACAAAATGGGTTACGAGTACGAATTTTCAGTTTTTGGCGATTCTAAAAGTCCTTGGATATTCCTCTTATAAAGCGGATAACTTTATGTTACGCCTTTTTGTATCATCACCATTTTAAAGTGCTGTCTGTATAGGCACAAAACATAACAAACCTTTTGGTATAGTTGATGTATAAAATAAATCAGGTGATAAATCAGTATCATTTTAATTCATCCTCCATGGTTACCTTTAGTACAAAATATTAAAAATTAAACACTTTTCACTTCCTCGGCCTCATTCTTAGATAGTGTCCTCCCTTGAACCTTAAACTGAAAGTTCCCGGCTGCAGCTCGATTGGGATAGGCGTCCTCACACAAGGAGACACCTCCATGTTGAGGATTATCTGGTAGATCATCACTTTCAGCTCAATTAAAGCGAATCGGGAACCTGGAAATGAGGTGTATTTAAGAAAAGGCTTATAAGGAAATCTAAATATTCTTATTAATGCGAAAATATGCTTCGAATCGGAATTAAACACCTATCTCCAAACATTTATTTGATCGAACGCTGGCACCATACTGTCAAAACTAAGTACGAGGATAGATTGATAGATTTCAATGAATGGAATATGGTAATGGCCTTACTATGTCCAAGTGGACATAAGAATCTCTTTGAGAAGGAATAGGCAATTAAGGAAGGGTGACGACAGATTTTGTTTCTATGGTAATATGTGCATTTTCTCGTACACTTTTCAATTAGCCATTTGATTTTGCAGACCTTACGGAGGCTTTGTTGCGCCATTTACCTTAAAGTTTGTGTTATGATTCAATCCAGCAACAATATCAAATCAAAAAAAAAATAATCAAAAATCAAAAATACTTTATTGGTTTCTAGTGTTTTACAATTAAATAAAGGTTGGAACCTCCTAGTAAGCATAAAGTAATACTTGTGGCAGGAGATCCCGCTCTTCCATCTGCATAATTTACGTATAACCAAAAGTAACATCAAAGTTTACAATTTAATACTATTTTAACTTCTTAATACCTATTTTAGTGTTTAAGTTTACAATTTTAACTTATTTATATATTACAGCTAAGAACGAGAAAAATAGAATACTTTATTTAAATATTATAATTAAAACTGAGAGTGAGTGTGTGTGTGTTTATGAATGCGTGTGTGCGTGAATATGTGTGTAGGTGGTTATATAGAATCAGTATATTTCGTAGCAAAACTGACGTGTATATTTATATACTTATCTGTATCCAAATCTAATAGTAAAACAATAAGTAGATGTTAAACATATCCAATTACATTTAAATTTAACCTAATGTACGAGTACCTATGACTAATTGACTGTGAGAGTCTTACCTTATTAGTGTGTGTAAGATAAAAGAACTTCGATTTCTGCATGCTCAAGTTTGTTTAGCCATTCCATTATAACTTTTTTACATTTGAATAACTGTAGAGGGAAAATTGAAATTTTGGCATCAATGATATTATAAAGATGAGCGGCTTGAGCAGCGTACTGTCTTTTAGCAAATAATGATTTTGTGATGGGTTGATGGGCAGCGACAACCTTTCTTCTACGTGTTGAATCAGGTGGTTTGTAATTGAGCGTCTTGTGTAGTTTCATGGCTGTGTGAAGGATATATAACTTTCTCATAGAGAGCAAGTTACAGGTTTGATATAGCACAGCTGTTGGGAACATGTAGGGTTTCGAATACATCACCTTGAGAAGGCATCTCTGCGCTCTTTCTACATCTATGAATTTAGATTTACAGGCTCCTCCCCAGATAGGAATGCAATAGGTCATAATGGATTCAGCTAGTGCAGTATATACTTGTTTCAATAACGTATAAGACGCAACATGTTTCAGTTTTTTGAATATCCAAATGAGCTTTCTGATTCTGCCATTAAGATATTCAACATGGCCATACCAGGAAAGACGCTGATCCAGGATGATACCAAGATACTTTATCGAGTTTACCTTCTCAAGTTGCGTACAATTGCAACGTTTAGCGTCAATTAACTTACATGAATGTACCTTTAAACTTAAGTCATTAGGAGGTTGGGTAGAGTTGTATTTAGTGAAGCATATATATTTGGTTTTAGATTCATTTAAGGTAAGTAAGTTAGACTTTAGCCAACATGATATTAAACGTAAACCTGTTTCTGCTTTCTCATAGACTGCATCCCATGAATTGCCAGTGAAGACAATAGCAGTGTCATCTGCATAGGAAAATATGCTACCAACATTTATTTCAAGATTCGTCAAATCATTTATATACGCTAAGAATAGCGTAGGGCCAAGGACGCTTCCCTGGGGGACGCCAAACTCAATTGGTTTCTCACTACTAAAGTAACTTCCAATTTTAACTTTCTGAGTGCGGCCATACAAGTAGTTACGAAATAGTTCGAGCGGTGTGCCCCGTATTCCCATACATTCTAATTTGTGCAAGAGAGTGGGGAGAGAGACGGTGTCAAAAGCCTTTTTGAGGTCCAGGAATATTGTTAGACACTTACAGCCTTTATCTACTTTTTGAGTAATTAATGTTGTAAGCGCTAGAACCGCATCCTCCGTACACTTACCATGCCTGAAACCAAATTGTGCATCAGATAAAATTTTGAATTTATTAAAGTAGTTCATAAGTCGCGAATTTATTAGTTTTTCGAGAATTTTTGAAATTGACGGTAGTACAGATATAGGACGATAGTTGTTGACGTCGTCTCTCTCACCACTCTTATGAAATAACTTTCCAAGTTACTACGACGTCTCATTACACCAAACTTGACCAAACTAACAATTTAACGTGGAAGTTAGTGTTTTCGGCACGAAGGTAGAAGATGTAGAGAGGTAGAAATAAAAGTTGAGTGGTGACCGCGTACCGGAATACGCAGCATGGACGGAGGCCTTCCCACGATGCGTTAAGGTAGACTGTTGATCTGGTTAGGCTTGCCTCCCAATAGGATGAGTGTGACGCTCGACTAACTGGATAATTTTGGGAGAGGCCTTTGTTTTGCAGTGGACGTCTGTAGGCTGATGGCTGATATTATGATGATGATTATGTATATCAGGTTCTTTGTAACATACTATAGGCATTTACTGTAACATTGGCAAAGCCATTTAGTGTGTTTATTATTTCAAAAATTCTGATGGTCTTACCGATGCTGTTTCTTGGACCCAGGCCGAAAGGCATGTATGTGTGGATTTTGTGCTTGTTCTCTTCGGAGAAGCGTTCGGGGTCAAACTTTTCGAGGTTCGGGAAGATTTTTGGGTCACGATGGATAGCCGTTAGTGGGATGCTCATGAGTTCACCAGCTTTGATCTAGAAATAGATGGCAGAAATGTTATCATCATTGTGATAATTTCGTAGAGATTTTGAAATTTTTGAAACGTTTCGTATAATGCTTAATTTAATCGATATTTTTTTGTCGATATAGTGTCGGGTATTGATGTTTTTGATATGTTCCTCGTCCCGAGGTCATTAAAACGATAAATAAAGTTAAAACACCAAAATTGTACTAAAATTATTTTGCTTAGAGTAGGTAGCTGGGTTATTTATTATACTTACAATATAATCTCTGGTGGCTTCTTTGTTGGGTCTTCCTAAATTGTAGTCTTTGATGCAAAGTCTATCGGTTGCGATTGCAGGTGGCCAACGCCGCAATATTTTTGAAATAAAAAAGTTAATGTGAAGATGATAAATAATAAAAAAAATATATGAGAATTAGTAGATACACATACAAAGATCAGCAAAGAAAAAATAACAAAGCATAAGCCAACATTTAAAAGGTCTCCTGTCGTAACAGTGATCGAGTAAAGTGATTAGCAGAGTACACTCAGCCTGATTCGGAGTTTGTCTTTGTTCCGCGGCCTTTGCTACTAAACCTTTAACTGCGATGGTGTACAGTGTGCTGTGAATATGTAATTTATTGTGAATTAGACAAACCTTCAAGCACATTTTGCGCAAGCATTTCACTAGTAAGCTCCTAGACTAATTGACGGTATAATGTTTCGCACTGGGTATAAGAAGTAAGGTTTACCTATATAAGCACATTGTATTGCATATTTGTGTTTGTTTATTTACTGTGTTAAATTCATTTGGCACTGGTGTGGGACGCAACGTGTGTCGACACTTTCGCGCAGTCCCATATCCAGGCGGCCCGCTCAAAGCCCAGCTGAACAGGCCCAAATTATCAAGCGCTGCAAATATTCGTCGTTACTAGGAAATGCCACGGTTAACCGTATTTGTATGAAAATAACCGGGTTTCGGTTTTTTCCCCCATATTAAAAATAACTGATTGCATTACTCAACAACTACGAATTTGCGGCGCTTGCAGTCGAGACATTGGGCCCATGGTCAACTGACATGACAATGTTCATGAAGGCCTTGTCAAAACGGCTGATCGACGCTTCGGGAGACCCCAGAGCTGGCACTTACCTCTGCCAGAGAATTTCTCTACTATAAAAAGAGGTAACGCCAACAGCATTTTGGGGACCATGCCGCAGGCGGACCTTTTAGATGGATGGATGTATTTGGGCAAATTTTTATTTTGTTGTCGATTTCGTTTTTTTCTCAGATTTCAATTAAATTTGGTAAGTTGGTAAAGTTGCTTCTTCTGACCATGGTAAACCCAATTTCACGCTATGTCCTACAAATTTTTCGCCTTTGAGTTACACAAATGTACTCAGAAATTGGCCCATGGGCCAATTTTTATTTTGTTGTCGAATTATTTGTTATTCATTTCGAGCTCCTCATTTTGTACTAAGTTTTAGTACAAAACATGAACTTTAGTAAAAAAAAAACATACTACTTTTGTAACTCAATGGAAAATTTTGTAGGACATATCGTAAAATTGGGCTTACCTTGTTCAGAATAAGCAACTTTATCAACTCACTAAATTTTATTGAAATCTGAGAAAAAAACGTAATCAACAACAAAATAAAAATTTGCCCATTTATTTTATGACCCTTCTTTTTAATTGTATTATAGGCTATTTAGAGCAAGGATTTTAAACATAATTATCTTTTTCTTCTATGTAATTAAATAATATTGTGTTTTAATATATTATTGAGTTATAATAGGTTGGGTTGGTTGTCTTTTCGTATGACTATTTGGTTGACAGGCCCTTCTGGCACATGTGTACCTAACTGTCATTGCACATTAGTTAGGCCCATCTGGCATGTAGGTATGGCTGCGCGGGCGCCGGCGTCGGGGGAGCGCCAGCCTCCTTCCATAGTCACTTGCTCTGGCGGCGGCGACCAAAACGCTCGCGTCTTAATAATCACGTACCTATCCTGTTGTAAACCTTTTTATTTGCATAAACGCAGTACTTAAAGATATATAGTTTTCTTCTTGTCCTTAATCGTAAACAAGAAAGTGGCGACCGTGACAGGACGGTATTGCATATCGGCGGGAATAATAACTTCGAGCGGAGCGCAAAACTAGGTTGGTGTGAGGTTGTCTGATATAAAAAAAAAAATAGTTATCGCTTCGCGCAGCAGATCGAACATTCCAGAGGCGAAGACAAAGAAATCGGCGCGCGACCTTGGATGACGGCGTGGCTTTGCAGCGATCTTCAACAAGGGGAGTGCCCATTTTTACCTATTCTTTTACCTTCCTAATGTTTTGATTTGGTGTGTAAGTTTACTTTGCTCTGAATACGCAATTACTGTCCTACAGAACCTTCTTAAAATTATAATGGCATGGTGATCGAGTCGAGAATAGAATTGTTCTCGTCTTAAGTATTGTTGTCGTGCTATTAGCATTCTACCTAAATTATTAAGTCTTAATATACTTAATTTGCATGGCATAACTATTAAACTGCTTAAAAATTAATGCATTTTTTTGCGTCATTGCCAGAGCAAGTCACCACAAGCTAGCGCTTAAAATTGCACCCCGTTTAATTAATATAAACCTGCATCCAAAGCAATCTTTATACCTATTGATAATTTACTTCTTTTTTTTTCTTATTATTTCGAACACGCCTTTGTTCATGCTTTCTTAATATAAAGCGCACTTTGTTAAATCATAAATTAAGTACTTGCATTGTGGTCACGCAATTTTTCTTTAACTTAAAGTAATTAAAGAAAATAACTTCTTTTTTTGCAACTTTTATGCTTTGAAGCCCCGTAACAAGCATTGTTATTAACATTAGACTCAATTCGCTTCGGGCCGAACGTTTCCAGGGTCTAGAACCATCGGCGGCGCGCGACGGCGCTACGCCTAGCAACAGTAATAGCTACGCGCCCGCTACCTACCTACGCGTCGACAGCTGGTCGTGCGACCTTCGCGCGGCAACTCCGCGCACCTGGTACTCCTGCCCGGTTCGTGCACTATTTATTTTACTTAATTTATTGGTTGTTTTCACAAGATTTGAGTACCTGTTTTAATTAGTATCAAGAACTTAAAGTTTAATCATGGCACATCCTCTTCAAAAGAATCAATTAGTAGATATTACTGAGCCGGAGACGGAACTTACATTTAAAGATTTAATAAAGCAGCGTGGCTCAATTAGAGGTAGATTAACATCGTTTGAGAAGTTCATAGTAGACTAAAAATGTAAACAGTAAGGAAATAACTGAAGCACAGTATTGAGAACTTAATCTGCCAATTTTGAAAATGGAAGCCTTGTTTTCTGAATTTGAAAGGTGCCAAAATCAAATCGAATTGTGTTGTTCAGTTCTTGATGAGCAAATTAGGGAAAGGGAGACAACTGAAGCAAAATTCTATAGTATATCTAGTGCTCAAGCATTATTAAAATCAAAACCGGGAAATAACGAAGATAAACAAAGTTCTTATGGTAGTTGTTCTCATCAGGATAATTTGAACGTTAAATTACCGGTAATTAAGTTACCGGTATTCAATGGCAACTATTTCTTTTGGTTAGAATTTCGTGATACGTTCTTGTCATTAATACCAGGCGGGGCGCACTCCGCGATTAACGATTCCCGCTACAAGTACATGCCGGTCGCCTCATGCATGCGGACTATTCAGTGGCTGACACGCTCTGTCTCGGAACGCACGTACCTACACGATTTTCGCGCGCGTCTCGCTCACGATTTACGTCGCAAGTGAACGTTCCGCATTCATCTGTTGATACCAGTGTTATATTATAATAGTGTTTAAATGAGTAAAAAGACAGCGAAAAGATATTGTATCGCAGCGGGTTGTAGGAACAAAGATCGAAATATGAATCACGCGTTTTTCGCTCTCCCAACATGTCCGAAGGATGCCGAAAGGTAAGAAAATGAACATAATATATAATAAATAGTTACTGAATAAAAATAAAAAACATATTGCAGGTGTATCTAATTCCATATTTAACACTGGTAATACTCAAAACAATTTTAATTGTTAAGTACTTATGTAATTTTGAATTGATTATTTGCTGCTATTTGTCAATTTAAATTCTAGTAAAATAAATATGTCTACTACTAAATCAACAATCATAAAGGTTTTTATAATAATATTTGATACCTATCACGTTTGTAAAATTACTAGTGAATAAACGATTGAGTGATAGTTTGATAGGTAAGTATATAAAATATATAAATAATGAGTTAAAAGAAATGTATTGGAAGGGATCCCTAATAGGGATAAGTTCGCCTTTGTACATGTTTTATTTGTTAGTAGCGACCCGCCCCGGCTTCGCACGGTGCGTCCGTGCGTATTTTTAAAGATCTAAGCATACATAGGGGCCATTAGGGGCAGACAGACAGACAGCAGGAAACGACTTTGTTTTATTCTACATAGGTATGTAGTGATGAATATATATGTATATGAATAAATAAATAAATATCGGGCAACTATGCAAAAACAAAATGAAGCTCAAGAATTTAATTGCATGTTAAGGTAACGCATTCGTTACATTATTTTATTATATTATACGTATTAAAATGTTTAAAAGTAAAGCTAAAATGTTTTGCGGCCTGGTGGTGGATTCAATTTGTCCAAATTCTGAGATTGATTATTTTATAATTAAATAATGAAATAATAAATATGTATGAAGAATATAAATATATTGCTCTCTATATTGAATGCAAGAAATAAATGGGAAATACATTTTTATTATTAGTCGTTGACAGCCCTCGCTCTCGGCGACGCGGCATGCGAGCCAATTCATTTTCACCGTTGGTACGCAACTTTAACGTTCCGTTTAGCTTGCGCTGGGGACGACGACTTTAGAAGGGCCATAAATCATATTTTTTTCGGCTAAAAAAGCGGCTTTTGTAAAGATCAAAGTAGTGTGCCTTCTGTACTTGTACTATTATCTATTCTGTGTTAATACATAATAATGAAGGTATCCCTGACATTAACAAGTTTCATTACCTGCGAGCCTCGTTAGAAAAGAGCGCAGCTTTAGTAATAAAATCTATTGAATTTTCGTCGAAAAACTACACAGTTGCATGGGACTTGTTATGTCAAAGATACGATAACAAAAAAAAATCTATTTAATAACCACTTAAAAGCGTTATTTTAAATAGAAATGATTTCGACGGAATCCCATAAATCGTTGCGGTATTTAGTTGATATTGTGACAAAAACCTAAGAGCCTTAACTACGCTCGGTCAACCCGTCGATCAATGGGATACTCTCATCATATTTATGATATCAAGCAAATTGGATTCAATCACAAGTGGTAAATGGGAGGAGTATAGAAACAACCTGTCCGATTTACCACTCTTAATTGAATTTATTGAATTTCTTCGTAACAGAGCAGACATTTTGGAAACTACTCTTGCTAATCGGAATGAAAAAAATAGTCCGCATATACATAATAATAATAACCAAAACAAACATGATCATAAAGGAACTTTATCTTATAATAAGCATGCTAAGAGTTTCGTTACTTCCAGTTCGACTAAGCCGTTTGGATCTTTTTCATGTCCAATGTGTGACCAAGGTCACAGAATACTTGATTGTGGATCATTCAAAACCTTATCGCTTGAGAACAAGTGGAGCGAAGTCATGAAGTTAAAGCTTTGCACCAATTGTTTACGACGAGGTCATGACGCAAATAATTGCAAGTTAGGTCCTTGCAGATTATGCAATAAAAAAAAATTGGGCAAGTGCGAGTCCGACTCGCGCATGAAGGGTTCCGTACCATAATCAACAATAAGTTGGTTGTATGGGAGCCCCCCTTAAATATTTATTATATTTTATTTTTAGTATTTGTTCTTATAACGGCAATAGAAATACATCATCTGTGAAAATTTTAACTGTCTAGCTATCACCGTTCTTGAGATACAGCCTGGTGACAGACCGACGGACGGACGGACAGCGAAGTCTCAGTAATAGGGTCCCGTTTTTAACCTTTGGGTATGGAACCCTAAAAACATAATACGATGTTAGATAAAGACAATATCATAACCTCAAACTTACCTGTGACGTCTCCTGCAGCTGGGTCTTCATGTATCCCTGATGTAGTTGATACTCCGCGAAGGATACTATCAGTACAGTCCTCCGGGCAAGTTCTTCTAGGTACCGCTTTTGTCAAGGTCACCAATCCTGAAACACGTGATACTCACACTGCGCGCATTCTCTTAGATGGCAGCAGCCAGTCCTCTTTCATAACGGACAACCTGAAAAAGAAGCTTGGATTAGTTAATAGTGATCCCGATTCTTTAAAAATATCGGGCATTAACTATATTCAACTTACCATTTCCGATAGATGCGGCGTAAACATATCTCTCGAACTCATTCAATAGAAACCTTAAATGTCTAGTGATTCCTCAAATCACGGGTCAGTTACCCGATATGGCTGTAAACATTAATCAGCTAAACTTACCTCATGATATTAAGATGGCGGATCCTCACTTCTGTCATCCTTCTGATGTTGATATGTTGTTAGGCGCGGAAATATTTTAGGTCCTAATATGCCTATACTGCAATGCACTCAATTCGGTTGGGTAATAGCCAGTCCTTTAAGCATAAATTCGCATGAACCCCCTCAGACACTTCACTGTAATTTCACGAAAGAAATCAGCGAAAAATTGACCCAGTTTTGGAATCTTGAAGAACTTCCATCTAATAAAATACCTGTGTCTGTTGATGACGAGTTTTGTGAGGAACATTTTAAAAAACATACTAACCGTTTACCTAACGGCAGATTTTCAATCTTGATGCCCCTGAAAGAGCCACCTGAAGCATCCCTTGGTGACTCATACAAAATGGCGGCAAAACGTTTTTACACATTAGAAAAAAAGTTAAGTAAGAACCCTGAACTCAAAAACCTCACCTAACGAAAATAGATAAACCTAAGTTTGGTTGTTATATACCTCATCATTGCGTCATACGTGAAGGTAGTGAAAGCACGAAATTACGTGTCGTTTTTGACGCGTCCGCAAAAACAGCGTCACTCAAGTCATTAAACAATATACAGTACGTAGGGCCTGTAGTCCAAGATGATCTATTCAACATATTAATTTCCTTCCTCTCCATACGAAGATCATGCTTGCCCGCTCTCTTTTGCTCCCACTTCTCGACTACGGTGACGTTGCTTTCCTGGATCTCCGGGGGGAGCTGCTTGACAAGCTAGAACGCCTACAAAACGTCTGTATTAGGTATATTTTTGGTCTCCGCAAGTTTGATCATTTGTGTCTCAATACCGCGCTCAACTTAAATGGCTTCCGATCCGTCAGCGTAGAGACTTGCACGTTCTTTGTCTTTTGTATAATGTCCTTTTCATTCCTTCTTCTCCTCCTTACCTTGCAGAGAAGTTCTCTTACATGGCGGATGGTAGTGGCCATCGCCTGCGGTCAAGTGCGAATCTGACTTTATCTATCCCACCGCATAAATCTCACGTGTACGATATGTCTTTTGCTGTGCGCGCCGTGAAATTATGGAATAAATTGTCTCCCGCCCTAAGGCAGACGCAGTCCGTAGCATCGCTCAAGGGGAAGTTAAAGGAATTGTGGCTGTCGAACGAATGATTAGGTTGCTGTTTTTGTTATAATTATAGGTTGTATTTATGTTGAATATTATGTATATGTATTTATATAGATATTATGTAATATGTATTATATTGACTGTTACCTATCTCTCTCTCTGTTGGTTTTTGCATTTTCATGTGTATTATTGTATAGTTAGTTTTTTTTTTATAAATAAATAAATAAATATTAAATAAATATTAAGGGACAATTATACACAAATCGACCTAGTCCCAAACTAAGCAAAGCTTGTACTATGGGTACTAGACGACGATATACATAATATATAAATACATATATAGATAACATCCATGACCCAAGAACAAATATTTGCCCCGGCCGGGATTCGAACCCGGGACCGCCGACTCAGTAGGCAGGTGTCTACCAACCGAGCCAAACGCGTCGTCTATAGTAGATAGTTACTCCTTTGTATTGTACATGTTGCTTGGTTTGTCTACCATTTACATTTGTTTAGCACTCATTTGCTCAAAGGTTAACTGGAAGAGATCCCTTAAAGGGATAAGTTCGCCTTTGTACATGCTTATTTTTTTGTAATGTGTGTTTTCTTGTTTTTATGTACAATAAAGTGTTTACATACATACATACATATTAATTAGATTTCGTCAACATAAGTATGTCTTTACTGGGGACATAGAAAAATGCTATCGACAAATTGAAATTCAGGAATCTCAGAGAAATTTGCAGCTGATATTATGGCGGGACGATCCGTCCGAGCCCCTGGAAGTGCTACAGCTAAAAACCGTTTCATACGGAACGGCCAGTGCACCGTATCTTAGCACGCGTTGTCTTTTAGAATTAGCATTACAAGAATTAGCATTACAATGTCCAGATCCATTAATTTCAGAAGTAATAAAAAAAGGATTGTTACATGGATGATCTGTTGACAGGTGCCAAGAGTCCAGAAACCTTAGCTTACATTCTCAACGGTGTAACTAGTGTACTTAACTCGGCATGTTTTCCGTTACATAAATTTCGAAGTAATTGCCCTGAAATATTTCAAAATTCAACCTCATCTGAGACACTGAATATAAGTAAACAGTCTAGTGTGCTCGGTGTACAGTGGACACCAGACACAGACAAGCTCACTTATTCTATAAATGTCGATACAAAAGAAGATATAGTTACAAAAAGAATCATCTTATCTAACACATGTAAAATATTCGACCCGCTCGGGTTCATAAGCGCTTCCACAGTTACGCTTAAAATCTTATTGCAACGCATATGGGTACTTAAATTAACCTGGGACCAACCAGTACCTGAAAACATAAAAAAAACATGGCTTAATTTAAATAAAAACTTACATACATTACTGTCAGGGTCTATACCTAGACATGTGCTATGCACAGCTCCTACCACCTGTGAGCTCCACTGCTTCGTGGACGCTTCACAAGATGCCTATGCTACGTGCGTCTATGTACGTACTACTGATCAATCAAATTGCGTAACAGCATTGGCGTATATAGGGGGGTGGCCGGGTGAGCCGTGCCCACCCCAGTATGGTCTAGTGCCCACCCCAGGATTTTGGGTTACCGATAGAAATTCATGGCTTCATCTCATAGGCCATGGCCAGGCCCCCCTCCAGGCCCCCCCCAGGCCCCCCCTTAAAAATAATGTTAGATACGCCAATGCGTAACAGTCAGACTTCTTTGCGCTAAGACAAAGGTTGCACCTCTTAAAGTACAAACAATACCTAAACTTGAGCTATCAGCAGCATTATTAGGCGGAAGGCTTGTTAGTAAGGTTAGTGAAGCTCTTCGTTGTCCCATTCATAAAAAATTTTTTTGGTCAGATTCCACCATTACACTGGGTTGGATAAAAACAAGTCCCAAGATTCTTAAAACCTTCGTCTGCAATAGAGTAAATGAAATACACGAGCTCACCTCTAGGAATTCGTGGAGACATATACCAACTGACAAAAATCCAGCTGACATGGCCTCGAGGGGCGTGGTTCCTGGTCATCTTCTTGATTCTGCTTTGTGGTGGGAGGGTCCAGCGTTTCTCAAAAACGCTGAATCGCAGTGGCCGCGGACCCCCAACACGGAGATACTTTTACCTGAAATAAAAGTGTTACAAAACAATTTAAATAAAAACAATAAACCTAATGAGATAATTAAAATAGAAAACGTTTCAAGTTCATCAAAATTAAAAAGAATAATCGCATATGTGATTAGATTCATAAATAATTATAAATAATTTGTGTAAAAATTTGTTAATAACGTAAACGTAGATTATTATTATTTTGAAATTATTTTTTTGTTAGGGTTCCGTACCCAAAGGGTAAAAACGGGACCCTATTACTGAGACTTCGCTGTCCGTCCGTCCGTCCATCCGTCCGTCCGTCCATCCGTCCGTCCGTCCGTCCGTCCGTCTGTCACCAGGCTGTATCTCAACAACGGTGATAGCTAGACAATTGAAATTTTCACAGATGATGTATTTCTATTGCCGCTATAACAACAAATACTAAAAATATAATAAAATAAATATTTAAGGGCGGCTCCCATACAACAAACTTGTTATAAATTATATATATGTATAGGTACGGAACCCTTCATGCGCGAGTCGGGCTCGCACTTGCCCAATTTTTACTTCTTTGCACTTGTTTATTTTTTATTGGTTCTTTCTGTTTAATATGTATCGTGTTGGATTAGTCTGTAAGGGATATGTATATTTCAATTACTAATAAATAATAAAAAAAAAAAAATATAAAAAAAAAATGTCAAATTAAAGAAAAAGAAAACAGGTCTCATGGACCCTTAACAGAATGTGAACTAAGTAAATCGTTAACTTGTCTAATAAAGTTAGTACAGTCAGAATCATTTAATAGAGAAATTAATCTAATAAAGAATAAAAAGAAACTTACCTCATCACATTTGCTACAACTGTCTCCGTTTCTTGACGACGGCGGCGTGCTCAGGCTGGGTGGTCGGCTCAACAACACAGAATTCAGCTTTGATAAAAAGCATCCTGTGCTACTAAATGGCAAACATCATTTTACAAAATTGTTGATGAGTGCCGAGCATCTACGCCTGCTGCATGCTGGACCTCAGCTGCTCCTGGCAAGCTTTAGAGATCAGTTTTGGCCTCTACGGGGGAGAACGTTGGCACGTAATATAGTTCGCCACTGCATAATTTGTACTCGTTTTAGAGCCAAAACCATGGAGCCGCTGATGGGCCAGCTGCCATCTAGTCGAGTTACTCTTAATTACCCGTTTTTGATAACCGGCTGTGATTTTTGTGGTCCCTGTCAAATTTCAAGTAAAATAGGCCGCGGAAGACGCATTTCTAAATGTTATATTTGCATATTTGTCTGTTTCTGTACTAAGGCAGTGCACTTAGAAAGTGCACCGTAAGTGACCTTAGTGCCAAGGCATGCATTTCCAGTCTTCAAAGGTTCATTTTGCGTAGAGGTAAACCTAAACAAATTTACTGCGATAATGGTACCAATTTTGTGGGAGCAAGCAATGAATTGGGTCGTGCATTACAGTCGGGCATGAGTTCTATATATAAATATATTTGAGGGTAGGCGGATAAATAACACATATGATTTTGACTGCTCAGTGTTTTTTATTAAAAAATATATTTTTAGTTTGTTAAATAATAAAATTTTACCTTAAATGCAATAACTAAGCCCTCACTGCCGCCCCCAGTTATTTTCATCACTCAAATCAATTTATTGGACAAGATAGACTGTTGGGTCCAAAGGTCAGTTTTTTGTGCACATCAATTTCACTGAAAACTTGTGATGGATCACCTGCACCAACTACAGAAGAAGATGGATGAGCTTAAGGAGATGTTCACATGCCAAATGGCCACTTTTGAAACCTCCGTCTCTGCCCGTGGCTCTGATATGTCGTCAATAGAGAGTGACTACAAGTCTTTTAAGACTCTTATTTGGAAAACTGTAGAGAGCCTGCAGCAGCAAATGGGGTTTGTTCTTGCTTCCTTGGAGGAACTGGAAACCAGGTCTCGATCCGGCATCTTGTTGCTTCATGGAATTAAGGAATCGGAGAGTGAAAACGTGACGGAGTAGGTGATATCGGCTTTCAAGGAGACACTTCAAATACATTCTGTCACTGCTCATTCATTCATCTCTTGTCACCGCCTTGGTCGGGGTAAGACGTCTAAACCCAGACCTATTCTGGTGAAGTTCGCTTGTCTGAGGACCCGCAATGTGGTATGGGCAGCGAAGAAGAAATTCAAAGGCTCCGGAAAGACGCTCTCGGAGTTTCTCACAGCTTCACGCCATGAGGTCTTTGTGGAGGCTCGACGTGTCTTCGGAATTCAGGGCAGCTGGACTAGTGACGGCCGGGTCGTGGTGCAGTGCCAGGATGGATCGCGCCACAAAGTCACGACGCTCGCAGAGCTTCGGTTGTTGCCTGCGCCGTCGTCGAATGTCGCTGCCATCCATGTTGCAAGCACCGCTGGCATCCCTTCCGCAGACACCGCTGATATCCCACCCGCAAACTCCGTGGTGCCTCCTGGTGGAACCTTCGCCGCAAGTGTCAAGGGAGGATCTGCGCCAACGCAAGCCGGGCCTGCCGCGCCAGCGCAAACCGGGCCGGCCGGACCAGCGCTGCGAGCCCGCAGTAATAAAAAGGGCCCTGTCCCGTCTGGATCCCGATAGTTGTGTGTCTGTTTCTAGTGATTTTGATCATAATTTTCATTCATTGCTGTTTTGTGTAGTATCATCGCCTCTTTTTTCGAAATACCTCCGTCTCAGTAGGAATAATTCTTGCTATTGTTAAGCGCGTGCTTCTTTTTTCTTTATCTATTCTGCTGTCAAGTGTCATTTATTTTATTGACTGACGTCAACGTGACGTGGCGTTTTGTTGCTGCTAAGACGGAGCAGTATTTTTCTGAGTGGATCTGATTTGGTTTTTCGTTTTGTAATTTGGTTTATTTTGTTCCACGTATTTGTATATTTCTTTTATTCTTGTTGTGTTTCACTTGTGTTAACTGCTGGCGAGTAAATGAGGGTATATTTTTGTATAAGCTACAACCTTAGGTTGTAGGTAAATAGTTTAGCTTCTTATATTTTGGACGTATTTATATAGTAATATATTTATTCGTTTTAAATTTTAAATTATTATTTTATTTATTTATTTATATTTTACTATAGTATTCAATTTTAATTAACTATGTCAGACGTATTTAACGTAAGTTTGGAAAGCGAGTTTTTCTCGTTGTCGTCTTCAAGCCTTTATGACTCTTTTAGTGATGTCTCGGATATGCCCGATTTGTGTGATCGGCTTCATTGTACTTTCGCCTCTTGTAAGAAACAATTCAATGCAGTTCACATCAATGCGCAAAGTGTGCCGGCACACTATTCGGATCTTTTAGCCACTTTTGGTTCGTGCAACATTGATGCCATACTCATTTCAGAATCGTGGCTTAAACCTTCATTACCCTCCACTCTCTATCCCCTGCCAGGTTACCGTCTCATACGCAATGACAGGGCAGGCACTAGCGATGGCGGGTCCGGTGTTATTCGGGGAGGTGGTGTTGCCATTTACTTAAAATCCGATCTAACCGGTCACATTGTCGCTCAGTCACCTAATCTTTTGTTGAACTCTCCTGAGTATCTTTTTCTCGAAGTTTCCTTGCATCACTCTAAAGTTCTTCTTGGTGTTTTTTATAGCCCTTCATCTCAAATTAATTATTTTGATATTCTTGAGAAAACTTTGGTCGATCTTAGCCCACAGTTTGATCACCGCATTATCATGGGCGACTTCAACACGTGCCTCCTTAAAGGAGATCTTCGTTCCCGGAAACTTCAGTCACTTGCGACTTCTCTTAATCTTAGTATTCTGCCTCTTGGTCCTACTCACTTTCCTCACAACGGTCCCCCTTCACTTTTAGATCTTGTCTTCACATCTTCTCCAGATTTAATATCTTCTCACGGTCAATTTAATGCTGCTGCCTTCTCATGTCACGACCTTATCTTTGCCTCTTTTAAAATTCGACCTCCCAAGCAGAGACATAAAATTATATTACGCCGTAACCTTCGTGGAATTGATCTGCAGGCGTTTCATGATGAGCTTTGTTGTGTTGACTGGAATAGCATCGAGATTCTTGACAACATAGACCATAAGTTGGAGGCTTTCAATGCCATATTGCTTGCCATTTTTGATAAGCATGCTCCGTTAAGGCCGATGCGTGTCAAACATCTCCCTGCGCCTTGGCTTACATCCGACATACGGGCATTAATGGCTAAGCGTAATAGGGCTCGCCTTAAATTAAGATCTCTACCTTCGGAGGAAAATCGGCTGAAATATGTTGCGCTACGAAATCGTTGCAATAGAGTTTGTCGCGATGCAAGGCGGAGGTATATCCATGAGTCTATCGAAGACTGTCCTCCAGCGAAACTCTGGAAATTTTTGAAGTCTCTTGGGGTGGGCAAATCTTCGCACTCTTCTGCCGGTAATATGGATCTGGATGCCGTCAATAATTTTTTTAGTACCTCTCCAGTTACTCTAGATCCTTCTGTCAAGCAACTTACGCTTAATTCACTTCTCAATACCCAACCTCCTGACTCATCCACCTTTGAGTTTGGTGTCATTTCCCCGCAAGAAGTTCTGGCCATTTTCAAGAAAATTAAGACGAAGGCCATTGGTGACGATAACCTTAGTTTAGACATGCTCGTGCTCGTGGTAGATTTTATCGCTCCCATCCTCTCAAACATTCTGAATTTTTCCTTTTCCTCTGGTACCTTTCCCGCTATCTGGAAATACGCACAAGTTATCCCACTTCCCAAAACCTCTAATCCTATAAATTTTTCACAGTACCGTCCTATTTCGATTCTCCCTGTGTTGTCCAAAATAATTGAACATTTTGTCAATCGTCGCCTCCTTTCTCATCTCAACAGGCACAATATGTTCAATCCATTGCAGTCTGGTTTTCGGCCCGGGCATAGCACAGTCACTGCCCTGGTTAAAGTCACCGATGACATTCGTCTTAACATTGAGAATAAAAAGCTCACTCTTCTTGTCCTATTGGACTTCAGTAGTGCCTTCAATACCGTGGACTATGACATCCTCTTAGGGATACTCCGCACTCTGAACATCTCTTGCACTGCTTTAGCGTGGTTCAGAGAGTACCTTTTTGGAAGGCGCCAGCGGGTCAGAGTGGACGACAAGGTTTCCCAGTGGAGCGAACTTACCGCTGGTGTCCCACAGGGAGGTATTCTCTCGCCACTTCTGTTCTCCATTTTTATTGACGGCATAACTAGGTCGTTAAAGTCTAGCTACCATCTATATGCAGATGATTTACAAATTTATGCTGAGGCCAGCCTGGAGGATTTTCCTTTGCTAGTTAATAAAATCAATAGAGACTTAGATTCCATCCAACTTTGGGCCTCTAAATTTGGGTTAAAGATTAATGCTAAGAAATCGCAAGCAATAGTCATTGGAAGTCCACATTTTATTACCAAATTCGCAGACCTGGTGGTGCCAGATATCATTTTTGATGGTACTATAATTCCCCTCTCCTCTACTGTAAAAAATCTGGGCATCACCATGGACCAAACACTCTCATGGTCAGCGCACATAGCTGAGGTCAGCAGGAAACTATTTGCATCACTTCATTCTTTGAGGCGTATGCAGAATTTTCTTCCCATGCATACAAAAATTTCTCTCGCTAGTTCTCTTTTACTTCCTCTACTTGATTATGGTGACATTGTATTCCTGGACCTTAAGGAAGACTTGCTTGACAAGCTTGAGCGCCTGCAGAACGTTTGCATTAGGTACATTTTTGGTCTTAAAAAATATGATCATATCTCGCAACACCGTACGCAACTCGGTTGGCTTCCGATACGCCGTCGTAGGGATGTGCATATCTTGTCACTGCTCTACAATGTTTTGTTCAATCCTTCCTCACCTCTGTATCTCTCCGAAAGATTCTCCTATATGGCGGCTGGCAGTGGTCACCGCTTGCGTTCGAGCGCCAATCTCGCTCTCGCCTTCCCGTCCAATAAGTCACGCTCTTACAGTAAATCTTTTACAGTTCACTCTGTAAAATTGTGGAACTCATTACCGGTGCCCGTCAGGCAATCGCAATCCGTGGCATCATTTAAGGAAAAGTTAAAAAGGTTATGGCTTTTAGGCCCCTAATTTCGTCGAGTGCTGTATTTATTGTTAAATTGAATACTTATTATTATTATTTTTATTATTATATATTTATTAGTTTGTTTTATATTATAATATTTATATTCATAATGTGTAAGTTTATGTAGGTATATTTAAGATTTTGTCTTTTTTTTGCGTAAGCCTTTAGTCTCTCTGTGCATTTTTAATAGTTTTGCCTATCTTCTTGGATCTTCTCTGTTCTCTCTCATTTGCTCAAAGGTTAACTGGAAGAAATCCCTTACAGGGATAAGTTCGCCTTTGTACATATCATTAGTTTAATGTCATTATAATTATATTTTAATGTACAATAAAGAGTTTACATACATACATACATACAAATATACAGCTGACGACCAAATTCAATTTAAATTCAATCCCCCTTACTCTCCCACTTTCGGCGGATTGTGGGAAGCTAACGTAAAATGCCTTAAGCATCATTTAAAACGAACTGTAGGAAATGCTAGCTTAACGTACGAGGAGTTAGTTGAGTACTCTTTGCGCCGAAATCGAAGCAGTCCTCAACTCCCGACCCCTTACCCCCCTTACAAGTAATCCCGCCGACCTTTCTCCTTTAACTCCAGAGCACTTCCTCGTCCGGCGGCCGCTGACATCCGTGGCGACTCCTCCTGCTGCACCAGAAAAGGCGATAAGAACGCGATATGAGCTCATAGAAAGGTTACGAGACGGCTTCTGGAAGAGGTGGAATGACAAGTACCTCTCAGAGTTGCAGAGAAAGACGAAGTGGAGACACCCCTATAAGGACCTTAAGGAAGGCGCAATGGTGGTTTTTAAAGAAGACAATCAACCTCCCATGCGATGGAAGCTCGCACGAGTCCATCGCCTACTTATACCTCGGCAAGGACGGAGTCAGCCGGGTAGCAGACTTCATAACTGTTCAAGGCGTAGAACGGCGCGCACTCAACAAGGTGTGCCCCCTACGCAACGAAGAAATCATCAGCTTCATCCAACGGGCCCCCCCAATATGTCTACTACAACATGAAGGGCGGCCGAGCGGGCTGCGCGGGCGCAAGCGGCGGGGGAGCGCCAGCTTCCTTCCATAGTCACTTGCTCTGGCAGCGGCGACCAAAACGGTCGCGTCTTAATAATCACGTACAGCTATCCTGTTGTAAACCTTTTTATTTGCATAAACGCAGTACTTATTGCATAGATACATAGTTTTCTTCTTGTCCTTAATCGTAAACAATTGCAAATATTATTGACCGTCTATTCGCCCACTTAGTATGCAAGCCCTCGTATGCAAGATGGGAATTCCTCAAGTTTTATGTACATACACAGGTAAAACAATAGGTACTTAAGAATGTGTTATACAGGTTTCGCAATAATTGTACATTATAGTCATATTTTTTTTATAATAATATAACTTTTATTTTTATTTATTACACGCGACCCACACTACTTCGCACGGGTGCAATGCTGGTAAATTGTGCATGTATTATACATATAAACCTTCCTCTTGTACCACTCTATCTATCGAAAAAAACGCATCAAAATCCGTTGCGTAGTTTTAAAGATCTAAGCATACATAGGGACAGACAGGCAGACAGCAGGAAGCGGCTTTGTTTACTATGTAGTGATAGTGCCTTCAATTACATCTGTAATATAAAATTATAAATGTAAATACATATAATATCTAAATTATGTGACCGAGGAACAAATATTCGAGTTCATCACACAAATATTTGTCCTTGACGGGATTCGAACCCGGGACCGTCGGCTCAGTATGCAATACCATACGAACTGCGTGAACTGTGTCGTCGGTTAGGTTGTAAGACTTGTAAGTTAGTTGAAGTTGCACCAAGTGTTATGATCATTCATTTTGTAAAAAGACAAATGTATTTGTTTAAGACAGCCAAAGACGTGTTTCCAAATTGCACAAGAAACACGGGGCGTCTTGTGCATGACCACGTTCCTAGAACTGCACTGTATATGAAGCAATGCTATGCAATGTGTTTAAAACTGTTTAATAAGTTACCGAAAACCATTAAGGAACTTTCTATAAATAAATTCAAAAATAGCCTGTCAAATTATTTACTGGAGAAAAGCTACTATGATATCAAATAATTTTTGTTTCAGAGTACGCTGTAAGTAATTTGGAGGAAATATATATTTGCATGCTAGTATTAATAGTACATATAGCAGAATAAGCCACCTAATGTCTATGTTCACCTGTTGACAATTCACTGTAAACTACTTATTCTATGCAAATAAATTATTCTTATTCTTATTTTTTTTCCACAGATCATGTTGCTGTGCATATGCCTTGCAGCCGTATTGGCGGCGGTATACCTGTACTGCCGGGAGGTCTACTCCCGGTTCAGCAAGTATGGAGTGAAGAACAAGAAGCCAGTGCCCCTGCTGGGGAACATGAGCCCCGTCGTCTTCCGGAGGAGTCACTTCTCTGCTGTCGTTGATGATCTGTACTACAGGTTTCCTGAAGAAAGGTGGGTCGGAAGATGACAAAGGTGCCTCCTTTACTTGTATTAGGTGTTGAAAAATAAGCCGGAAAAGTGCGAATCCGGCTCGCGCGTTGAGGGTTCCATACGGGTGCGCCAAAGTTCACATAATTGTTCAACCCCGATTATTGGAACTCCGAAAATGTTACTCATACAATTTTTCATATAGTATTAAATTTATTAAAAGACACATGAAAGGAAAAATTACAATAAGTTCTGATCCGCATCGCAGGCTTCGTCAGGTGAGATACAACAACAAATCAGCAACAGGCTTCGTCAAATACAAACCAATGATATGATCCACAACAGGCTTCGTCAATTTCGTTAATGAGGCACGCCCCGAATCGTACCTGGCCCAAACGTACCCATCACACTGGCGGCGTTACCACGCTGAATGGCCAACGAAATTTGTTGCACCAGGTACGATCCAGAGCGCGGGTCACAGCCCCTATCCCTAAGCCGGCGGCCCAATTCCTTAATAAAATCCCTGGCCTCCGAGCCCCAAGGTCCACCAGTCTCCACTGCGATAGGTACAAAATCGTACGCTGGCTCCAAGGCACTGTATTTAGTGTGCTTCACTCTTGCCGCACACTCCGCGGCCGCCCCAGCAGTTCTAATGGTGTGAGTCAAGTGGGACGGAGCAAACGTACTCACACAAGTTGCGTCCCACAAGAGGCACCGACCTTTCTGCCAAGGAACCAACGTGAGACCATCAGGCCTCTTGCCATCAGTTCGACTCAACCCAGGAGGCTCCAAGGTACAAGGTATATTGGCAGACACTAAAGCCCGACGAACCAAATCATTGATCGCATGATGCCTTGCAAATCGCCCCGCGCATCTCTGACAGCTAAGGCCATGGTGGCCATTCTCCTCAACTGTTACCCCGCAGATGCAACGATGTGGCTCGCATACTTTACAACCAACCCGCAGAGCAACCGCGATTCTTAATGAGTCGTTGTCCAGCAATGTACCCAACTGAGGAGAAGGCAAAGCATGTAGCCACGCTCCTGATTCAGGCTTAGCAACAGCTTTCAAACGCGCCAAATTGAAGCCTGTTGCGTCGGCAAGTAACCCACCGTAGACTTCCCTACATAAAATGTCATCCCAACCCCTTTGGCTGACGACATTATCAGGCCGTTCGTTACCTTGACACACAGTGGACCATTTGGTGAGTGCCTCAGCGACAAAAGGCAATTTTTCATCATAATAGTCACTATTTATACTTAGTCGCTATTACTACCGATCATAACTCCAAACCATTTAAAACCATAATGTCAATTATCATAAATATCTCTAACACTACTTTTTATTTTCATACATTTATTTATAATAACTGTTTTTGATCCTATTTTTCAGTGTCATACATTTTTTAAACAGACTGGTGTGTACTCATAAACTCCATAATCCTATATTTCATAAGCAGATTGCGTCAAAATGGAACATGGCTCAAAAACCGAAAACTGTAGGTTAGGTTAGGTTAAATCTTGTGTACCTATTATAATTTTGTGTTAATGTTATTACTATTGTACCAATGAATGTAATAGCTATGTATTCAATGACGATGCAAAAGTGGTTCCAGTGAATCCCAATTGATTAAATGATTCTTATCTTATCTAATGCTTGCATGCTTGCTTGCATGAACACTTGTAAATAATCTACTATTACAATATTTTTTTTGCAAATGCAGAACCAGGATGGATTCGGGAAGAAATTTTATTTAGTAAGTAAAAGTGTATAGTACCGTTAGGAAGAGCTGCGCTAAAATGGAACGTGGTTCCAAAACCGAAAATTGTAGATTAGGTTAGGTTTTTATTGTAACCACGTATAGCGGAACGTCAAAATGCACACTTAACTCACTTTAACTCAAAACAAGCATTATGAATAAAAACATATGAAGAAAAACTGTATCTATGTGCAGTGCCGCTCTTTATATCAAATGTGGATAATGATGCATCAGAGAATGATATAGTGGAGTATATTTTGAAAAAAACACAGGAGAAAGTTTCACTTTCAAAAATCAAGATGAAGAGAGATAAAGGGTATAACTCGTATAAAATATATGTTAGTAGGTCAAAGTTAGCGGTGTTTTTGAATAATGACTTATGGCCGAGTGATATATGTTTTAGACGTTTTGTAGTCTAAGGAAAAGGCTGACAATAAGGTCAATGAAAAGGGTCCGAGTACAAAATGACTATAATGGCGGATACAACAACATGTAAAATGATAACTTTTAATTGTAGATCCCTAAAGCGTGCTATGGACGGGATTCGGGTCTTGTGCCAAAGTGCTGACTTAGTACTACTACAAGAGACGTGGTTATATTCGTTCGATTTGCCTCTTCTTGGAACCGTTGATAGTGAATTTGGTTGGACAGGCAAATCGGCGGTGGACGTGTCAACTGGTCTCCTGAAAGGGAGGCCATTTGGGGGCGTGGCCATCTTATGGAGAAAGACGGCTTTCCAGTCGGTGACCGTTGTTGACTCTGCGAGTGATAGGATAGCTATAGTTAAAATTACAACGGCGGACAAGTCTTTTCTAGTGTGTTCGGTATATATGCCTAATGATGCGATAGAAAACATCCCACTGTTTACGGAGTGCATGGGTGTGATATCCTCGACGATCGCGGACCATAGTGATGTACAGGCAGTCTACATGTTAGGAGACTTTAATGCGCATATTAATGAACCTTTTCATCGTGAGATGATTGACTTTTGTTCCGAACAACAGTGGATTTGTGCTGATATTGAAAAAAATGGTTTGGACTCTCAAACGTATACCTACATAAGTGATGTGCATGGGTGTAGGAGGTGGTTAGACCACTGCATCGTCACTAGAAGTGCGTGGAATACTATACGAAACATATCCGTTATGTACGACGTGTATTGGTCTGACCATTTCCCCATGGTAGTGGAATGTGATGTCACGATGTTAAGATGTGTTATCCCTGTGACAAATAACTATCTGTCTAAAGGTATTGTATGGGGTGAAAGAAAGCCCGAACAACTAGATAAATATAAGGAGCTTTGTAATGACGGGTTGAGAAACATCGATTTCCCGGACGCTCTTAGGGATTGCTGTGATAACATATGCACTAATCGAGACCATTTTAAAATCATCGATGACATGTACAGTGACATCATCTGCACACTTTCAGAGGCTTCTGTGGCGACGTGTGAATGTAACAGGCGTAGGAGAGGAGGATATATAGCAGGTTGGAATAAATATGTGACTGAAGCACACAGGGAGGCCAGGTTGCAGTTTCAAGTTTGGGTGCTGGCAGGTAAACACAAGTGGTAAGATGTTTGAGCAAATGCAAAATGCTAAGAGGATCTTTAAGTCTAAGTTGAAGTGGTGTCAGGACAGACAGGAACAATTTAAAATGGATAAGCTGGCACTGGCCCACAACAACAAAAGATTTAAAGATTTTTGGAAGGGTACGAGGGACTTGAATGTGAAGCCTGGCCTGCCTGTTAGTGTGGAGGGCAGATCCGAACATGGGGACATAGCCGAACTATTTAGAAAGAAAGAAAGAAAGAAAGAAAGACATTTATTGCCACAACAAAAAAATAAAATAGGTACATAGATTGAACAATAAAAACATTGTCATTATATTGTCCACCCAAATTATTCTGTGTGACAAAAGGAGCGGACTCAGCATGTGCTGCGACAGACAGGCGTCTGCGCAGCGCTGGTTTTCAGGCCGTCCCTTTTCTCACTCTGAACCACATTGTCATACTTGCGGGTGCGACCAAGGTATACATGCATGCATGTGCGTGCACACAACACACCCACACATACATGCATGTACATGAGTACATGCTAAAAGTGACATCAGCTAATTTAAAATATATAAAATATATATATATTATATGTAACAAATAATGTTCCAAAGCGAGAGGATTTATTATTAAAAACTACTATTGAGAGAATACCTGGTTAAATAATTCGATAAACTTTAATGAATACATTTAAATTATATTACTTTGAACTAAGCACTTAAATGGCCATAGCATTACATTAGACACACAAATCTTCGGTTTCCAATTGTTTCTTTAAGAATAATAAACGCAATTTACATTTAAATGTTGGGCGGGACACATTGGATCGCAATGGGGGTGGGAGGTCGTTCCAAATCTTCGAAGCCGAAAATTTGAAACTACCCCTGAAGCCTGCAGTTTTATGCAGCGGAACAGTCATTTTATTTTGCAATTTACTGCGGGTATTTCTTTCGTGCAGATCCTTTATCCACCGAATCTAATCGTATAGGTATTTTGGCTTTTGATTAAAGACTATACTATGGATTAGGCTAGCCAAATGTAGTGTTCTACGTGCGGCCATTTTTAAAATTTTCTTGTAGTTAAGGATTGGCGTGATTCGTGTTCGTTTTGGTACCGAGAAGCAAAACCTAGTACAAGCGTTCTGAACTCTTTGAATAGCCTGTGCTGTCTTAGCGTACAAACGAGGTCCGTAGACAGTATCGCAATAATTAAACTGCGATAGCACTAATGACTCGACCAACATAAGCCTGACTTCTTCCGTAAGGTAATTTCGAATCCCGTACAGAACTTTTAGCCTATAATAAGCATTCCTTATTTTAATATTAATATGGTCGATGTACCGCATCTCACCGTCCATAAGTAATCCTAGATTCTTGGCGGTTCCCACTCTTTCAACATTTTTACTATTAATAACTATCATTGGTTCAAGACTGATCACACGACTGCGCTGTAGATTTGTACCAAAGACCAGGTACTTTGACTTTGAGGGATTCAGAACCAAGTTATTGTTACAAGCCCAATTGTATATTATATTAAGATCTTCATTAATCAATTCTACGGCGCGATTTGTGTCTTTAGGATCAAAAGAATAGTATACCTGGGTATCGTCGGCATATAAGTGAATATTACAGTGTTTGAGAAGTTTGCTTAGGTCGGCTGTAAATAATATAAAAAGCAATGGGCTGATAATTGAACCCTGCGGTGTACCTCTGTTTACGGTTTGAACAGCTGAGCGCAACTCGCGACCTTGACCGTCATCAGTAAGAACATACTGCTTACGATTAGTCAAGTATGACATGAACCATTTACGAGTTGATACCGACAGACCATAAAACGCCATTTTAGCCATTAACAGTTCTTTACTGATACAATCAAATGCCCGCGAAAAATCCAGCAAAACAAGTATAGTGCACTTCCCCTCGTCAGTTGCCGATATTACGTCATCGGTTACCTGGGCTAGCGCGGTAGTAGTACTATGTCCGTTCCGAAACCCGGACTGAACCGTGGGAAGTATATTATTAACCTCGAGGTAGTTTGTTAGCTGGATACATATTACTCTTTCTATAAACTTCGACATGACCGGCAAGATACTTATAGGTCTTAGGTCTTTATGGGATTCAATCGCAGGACTTTTAGGCAAACATTTAACTCTAGCCATTTTCCACGCCTCCGGAAATACTTTAGTGGAAATAGATTTATTAACAATTGCTGTTATTATGGGTAACGTTGCCGGCAGCGTCATATGAATCATACGTATGGTTACTAAATCATTTCCACAGGCATTTGTTTTTATTCCACAAATTATTTTTGAAATTTGATCTTCTGAACACTCAGAGATATCAAAAGTATTTTCGCCAAACTTATTCCTTATAAAATAACTATATGTATTTAAATCGACGTGTCCATTACCTGGTATATCTAAAAAGAAATCGTTAATATCGTCGGGACAGTTTAAATGTTGAGGGATTGGAGTTTCAACGTCGTTTCCGTACGCTGAGGAACGTTTTAAGTGTTGCCACATCTTAGAGGGAGACTTTATATTATTATTTACATAGAAAGTAAAATAGGCCTGTTTTTCTCTTTTTATAGAACTATTTACCAAATTACGCAACTGTCTGTAGTAATCCATATGCGAGGAGTTTGCGGTGGAACGGGCTCTTGCCAGAGCTTTGTTGCGCATATTTATCATAAGCCTGATATTGTCAGTTAGCCATGGGTGCGGTTTATCTTTTATGCGAACCCGTTTCACCGGAGCGTGCCTATCGAATAATGCATGCAAAAAACCGTCAAAACGCTTGACCATTTCGTTTACCTCGTCCGCCAGTAGCACATCGGTCCATGGTATAGCACACAGGTCCCTTTGAAAATCATGCTCATCAATTTTATCTAAAGATCTATAAGTAATTATACGTGGCACATCTTCCGGTTTTTTAATATGAAATTCAGAAATAACCATTGCGTGATCGCTTAAGGACGGGTTATGGTACACCTTAACCCCTATACATAAATCTGGTGGCGCGTCCGTTATAATCAAGTCCAAAAGAGTACTAGATTGTTCTGTTACACGCGTGGCTTCCCTAACTAGCTGCTTAAGATGCTGCCGTGTAAAAAATGTGGATAGCTCGGGAGCATGGTTCTTATTCGGCTGTAGAAGATCGACGTTGAAATCAGTTAGTACAAAGACATAATTGCAGAAGGCAAATGTACTTACCGATTCACTGAGAGCGTGTATGGCACTGTCAACGGCCACGGACTCCGGCCTATAAGCCGTGCCCACCGCTAGCCGTACTCCTCCCGGCATAGTCACCAGAACATTTCTTTGTGAAGTCACTCTTAGAAGCGCGTCCTAAACCTGCGGTGATCGATGCTGGAACCATACGGATGGGGCGAGCTACCTACTTCACTGCGAAAGAAATCCAGACGGTCATTAATAAAATGCAGAGAGGTAAATCGCCCGGTTTCGATGGCCTCAGCATCGAGCACTTCAGGTATGCTGGTGCTCACCTACCTCGTGTTTTGGCGATGCTGTATAATTTCTGTTTAGGCCACTCGTATCTTCCCGAGGCTCTCATGAGGACGATTGTTGTGCCAGTGGTTAAGGACAGGACAGGTGACCTATCTAATAGGACGAACTACCGACCTATTTCACTTGCCACCACAGCAGCTAAAATACTTGACAGTATGTTTGACGCAATTCTAGAAAAGCATCTGAGGATACATGACGCTCAATTTGGGTTTAAACCCGGTTTATCCACAGAAAGCGCGATACTCAGCGTCAAACATACTGTCAGATACTACACGGACAGGAAAACCCCAGTTTATGCCTGCTTCCTCGATTTATCGAAGGCGTTTGACCGGGTTGATTATGAGTTGCTATGGCGTAAGCTGGGGGAGACTGGTTTGCCGGTGGAGTGTGTGGCCGTCTTGAGGCACTGGTACAACAATCAGACCAATCAAGTTAAGTGGGCTAATACTCTGTCTAGCGAATATAGGCTGGAATGTGGGGTTAGACAGGGAGGGATCACGTCTCCGAAACTGTTTAACTTGTACATAAATGAGCTTATAGAAGGGCTTAGCAGCATGCATGCTGGTTGCTACGTGGGGAGCACCTGTATTAATAACGTCAGCTACGCCGATGATATGGTGCTGCTCGGCCCTTCTGTTGGGGCCATCGAACAACTGCTGGCTACTTGCGAGGCGTATGCCCGGGCTCATGGGCTTGTGTACAACCCCACTAAAAGTGAGGTCATGGTTTTTACGGCGGGTAAAATCAAGCCCTACCATGTACCGCCAATTTGGCTAAGCGGTAGTCAGTTGTCGGTCGTGAACAGCGTGAAGTACCTGGGGCATGTTATCACGAGTGATTTAAAAGACGATCTGGATATTGAGAGGGAGCGCAGGGCGCTAGCGGTTCGTAGTAATATGCTTGCCCGCAGGTTTGCTCGATGTTCGTATGAAGTAAAAATAACGCTTTTTAAAGCCTACACACGATCTTTTTACTCGAGCAGCTTGTGGGTTAGGTATACAAAGCGAGCCTATAGCGCCCTGCGTGTGCAATACAATAATGCTTTTAGAATGCTGTTGGGGCTGCCGAGGTGGTGTAGTGCCTCAGGCATGTTTGCCGAAGCCCGTGTAGACGGATTCCAGGCAATCATGCGCAAAAAAATTGCATCTCTTTTAGGCAGGATGAGAGCAAGCGACAACAGCATTCTAAAGGCAATAGCTTGTAGATTTGACTGTCGAATTCTAGCTTTCTGGGTTGGACAGATCAAGAGCGTGGCCGAATTTATTATATAAAAAAAAAAAAAAAATGTATTATATTGTGTTAGTTGATAAGTGTTACTAATCTAGTCCTAAGTAAATTGTTACTAACACACTATGGATGTAATTGTCCGAAATAAAGAATTATTATTATTAAACGTTATGATCGACGAGTTTATTGTAATTTATGATTCTGAATAAAAGAAATATGAAAATCAGCATTATGAGTACACACATAATCTTAGTGACGACATTATGAATTACGATGTTCTGAAAACTGTCTATTATGAACTCGGTTGGTAGTAGTACAAATTTATGACGGACAAATGTATGAAGTAAACATTTCGGAAGAGTGATGATTCTGACTACAAATTGGTAGTAGAAGAAAAATTCGGAGGATCAATTTTATGTAAGCCAATATGGATCCGTCTAGTTGAACTTTCACAGATGATGTATTTCTGTTGCCGCTATAACAACAATCGCAAAAATCAAAGAAAAGTAATTATTTGTATGGAACGGGTCCATTTGCGATTGTTGTTATAGCGGCAACAGAAATACATCATCTGTGAAAAGTTTAACTAGACAGTTGAACTTTTCACAGATGATGAATATCCTATCACGGATCATGAGATACAGCCTGGTGACAGACAGACAGACAGACGGACAGCAGACTTAGTAATAGGTTCCAACTACAAAAGGTGATTCAAATGTAATCTGTACATGTACCGGTTATTTTTGGCTTTTCAGTTTTTTTGAAGTCGGTTCTTTTTCTGTTAAAAAATATTCTTTATTGACATAAATATAAAGATGTCTATAAATAAATAAATAAAATAAATAAATATCAGACAACCTCACACAATATCACACAATATCGCTTCGCTCGCTCTGCTATACGGGGTCATAAAACAAACCTAACCTAACCTACAGATTTCGGTTTTCGACCTATGTTCCATTTGGATGGCATATGACAAGCATGTGTTCAAAATAAAAACGAAAACTCGGTACTCGAAGTTGTTGACTCATACATCTACCTAGGACAAGTGGTCCAATTAGGTAGGTCCAATTTCGAGAAAGAGGTCAACCGCCGAATCCAACTCGGCTGGGCAGCGTTCGGGAAACTACGCAATGTCTTTTCATCCGACATACCTCAGTGCCTCAAGACGAAAGTCTTCAACCAATGTGTGTTACCAGTGATGACTTACGGCACCGAAACGTGGTCTTTCACTATCGGCCTCATCTCAAAGCTCAAAGTCGCTCAACGAGCAATGGAGAGGGCTATGCTCGGGGTGTCTCTACGTGATCGAATCAGAAATGAGGAAATCCGTACACGAACTAAAGTGACCGATATAGCTCACCGGATTAGCAAGTTGAAGTGGCAATGGGCAGGCCACATAGCACGCAGAGCAGATGGCCGATGGGGCCGTAAAGTGCTCGAGTGGAGACCTCGGACCAGCAAGCGCAGCGTAGGACGTCCACCTACAAGATGGACAGATGACCTTATAAAGGTCGCCGGAAGGCGCTGGATGCAGGTCGCTTCCAACCGGTATATATGGAAGTCCAAAGGGGAGGCCTATGTTCAGCAGTGGACGTCCTATGGCTGAGATGATGATGATGATGATGATAACAAAACGAGACTTAATCTCGTTCCAAAGGTGTTTATTTAATTACCTCGACGTTTCTCATCATGGTCTCAAAAGGATTCGGCTCAACATCAACTCACATTCATGATAAACAAATGAGTATCTTTCTACAATATTATTTGATTATCTTATCAGTTAGTTTATCACGATCAGATCTTAGTTTAAAGGACCTGTTTTGTAAGTGAAGCTCTGTTCATCTTTATAATAGGTACGTCAATATATCTATTCCACTTTGCAACTATGAAAATAAAAAGAAATGTAACTTGTCTGTTTTCTAAAACGTTTTTTCTGAACACATCGTTGTTCTTAAACGTTTGGTTTTACTTATATTTACTTTCGTACAATTATTACGCATTGTTTTAAAGCTATCAGTGTAAGGATTGACTTTGATCCTAATTTTAATTAAACATTGTTTTTATAGGTTTGTAGGTAACTTCGAGTTCATCAGGCCAATCGTGTTAATAAGAGATATCGAACTCATCAAGAAGATCACCGTAAAGGATTTTGAGCATTTTCTGGATCACCGCACAATCGTCAGCGAGGAAGGTGACCCGTTCTTTGCAAGGAACTTGTTTTCTCTAAAAGGTAATATAAAAATAAAAAACCCATCGAATGTCCAACCCGATGGATGGATCTGATTAAGACAGCGACAGACACTAGCATTTCAGAGTGATCTCGAAATGCTGCTAATAGAGCAAAGTGGAGACAAATTGCGAAGGCCGCCACCCAACCCGGGAGGACCGCGGACGAAGATCACCCGTGTACAAATACATCATCATCGAGACCACGACCACTCTGACAAGAGTGAGACAACTAGAAAGAGATATTTATGCCTGCTGGTGCTGACAATATGTTCATCATGATGATCTATGCTCCTTAATTAAAATAAAAAAAGCTCATCGAATATCAGCAAACATCGGTAATTCGTAGCATTTAGCTTTTTTCTAACTGGCAGAAAAGGGATGTGATCAAAGTTTTTTAAAGGTTCCGTAACTCCTTAAAACGTCTTGTTCACCTCTGGTTGTCTGTCTGCCTGTCTGTCAGTTTGTCCTTCCGCAATCAAGCTCAGAATCATAGCACTGTAAAGCTGCAATTTTTTCTGCTGATTTTGTATTGACACCAATAATGTGGTAAAATCAAACTTTGAAATATTTTTATGGTTCATCTCCTACACGTGAATTGGCGACTCCTATAATAAATGAATTGAAATTGTTTTCTTTCAGGCCAAGAATGGAAAGACATGCGGTCGACGCTAAGCCCCGCGTTTACGAGCTCCAAGATGAAACACATGCTACCGTTCATAGTGGAAGTGGGAGACCAGATGATCATCTCGCTGAAAAATAAAGTAAAGGAGTCTAAAAGTGAGTGGTCATGGCTCATTAGCTAACAGGACAAGTTAAGCTGTCATTGGCGGGACATATGTCTAGTAGTAGAAAATAATGAAGATGTTGATGAAAGTTTGAAGCATTTATACAAGGAAGCACAAACAAGAATTGATATGCGTAGCCACGCGGGAAAGCCCGGAAATCAAACCCGGTACCTCTGGGTTATAGGTCCAATGTGTCAACCACTCCACCTCCCTGATGCCAGGAGAACTTTTGAATGTTTCCTTTTGCTTTGTGTGTTGATCTTTGCATTGTTTATTTGAAAGGCTCTTACACCTTAGCGATCTCTATGTGAATACGTTAATATTATTTGTGATTTGGCATTTGTATCCATGGTTCAATACTTTAAAAAATATTCCGACATGAAAAAGAATCCACGAAAGAATGACGTTACACACATCATAATCTTTGGATTCCCAGTGTCTCAGATTTCCAAAGACACAAAAATTCCAAATCAGACGTGAACAAACAAAAAGAGTCGTCATCGAATCAGTGACATCATTACTTAGAGATTTCTTACTTATGAAAATAACTTTCTTCAAATTTGTTTCTTACGACATTATTTTGTTCTAGCTGGCCACATTGACATTGAAGTTAGAGATCTGGCAACTCGCTATGCCAACGACGTCATCGCATCTTGCGCATTCGGCCTGAAAGTGGATTCTCTGTCTCAACCTGACAACGAGTTTTACAAAATGGGTTACGAGGCAACGAATTCTAATTTTTTAGCGATTCTAAAATTCTTAGGATATTCGTCATTTCCTTATCTTATGAAGGTGTGAGAGTTTATTTTTAATATCAATGTCTTGAAGTTCTATAATAAGTGGATACGGGTAGGGTAAATCAATGAACATTAAAACGTTCACGCATACAGGACTGCGGCACAGACAAACCTCATTTCTAGTTAAAAACAGCAAAACAACAAAAACCTGCATAAACACTATGAGGAATTTCCGTCTGAAGATGGGGTGCCAGTTTTGGAAAGATCAGTTGGAGCCGTATCCCGAATCTCCTAATTTACGATTCTCGACGTGCTCCATGAAAGTGTTAAAATACTGTCAGGAAACGAGGCCCTTAATATGAAATATGAAAAGCGTATCCACCGACCCGAGACTCCGCTTGCGCGTGGTGGAAACACGCCTAAAGGCAAATCAGAAAATCTTCCAGCAAACTAGAGAATAACTTCACTTTTAGAGTCGTTTAACCAGTATAATGTATTTTAATATAATTTTTAATTTCCAGCTGTTTAAAGGTTCTTTCTTTTCGGAGAATGTGAAACAGTTCTTCGAACATTTGGTTCTAAGCACGATGAAGAATCGTGAAGATCACAATATTCTACGACCAGACATGATCCATCTGCTTATGCAGGCTAAGAAAGGTATTCCGTCCATCTATATGGTTTACTATTATGTTGCATAAAATTGATACTCATATTTTCATTTTGCATAACATCATTTCTCCGAATTTTATTTCTCCGAATTTTATTTTGCATAATTTTTTTCTCATAATCATCATATCTCATAATTAGCCGCCTAGCACCAATTTGAAATTTTGAATAGTTTTCTTTCGATATTTTCCGAATTTGACCGAATTTTCGGACAAGATTTCAGATTCATATTTTTAGCCCCGAGAGCCCCCTCGATACCGAGTTTTAGCCGCCTAGCACCAATTTGAAATTTTGAATCGTTTTTTTTTTCGATATTTTCCGAATTTGACCGAATTTTCGGACAAGATTTCAGATTCATATTTTTGAGCCCCGAGAGCCCCCCGATACCTACCGAGTTTTAGCCACCTAGCACCAATTTGAAATTTTGAATCGTTTTTTTTCGATATTTTCCGAATTTGACCGAATTTTCGGACAAGATTTCAGATTCATATTTTTGAGCCCCGAGAGCCCCCCGATGGGTCTATATTCTGTTTGTCTAAAATTTTTTGGTTGATATTTTTTTCGCCACATATTTTTTGGCCTAATAATCTTTGGTCGATGGTTTTTTACGTCGAAAATTGTTTGGCCGAAATTGTTTTGCATATATTTTTTTGGCCGAAAATTGTTTAGTCTAACATTTGTATGGAATAACATTTTTTGGTCGAATGTATTTTAGGCATAAAATTGGTATTCCGAATATTGGTGTCAATAATAATCGCATCCAAACTGTCGCATTTATTAAATTAATATTACTTAGATTTTGTTGGGGACGCAGTTCTAACCTAACCTTACCTACTGTTCTGGGAGCGCCTTATTTTTGTCAGGGACGTAACCTAATCAACTGTTGTGGGAGCGCCTTATTTTTGTAAGGGGCGCAGTTCTAACCTAATCTAACCTACTGTTCTGGGAGCGCTTTATTTTTTCAGGGACGCAGTTCTAACCTAACCTAACCTAACCTACTGTTCTGGGAGCGACTTAAGTTTGTCGGGAACGCAGTTCTAACCTAACCTAACCTACCCTACTGTTCTGGGAGCGACTTATTTTTGTCAGGGATGCAGTTCTAACCTAACCTAATAACTTACTGTTCTGGGAGCGCCTTATTTCTGTCAGGGACGTAGTTCTAACCTAACCTAACCAACTGTTAGGGGAGCGCCTTATTTTTGTTAGGGACGCAGTTCTAACCTAACCTAACCTACTGTTCTGGGAGCGACTTATGTTTGTCGGGAACGCAGTTCTAACCTAACCTAACCTACTGTTCTGGGAGCGCCTTATTTTTGGGGACGCAGTTCTAACCTAACCTAACCTACTGTTCTGGGAGCGACTTATTTTTGTTAGGGACGCAGTTCTAACCTAACCTACTGTTCTGGGAGCGCCTTATTTTTGTCATGGACGCAGTTCTAACCTAACCTAACCTACTGTTCTTGGAGCGCCTTATTTTTGTTAGGGACGCAGTTCTAACCTAACCTAACCTACTGTTCTGGGAGCGCCTTATTTTTGTGAGGGACGCAGTTCTAACCTAACCTAACCTACTGTTCTGGGAGCGCCTTATTTTTGTTGGGGACGCAGTTCTAACCTAACCTAAACTATTGTTCTGGGAGCGACTTTTACTTTCGCTTGCTCGCTTCAGCATATGGGTTTTTAGGAGGTTTATGTTAGGCTAAAGAATAAATTATACCTAACAATCAATATTATACTTTTAGCCTTTTAGTCATAAAAAAAATATACTAAACAATTTTAGGTCAAACATGTTTTAGGACAAAAAATATGTATGCAATATGGACAAGATTTCAGATTCATATTTTTGAGCCCCGAGAGCCCCCCGATACCGAGTTTTAGCCGCCTAGCACCAATTTGAAATTTTGAATCGTTTTTTTTCGATATTTTCCGAATTTGATCGAATTTTCGGACAAGATTTCAGATTCATATTTTTGAGCCCCGAGAGCCCCCCGATACCGAGTTTTAGCCGCCTAGCACCAATTTGAAATTTTGAATCGTATTTTTTCGGGTTACTAATGTGTTGCACAAAATTTATTGGCATATTTTCGTTTCGCATAGCAACCATTGGCACAATCATCATTTCGCACAATTGCTTTTTGCCTAAATTTCTTGGCATACTATCATTTCGCACACATTTATTTGGCAGAATAGTACATAGGCATAATGTTGATTAGAACAATACTCCTATGGTCGAATAATTGTGACGCCGAAATTTATATGGCATAATATTCCATTTGCATGATTATTTTAATACACCGAAAAATTAGAAGTCCGACTCAATATTAATACGAAACATCAAAATACCTACCTAATCTAAGCAAAGTCGGACCTGCACGGCTCGCGCGCTCGCTAGGGTCGTAGTTTAACCTAACACTCCTCCTCGCTTCGCTCGTCGTCGTACCTAACCTAAAGCAAGTCGGACCTGCCTTAAGGTGAAATAGGTAATGTTGGGAATCGTAAACCAAGTCGGACCTGCGCGGCTCGCTCGCTTCGCTCGCTCGTTAGGGTCATAGTTCAACCGAACACTCCTCCTCGCTTCGCTCGTCGTCGTACCTAACCTAAGCCAAATTGGATCTGCCTTAAGGTGAAATAGGTAATGTTAGGAATCGTAAGCCAAGTCGGAGCTGCGCGGCTCGCTCGTTAGGGTCGCAGTTCAACCTAACACTCCTCCTCGCTTCGCTCGTCGTCGTACCTAACCTAAGCCAAGTCGGATCTGCCTTAAGGTGAAATTGGTAATGTTAGGAATCGTAAGCCAAGTCGGACCTGCGCGGCTCGCTCGTTAGGGTCGCAGTTCAACCTAACACTCCTCCTCGCTTCGCTCGACGTCGTACCTAACCTAAGCCAAGTCGGATCTGCCTTAAGGTGAAATTGGTAATGTTAGGAATCGTAAGCCAAGTCGGACCTGCGCGGCTCGCTCGCTTCGCTCGCTCGTTAGGGTCGCAGTTCAACCTAACACTCCTCCTCGCTTCGCTCGTCGTCGTACCTAACCTAAGCCAAGTTGGACCTGCCTTACTTACCTGCCTTGCTTTCGTTTCTGTGAGGGACGCAGTTTCAACCTAACCTAACCTAGTTTTCTGGCAGCGATTCGGTTCTGTGAGTATGCTATCGTACAATTTTATTATGCCGCCATAAATTCGGCGGAACTTATATTGTGCTAGATAAAATTCTGCGAAATAAAAGTTGGCGATATTAGTATTCTGCTATTCAAATTTGTGCCAAATGAATAATATGCGACATAACAATTGTGGTAAGTATATAATTATGCGATAGTATCATTCGGCTAAAAATGATTGTGCGAAAACGATTATGCGAAGTGTATTTCGGACAATAGAGATTGTGCGAGATAAGGGGTACCCATTTTTTTCGTTATCTTCCAAATTTGACCGAATTTTCGGACAAGATTTCAGATTCATATTTTTGAGCCCCGAGAGGCCCCCGATACCGAATTTTAGCCGCCTAGCACCAATTTGAAATTTTGCAAAAAAAAAACATTGTTCTGTTCTAACCTAACCTACTTTACTGGCAGCAGTTCGGTTCTGTTGTGGTCGCAGTTCTAACCTAACCTAACCCATTAAGTTCGGTTTTAACCTAACCTACTTTACTGGCAGCAGTTCGGCTCTGTTGTGGTCGCAGTTCTAACCTAACCTAACCCATTTTACTGGTATCAGTTTAGTAAATAAATTCGGCGATATTAATGTTCTGCCATATAAAATTATGAGAAATGAATAGTATGCCAACTGACAATTATGATACTGAATGATTATGAGAAAGAATCATTCGGAGAAAAAAAAATCGGTGATAGCTGTTATGAGAAATGAAATTCGGAGAATCGATATTATGCAAGATAAAGCGAACCCATATGATATGTATTGTCGTACTATTATCGTAAGCGTTTATCGACTATACGATGGTTTTAGACGTGACTCTGACTTGTAAGACGTAATATTTCACTGAAATATATCTCATCTCCGCAGAGTTAACAATATTTTTGCGTGCTTTATGGAGATACGCTAAAAACTGTTACTCTAATAAACATTTGCTTTTTTCTTGTGATAGGGCTTCAGGTGAGTTGTTGATATAAAACTTATTTCTTGAAAGTTTAAGTGTAGCAAATAGAGTTTTCTATCGTTTGTCCGAATTTATTATGAATTATGACATACTTAATAACTTGCCGTATATGACATAAATCTATTTTTATACGAATCTAAGCTTTTCGGGATTGTTACAAAACAAACCTGACTTAAATGATGTGTCTACAAGAATTGCATTAAAGTAAAGAAAACTAATAAAAAAATTAATGCCGTGTAAAAAAATATATGTTTATTAAGTACAATAACTACAACGTTATCTAATCCATGCTTACCAGATAAACATGTTTGTAACAAAACACTCTAGAGGCGAAGTGTTTTGTTATCTTAATTTAATTCTAAACTATGATAGATACGTCTAATTGGAGTGTTGTAATTAAACTTATAATTTTATTTACAGGTCGACTGACTCATGACGAAAGTTCTGTCAATGATACTGATGCCGGGTTTGCTACGGTGGAAGAGTCTTCTGTCGGCAAGAAGAGCATTAACAGAGGTAAACTTGTAACATTTATCAAACTTCATCACAAAATTACTTTTAAAAGATCCTGAATTTATTCAAGGGAAGGGAAAAAAATTGTACAACTTTGCAGGCCTCGCAGTGGACGGTACACTGCTATTGAAACTGAAACTAGACTTGTATCGCGCTCTTTTTAGAGTTCAATAGGGATAGTTAGGTGATCTTTGAGAGACTAGCTTTGGAATTAGTACGTTAAGTTGTTGTTGTCTGAATGATTCGTCATGTTTTATTTTGATAAATTGAACAATAAAAGTCCACACATGGATTGACTCATGGGTATCTATCATCGACTAACGTTATGACAAACTTTACTAATCGAAGAAATTAATATAATTCGGTTTGAGATGTGCCTTCCCTTTTTACTTTATAGTTACTTTTCTTTGTAAGAATGTTAACAAATAATCTATTAATTTTCTTTCATTAGCATGGTCAGACATAGATCTAATAGCCCAAGCGGTCCTCTTCTTCATCGCTGGATTCGACACCGTCTCCACAGCCATGACCTTTCTCATGTATGAACTGGCTCTTAACCCCGAGGTTCAAGACAAGCTGGTGCTGGAGATCAGAGAGCACGATCAAAAAACTGGTGGCAAGTTTGACTACAACTCCATTCAGACCATGACATATATGGATATGGTGGTGTCAGGTAAGAAAACTAATTCGTCATGCCAAAGCCAGTGCATGTTCTTGTGAGACTTCAAATAATTAATTAGGTACAGAAGTATTTATATAAGTACAGAATTAATGCAATCTATCACGTTTATGGTAGACTAATGTAAGTAAGTACTTACTATCTGCTATTGAATTAATTTTTATTGTTTGAGCAACGTTGCTAATTTTAACATTCTTCTGCTTCTTCGTGTATATGGGTCAAATTTCTTGGATACATTTTATTCTGTCAACGTGCTGCCACTTTTGTGAGGTGTTCGAAATCAGTTGTTGGATCTAGAGGGGACAAGTTGGCAATTTTCAAGCTAAATTTGCATTTAAAAAGATCTGACTGATTATTACTTATCATTTTTTTGATTATCATTAAATATTCCAGAAATATTGCGACTTTGGCCACCCGTAATAGTATCAGACCGGGTGTGCACTAAGGACTACAACTTGGGCCGAGCCAATGATAAAGCTACACAAGATTATATCGTAAGTATTAGCTTGCTTTGTTAGACTTTTATATTATGAGCGCCTGTTTCTAATATTAAGCAAAGTCTTAAAAAAAAGGTTCACTGCGCCAAACAATAAAATTCTGTTACCTTAAGGAACTTTGCTAATGTCAACAGAACCAATCTATTTTTGTGCATAACCCAATTTCATTGACACGATTTTTTTTACATAATATAAACGAATAATGATTTCGTATTCATTGTTACGAGTGATTTTACCTTACATGTCCACGATTTGGATTTGATCCCTCTTTTCTCTTTCTCTATTATAGACCCTAAATAAGTACAAGTTATTTCTGTTCCCTTTGGTCTTGATAAAACACTAACTGTATTTCATTTGTCACCAGTTGAAAAAAGGAGATTTAGTGAATTTCCCAGTAACCGCTCTGCACCGTGATCCGAAGTACTTCCCGAATCCCATGAAGTTTGATCCAGAGCGCTTCTCCGAGGAAAATAGGCACAATATCCAGCCCTTCTTTTATATGCCTTTCAGTCTAGGTCCGAGGAACTGCATTGGTAAGAAAGTATACTTAAAAAGCCTGACTAATAATATCAGATTTAAAGGAGTAATAAAAAAGCCAGTAATCTTCACGCCGAATCCTCTTTTTGCCGAATCTTCTTTTCACCGAATGGTCTTTACTTTTAAATGCCGAAAACCTACTTGTTTGGCAGCAGTTATCTTCTATCTTAAATTGCAGTTAACTAAATCTACTTTTCTGGCAGCAGGTTTTTAATTGTAAGAAGTTGAATTTGCAAGTAACTAAAATTTTGCAATACAATATTATGCCTATTAAGATTGGACAAAATGATGATTCGGCAAGATGACCATTCGGCGAAATCATATCAAACGTGTCAGCAAAATAAGTTTCAAACAAGAATATTTTGGCCGCTAGGTTCCAGATTCGCATTGTGCGAGGTGAAGGTGATGGTGTACCAGTTGCTTCAGCACATGGAGCTATCGCCGTGCGAGAGGACCACCATCCCCTGCAAGCTGGCTCTGGACAGTTTCAACCTCAGAATCAAGGGCGGACATTGGCTCCGGATGAAACCACGAGTTTAAAACAAATAATGCATATTCAAATACATTTACTCACGTCGAAGAAGTCGCATATAGCCCTGATGATGAATCGCGTACCGATTTGAAACATTTCGAGCTATATGTTTACAAATGAAGCAAAAATTGAAAAAAAAAAAATTAATGATTCGGACAGGATTCGAATCTGCGTTTCCAACGGCTTTCCGGGCCTTTCATTTGTAAACATTTAGTTTACGTTAGCAGACGTTACTGCTTTAATAAAAAATAAGTATTTCGAGCTATATTCGACTTCTATGTATGGCGTGAGTAAACCCATTTATGTATTTTAATATGTCTGAGACTCACGGTAGTTTGTGTCAAATGATGGATGTTTGCAGTTATATTATATAATTATTAAACTGTAAATAAATAAATCATAATCGTATTAATAACTATGTGTGTCTTCATTCACGTGACCAGCAGAAAGCGCGCGAAAGCAAAAACCTCCAAATATACTAAGATTTGCTTCCCCTTTGAAGCAGTGAAAAAAATCAAACTTCTTTAAGTCAACGCCATCAAAAGATAAGGCAGTCCATGCTCCATTTATGTCGCATATTTTTACGTTCGCAAGGAAATCAAAACCTATGGAGATTTCCCGTAGATCTAGAATCATCACAAAATTATTATTTTTTTGTGAATTTTACACTTATTTGCAGTTTATTAACTATCCGCGACATATGTCGATGTATGGGGAAAAAAGTTTCACCTCCAGCCGGCTCCGGTAAGACACCGCCACGTGCCGTCGGATGCCGTCACGTCCGATCGCGTCCGTCCGGATTCGTACAACCATCACCGCAGAGTGACACCGCGCCGTGTCGTCGTCAACTACCTGGCGGACGCGGTCGGCTACCGGCGGGTGCTCTAGCATCCGCTGCGACATGGTGAAAAAAAGAAAGAAAGAGCTCGGTTGATTAACGCAATCGTTTACAGCCCGCTGATCTAACGTCCTCTACGACGATGGTGGGGGAATTACGATTTACCCAAACAACGCCGATTCCAATCGAAAAATAAAACACTTTATTGTACGCATGAAAGTGGTTTTTTTCTCTTATCCTGACAACAAGTTCTACAAAATGGGTTACGAGTACGAATTTTCAGTTTCTGGCGATTCTTAAAGTCCTTGGATATTCCTCTTATAAAGCGTATAACTTTATGTTACGCCTTTTTGTATCATCACCATTTTAAAGTGCTTTCATTAGTGGAAAACGATATTTAATAGTGTATCTGTATAGCCACTAGATTGCTTTTGGTAACTACGGCTACCTGTCACCGCTCTTATTTTATTATATAAATAGAGTCCAACTCAAAATTCGAAGCAATTGAGTGGATAGGCACAAAACATAACAAACCTTTTGGTATAGTTGATGTATTAAAATAAATCAGGTGATAAATCAGTATCATTTTAATTCATCCTCCAAGGTTACCTTTTGTACAAAATATTAAAAATTAAACACTTTTCACTTCCTCGGCCTCATTCTTAGATAGTGTCCTCCCTTGAACCTTAAACTGAAAGTTCCCGGCTGCAGCTCGATTGGGATAGGCGTCCTCTCACAAGGAGACACCTCCATGTTGAGGATTATCTGGTAGATCATCACTTTCAGCTCAATTAAAGCGAATCGGGAACCTGGAAATGAGGTGTATTTAAGAAAAGGCTTATAAGGAAATCTAAATATTCTTATTAATGCGAAAATTAAATCGAATCGGAATTAAACACCTATCTCCAAACATTTGTTTGATCGAACGCTGGCACCTTACTGTCAAAACTAAGTACGAGGATACTAGAGCCTTGATAGATTTTAATGAATGGAATATGGTAATGGCCTTACTATGTCCAAGTGGACATAAGAAAATCTTTGAGAAGGAATAGGTAATGAAGGAAGTGTGACGACAGATTTTGTTTCTATGGTATGGTATGTGCATTCTCTCGTCCACTTTTCAATTAGTCATTTGATTTTGCAGACCTTACGGAGACTTTGTTGCATTTACCTTAAAGTTTGTGTTATGATTCAATCCAGCAACAATATCAAAATAACTTTCCAAGTTACTACGACGTCTCCTGACACCAAACTAACAATTTAACGTGGAAGTTAGTGTTTTTGGCACATAGGTAGAAGATGTAGAGAGGTAGAAATAAAAGTTGAGCGGTGACCGCGTACCGGAATACGCAACATGGACGGAGGCCTTTCCACGATGCGTTAAGGTAGACCTAGTTAGGATTGCCTCCCAATAGGAGGAGGGCGACGCTCGACTAACTGGATAATTTTGGGAGAAGCCTTTGTTTTGCAGTGGACGTCTATAGGCTGATGGCTGATATTGTGATGATGATTATGTATATGAGGTTCTTTGTAACATACTATAGGCATTTACTGTAACATTGGCAAAGCCATTTAGTGTGTTTATTATTTCGAAAATTCTGATGGTCTTACCGATGCAGTTTCTTGGACCCAGGCCGAAAGGCATGTATGTGTGGATTTTGTGCTTGTTCTCTTCGGAGAAGCGTTCGGGGTCAAACTTTTCGGGGTTCGGGAAGATTTTTGGGTCACGATGGATAGCCGTTAGTGGGACGCTGATGAGTTCACCAGCTTTGATCTAGAAATAGATGGCAGAAATGTTATCATCCTTGTGATTTTTGAAACGTTTCGTGTAATGCTTAATTTAATCGATATTTTTTTTGTCGATATAGTGTCGGAAACTATATTTTATTGATGTTTTTGATATGTTCCTCGTCCCGAGGTCATTAAAACGATAAATAAACTTGAAACACCAAAATTGTACTAAAATTCTTTTGCTTAGAGTAGGTAGCTGGGTTATTTATTATACTTACAATATAATCTCTGGTGGCTTCTTTGTTGGGTCTTCCTAAATTGTAGTCTTTGATGCAAAGTCTATCGGTTGCGATTGCAGGTGGCCAACGCCGCAGTATTTCTGAAATAAAAAAGTTAATGTGAAGATGAATAAATAATAAAAAAAATATATGAGAATTAGTAGACAAAGCATAAGCCAACATTTCAAAGGTCTCCTGTCGTAACAGTGATCGAGTAGTAGAGACATTGGAGCGGTATTCCAGAGGCACCGGGTTCGATTTCCGGTCTCTTCCGTCAGGTTGTGTATTTAAATTTTTCTTTGCGTACCACAAAAAAAAAAAGTAGAATTCAAAATCGTAATGTATAACTTTATTAACTTAATTCCTAGGTAAATTCACGTACTATAGTTATTTCAACGTCGTAAAGTGCCACTGCCTTAGGTGGTTTTTTTTTAATACTACGACGGTGGCAAACAAGCATGCGGCACCGCATGCTGTAGCCCCAGTGAAAAACCTCGACAGAGAGCTCATTCCACATGCGGAGCGTTCGCGGTAGGAAATTCCTCTGGAATCGCACAGTTCTCGACCATTTCTTAGGCTCCAATGTGTGAAGACGTGTTCATCTTCACACATTGGAGCCTAAGAAACAACAACAAGACAAGCTGTTGCTTGCCCGTGGCGTGTAGTGCCATGGTAGTAAGTAGCCGTGGGGACCATGTCAAATACTGGCGATACCATTCGTCATTGAGCGCGCGGCTGCTTTGAAGAAAAATTTGGTGCGGTGCAGTGTGCATAAATCATTAAATCTGCGCCCCCACACTACGGCGTAGCGCGTGGCCTTTTTATGATTTAGTAGTCAACAAGAAACCCACATTAAATATTGTTTTAATCTTACCTGAAACAATCATATCCAGGTAAACCATGGGCTGGATATTATTGTAGTCCAACTTTCCACCAGTGTTCTTGTGATGGTCTTTGATCTCCTTTGCCAGTCTGTCTTGGATCTCAGGGTGAAGGGCCAGCTCGTACATAGTAAAAGTCAAAGCCGTGGAGACAGTTTCGAAGCCGGCACGTAAGAAGACCACAGCTTGAGCGGTCAGATCTATGTCTGTCCAGACTGAAGAAGAAAAAGAAATGATTTTGAGATGTGACCAACTTGGTGATTATTTTAAGAACGTCTCGGCAAAGACATGCCTACACCAGAAAAATATTTACTGTGATCCGTATGTTGATCGTGGTGAGTCTGATAAAACTGTATGTGTTTATATATGTTTTTATTTATTTTCGTGCATGACTGAAAATTAGTTCCATAGATTATTGCGGCAACTAGCAAATTTTTGGTTGAATTAATCAAGTGAAAATTGACATGATATTATTATTAAAACTATCGTGGGACATCTTTAACAATTATAATAATTATTAACCAGTAGGCCGCGAGTCGCGTAACAGCACGGGTAGCTGCCGCTAATGAAGAGCTCCATATGACATCGAAACATGTCAGGCCGTTCCTGGCAACTTTTACGTGAGTTTAAATCGTTTTATTATTATTAATTGACATCATTTCAAATTATCAAATAGATTAAACTCTTATGAATTTACTATGACAGAACCCAAAACTGTTATTTTTATTCGATTATACCGACTAGTATAAAAAAAGGAAAGCAGCGTCCCCTCTACATGACGTCACCTTGTGGAAAATTTGACAGTCACAACACTCAAAAAGAACAATGGTACAATTTCCATACTAAATCCGCCTTAGTAATAATCCGACTGTAAGATTTTCTGCGCTGTGACCAATTACTGGTCACTATTATGCTCTTTCAGAATGAGGAACTTTTAAAATGAATGTTTCAATCACAAATTGAGATATTTTCTATAATGTAAAAATGTGATATTATTTCATTGTTTTATCGATATAAAACCTAGTTATAAAAAAATATTGTCAATTAAATATATTTGTATTGCTGATATTATCAATATTTTTACCTCTGTTAATGGACTTCTTTCCAACTTCAGACTCTTCGACAGTCGCAAAACCTGCATCAGTATCTTTTTCCGTCTCGTTGTGGGTGAGTTGACCTGGATAAGAAAAAAAAAATTAATCGCCATGAAGTGCTGATGGAGGCATGAATCTTATTGTTGGGCGAGAAATATTACCAGATTTTTTCTTCTCCGTGGTTACGAAACAAGCAGGTGAATTGCTGCTATTTATGATTACCCATCAAGGAGGCTTTGATTTATTTATATACCCTTGTATCAGTAGCAGTACATACCTTTCTTTGCTTCCATGAGCAGATGGATCATGTCAGGTCGCAGGATGTTATTTTTTTCGCGGTTATTCATCGTGTCTTTTACCAGATTCATGTAGAATGCTCTTGTCTCCTCCGTAAATAATTTTAATCCCGAATACTATAAAAACAGTATTTTTTTTATTATTAAGTACCTATAAACACATACACGCATAAACACATATCGGTTGACGTTGATGAAAAGACCAAGCGAGTGAAGGGGATTAATGGATTACACATTGGTTACTTAAGTCGTGTTATAGTCGAGTACTGCTGACATGTGTCAACAAATACTGGACACTGTGAGCGCACTGTGGTCGAGAATAAACGCCCAAAATTTTGGTTCACGGATTAAAATGAAACGCGTCGCCCAAGTACTCAACTTTAACCGTTCTATATTTATAATTACAACGTTATGAGGTTAGATAAAAAATCCTCCAAAATAAGCCAGAAAAGTGTTAAAAATAATTATGGATTCATGATGATATTGATGATTTACATTATTTATATTGCTATAAAATGTGATTACCGTACCTTCATGATAAAAGGGATCGTGAGATGTCCGAAGAACTTCAAAATCTGCATGAACGTGAAGTTGATTGACAAATGGGATTGCTTGTAGAACGTGTTGTCCGAGTCAGAGAAAGAGTCTACTTGCAAGCCAAACGCACAGGATGCGATGACGTCATTGGCATATCGTGTTGCGATATCTTTAACCTCTACGTCGATGTAATCCTCTAAAAATTTATATAAGGTCAGCAAGGGCGGATCTACGAAAACTGACTTAAAATAGCACAACACATTAACTTGTAACATTCCTTTTTGTACTCTCTTCAGTAATTATGTCATCTCGTTATCAAGTCAAAATGCAAGCACATCAGAAAATTTCCATACACATGCTGGTCCAAAAATATCTGGGTTACAATTGGTCGGAAATACTGACGATGTCAGCAAATGGTGCATGCTGGCCGTTCGCAAGATGAAGAAAACGTTTTGGGGCGTTCACAAGATGCGGATGCACTTCAAGTCAGGTAGTTGAAAGGAAAAAGGTGGTATCGTTTCGTGAAGTTCCAGAGAACAATCCCCACGCTACACACGCTTAATTAAAATGTATTTACCTAAAATATTTATGACAGGTTAGTACTTACTTCCAGATTCCTTAAGTTGCTTCCTCAGCGATGCCAACATCTGCTCTCCCACGTCCACTATAAACGGTACCATGTTTCTTATCTTAGAACTCGTAAACGCAGGGCTCAACGTTGACCGCATGTCTTTCCATTCTTGACCTGGAATTAGAAAGCAAATACATTCGGTATAAGAGGACTGGATCAGACAGATAATTATATTGTTTATCTATCCAAATATCATAAACCCTTTATGATGCGTTCAAGAACCGCACATTATGACCACCATAAAAATAGACAGTTTTGTTAGAACACATAATATATCTTATCTGTAAAAATGTTATTATTGCTAAATTATAACATCGATTCCGATAATATTATTTATTCAAATTTCGAACATCTCTGAAAAACAAAGAAATTTGATTTGACCTCTATTATAATATCAGTCGAGATGACGTTTAGTTCGAAATTAATTGTCAATTTGCAATCGAATTTGACAATATGTAGCACTTCAAGAATTAGACACTATTCTCTCTGCCCTTCCTGTCCCTTTAATTGTGATGGGTGACTTCAACTGTCATCACACTATGTGGGGCTCAGCTTCCTGTGACCTTAATTCGTCTTATCTTCTAGATATCCTCGACAGCATCAACTTATGCTTAATGAATGACGGCTCTCGCACCAGAAGAACTTCCCCTTTACAAAATCCTAGTTCTGTGGATCTAACTTTGGTTACGCCTAGGATAGTTCCCCACCTGGAATGGAAGACCCTTTCTCGCTCTTATGGTAGTGATCACCTTCCTATTTTAATTTCTCTCCCTTCAAACGTATCATCTCCTATAGCTCTGCCTCCCCCTCTCTTGAAATTCAGACTGAACATGGCAGACTGGCCAGAATTTTGTTCTTTAGTTTTGAGTGAAGTTAATTTACTTCCTTTAGTGTCGGATGAGAACTTCCTAGAATTATACTATGAGTTTGTCTCTATCCTCTTGTCGGCAGCAAAATCCACTATTCCCATCAAAAACTCCTCCTTGGGTAAAATTTCGTCCCCTCCTTGGTGGGACTCAGAGTGCACAGCAGCTATTAGAAAACGAAATGAAGTAGAAGATGCTTTTGCTAGGGACCTTTCAAATTTAGATAACTACTTAGAATTCCAATCAACCAATGCACGTTGCAAGCGCCTGCTGTCTTCTAAAAAGCGTCTCGGATGGGCCCAGTTCTGCGAAAGACTTTCTCTTCGCTCCCCCCCTTCCTTGGTATGGAAGAATACAAAGCGGTTCCATGGTTCCATGTCAGAAAGTAATCCTACAGCCAATGATCCCTCGGGATGGCTGAATCAATTTTTGGATAGACTGGCCCCAGTTTCAGTCCCCACACATGACTCTTTACCTTTTTCTTCTTCTGATATGTCAACTAATGACAGAATGGATGATCCCTTCTCTTTCGCAGAATTGTCTCTGGTATTGGATCATCTGCAGGACTCATCGCCAGGCATTGACGAAATTCCTTATTCCTTTATTAAACAATGTTCTATTTCTTCTAAATTATACTTAGTTTCAATCTTCAATAAAATTTTCAGTACAGCTTCTATCCCAGAATCTTGGAAGACGCAGATAATTGTCCCCATTTTAAAGCCTGGTAAAGATCCCAGCGATCCCTCATCATACAGACCTATTGCATTATCATCGGTTGTTGAGAATCGATAGGTTTTTGCCCACTGGCCACACAATCAGTTAGTTCATTTTTCTGTCACGGCGCTGCGAGCGCGCGGGCGGTCGCCAGCGGACGCGAGCCGGCGCCATTGGTAATATTGGTATCTAACGTAACGGCTCTTGAACATTATAACCTCCGTGGTTTGGGAGATATTTTGGAAGTTTTACGCTTTAACGGAAAGTGTTGAGATACGGCACAATTCCTTGTACGGTGGGCTGCTTCGGGCGCCCCAAGGATTGTTATTTAGAGTGATATAAGGACTACTACAGTGTGAATTGTGTTTGGCGTGTTTGCTGACGAGATCAGGGCGGCGGCGGCGCAGTCCGGGACGTCGCTTATTGCCGCAAGTAACACACATACACTTTACACAAAACAGAAACACATACTTGCGGCCGGGAAGAGATTCGGCTGAAATCCAGGTTAGCAGCATAGCTTAAGTTAGGTTTAAGTACATAGGACGCGTATCGCGTTCCATTGTTTCGCGCTAGGCAAGATTGCTTTGGTAATTTGTTCTTACATGGGCCCGGGATAAATTCAATTTGTGTCTGGCGCAAACAAATTTTGGTAGCAAAAGCGTGGTTCATATCCACAGAAAAGATATTTGTTTCATTTACGTTCGGATAAGTAATTTAGTTAGCATCAAAGTCATAATTGAAATTTGAGGGTGGATTGCGCTTGGTTCGCATTCCAATCTATTAACGTTAAGTTGCATTTGCGTAATTAAGACTAACTAAATTATAAGAATATTAGTTATTACTTTCAATTGAAATGTTAGTTGAGTGAATAAAGTAAATATAGTTGCGTTTCGATACGGAGAAACGTATTAATAAGTAATTAATAATTGGGGTTCCGCTGAACTATTATTCACTCAAATTACATTTAATTTAAAATAAATTTAGTGTTGTTTTCCGTTGCGTAATATTGGTGTTGGGTGAATAACTTTGAAGTTGTCGCGTTCGGTACGAAAAATAAAAACGGATTGTTATTGTCTAGAATCGGGGTTCCACGGACAAAATTATTCACCCAAATTTATTAATTTATTTTTAAAAATTTATTTTATTGATCCGCGTTATCGAGGTTGGTACCATGGCTCCCTCAGTAGTTAAAACGGTCGCGTCAAGGGTCGAATCGGAATTAAGATGGTTTTCATTAGTCGTTACGTTAATTGGTCGTACGGATCGCGAGGACGCATTATTGTCACGCGCGCGACAGGTAGATGAAAGATATGACGCGGTATTGAAATTGCATGCCGAATATTTGGCCCGTATTGACGAAGAGGAGACCGGGGAAAGTCGGACCCAGGCTGTTGAAGTGGTGCAACGCAATGTAGACCAGTGCGGTGATATGGTGATGAGTATCATCCAAGCGGCAGCGGATATCGAGCGCGCCCGAAAAGGGGATGTTGGGGTAAGGCGTGCACCCAGTGGTGTGGCACTAATGGCGCCGTTGCCACCAGTGAATGTCCCGGAATTTGGTGGTGAATATGCCGACTGGCCGAGGTTTCGCGACATTTTTAACAGCGTGGTGCACTCGCGCACGGATTTGACCCCCGCGTATAAAATGGCGCAGTTGATGGGGAGATTACGCGGTGAGCCTCACGATATTTTGACTCATTTGGAGATTACGGATTCCAGTTACGAGACGGCATGGGGCCTATTAATTGACCGATATGATAATCGGCGATTAATTATTGATGGGCTCATCGAAAAAATATTTAGTATATCGAAGGTCACTAATGTACACGAAATACGGTCGAAAATCCTTAATCCCGTCACGGTGGCGGTGAATACGCTGGAGCGACTCAAGTTGTCACTAGGGGACAACAAGTACATTGTTGTGAACCGGGTTTTGCGCAAGTTACCTAGCGAGGTGGTGGCGCGGTTTGAGCAGTCACATGGGGGTGATTCATCGAGTCACCTCCCAACATTTGACGAATTGAGGGCGTTCCTGGAGGGTGAGTGCAGGCGGGCGGATTGCCAAGGGGCAACCACGCCGCAACCCCCCACGTCACCCCGGCGTACGGTTGGGCCCAAACCGGTGGAGCCCCGTCGGGGAGGACAGCGGTACAACGCCCTTCAATCGGAAGTGTGCCCCTTCTGCCGGAAGGGGGGACACGCGATCATCGCGTGCGCGGATTTTGGAGCACAGCGGGTGCAGAGGCGCAGGGGGGTGGTCAAGCAGCGAAACTTGTGCTTCCGCTGCCTAGGCGCACACTATGTGCGTGAATGCAGTAAGACCACCAACTGCCGAGTATGTGGAGGAGCCCATCATGAACTTCTCTGCCTGGCTGAGAGTGGGGAGCGGTACGGGGCCTCATCGGGAGGCCATCCTCCCTCTCCTAAGCCAGCCTTGGGTGGACGGTCGCCTCCCCACCGGGGAGGGGGGTCACCCAGAGACCAGCGGTCGCCCCCTCCTCGGGGAGGGGAGTCATCGAGGACTCCGGAGTACCGCCGGATGCCGCAGTCTCCCCCGCGGGGGGGGGATCGGCGCCGAGATTCGGGCGGGTGCCCGGAGATGACCCATGGGGGGTCGGGTTACGCGACTTACTCGGCCACGCTGGGGAGCAGGTTGCCGCCCCCGAGTAGTCGCTTCTCCCCACCCCTCGCAGAGCGCCCACGCTTGATGGCGCGTCCGCCGCAGATGGGACGGATGCCGATGGGCTATTACCAGCCGGCGCGCATGGCACCGATGGGTCGAGGGGTGTACTACCCGGGGTGGGACCCATACCTGGGCCAGGGGCCCTCTCCCCCTCCAGCAGAAGGGGAGGGAGGTGCCCCCTGCTAGCAATTAGCGGTCTGTTCATCCGTCGTGCCCACCCCACCAGTGACGGTATTATTACCGACGGCTAAGATTACCGTCAGGGGTACGGATGGACGGCCAGTGCCAGTGAGGTCACTCCTGGATTCGGGGGCACAAGGTTGTATCGTGTCCAGCCGCCTAGTGGCCAGGCTGGGCCTCAGGTTGGAGCCATCACGGGATGGCGCAATAGGTATAGGTGGCAATCAGGTGCCTCACATCAGGGGTCAGACGGACCTCCTGTTTGAGATGGGTGACTCGGCATCGATCACGCGGGTGAAGGCCACGGCTATTGTTTTAGATGAAGTGGTCGGGGTTCTTCCTTCGGTACGGTTACCGCTGGCGGTAACGAAGCTGACCAAGGGATTGGAGTTGGCCGACCCTCACTTCGCAATTCCCGGACGGGTGGACGTCTTACTTGGAACTGACGTCCTCGGGAAGCTGCTGCGGAGCGGTAAGCGGGAGCTGCAACCAAACGGGTTGGTGGCCGTGAGTACCGCAGGTGGGTACGCATTATTGGGCCCAGTACGGGGACCACAGGACGCAACGGATTATAGCAACATCTACTACGGCAGCGTGTTATCGGAGGTCCTGCAAAGGTTCTGGGCAACAGAAGAGCCACCCACAGCTCCCAGGACAAGCCCACTGGACGAGGAGTGCGAGACATTTTATCAGTGCAACACGGTGCGCCTCCCTTCGGGCAGATTTATGACACGGCTGCCGTTTTTATCGACGCGACCTCCACTGGGGAGCTCCAGGGACCTGGCTGAGAAACGGATGATGGCCATGGAAAGGCGCATGAAACGGGACTCCAACTTTCGGCGAAAGTATGTTGAGTTCATGCGTGAATATTTGGCTTTGGGTCACATGCCGGTATCCAGGGTAGACTGGCGTCGTGAGGAGCACTACGTATTGCCTCATCATGCAGTCCTGAAGACACCTGACTCCAAGATCAGGGTCGTGTTCGACGGGAGCGCGGCGACATCTAACGGGGTGTCCCTGAATCAATGCCTGCACGCTGGTCCTAAGTTGACCAGAGACATTGCAGACATTCTAACGGACTTCAGGAGACACCAAGTTGTCTTCGTTACGGATGTGAGGATGATGTTTCGCCAAACGGAGATCCATGCGGATGACCGTCGGTTCCAGCTGATATTGTGGCGAGAGAGCCCAGAAGAACCGATGATCACGTATGAGCTGAACACGAACACGTACGGATTAAAGCCCAGCCCGTATGTAGCGATGCGGACGCTACGAGAGCTGGCTGACCAGGAACGGCTGCGCTTCCCTCGCGCAGCTGCAGTCATCGACCGGGATGTCTACGTGGATGACATTTGTACGGGCACGGACAGCATTGAGCAAGCGCTCATCCTAAGGGATGAATTGGTGGCGCTCATGGCCTCCGGTGGCTATGAACTCAGGAAGTGGCTGTCAAACTGCCCAGAGGTGCTGGCAGGACTACCAGCTGAGCACCAACAAGACCCGCATTTGTTTGAGGACTCGGATAATCCTCATGCGTTGGCAATTTTGGGGGTCCAGTACCGACCGACTCAGGATGTCTTCACATACAATTGTGAGGCCGAATTGCTGTCGAAGACCTGGACCAAGCGATCAGTCCTTTCGACTATCGCACGAACGTTCGACCCAAATGGTTGGATCTCTCCGGTCACGTTCATGGCAAAGTTCTTCATGCAGAAGCTTTGGTTGGCCCAACTAGGCTGGGATGAGCAGCTCACGGACGAGCTGCTGCACGAGTGGACGGCATTCGTGACCACATTGCCGCATATTAAAGAAATTGAGATCCCGCGCAAACTGCTCCCTCAGGCGGGAGCCAGGGTGACCCTGCATGGGTTCTGCGATGCTTCTGAGAAAGGGTACGCGGCCGCGGTCTACCTGAGAACAGGTGAGACTGCTGGCGAGGGCGTTGTACGCTTGGTCATGGCCAAGAGCAAGGTTGCGCCTGTTCGGACCCGGTGGACGATTCCGAAGATGGAATTGGCGGGTGCCGCGCTTCTGACCCGCCTCCTAAACCATGTGGCGCAGAACCTGCGTGGCACGGTGGATCTGAATGACACGGTTTACGCATGGACGGACAGCCAGATCGTGTTGTGCTGGCTGCAGACTTCGGTCCATACGCTTGAGGTATTTGTGGCCAACCGAGTGTCACAGATAAATAACTCGGAGACTCCTCTGGTCTGGAGACATGTTCCAGGTGAAGTTAACCCGGCAGACTGCTCGAGTCGCGGCTGCCCGGCGCCTGCTCTGGTTGAGCATTCTCTCTGGTGGGGGCCTCAATGGCTGGAGCGGCCACATACGGAGTGGCCTTTCAATGACTGCGGACGCCAGCCACTACCCCCTGACCAGGGTCTGAGAGTCAATGTGACTACAGTGGAGTCTGTGGCAGTGGACCACACTCTTTTGGAACGGTATAGCTCACTAGGGAAGCTACTTCGAGTCACGGGATGGATAATGCGGTTTTTCCATAATTGTCGAAGCCCTGCGGCACAGCGCAACCTGTCACCTGTAATGGGACCTGAGGAGCAGCAAAGGGCTCTCTCACGTTGGGTGGGGGTCATTCAGGGGAATGAGTTCCAGGATGAACTTAGGATCTTGCGGACTGGCGTGGGCAGAATGAAGAAGAGCTTTGTCCGCCTCAACCCGTTTATTGATGAGCACGGAATGCTCCGGGTGGGAGGCCGACTACGGAATGCCGAATTGCCCTATTCAGCGCGGCATCCTTTAATTCTTCCCAAGAAGGGAGCTCTGGTGGAGCTGTTGGTTTGGGACCGTCACATCAGGAATTCACATGCAGGCTGCAACACACTGCTGGGCATTTTGCAGCGGGAGTTCTGGATTTTGTCGGCACGGAGAGTGATACGGAGCGTTGTGTTTCGTTGCTTGCCTTGTTACCGGCTCAAGGCAGCCACAATGCAGCCACAAATGGGAGATCTCCCGCCCGACCGAGTTACGGAAGCTCGGCCGTTTGCTGGTGTGGGGACAGACTTCGCGGGGCCTTTCATGGTCAAGACATCACGCCTTCGCAACGCGAAGTCGGTTAAGGCATATTTGTGCGTCTTCGTGTGTCTGGCGACTAAGGCCGTTCATTTGGAAATGGTAGCTGATCTCTCTACGGAGGCCTTTTTGGCAGCGCTGGACCGATTCGTTTCTCGAAGGGGGATACCGGCCCTGATCCGGTCGGATTGTGGTACCAACTTCAAGGGCGCCGATCGTTTTCTAAGGGAAATTGTATTATTTTTAAGTCAAAATGAGCGAGAGATCGGCACGGCCATCGCCAGTCGGGGCATTTCGTGGTATTTCAGTCCACCTGGATGCCCCCACTGGGGTGGAATATTTGAGGCAGTGGTTAAGTCTGCCAAGACTCATTTGTATCGGGTCATCGGCTCAACGATCCTCTCCTTTGAGGAATTGTCAACGGTGTTCTGCAAAATTGAGGCAGTTTTAAATTCGCGCCCCTTGTGTCCGTTGAGCGCTGACCCGAATGACCTGGAGGCCATTACCCCAGGTCATTTTTTGATTGGCCAACCACTTAACGCCTTGCCGGAGTATCCGTATACGGATGTTAAGTTGTATAGGTTGTCACGGTATCAGATGCTGCAGCAAATGACTCAAAATTTTTGGAAGCGATGGTCGCTTGAGTATTTGCACATTCTTCAGCAACGCGTTAAGTGGACGGACAGGACGACCCCACCGTGCGTTGGAGACCTCGTACTGGTTAAGGATGCTAACCTATCACCGTTGTGTTGGCGACCGGGGCGCATCGTTAACTTGATAGCGGGCAAGGATGGGTCTCCACGGATCGCAGATGTACAAGTGAGGGACTCGATCCTTAGACGGGCGGTTTCAACGCTATCCCGACTACCGGGAGTTTGAGCGGACCGACGACGGGTCGGTCCGGGGCGGGTGGTTGTTGAGAATCGATAGGTTTTTGCCCACTGGCCACACAATCAGTTAGTTCATTTTTCTGTCACGGCGCTGCGAGCGCGCGGGCGGTCGCCAGCGGACGCGAGCCGGCGCCATTGGTAATATTGGTATCTAACGTAACGGCTCTTGAACATTATAACCTCCGTGGTTTGGGAGATATTTTGGAAGTTTTACGCTTTAACGGAAAGTGTTGAGATACGGCACAATTCCTTGTACGGTGGGCTGCTTCGGGCGCCCCAAGGATTGTTATTTAGAGTGATATAAGGACTACTACAGTGTGAATTGTGTTTGGCGTGTTTGCTGACGAGATCAGGGCGGCGGCGGCGCAGTCCGGGACGTCGCTTATTGCCGCAAGTAACACACATACACTTTACACAAAACAGAAACACATACTTGCGGCCGGGAAGAGATTCGGCTGAAATCCAGGTTAGCAGCATAGCTTAAGTTAGGTTTAAGTACATAGGACGCGTATCGCGTTCCATTGTTTCGCGCTAGGCAAGATTGCTTTGGTAATTTGTTCTTACATGGGCCCGGGATAAATTCAATTTGTGTCTGGCGCAAACATCGGTGATGGCGAAAATATTAGAGCACCTTATTAAGAACAGACTGGAATGGGTCTTGGAAAGTCAGGGTATCATCTCGAAAACGCAATTTGGATTCCGCAGGGGAATGGGTACTTTGGATAGCCTTAGTATCCTCACGTCGAACATCCGTTTAGCATTTTCAAGAGGACAGCATGTTGTGGGCGTCTTTTTAGACATAGCCTCGGCATACGATAATGTCCATCTTCCGTTACTCAGGCAAAAGATGCAAAAGCTGAGTCTGCCGGTAAAGATGGTTAACGTTATTTGCAACCTCTTTATGGATCGCTCTATCTGTGTCCGATTCCAGGGCTCGCTGCTTCCACCAAGACGTATATGGAAAGGACTTCCTCAGGGTTCGGTATTAAGCCCCATATTGTATAGCCTTTACACCGCTGACCTGGACAAGTCTGTAGACTGCTTTTGTGATATTTTGCAATATGCGGATGACATTGCTCTTTATTTCGCTTCAGATAATATACTGGAATGCTCGGCTGCCTTGAACAGTGGTTTGAGATACCTTAATGATTGGCTTACAGACCATGACTTATCTATATCTGCCGCCAAAAGTACCGTGGTAGTTTTCTCACGAAAAAGACGCATTCCTGACATTGAAATTGTCCTTGATGATGAATAAATTCCTGTTTCAAATTTGGTTAAGTTTTTAGGCCTATATTTAGATTGTCGCCTATCTGGAATTCCCCACTTAAACTACATTAGGAACAAATGTGAGAAAAGCGTTAACGTTCTTAGGGCTCTATCGGGTGTTTGGTGGGGTTCTCACCCTTTTTCTCAAAAGCTTTTGTACAATGCAATCATTCGGAGCCACTTCGACTATGCATCATTTCTTCTTGAGCCGTGCAGTAAATTAGCTTTGTCTTACCTTGATAAGATCCAATCAAAATGTTTACGCATAATCTGTGGAGCAATGAAGTCTTCCCCAACCAATGCTCTTCAAGTGGAGTGCCTGGAGCCCCCTTTGAGATTGAGAAGACAGTTTTTAGCTGATCGTTTCCTTTTTAGAATGGCACAGGTATCTGATCACCCGTTAATGTGTAGCTTAAATAACCTGGCCAATATAATTCCTGACTCCAAATATTAGACCCATAAAGACCTTCCTTGCTTAATTAAAAGTTTTCAGAAACTTTCGGTCAATCCCCTCCTTGTTTCTTCCCCTGGTAATCCCCTTTTCTCGTTTGACTATGATGCCCTTATATTTCAACCAAACATTATTTTTTCATTTGGTCTGGACAAGAATATGCCTGCAGCCAATAGTATTTTTATGAAAATCCTGGCTGAAAATTGGGATGGCTGGCTTCCTATCTTCACTGATTCTTCCAAGCTGTCAACAAATGGTTGTGTAGGTTCAGCAATTTGGATTCCTCGGTACAAAATTGTCTTAAGTTTTAAAAGCCCGCCCATAACATCAGTCTATACAGGTGAAGCGATTGCCCTTTTTGAAGCAGTTTCCTTTATAGAATCTCACAAGATTGCCAAAGCAATAGTATTTTCTGATTCACTCAGTTGCCTTCAGGATTTGGCCAAGACTCCTCTTCGATCCAGAGACAACCTTGTTATTAACCTCAGATGTCGTGAGTCCCTTTATCGTTGTGCCTCTCTTGGTCTGAACGTAGTTTTAGCTTGGATCCCGAGCCATACTGGTATTGATGGTAACGAACAGGTAGACTCCTGCGCCAAGCAGGCTGTTGATATTGGATGCCCTTCACATTCTAGGTGCCACAGCCAGGATATGCGGATTTCTGCCAAGGCTACTTTGTTTGAGCACTGGTCTGAAGAATGGAATATTACGCGTCTCTCCAAAGGAAAATATTATGGCAATATTCAACCGAATTTCCCTGTAAAACCATGGTTCTTTAAATTTAAAAAGACGAACAAAACTGCAACCTCTACCATAATTCGACTGCGGCTTGGTCACAATTGCTCTCCATCATTTTTAGCTAAAATTCGAGTACGTGACCATTCTTTGTGCGAATGTGGTTTGGACGAAGGCAATCCGGATCATATCTTCTTTAACTGCCCTATAATTCCAGTTTCTCTGTATGATTTGCTTCCTGACTTCATTCACCATCCAGCTAACTTTAGTTACATCCTCACGTTTGTTAATACCCCCTTCGTGTATGTCCTGGCAAAATTTATTAAGGACTTCGGTATCAAGCTCTAATTCCTCTCACTTTTTGATTCCGTTTATTAGGCGATGTATACCACCGTTTAAATGTTCGCGGTGTTTGGAGGTTTGACAACTTTGACAACCGATTACTTGTAGCTTCCAACCTTGACGCTGGCAGATTGTCCCAATGGACAGTAGCCATTTATTTATAAAAATTGAATATGTAGCACGTTACGCACCATGGACCAAGTAACCTCTGGACATGACAAGCGAATAATAATACCAGGAGGGAACGGGACAACTATTTACAGAAACCGTTAAGAGCGACAGAGACATAGACAAGATGTTTTGTCCTTATCAGAGTTCCACTTTTTTTTGTTTAGCGGATGATTGTCAAATTGACAGAGCTCCGCTAAACACTGCCGGGCAAGTCAAATGTGCGTTGTAGCCTACTATAAAACAACGAATATTGTGGATAATTTTACATTTCGTAAGTTTATATATGAATAATAGTGAGTGCTATTAGCTATAGATTTGTAAAACAATGGTGCGTTACTCCATAATTGGCTGTAAAGGCGACACTGGCCAAAAAAGTGAAAATATAAGCTTTCATAGGTAAGTGCGATGTTTCGACTTTGCTTTTGCTTGATTTCTGCAAATATATATTTAATAATTATTTATACGATAAATAGCACAGCAAAATCATATCAAAACATCAGAAATCTCCTTAAAATCTAATTTTGTAATATCTTATTTTTAGGTATTACCCCTACAAATTCAATAGTCTATACGTCTTGTCAGTGTCAGTAGTCTTTACTGTTTTTCTTCACCTTTACTTGACGTTCCGTCACGTTTTTATACTGCTTTTTAATTTGTCTGCTTTATTCGATTTTAAGGGATACCAGTATAAGAATTGGTAAATTACCCTTAACTCATGGAGTTTTACAAATATATTTTTTGTTTTAGATTTCCAAAACATGATCCTGCTTTACTCCAATGTTGGATACGTGCAACAGGACGATCGAATTGGGAACCAACCAAAAATGCTTGTATATGTTCACGACAATTTTGTTTAAAGGACAGTAAACATCTTGCCTCATGCCTCCTATAGGCCCATATATGGGCTATCTTGCTGCGCTTTCGAAATTGTAATTAAATTTATGTAAATAAATATATTTTACCATTACAATTTGACATTTTTTTTTGTAAATTTTTATTGTAATTATTTTATAATTTGTCCCATACAATATAATAATACATTTAAAACTAATTCACACCGCTAACATTGTTAGCTAGTTGTTAGCCTAACAACTAGCACTGGAAAAACGGGAGAATTATTTGGAACCTGGTAACCCTGTTGTGGGAAATAACCCTATATTATGTATAAATTCACGTATGTCGATCTCTTAGTAATAATATAGTACGTAAGTGTTTGTTTTCTACCGTTTAATTACTCATTTACCTGATTTATGTTGCTTATGTTGTTTATGATAGATATTAAGATAAACGTTTTATTTTCTTGTTTTTTACTTACCTATTTAATGTGATATGTCTAATAAATAAAACGTGTAATGTTGTTCTTAATTATAAATAAATGAAACCCAAAAGGCAACTCGGAGGCGTGGCCTAATTTTAAGCGCGTTGATGCGCACTCACGCCGAGCGCTAGTGGCGCGGGCACAAATACCCCCGCGCCCCCAGCTACAGCTCACTTACCACTCTACACTCCGAAGCGACCACATCTCACGGTCTCCCGCTTGCCTGGCGGGAATTATTATACTTCATGGGAGTTTTATTTTAATCATACAGTCCAAACTCAACAATGGTACTTCGAGATCCGGATCAATAAAGAAGAAGCAGCATCATACGTCTAAAGAAGCCTCAAGAAAGAAGTCTCAAGATTGCAGTCTAATATAGAAGAGATTCCTGTCTATTATGAAGAGATTCCTGTGAAGAAAGAAGTCTCAAGAAAGAAATCTCAAGATTGTAGTCCAATAAGAAGAGACTCCTCCAAGTACGAAGCCTCAAGATTCCTGTTTACGAAGAGCTCCTGCCCATTTAGAAGATCACCTCAAGAGCCTGCGCGTCGTGCACCTTACTGCGAGCTACGGTTCCCCGTGCGGCGTGCATCATACTGTCTCTTGTGGCCTTAGGGCAACTGTCTCACTAGGGAAGAGCTTGCTCGACCCCGGGAACTTTTGAGAGGCTTCGGCTTCGGTTCCTAAAACTTTCGGCGACTTTAGTCGTATGGTCTGGCTTGGTCCAGTTCCGCCAGCTTTAGCTGGGGCTTGCATTTCTGCACCTAACGGTGACAAACGCAGACTTGTTTGAGCAACCTTTGCGTGGAGGTGATCACGTGAAGAAAGAAGAAAAGAAGAAAGAAAAAAGAAGAAAACGTAGGGAATTAGGTTCTCGAGCGTTACAGTGACGTCAATCTCCAGTAACGCTCGCGTAGGTGTTAAATTCAGTGCTTCCCCCCCCGCGTCCCGCGCACCGTTATCATGTCGACCAATGAAGAGGTTGTGCGCGTCCTCCGTTCGCGAAGTGTTCGTACGGACGAAGCGACACCGTCTCCCGGGTTGACAACAAGTGATAGTACAAATACGTGGAGCAAAGGCACCAGCGGTGGTGGTATAGGTAGCAGTGGCACAGTGAACGCACCGGCACATCCCGCGAACGTTATTCAGTTAGAAGGCGCCGCGCCGCCAGCAGGCCCCCCAGTGAATTACGATTCAGATCCGAATCTGGACGTTCCGTTACATGAACGTCCCCCTCAGCACGATCTACCTAGGCATAGTAGGAGTGCATCGGGCACTGTGGTAGGCGCGCCCTTAGGCAGTGTTAATCCTCAGTTATCCGTTTTAATGGCCGAATTAGAATTACATAACGCAGAATTAGAGCAGGCGAAACGAGCGTCAATGGCGGCGAAGAATCGCTTGGAAATTGCACGTATTGAGGCATCCAACAATTCACATGTGCCATTGACAATCGAACCGACTGCTAGGGACACGCGTGTGTTAGGTTGGGTACAGCAACAACAGCGTTTAGACTGTCCGATGCCGGCAATAGGGCCCAGTTTCGCGCCGCGCGAAGCCCCAGTAGAACGCGAACGTACTGTTTTCGCGAATAGGGACTTCGAGTTGTTATCCAACAATTTAGTTAGCGCCGTCAATCGTAGTAAAAGCACGCCGGTCATTCAACGACACGTGCCCGAGTTGACGCCGTTCGACGGCAACATAGCCGAATGGATAGCATTTCGGTCAGAATTCGACGATAGTTCGCCTCTATTCTCAGACGTAAGCAACATAGGCAGGCTACGTAGAGCATTGCGCGGAGAAGCCCGGCTGGCTGTAAAATCCATTATGTACACCGTGTCGAACCCGTACGAAATAATAGAGGCATTAGAACGGCATTTTGGCGATCCCGAGGAGATCGTATTGGCGGAAATGCATAACGTAAAACGCATGCCGCGTTTAGCTGATGATAATAGCAACATTACCGCATTCGCGGGAACTGTCGCTAACGTAGTATCCACTATTAAAGCACTCCGCCAAAACGAGTTCCTTTACGCGCCGGAATTAGTAAATAAAATCATTGACAAGATGAATCTGATAGTTCGATATGAATGGAATAAATATAGAATCAATAATAAATCCGTGCCGGGTCTTGTGGCTATGTCACAGTTTTTGAATGACATAAGTGTTGCTACGAGAAAAACCCATAGTAGACAACGAGTTAGGCAGCCGGTTAATCTCGTGAACGAGATCTCTCACGGCCCCGCCCCGCGCATGCGCGGTGAGGGAGCGAGAGAGCGCCGCCCGTCCCACTCGCACGTATCGAATTTTAATTACGACTCATCAGATTCAGATTGCGATGATTATCTCCCACATACTGTGGCGCAGGTTAACACTAGGCCAAATAATAATAAAAATAACTTCTCTAATAACAAAAAAAAACCCCAACGGCCGCGTATGATGGAATCCCAGCGCAATACGCAGACGAATTCCCCGCCTACGAATGGCATTAAATGCATATTGTGCAACGGTGAGCACTCTATAAGTAAATGTGCAGATTTTGTGAAAATGTCAGTAGAAAAAAGATGGGAAGCCGTCAAAACACATAAGTTGTGTTTTCGTTGCTTGGATTCCAATCATAAGCGCCCCGTTAAATGCAAGTACACACCTTGCGGTTTTAATCAATGCGAATCAGGGCATCATAAAATGTTACACGGATTGATACTTAACTCGACTCCTTCGCGCAGTACTAACGGGATAGTTAACCATTTGCGTAGCGCGAATACCTACCTGAAAATCATCCCAGTAGAGCTGTCGGGCCCATTAGGCACCATACAAACGACCGCCCTCCTGGATGACGGTAGCTCCATATCTCTAATAGAGAGACATGTCGCTGACGCAATAGCTCCGCGAGAGAAAACAGAAATCCTTGCGATAGAGGGCGTTGGTGGGAATTCGATATCGGATAAGGAGTCCTGCAAAATAAGTTTTTCCATCCGTGGCGCATGCAATAGGCATTTAGAAAAAATGTCTGCATACACAATCAATAGGCTCAATCTCGCGACGCAAGAGGTATCGCGTGATATAGTAAATAAATGCGAACATTTACGCGAAATTGAAGACGAAATATGTTACGACAAGGCGGCTCCTACCATGATTATAGGGCAAGATCACTGGCATTTACTGGTCTCTCGTCGCATTTTAAGCGGGGACATAGGCCTCCCAGTGGCTTCCCTAACCCAAATTGGATGGGTACTCCATGGTAGCCATGACGTCCCCCGTAACCGCGCATTCGTTGTAAACCACTTGCGTCCCGTGAAAGTGAGCGAAAATGAGATAGCTGACATGATTAAAGAACATTTCAGTATCGAGTCACTAGGTGTAGAAAACCGTCCGCCCAAGTCCGACCCTGAGCAACGCGCGTTAGAATTGTTAGACGCGACTTGCAAACCGTTGTTAAACGAGAGTAGGTATCAGGCCGGACTTTTATGGAAGTCGGATGACGAGTCCTTACCTAGTAACAAGTCACAGGCGTTGAAGCGATTACACTCTCTCGAAAATAAATTGAGTAAAGACGCGAATTTAAAGTCTGAATACGAAAAGCAAGTAAATAAATTGCTTATTAAAGGCTACGCAGAGAGAATGGAATCGCCACCGCCCGAGGACGCTAAGAGGTCCTGGTACCTGCCCCATTTTCCGGTGTATCATGCTCAGAAGGGCACTATGCGAATGGTTTTCGACGCAGCTAGTAGATCATTCGGAAAATGTTTAAATGACGCGCTCCTCCCAGGTCCGGACCTGTTGCAATCGTTATTCGGCGTACTGTTACGTTTCCGCGAAGGAAAAATTGCAGTAATTGCGGACATTAGGGAAATGTTCCTTCAGATCGAAGTGTTAGAGCGAGACAGGGATAGTCTACGTTTCCTATGGAGGGAGGGAGACGGACAGAGCGAGCCTTCAGAATTTAGAATGAAACGATTAGTTTTCGGCTCAAACTCTAGCCCGGCCACCGCCCTGTATGTTAAAAATAGGAACGCAGACTATCACAAGGACACGTACCCTAAAGCCGCCGAATATACAATAAATAACGCTTATATGGATGATTTTCTGATAGCAATGGACGAAAACGAAGTCGAGGCAAAACAAATAGTTAATGACGTAATAAATTTGAACGCCAAAGCCTCATTCGAATTAAAAGGCTTCGCTTCGAGTCATCCATTTGTGCTGTCAGATATCACGGATAAAAGCTCTAAGTCTGAAACGGTCATAGGAGGTAGTAACGCAGAAAGAACCCTAGGTCTTATATGGAATCACGAACGCGATACCCTAGGTTTTAACATAAATCTGCGTAACACGCCGCAGGAGGTCCTAGAGGGTAAAAAGCTGCCCACCAAAAGGCAGGTGACTAGTAGCGTAATGGCTCTTTTTGACCCTCATGGATTCACCTCTCCCGTGTCGGCCCTAGGCAAGGTCCTCATCCAGGACACCTGGAGAACAGGAATAGGATGGGACGACACGATATTGCCCGAATCGGTTCCCGCATGGAATAGCTATATACAAAATATACAGCAGCTAAAAGGGCTAGAACTAGAGCGTTATGTCCCGGCCAGCAATAGGCAGGGCTCCTTACATATTTTTTGCGACGCTAGCGAAAAAATATATGCAACCGCGGTATATTTCGTGAGCGATAGCCCAGTAGGCAGGACATCGCGGCTAGTAGCGGCCAAAGCGCGTGCGAGTCCGTTAAAGATTATATCTATACCTAGACTAGAGCTACAGAGCTGCGTATTAGGATGCAGGCTAGCTAAGTCCATTAAGGAGCAAACTAGTTACGAAATAAAGAGCTGCCACTACTGGTCAGACTCGCGCACCGTTCTGTCATGGATAAAATCGGACCCGCGATCGTATAAAAGCTTCGTAGCGTTTCGTTTAGCCGAGATTGAGGACAGTACAAAGCCTACGGAATGGAGGTGGGTCCCAAGCTCGGAAAACGTTGCGGACGACGCTACTAAGGGCGTCCCCTTACAGTTCAATAAGGACCACAGATGGTTCAGCGGCCCCGAATTTATCCTAAAGAGCGAAAATAATTGGCCGATAGACAAGTCAGAGCGCAGCACGCTGCCCGCGACCGGGGAAGAGCGTCCCATTAAAAAGGTCGTAACCGCCATTAGCGATAGGTCACTTACGTCGTTTCCGTCCTTACCGCTAGTAGAGCGTTTTTCGAAATACTCGCGGTTAATTAGGGCCACTGCTACCGTACTGCTAGCCGCCGAGGCATTTAAAGCCAAATTGCTCAAAATGAAAACAGAAACGGATATAAAAAATGATCACTTGAAAATCGCTGAATTATTGAATATTCAACGAAGTCAACGGGCGTCATTCAGCGAGGAGATAAAGCACTTGGAGGCTGGGCGAAATTTACCGAAGAAGTCGGCGCTCAGCAAGTTAGCCGTGAAAATGGACAGCCACGGAACCCTGCTGCTAGATGGGCGAATTGATCGAGATACTGCTACGCCGATTCTCCACGCGAAAGAAGATTTCACCCGATTGCTGATACAACACTATCACGTGACTTTCAACCACGGTAACCACTTCACCGTGATGAATGAAATCACTCAAAGATATCACGTGATAGGGCTGAGAGGCGCACTGAGATACATATGCAATCGATGCCAATGGTGTCGGACCCGTAGGGGGTTACCCTCAAAGGCCCCCTTAGGCGACTTACCTAAAGAAAGGCTCATGGCTAATCAACCCGCATTTACAGCCACTGCATGCGACCTCTTCGGGCCAATGACCGTCACGGTCGGACGACGACACGAAAAGAGATGGGGAGCTTTGTACACATGCCTAACTACCCGGGCCGTACACCTCGAACTCGTGAGCTCCCTCTCCTCCTCGTCCATGATCATGTCACTAAGAAGAATGATGGCTCGGCGCGGAACTCCGACCGTAATATACTCGGACAACGCTACCAATTTCGTGGGCTCCGAACGTGAAATAGCAGACGCTCTCCGCAACATAGAGACGGACATGCAGCAGTTCGCCGAGCACAAGCAGATCGTGTGGAAGAAAATCCCGCCTGGCAACCCCTCCGCCGGCGGGGCATGGGAACGACTCGTAGGCTCCGTCAAAACTGCGCTACGAGTAACCCTCAAAGAAAAGCATCCTCATGACGAGGTGCTGCACACGCTACTGCTGGAAGCCGAGCACATTGTCAACTCCAGACCACTTACGCCGGTCGTGCTGAACAATGAAGAAGCACTTACCCCTAACCATTTTCTCCTGGGTCGCTCCAACGCTATGTCGCCCTTTGGCGCTTTCTCGGACGTCGTATTGACCTCGAACTCCTGGAAGACAGCGCAGCGCTTAGCCGACCATTTTTGGCAGCGTTGGATCAAGGAATACCGTCCTACTCTGAGAGCTAGACCAAGCCAATCCGCACACGCAAACGTAAAAGAAGGCGATATCGTGCTCATAGTCGATAGCACAATGCCACGCGGAACTTGGCCTAGAGGCGAGGTGATAAAGACATATCCAGGACCCGACGGCAACGTGAGAGTAACAGAAGTACGCACAGCCGCAGGATCCATACGTCGCCCAGCCTCCAGACTCATCGTTATTTCCTAAAAAACTCGGAGACGGTGTTCGCACACGGGGGGAAGACTGTGGGAAATAACCCTATATTATGTATAAATTCACGTATGTCGATCTCTTAGTAATAATATAGTACGTAAGTGTTTGTTTTCTACCGTTTAATTACTCATTTACCTGATTTATGTTGCTTATGTTGTTTATGATAGATATTAAGATAAACGTTTTATTTTCTTGTTTTTTACTTACCTATTTAATGTGATATGTCTAATAAATAAAACGTGTAATGTTGTTCTTAATTATAAATAAATGAAACCCAAAAGGCAACTCGGAGGCGTGGCCTAATTTTAAGCGCGTTGATGCGCACTCACGCCGAGCGCTAGTGGCGCGGGCACAAATACCCCCGCGCCCCCAGCTACAGCTCACTTACCACTCTACACTCCGAAGCGACCACATCTCACGGTCTCCCGCTTGCCTGGCGGGAATTATTATACTTCATGGGAGTTTTATTTTAATCATACAGTCCAAACTCAACACCTGTGTTAGTCATGGTGCTGCTGTCCCTTTCGGGTATACGCATATGTCGAATCCATAGGTACTTCATCCAAGTTACGCACGCACGAACGATATGATAGTTGGGGCCGCCTCTAGTTTGTCTCTGAATTTAAAAAAAAAACTGTGACAGCTCCTAGAAAACTTCATTACCGCTTTTACCGGGTAATATTTGTTATAATGTGCGACTCCTGAGTGCATCATGGAGGCTTATGACAATGTGGCTAGATAAAGTAGTGTATGTAACTGTACATAATTAGGCATTAAAACACCCGTGTGATGATAATTATGAAACTTGCCTCGTGTTTAATACCCTTCATTATGTACAGTCACATAAACTACTATTTTATGTTCAACCGATAAGTAAAAGGTCTCTTCGCATTTGGCCGTCTTGTTACCTTTTTGTTGGACGCTATTGTATAGAAGGAGAGACGAGGTGGGTTCAAATCTCGCTCGAAGCATACAATAGGGGATGCGACTGATGTTTAATTATACAACATAGTGTAGTTATATGAATAAAATTAGCTCAATATGTCATGATGCAAAGAAAAAAATAAAAACAAAAAGATATTTAATGAAATATGTGACTTCAAAGGTACGAAAATTTTATGATTTCTTTATTTAACCCAAAAGAAATTCTGAAATTGTTTTCAGAATCCTCATAATTTAAGAAAACAATATATTTTATGACAACCATGAACTTAAACTTCATGCAATTTTTCATGGTGAAAATGGCAAATTACTTATTTTCTCTATACAAATTAATACTGGTCCCCGATCCACATATGCAAGTAGGCCTATAGAATGGAGAGTTTTTAGTCCTCTGTAGGAATGTTGAACTTTGACGGTCATTTCTGACTTTTGGAGCAGTCTAAGTGTAGGTAGTCCCATAGAGAAATTTGATCCCAATAAAAAATAGAATCTATTGACATCCTTAAAAAAAATTGTCCGCTCGCCTATTTTTCAATGTGTCTCTTCTATAAACATCAAGAAGAAAATAGGGACATTAGATAGCGGAGTTTAGATAAGAGTAAAAATTTACCTCGTAGAGAAAACAGAATCCTTCCAAAGAGTGGATCGATATCTTGGCTCCCGGAAATACTATGATCCAGGAAGCACTCGAAGTCCTTAACTGCAATCTTCTTCAGTAGATCCATGTCTCTTATAACCAAGACGGGTTTTATGAACTCGTATCTACCAACGAATCTGTGGAGGAGACAATGGATTATAAATGTGGCTATGGCAAGTTATTTGTCATAGTCGAACAGAAGTTTGAACAGAAATAATATATACTAATATTATAAATGCGAAAGTGTGTCTGTCTGTCTGTTACCTCTTCACGCTTAAACCGCTGAATCGATTTTGATGAAATTTGGCATGGAGATAGTTTAAGATCCGAGGAAGGACATAAGATAGTTTTCATCCTGGAAATTATCCCTAAAAAGATTGAAAAGTGAGTAAGTAATTCATGATGACATTGATGACCCTGTAGGAAATGTAATTATTAGACCAAATGCACAATTGCTCTTACATTTGCTTAGGCGCTTTCAATAATCGCTTTTATTAATTAAGGTGATTAGGTGGATATTGAATATCTATCGTGTTGTACGAGGTTGCTTCCATACTTCCAAGTTCCACGCGGACGTAGTCGCTTGCAAAAGCTAGTTTGAAATATTTTTAAATTCTTAACTTGAAATCCCAATCCTTTATCTGTTGTTGAGGGTTATTAGTTTCGCGTTATTTACAAAATGTTCGCCAACGCATAGGGTCCCGTGGCTGGATCCTTCAATTTAGATGTCCTAGTCCCTAGATGAACATCTTACGAATACGAAACATGTCTGACATAACTGTGAAATCATGTTAAAAGCATCACCATACCTTTCATTGGGATAATCGAAGTACGCATCATTTATGACCTCAACTACGTGTCTCTTACGGCGCATAATGTCACACATGTCTCCCAAGAACGGGGTTGGCTTCTTATGCTTGACGCCATACTTGTCGAACCGGGAGTAGGTCTGCTTAAGGTACAGGTACACCGCGACCACTGCAGCCGCCAACCACACGAAGACTATCATGGTCTGTGGAGTGAAGACATGTTTTAATTGTACTATTATTTACACACCTGGCTGGCGGTAAGAAAATCAGTTTTCTAGGGGTCATGATTTTAGGAAAAATCTTAAGAGGGAAGTATAGTACGCACTCGTCCATACAAAAAGAGAAAACGTTTTTCCACCTTTAAATATTTTCCAATCTCCATCATTTTTTAGTATGTTATTGACACAGTGACAAACTAGGTTTGTAGGTTTTCCTTTTTTCAAAATTTGCTATAGATTCTAATTTAAAGGTAGCTGAAAATCCTAATTTTTGTGATTAAAACGTTGTTGAATGAAACCGTTTGTATTATAAAAACAATGCACTTTAAAAAAAAAAGCGAAACCTATAAACCTAGATTATATTATGCTGAAGCGATCGACATCAAAATCGAAGTGATTTGCCAAGATTTAGTTAGTGGAAAACGTTTTCTCCCGTAACGCAAATTTCATCAAAAAAGTACCTATTCTCAGTCGCAAGCTGCAACGCTCTCTATCGCACGATTGCGGGTCGGGGGAGGAAGTAAAGTATCACGTATTTACAAGGATGTTAATGAAAAAGTAAAAAGGATCCTAACCCGCGTAATCGATATCTAAATCTGTTTCAAAAATTATGGGAGTAGAGTAGGAACTTCTACTAACACTAGTTGGGTTTCAAGAAAAAGATCGATCGGTTGATTATCATTATATTACGATTTAATTTAAAAAATCGGCCAAGTGTGAGCCACCCACGCACCGAGGATTCCGTACAAATTTTCACTTATGCCATCTTAACTGGCCTGGTTAAGTTTGCACCTGGTGCGTATGGCGCCGTATACAGATGAGGTGCAAACTTAATATAACCAGGTTCACCAAACATGATATTTGAAAAGGACTATATTTTTTATGATTATATTACAAATGTATAGTTTCAGGGTGAATTTCAACAAGCTCAAAATTTACCTAATTTTGGTGGCTTTTTTTATTTTTAATGTTAGAGTCAAAATTATATACATATCAATAATACGAATCAAGTCATAACCAATATTGTGTAGTAATGGCCCTTTGTTATACATAATAGTTATAGACCGGGAGATAGTGACAGAATTTTCTTGGTCATTTGTAACAGTATGGCGGTTCTTCAGGGGTCTTAGTACGCAATGACAAAAAGAAAAATGATGGTCATAGCGCTGGTACCGGCGGCCCAATCGCGTGGGCGTTAGTCGAACTCGTCGGACAAATAACGAGTGTCAAACGATTTGTACCACAAAAAAATTAGTATTTTCCGATAGCCCATAAAAAACATGTAGGCGGTAGTGTCATGCCATACTTCTCCGGTGTGACTTACAGCCCGCCATACCGACGCGAATGCGTTAATTAAAAATAAAAAAATTCAACCATTTGTACCAGGCTAATTTTTGCACAGTTAATTATCGTCGTGCAGCCATTTACGAAAATCACCATGCCATACTTTTCCGACGGTTCTAAATGGCCGCCATACCACCGAAAATCAGCAAATATTTTTTTTTCGCCAAACGATTTGTACCACCCAAAATTTTTTTTTCAACAGCTCCTGAATGATGATAAATAGAAGTGTGATAATGCCATACCTGTGGGAGGTGGCGAATGTGTATAATATATTTTTTTTTATTGTAAGATTTTATTCATATTTTGAACGATTTGTAACAGTATGGCACTATTTTTTCCTGTAAGTTTGAGGTTCAACGAATATAAATACAAAATTTCAAAGATCTAGGTGGCGGCAATCTTGACTTATAATCAGATGTTTATATTGTATAATATTGAACGGCTACCACTACCGCTCGAACGATTTCTCGAGAGATCTCGGCTCATCGTGTTGTGAGACACAATGTCTGGCAACGCAGGTATACGGCAGCTACTTGTCAGACGACCCACAACTACATAGCAATAATTGGAGTTCTATATTAGAATAAGTCGACCGTTATAGTGTGCCCATCTTGCATGCAAGATGAAGAGGAAAAAGATGAAGAAGAGAAAGATGAAGGCGGCGAAGGTAAATATTTAAGAAATTAATTTTATGTTAACGATTTGCGATTGTGTATTGCGCTTGTGTGAAAAAATTAAATGATTTGTAGATACTGATGCAGTAAGCAGCGACGAGGACGACGAAAACGAGTTGAAGCATGCCGGGGATTTCGGCTTAGATGACCTCGAAAGTCTGTAAATCTTTCGGAATAAACTGCATTAATATTGATATTGCATATAATTTTTTTTCACATGTACGGTGTAATTTTCCCAAACCATACTTTATTTTCAAGTTTCGAAAATTTGAAATGCCATACTGTAACAATTTGGTCCAATTTTTTTATTAATTTATATCTTACCTGAGTGTGACAATCTTCCGCCCCATGGTTACAGTGTGGGATAATTATTTTTAGGTAGAATTTCATCCAAACGAACCGAATACAATGATGCCATACATATACAAATGATTTTATGTCTTGCACCTTGAAAACCCGTTGTAAAATCAAGTTTTTCAAGTATGTTGCCCCTTTTTCCCTCTATTAGAAGTATGGCAAATATAATAATGGTCCCATTGCATCATATAATTTCCAAAAATCCAAATGCCATACTGGTACAAATCGTCAAATTTCTTTTTTTTTTTTTACGTCTTGGCTCAAGTCTCACAGTCGTCCGCCCCATGGTTACAATCCGGAATAATTTTTGTAGGTAGAATTGTATCCAAACAAACAGAATATAATGATCCCATGCTGTAAAAAAATATTTTACGTATTGTACAGTCGTATTTTTGAAACGTGTCGAATAAATAAGTTTTTCAAGTATGGCAGCACTTTTTCCCCCTACTAGAAGTATGGCAAATATAATAACGGTCACATTTTACCAAATACTTTCCAAAAATCCAAATGCAATACTGTTACAAATCGTTTGGCGAAAAAAAAAAAATTTGCTGATTTTCGGCGGTATGGCGGCCATTTAGAACCGTCGGAAAAGTATGGCATGGTGATTTTCGTAAATGTCTGCACGACGATAATTAACTGTGCAAAAATTAGCCTGGTACAAATGGTTGAATTTTTTTATTTTTAATCAACGCATTCGCGTCAGTATGGCGGGCTGTAAGTCACACCGGAGAAGTATGGCATGACACTACCGCCTACATGTTTTTTATGGGCTATCGGAAAATACTAAATTTTTTGTGGTACAAATCGTTTGACACTCGTTATTTATCCGACGAGTTCGACTAACGCCCACGCGATCGGGCCGCCGGTACCAGCGCTATGACCATCATTTTTCTTTATGTCATTGCGTACTAAGACCCCTGAAGAACCGCCATACTGTTACAAATGACCAAGAAAATTCTGTCACTATCTTCCGGTCTATTATAAAGTTATTATGATTTTAGTAATTTGCCTGCCACCAAAATTGCTTGTGTCCGCAAATATTTGATTTTTTGGCTACCAAAATTGTACATCTACACCAAAATTAGTTATTTGTGCTAAAAATTAATATTTGTTAATGAAATTGCCTACTGGAAATTGAAAGAAAGTAAATGTTTTATTAATCTTTTTAGTTATACCAAAATATCTATACAATCACTAACTCGTTTATAAAAACAATATATTTTTTTTCTTTTCGAGGACTTCTTCTCTTGATTGTTTTTTTTTGCGATTAGCCATCCTAAAAAATAAATAAATTATGAGTAGCAAAAGTAATAATTTAGATTAATTGTTTGCATGTAATGTATCTAAACACTTTATTGTACACAATAACAAGAAATACATTGCAAAAAAATAAGCATGTCGAAAAGCGAACCTATCCCTCTAAGGGATTTCTTCCAATTAACCTTCATGTAAATCAGTATTAAACACAAGTAAATGGTAGACAAACCAAGCAACATGAACAATACGATAACTTTACAATAGTATAAATGAAAATGCAAAAACCAAATGAGAGAGAGATAGGCAAACAGTCAATGTAATACATATTACGTAATATCTATATAAATACATATAACATAAATATAATCATAATTATAACAAAAACAGCATCCTAATCAAGTAATCATTCGTTCGACAGCCACAATTTCTGTAACTTCCCCTTGAGTGATGCTACGAACTGCGTCTACCTTAGGGCGGGAGACAATTTATTCCATAATTTCACGGCGCGCACAGCAAAAAACACATCGTAAACATGAGATCTATGCAGTGGGATAGATAGATCCAGATTCGCACTTGACCGCAGGCGATGGCCACTACCATCCGCCATGTAAAAGAACTTCTCTGCAAGGTAAGGAGGAGAAGAAGGAATGAAAAGGACATTATACAAAAGACAAAGAACATAGTATCTGCGCTGACGGATCGGAAGCCATTTAAGTTGAGCGCGGTATTGAGACACATGATCAAACTTGTGGAGACCAAAGCAAAAGTGAGCGGGCAAGCATGATCTTCATATGAAGAGGAAGGAAATTCTGCAGACACCTCAATGAATGAAGGGACGCGAACAGTTTTCTACTGATCTCAGAAATAAGAGGTGCCCATGACAAAGTTTAATCCATGGTAATGCCAAATTTGTTTACAGTAGAAGAGCAATAAAGGTAATAAATAAAGGTATAGGCGTACCATCAAAGAAAATAAGTGGCTTAGCTTGATCTGAAAGCTTGGAAATAAAATGTGGGCTTCCAACGACAATAGCCTGCGACTTCTTAGCATTCTTCATCAAACCAAAGGATCAAGCCCAAGCACGGATTGATTCTAGGTCTGAATTGATATGTGAAACCAAGGAGCCAAAATCCTCAATGCTGGTCGCCGCATAAAGCTGCAAATCGTCTGCATAGAGATGGAACGAGGAAAAGAGTGACTTGGTGATTCCGATGGAGAGAGTATGCCCCCTTGGGGGACACCAGCAGACGGTTCACACCAGCTAGAAAATCGGTCATCAACTCGAACCCGCTGGGAACAGAGGTAATCACGAAACCAGGACAGTGAAGTTGAAGATATATTTAAAGTACTAAGTAAACTGAGAAGTATATCAAAATCAACAGTGTTAAAAGCACTACTAAAATCAAGGAGCACCAATATAGTCACTTTTCTATATTCTATATTCAGACGAATGTCGTCGGTGATCTTAACCAAAGCGGTGGTTGTGCTAAAGAATTAAACAAGTTAAGTCTATTTAGATGTGATGAGAGACGTCGATTTACAAAGGATTCAATGATTTTAGATAAGACGGGAATAATGGACATATAGGACGATACTGCGAAAAGTACGACGGATTAGGAGTTTTATAGGGGTTAAAATAGTAATATAGGAAAGGATAGGAGCTATAAAATCCGCTACCAGCATAATATCTAAGCTAAGATTACCCTCACCGACAGCTTGTTATATTAGATGTATTTTGTTAATTCTTGACTTCAAATAAATTCACCGAGTCAAAAGTTTTGGAAATGCGAAAAAGACGATAAAAACTGTGAAATGATATACAAAATTAACAATTCTGGTGGCATCAAGCAATTTTGGTGACTTTCAAATTACCAAAAAAAACACCAAAATTAGAAACAGTAATTAAAAAAATATTTTAAAAATATACGTATTATTTACTTCCAATTTAACTTTATATTTTAAAAAGGAAACCTTTAACACGTCTTGCACACAATTCCCACACAATCAATTATTGCTAAGGCACTAGAAACATATACCACAAAAATTGTGTCAAAAAGTATTCCTAGTTGACTACGGAACCCTAGAAAGACATAGTAACTCCGATATCATGTAAACATTATAAGTAAGTATAATAATTAGGTATGTACTTTCGTACACAATAACAAAGTCCAATAAAAAATGTTTTGTTTCGTAAATATCAGTAAGTAACTCATTATATAAATACCTTTGAAATACCTAAATAATATTACAATAAAAAATGACAGTAATTTACATCCTACCGGTACATCGGGAACAAACTGATTTATCAAAAATTTATTTAGCTTGTAGGTACATACTCGTTACTAATAATTACATAAAGAAATAAAATACTTCTTTTCTTTTCTTGAATTTCAGTCGCACCACAACAATTCATTATCCGTAGGTACGCAACAAAACAAAACAGTCCACCTTTATTTATCGCAATATTTTGCTTGTCAATCCGATCGTCAAACTAGCCTAGCAGCAGTAGCAGCGGCGCTGTGTCATTGCTTCGGATGTGTGCGTGAGGCGATTTGTATGTGTTGTGCGCGATGCCGGGGGTGTGAGCGCTCAGAGCGACAGCATGCGTTTTCGTAAATACCTATTTCGTTACGATCGCGATGCTATACTGTAGTCTTAATAGCGTGATGCAGGATCGTCTTTTGTTTTGTATGGATGCGCGGCGCTAGGACCAATTTTGATAAGTTGATCCAGCCTGGATTAACACATAGGCTACTCTTTTATGCCGAAAAAATGAAGTGTTTTGACTTTGTTTAAGCGACATAAGTACATCAGAAAGAATACACTGAATTTATTATAAAACTAGCGACCCGCCCCGGCTTCGCACGGGTGAAATGCTAACAAATTATGCATGTATTATACATATAAACCTTTCTCTTGAATCACTCTATCTATTAAAAAAAACGCATCAAAATCCGTTGCGTAGTTTTAAAGATTTAAGCATACAAAGGGACATAGGGACAGAGAAAGCGACTTTGTTTTAGACTGTGTAGTGATAAACAGCAATTCAAATTTTGATTAGCCAGTTATTTTATACAACAGTTTGATTCCGCCGACTGTTAATCTTGCCGAATCATTTTGTCCAAATTTTAGTAAGCATGATATGGTATTGCCGAATTTTAGTTAGCTGTAAACTGAACTTCTAACAATAAAGATTTGTTCCCAGAAATAAAGATTAGGTTAGATTAGAACGTAGGTGTTTGGCATTAAAAATGTATGCGTAAAGATCATTCGGTGTAAAGAAAATATGCCTATTGCACATAATAAAGACACTACTTATAGTAATAAAATAATATTGGACAGGCTCAAACAAATCGATCAAGTCCCAAAGTAAGCTCTAGTGGTAGGCGTGTGTGCGTGTACTTAAACGATTTATATTGAAACGAATTGAAATTTTGGAAACAAATACATTGATTGATCAATCAGAATCCAGTTTTATACGACGTCGTAGAACATTAGAAATAAAAAAAATTGAATGGACGATGACTTTTTTACAAATATTACCCAGGTGATAACTAGCCATCAAAATCAGTAATCACTGATAATGTATTTATTTGATGAGAGTATCATATGATATAAATTAATTTTAGAATACACGCATTATTGTAAGTGCCCATTTTCCGGTATGTTTTTAATTTCAAGTCGTGCTTCAATCCGGATCAAAATATTGGCGAAATTACTCGTCAAATGACAAAAATTATAAGTAATAAAGTTGTAGTGCATGTAAATTGCTTTCATTCGAGGCATAAATCTAAATAAAAAAAGTATTCACAGCAAACTCACCTGTTTATAGTATTATCGAAAGACCGTGTACCACGAGCGTCTATATCCACCAGCGGATCACAATCACAACTGTGTATGCCTTATCAAAACACAACAATATATTGCCTTAGACAACGAACCGCAATTTACCATGACTTGCTTTTATATCATCATACTATCGCGGATATCATTAGATATGACTCCGAATAGTAGAATAAATAAATAGTAGAGTTGCTAAGCCGCGAAATTGTGCGCATCGGGTTACAAGTATGAAATTTTTACCAAACATAGAGCGTTTTGCGGTGATTATTTTCAGATGTGGAGAGAAGTCAGATTCGGCCCCTGCGTGGCGGGAGAGTGGGGTGAATAGGACCAAGTACTGCTCTTTCTCTTTTCTTTATTACTGATCAGTTAAGGCTATTAGGGCTTGTACGGCATCGTTTTTGTGTAAAACAGATATCAGCAAATTCATTTTTTATGTTACTTAAGTATAGTTTCATATAAAAATTTGGTTATATTGCCGAAAAGGTAAAAATCACAACAAGTTTTTTTATTCAGAACGATAAATTAGTTATACCTGAATATTTACAATTTAAAAAAATATCCATAAATAGCAAATTTAATCTTATTTTTAAAAATATATACATATTGGGCACATTGTAACACGAAATATTCATACCATCGGTAAACTTAAAACAGTGACTAGCGCGCCATCTAACGGATTTTTTCCGAAGCTATTAGAAATATACGGGAGCCGCTCGAGCTAGCTAATTAGAAGCAGACGGTGCGCCGTGGTAATTCCAAATTCCACCGCTCATTATAGGCTGGCGTGTTCGGTCATCCGTTCTTTTTGAGCTGCGACGTATCTAGAAACGCACGCGCACACACTCGCCATACTATGGGGAAGGCCATAATCATGTGCCTGAGTATTTGTAGCTGTTGGGAGTAAAGCCCTAATGAAGATGTCTGCAGGCAGCTAAATGTGTTAAATTAAAACATCATCATCCCAGAAATTGTAAGTACATAGTGGTTTTCTTCGTCTTGTCTTCTCCGACACACACGTGCTTCACCTAACGGTACATAGTATCTCATAGTTTCCTTTGTTTTGTCTTAGGGGTCCTTAATTTTAGTCAAGCTGTAAGCTCAATATGGTCAGGGAGCCATAATTTAAAAACGAGGATTTAACACGAAGTGGAAGCCATGACGCGGTAGACTGGAAGACTGCATTGGGTGGCACAGGAGACAAAGACGGATGTACACCTGAGGACATCTGCTTCATCAGTGCAACCTTGGATTGAGTAATAGTGTAAAGTGTGCTTGAGCCAGGTCAGTCTCCTAATTTAACATTCAGTGTGATTCTCGAACTCTTACTTCAGCGTTAATGACAAGAACCCTAATCCTGAGTGGTGTATTACATACCTTTTAATTTAAATAAACTATAATTGCCTGTATACATAAAATTGCATTTTCATTTCGCTAACATCCAGTAGCAGGCGCCCTGGGATATTTATTTTTTTAAAGAGTTTCATTTCTCTCCGTGGGTAAGGCTGGTGAGTAACATTAAATAATGTTTTCAAATTATAACATCATCATCCCAGAAATTGTAAGTACATAGTGGTTTTCTTTGTCTTGTCTTCTCCGACACACACGTGCTTTATCGGTACATGGTATCTCATAGTTACCTTTGTTTTGTCTGATACAAAAAGTAGCTTGAAAAAAATGTTGATGTTAAGCTTAGCCTGCGTGCTCTAGTGCATTTTGGTAAGTCGCGAAATTGTGTGCTTCGGGATTCAACCACGAAATTTCTACCACGATAGAGTATTTTGCGGTGATTATTTTCAGACGTGGAGGGAAGTCAGATTTGTCCCCTGTGCGGCGGGAAATCGGGGTGAATAGGACAAAGGATTCCTCTTTTTTAATTTTTTACTACTGAGTTCCCTCCACATCTGAAAGTAATCACCGAGGAACACTCTATCTGTGGTAGAAATTTCATGCTTGTAACCCGATGCGCACAATTATGTTAAAAAACACTCTACTAAAATATTTATCAATACTATTTGGCAGTTCATTAATATTAGCACATACTTTATAATATTCTTGAAAGTACACCAAACTGTGAAACAGTTCTGTTAATACTCTCAATGCTTGTGGAAAGTGATGTTTACTATCTACATAACAAACGATAAACATAATATACCATGTGGGTCCTGTAACAGGAGCAAAAAATTAAAACATAGATTTTACTCGTCAAACTGAACAACATCTTTCCAACAACTTTTTTTTTAAATACCTACTGTTTCCATATATTCATTATTTCCAACAAAGTAAATAGCATTTTCAATGTACGCCGTCCAACATTGGCATCACCTTAGCATTGACATAGCTGTCACGTTACTAAATATACATATCAAATGTTTCGCGGTACATTGCTTCTTTGAATAAACTTTATTTTACAGGTTTACATTATAAATGAGTTATTTTTAAAAGTTGTTTAATAAATGTTGTTCAGTTTGAGGGGTAGAATCTATGTTGTATGTAATTTATTGCTCCTGTTACAGGGCCCACCTGGTATACAAACGAAATTCACACGTTGTTATAAGGTTTATATCCGGTTACAAAAGGTCAGCAAATGAAGTCTTCGTTGGCATGAGACGATACATTTTAGGTACACAATGATATTTCAGATACAAATATCTAATGTAATCTATTTGGAGTGGGTACACTCACAGATATTGAAACACGGAAGTACCTTTTCCGATCTTGTTACAATCACAATAAAGATCAAAAAGGTACGCGTACTTTAATTATACATTACATTTAGTTATCGTTATAATTTAGTTTATTTTTCATTTTTTTCGGTGTGCTCTGTTTATACATATAAATTACAAGTTGTTAATGACATTTCGAGCAGCATTGTATAAACAATAGGAATATTACTTATCACCAGTTGTTGTATACAATAAACTGTTTACATATACAGTGTGTATATTTTATATAACCGCATACTTTACGGGTGTTTACCTAGTATAGGCACGTACTATTAATATATTTATCCATAAATTATAAAAAAAATCGAACATTATTTTTTCCATATAAAATAAATCAGCAAGCAATGTAGGTACTTGTTTGTTGTTGTTTGTTGACACATAACATCGTGATGTCACAACTGTCACTAGTAATAACTACGCCATACATTGCTGCTCAGAAAATTTTCAAAAATTAATTACGCTATGGTAGTTAAGGCTAAGTTAATAATTGTTATAAATATCAGATTATAGCACTAAAATCTCCATCTGGCTACAATATGCGGTTGTATCAAATATACACGCTGTATACATATTATATATCGCCGTTTATAATATTACTATTACTACGGCTACTAATAGGTCATAGTACTATGGTGGGTGGGTTGGCCGATAATAGGACCAATAAATTAAAACATTATATTGCAGGTAATCTTCACGGTCAATCCTGCCAGAGAAGTGCGGGTCGTTTCTCTAGGCACGCTGCTCTTAACGACGTCATCCGTCGGTCTCTTGCAACGGTCAATGTCCCTGCTCTATCAGAGCCGACCGGCATTTCAAGAAGTGACGGTAAGAGACCTGATGGGATGTCTTTGGTACCTTGGAGTATGGGGCGGGTGCTGGTGTGGGATGCAACCTGTGTAGATACGCTAGCCCCATCGCATCTCCAGGGTACTGCTGTAAGGGCGGCAGCGGCAGCGGAGGCGGCTGAAAAGGCTAAGGTGGTGAAGTACAGTGGTCTCGGCGCCGAATACACTTTTGTTCCGTTTGGTGTCGAGACCTTAGGTCCATGGGGCCCTGGCGCTCTGAGTCTTTTTGGGGATTTATCTAAAAGACTCAGAGAAGTTACGGGGGACCGGAAAGCTGGCAGTTACCTCGCTCAACGTATTAGTCTCGCAGTTCAGCGGGGTAACGCAGCCAGCATCTTAGGTACCATGCCACGAGGGCCTTTTTTAGATTTAGGTTAGTTAACATGTATGTATTTAGGTTAATGATAGTTTTAAGATGATTTGTATGTTTTGTTTTATTTTATAATTGACTCAAACTCCACCATATTTGTTTAGCAACTTTAAAATAAAAGTATATTTTTTAACTAAGTATATAGGTAATTATAGTTTTCAGATGTTCAATATTTCAAACAAATTAAATGGGTAGTAAGTATTTAAGATGACGATGTTCATCTTAAACTTACACTTGAACCTTACACTTGACATAGCTGTTACTCTACAAAATATGAAATGTGTCGCAGTACAGTGGTATTTTGAACAAACATTATTTTATAATTCTATTATTTATTACAGTTAAGTTATTTTTAAAAGCTGCTGAACCAAATATTGTTTAGGTAGAAGGGTAGAATACGAGTAATTATGTTTTAATTTATTGCCGCTGTTACAGTCCACACCCTAATTGATAGTTCTCGTATATTGGTTCTGCAAATCAACAGCTACATAAAATTAATAATCAAATTATACGCCTGGCGTTGGAAAACCCCTATTTCCATATTATCATCCAAGTGCAAAAAAGGGGCCAATATAAAGTAAAACTAAGGAAAAAAAAACTGAACGAAGCACGTAACGGATCGAACATTTACAACTGCTAACTGCAACGATTGGTCCTTAAGGGTCGCATATATCCCGAAGTTTACAAGGAATAATAACTGACAGTTCAAATCAACAATTTTGTGTCAAAAAAGAAGGTATCATATCACAATACAGTTGCCGGCAAGCATCTTGCTGAGACTGCGCAGCAACCGAGTTATGTACGTACAAATGTTGTAGGTACATGCGCAAATCCGCCATTTTTGTTCAATAAGTTTGCCGGAAACTATAGTTTCTAAAAAACCCTCAAAAGTCAAACATTCTGGATGCTGCAGCGCCTGGATGCTCATAAACCACTTTGAAGACTACAACCGGAACAGCTCTGAATGTATTACCATTTACTGCGAAAATCCACATCAAAATCAAGGCAAGAAACTTCCAGGAAATTGGTATCAGACATAATACGCCCAAACAAGTGCCTAACACTAGACGCATTAAACCGGGAGCCTTGCTCATAGAAAGTTATTTCGTCGAATGTTTGATTTCGCCGAAAAATCATTTCATAGAATTTTCATTCCTCTGTATTAGTCATACATTTTTCACAATTCTTACAAAATATCATCCTATCAATTAGAGTTGGTTAGGTTTGTTTTATAAAAATCTTAAGCGGGAAGTTCAAATAATGAATATACGCTATGCAATTAAAATTTTGATATTTATATAAACAAGTTATAAATAAATAAATATTAAGGGACAATCTTAAACAAATTCTCTAGTCCCAAACTAAACAAAGCTTGTAGTACTAAGGATACTGGACGACGATATACTTATATATTATTTTATTATATATTAAATACATACATAAGTATATAGATAACACCCATGACCCAGGAATAAATATTCGAGTTCATCACACAAATATATACCCTGGCTCGGATTCGGACCCAGGACCGCCAGCTGCAGGTAATATAGTTAACATATCAGGTTTGTCATGTTACTCGTATAAGACAAAATATATAACATTCGTATCTTGCACTACCTAAAGGTACCTATAGAATTTCTGTGATGCCACGCCACTGATACCATAGAAGATTTACTTAATGGAATCCACTGTAAGTAAATACTCTGTAGCCCTATCGTCCCAGAAGGCGATTAAGAAAGAATATTACTAATAAAATAAAGAGTTTCACAGTTATCGGACAACTTCGTAATCCGGTTTAACTTGCCAGGAGGATAAGACGTGCGGCGAAGTTGAGAAAAATGCGACGCCATTTTGAAAGGTTTTTATGGGAAAAGTAGCGTTTATATCTGTTGGATGTTAAATGGTTATTTAAGTGGTGCTATTATACTGTTCACAGTTTTTCACGGGGGCTTCACTTGCATTTTCAAGGGTATAATTTGGTCGTTTGTAATGATAAATTACTCTGACTTTTTATAGTACGGTGGTAAGGTAGAGAGCTACCAGCTAGCTACGATTGAAATATAATTCATAGGTACTCAGTATTTATTGAATAATTTAAGTTTAAAATGCCTTTTTTATTCTGCCGTCCTGCGTTAAAAGGTACGTTATCTTTGTATGGATTCCATAGTAAGATATGGCTTTTTACCGTAGCAAGGCAGTATTGTGGTTAACATTTCCAACTATTCAATGTCTAAAATTATTAATATAATAATACAAACTCGTAGATTTAACTATATACTACTACTTTAATAGACAATTCCATGCATGCATCTACCAAAATGTTTCAAAATAGGTCCAGCCGTTTGAGCCTGAAGAAGCAACAAACATACAAACACATAAACAGACCAACACACTCACAAACTTTCGCCTTTATAATATTAGTGTGATAATATATACATATATAAATAGACATATGTATAATGGTTAAGATCTCGAAAATGGCATTAGGAACATTGTTGTATTTAGCCCTCAGTTATCGAATGTATCATTTTGATCTTTACACATTTTTTATCTATAGGCTAACAAGTTACGGTTTTGCCCTGGGATAGTGGTCCGTACAAACAGCTTTCATACGGCAATAATGTGCGTACGTCATATAATATAATTATGCCTTATAAAATGTCAGTAGCAATCAAGTAAATTCAAAACATTATTTACCGGAACGCTGCTCAATTCTTCGTTCTTTTTCTGCAATAAAAACAGAAAAAAAAACTTGACTTTCATCACTGTGGATAGTTTAGGCTTAACTTATTATGCGAAAATTACTTGAGCGGAATATTTAATCCCGTTTCCTCTTTGTTTACATCAATGATATTCACTGACATTCAACGTCAGTTACCAAAAATGTGTCGATGCCAGTTAAAATAAAATAGTACGGCTGCAATTCCTCAAGATGGCGTCGCGCGTGGGCTAAAAAACAATTTGTTGGGTTATAAAAATACTCTTTTAGGAGCCCGTTGTGATAATCCTGTCACGTGCCGTCCGGAGGTGTGGCATTGTTTTTTTATCCCAGTCACTGTTTTTTAGACTTCAATGGGTGCTAATTTTCCTGAAATCATGACCAAAAATTTTCAATACAAATTTAGAATTTTATGGTAGTATAGATGCTGTGCCACGAAGAAAATGACGTGAAAAAACCAAATGAATTGCCAGGTGCAGCCATCTGGACTTAGCCATAAAATTTCTGCCTCATTGGGTATCATATACCTATAGGGCAGGTGCACAACGACGGAGCTGCTAACTGGTGCCTAACATTGGCGTTGATAGTAATGCTGAGTCGTTTCGAGTTTTCTGTTAAACTTGTAACCGTTTCCGTATCACAAAAAACTGTTTCGAAAAACCGTTTTTAAGTAGATTTTTTTTTACTATAGACCCGTTGCTGATATCACTGACTCATTGCCATCGCATTATTCATTACCTCGGATACCCTAGATCATAATATTTATTGTTACTTATATTTTTAATTCTGTATTTTTTCTCTTGTTTTACTGTTTATTATTTTCTTATCACTACATATGAAGTCGCTTTCTCTGTCCCTATGTCCCTTTGTATGCTTAAATCTTTAAAACTACGCAACGGATTTTGATGCGGTTTTTTTTAATAGATAGAGTGATTCAAGAGGAAGGTTTATATGTATAATACATGCATCATTTATCAGCATTACACCCGTGCGAAGCCGGGGCGGGTCGCTAGTTACAAATATACCTGATCTGACGATCTTATTGTGAATTCGTTTTATTTTATTTATGACATGTGAAATATGATGTAATTTTCAATAAGAAAAATATATCAATCAATCAATGCATTATTGCATATGAAATTTGGGCAAATGATAAAGAACTCCATATTATTATAGAATTAGAGGTAATCTGTTCCGAGTCACGCCTTGTGGAGCATATGTAACGAAAAGCTGCACTTAATGAAATATCTTCAATTAAAAATTCAATTTCATCTGTCAGTTGAGTCCGCTCGTGTAAACTTGCCTTTAGCCTACTTTATTTTTGCTTCCGTAAAAAATCTTCGCAAAAAGGTTCCAATAAATCATACTCGGACGGTCCTTTCCGGATCGTTGTTCTGTTTGTTTGTCTGTCAGCGAGATTTATGTCCTATCTCCGTTTCAATAGGCTTAAGTTATTTATATATAGGCCCTGCTGTGTAAATACAATGCAAAAAATTACTAGTCTTAACGTTTATTAATATTTTACATATTTTAATACAATAATAGCCGGGTAACCGCTCGCCGCACCGCTTGCCGTCAGTCGTCGCATGTCCGTTATAAGCGACGCCAATAATAAACTAAAATTTATTTCAACACAAGAAAAAAGGAAAAACAAAGAAACAATAAATATAAAACTTAAACACTACTAACAACTACAAAAAAGCTAAAATTAAAATAAACTAAAACAAATTCAAAAAAATTGCTCGCTTTCGGCATGGTACCGAAAATGCTTGCCGCATTTCCTCGCTGAACAGCTATGCTGATACGTTGTGCGAGGAAGCTGCCAGGTCCCAGTGGTCTCTGCAAGCCTATTGGATAGCTCTTTGTAAAGGTTACGGGAACTAGGACCCCATACTACTAACGTGTATATTATAGGTACTACTAACATGAAATGTCAGCTCAAATCACAAGCATCAGGCATTGGTATTTGAAACGATAAACCGATGTTACGTAATTATGAGATATCGTTTCTTTGGTGATTTCTCAAATACCCTGGATATAAGAGCCCTAGAAAATTAAAGACAACTTTGGCTCCACCAGATTTGTTTTACTACGTGTCAAAGAGAGTAGAAAACAATTTTGATTTCAGTTTCTGCTTTCATCATTGTTTCACTTTTATTTGATTTAATATTCGGCAAATAACAATAAACCAATAACTTAAATAACAATTTCACGTTCAATAACTACTGAAAACGCGACGCAACCTTTCTTCCTTAATATCATCATCATCATCATCATCATCAGCCTATTCTTGTCCACTGCTGGACATAGGCCTCTCCAACTGCACGCCATTGTAAGCGATCCTCGGCTACTCTCATCCAGCTTCTGCCAGCCACTCTGCACAGGGCTCCTTAATATCACTTCAAATCAATATGAATACACCGCTCTCAAAGTACAGTCATGCACGAAACAAAAGTTTATTTAATATGGAAGACGAGTCAAAGCGAGCGAATTCCCAGTCTCTTTGAGCCCGCGGTGGACACTTGTGAAGAAAAGTGCATCGTATTGAAAGGAATGTAATAAGGTACTGTCGAGTCGTATCAGCTACTTTGATGTGACGCGGTTGCTAGTGTGCTAGTTTTGTAGGGAATACTATCACCGTGATGTCATTACGTTATATTCAATAGTTTTACAGATAAAAAAAAACCGGTCAAGTGCGAGTCGGACTCGCGCACAGAGGGTTCCGTACAAACACTTTCCATCCTTAAGTGGTTAAGTTTGCACCTGATATGTAAAGCGCCCCATACAAATGAGGTGCAAAGTTAACGCAACCAATCCCATTTGTTGTATGGGAGCCCCCCTTAAATATTTATTTTATATTATGTTTAGTGTTTGTTGTTATAGCGGCAATAGAAATAAATCATCTGTGAAAATTTCAACTGTCTAGCTATCACCGTTCTTGAGATACAGCCTGGTGACAGACGGACGGACGGACGGACGGACGGATAGCGAAGTCTCAGTAATAGGGTCCCGTTTTTACCCTTTGGGTACGGAACCCTAAAAGTAGAGCCTCGGTGACTATTTTATTTTCTAGGCTCATAATGTGCATATTAAATACTAGCATTAACCCGCGGCTTCGCCCGCGTTCCTATACAATAAACATGATCCTACGGGAACGATGCTCTTTTTTCAGGATAAAAAGTGGGCTATTTGTTAAAGTTAGGGTAATCTGCTTATCCCTCATGCATATCCGTCTAGCCGTTTTATTGTTGAAAAGTTTGAATGCATTTATTACGGCTGCAGGAGGTTTCCCGATGACTACTCCAGTCTCGCCGCGCCACCCGCACTGGCCTTGACGACAATCAAAATGGCACCAAATACAAATTTAAACATCTATTAGGATAACGGGACTCATTCCATACCTCAAAAGCAAAAATAAATCCCTTATAGGATCACTTGTAGCTGTCTGTGAGTCCGTCTGTTACAACCGATTTGCTGCAAAAGTACTGCACCGATTGAATTGCAATTAGGCACACGTGCTTTCGAGAATTTTCATGTCCACAAATGTCCCAAAAAAACATGAAAATGACACCCATATTCATATCACCCACAATCATAACGTCATCGCACCGCCACAGGGAAATGGTATTTCACGTCCGCTACGTTGAGTTTTAAAATAATTGTTGTACCCGTAATCAGCAACCTGATAAATAATAAAAATAATACCCATGTTGATTTTCAGACTTTGTCAACACATTTCCCCCTTTAAGGGGTTCAATTCTTGAAAGGCCTGAAAAGCGTGTTTACTCATATTCTTAGAAATACTCCTGTGAAGTTTCGAATAAAATAGTCTAATCTTGTGTCCCCATACAAACTTTGGATCTCTATTTCACCCCATTTAGAAAAATCGTTTATTAGTGCGCCCCTATACCCTATAAGGAACCTACGTTCTAAATTTAGACTCTTTAGAATCAGCGGTTTGGGCTGTGCGTTTAAAAACGACACCCATAATGTTTAGACATATTTAGACATTTCTACCCCATCGCACCCTAACATGAGAGATGGTATTACACGTCCGCCATGTTGAATTTTAAAATCGTTCTTTTTTTAGTAATCAGCGACCCGATAATCCATAGAAACCAACTCTTCCCTCTTCCCCTTCCGGGATACAGGGTACCAAGTTATCTAATCTTGTTTCCCCATACAAACTTTGAATCCCCATTGCACCCCAATAGGGGGTGAATAAAAAAAAAACCTTTCTTAGTGCACCCCTACACCTTATAAGCAACCTACGTGCCAAATTTGGACTCTCTAGAACCCGCGGTTTAGTGTTTAGACATTTCAACCCCATTTCACCCCAACGGGGGAGATGGTAATTCACGTCCGCCTCGTTGGATTTTAAAATCGTTGCGGTTTTGGAGCGACCCGATAAACCATAAAAACAATACCCATGTTGATTTTCAGACTTTGTCACCACATTTCTCCCTTTATGGGGTTGAATTTTCAAAAATTCTGAAACACGTGTTTACTCATTTATTGTTAGAAATACTCCTGTGAAGTTTCAAATAAAATAGTCTAACTAATCTTATTTCCCCATACAAACTTTGGACCCCCATTTCACCCCTTTAGGGGGTGAGTTTTGAAAAATCCTTTCTTAATGCACCCCTACACCTTATAAGGAACCTACGTGCCAAATTTGAACTCTCTAGAACCAGCCGTTTAGTATTTAGACATTTCAACCCCATTTCACCCCAACAGGGGAGATGGTAATTCACGTCCGCCACGTTGGATTTTAAAATCGTTGCGGTTTTCGTAATCAGCGACCCGATAAACCATAAAAACAATACCCATGCTGATTTTCAGACTTCGTCACCACATTTCTCCCTTTTAGGGGTTGAATTTTCAAAAAACCTGAAACACGTGTTTACTCATTTATCATTAGGAATACTCCTGTGAAGTTTCGTATAAAATAGTCTAACTAATCTTGTTTCCCCATACAAAATTTGGAACCCCATTTCACCCCTTTAGGGGGTGAGTTTTGAAAAATCCTTTCTTAGCGGATGCCTACGTCATAACATCTACCTGCATGCCAAATTTCAGCCCGATCCGTCCAGTGGTTTGGGCTGTGCGTTGATAGATCACTATGTCAGTCAGTCAGTCAGTCACCTTTGAGTTTTATATATATAGATTTGTTTAAAAAAAATACGAGGGCGGTTAATTGGTGGGCGATCTGGGACTCTACGAATAACGACCTGTGGTTTGTCTAAAGTTAGGTTATGTCTTGCAAGGCCAGGAAGTGAGAGCGTAGCGGGCAGAAAATCCCACTTACGGCCTAGGGTGATGTAAATGTAATTAACTTTTGTAATGTATTAAGTAGTATACGACTATTAATACTTTTCGACTATAAATGTGTAAATTCTGGTAGATGTTTAGTTATTTCTTACTCCTAAACCACCAAATTTCTAAATTCAATTCAATTAAATTCCTGTTCCACAATTTTCCAAAGAAAAATCAAGCAGTAAAGTAAGCACTTGTGATTGCGAGTGTACAACTGAACATTCGACCGCCGCGGGACCTGAACAAAATTGTTATGTAAAAGATGACAGCGCTTCTGTGAGCGACTGTACTTTACCGTACTGCAGCTGTGAGCATATTTTCGTAACACTGCGGTGCATTGGAACATGTGTAATTTATGTGAATGTGTGATGGAAATGTGTGGAACTTGGTGGGACAGTTTAGTGACCTATTGGTATAATTTGGATAAACCATTGATACAAAGATCAAAGCTCAAAGATCTTAAACATAAGTGAGTTCAAATGAGTTTGGTAACTCATTTCAAGTTTTTCAAAGACAACTTCCGTCCGTCTGTCACCAGGCTGTATCTCAAGAACGGTGATAGCTAGACAGTTGAAATTTTCACAGATGATGTATTTATATTGCCGCTATAACAACAAATACTAAAAATAAAATAAAATAAATATTTAAGGGGGGCTCCCATACAACAAACTTCTTATAGATTATGGTACGGAACCCTACATGCGCGAGTCGGACTCGCACTTGCCCAATTTTTTATATTCACAGAAATCGTATCTATATAAGACGTATTTAATATCCAGTACTTGAAAGAACGTCTGAGTTTGAGTACTTGCCTCTTGATGCAAAAGAAAAATGGGATTACTTCGAAATCGCTGAATAGTTTCAGATTGAGATTTCCACTGTCTTAAGACTTCCCGGGATGAGGGACAGATCGAAACGCGCGAGGTACGTATTTTTCATACATATTTTTCATAAATATTAAGTCAGAACCCTCACGAACCGTCTTGTTATCCCCTTATCAAATTTAACCCCCAAAAATCCCAACTATCTGAAGAAACTAAATCCCAAATACTTGAGACTTGGAATCGAACCGGGCTCCAAATTCCAAACTCCTAACTCGCCCGAAGTTTCGCGTCGTGGTGCGCGCATACTTCAGTGCGCTGCTTTTTGGATTATGTCGGGGAAGGGAGGATGCATGTTTTTGGTAATTTACTCACTCTTTGCATTACGTAACAAGGGTGGTAAATGAGGAATTATAAACCATCAATTAGAATGCTTTAATGACACGAGTTTGTAATTCCTTTACCACCGGAGTCATGTACGACGATTTTCAACACACTTGCGAGGAAATAAAACAAAATAAAGTAAAGAGATAGTAACTTTTTAATCAAAACTTTTTAGTCTAAATGAAATAACTATAAACGTAAAAATTTACACACCGCCCTAGGGCGTATTTTACGACTTACCGCACGGGATTCTCATGAATTCTCATGAAAAAAAAAAAATTTTTTTTGAAATGCATAACGTGAGTTCAAAGGCACGCAAATTGTATGTTTTAGTTTTTTGATTTAAAAGAAGTTTTAAATTGTTTTCAGAATCCTCAGAATTTAACAAAACTAAAGGACTTAAACGCATTTTTGACGTGACAACGTCTTAATTTAGGTTGCGCTCGGAGTCACTCATGAAAAAATGTAACGCCCGCCGCTCACGGTTGATGAGTGAGAGAGACAAAATATATTTCTATAGTTAAAATTTGTGCAATTCTTATTTTCATTCATCGAGCATTACTGTAACAAGAGGGAAGAGGGCGGAAGAGGGAAGAGGGAAGAGGGCGGAAGAGGGAAGAGGGAAGAGGGAAGAGGGAAGAGGGAAGAGGGAAGAGGGAAGAGGGAAGAGGGAAGAGGGAAGAGGGAAGAGGGAAGAGGGAAGAGGGAAGAGGGAAGAGGGAAGAGGGAAGAGGGAAGAGGGAAGAGGGAAGAGGGAAGAGGGAAGAGGGAAGAGGGAAGAGGGAAGAGGGAAGAGGGAAGAGGGAAGAGGGAAGAGGGAAGAGGGAAGAGGGAAGAGGGAAGAGGGAAGAGGGAAGAGGGAAGAGGGAAGAGGGAAGAGGGAAGAGGGAAGAGGGAAGAGGGAAGAGGGAAGAGGGAAGAGGGAAGAGGGAAGAGGGAAGAGGGAAGAGGGAAGAGGGAAGAGGGAAGAGGGAAGAGGGAAGAGGGAAGAGGGAAGAGGGAAGAGGGAAGAGGGAAGAGGGAAGAGGGAAGAGGGAAGAGGGAAGAGGGAAGAGGGAAGAGGGAAGAGGGAAGAGGGAAGAGGGAAGAGGGAAGAGGGAAGAGGGAAGAGGGAAGAGGGAAGAGGGAAGAGGGAAGAGGGAAGAGGGAAGAGGAACAAAATATATTTCTATAGTTAAAATTTGTGCAATTCTTATTTTCATTCATTGTTCCTATTGTGCAATTTAATAATATTCATATCAATAAATATTCTACCGAGAATAAGACGTTGTCACGTAAAATCTTCCTTCGCCCGTAAAACCGACTTTACAGGCAACCATTTTTTCAAAATGACACCTGTTTTCTCCATACAAATACTGGTACCCAGTCCTCAGATGCCGTCATATGCAGGCCTTTTGTATGGAGTGTTTTTAGTCATCTGTAGGAATGTTGAACTTTGACGGTCATTTCTGACTTCAGCAGTCTGAGCCCGATATTGACATTTGATCCAAACAAGAAATAGAATCGATTGACATCCTTAAATAAAAAAAATCGTCATGCCTATCATACGTAAACGTGACGTAAACAAATAAAGTGTCGTGACCGTGACAATGGCAATCTTATAATGTAGTTATTATCAAATTTGTTAATAATTGATCGACTTGGCACGTGGTTTGGCGTCAATTTGGATTTCATATATAAGATCGATTCAGAAATTTGATTAGGTACGGTACTCTTGATTAGGTATAGCCTTCTTATAACTTCTAATTGTTTTCGGTGTAGAAACTCAAACTTTCTCTATCAATAACGCTCAAACAAAGCTGTTCCCTAAAACGTATCAGCTTACCGAAACCGCCACTGTTTCCCAAATCCAAAGTAAATACTTAAAGCAAAATGTCAATATAATTTTCAGTAAGAGAACCAATCATTCCATTCCAGTGACGCAAATAAAATAAGTGAATAAAGGATTATAAACAATGCTTAGCTCCTACGCAAATTCGTTTTATGAATAAATCCAATCATTTATTCAGTGAATAAGCCGAGCCGCGGCCAGCCTGGGTTGCAAGCCGCATCCATTTACAACATTTTAACGTTGAAACCTTATTCCTTTGAAAAAAATTTTTTTTCACATTATGACAAATATATTATTAATTTCAACCAACGATTTGAAGAGAATAATACTTTTCCCTGAGTTCTATCTAGGTAGTAACAGCTATTTCATGCTTTCATTGCGTGCAGTCGAAAATAAATTGAAAAAACTAATTTTCCGCGTGAATTTAGTCAATTTCGAGTAGTTTTTGAAACAAAAATTGTCAATAAAAAATTCAAATATATACCAATAAATCCCAATAGCCCTGTTCTACGTAGTAACATCCATAATTTGTTAAGAAATATTTTTGATCATAGAGAAAAATGTCTGAAACCATCAGCATTTTAAAAGGAATGCCTCTTTACATTTATATCTTAGAATACACTTTTAATATGTTTTCTTCGAGAACTACGTATAGTTAAGTTCATATTACTGTAATAGTTAAGTACTTATCCTTTATGAAAAAATACTGACTGTTGAGTTTCTTTCCGCGTTTCTTCTCAACAGTGGTCTCCTCTTGTGAAATGCCGGTAGACTCAGACATGTAAAAGTGCCCTTGTGGTCTACTTGCAGAATAAAGTTCATTATTTCATTACATAGAGAAACACTATCCTGCAGTATTCTTTGTATCACAGACAGAACGATCTTTAGCTAAATTTATACTTTATCATTATCACTCATACTTGTTGTAATAGTAGGTAAAAGTAGACGAATAGCCATATTTTATTATCTATTTCTTTATTTTTTCCTTCCGAAAATCTTTGAATGCACAACGCCCACAATTTTATTTATCCACTTTGCCCAAAGTTTGACCTGTAGAGAATACCTCATGGCATTTAGTCCGCGTTTTAAACGATAAGTTTTCTTATGTGCAATAAAGATTGAGTAAATAAATAAATAGCAGCAGTATTTGGTTTCAAATCCAGTATTTTAATTCACTATTTACATTTGCTACTCGCTCATCTGGCAACTCTCATTCGAAAGAGACCGGGTTATACGATTTATATAGCTTCATCCTCTTCCAATGATGTCGGGCGGAGGGTAGATTAGGAAATGGTTATGAAGAGTAATAGGGAGGAGCGGAATCTTCATATTATCCAAAGGAGTCCACTTTAAAATTGGAGGCGCTACTGTGGATCAGAGTTCCGTTATCTAGCAATGGTTTGTTTTTACGTTTTCTAAAAAACTTAATTAATGCGTTTTTTTCTGTACCTATTTAGTTAAAATAACTATGTAGGAATTACTCCGGTTACCTAAAATATTAAATTTTCAGTTCACTCCGCCTAAAACTTGGAATATTTTCATACGTTCTTGCTACTCTAGCGCCGTTGCGGACGGCATTGGAACTGTGATTGAGCTGATCTCGAGAACGTTTCCCGGATTGTATGGGACATTTTCTCGAAAACTTTCTTTTCTCATAAAGAGTCGAGAACGGTTTATCTCTTTTTTATGTCATAGGGGGCAAACTAGCAAACGAACATCATCACAAGTAGCACACAGGCTGCATAAGCACTTATACAGCCTTTTAACAGCTGAAATTACTCTCGATTCCTTCACAGCATGCTGGTTTTATGTCCAATTATTTCGCCGTTCAGGCAAGTCGTCTTTGGAATACACTCCCTCTCTCTATTTTACAAGTCCCAGGTAAGGTCGTATTCAAGCGGATGCTACGTAAGCACCTGCTCGAACAAGAGCTCGAATAGTGGCCATCATCCTATGCAGTAGACATTTCGTTTCACATCGTATTTATTGTTACCTATATAATATATATTATACATCTTATAGCATATGTATCAATGTATTTATGGTAGTTAAGTATATAATATACATGTATTCACTTGTGTCTTGGATGCTCTCCGAACGATTAATTTTCTACACTGCACCCACTTGAAGCATCTCTGTTTGGCCCTATGGTTGACTGGTAGAGAATGCCATTAGGCATTAAGTTCGTCATTTGTACTGAATTTTGTTTTGTGCAATAAAGTTTAAATAATTTAGAATTATAATGGCTGTGTAAGCTCTTAAACAGCCTCATTGCTACCTGGATCTCTACACTGGACACTTTTTTGAATATTCTCCTATGAAAGATTCCGCTCCTCCCTTCTACCCTCCATAGAAATGGTGGCGTTGGCTTGGAAATCCTATCGTTAAACGCGAAAAGAATCACTGTTCACTGATTTTTGCGGAGTCCGGATTGGCAGTGGTTCAACGCAAGCTTATATATTACAGAAGAGATTTCAAACAAGACGGAAAAACAGAGAATTCGTAAAATAGTTAGTCTTTAAAAAGATTTCAGGGATATTTTGTATCATTTACATGGATTCTTTTTAAAACTTGCTGCTAATAAAAGCTGTTACTGACTGTACGCTGATTTAGAGAAAAACCGCTTTGTCAGCGTTGGCATGAACACGCAGTGTAGTTTGCCTATTTTCTTCGAATACCCATTCCCTCAGTTGCTCAAAGGTTAACTGGAAGAGATCCCTAATAGGGATAAGTTCGCCTTTGTACATATTTCATTTGTTATCAATGTATTTATAACCAGTTGTTGTGTACAATAAAGCGTTTACATACATACATACACGCATTCATCTGCGCCCGTTTGGCACATGTTTGGCATCATTGGCCCGCAGTGATTCAATTTGGCACGCATTTTTTAGTCATAATAAACATGAAAACCATACGAGTTAGCCGCGTTTTGTAGGATAAGTATTTCTTTTGTACAATAAAGATTTAAAAAAATCTGAAATTGCATTTAAAATTGGTTTCCATGAGGGGTCATTAATTCAGGAATCTAATTTCCTATTTGGGTTCTTTCACACAACCAATTTTCGTCATGAATATTTTGTTATAAATCAGGAAAAACGAGCTAAAAGCTCATCTTCCGATTTCACAATATGACAAAATTCATTATTGAATAGATACATACCTTCTTCGTCAGTTTCTAACCGACCGTCACCTAGCTGGACTCGCATGTTTGTGGTCAGATGCAGCTTTTCAACTTTGTTCCACACATAAGATGATTTCACGCATGCGTTTGTCTCGGCTGCTGGAGTTAGGCACTCCACACACGGTAACTGGCAAAGTCTGTCTGAAATAACCAGCCAGTAACACTACTACACTTAGAACTTTTGATGGGTATCAACGATCGATTACTGCATGTCTTACAGACAGGGATCAAGTGCCTCAAAAGCTTGTTTGTGACATTGTATCTTCGATCTTAACAGCGTGATTCAGAATTTGTATGAGCGCGTGGCACCGGCCTTAGAACGCCTTCTGTAGGTAAAAAAATCTCTGTACCCTCATCACGCCAGTACGGCTGGACGAATTTTATCAAATTTTGGTGGATATCTGAACATCCAAAGTTTTTTAATAGGATACTTTACTCAACTACAGTAAAGAAAATAGTGCGGGCAACTTCTTTTATTGCATTATCAAAAAAAATCTGCAGGACATTATAGACTAAGTGTGTAATTTGGGGACCTGGAATGCAATTTTTTTATATCATAGGGGGCAAACGCGCAAACGGATCGCCTGATGGACAGCGATTGCTGTCGCCCATAGCCTAGAGGAGTCACTAGTGCGTTGCCAGCCTTTCAGATGGGAGTACAGAGTATTGAAACATTTTAGTATGTGAAACAGGTTGAGCATTTAGCGTATTTTCCATGTTTCACAGAACGGTGGCGTTCACCCACAAGCACTCGAATGCCTGACTAAGGGTAAACCGTACATTTTATGGTACGTTTCAATACTCCCAGCCACCGTTCCGTTTGGACATACCATGAAAACTTCTCAAAGTACGTACATTCGATTGCGACCAAATCCACGAACAAGAGGGATTTATCGGACAAATCGTAAAGTGGAAAATCTTTGGAAATAAATTTTAAACCCCGCTACGGTGACAGCTTCAGATAAAACGGGATAAGTTCCCATTTAAACACTGATAAGGAGTTAGAGGCCAGGAAGTTTGAAATGCTTTGGGGTAGATATCCTTTATCAACACCCTAAAGTTGATAAAATAATAAGTTACTTTGATAACAAATGCTTACAATGAAGCGAAAACATGAAAATGTATCACAATATATTATAAAGCCGAAAGTTTGTGAGTGTGTTTGGGTGTATGTTTGTTTACTTCATCTCATCACGCTTAAACGGCTGGACCAATTTTGATAAATTTTGGTAGGAAGGTAGCTTACACCGTGCTTACACCCTTGATTACCAAATAGTTACTCTTTATCCCGAAAAATTTAGTGTTCCTGCGGGAGGAGCGGGCGTTCCAATCTTAGAATTAATACGCCTAGAAAACTAGTCAGATCTCAAATATGAAGTCAGTTTTGGTTAGCCACGAGCTAAGTTTTGTCCGTCGCCGCATCTGTCACAACGTCAACGTTACAAACAAAACATCTCAATGATTGGTTCATAGACACGCACACATAAAAACAAAATCGGCTTCATCTTTCGCAATCTGTTGTATGAAGACACTCTTTTTAGGCGTATTTATTTCAAAGTTCAAACATAACAAACTTCTTGCACTTCAATAATAATTTAAAATTTGCGACATGCAAGAACTCTCAAGAGCTGTAAGTAGCGGAAAGAATGATAAACTAGAATGTGCGCATATTCAAGAACTTTACTTACTCCCACAATACACTTTGGAAGAACAAGGGAATATATCACTAAAAGCTTAGCATATTCGTAGTCCTCTGTTCTTTTAGATGACGTTATAGTTCTGACAGATTATGCTTCTCGCTAGGGAATACGTTTTCACTGCGAGTAAACAGGGGCAATAAGTGAATATGCAAATAGTTTGCAACTTCGTAATGCATGTGTTGAGGATCCTTTTGTCTTCATATTAAAAACTTGCTTCGTTCAATGCAACTTATTTCTGAAATTTGTACGATGATTAAGTACCTGCTAGTTTACACACATACATGCATGTATACCTTGGTCGCAACCGCAAATAATAATATGACAATGTGGGTCAGAGTGAGAAAAGGGACGGCCTGAAAACCAGCGCTGCACAGACGTCTGGCTGTCGCAGCACATGCTGAGACCGCTCCTGTTGTCACACCGAATAATTTGGGTGGACAATGTACTGACAACGCTGTTCTTGCTAATTCCATGTAGCTTTTTTATTTTTTGGTGTGGCAATAAATGTTTCTTTCTTTTTACTTTAGTGAAAGCAGCCAAGTTGAAGAGGGAATGGGCTTGTCACGTTTGTCGAATGCTGAGCGAGCTGTGGGCCAAGATCACTACAGAGTGGAAGCCCATCAGCCTGAAACGGAGACGTGGCAGACCTCATCAGCAATGGTGAGACAAGTTAGACTCCTTTATAAAGGAATGGTCAGAAATAGCCCAAAATCGGTAATAATGGAAGAAGATAAGGCCTTTACCCAGAAGTAGGACATCATGGGCTCACAATAATAATAATATGGTTCCACCGGAAGATCAGCGCTGGCTCTTGAGCGAGCATCATGCTGAGGTGGAACCTTTTCGTGGCACAGCCGTAATAATGTTATAGCTGCCTATTGTTCTATTTTTTTATTATTTCTGTCACACCCTTTATGTAATTATGGTCACCTCACGAATAAATGCTTTTTTCTTTCTATCTTTCATAAGTTTACATAAATGTTAACAAGGTCAGGTTTCAATTTTGTCCCGTTTTTGCGATTCACAACGATATGTGGGAATTTTTGTAGAAATATTGTTGCGGTCCTGAAAGCACTGTGACCAAAGAAACCTCGAGGATGGCAGATATTGGTAGGGAAATAGGAAAATAAAGCCGTCGCGAAAAAGGGTTCACATAACACGTTGCACCTCGAAGTCTCGTAAGATTCGTTCTAAAATTTTCACTAACAGACACCCATAATACAAACTCAAAACTACCTTTGACAAGTTTTGACAATAACAGCTTCATGAGTTTAAGTTTATACGACACGCATTTCGCAAAACTTTATCCTCGTCTTGTCAGTTTTATTAAGTGTGCCAGTTCTCCGATGCTTCGAACAAAATCGAAGTTTTTAACAACGCCGTAACTAGAAAATTCTTGAAACAACTATAGAAGTTGAAGTTTGAGTCTGATATCAGAGAATGCATAATTTAAATTGCAATTATTAGACTAAATTGGAGTCTTTAAAGATGGAAAGTTCGTGTAAGATATTCGTTTAGTTTGTAATGTAAAATTTGTATGTTACTAAGTTTAGTTAGCGTTTAAAGTAGCTCATTGTTTTACTACTGGATAATTAATTCAAATTGCACACTAAAATGTTTAGCTACCTTTGGTGCTAATTGTAGATCTAACCTTAATTTGAGCCGACATTTTGTCTTTGAATTGCCAATATTGTCTTTTGAAGAAACAAATCCTAAACTTTGAGAACATAAAAAAAAAAAACATGAACAGAACTGGGGACTTCCGTACACAGACGACTTGAATTGCTCTTAATTTGTGAACGAAACGAAATGATTATTGTCCTATAGAAAAAGTTAACAGATGTAACAAAACTAACTCCAAGTAGGTACCTGAATTAATGAAACTACTCTCAATAACCTCATTATTTTATACCTATCAAGTTACTCAACTTCAGAAAAGCCGCGTATTTTCGCAAATAAAAATCCACTGAAATCTGCGGGAACATTTTAAAATGAACCTCTCGATTCTGCGTTTTAATAGACGAGAGACGCAAACATCGCGTCGTTATAATGAATTGCATCTGAAGGGTTCATTACGCGTACCATCGTTATCAATGGTATAACTGTATTTTTAAGTAAAATATATGAGTAAGTATCAGGAATTCACGAACAATTTCGCCCGGGCCTCTATAGTGCGTTTCCCCAAATATGCGAGGAAATAATCACCAAACTACATTTTGAATATCATATATATCAGTATCATGAAGATGAGTAAGTATCAGTAGCGTGGCGTCGAACAAACGCTCAGAACAAGCCGGATAGATTACTTTCCTTCAGTAGCAATATGGTGTTCATCGTCCTGAAGTGGGCAAGCCGGTGGAAACCGCCTTGTATAGACGCCACGCCACTGCAAAGTATACTGAAAAATAAGATACTGACATTCTTAGTCCAAACAACCGTAACGGTCACAACTTTGTGGGAGCGACAGAGGTGAGCGGAAAAACAAAATCATACCAATATAAATGAAGTATGCCATGAACTGCCAGGCGCGGTGCCGCTCTAGCGGTTTTTGCCGAGCGAACCGCGTCAGGGCGGGAATAAATGTATCGGCGAGTAGGAAAGATGCCACGACTTCAGAGCGGCGCGTGCGGCGGCTTGTGCGGTTTCCGTGGCATGCTTGCTGCCCCGCGCCCGCCACACTGCTCTCCGCTAAGACGTGGCATATATGTCCGTTCGGGGCGCACGGCGCGGCGATTAGCTCTGAAGTCAGGGCGACTTTCCTAAGTCGTCGACACATTCCTTCCCGATGCGGGGCGCGACGTACCGGATGGATGGCCCATTTCACAGAGTACTGGATAAAAAGAGATAGAATGCTTGCATTTGTCTCATGAGAAAGAGTTGAGTTAGACAGTGGTGCTCGAAATACTGATGATGATTATCACCAGGCAAAAAAGTGTCTTGCTGGACAGAGGCCTCCCTAATAACGATACCATTATCGGTCCGGTGTCGTCGCATTCAACGTACTCCAGCAACTTTCACCACGAATTTTGCTCTCAAATCTAGTTTGTACAAATTTGTACGTACTCGTTTGTTTACCCGTAGGTTTCTAAATCCGGTCTCTTGTTCAATAAGTTTCCTATTCCGTTTGTGTCGAAACTTGCCCTGATTTAGGAGTTCCTTTGAAGTGAATTAGTGTTCTCAGTCGAGTCTTTGCATGGAGTTAGGGAAAAACTAAATTGTATTATGTATAGACGACGATGGAAATATCTGCTCAAGTTTACTCCATTCCCACCGGCTTGCCTTGTTTCAAGGAATGTGTGTATCCAAACCGTCTTCTGCTCAAAAAAAATAGTAAGTCAAAACTACTCCGGCATTACCAACGATATGTGTGAAATCAAAAATTCTAAATTCAAATTGCAAAATTCACCACGCCTTTAGTTAGTAGTTACTAAAATCCATTACGTATTTTAGGAGCTAGTATCTGTCTTAGTAGGTATAATTCCTATACTTTAAGAGGCCTTATTCCATTTCATTTTTTTTTATATTATGACATATTTGAAGTAGATAATACTTTTTCCTGAGTTACTATTTCATGCTTTCATTGCGTGCAGTCGACAATAGAAAAAACTGTTTTCTGCGCGCATTTTGTCAAATTCGATTAGTTTTTAAAACAAAAATTATGAATGATAAATTCAAACTGTAGGTTTCAAATATATACTTATAATTTGCAATGGCCCTGTTATAAGTAGTAGCATTGATAATATGTTAAGAAACATGCTTGATCATACAGAGAAATGTCTAAAACAATCAGCATTTTCCAACGGATAAAGAGCCTTAACGAATGAATACTTTGATCTTTGTTAGCAATGAAACTGATTTCCATATTTTTTATAGAAAGGTATTTCCATCTTATTTTTTTCCCTACCACAAAACTCATTATTTATTAAGACCTATATATTATGCTAGTAACCATAAATACCATAATACGTTTCAGTTTATTTCCATGAACTTTTAATACAAAGATATTTTTTTACTTAGATTGAATAATATAAATAAGGAAATTGTAACCTACTGATGTTAAACAACGATTTAATTAACAAACTCCATAAATACAATACTCCTCGAAATTGCCAAGATTAAAACAAGGAACTTTACAACACTCAAAGCTAAAATGACTAGAAGCATTTTCTAAATTACTGTTTATTTTCCTCTAACGATGTTTAATAATAAGTCATTCATTAGAGAGCTAAGGTCACGCCACGGGACGCGCGGCGCGGATTAAAAGATAGAAAAAGGTGAAAAATTAGGGGACGCATCGACGGAGATTACAACGGGCTTAGAGCGCGTCATTTATCAACTTCATCTGAGGACGCTTGAGTCGGCCTGTTGTGTGGTCCAAGCTCCAACAACAAAGAATTTAACCATTGATACAAAGTACAAACCACAAATATACAGGTGGCCCATTTAGATCGGTCTGTATGGGAAAGTCTGAAACTATATATGTATTATATTGACGGTTACCTATCTCTCTCTCTGTTGGTTTTTGCATTTGCATGTGTATTATTGTATAGTTATACTCCTTTGTATTGTACATGTTGCTTGGTTTGTCTACCATTTACATTTGTGTTTAGCACTCATTTGCTCAAAGGTTAACTGGAAGAGATCCCTTTAAGGGATAAGTTCGCCTTTGTATATGCTTATTCTTTTGTAATGTGTTTTTCTTGTTTTTATGTACAATGAAGTGTTTACATACATACTATAAGACATACGAAGATCTGTTCTTAGGAACCATGTCATCGATTTTAATAAAAAGAAAACTGCATTTATACAAAATAAAAACCTGTACTCAGCTCAGGAATCGAACCCGGATGTTTTGAAAAATAAATTAAAGAATAGGAAACAATGTATTTTATTCATTTTAGACATGTTTCAAAGTAAAATTGACTACTTAAGACCTACACAGTTGATATCTAAATAGAAATAATGTTAGTTTAATTTTTCACATCGTCCGGGTTCGATTCCCGAGCTGAGTACAACTTTTTTTTATTTAATTTATGAATGCAGTTTTTATTTTCATTAAAATCGATGACATGGTTCCTAAGAACAGATCTTCGTATGTCTTATAGTTTCAGACTTTCCCATACATACCGATCTAAATGGGCCACTCTGTATATGTGTATATTACGTATACACATAGAGGTCGCTAAAGTGTACAGCCTTTTAAATAAACAATGCAAAGATCGACACACAAAACATAAGGAAAAATTCGAAAGGTTATCTAGCGTTAGAGTGGTGGAAAGTTAATTCAGAGGTACCGGGTTCGGTTCCCAGTCTTTTCTGCCAGGTTACGCATTTGATTTTTTCTTTGTGCGTTGATCTTTGTATCAATGGTTTAATATAAGAAATTGTACTGTGCACCCACATTAAAATAATGAGACATTACATGATTCATAACAAAGAATTAATGGTTTATTTCAAATTTACCTTGGGCATAAATTACAGGAGAGGTCTATCGCTAAAAGCGGGAAATTATATCCAATGAAAATTTATGTTTAGGCTGAAATAAAACTGACCCAAACACGTCTACCAAGTACTTGATGAAAGATGGGTGAAACACGGATCGTGAGACAATGATTATATATTATCGTACCAGGGGCATGGATAGGGCCATGCTCGGAGTTTCTTTGGGCGATAGAATCAGAAATGAGGATATCCGCAGAAGAACCAAGGTAAGATAGCTCACAGGATTGCATGGTTGAAGTGGCGGAGAATGGACGGCCGTTGGGGCAGCAAAGTCCTAGAGTGGCGACCACGTATAGGAAAGCGCATCTAGTATGGATGGATGACCTCTTGAGGGTAGCGGGAAATCAATGGCTGCGGTCTGCACGGGATCGCACATTGTGCCGTGTCATAGGGGAGGCCTATGTTCAGCAGTGGACGTCTGTGGCTGATACAAAGATAGACTTCTTGTTTCTTAATTCGATCACGCATGAAAACTCCGATTTTCAAAACTCGCTATTACCTTTTAATATGTCTAATTAGGTATTTTATGAGCGGCCAGGTTCTTAAAGTCATTGTACCTATTTGGATGTCGGTCATCCGCTTGAGCCCATCTCTTGCACCACACCCCAAAGCGTTGGCAATGACGCACCAGCCGCGCCCGATATCCGTCCGGAATAAAAAAACTATTTTAAATTATTCTTCCTGAATTAAGCCCGTTTTATTACAGATTCCGAGGTTGCTCCAAGCTTGTAACAGATGGCGTTCGTATTAATTTGGCTTTAAGGATTGAAATTGAAGAGAAAACAGTTTTAGAAATAAAGCATTTCAATACAGCAATTCATTCTCAAAAAATGGGACAAAGGCTAGGAGGATGATGATGAATACTGGCTAAAATAACTGAGTTGGATTTAGCGGATATCTCAATAATTTTTACGGTGAAAAGAATGCATTGCGAGACTTGGCTTTTTCTAAATTTTTGATGGGATAAAACTCTTTAGACATGATATGAGCACGTGATGCGAAGAGAAGAGAGCCCCATGACCAGGAAAGCGTTACGCATGAATGTGGATGGATATAGAAGAAGAGGAAGACTTAATGAAGATGGATTGGGTGGAAGATGATATGAATAAAAAGGAAGGAAACGTCGAGATAATAGTGAAGAGTGGAAGAAGAAAACATGCTGCGTCGACCCCAAATAAATAGAATAAGGGTAAGGGAATGACTTTAGATTTTTTTTTCTTACTTGACTAAACAATAACAAGAACATGAAATGGTTGTGTTCTAGCAAAAAGGAAAAATGTAAACCTATTAGGCTCCTGTATGCACTTTATATGCAGATGTGCATTATGCGTCCGGGCTGCAGCCTCATTACAGATACACCAGATATGCGGCTATATACAGGATGAGTTGTGTTATGTGACGAGACATTTCTACTGCTGGAATTAAGTAATATATAATTATTATATTATAAGTGTTAGAAGTAAGTAATATATTACTAGTAGGTGCCCATAACATCGGCCACGTATTTTTTTCTTTACCAAACTCGGATAAAAAGCATCCTATAACCATTTCTGGATGACCAGCTATACCTGTACCTCTCTTCATCCTTTCCGGCGAGATGAAAGGATAAAGACAAAAATACCAACAGATGGCGCTATACGGCTGGCGACACGTTGCTGCATTGCGCTGTTAAGATTTGTCCTGAAATAATGACCTCTCTCCATTGTTAGTACCATTGTTCTGTGGAAAAAGCGTCTTGGTCAATAAAGTTGTGACAATAAGAGAGATCCCAAAATAGTCTCTTCTGAGCGGCAACGTCCTGCCAGTCAGTCCGGTTGTGCCGGGTCGACGCAACATCGCCGCTTCTGTGCTTTAGGAAGATATATAACTACTCCTTTTCCCAGAATATCAGTTTACGCAGAATTGCAGCGTCGGGTTCAAATGAGGTCTAAACGTAACCTAACCGACTTATACAAATCGAGGATCTATGTTTCCTCCGTTTAGGTTCACTTCATCCATATTCCCATTATGTCAACATTCCCATTTCGTCCACATTCCCACCTCGTCCACATTAAATTCCCAAATCGTACACTTCCTATCTCGTCTACATTCCCAACTCGTCCACATTCCTATGTCGTCCACATTCCCAACTCATCCACATTCTCATGGAGGTAAAACCATTAAAAAAACTTACAATATTTGCTATCCGATACCCTCCGACGCGAAATGATCTAATTTACGAACGCACTTTGCGCACGTTTCGCCCTAAAAGCAAATTGTACATTCCTAAAGTGAAAGAGTACGGATGTGGACGATATGGGAATGTTGACTAAGTGGAAATGTGGAAGAAGTGGGAAAAGGACGAAATGGGAATAGGGATGAAATCGGAATGTTGACGGAGTGGGATTTTGGACGAAGTAGGAATTTGAACGTAACGGGAATGTGGACGAAGTGCACCTAAACGGTTTCCTCTTCCAAAACTTAACCAATCTTTTCGAAATTTTAGAAACTGAATGGTTAACTTTAGCAGGAGGAAACAGGCGAGAACGAAACCTCAATCTGCATGGAAAAATTGGCAGTGGTATTTCCTCATTTTCCACGGCGTATAGCGTCAGCGTTTCTTCAGCGCACACACTGCGACGATGCGACGTCAATGTATGTTGAGGGCTGTGAGAACCTGGCCAGACCCTGATGCTCAATAGGACACAGTTGTGCCGACGCTGCGCGAACGTTGCGTCGCCACTGCGAGGGCACTGGCTGAACGCCGACACTCAAAAAACGCAAGTTGGGGGTGTCTGTCTCTTAGTTGTACTCACCACACATACATGGGTAAAGACTAAAAAGTTTAGCAGCAAAGTTAACTCAATTAAATTTCCCATCCAAACAACCAACCAATAGTGGACCTTAAGCTTCTATTTAAAGGATTATTATTTTTATTATATCTTTGTTTTTGTAACGTTTTTTCCAATCGCTTTTTTTTTCATTTTGTATGGCTAACTACCTACGCCTAAATTTGGTTAAACTATTAAAAAATCAAACGAGCAGCAATTACAATCCCCTTGCCCAAATGTTGATGTTTTTGAACTCACCCTGTGTATACACGAAATACGCAGTGAGTCCAACATATCTCTGCCTTATCTTGACACTATACCGGATTTATATTACGAGAGCATCTCGAAACAATTGCCCAAATACAGAAATGCTTTAGGTATGTATGTATGTGTATGTTGCTTTCGGTTTCCCCTAAATAAATTGTACTTTAAGAAATTTACAATGTATTGAATCTATATTGGGTGAAATACCCTATAGTCATCACATCCGCTTCACCAATGAGTGGTATAATCTGTCCGATCTCTAAGATCTAATGAAGTCACTTTGGAACAAGGTAACAAACAACCGTGTACATGTAAATTAGGTAGGTCGTTTCACTTGTGCCAGTTTGACATAATTTGATCTTAGGATTCCAGACTTTATGTGCCAATCATAAGGTGTCTAAGTATTTAACAATCATATTAGTAGTTTACACGATACTTTAAACTCACAACATTTGTAACATAAACTATCAGTACCTTTAGGTTTATTGTATAGGAAAGTAATCTTCCCTAATAAAAAGGTAATTAGGTAATGATACTTGATATTGGTGCTAAGTACCTAGTTTCTTCGTCTACTAAAAGCTATCCCGGCTCTTACCAGGGTTCGCTTTCATATCGACTTTCCTCAGCACCTAGTTCCTAAATATTATTTAATTAAACTGGATCACAAACTCATATTTTAGTACATATGTATCGTTGCTTGTTGAATAAAGCGCCAGATGTTTTCCACCGATATAAAGTTATATACCCTGCAGTCCCAAGCAAGTTCATTTTAATCTATTTCGTGCACGAGTTTTGTTTGCCCCCAACTCGATACAAAGACTACTAGATTCAGGCACTCGTATCATTCGTTTCAAAGTAGGACTTGTCGATTCGTTCAACTCTGGAAAATCCTGTATAACAAAAGAACGAAAGGGATGCCATGATACGAACTTCGAATTTTAAACTGTCTAAAGAACTCCTAAATAATTGCAAGTTCGGTATGAGCGGGCGAACTTTGGCGTGTTGTTCGGTTGTGTATTCGACAAATTGACAACGCTGCTAACGACAGTTTAGTATAGTTACATCGGCACCAAGATAATGCACCTGCCTATCATTATCAAGGCATCTATAACCCATTGGATTGGTGTCAGAGCTAGAGGAAGATCGCCGATGAGATGGACCGACCAGATTAAAGCCAGTGTGTCGGCTACCGTCAATGAATGCTCACGGAAAGCGGCCCTACGGGACGAATGGTGACGTGTCGTCAAACGGGTCACTCAGAACTCCACAAATGCATAATGGCCACGACCACTCTGTAAAGAGTGTAACGAAGAAGAAGAAGAAGATAACCCATTGAATACTCTCGCGGCTTGTACACATAATTACAACTTATTACACCAGCGGGCTTTTATCACGCGATGAATAAGTGACAAAGCATCCATCACGTTTTGATAAAATGCGAGTGTGAGTGACAGATGCTTTGTGATGTTTTTCTGTTTATCTTCATTGTCTGACGTTGTGTGGCGTGAAAGTGTCGAAATTATTTGGTAAGGTAGATAAAAAACTGTAAAAAAATCGGGAGCCCTTTGGCTTTTAACAATTTATTTCGTCGAATGTTTAATTTCACCGAAAAATCATATTGCAGTTTTTTTTTTTATAATTCATGCAAATATCATTCTATTGATTAGGTTAGGTTAGTTTGACAGTTGCGGAAACCGCAAAGCTTAATATTTAGCTTAAGTAGGTACATTTATAAATAAGTACAATGAATAATAAATATTTACTTAAACTTTTGGCGTCGGCTTTGTTGTTCAGTTTGTTTGAAGTATCAGTGAGACAGCAATAGGATTTTGTTAACTTTAGGTAAACATCTTTCCTGATTTCCCATCCCTGTTTCCTTTAATGTTTTAAAACGACGCGTTTGGCTCGGTTTGTAGACACCTGCCTACTGAGCCGGCGGTCCCAGATTCGAATCCGGGCCAGGACAAATATTTGTGTGCTTGGGTTATGGTTGTTCTATGTATTTAAGTAAGTATATATAATCCATACTAATATTATAAATGCGAAAGTGTGTCTGTCTGTCTGTCTGTCTGTTACCTCTTCACGCTTAAACCGCTGAACCGATTTAGATGAAATTTGGTATATAGATAGTTTCAGTCCCGGGGAAGGACATAGGATACTTTTCATCCCGAATAAATTGAGTGTTCCCGTGGGATGAGCGGGTAGCACCGCGGGGCACAGCATAAGTACGTATATCGTCGTCTAGTACCCATAACACAAGCCTTGTTGAGCTTAATTTGGAACTGGATCGATTTGTGTGAGGTTCAAATTCAAATTCAATTCGTTTATTGTGTTTCATGTTGTACAATAAGTCCAGTATGTATTAGTAGGTAGGTTGTCTGATATTTATTTATTATTTATTTATTTAGGTAACAATAAAAGTAATTTGCCAGGTAAAACTGTAACCTAAAAAATTTTGCTCAACTCTGGGATTCTACGTAACACTGACAACCTTTTTTGTTATCCAAAGAGTACGTAGGTTGAGTGCTGCATAAGCTTCTTACGGACTTTTTACGATCCCACACTTTCGTAAAAACACAACATACAATACAGTATAACTAACTTTTTATACGAGTAGGGTTAACTAGTAGTCTTAGCCGACGCGGTTGGCGTAGTTTGCAGTGCACCTGAGCCGGCGGTCTTGGGTTCGAATCCCGGCCGGGGCAAATATTTGTGAATGTCTCGTCGAATTGCGTCCTGTCCTCTTCGTTGGTGCCGCGAATAGTTCACACAACTAGCTGTGAACGTGAGTCACGTTATGTTATGTTAATTTATGTTACACTAGCTGTGCCCCGCGGTGTTACCCGCTCATCCCACGGGAACACTAAATTTATTCGGGATGAAAAGTATCCTATGTCCTTCCCCGGGACTGAAACTATCTATATACCAAATTTCATCTAAATCGGTTCAGCGGTTTAAGCGTGAAGAGGTAACAGACAGACAGACAGACAGACACACTTTCGCATTTATAATATTAGTATGGATTAGGAAGAACGTGTATGTTGCAGTCTCTGCGGCATTGTGTCTACATTCGCATGCATATTTTAAAGTAACTCTAGATGACATTGTAAAGGTATCTTATTTAAACCTTTAATACAAAGATCAAAGCTTAAAGAAAAATTTAAAAAGGAGCTACCTGGTGGAAGAGACCGGAAATCGAACCCGGTACCTCTGGATTACCGGTCCAGCGCGTTAACCACTTCGCTACCCTAGCTTCAAAATTGTGGTGTACCCACATTAAAAAAAATGAGACATTGAACGTTTAACGCAACAGTGCTTTTCTACCCCCTCCACGGTAGCGTTAAACGTTTAACGCAACCTTGTTGGAAGTCACATTAGGAGTTTCACTTCAAAAAATAGTGCGTGGAGGCCCTCCGCGCGGAAGAAGTGAAACTTCGTGATGTGGAAATGAAAATAGGAAGGGGTAGAAATTGTAATTTTTTTCTTCTCACAGTGTTGAAGTTAAATATAATAAACATTACAAATAAACAGTCACGTAGTACGTGTTTTTATTTAAGCTGTGTTGTGATGTGACCAAATTTTGCGTTTCGATTCATGTGCAAAAACATATTGATTTACACAAAATAAACAAAAATATTATCCAGGTGCGAAAAAAGAGTTCGTCCATAAAATCGATTCGATCAACCATTCATAATCGATAGATTTGACATAAAATAAATGTCTTTGCTACATCACTACAAACATCAACAGACAAGTGTCAAATGTGTGTTTTAAAAAAAAATCACACTGTAGACGCCTATTGCTTAGGTTGAAGGAGTGCCCTGGGTGTTTCTACCATTTCGTGCAAATCACATGTTCGTAGAAAAAAAAACATGTATTAAGTGCCAAATTAACTTCATATATTTTTTATGTTTTGTGTTATGTACATAGGTATACTTTGCATCTAAAATATATTATACTATTGCAATATAAATAAATATAAAAAAAAATAACATGCGAAAAATTCATTACCGTCACCGTTCAGAACACAAATGTATAGATTTGACAGCGAATAACTAATCTATTTACATGTAACACATTAAATTTATTCTTTGATATGGTTGAACTATTTAATAAGGAATATAACTATGAAATTCTAACAGTCATATAATTGTTATTTACGTTCATTGTATAGCAAAATATTTTTGTCCATCAAAAAACTTCATTACCATCAATTAAATTTGCCATGGCAACATCGGCCTGTAGACGTACGAAGTAGTATTTTACGCGTTGCCCCTTCCACCCGCGATCCCACCTCAGTCGACTCAGTGAACAGTGAACAGAGCGGACGCGTGCCACAATTTTGTAAAAAAATATTTCGTCGCGGGATTTTGGATTTGGTACGTTTTTTTTTCATTGCCATTCATGCTGTTTTGATGTTAATGCTTTAGTGTTTTATTGTACTGTTGATACTTAAATAAGCACTATTAAGTTCGAAAACTTAGTGTATGAATATACCTACGATTGCAGTTTTTTATAATGAGTAAATCTGCAAAAGGTAAAGATAATTCATTACCATTCCCTTCATTACCATAATTTACCAGACACTTTTATGGGAATGGTAATGAACATAAAATAATGGTAATGAATTTAAGTATTAAAATTGACAAAATCCTATCTTCTACTCGTTACTCTTTTTACGTGACTATACGTTTTTAGTGGGTTTATGCGGAAAGAAATATAATATTTAATTTATGGGGATTTTTCTTTATCTTCGATATCAAGTACCCTATTTATACTTGATAACGAAGAGTTAAGAGGGAAAGAGGGAAGACGTATACATTCTGTATTTTTCAATAATTTGTTTTTATAATACGCTTATTGCTATGGTATGGTACATTAGTCTGTTTTCTTTGACTTGACTTGTGCCTTTATTTAATCGGTAAGAGGTAGGTAGATATAATATCTTTAAAAATGGGACTAATAATTTATACGTAAATGTTTGTGAGAATCTGTGTTACTATTGAACGCTTAAAGAGCTAGACGGATGTGGATGGAATTCGGAGGGGATCAGTAACTGGCTTAATTAAGTTTTCTTACTATTATTAAAAATAACTACGTATTGGGAAGACACTAAAAGTGGTTGAGTTCCATAAGTCTTTTATCAATTTACATTGGATTTTCTTGTTTTATATTACTCTGTATCCTGCACCCCTTTTCTTCAATCACTTTTGCATGAAATTACTATGCATATTATTTACAGATCAATATGCCAAAATCAAAAACAAAAAAAACTCGCGAGGAAAAGTTGGCTGAAGCAAAATTACGAAGGAGAAAAAAATATGAAGAAATTAAGAATGATCCTGAAAAATATGCCATACAGAAAGAAAAAGAAAGGATGAGATACTTAAAACGAAAGGAAGAAAAAAAAATTAAGAGTGTGGCTGATATGACACCAAGGCAAAAAAGATACCAAAGGAAAAAATGGAATGAAAATAGCAAACGGTACATAGAAAAAAATAAAAAAAGCATTAGAATACAACAATTAATGCTTGAAGGCACACCACCAACAAGTGATCAAGAAGATAACGCAGGTGTAGACTTTCAAGGAGATCCAGTCCCAGGTCCATCTCAACAAGTACACACACCAAGTACAAACTGTAAACCTTGTAAACAAAAGCAAAAAAGGATAAGAAAATTGCGTTATAATTATATCAAGCAGATAGGAATACTGAAAAGTCAAAAAGAAAAAGTTGAAAAAGAGAGGGATGCATTGAAAAGAATGCTGAGTAAAATGATAAGGAAAAACCGAATTAATGCGGATATCAATGTACCTTCAACTGAACAAAAAGTGGATAGATTAGTTGAAACAGTGGACAGTGACAAACGTGAAGAAATTAAGAAGAAATTATTATTTGGCGAGATAATATCCAGAAACTTATCTGAAGGGTTCCGCGGCCTAAAGAAGAAAGAAAAACGTGTATTTAGTGACGTCATTATGAAAAACAAAGAAAACTTTAAGAGACATAAAATTCTAGGAAAAACTAGCAAGTTCTCAGTCAGAAATAAGACAAATCAACACACTGACTCCGAAGAGATCAAGCATAATATCCAACAACAAATAGAAGACTTTTTCGAAGACGACAGCAACACAAAGATATCTCCAGAGAAAAACGAATTCAGAACCCGCAATGGAGTCAGGAAACAGAAACGGTATTTAACCGATACTTTACATAATCTGCATAAAAAGTTCATGATCGTTCAAAATGCTGCTGTAGCATACTCCACGTTTTGCAAATATCGGCCGTTTTGGGTACTGACTCCAAAAGAATCTGACAGGAATACATGTGCTTGTAAAGTACATGTAAATTTTGATTTACTTGTCAAAAGTCTAAATAAAAATAAAATAATCAAGGAAGCAAATGGAACTGCCGTACTTCAAAGCTTATGCTGTGATGTTTACAACGAAAGATGTTTGAGCCGAGTTTGTAAAATATGCAAAGATAAAGTATTAAACTTTCAAGAGTTTAACAATGATGAAAATATAAACTATTATGAGTGGTGCGCAAGGAAAGAGAAGTATACTACAAAAGGGGTAGAAAAAGAGAAGATTGTGAATACAAAAACAAAAAAGCAGGACTTACCAAAAAATATTATAGAAAAGATGCAAAATTCATTAAATTCATATTTAAAACACTGTGCTAATATTGTTGCTCAATACAGACACGTCAAAGCTCTAAAAGCGACAATAAGTTCCATGGAGGCTGTTGTACACTTAGATTTTTCTGAGAATTACTCGGTTCAATTTAACGAAGAGATACAAAGCTTCCATTTCGGCGGTAGCCGCACGCAAATAACATTGCACACTTCAGTAGTGTACGCTATTGATCAAGAGACAGGGATTATGAAGCCACATAGCGTATGTAGCATTAGCGAATGTAATCAACATGATGCAAAAGCTATTTGGGCTCATCTTATACCGCTGCTTGGTTATATCCAAGAATTATCACCACTGATTGACACAATACATTTCATATCGGACAGTCCATCGAGTCAATACAGAAACCGATACATGTTTTATGTCATTGGTCAACTTCATCAAGAGTTTCCAGAGCTAAAGTACATCAACTGGAATTATTTAGAAGCCGGCCATGGAAAGGGTGCACCGGATGGAGTTGGTGCAGTTTTGAAGAGAACTGCAGATCAAATTGTAAGGATGGGTAAAGATATCGGCACAATCGAAGACTTTAAAAAAGCGATTGAAAGACAGGTTAAGAATATAAAGCTAATTTCTGTGTCAGAGAGAGACGTGGAAGAGAAAATCTTTCCCCCAAGTGTTCAACCATTTCGTGGAACTATGTCAGTGCATCAAGTTCTCTGGTCTTATAATAGACTTCAAATGACCTTCAGAAAACTGAGCTGTTTGTATTGTGAAAATGGCGAAATCTGTACTCATGGGTACCACCTAGGGTTCATTGATATCGTCCCTGCTTCTGACAATGCTTCTGTGCAACTAGAAGACTTTATGCATCAACGTACCACCGGAAGTTTTTTTAAAGAAGTGGAAAACGAGTCAACGTGTCCTTCCCCAATTATAGAAAACTTAACCACTCTAGAACAAACACAACAGTCGCAACATAATGTCAGAGCTGCTCATGTCAAAGCCAGTGGAGCTACTCAAAGCAAAACTGTGACTTCGCTTTCGAATGTAAAGCGACACTGGACTAACGAATCTTTTATTAAAACAGATTCCAAAGTTACCCGAAAAAGAACTGTTGTTGACTCTAAGAAAGAAAATAAAAGTGATCAGAGCCAAACGTCATACACGAAAAGCAAGATAAAGAAAAGCATTGCTAAAACTGGAAAGGGCTGTAAAATTTTGAAAGCCACGATTAGTAATGGTTCAGAGGAAGACTATAAGGGAACGAAAGTTGGAGCAAAATATCAACAAGAAAGTACTTCTAAAAAAGTGAGCAAATTTTTCGACAGTTCTTCATCTGACGATGACTTTAACATTTTTTAAGTTTTGATATTTGTTATTTTAAATCATTATAATTATGAAGAAGTTCCTACAATACGTTGTTGTTTTAAGTCTAATTGAAATATTCTATTGTTGTATACAGTATCTATGTTGCGTTCTATTGTCAAGACTGTTAAATATTAACCAATTCGTTTGAGTCAAACTTACAACTAAAACTTTGTTATTGTAATATTAATTCGTGTTACATGATAATATAAGACGTTAAATGGTTAATTATATAGTTTAAAGTACGTAAAATTAAAAAAGTGTTAAAAGCAATAAGGTTAAATAGTACCTACTACACAGTAAGTTATAAATTTAACTCATTTCGAAATTTTGTATTATTAGGTTAGGTGTTGATTTCTATTGATTAAACTTCTAAATGTTTACGAATTTGTTTTGAGTATAAAACAAATACTCAACTAATACTTTGTTCTGGAATGTTGATGTGTTAATATACAATAACTACCAGAATTTGAAAGATTTTTATATTACGTCAAGAGTTATATTTTTGTTAGTAAAGTCTATGATAGATCACAAACATGTGCACTGCTGCACTACTTTTTTTGAAACTGTTATATTTGCCTTTTTTGTGAATATGTCGTAATCGTAATGTCAAAGATTCACTCTTTCATAGAGTAATTACTAAGGATGTTGATTTCTTTTGTACGATTAATTAGTTAGTTTTCATTTACGATATAAAAAAATATGTTAATATCGGTATTTTGCTTAATCCTTCATTACCAACACGGCATTTTCATTACCATACCACTTTATATCATTACCATATTTCGCACTTCATTACCATTCCATTTGAAAAAACAAAATTACTTATATCTCGGTAATTTTTGGGTATAATTCTGAATAAATTATATGACAGTTTTTCTTTTTCCTACTTCTTCCCACTGGCATAGTAAAAAATGAAAAATAAAAATTTCTCCTCATCTCTGCCAATTTACACGAAATGGTAGAAATACCCCCCTACAGTTGAACATAGAGGAAAACAAGAAAAGTTTTGCTTGCCAAAATGAGCATACACTAATAAAATGTTACCAAGCAAACAACTTTATGTTTTATCTTTCAAAATTGCCGCAAGCCGAATAGACGGACAAGCAACACGGCATTCAATTATCTAAGCAATGTGAGACTAAAAATAAACAATGTTTTTATTAAAAATGTCATAGGTACAGAACGCAAGCGCGCCAGGCGCCGCGAGACTAGCGGGTTTGCCAGTGGGGAGAAATTACCCCATTTTAGGGTAGTTTTCATTTTGAAATAAAGCTTTGGGAAAATATATTGTTTGTGGATCATTTAGATAATATTTGGAGAATGAAACTGTATACTTTAGACTTGTGCAAATTTGTACGCATTAACATGTATATACGTCTTCTCATGGGATATTTTAATTTTCTAACAGAAAATGTAATTGATATCGCCTTTAAAGTTGCAAAAAGTAGTCACGAGTTCCATACAGTTGAAATTAAAATCTCAGCTCCATACCTACTACGGTTTTTTGAAACATAATTGTGACAAAAAAGTTGTTTTTTATCAGTAGACGTATATTTCATAATGATTATCATTGGTGTTGTGATTTTGGATAATATTATTCTTGTTTTGTGTCATAATTATGTAAACGTTGTATCTCGATGGAACTATGGACGCTATCATAACTTAACTAAGTGATAAGGGTTTAATTATTGAATTATAATTATGATCTCGTAACATGAAGTATGCATTTAATAATAAACACTTTTTGAATGTTAAATATATTAAAGTTGATGTATTGACTATTATGTTTCAATTTGTCGGGTAGTTATTACTTAGAAGTTATGATGGCGGGAAAACGATGTAGAAGGGCGCGCCAGCGCCATTTGGACGCACTTGCTGAGTGACCGTGCTGAAGTGTGGACGCATTGTTAATGTTTATGCTGTTAGCCAGTGCTAATAAACCAAGTTAACTAGTGAACCTGAAGTTTTCATTATAAATCGGAAGTGGGCGTGAACCTATGCGCCATGCCGAATGAAAACGTAAGTACTTTTGAGCTTGTACATTATAAATTATGTTAAAAGAAAGAATGAGCTTAGCCGTCGAAACTCAATTCAAGCTAAGATGTGCGTCGTTAATAGGAGTAGTTGTTGTTTCTAATTAAGCAACTGTAGTCTATGAGTACAGCCATGTAGGTGTGCTGTTTGCATTGCAGCCATGTAGGTGCGCTGCTTGCAGCCATGTAGGTGCGCTGCATAGGGACGTACAACCATGTAGGTGCGTTGTACGATTGTGGCCATGTAGGTGTGCCATACTAAGAACGAGATACAGCCATGTAGGTGTGCTGTTTGCAGCCATGTAGGTGCGCTGCTTGCAGCCATGTAGGTGCGCTGCATAGGGACGTACAACCATGTAGGTGCGTTGTACGATTGTGGCCATGTAGGTGTGCCATACTAAGAACAATGTACAGCCATGTAGGTGTGCTGTTTGCAGCCATGTAGGTGCGCTGCTTGCAGCCATGTAGGTGCGCTGCGTAGGGACGTACAACCATGTAGGTGCGTTGTACGATTGTGGCCATGTAGGTGTGCCGCACTAAGAACGAGATACAGCCAGGTAGGTACCATGGCCATGTAAGTATGCCAAGTCGATGCCAAGTCGATGCCAAGTCGATGCCAAGTCGATGCCAAGTCGATGCCAAGTCGATGCCAAGTCGATGCCAAGTCGATGCCAAGCCGATGCCAAGTCGATGCCAAGCCGATGCCAAGTCGTTGCCAAGTTGGTGCCAAGTGGTTGCCAAGTTGATGTCAAGTCGTAGCCAAGTTTATGCCAAGTCGTAGCCAAGTTTATGCCAAGTCGTTGCCAAGTTGATGCCAAGTCGTTGCCAAGTTGATGCTAAGTCATTGCCAAGTTGATGCCAAGTTAATGCCAAGTTGTTGCCAAGTCAAGTCCAAGTCAAGTACAAGTAAAGTCCAAGTCAAGTACAAGTCAAGTCCAAGTCAAGTCCAAGTCAAGTCCAAGTCAAGTCCAAGTCAAGTCCAAGTCAAGTCCAAATCAAGTTCAAGTCATGTCCAAGTCAAGTCCACGTCAAGTCCAAGTCAAGTCTAAGTCAAGTCCAAGTCAAGTTCAAGTCAAGTCCAAGTCAAGTCAAGTCCAAGTCAAGTCAAGTCCAGGTCAAGTCGAAGTCAGTCCAACGCGAGTTCAAGTTACTTCAGAGTCAAGTGAAAGAAGATATAAACTAGTTGGAGATAAAGTTAATAGAAACTTGTTTATCAGAGTTAATATTCATCTTGGGATAAGTGCGATTGCCCGGGAGGAACATTAAATGCGATTAAACTTTTCAGAACGATGATGACGGGGGTGCGAGCCATACACCCCGACACCCTCCACGTTCCTCGCGAAGGCGCCAGAGGTCATGCTCAGCCTCTTCAGATGATAGCGACGCGAGGTCTGTAAAGAGAAGCAGGACCGGGTTGACCGCAGAGGATTTGCTGAAGATTTTATCCGCAGTGCAAAGTGTACCAAGTAAGACTAGCAATACTAATAATGTCGTGCCTGAGTTTGACCCCAACAACAAAGCCCAGGACGTTGAGCGCTGGTTGAGAAAAGTCAATGAGTGTGCAGAGATATACTCTTGGGATGAAAAACAAACTATACATTACGCGCTACAGAAATTACGCGGATTAGCAAAAAGCTGGTATGAATCCCTTCCATCGCTCAACTACTCCTGGGACGTTTGGCAGAGTAAATTAAAAAAGGCATTTCCGAACGATGTCAACTACGGAAAATTGTTAGATGAAATGTTAAACCGAAAATCACGTACAGACGAAACCTTAAGAGATTACTTTTATGAGAAATTGACATTGTTGAGCAGATGCGAGATTATCGGTCGTAAGGCAGTCGATTGTATAATTTATGGAATTACTGATAAATCTGTTAGGAACGGAGCCCAAGCTCTTAAATGTGAGGAACCCGAAGATCTATTGAACTATCTATCATCGCAACAGCCTTCCAATGTTAAGGAACACACGCGCGGATCATTGCCAGTAAATTCGATAAAGAGACGCGAATTCCGTAGTAACACTTATGGTAGGAGTCCTAGCAGCTACAAAGGAACAGATATCGTATGTTTTAATTGCAATGAACGTGGTCACACTTATCAAAATTGCAGTAAGCCAATTACGAAATGCGAGAAATGTCATAGAGTGGGGCACAATATAGAGAATTGCAGTAGGAGACCGTTACAGACACGAGAAGTTGACACCAAGAATCAGAGTTCCGATAAAAAGGTATTAAAGGTAGTGGTGGACAAGGAGGTAGTTATAGCTAGTAACAGCGATGGCAAAGGTGTAACCAAGTTGAAGGCAGTGGATAGTCATCCAATTCACGGTGTCCCATTATCTAACAATATTAATAATGACACAAATGATAAGTTCCACAAAAACGTCTCCGTTAATGGCACAATGCTAAACGCTTATATTGACTTTGGGAGCGATTGTAGCTTAATCAGATGTTCCGATGCTAAATCTCTTTGCTTAATTGAAAGGAAGGATCATCCACTGCCTACAATAAAGGGTTTCGGCAATTCTACAGTTATTCCGAAATTCCAAGCAACCGTTGAAATAAGAATTGACGAAGTTGATACAAAACTGGAGGTATTGGCAGTTGATGATGTCTATTTACACGTCCCACTGCTAATAGGGCAGAACTTTACGGAAATGGCATCCGTGACTGTGTTGAAAGACAACGAAAGGTTGTTTTTCTATTACACTCCGACTGACGACCTTGGTAGGCAAGATAAGCCTCTCAACTTATACGTTTCGAAGGATATTACGATAAATAAAGGGGGGCTAGTAGAAGTTTATACCAGGGAGCCTTACACTGGCGATATTTACTCAGACGGAGGTACTAGAATGAGTCCCAATCAAGAATATCACCTTCATCAGGGTTGTTACAATGTCAACGACAGCAAATCAATGATATTTATTACTGCCTTAACCAATACTCCGCTTAGTTTCAAGTCAGACATGTTATTAGCCCGAGCCAATCCTATAGAAAAGGTTAAAGCATTGGTTGTCCAGACATGCCAAAGTACGACTGAACTGATGCCACTTGACGAATCCGACATTAGGATAGGTAAAGATACTGATAACGACACTCGTGAGAGGTTACACAGGCTTTTACAAAAGTACAGAAGCTGTTTTGCTACAAGCCTTAGTGAGTTAGGTCGAGCCAAATATGCAGCAATGGATATAGAATTGCACGATAAAACTCCGGTAGTGTACAGGCCTTATAGGTTGTCGAACATCGAACGTCAGAAGGTAAGGGACATGGTAGATGAGTTAGTCGAAAATGATATTGTGCAGGAATCAAACTCTAACTACGCTAGTCCCATACTTCTGGTTAGGAAGAAGAACGGAGAGTCTCGATTATGCGTAGACTACAGGGCTCTTAATAATAAAACTGTCAAGGATAAGTACCCTCTACCCTTGATTGACGACCAGCTCTCAAACCTAAGTGGAAACAGTTTTTTTATTACGCTGGATCTAGCCTCTGGTTATTACCAGATACCAATGGGAGAAGAAAGTCGTCACCTGACTGCGTTCGTCACCCCGGACGGACACTACGAATTTAAACGTATGCCGTTCGGGCTGGCGAACGCGCCAGCGGTATTTCAAAAAATGATGAACTCCTTGTTAGGCGCTCGAAGATTTAAGAGTGCTTTGGCATATATGGACGACCTTCTTATCCCAGCGGCTTCCATAGATGAAGGTTTCGAGAGGCTGGAAGACGTATTGAAGTTGATCGAGGAGGCGGGGTTAACCTTAAAACTGTCAAAGTGTAGTTTTTTTGATACAAGCATCGAGTACTTAGGTTACGAAATCTCTGCTGAGGGTATAAAACCTTGCGAAAGGAAAATTTTGGCAGTGCGTGATTTTCCCGTGCCCCGCAACGTTCACGAGGTCCGACAGTTCCTGGGCCTGGCAAGCTATTTTCGTCGCTTTGTGAAAGGGTTTGGTGAAATTGCTAGGCCGTTAACTGCGCTACTCAAGAAAGATGTGCAATGGCGTTGGGGTAGCGACGAGTCGGAGTCGTTTGACACGCTGAAAGACCGTCTCATTAAGCGCCCGCTCCTAGCTTTGTATAACCCCGAACTAGAAACTGAAGTTCACACTGACGCTAGCTCGCTAGGTCTGGGCGGTATACTCATGCAGTGGCAGGTGAGCCCCAGGGTATTGAAGCCTGTTGCGTACTTCAGCCGACAGACCACACCCGAAGAACGCTACTTCCATTCGTATGAACTGGAAACTTTGGCTGTGGTCTGTTCTTTGAAGAAGTTTCGATCGTACCTATTGGGACTTAACTTTACGGTATATACGGACTGTAATGCCCTCCGGACGACCTTAACGAAACGCGATTTAATCCCACGTATAGCACGGTGGTGGTTGTTGGTGAGCGAATACAATTTCAACATCGAGTATCGTCCGGGGTGTCGTATGGGCCACGCGGACGCTCTGAGCCGCAATCCTCAGAAAAATAACACTTCGCCCCAGTTGGTTAAGGCCTTAACTATAAACACGGATAACTGGCTACTCACACTCCAATTAGCTGACCCTAAATTAGAGCGAATTTTTAAAGTATTACAGCCGGGGACCGATTTTGAAGTAACAGACATTAAAAAGAACTATGTTGTTAAGAACCACTCGTTGCATAAGAAGTTGGGACAGGAATTACGTTTAGTGGTCCCCAAAGATGCAAGGTGGCAAATTTGCAAAGCCAACCACGATGACGTTGGTCATTTTGGGTTTGCGAAGACACTGGAACGTGTTCAAAGCCGTTACTGGTTTCCTAAGTTAAGACGTTTCGTCAAGAAATACGTAGCGGCTTGCATCGACTGCGCGTACAATAAAGATAACGCAGTGCGAACGAACTCAGGATTGTTACACCCGATAGAGAAGGTAGAACAACCGTTCCACACCTTACACTTGGACCATTTGGGTCCATTTGTAAGAAGTAAGACTGGGAATAACTATATTCTTACTATAGTGGACGGTTTTACAAAATACGTTTTTGCTAGACCAGTCAAAGACACTAAAACCAAAAACGTAATTAAAGCATTAGACAGTTTATTTTATGATTTCATGTCACCTCAAAGGGTTATTTCAGATCGTGGGACAGCCTTCACTTCTGCGCAATTTAAAGAGTATTGTAAAAACAAGGGTATCAAACATGTACTCAACGCGGTTGCTTGTCCTAGGGCGAATGGGCAAGCGGAAAGATTTAACCAAACTATTCTCACCGGTTTATCCGCGCAGAATTTTGGGAATGACGAACGCGACTGGGACAAGCAGCTGGGTCGAGTACAATGGGGTATTAATAATACTATAAACGCCACCACTAAGAGAAGCGCATCAGAATTGCTTTTTGGCGTCAAAGCTAATTGTCCCTTAGATAACAAGTTGATGACCAACCATGTCGAAGGAAGCGAAATTGACCACCAGTCATCCCGGGACAATGACCTCGACAGAGAATTGCCTATCGACCCCTCTCCGTTGTCGATTGCACCCGTCGATGATAATGAGTCGATTCATACATCGTTACCCAGTCCAATTAATACCCTCAGTGTTAATGACATCCCCATCTCATCCCCAGTAGACACAAATAAACGGCTTGACGAAGTTAGGAAAGAGGCTTCGGAAAACATTAAATCTAGTCAATTAAAACAAAAAGCATTATATGACTTGAAACGATCACCGGCAGTTTCATATTCAGTAGGCGATTTAGTAAAACTTGTTAAAACGAGTTTTTATAATGACGGCAAAAGTAAGAAGCTCTTACCAAAGTTCATCGGGCCGTACAAGGTAGTGGGGTGCTTAGGAAATGATCGATATAAAATTACTAACGTGCCAGGTTTTACATCTAAGAAGTACGAAAGTGTTGTAGCGTCCGATAGGATGAGGCCGTGGATCAATGTGCAAGCCTTACAGGTCAATAGATCATCTGGTTCCGAGGGTAATACATCTGAGTCCAGCAATAATTCTGATTCAGAGTAAAGTACAATAGTAGATAGGTAAATAAAAAAAAAAAAAAAAATGATTCTCTTGTCGATATATTTACATGTATAAAATCCATTTATTAACAATAAATTACACTTTTGTGAATTTGATCAAATCATTATAACCTAATTATAAGAGAAATTGCGAGTGTTTAATCTTAGAAATAAGTTTCTAGTATTTAATAGCATTCTGAGTACCGAATGTTGTGATTTTACGTGCCTCGGAGATGGCACGCAGTCGGATGGCCGAATGTTGTGATTTTGGATAATATTATTCTTGTTTTGTGTCATAATTATGTAAACGTTGTATCTCGATGGAACTATGGACGCTATCATAACTTAACTAAGTGATAAGGGTTTAATTATTGAATTATAATTATGATCTCGTAACATGAAGTATGCATTTAATAATAAACACTTTTTGAATGTTAAATATATTAAAGTTGATGTATTGACTATTATGTTTCAATTTGTCGGGTAGTTATTACTTAGAAGTTATGATGGCGGGAAAACGATGTAGAAGGGCGCGCCAGCGCCATTTTGACGCACTTGCTGAGTGACCGTGCTGAAGTGTGGACGCATTGTTAATGTTTATGCTGTTAGCCAGTGCTAATAAACCAAGTTAACTAGTGAACCTGAAGTTTTCATTATATTGGTAATTTGATTTTATGAAAATAAAAATAATAACAATTATTTCAGCAAAATAAGTAGCTATAATTGGGACAGATTGACTAAGTTCATTTCGAACGAACCGAAATGTCTTTTTGAAATATGTTTTGAGCAACATTTTATAAAACTATAACATAAAACTGTACACATTCTATACTTGAATATTTTAATCAAGATAGTTTAGTTTTGATTGTTATAAGAAGTTGTTTAAACGATTTATATTTAAACCACTTTCTGTATACGTGAGCACGTCTAAAGTCCCAATTAGTTTTACAATAAACAGTATACATAATGTTGTCGTCTTCAAATATTAGCCATAACAGTAGTCTATTTTTGGGGAAAAATCCTCCCTAAAACCTGGCAACACCCCCTATCTTATCACTCCACCGGCCAGTACTACCCGGGCTGTCACGGAGGCCGCACGCCGCCGCGCGCGAGTGAACTCGTAATGTGAGCATGTGTTTGTAAGTTGTGTGTCAGTCACTTTTGTAAGTTGTGTGTCAGTTTGTGCAGTGATGTGCGTGACGTGATTGACATGAAGATGGTAGTGGTTTTGTTGCTGGGCATGTTTGTCGGTGAGTTTTGGAAAGTTGTAATTTATTTTGTTATTAGCTGGGTAATTGACAACAGAAAGATTTTCTTCTAGCTGCGGTATTTCGGTGGCGGAAAACTTTGTTTTTTTCTTAAATTATGTATATGTGTGTGTTCACTAACAGGTAAAAAAATATCGTGGTCTGTTCTGAAACAATAAAACAGAAAAGGGGGCGAATTTATTCCTACATATAAGCTATATTTTACGGTTAACTTTTAAACTTAACTTATCATTGAGAATTTATACAAATCCATACGTATTTTTAATGTGTAATTGTTAATCTATTGTGTTACAATGTGTATTACTAACATTCCTAGTGTTAAGCCGAAATTGTTCCTAATAAGCTTCTTATTTATATTATTTTGTATTTATTTTATAAATAAATACATGTGTATTTACATGTAAATTATAATTATTTAGAATGTGAATATAAACAAATATTATATTTATTTACTTACAAATATTTTATTTTTATTTTGGAGGAACATTATGAGACCTGAAACTTATTGTCACTTTTTGATAACTTTGTGAATTTATTAACGGCTAGTTGTGCTAGCCAATGGTTACTAATACCGTATGGTGAAGATGGGGGTCAGATGGTACCAAAAAGGGGGGCCGAAAAGGGACTTAGAAAAAAAAATTGCCGTTTTTCGACATGTTTTGGATTGGATCATGTAGAAAACGCCAAAATAAGCATGTTTAATAATATAAACTAGGTATTCTCTCCGATCAATATTTAGGTACCGAGATGTTGGGGTTCAAAGGTCAACCAGTTCCTTGATTTAATTAGGTACCTACTGAAAACTAATGAAGTTTTTATCAAAACTGATTTTTATTAAGGAGTTTTTATTGTAGACGTGAGATTTTTGCACAAATGACTACTGTCTATTCTGCCCTCTTCAAGCAAACGCTGATAATTCAAAAAGATCACTATTGCATCGCTTCTGCCTAATCGCTAAATTATTTTTCATCTTATATGTATTTCATTTCATCGAATTTGCACTTCACTGATGTTATCGCCGTAGAAATGGCGAACTTAATGCCAACTGGCATTCTCTACCATCCAACCATAGGGCCAAAACAGAGATACTTCATGTGGATGCAGGGTAGAAATTTAATCGTTCTAAGAGCGTCTTAGATACAAGGTTCGAATCCCGGCCTATTTAATATTTGTATGATGAGCTCAAATATTGGTGCTTGGTTGTTCTATGTATTTAAGTATATATTTATCTATATAAGTATGTATATATCGTCGTCTAGCACCCATAACACAAGCCTTCTTGAGCTTAATTTGGGACTAGATCGATTTGTGTGAGGTTGTCTAATATCTATTTTTTTAGGGTTCCGTACCCAAACGGTAAAAAAGGGACCCTATTACTGAGACATCGCTGTCCGTCCATCCGTCCATCTGTCACCAGGCTGTATCGCAAGAACGGTGATAGCTAGACAGTAGAAATTTTCACAGATGATGTTTTTCTATTGCCGCTATAACAACAAATACTAAAAATAAAATAAAATAAATATTTAAGGGGGGTTCCCATACAACAAACTTGTTATAGATTATGGTACGGAACCCTACATGCGCGAGTCGGACGCGCACTTGCCCAATTTTTTATTTACGTGGGATAGGTGCTGAGCGGGTTGAGTATAAAGACTGGCTGGTAGACTATTAATGCTAGTTCAAATATAATGAAATAAGAAATGTGTTAGATTGACGAATGATGGAGACTGTCAGATTATAGCATGATTCCTTAGAAGAACACTGTTTTATAAAGACGTTGTAAATGTTCCATAAATACCGTATATAACTATGTTTCAATAAATCAATCAATATATTTATTTTACATAAAACATGGTACATGTACAAAACAGGTGTTTTATAATTATAGTAGGTATCACATGTCTTGTCGTGTCGGTATCACATGTCGAGTTTGAGTTTGAGTTTAAAACAAATAAATAAATTCAATGAGAAATATTTTTAAACCGTCAATGAGATTTTATATAGCTTATGAATACTCAAACTCAAGTTGCTTCAAATATCCTGACGTCAACTGATTAAGTTGTTAAACATCCAGTTGCGAAACTGTGGGTAAGTAGGTTTGATGCTATCACAAACTTGAACATGCGTACACTTTGGAATACATCCAACTTTCATAATTAATCCTCGCCATGTTGAATAAATTTGCAAGTGCGTATTGTGCGACTGTTTACGTTACAAGGGAGCTTTTGGTAGTTATACAGGTGGAACATTTGTAAAGGCTAAGCTGACAGGATAGTGTCATATAAGTGATCTACGATCGACCTATTATAATTGTAAGACTGAATTTAAAAGTAAAAAAGTCATCAAAATAAAATATTTTAATGAGAGTGACAACCCTACTAATTTAAAGGTTTTATTTCCATTGCAAATTTGACACCTGTCTTTAACTTAAGCGATGTTCAAAAGATGCTAGGGTTGATATGTGCTGATTTTTACACTTAAAACAAACTGTATCTCAAAAATGGATAGAAATATTTACATAGTTCATTGGTGGAAATGAAGTACCTACTCAGTCTGAACGATTCCCTGTTTGATTAAAAGTCCTTCGATCTGTTCGACCCTGTATAGTATACATATAGAGTCCTCCTTATCGATTTCGATGACGGCGACCCTAAGCAAACAAAACATTATTGACTTCGCCTATTATGAGCTCTAATGTGGCTGGCTAGACCAAACTTAATTTTAAATACACGCGTAACAGTAGAGTTAGCCAGTCGAGTTGTACCGACTCACAATGTTAGACACAAAACGCCAGCTTCGCAAAGAAAGGCCGAGACTCTCTTACACATACACGTACAACTCGACTGGCGAACTCACGATGAGCCTACGGAGCCGGCGGTCTTGGGTTCGAATCCCGGCCAGTACCATTGATACAAAGATCACAGCATAATGAAAAAAATTAAATGCGTAACCTGGCGGAAGGGAGTCGAACCCGGTAACTCTGGATTATCGGTCCAACGTGTTGGATTTCAATTTTTCTTTGTGCTTTGATTTTTGTATCAATGGTATAATGCATAGTTTGATTAAAATTTAACTAAAATATATTTAATTTTGAAAAAAAAAAAATTAACTGTTCATGTCAATTTATGGTACAATTTTTTTTGAAAACCTCGGTTAAAAAAACTACCACAGATTGGACTAAGACATAATATAAAGTCTTCCAAATAGTCCCATGTATCCCTTCCTATATCCCTTCATCGTTATTCCAAGCAAAGCATAGCATTCACCAGATATAATGATTGTTAGCTTTTACAACCAAACCAATAATTTTATAAGGAACTTAGAAAGTTGCCGTGAAATTCGTCCACGTGAAGAAAAGTCATAACCCGCTTGCTTCGCCGTAATCGGGTAAAAAATGCCCTTTAACCGTATCAGGCGCAAATTTAACGCAACCGGGAGGCCGGGGAAACTTCACTTTGTGGAGTTCGAATCGCAATTGTCGTATGTTAATGACAGTTAAAAACGATATACCTGAGACCGCTTGTTTTACGATATTTTACAGTACACTGGAATTACCGCCCAATTGCCTAAACAACTTTTCGTCAAATACATTGAAAATTACAATGAAGTCTCTCGGATTTAGGTTACGATTGATATTCTCCACGAGAATAACATAAACAAATAATATTATATTTCATCACTAAAAAAATAGAAAGTTTCCCAAGTGTAAACAGATTCACTCCAGGCGTCAAAATAATCCATACTTAATATTATAAATTCGAAAGTGTGTCTGTCTGTCTGTCTGTTACCTCTTCACGCTTTAACCGCTGAATCGATTTTGATGATATTTGGCATGGAGATAGTTTAAGATCCGAGGAAGGACATAGGATAGTTTTCATCCTGGAAATTATCCCTAAAAAGATTTTAAAGTGAGTAAGTGATTCATGATGACATTGATGACCCTGTCGAAAATGTAATTATTAGACCAAAAGCACAATTGCTCTTACATTTGCTTAGGCGCTCTTAATAATCCCTTTTGTTAAGTAAGGTGATTAGGCGGATATCTATCGTGTTGTACGAGGTTGCTTCCATACTTCCAAGTTCCACGCGGACGTAGTCGCGGGCAAAAGCTAGTATTCCTCATAACTTTTACAAACTCCTACCTTACTTCATTGTATCATACAAAATCGACTTTGTTTTCATGCGCATAGAGTTCTCTTCGGAACAACAATGCTACACGGATATTGCAATTCATAATAAAGCGGCCAACTTTTTGTCGTACAGTCAGTTCACTATATTTCTTACCAAGTCTGTTGCCTACTCTGTTACACAGTGCATAAGGTTCAAATTTACATTGTGTGTCCTAGCAGTTTGCTGGCAAAGAATATGAGTTATAACAGAGTGGACAAGTATTTTCTGGGTTCCTAGGATGTTTGTGTTTAACACGTGATAAATAAAAAATAAGCACCTTTAACTTTAGCTATGTAAGCTAGCTACTGTTGTAAAATTGTATCAAAAATCTGTTTTCTTTAGGGGGGGGGGTCATTATTTCAGGGAATATCTTCACAGCGCGATGCAGAATTGATTAAGGCGCCCGGCGCTAATCGTACAGCCTCATCTGTGGTTACATTTTATCACGCTTTAATGGAATTGATTTTATCAAATGTCGGTACAAGGATAGCTGAACTGGCTACTTACCAAAATGGCAGCTTAGTGACCCCAACCGTAGTAACCCCAAAGTCCTTGGTCTTGTTAGAACTAGGAGAGCAGTCTTTCTACAAAGAAGAAAAAAAAAAATGGGCTTTTGTCTTTAACAGTTATCATGTTCCACTCACGAATCTGTATTTCCACTCACGAATCTGTATTTTAATACAGATTCGTGAGTGGAACATGATAACTGTATTTTAATACAGATTCGTGAGTGGAACATGATAACTGTTAAGAGGCCTTCTTCCTTATATATTGATAATTTTTAACAAACATTTTCTTCCCCGAGTTCTAGGTGGTAACATAGCTATTTCATGTTTTCATTGCGTGCAGTGGAAAATAAGTTGAAAAAACTAATTCTCCGCGTGAATTTTGTCAATTTCGAGTAGTTTTTGAAACAAAAATTATGAATGAATATTCAAACTGTAGGTTTCAAATATACACCAATAAATCCCAATAGTCCTGTTCTAGGTAGTAACATCAATTATCTGTTAAGAGACATGTTTGATCGTAAAGAAAAATGTCTAAAACAATCAGCATTTTAAAAGGAATAAGGCATCTTAAGCACCAGCTCAGATAGGCACGGGAGGAGCGGTGCTACAACGCGACAGCATCAACACGGCGAGCGCGGCGGGGCGATGCGGCGGCGACACTCGGCTTCACCTACTCCACACTGGACGGACGATTACCGATATTAATTAATTCAGCGTTTGCCCGGGAACCTATTAATGTATTGAGACTGCTAATAAACCAGCCTTATATTTTACAGTCCGCTATTATTCACGTCCCGTAGGGCCCTAACAATAATATTCGAAGATGGTTAAGGATAGGACCGCTGCCTTAGCTCGGCTCAGTAGGCAGCTGCACTACCACTAACATTATAATATAAAACCATAATAATGATATTGAAATTGTTTGAATGAAAATTTTAGCTAAAAAAAGGATACCTAGGTCATTAAATCGGTTTTTTTATATTAAAAAAAATGCGAGCTGTTTCGAATCCTTTTAAAAATAAAAGACAGTAAGTTAAATAAGGTAGTTTCCTTCCAGGGCCGAAATGACAATGGTTACGGATATTTTTTATTATTGATTCGCATCTCATAAAATATTCTCGAATATCCCCCATATAAACGACCACTCTTCTTTGCCATACTCTCTGTTGCTACGATAGAGCTACGGGCTACGAGATCGACAGTATGTGCTACGCACGGAGCGCTACGGCGTAGCTTAATTGAAATGATACTCGTATAACGAGCCGAAATTAAATGAACGACGTTTACAAACCGATGGAAATTGAGAGCGCGTAAATTTAAATTCAATTAACATGGCGTTTAAGCGAGATATTTTAGGGTTACGCATTTAAATCGGAACCACTTATGACTAGTGGTTCTGTGAAATTTAATGTAGACCTCCCGAGACTGTTTCAATACAGCAGAATTCTTTTTTTTACATTTTCAAACGCCATTTCAAAAAAACATTGACATTCCGAATCAACAAAACAACTTTCCTTAACTAACTTTCCAACTAACCTTCTCACCATTTCATGAGAATCGGCTTAGAAAATGCGACCTCTAGGCGAGAATAGCTGGAAACCTGGACATTCAAACATCCAAACATCTGGACGAAAGAATATTAGACCAAGCTGTAACGGACATGCTTTGCTCGCTCGGTATTAGAACAAGCTATTAATAAAAACTGCATTTTTCCTTCACAACGTTTTGCGCCGCCCTCATCCAAGTTCTGCCCGCGATCCCAACCAGATCGTCTGTCCACCTTGTTGGAGGCAACAACACGCTGCATTCATACTTAGCACGTTTTTATTAATAATGACACAATGGTAAATTTAGAAAGAAAATTTTAATGCGATCTACTACAATCTAAGCATGATTTGAACCTGCGACCTCTACGTTTCCGGTGTAATGTTCTCCCAACTGAGCTATTAGATCGCTACGTCAATCACACCAAATTTTTCATTCCATAATTCTTACGCTACTGGAGCGCCCTCTGCGTCATATGTGCTTGAAATGCTTATGCGCATCAGCCATACCCTAGGATGTGCGCTTATGTGTTATGGATGTGTATTTCCACATAATAAAAATAAGAATCGATAAAAAGATTCTATAAAAATATTTACAATTACGTTGCTAAGCGAAGGTTGCAAAACGTTAGAATCCCCGAATTTATTTTCATATTCCGAGAACTCTCAGTACTATTTTATTATTTTTTTGTATAATATTTTATTACAACCTTGTGGGCTTGTAATAAGCTTAACAAGAGACCGACAATATTCAATACGCTTTCAATTGGAAGGCATAAAAGATTCTATTTCGATTCGGTTTGTGAATTTGCAGACAAACCGCTCTATTTCTGAATGCCAAAGTTCAAGCACGGTCGAGTGGTCAAATGGCTTGGTTGCGTGGTCTTTAGAGGACTTATTCCTTTTAAAAAATATTTTTTTTCATTATGACAAATATATTGATAATTTTAACCAACTTTTGGAAGTGAATAATACTTTTCCCCGAGTTCAAGGTAGTAACATAGCTATTTCATATTTTCATTGCGTGCAGTCCAAAATAAGTTAAAAAAACTAATTCTCCCCGTAAATTTTGTCAATTTCGAGTAGTTTTTGAAACAAAAATTATAAATGAAATATTCAAACTAGGTTTCAAATATACACCAATAAATCCCAATAGTCCTGTTCTAGGTAGTAACATCAATTATCTGTTAAGAGACATGTTTGATCGTAAAGAAAAATTTCTAAAACAACCAGCATTTTAAAAGGAATAAGGCCTCTCAAACTAGAAATTATTAAATATGGTTGGTTCAGTGGCTAGTACCTAGATCAAAGGCTGGAGTCCTAGTAAATAAGTTAATGCCAGAAAAAATAAAAAAACAACTTTTTCTTAAGGCATTGTGATACTAAGATCAAAGCTAAAAAGAAATGAGTTTCCTGATGGAAGGGACCGGGAATCGAACCCGGTACCTCTGGATTGTCAGTCCAGCGCATAACCTTTCCGCCACCAGTTTGTAGTCACCTGCCTACTGAACCGGCAGTCCCGGGTTGGAATCCCGGCCAGGGCAAATATTTGTGTGATGAACTGGAATATTTGTGCTTGGGTCATGGTTGTTCTATGTATTTAAGTATATATTTATCTATATAAGTACGTATATCGTCGCCTAGTACCCACAACACAAGCCTTCTTGAGCTTAATTTGGGACTAGGTCAATTTGTGTGAGGTTGTCCGATATTTATTTATTTATTTATATTTAAAGCAGTAACGTTTTCTTGTGTAAACTGAAATGATTATATTGAAGCGAAAATATCCGAATCTTTGCGGTAGATGGTACTACGATGCCCCTCTAAGGCATATTAGAAACTAGCTTTTGCCCACGACTACATACGCGTGGATTTTGATAAAAGGGATTATTTAAAGCGCCTAAGCAAATGTAAGAGCAATTGTGCTTTTGGTCTAATAATTACATTTCCTACAGGGTCACCGCACCCCAACAGAAATGTTCACTCACACTCACTTTTCAATCTTTTTAGGTATAATTTCCAGGATGAAAACTATCCTATGTCCTTCCTCGGATCTTCAACTATCTCCATGCCAAATTTCATCAAAATCGATTCAGTGGTTTAAGCGTGAAGAGGTAACAGACAGACAGACAGACAGACAGACAGACACAATCTAATCTAATCTAATCTTTCACATTTATAATATTAGTATGGATGGATGGATTAGTATGGATGAAGCAACTGGTCGAAAAATTCGAAGCTTTAGCTAGTGGCTTTGATGGAACAATTGGCATTTCACTCATCTGGCCCAGAAAGCCGTACCATAGAGACGTGAGTTCAAATCCCGTTTTAGGCATTTTTTTGGCTTCAATATAAACATTTAATTTTTTTGCTGACGGTACTTTCTTGTGCATCAATACCAATTAAATAAGCTCTAAGTTTAAGTTTTTCTCTAAGTACAATTTAACTTATCGTTTCCTCAATATTCAGAGTTTCCATGGTCCGTACGGAACCCTCGCTGTGAGAGTCCGACTCGCACTTGACCGGCTTTTTTAGTGGGCCTCGAATAACAAGACACACAGCGGCAACTTAACATGTTAAAATATATACGAGTTTACTCCCGTCATAAAAGTCGTCTATCGGTCGACATGTTTCGAATCGGTTCGCGATTCATGATCAGGAGAGCCAGTCAGTCGAACACTGCTTCCTCGTATATATCTTAATATCTCTCTCTGAGACTTACGGGAGTTTTCTATAATGTTTACAAAAAAGCGAAAAATTTAAAAATGTATTGGTTCAGACAGGATTCGAACCTGCGTTGCCAACGGCTTTCCGGGCCAACACGGAGTTTTTTTATGTTAATAACATGGCAACAGCGATACAAATATTTCCCCACTAGAAAGTAAACCAACATGTAACGCAAACTTAACCCCTTTACGTGAAATTAAAAAGTTTCACCTCATTTTTCACCGCGGATCGTTAACCCTAACTTTTATAACGGAACCCTTTTAGTACAAAGCAATTAACCTATTTCCCGCGCACAGTAAACATGTATGTGTGGCTGCGTGTAACTTGTAAACAATTTAACTTTTACATCCTTTGGGAATTGTAATGGTATGGCAGTTGTATGTGTTATGTGATGGACGAGCCATTTGTGATAGCAATGGAAAAGGGGGAAGAGATTAAAAGGATTTCTATTGCTTTTACAAATTGCTCCTATCAGATCATATCACTCGGCAAGCCTCGTGACCTAAACGCGGTACTGGACTTTAAGAACCTTCATTGTGCAACGATTGCTTAAAATACTATTATCCTCTTTCAAATGCCTTCTCCAAAGTGCTCCATAACATTCCCTCTTTCAAATGCCTTCTCCAAAGTTCTCCATAACATTCGGTCGTGTGCCGTCATGTCAAATGCCAAGGTTGTGCCCATCCCAGTCTCTGTTGAAAACTCGGTACTCGAAGTTGTTGACTCATACATCTACCTAGGACAAGTGGTCCAATTAGGTAGGTCCAACTTCGAGAAAGAGGTCAACCGCCGAATCCAACTCGGCTGGGCAGCGTTCGGGAAACTACGCAATGGCTTTTCGTCCGACATACCTCAGTGCCTCAAGACGAAAGTCTTCAACCAATGTGTGTTACCAGTGATGACTTACGGCACCGAAACGTGGTCTTTCACTATCGGCCTCATCTCAAAGCTCAAAGTCGCTCAACGTGCAATGGAGAGGGCTATGCTCGGGGTGTCTCTACGTGATCGAATCAGAAATGAGGAAATCCGTAGACGAACTAAAGTGACCGATATAGCTCACCGGATTAGCAAGTTGAAGTGGCAATGGGCAGGCCACATAGCACGCAGAGCAGATGGCCGATGGGGCCGAAAAGTGCTCGAGTGGAGACCTCGGACCAGCAAGCGCAGCGTAGGACGTCCACCTACAAGGTGGACAGATGACCTTATAAAGGTCGCCGGAAGGCGCTGGATGCAGGTCGCTTCCAACCGGTATATATGGAAGTCCAAAGGGGAGGCCTATGTTCAGCAGTGGACGTCCTATGGCTGAGATGATGATGTGTGCCGTTCTCATCCAATTGCTTACCGCGATCCTGAACAGGTTGTCTATCCACCTTGTAGGTGGCCCACGTTTTCTGGTACATGGTTACCACCGTAGAACTTTGCCGCTCCAACGGCTATCGGTTCTACTAGAAACGCTAGGTTGCACTGATATCTTGCGGATCATTTTTCTATCCCGCAAGGAAACTCCAAGCATAGCTCGCTCCGTGGCCCTTTGAGTAACTTTGAGCCTTCTTATGAGGCTCATTGTGAGCGACCACCTCTTAGTACTGTGTATGTCATCACTGGCAACACACATTGATTAAAAACTTTCATCTTACGACTTTGCGGTTTTTGGGAAAGAAGATAATTACTATACAGCTTCCCGAACGAGCAGCATCCTAGTTGGATTCGATAACTTATTTACATATAAAGTTATTTATTAAAAAAATATATTTATTTTGACGTAACCTCTCACGGTTTAAAGACCAGATACTTTACCTAATAATTTAAAACCAGTTCCTGCACAACACATATTGTTTATTTTCGTTATGACTTTTAAAGTGGCACTTAAGTATTCGATTAGCATAATTCTCCCAGTTGGCAAGAGAGTCTCGGTGCTATACCAAAGCAAGAATGCAGTAAAAGTGATCGAGGTTCATAGGCACTTATTTCCTTTTTGCGGATGCAATCTCAGCTCGAGCACTAAAACGCAGTCTAGCCGAAATGCAGTTTTAGCTGCAAGGAGAATAATTTATGATGCGGGGCTCAAGCGAGTGGACAAAATCGAGGATTATGGTGTGAAGTTTTGGTAAATTTCGTGGTGTGTATACAAATATCTAATAATATCTATCTAATGGTATTTTATCACAGATCTGAAACATTTCTAATCTGTAACGTTACGCCTAATTTTTAAGTGTCCAAAAGTTTTTTTTTCTGAAACCCACAATATTATCAGGATTTTATCACCATCGTTTTAAAGAACCCATTAGGTTAGGTTGGTTTTATAATTATCCTCAAATATGAAAAAAAAAATTGAATTTGGTTAATGACAGATTTGCGACAAATCGCTATTGACTTAATAATGCAATTATAATATGATTAATGCACATTATTGCCATATGCAAGCTGTTTGTATCGCCACTATCCCTGGGCCGGACCGACACTTGTTAGGCCATACGTAAGTTTGGAACGAGTTTCACACATACGGAAGGTAAGGGAAATAGTTGTAGCTAGTTGGCCGGGCACCATGCATCCCAACGAGGCAGGTGTCGGCCCACGTTCCGTTTCTTATCCCGGATAAATAAAGGGCCTCCGGGGAAAATACAGAGGTTTATACTATTACAGATGTATACATAAAATGAGGAAGGAGGGCCATTTTTGTTAAGTTGTACAAATGTACACCCCACTTTTTCTTTTAATTTTCGATATTTTGGGTATTTTCTACTAAGAATCACGAGCTCATCATCATCATCATATCAGCCTATAGACGTCCACTGCTGGACAAAGGCCTCCCCCAAAGTTCTCCACAACGATCGATCTTGCGCCGCCCTCGTCCAATTTCTACCCGCGATCTTAACCAGGTCGTCGGTCCACCTTGTTGGAGGCCTTCCAACGCTGCGTCTTCCGGTCCGTTATGGAAATGGTAACGGAATGGAACGAAAAAACATTGGGACAGTTTCTTTCTCCTAATTAGATCGTAATGAGCTCGTGATTCTAAGTAGAAAATACCCAAAATGTCAAAAATTAAAAAAAAAGTGGGTTGTACAACTTTAGAAAAAATGGCCCAGGTACGTCTCCACTAAAGCGGATCGGAGCGACGTGCGGAATTGAAAAATCACAAATCGCTGGCTTAATAATTACAGGGTTCAATTTTTTTGACGATTTCAAAGTTGAATATTGTCAAAATGACATTAAATCAAATTTTAATTAGGTACTCTGAAAATGAAAAATTGGGCCAGCGAAATATAAAGCGGAGCTGAGATACAGATTTCAACTCGGGTCGATTCTGCATGGCAGCGCTCCGCCTCGTTTCAGTGGACGCACCCTCAGTATTCCTCATTCTATCTTTTCATCACACTTTGCTCGTAAACAAGGGCTTACATGCTAGAAAAGCGGGCGGTAAGTCGTAAATTACGCCCTAGGGCGGTAAGTAATTTTAATTACACTTTAAGTGCTTACATGCTAGAAAACCGGGCGGTAAATCGTATATAACGCCCTAGGGCGGTAATTCGTATATTACGCCCTAGGGCGGTAAGTAATTTTGGTATTGACTACTACTACTTTTGTTTTATTTCCTCCAAAGTGTGATGAAAAACGTCGTACGTGACTCTGGTGGTAAAGGAATTCCTAACTCGTGTCATTAAAGCCCTCGCCTTCGGCTTCGGGCTTCTAATAGACACTCGCTTGTAATTCCTCGTTTACCACCCTTGTTACGTAATGTACTATTACATCTGTTATAGTATAAACCTCTGTGTTTTCCCCGGATATGTATCCTAATCCGAATATCAGCGTGATGAATAGCAATGACTAGCCACCGTGAAACAAAATCGAATAAGAATATTTAGAATTTGACGACGCGGTTGGCGCAGTGGTTAACTGCCTACTGAGCCGACGGTCCTGGGTTCGAATCCCGGCAAGGGAAAATATTTGTGTGATGAACTCGAATATTTGTGCCTGGGTCATGGATGTTATTTGTATCTAATTATGTATTTATCTATATAAGTATGTTTATCGTCGTCTAGTGTCTATAACACAAGTCTACTAGAGCTTACTGTGGGACTGGATTGATTTGTGTGAGGTTGTCCGATATTTATTTATTAATTTAGAATTTAAGCTCCTTCTGTAATTTAAAAAAGGTATCATTCCTTTTAAAATTTATTATTTTCTTATTATGACAAATGTACTGATAATTTCAAACCAACTTTTTGAAATGAATAATACTTTTCCGTGAGTTCAAGATAGGAACAACTACTTTATGCGTTCATTACGTGCAGTCGAAAATAAGTTGAAATAAAACAGTTTTCTGTGTGAATTGTGTTAATTTCTAGTAGTTTTTGAAACAAAAATCGTCAATGAAAAATTGAAACTGTAGGTTTCAAATACATACCAATAAATTGCAATGGCCCTGTTCTAAGTAGTGACCTAGATAATAGATTAAGAAACATGTTCGATCATAGAGAAAAATGTCTAAAACAATCAGAATCTTTGAACGGATAAGGAGCCTTCATATTTGTAAGTTTTGAATTTAAATGTGTTGTGTTTAATTAATATTGGAATTCTGACAAATATTCAGATGCCTTAGGAAGAATGTATGACTTAAGTACTTTTTACCTATTTTTAATGTAGTTCAAACAATTATTACGATCTTTTTAGATAGAAAAATCGCGTGAGTCTACTACTACTACTCTGAAACGAAGTCTCACGTCTCGAAAAGTTTGCTAATGGTCGCCGCGTCGCCTAATCGTAGCTCCTGATGTTGGATCGCGTACCGATTCGAAACATGACAAGCGATATTCCACTTCTACGACATGATAAACCCGTTTGGTGTGTATTTTAATATATTACGATCTTCCTCTGCTAAGGACAGGCCTCTAAACTCAAGATTAAAATACGACACAAAACTTGGTCCCTTTCACAGCTTAAAAGCTTAAAACTGAGCTTAAATTGTATTATAACGAAACTTCGTATCTAATACATTTGAATTGTTAAACAGACATCGCTATGGGTTTGAGCTTAGTATTTGTAAATTCAGCTCGTCTAAAACAGAGGCAACGTTAGGTAAAGTTGATCTGATTAAAAATGGAATGATTGAAATCAAGATAAGGCAAAAAGTTTTCGCAACCTTTTACTGTGGAGTGCAAATTATTTACTAGAAAAAGTCATCCCCGATATATATTACTGAATGAAGCCTGTCATTTTAACTTTAAACTCATGAATTCTAACAACATCATCAAAAAATCAGTAGAGCACCGTGAAGTAAAGGCGTTGCTACATTAGTAGCAACAAAGGGATATATGAAAATATTTTTTGTTGTTTAATTGTATTTTTTAAGCAGTTATAGAATAGTTATTTACGATACAAGTGTGGAAGGTAGGTGATTTCAGACGAGTGTGATTTTTAGTCACGAGCGAGGTACGAGCGAGTGATTAAACAAACACGAGTCGGAAATCCTCTTACACACGAGTTCCGTACAAAACTTTACTATGCATGTACGAGAAAATAGAAAATACTTTAATACTCACAAAGACTGTTTACATTGGAAAAAAAGTATTTTGATTTGATTTATCCAACAAGAAGCCGTCGTTCACATTTTTTACTTCTTCAATAACATTTTACGGGTTTAAATTCATGATTCGTCCCTTTATCTCGCCATTATTTCAGCAGATTTGCACAAAACAACTTCAAAATAAACTAGAAATCAATCAAAAATGGCGGAGTTATTTGCAAACCCCGCGCTCGACATATCTACTACTGCGCATGTGCAAAAGTATTTTTTTAATATTCGTCTTATGTCAAAATGGCACAAGCGCGTGTACATTCAGCCAAATTTATTTAATGAATAATGATTTAAAGTTCGTTTATTAATCAAATTTTATATCTAATGTAATTAATGACGTGTTAAATGAATTAATTAATGAAATATTGGTTTTATTGTACTTTTATACGTGATAATAATCGGTATTTAACTTATTTATCAAACTTTTTGTAAATAATAAAACCCTCTTTGTGTCAGGCTGTGAGATGCGGCAGAAAATTAAAAAAAAATTGAAAAGTAAAAAGCACTAGTGCGGAAAAGTAGTACTTTCCGCACAGTTTAAATGCCTAGAATACGCTCTTTTCGAGCACATGCATTGTAAACAATATTCTATGCAACGTTTTCTTCGTAATTTGAAAAAAATTCGTCGTATCGTGAGCATAAACTATGCACTTCGCGTCCTGATTTTTAGGGTTCCGTACCCAAAGAGTAACAACGGGACCCTATTACTGAGACTTCGCTGTTCGTCCGTCCGTCTGTCACCAGGCTGTATCTCAAGAACGGTGATAGCTAGACAGTTGAAATTTTCACAGATGATGTATTTCTGTTGCCGCTATAGCAACAAATACTATTCATGATAAAAACATAATAATTAAGGGGGGATCCCATACAAAAATAGGGCTTTTTGCATGATATTTCGTTCAACGGGCATTTTCTCATGAACCGTTATAGGTAGATAGTTGAAATTTTCACAGAATGTATGTTTTTGTTACCGCTATAACAACAAATAATAAAAGTAAAAATTAAAGGAGGACCCCAAACAAGGAACGTGTTTTTTGTTCAATGTTGGTACGGAACCCTTCGTGTGTGAGTCCGACTCGCACTTGGCCGGTTTTATTTTTATCAATAAAGTCAAAATATTCCACACTTTTTGATAAAAACACTATTTTATATCATACCTATTATTATTTCAAGATACAATACAAATACAAAATGCTTTATTGCACACCAAAAAAGTTTACAAATTCAGTACAGAACAATAATTTTAATAACGGTAGACAACAGGCGGTCTTATCGCTAAAGAGCGATCTCTTCCAGACAACCTTTAGGTAGTGGAGTTGATTAGTATAAATCACACAATGAGTAGGTGATGCAGAAGGGGAAGGGAGAACAAAATAATTATCAACGGATAAGCAAGTAAACGTATCAATAGATATACACATACATAAATAGATATATATAAACCTACTTAAACATACATAAATATAAATAAAACAAGACAGATAAGGAACACATAAACAGTCAGAGGCAAACGAACGAAAACAGTTTCAGAAATCACACCATCAATTTTATCAATCGAGAGATAAGATAGAAAGATGCCAATATTTTTCTTATTAATTAACCGCTATCTTTCATTCTCAAAGTTATATTCGCACGGTAGCCGGAACGACGGGAATTGCGAAATTTTAATTGAAAGTTTCGTGTTTGAAACTTAAGTTCGATACTATTTTTGTTTAAATTGTAGTGTTGATTTTGAAATTTCGTATTTTGTGCAATAAAGTTTAAATAAATAAATAAACATTAAATGTATGAAAAAATACGCAAATAAGTATAACGGGTTAACACTAATCGACTGGCACGTTTTTATTATCATGTATTAGCAAAGCAATATTATTGTTTTAATTAATGTTTATCATATTACAGGGAATCTGGGTAGAATCGTAATAGTATTTTATGCAATCGTTGCACAATGGAGGTTCTTAAAGTCGAGTACCGCGTTTAGGTCACAAGGCTTGCCGAGTGGCCTATGTAAGGTACGAAACTAAGACCTAATTGTGTAACTATTGCATACAATACTTTTTATACGAGCAAAACTCAGAAAAACATTTTTTACTTTAATCGTCATTCTCCAATATGATTTTTTATTTTTGATGTAACCTTTTTCGTTCAACTAAAACTGACCTATTAAAAAAAACATGATCGCGATGGCCATGGCGGGTGCCCCGTGATTGGTGAATTTTTTTGACAAGTAATTTCAACCAATCAGTGAGCATCAAATAAGCTTATGTTCTCTTTTTGAAATTATTAGAGTTGTGTAGAGAGATGTCTTATGAATATTAAAGTTCTGTAGCGGGTACCATAGAGTATAGAATTTTGTTACAGGATTAAAAAGTGAGTTATTGTGATTTCGTCTGTGAAATTATAATTGACAGATTAAAGTCTGCGAGTATAAAAAGAAGAAGTGTGTAAACACTTTAAATATGATATTCTGTTACCATTCAAAGATATCTAATACTATCAGTTTGCTATGAAGAGTGGTTATGATTTTAGGAAAAATCTTAATAGCGTGATGCAGGATCTTCTTTTGTATTGTATGGGCGGGGCGCGCGGCGACATGTCAGTCTGGCACCATCTGTTGGGCATAATTTCCTTTGTCCTCCCATCACGCTGAAACGGCTGGACGAATCTTAAACAATTTTGATACAGGGATAGCTGGACATCCAAGGATGGCTGGCTGGGAAAGACACATCATCCCCCTAGCCTTTGTCCCATTTTTTAGGGTTCCGTACCTCAAAAGGAAAAAAACGGAACCCTTATAGGATCACTTTGTTGTCCGTCTGTCCGTCCGTCTGTCAAGACCCTTTTTCTCAGGAACGCGTGGAGGTATGAAGCTGAAATTTATATCAATTACTCAGGTCTACTGTCCCTTGAAGCTGTGAAAAAATCAAACTTCTAAGCCAACGCAATCAAAAGATACAGCCGTTTATGCCGCAAATTTTCGACACTTGCAAGGGAATCAAAACCTACAGGGTGCTTCCCGTGAACTCAGAATCTTGAAATTTGGTACGAAGCAACGTCTTATAGCATAGATAAAGGAATAATTACGAAAACCATAAATTTTTTTTTTAATACCTAAGTTTGCACCTAATTTATATGGGGCGCTATACCTACCAGGTGCAAACTTAACTTAACCACTTAGGGATGGAAAGTGTTTGTACGGAACCCTCGGTGCGCGAGTCCGACTCGCACTTGGCCGGTTTTTTTGAGAATGAATTCTCAATCGGGGTCGGCTACCTAAATCCCAAGATGTGGCGTAGGCACTAGTTTTTACGCAAGCGACTGCCATCTGACCTTCCAACCCAGAGGGGAAACTAGGCCTTATTGGGCTTAGGTGGTTTCCTCACGATGTTTTCCTTCACCGAAAAGCGAGTGGTAAATATCAAATGACATTCCGTACATAAGTTCCGAAAAACTCATTGGTACGGGCCGGGTTCGAACCCGCGACCTCCGGATTGAAAGTCGCATGCCCTAACCACTAGGCTACCACCGTTTTTTTTTTTTTTTTGGCTAGGAAAGACACGTTTCATCCAAATACGGTATAAAAAAATTACGCGTACGACATTGCTAGAAGGTGCCCTCTAGTAATATAATATATCTCATTTTCGTGTCCACATTTCACAGATCACAACATCAGGACACGATGGTACCATAAATCTCTGTCACCCGTCAATATGTTCCATATATGTCACACATTCAAAACGACGTATCTCACTTCAATATTCATATCAGTTACGACTTTCTTCCACTAGTCTACATACTTGTGCCACACTAGATCTAGAGTATGTTATTAAGATACATATTCGTTAGGAAATAAAGTTTGTATTTCAATAAAAACGCAAAGTATCGAGGTTGCTAAAGTAACTCATATTCGCGAAACGGTCATCGGTTCCGAAGGAGGAATTTCTTTGTTTTCGAACTTATATTGTTATGAGTATGAGTGAGATCCGTACGCGCTTTTTTTGGGTGTTAGACCGTTCTGATACCAACATAAATTGGATGAGATATCGATAGGAGCTCATATCGTGACGGTTTGACTTGTATACTTTGTCATCCTCGTATCTTATCACGTGTTATTGAAATAGCGATCTTATAGCAACTGAAATGAATGCTAATTCTCACGAAATTATCGTGGACACGAGGTTGTGGAAGTAAATTGTCTATAGTTGGTGACATTCGTGATCGCTTGGATGTTTATTGGAACACTGTTACATAGTTCGCGTCGATATTTTCTTTATTTATTGAGTTATCTTATTATTTAACCGACTACGGCGAAGGAAAAAGGAAAGTTATTATTACTAGATTCGTGTGCCCGCAACGTTGCTCACGAAAGGTTTGGTTTTAGGGGTCCATACCCAAAGGGTAAAAACGGGACCCTATTTACTAAGACCGCTGCCCGTCTGTTTGTCATTAGGCTGCTGATAATCCTAATCTAGAATTTAATAATAGTATAGATTATTCGTGATCGCGAATTAGCTGTAGTTTTGGCGAATACTAGTTATGCCTCCCGTGGGTAAGGGTTTGTTTTTGTTGCCTAGTGGCTTTATATTGCTACCTAAACTCTACTTGGGTCTGTTCCATACAAAATAGATATAATAATAGTTACACAATTTTGTTGTTATTGTGATGTAAGTGTTGAAGCACACAGCACTAAGGTAGAAATATAATAGTGAGATTGTGAAATTATATCAAAATAGTACTACTGTATAGTCAGGAACGGTAAAGGCAACAAAAAAGGTCGTTCAACTCAACCACGTTATACATAAATTAGCGTTCGAATGCTCCGACGGATAAAAGTTACACCTCCCGCGGGCGAAACTGTTATGTTCCTAGTTTTGCTCGCATACCTATATTATGGTAAAGGCCCAAATAGCGCATACCGCCAAATAGAAATAGAGAGATGAAATGTTCTACAGACGTCAGTGTTAAAAGTCAAATTGATGCCCAGTATAGTCAGGAAGAGAAATAGCCATCGAAAGGGTTATTAACCTGCACGTTATTCGACGAAAATTGTGCCTCCCTGCGGGTGAAACTGTTATTTTTGCTAGTTTTGCTCGCATACCTATATCATTATAGTAAGGTCGAATAGCGCATATCGCCAAGCAGAAAAATATAGATGAGATTTTGTAAAGACGTCAGTGTTAAAAGTCAAATTGGCGCCCAGTATAGTCAGGAAAAAAGAGGCATAGAAAGGGGTATTAACCTGCACGTTATTCATACATTACCGCTCTAGTGCTCCGGCGGATAAAAGTTATGCATCTCCCGCGGGCTTACTCTTTTATTATTGTTAGTCTCCTTAGTTTTGTTACGTAAACTTGTGGTAAGTATCAAAATAGCAATGATGGTATCTTAGAAATCATTTGTCTCAACAAGAAAGGACATAGCATTATGGTAAGAGTTGAGTAGAGCATATCGCTAAGTCGAAGTATAGCGGTAAGATTTTGAAGAGACAACACAAGTCAAATGTTGAATTTAGGCCCATTATAGTCAGGAACAGAAATAGCCATAAAAAATGCATTGACCAGCATGGTATTCATAACTTAGCGCAAAATATATCCCGATGAATTCAGAACTTCTTCCTTTTTAAGTTGGCTAATAAAGTGTGCTTCAGCGGATGAAAGTTCCGCCGCCCGGAGACTTTGTTATTGTTGCCTAGTTGGCTTAATTTGCTCCGTAACTCGAACTTATACAAATTATTGGAAAGTCCAGCGTTCGCAGGAACTATGAGCGAATTATCCGGTTCATGGATTTCCAATCGCCAGGGAACGGCAATAACCGGAGACATTTTTTGTAGAAAAGGTAATTGCTTGATTAAAGATAGAAAAAGATGCAAGAAGAAACAAACAAATAAGACTCCTAATATTAGAGGACAATCTTACATACATTTATTTTTTATTTAAACATTATCACACAAAATACAAAAGTAAAAGTACAAATGGCGGACTTGATGCCATAAGGCATTCTCTATCAGTCAACCATAGGGCCAATGAAAAAGTAGTAGTAAAGTTGGTGCAGGATCATAAAATATACATTGCTATTGTATAGATAACATCTGTGACCCGGAACAAGAATTTGAGCTCGCCACACAGAACAATTCCGAAAACATGGCAGAGGTGAACAAACAATACTCAAGAATTCCCAAGATTCGGTCCAGCCATCTTAAAACAATCGAGAAATATATACATAAAAGAAGAAAAACTCTTCCTTTTTTGAAGTCAGGTAATAAATTGTGCTCAGCGGATGAAAGTTCCGTCGCCTAGAGACTTTGTTATTGTTGCCTACTTGCCTTAATTTGCTCCATAACTCGAACCTATACAAATTATTGGAAATTCTAGCGTTCGCAGGAACTATGAGAATTATCCGGTTCATGAATTTGCGGTCTCCAGGGACCTTACTGGGATAACGGGAGGTATTTTTTGTGGAAAAGGTAATTGCTGAATACTTGAGGGGGTATGCCTAGGGTATTGCATTAAAGGCCTGATTAAACATAAAAAACGATGCAAGAAGAAATATAATATTAAGATTCCTAATGTTAGAGGACAATCTTACACAAATTGCTATTGATATAGATAACGTTTGTCATCCAGGAGTAAGAATCGAGAATCACCCGATCTCGTAGCTTAATTGGTCAGAGTGGATCGCCCGGCATGGCATACGGTACCAGTTCATATCTGGTCAGGGTCTAAAAAAAATCAGTGTTTCTATCTCTGTATTTGTATAATACTCTTAGAGTTCCCAAGATTTATCCAAGATCTCATCAGCAGCTTCTGACTTGACGACAGCAAAACCAAACTGAAAGTATAGCTTTCCAAATTAAGTAAGTATAACCTTTCAATATGAACTTTCCGATTCGGTCCAGCCATCTTAAAAAAATCGAGAAAAATACATAAATAAAGAAAACTTTCCTTTTTTGAAGTTATAATGTGTACACATTATAAATTTATTAACTAACTTCAAAAAAGGAAAGTTTTCAGTGGATGAAAGTTCCGTCGGCCGGAGACTTTGTTATTGTTGCCTAGTTGCCTTAATTTGCTCCGTAACTCGAACTTAAATTATTGGAAAGTCTAGCGTTCACAGGAACTATGAGGGAATTATCCAGTTCATGAATTTGCGATCCCCAGAGATAACTTACAGCGATAACGGGAGGTATTTTTTGTAGAAAAAGTAATTGCTGAATAGTTGATGGGGTATGCCTAGGGTATTGCATTAAAGACATTAGTACACATGCTAAAGGAAGATCTTACTCAAATCAATTTAGCAAACTTACAAATTTAGCAATGCTTGTACTATGTGTGACTGGGCTACAATATATACGTATATTGTAGCCCAGTCACACATAGTACAAGCATTGCTAAATTTAAACACGAAAAACATAATCATTGAAATCACTGCCCTTGCTGTGATTCAAACTAGAACTTTTTTAGCTTCGTAGGTAGCAAAATAAATAATAAACTCTTAGCGTCACATATTCCAGAATTCATTTACGATTGACACATTGAAACTCAAAAATTTTTTTCTACATTTGTCCGGTACGGTGCTATACTTATGACGTGTGATAAAAGAAAAATATGTCCAACTGCCTATTCCCACAGTAAATGTGGGAAAGAATTTCCATGGGAATAACTTGTTCCGTGCGAGTGCGCCCGTGCAACAGCTGTGATAACGCGGCCATATTGAGAGGAATGGCTGCCGTTGTCAGACAACACACGGGAAGAATATTACCTGCTAGATTTCCCGGCGACGTTGCCCACGTGGCATTTAACTTCAGAAATATAGTATTTTCTGAAATCCCAACTTGCTCTTACACCATATACCTAATTAATTATACATAAAATGCTAGAATTGAAGCTTTGAGTGACCAGACTGGCAGCTACTTTAAACAGCGACTGAGCCTTGCTATCCAAAGACGCAACGCTACCAGCCTTTATGGGAACATTATCTGGTGAAGGCGACCTGGAGATTATAGATCCTCCTTTTGTTTTTATTGCGCTGTAACAGAATAGGCAAAAGGCAGAACAAAGACTAACGTGGATAGACGTTGCCAATTGTTATGCAAATTCTATTCACACAGCGTTTTTGAACGCACGTCGGCTGAATCAAATGAGTGCGTCGAACACCAGCCTACTGTATGGTGCAACTATCGAGTGCTTCCAAATTGTATTAACAAGGCTTCTTACGTTTACATACGTATTTGACTTGTAGGGATGCTATCCATTTCGATTTTTTTTATGTCCGAGACTTATTTCGCCGGACAAGTTATAATTTACGTTAAAGTTAGACGTTTTAATCATTTTGTCTGAATCTTAATACGCATAATATTTAATTGTACTTATTGTAGATTTAGGCAGCTGCAAATTCGATCTGTAAAAATAGGAGAGGTTCAGTTAGAGCTCCGATCCCGAATAGTAACACACAACTAATTGCTGCGAGAAAATAAGGTTTTCGGCATTAAAAGGTTAAGCGTAAAGATGATTCAGCAAATGAAAATTAGACGAAAACAGATTCGGCGTGAAAAAAAAAATGTTTGTAGACAATTTTGCTTATAGCGTTTATTATAGCGTACTTATGAAAAAAAAAATATATGTAAACAAGGGGAACCTATTTACGAGAATACATCCATACTAATATTATAAATGCGAAAGTGTGTCTGTCTGTCACCTCTTCACGCTTAAACCGCTGACCCGACTTAGATGAAATTTGGTATGGAGATAGTATTTGACCCGGGAAAGGACATAGGATACTTTTCATCCCGAATAAATTTAGTGTTCCCGTGGGATGAGCGGGTAACACCGCGGGGCACAGCTAGTAATACATATGAACACATAGAACTTGTTGATGGCCAAAATGACAAATATATGGACGTCCTTCCGATATAAATTTCTTGATAACTACTTTTACTTTACTTTATCCTAGTAAATAATATTTTATTGTGATTATTCGCTGTCCTGCCGATTCGTTGTAAATTGATTAAGTAAAAAAAAAAATTGGGCAAGTGCGAGTCCGACTCGCGCATGAAGGGTTCCGTACCTATATATATGTATATATAGGTATAACAAGTTTGTTGTATGGGAGCCCCCCTTAAATATTTATTTTCACCTCACCAGCTCAAACATGGCGATTTTGCTGTCAGATAACAGTGAACAAAATGCGATTTTGTTTCGAGCGTGAGTAGAAAGTAGCTTTTTAATTTTTTCAATATCTGACCACGAATTGTCATTATTCAGCCAAAGGTTAATTATAAAATTCTAATCATTTGAATCTTGATGCACTCTGTTTCTTTCATATGTATATAAAAGAGAGGGATAGAAACTTATCAATTTGAAATTCGATTTTCGAATCCGACGTCGATTGAGAACAGTTCGGATACACGTTACCTATACCAAAAAAATCATTAAAAACACCCGAAAAAGTTTTAATTGCAACGTATTTTTTTTTCTTTATTATATTTTTATTTAACGACCGAATATTAAAACTATTGTGCCTTTTATATAAAACAATAGATCATTGTTCAAATAAAATAAGATTTTTCAACTTATTGTATACATAATATAATAATAATTTATAATTTCACTATTTATCATAGATGCATATTCGAAACGTACCTTAAAAAATATCGAGTTCATATTGTAATTTGTTATTTTCTTTTGCATTTATTTTGTTTGGTATTTTAGGAGTAAAAATATTAATCAATTTATAAACAAAATCTCGTAATATAATATGTATTTATAAATAAACACGTCATGTATCTGCTAAATCTTCCAATTTGATAAAATAATGACAATAACCGTGTTGGTTGGTTGATTATAATTTCAATCAAATTATATTGTTATTCCTTTTTAAGCAGCACTTATCTATTTTCTGATTAATAATTGAAATCATCAACAAAGACTATAAACATACGTTGGAAGAAAAAGCACAAAATGTCGAATATGTTCTCGCTGATGAGGTGAAAAGTTGTGTGTGCTACACGAGAGCAAAGTTTTTTGCATCTCGTGCTGTTGAGTCCCTCGCTACACTCAGGATTCTAACATAGAATCACTCGCTACGCTCGTGATTCAAACGTAGAATCCTTCGCTTGCTCGGGACTCAAAATCAGCACTCGTAACAAAAAACAACTTTGCTCTCTTGTTGCACAAATAACTATTTATTTCATTTTTAGTATTTGTTGTTATAGCGGCAATAGAAATACATCATCTGTGAAAATTTCAAGTGTCTAGCTATCACCGTTCTTGAGATACAGCCTGGTGACAGACGGACGGACGGACGGACGGACGGACGGACGGATGGACGGACGGACGGACGGACGGACAGCGAAGTCTCAGTAATAGGGTCCCGTTTTTACCCTTTGGGTACGGAACCCTAAAAAGCATGTCGTTACGTTATACTAGCCTAACTTCAAGTCGTGATTCCAAACTTCATAGAATCAATCAGTCATTCAACGCTTTTTCGTGAACTGAAACTGGCTTTCTTCGGATTTTCTTCCTGTGTTCCTAATTTACATCTATATAAACCTACACGTGCTCACAACACGTACCTATGTATAGATAAATGGCCTCTCCAACTTGTTTATAACTCCTCTCCAGCTCCAACAGAACAATAATTCAGTTAGTTGTCTGCCCCGGGGACTAGCCGGGCGCGATCCTGTAAGTTTCCAAGTTATATTAAAATTTGTGTGCATTGCAACCGCTGGTTATTGCGTTTCTGTGTAACTAAGTTAGCGTGGACTAACCAAACTGGACATAGTTGTATTGCTAATATTGTGATTGTTCAGTATAAGCAAGTAGTAAGCAAGCAATATTTGATTATCAACAGACTTTGAAAACTTAGTTGCCTTCTTTAGTATCACAAAACAGGACCTAACCGCGTTCAAAAATGGTGTTTATTTAATTACCTCGAGGTTTTAGAAGGGGTTTCATGTCAACGGTCTCGAAGAGACTGATGAAGCGATGATTCCCTCTTCTTGTCGCAACATCGAGGTAATTAAACTAACACACACACTAACCTTTTTGAATGCGATTAAGTCCCCTTTTTTTTATAATAATTAATGTGTGAAAATCGCGTGTCTAATGCGTGGCCTTTCGTATGAACTTCCTATACCCTCAACCCTCAACCTTTCCATGAACAACAAGTCACTCAAAAGCCACTTGCCCCCGGTGGCATACGTGTCTTAACTAGCGAATGATTAATTTAAAGTAATTCTTTAATAATTTTTGTTGGACGATATTCAGTAAAGATCTACACAGACAGCAAATTTTTGTAAGTAAATGATTGTACGGTCTCTGATGACGGATTTCTAATATTTTTGGTAGATTTTTTTCCCATCCATGCCTCAAGCAAAAAAGAGCAATGACTTTTTCTTTCACAAGTGAACAAAGAAACTATCAGCAAAGTAAATGCCAGTAGATACTTACCATATTTAGACTATTGTCGTCAAAAGCTTCGACTAAAGCCAACCGATTGTTAAGTTTCAGCAGTTTAACACTCAAAACTTCAACAGTTCGAATCCATAGTGTTGTAATGCAACGACGTGAACGACGGTACCGCAATTGCGGTCTGATTAGATTGCGGTATATTCCTGTTCTGTACCGCAATTATATTAAACCGCTTGAGATGAGCTTATGGTATAAGCAGGTTATTATCCTAGTCCATATTTCAATTTACTTTACTTCATCATCATCATCATCTCAGCCATAGGACGTCCACTGCTGAACATAGGCCTCCCCTTTGGACTTCCATATATACCGGTTGGAAGCGACCTGCATCCAGCGCCTTCCGGCGACCTTTACAAGGTCATCTGTCCATCTCGTAGGTGGACGTCCTACGCTGCGCTTGCTGGTCCGAGGTCTCTCGAGGTCGGGTCTCGAGGTAGGTTAGTTTACTTATATATTACTTATATAAAACGATTGTCTTGCATTGTCGGTCGAATGAAGGATCTAATTTGCTATAAAAAGCTTATTCGGAGATTATCTGATAATGGTCATATGACCAGTCAAATTCCAATTTATATGTTACGAGTATATACTCGTAATGATAAGACCGCCTGTGTGTTGTGTTGTGTTGTGTTGTGTGTTGTGTTGTGTCGTGTTATATTTTTTTATACGTATTGTAGCATAATCTGTTTACCTTCAAATGTGATATGAACGATACCTCCGTTAAGTGACTAACTATATAGTACAAAAAGGTTGCTTTCCGAATTTTAAATTAAGCATTAACCTTTATCCGCCTGAATATTGACAAGATTTCAAGTTAGGCAAAAGGCCTTGGAAAATTGACAGGTACTGAATAATTTATGAGGCCTGCCAATTTTCTCACGTATTATTATCACTGTGATGTCCAGGGTTTCCGTGCTTATTGTGTCGATAGACTCAATAAAACACTTAAATGGGTTTACTGCTGGTTTACTGTCGACCACGACCTGCCCTCTCCCGTTGACGTCTGTCATTAGCAATGGCGGCAGCGGGCAGGTGGCGGGGACACTTTATTATCATAAAGGTGTCTATACACGACAATCACCAATCCTTGTATCGTCAGTAAACAATTTCACGGTCCTTTAAACCAAGATTTTTACCCCGATTGGGAAATAAAGGCACGTCAGGAAAGCAATAGATACTTATTTTAAGAGTAATTAATAGGTATTCATCACAGAAATATTTGCCTTACAATGAGCATCAACAGTATCAACAGCAGTCTCCTCTTGAGAAATGCCGATAGATTCACAATCTGACTTTTAAAACTGCACTTACTGATTAATACATTATTTAATTAAATTTCATTTCGTTGCTATTCAAAAATTTGTAACAATGTTACATTGGCAGCGGAATGTATACTATTATGTAATATGTCTAAATCTATTTAGATTTTTGCGAACCTCGAAAAAATGTACCACCAAGACAGTGATATCAGGAACGGAGCAGCGATATCAGCAAAAAAACGGTTACTTAAAAAACTGGTTACCGAAACAGTTTTTTGTGCAACGGACGTTTCGTTTTACAGAAAACTCGAAGCGACCCAGCTCTAATGCTGCCACCTAGTTGACTTCTAGATTAAAAATCTAGTTTCTTGGTAAGCTCAAGTAACATCCTTTGCTTCCTTTGACTCTTCAAATAGAGCTCCTTGCTAGTTATGGTTCACGCGGTTTACTTTCAGTAATGAGGTCTTGACCTTCTTTCTTAGTTCATTCAAACGAAGTTAAAAGAATCGCACTGAGGCCAAAGGGCTTTACTGAGGACAGCCAAGATTATACTTTCACAATGGCAGCCGTGAAAATGAAATGGAATTGAAATTTAAAAAGAATTTCAGTTAAATTGCACTTTTTATCTGAGTTAACACGCTAGATGTCTACTTTAGCAATGTGCTTTATTTTTCTTCTTAATGCAACTTTACCGGCAAAACTCGGTATTCAATCGCGATCATACATCGGTGATAGGTATAGCAAATGGCTGTAATGTCATTCGAATTAAGCCATTAGGTATTTATCGAGCCTTGTATAAATCACAAAAAGTTGGCATTTAAATATATTTTTTGTTCCCGTGAACATGATCCAAATAAGCCCAAGATAACCATTTGTCAACTTATCTACACAATTAGAACTGAATGCCAAACTTTTATAAACGTTTTTCGCACACAAACGCCTCTTTTCCATGTTCAAATTTTTTATCGTATTTGAAGAATCTGCTTGATTCAATACAAACTAAAACATTAATTTATCAATAAATCGTAATTACAGCGGACAATAGAGACGAGTGACGCAAGAGGGGAGACCTTTACTCAGAAGTAAGACACATCAAGAGCCTGCGAAAAAAATACAGCGGTCACCCATCCAAAAACCGGCCTGAGTAAACATTGCTTAACCTTCATGACCGCAAACATGTGGTGGCTCTCCACCGTTCAAATGAAACCATTAATAGTTTAGAACAGTACGATTAATTATAATAACCCTTTATAAGTTTCCAGAATAACATGGGAATATCAATTACATTATCTGTACCCTTCTAGAATTAAATTGCGGTTAGTTAGAATCAATTGACGTAGACCGACGATTTGGAAAACAATAGGCGTTTAGACAATTTTTTTGGGGATATCAATCGAATCTATTTTTACAAGCTTTTATTTAACTTGCATTGTATGTATGTATGTTTAAATTATGTTTGTTCGGGTGGAATCTTGCAACTCAATTTTGAAGCAGATATCGTCAACCGATTGAGCTGAAATTTTGCATACATACATAACTTTGATGACAATACAATAATATGATACCATGGGGCTGATCTGATGATGGAGCCGGAAGGTGGCCATAGGAACTCTATAATAGAGAAAGCAATCCTACCGAGTTTGGGCTCTTTAGAATCGTCTCAGTGAGCATTTGATGGATATTCAAAGAAAAGTACAGTCGGCTATAAAAGCTTGTCACTAAAATGACATTTTTGACAGAAACTTATTTATTGGGAGCAAGAGTCAATATGGGACTTACGCTTAGGCTGCTCTAACAGTCAGAAATGACCGTCAAAGTTCAACATTCTGATGGAGCGCTAAAAACGCTCTATACAAAGCGACATACATGTGACGTCTATGCGGGTTGGTTACCAATATTTGTATGGAGACAATAAGGAATTTGCCGTTTTCACCGTGTAAAGGTGCGGTTTAAGTTCATGTTTGCCATACAATCATTGTTTTATTAAATTATGAGGATTCTTAAAACAAATTCAAAATTTCTCATGGATCAAAAAAAAAAATTACAAATTTGCCTTCCTTTGATAGAATTTTTGAAAAAATATGTTTAAAATCAAAAACTTTGTTTCATGACATACCTATTGAGTTAATTTTATCCCAGTCTACACCCCTATTGGATCAGGGCGACGCAGATCTTCCCTGTGAGAGCCTTCTCAGGAGAGTTCTTTGTCTAGCAGTTAACGTCTTTCAGTTAGTGTCAATTTGACTAAAAAACAATTAAAGAAGTATCAAAATCCTGTTTAATTTTACTTTATCAAATCCCAGCGGAGTCAGCAATCCAACAACCTCTGATTCTTATTACCGTTTTTTCAGCCTAAGAGCCACCGAAGACGTTCGGGATTTTCGGGAAGCGAGACATCGCCATATGACAGACAGAGACAGGGACACTTTCTGAAACATTTCGTACGGAAACTGAACGAAAATTCTGAAAGTCTGTGGCGGCCCTTAAATGTTAGTAGAAAATAAATAACCGATAAATTTAACCGAATACTTGCACTTTTTATTTATTTGTAGGTACACGGAAATTAGCTCGATATTTCAGTTCCAGGCAAACATGACGCAACTGACGTGCTCTAGAGATTAAAAGACACCCTTTTGTAAACAGGGCAGTTTTATCGTCCTCATTCCAGAATGTTCCAAAACTTCAAACTTCACAATCAAGATGCGAATGTTTGCTGGAGTAATTAAGTGGGCGAGTTGTGTAATCCTTCCGATAGATATAACGCGCACAAATGGAATTTAGTATACGAAGTGCAGATAATGCATGAACCAACAGATTGGAGATTCTAAACTGAAGTTAGATATGTTTTGCGGCGCAAGAATATTTTAGGCAATTTCCTTTTCAGAATTCTGTTGGTACACTGAAATTAGAAAGCAATGTTTGAGCCTAAAATGGTAGATTCTACGTTACATATTTACAATTTAAAATATTAATAAAATCATAGTAGTAATATTTTTACAGGGAGATGTATATTTTCGAGATGCAAAGGGTCTCTAGGCGTCAAGACTAAAATGAGTAAAAATGAGCTTAATACTAAGTTTAATGGATAATAATTATGTAGAGAATCTCTGTGGTCTACTAATTAAGTTCGGAGATGTAAAAGGTCTCCACAGTCATTTTAGAGGTGTAATGTGTCTTCAAACGTTAAAGATCAATTCACTACGATGTAAGCAGGATGTGAACCTGTGACCTTACGTTTCTGGCGTAGTGCTTTCCTAGAAAACTTAGGGTCCCTGGTTCATCCTACTTACATTGCAGTGGATCATATTAGGTACAGTCTTTCTTAATTTATTAAAAACAGAATCAATAAGGAATCTAAAACATTAAGACAACATATTGGTGATTATTTTGTCGATCACTTCCTTTAGAGTACAGAGACGATAGTCGATAAGATTATGGGAGGTAGGAGCATTAACGGAACCAAGCGTCACCGCGCCAGCCGGCCGAGCGGAACGACTGACAACGATTTATGCGTACACAGTGTCATGGGTACTTATAGATACACTTGGGAATGTCGATGTACGTACCCTCAAATTGTGGCCAGTTGCATTATACCGGCAAATGGGTCAGTCTGTAGAAACAAACTTGTAAGACGGCGAACGCACATAATTATGCGTTGCTGGTGGTGAATGCGTTAATAAGCCTTATTATTGGGAATTGAACCTGGTTTTAATTCTGTCAGTGATCGCATGTAACATATTGTAACATTCTTTATGGCGATATTGATCGGGTTATGTATGAAATGCTATATAAGCTTTATAAAAAATTATAATGTATTTTTTATTAAATCTGAAATCGACGCTTTGGTTCCAAAGAACAGATTTCCTTATCTCTAATAGTTTGTGACTTTTTCCTACTAACCCATACGGATTGACCCGGTGTAAGTGCATGTAAATTGACTTAGTGTAATGTATATTGACATTTTATATTATGAAATAAAGAAATCTAAATCTAAATCTATAGCAGGGCTCGCCGAATAAAACAATTCGAAACATTTGAATTTTATTGATAAATTTTTCTGAAGCTTTGATAAGAAAGAGCCCTCCTGTTCGGGTTTAATATTGCCTTGGGTCGGTTGCCTCACAAAACTTACACCTAATTTCAGATTAGAGTCCACGAACTGGTGGTTTATGCACTATCTGTACTTCGCGAACTAAACACCGTTTGTGAGCCATCTATCGGGAGTATTAAACAACTCGCCCACTTACTCCAGCAACATTCGCATCTTGATTGTGAAATTTGAAGCGCGAGTTTGGGAAGTTTCTGGAACGATAAAACTGTCCTGTTTACTGTTGGTGTCTTTTAAATTCTGGAACATGTGAGCTACGACAGTTTTGCTAGGAACTAGTAAAAATTTGAGTCAGCTTGCGTGTTAAAAAAAAATAACGCATATATATGTACTAACTAGCTGCGACGTGTGGTTTTACCCGCTCAAACCACGGGATCACTAGATTTTTCAGGATAAAAAGTAGCCTATGCGTTAATCCAGAGTGTCAGCTGAGTTCATACCAAAATTTATCAAAATTGTTACAGCCGTTTGTGCGTGAAGAAACTAGTAACAAACATGCACATAAATACACAAACTTTTGCCTTTATAATATTAGTGTGGTTAAGGCTGTCTTCATTTTGCCTCCTATTTATTTTCTTGCACATGGTATTTCAGGCTTAAATAGAATTCCTCCTCTTTATGAAGTTGGCTAAATAAGAACAAAGTTTTGTAGTCACTATTTATTTTATTAAAAACAATGATTACTTTCTCATTTCGGTAAGTAATCCCCCTCTAATGTTTAGGTACTACTTGTTGAGGGATGCCTTTGCCTCACACTCATGCCTAACTTAAGTTTTGAATCTCCGAATCTGATGGTTCATGCAATAACTGCACTTCGCGTACTAAACTCCGTCTGTGCGCCATCTATCGGGACCATCATACACTAGTCCACTTAATTTTAAGAGTTTGGGAATTTTCTGGAACGACGACAATAAAACTATCCTTTGGATATTCGATATAGTAAAATATATACATTTTCTTGGAAGATGAAGAAAATTAACAATAGCTTGTATTGTTAAAATTTAAGGTTAATTTTGAAATGTAAGGCACATGTAATAAAATATTAGGAATTCACCGTAAAAAATGACAAAAGCGATAGAATAAGGAGCATTTGAGGAATTCAAAGCAAAATCAGAAGAACTTTATGAGATGTTTAGAATCAAATATCTAGTCGTGGATTTTAGGACTGAAAAATGTTCAGCGTACAAATTAAGCTTAGTTTTTTAAGAAATGCGAGGATTTGCGTGTTACATCCGTTTGACAAAGTACGATTATTATACTATTACGTGACGCGCCTTCATTTAAATTTTATCGGTCATATATTTGGTTTTTATTACTTTTTTAGGAGGTATTCGAGTCATTAAAGCCTTGAGTTACAAATAATAATGTCATTTGTATACTTTTTTAATATTTAATCTAATAAAGAAGAAGTTAACAAACCTTTTCAAGTAAACGTTAATATCAATGCTAAAGCCTATACAAATTAAATATAAGTTATATAATAAGGCACTTCAAGCCAGCAAAATTTACAAAATGTCCAATTAGTTCGGAAAATATGATACCTGGAAAAAATAAACTAATTCGAGTGTACTTTCAGATATCGCCAAATAAGCGATGTCTCAGGTATATCCCAGGTATGTTGCTTTTAACTGCCATTAAAGTCACACTAATATTATAATGTGTATGTTTGTTTGTTCTTCACGCTTAGACGGCTATACAAATTTGTATAAATTTTGATATGATAAAGGACACACCCTGTAGTAACACATAGGCTACTTTTTATCCCGTAAATAATAGTATTCCTGTGGGATTGGCGGGTAACACCGCAGCTAGTCAAATATAAAATAGACATGCAAATAATGGGTTATGATGTTTTAGAACTACTGTATAAATAATTGCATACTACTATTACCATTTCATTTATTATTTTACCACTCACGACCACGTTAATTGACGGTAAATTAAAAATGTTGGTCTTTATAAATGCACGGACTCAAAATGCTGTCATAAGCTGTCATTATAACCGGAATAGAAAGGAGAACACGGCGAAAACCCATTTGATTTTCATTTTAAATAAAAAAAGAAAATTGTCCACACAAATCACCTCCATCGTAAAAATGTGGCGTAAAATATTCCACAAACAGAGTGAAGCTTTTGAAAGCTTTCTAATTCTGTTCTTTAACGGTCTGATGCTTTGAATACGGTGCAATAATGTTAAAGTATTTTATGAATACTCGATACCAGGTTTCGCTGCGATGCAAAGAACGTGAATGGTTTCAGAAGTCAATGCAATACGTGCGTTTTGAATATATGCAGTGCATTAAAGGCGATGGAATGAATAATAAAAATGTCAGTATCAGGTATGATTGAGTGAGCTAGAAAACCGAGGGAGGCTTCTCTATTTCAGCTTGGCCCAAAATTCTTTCGTATGTCCGGATATTCGGATGTCCAAATGCTTTCCGGCTGTTGTCGCCAAGAGGTCGCATTTCTCAACTAATTCTCATGAAATTTCGGTAGTAGGATCGATAAGTTTATAGATTTTTTGTCGATTCAGTTTTATTAAAACTTTCCTGAGACGTACCTAATAATTGGGCCATTTTTTCTACAGTTGTACTACCCACGTTTTTTTTTTTAAATTTTTGATATTTTGGGTATTTTCTACTCAGAATCACGAGCTCTTTCGATCGCATTACAAGAAAAAAGTGTCCCAAAGTTTTTTCGTTCCATTCCGTTACCATATAACCTACTACAGCGGCAACAGATTGGAAAAACAAAAAATGTATGAATATATTGGGACAGTTTTTTCCCTAAATATCGAAAAGTAAAAAAAAGTAGTGTGTAAAACTTTAGAAAAATGGCTCAATTATTGTAGTATACGCACCACCCGCCCCGCGCCGTCGGCGCGCGGTATTAGAGCGAGCGTGAATCAAAGAATCAGCGACTAAGAAATAGCGTGATGCAGGATTGTCATTTGTTTTGTATACGTGCGGCGCCATGCCAACCTGGCGCCATCTGTTTTAATAATTTCCTTTGTCCTCGCATCACGCCGAAACAGCTCGACAAATTTTAGCCAATTTTGATACAGAGATAGCTGGACATCCAAAGATGGTTATAGGACACTTTTTATCCGTCAAAGGTAAAGGAGAAATTACGCGAACGAAGTTGCGGGCACCTAGAATAATGGTATAAACAATTTACCCACCTCTACCCTTTGCTATCATACACGAGGCACATTGGTATAGCCATCAATCGCCGGAAAGTCTCCGCAAGTAAATAAAAACGACATTAAGGGCAGTTAGAATAACATATGAAGTAAGTAAACACGATTACCGGTACACAAAATCAACTGGGCGGTTATATACGGGGGCCCAAGGGATCCGCTATTTGTTATGGAGGTATGTTTCTTTTGCTGAATGGCAAAGTGGAAATGTATTTTTTTAACCTTATTTTCTCTTGTGGAGACCCTAATTTAAGCAAAGAAAAAGGTGAACCAGAAAAGCAGTGTTGACACATCTACTAACTTTTCAGTAGATCTACCTATTTTACCTCCGTTCTACCTACTTACCACCCTCAGCCTAATCTACCTATTTTTCAAAAATTTTATATTTTTAACAATTCTCAACGAGTAGAACGAAATGTTATTCACTTACTATTGAAAGTAGGAATGTAATTTCATCAATTCAATTTTTATAAATAAATGGCTACTGTCCATTGGGACAATTCTGCCAGTGTCAAGGTTGTAAGAACGTTGTACGGTGAGTTGAGAAAATCGTGCTTTTTGTAAAGTGATAGCGATTTACAAAAAACCACACGGACTATCGGGCCTTGACCCAGGAAGGGCTATAAACGCTTCAAGTTGAATTCTTCATTAGCTATTCACTCATACGTTAGATCACTGCACAATACTCTATCAATACTACACATTGAACAACAAAAATGCATAAATAATGAACAACGAAACTTAAACGCATGCGGCCATCTTGAGTCACGAACCGGATCTATGTAATTTCATTGCTTAATAAAACGGAACTTGACTGATGGTGATGACACTGACAGCTGACAGTATATATCGCGGCTATTCCTTTGGCAAATGACAGCTGATAGTGTATTTGGCGGCAATTTCTTTGGCGAGGCTAAAAATTGCCGCAATTTTTAACACTTAAACACTGTTTACGCATTGTTAATCATTAAAAACGTACTGACCCAGAGTGGTGAATTTCTAATAATTTCTGCATCCTTTTCTACCGTTTTGACAAAATTGTATGTGACAACACCGCAGAAAAGTCGATGATATTTATATACTATTTAATGTATAATAATCGATATAAATTTAATCGTGTATACATATACAAATAGTCTACACCTTAAAAATGAGATGACTACATACTACTCGTATGTAAGCTATGAGAAATAGAGAGTTTTCTATTCGTCTCCTGAAAAGTAACACAAAAAATGCATAGTGTTTTTTTTTTCATTTGTTAATGGTTGTGAAGTTAGTAATCAGAGGTTTCAATCCATCAAAAGTGCCTTAAATGTGTTTTTGGCTATTAAGTCACTTTTTGTTGACCACTGTCTCAGCAGATACTGTATCAAAGTGTCATTTTTTTTTTCTAATTCAAGATCCAATACGCCACGATACTACAGGAAATTGTAATTCAACAAGTATCTAAAAATGTACAAAATATTTTTATCGAATCTGAAATTGAATTTAGAAGCATACGTCACACGAAATACGTGTAGTGATTTGGTTAAATTTATGCGTCGAATAAAGTCAATTTTCAATCGTAATTGTTGCGCGGTCGATCGAGTTTGTTACGTTAAAAAACGCTTAAATTCGGTCAACATTTGAATGTTTGTTATAAAGTGATTCTTTTGTTTAAGAGGCGCTAATTCGAGTGTGCTTTTGAGATATCGCCAAATAACCGCTGTCTCAGGTATATCTCAAGTATAACGCCTTTAACTGTAGGTAATGAAAACGGGATGTTTGCGATTCGAACTGCATAACGTGAGATTTCACGTTACTACCCGCTTATGTTACTATGATATGATATTATTATTCACTCATTTATCCACGTTTATTATTATTATTATTTAAATTTTATTGCACAATAAGAAAGTACAAATGGCGGACATAATACTTTAAGGCATTCTCTGCCAATTCTCTACAGAAAAAAAGAGAATAATTACAAAAAAGAGAGTTTTTTTTTAAACTACTAATTAAGGAGCTTTGATCATTTTTATGAACATGCCAGCTCCAGCAGGCCTAATAAAAGAGGGATAGAAAGAAAAATACAGACAAATCCGTCAACTAAATATATCAAACTAAAATTCGATGAAACTAAGCATTCAGTCAAGTGTTTGTCTGCAAAATAAGAGGACCCGGTTCGCATATACGAGTACGTACAACAAGGACGACTTTCTGCCTAATCAATTAATCTAACAAGCGGGCACGATTCATCATATACCGCCTCATTTAATTACAACTTTAACTTTCCCACTAGCCATGCAAATTAATTCCGGGCCATTTGAGTTACTTATTTGTGGCCCGACAATCAAGCCTTAACCTTGGTTTACCCGAGTTGAATACAATCTCTATGGATATTTATTTTGTAAAAAAATACTAACATTACATTAATCAACATATTTGTATAGAATCTTTTTATCGATTCATATTTTTATGTGGAAATACCACATTTTTATTTTTATTAATAATGACACAAAGGTAAATTAAGAAAGAAAAATTGAAAAATCAATACGTGTAGACGTAGCGATCTGATAGCTCAGTTGGAAGAGCAATGCGCCGGAAACGCAGAGGTCGCAGGTTCAAATCCTGCTTAGATTGTAGTAGATCGCATTCAATTTTTTCTTTCTTAATTTACCTTTGTGTCATTATTTATTACATAAATCAGTTTGTTAGCAATAAAAAGTGTACTTCATTGGATATTGGTATTTAATGCAGCGATTAGGGGTGTAGACTGATGTTGAAATCACATTCACATACTGTAGTTTTATGAAAAAAATTAGCTCAATATGTAATGAAAGAAAAAAGAATAAAAAAATCGAGTTCATCACACATATATTTGCCCTGGCCGGGATTCGAACCCAGGACCGCCGGCTCAGTAAGCAGCAGCACTACAAACCGAGCCAACCTCGTCGTCGAAATATAAAGTATTCTGTTCTATTCTATAGTCCAACTTAAATACATATAGCGCTATCTGTGAACCCTAAGCCGAATTTACTCACTCAAATTACCCGGCCACTTAAACTTATAAGGTTTCTAATCATATTCCGTGTTTTTATTGTCTGTTGGTTTGACAAATTGTATTAAAATTAAAATTTCTTTTTTTATAGTATTTATCTGGATAACAAAAATAGATAGATATAGGATTTAAACAAATAAATTATAAATTTATGAAACATGTAATACTTTTTGTATAGATAGGTGCTTGGGAGTTAGTGTAGCGAAGTGGTTAACGCGCTGGACCGGCAATCCAGAGGTACCGGGTTCGATTCCCGGTCTCTTCCACCAGGTAACTCATTTTTCAATTGTTCATTAAGCTTTGATCTTTGTATCAATGGTTTAAATTATAAATTATGAAATAGACATGTAACCAGAGTCCTCACTCCTCAAGAGTTCTCACTAAGACTTAGTTTTAGTATTGCTCTATAAGTATTTAATAAATACACTTTTTAATGATAAAAAGTAGGTATGTTGCAGATAAAGTGATCAATCGACATGCTTATCTGATAAGAAAAAGGTAAAACGTGGCCTACAGATGAAAAAGTCATAGATTAGAAAGCTAGTTATAATATCCAGTAATACTGTGCTATTCCAACCGACTTTGGTCCTAAAATTGCTACAAAGGATATAGAGTTATCCAGTGCAAAGACCGGTAGAATAAATGCGTTTATTGGACTTAAAGTTAGGGGTACGAGAACAACATATTTTCCCTTGTGTGCCATCAGTTAGGAGGTTTTTGACACTAGCCAAGCGGTAGATTGCGAGGGTTCGGTATTATGAAACATTTAATTCTGCCTGCGAAAATTTACGCAGCGCCCGTATGTGCGCTGTACCAGGCGTATTTTGGACAAACTGAAATTACTTGTAGGTATGTTAAATCTGTTGATGTATTGCGTTGTATCCTCCAAGGTTAGTGTGAAGACCGCCATTCTTATGGTCTGTGAGACCGCCTTACCAAAATGTCGATGGTCGAATTCACATTCGGACTGAAATTATTTTAGAAAGAAAAAAAGAAAGAAAGAAAGAAAGAGGGAGAGAGGGAGAGAGAGTTAGAAAGAAAGAAAAAAGAGAGACAGAAATGAAGAAACATAAATATACCATAAAAGCCCACACAGATAGGACATTACTGGCATAACAGTGTTCTATTCATTATAATTATCGTATGCGGAGTAATATTACCAGTGTTATTTTAAGGTTGTCCCCTTGTTGGAAGTTCAACCAAATTTTGTATTTTCCTCATATTTTCCCCGCTACGAAAAAAGAGGGGTATTATAAGTTTAACATGTATATCTTTGTGTCTGTCTGTGGCATCGTAGCTTCCAAACGGTTGAACCGATTCGAAAGCGGTTTTTTTATCGAAAGTTTTGTCTGTCGATCTCAGCCAATATTGAAGCCAGGAATTCCAAAATAAAAACATGAAATACCAGCATTTTCTCTCGGCCAAAAATTTTCCACGTAGTTATTTCGTTAAAATACTTAGAACGTGCATTCTTACAAACTGTCATATTTATATACATAGGTAAGTAGTAAAATATAACAATAATAAAATTACCCAAACAAGAATCATAATTATTATCACTAGGCATAAATGTTTTTTTATAACTTTTTAAAAAATTTTAGGATTATAGGTTTGTTTTATAATATAGTGCCTTTGAGAAATAAGATATTTTCAATAATATAATTGAATATTTCACATAACATAACCTCGAATTCAGCCTCAGGTAGCTACTTAATGTGATTTCCGTATTTACGGAAGTTAAGCTGGAGTTCCCTGTGAACCGGCTTATGAATATGTAATGATATCCTTGTCAGGATGTACATATAATAACCTACGTATACCATGATCTCGCTGATTTGGTTTCCTGTCATAAGGGGAGGTTATACTACAAAAACCTCACAGACCGTAAGACGTACTAAACCGAAAGAAATCGTACAAAAAAAACCAGCCAAGTGCGAGTCAGACTCGCGCACCAACAACGTCAATTTTGGTGCTTTAGAAGCGTTTTTAGCAAGCTAAAACTGTGTGCATGGACTGCGCCGTGAATAGACTGAACCGGGTCAGCCTGACTTATTACTGAGAAGGGAAAGAGATTCAGCCTATGATGCAGAGAAAAATGCGAACTAAGGACCCCGCCGGCGGGGATTACGCTGAAGCACCGTTCGAAGAGTCCGCGGCGACCATCGCTTGGATGGTTTCCGTGATCTCATCGTCCGGGTCAGATAGTATATGCTTCGGACGATTATTTTATAATGTGTTGAGGGCACTTAAACGAGGGCCACAAAACGTACCGAGTATTATTTTCGTCACTGAGCTTTTCAGACTTCAAATAATAAAATACGAGCCCTGAAAACACAAACATGCAGAACATATGAAAATACAGAAAGCGTACATAATAGAACCACATGACAAGGTTTTATCGACAAAGAGCAATCACAACCAGGTATATTGTTTTATAAAAAAAATATTCACAGGCTCAACGCAGGCCGGCAATCCGTTATATAAAAACCATTGCTGGCGTGTATTGAGTGCTCCAAAATGCAGTTTCCAATTTCACTTCCAATAGCAGTCAAAACACCTCAGTTTAGTGTTTAGGTTTAGTTTAGAGTTTAGCTTCTTCTTACGTATGTTTTTGACTTAATTTTTTTTTGACAAAGCCAAGTATTTGTGTGGTCAAGACCAAGAGATGATAGTCTGGAAAAGTTGATCGTAGTTGGTAACACAGATTTTAAACGAGTTCGTGGACGATTCCCAACCAGATGGATCGATCAAACAAAGGACACATCTTCCTCCAAGTTTCACTCGGTCGTAAGGGAAATAATGGACAGGACTCGATGGAGGCAAATCATTCACTCTAAGAGTAAGCCATCAAGTGATGACCACGATCCTCAGTTATGATGGAACGACAATAGAGAGACCCAACAGTACAAGCATTTGCTCAGTTTGGGACAAGTTTGATTTGTGTAACATTGTCCCTTAATATTTATAGATATTTAATAATCATAGCATATACCGCTTACACGACTTAAATATAATCTAACGACAGTTCATGTGTTCCATCAAGCTGTCGACACTGCAGAGCAAAATGACAAAATTATTCATACATTCAAAAAACATAACCCTCTTTCTGACAAAGTCGGTTAAAAGGAAAAGTTCTTCAAGACTTAGCCGTTCATGCTTGCGTGGCTTTCGTAACCCATAAAAATATACTTTACCTGTAGGATTCACAACCATGAATAATAGTGGCGTGGGTAGTTTTATTGTGGGGGCGTTCCCGGCGAGTTATTTTCTTTTATTATATCTATTTGTCAGGTAAAGGTTGGCCATTTTGAATGGCCTTGTTGATGCAGCGCTTTCCAACCGAATTTGTGTCACGGGCAGTTTCATTTGTCACAAAAGATTTATGGAAGCGCGGAAATATTATTTTTGGTTAGTGATATCCGATGCAAAAGTGGCACGACACGATCGCGTGAAACATTTATTATGATTTACATGATATCTGCGATAAGCAATATTATGATTTGATTAATATGGATTACCGCAAAGTAACGCCTGGTTCAATTTATTACATATTTATCTATATAAGTATGTACGTCTTCGTCTAGTACCCATAACACAAGCCTTCTTGAGCTTAATTTGGGACTAGATCGTTTTGTGTCTGATTGTTAAGGAGTTTTTATATTGTCTATGTTTTATTTATCTATTTTTTTGAAGAACTATTGTTTTTAAAATTAGTTGTCAATATATTTCAGTGTCAAGCTGCTGCGTTTTTGTCCTAGCTCCCTTAGCCCTTAGTTATCGAAGATTCCCGTACATTTTTGGTCCTTCTCACGGTTCAAATGAACACGCGACTAAAAACTAAGCAGCGGACGCTGAAAACCGGCGCGAGCGAGGTTCGCTCGGAGTCAGGTTTGCCCGTCGCGGGTGGGCTCGGTAAGTCCACAGAACAGGACACTGCTATTACCGATGCCACTGTTACACCCGCGGCCCGCAACCCTGGCCCCGGGACGCCTCGCGAGTGCTTGGTAACGGGTGCGGAACACGTTAATATTTCGCCAAGTTCCAGGTCGCGCTTGTCGGGGTCTTCGCGGTCGTCAGCCACAATAAGGGCACGTAGACTGACCGCGGAGGCACAGTTGGCCCGCCGCAGCATAGAGCGCGAACAACAGTTGTTCGAACGCGAACAGCAACTCGAACGAGAACGTGCCGAACGCGAACAACAACTCGAACGAGAACGTGCCGAACGCGAGCAAAAACTCGCACACATCGCACGTGAGCAGGAGCTCGCCCGAAATCGTTTAGAACACGAACGTAAGCTTATTCAACAGGTGAGGCAAATTGAAGAGCTTGAACTGGAAGCCACATTGGCGGCGCAGGAGGCCGACGACGCTTCCACACGCTCGGTCAGTAAATATTCTCGTACTGCATCTTGGGTTCACGACGTGAACCATGGTAGTCATCCTACCGATAAAAACGCGGACCTCTCCATACCTTTGTTGCCGCAAGAGGATGCTACTGCTATGGTTCCCAAACCCGCGAGAAATTTAGTCGCTGCCCGTAGTACTACCGAACGAAATAGTGTGCGTGTGGATTGAGTGAGCACCCTTCAAAAATGAAAAAAAATGTGCTGATCATTTAGTAAAAGTTCTAAAACAATTGTAAAACTAATTGATGAATTTGTAAAACGATAAATAAAAAGAATACATTCATTAACGTATGCTCACTCAGTTCTCACAAGCAACCAACGAAATCTGTGAATGTGTTTATTTAACATATAATATTTATATCCTAATTTTTAGTAAAAATTATGCTTAAGGTAGGTAATAATTTATAGATCACCAGGTTACGTATTTAAAGTTTTACAAATTATTTCGTATGCTCACTCAATCCGCACACTTTTGAAAACCCAATTTCTGATAGAAAAACTGCAGATTGAAACTTCTATATATGTGTATAATTTAGTAAAACTCATAAGGGAATTTGTAAAATACAAAACAAACCGCTAACGTGACAGATTTTTGGATAATTAATGTTTGTAAGTGCTCACTCAGTCCACACATTATTCGTAAGTTAAAAATGTAAATATCTTAAGATTTTTAGTATCTAGGAAAGTACAAAGTAGTTCAACTTTTAGTAAATTTTTTTACTAAATATCCACCATCTAAAATGTCATATTCGTTGTCTGCTTTTAAAGATATTCAAATTTCATTTTAAAATACAATCTAAGATACAGTCCACATTTTAGATCACACTCCACTTCTTAAAATACAATCTAAAATGTGGACTGTATCTTAGATTGTATTTTAAAATGAAATTTGAATATCTTTAAAAGCAGACAACGAATATGACATTTTAGATGGTGGATATTTAGTAAATTTTTTTACTAAAAGTTGAACTACTTTGTACTTTCCTAGATACTAAAAATCTTAAGATATTTACATTTTTAACTTACGAATAATGTGTGGACTGAGTGAGCACTTACAAACATTTATTATCCAAAAATCTGTCACGTTAGCGGTTTGTTTTGTATTTTACAAATTCCCTTATGAGTTTTACTAAATTATACACATATATAGAAGTTTCAATCTGCAGTTTTTCTATCAGAAATTGGGTTTTCAAAAGTGTGCGGATTGAGTGAGCATACGAAATAATTTGTAAAACTTTAAATACGTAACCTGGTGATCTACAAATTATTACCTACCTTAAGCATAATTTTAACTAAAAATTAGGATATAAATATTATATGTTAAATAAACACATTCACAGATTTCGTTGGTTGCTTGTGAGAACTGAGTGAGCATACGTTAATGAATGTATTCTTTTTATTTATCGTTTTACAAATTCATCAATTAGTTTTACAATTGTTTTAGAACTTTTACTAAATGATCAGCACATTTTTTTTCATTTTTGAAGGGTGCTCACTCAATCCACACGCACACAACGAAATATCGTAAACGATTCGAGCGTACCATATTTCTCGCGAGAGAATAACACTCGTTACGATATTCCGGCAAATACAACAACTAATACTCAATTTCAGTACAATACTGAACAATTTTCATCGCTGAAACAACCTGAAATTCATCAAACTCAGCCCAATGTTTATAAAAAACCCGTGACATTTGAAATTCCAATAAATGACAAGTCGCAACAATTATTTCAACCATCGATGTCAAAAACTGCGATGTCATTTACACGGCCGTCAGTTGACACAAATTACAACAAAGATTTTATAATGTCAAAACAAACCGAACCAAATTTTTATTCGCACAGATGTTCGCATAAGCTTGAACTTGCTCCGTTTAGCGGTAAAACTACCGAGTTTTTAATGTTTAAACGTACTTACCGCAACACTCAACATTTGTTTACACCCGCAGAAAATCTCGTGCGCTTGACTACCGCGCTGCGCGGCCAAGCCCTGGAGAGCGTGTCGTCGTTGCTGTACACGGCCGAACGCCCCGAGGAAGTGCTCGACATGCTGGAGCAGACGTTCGCGCTCCCCGAGATGATCGTGCTGCATGAAATCAACCTCGTGCGGAGTCTTCCCAAGCTAAGCTTTGACCAAAGAGAGTTGAACCATTTTGCGTGTAGACTACGTAACTGTATAGCTGTCATCAACAATTTAGACCAGAAAGAACACATTTATTCAGTAGAACTATTTCACTCTGTGTTGAGTAAATTGACGCCTATTTTGTACAATCAGTGGAAAGATTTTGCGTATCGTAGTGATCAGTCTATACCAAAAATACAATTATTGTCTGCGTTCCTCGACGTGGAGGCTGTGAAGCACAATAGGTTTGGTTTAGTTCCTGATTACGCCAAGCGTCCTGGTGCTTTTACGTCAGACTACAACAAACGACCCGGTACAGTCAGCAACAATTTTACACCCAATTTTACACGTCGTGAAAATGTTCACGTCACATCGACACGCGGTTGTAGTGCTGATTTATGTCGTTACTGTAATAATAAACACAAACTAACTGATTGCAAAGAATTTCAGGCTCTGACATTAGATGATAGATGGCGCTGGTTGCGCGATGCTAAAGTTTGTTACAAGTGTTTGAAATCGAAAAACCATCGTTGGAAGACTTGTAGGATTGGTCGCTGCGGTATCGACGGATGTGAGCGCTTCCATAACCCACTGCTGCATCCGCCGTCGACGCCGCAAACGTCCCGCACTGCTGATCAGTCTTCGACTCCTTCTTACAACGTCGTAAGCGAACACAACGACACTGATAAAACTGTGACAATATCTAACATTACTGAATCACACACAAGTGGCAATATGTCACCTACACAGACACGTGTATACTTGAAGGTAGTTCCAGTTGAAGTGAGCGGCCCTTGCGGAAAATATGACACTTTTGCGTTACTTGATGACGGATCTTCCGCGACCTTGATCGACTCGGAGGTGGCACGTCAAATAGGAGCATCAGGCCCCATGGAGTCAATCAAAGTTGACGGAGTCGCCGGAATGTCAACGCACAAACCGATTCAACATGTGAGTTTTTCCATTAAAGGTAAACATTGTTCCGAGACATTTTTGGTAAATAATGCTAAGGCTATGGACTCACTCTCGTTGTTTACACAAACTGTCACTCGAAATGACTTGTCTAAATATTCGCATCTAACTGATTTAATCGATGAACTTACATTTACTGATGCAACGCCTAAGATTTTGCTCGGTGCTGAGCACTGGTATTTGACAGTTAGCCGCGAGGTACGTGAAGGTTCCAGAAGTCAGCCAATAGGTACACGCACGGCCTTAGGTTGGGCTGTTCACGGAAGGTCCAGCAGCTGGACAAAACCTGTGCATTTCATAAACCACGTTTCTGTTGACGACGGTGGCGATTCCGCCATGAACGAACTTGTCAAGGATTATTTTAGCCTTGATTCTATAGGTATATCTAAGCCTGAAACTACTGTTTCCAATGAAGATAAATACGCTTTAGGCATTTTAGACACTACAGCCAGACGTCTGCCGTCAGGTAGGTTTGAAGTCGGCCTTTTGTGGCGCAAGGATACGTCAAACATACCTGACAGCTATTCTCACGCTTTATCGAGATTTCTGGGCCTAGAAAGGCGCATGACTCGCGACCCAGACTTCAAAAAAAGTTATTGCGATTTTATAAACAACATGATAGGAAAAGGTTACGCTGAGGAGTGCCCTAGCGACACTTACCGAGACACTATAAATTTAAACGATATACAGAAAACTTCTCGTTGGTATTTACCACATTTTCCTGTTGTACATCCACAAAAGAAAAAACTTCGAGTAGTACACGATGCAGCTGCGAAGACTTCGGGTGTCAGTTTAAACTCGCTTCTGCTGCCCGGACCTGATCTTTTGCAACCATTGCTACATATTTTATTCCGTTTTCGTGAAGGTTACATCGCTATGACAGCTGACGTGAAGGAAATGTTTCCTCAAATCAGGATCAGGGAGGTGGACCGCGATGCTTTACGGTTCATTTGGAGAGAGACTCCCAGCTGTGAGTTGACGGAATACAGGATGACTTCTGTAATTTTTGGCGCCGCCTGTAGCTGTAGCGCTCAAGAATTGCAGGAGTCATACCCCGCGGCATCCAAAGCTGTCATCCATGACCATTATATGGACGATTTCCTGGGTAGTTTGGATGACGCACAAGAAGCCTCACAACTTGCAGCTGATATAGTGACAGTGCACAAAGCTGCAGGAATGGAAATGCGAGGTTGGGTATCCAACGTACCATCCGCACTTACCGATGTTCCTGAAGATTTGCGCGCTCCTCCACCCGATAATATTCACGTAGGGCCTGAAACCTTTGTCAGGACTTTAGGACTTATTTGGCATCCTCAAAGCGACACGTTTAGTTTCCGCAATGGTTCCCCAATTTCTGAAAATCAGAAACTAACTAAACGTAAGGTATTGTCGTATTTAATGTGTGTTTACGATCCTCTTGGTCTCCTAACTCCGCTGGTAATTCAAGGTCGGATTTTATTCCAGCAGACATGGAGAACTTGTATTGATTGGGATACCGAGCTGCATCCAGATGCAATTGAAAAATGGTTGGCTTGGTCTCGACAACTGGCTATGATATCAAACCTCAAAATTCCTCGCTGGTACAGGTGCGGATTCCAGGGTGAGGGCATTAATGATAGGCAGCTTCACGTTTTTGCAGACGCAAGTGAAGAAGCATACTCGTGCGTTGCATACTGGCGTTTCACATTTTCGAACGGGCCTGTGAAGTTGTCTCTCATTGGTGGAAAAGCACGCCTCAGCCCATTGAAACCCGCTTCTATACCACGTTTAGAGCTCCAAGCGGCCCTTATTGCTGCTCGATTTGCCAATACATTGTGTACCGGTCATGATATCCAACCGAATTCAATTCATTTTTGGTCAGACTCAACTACAGTTCTGAGTTGGATTCGGAGCGATGCGCGAACATTTAAGCCATTTGTAGCGAATCGCGTTGGAGAAATCACGGAAATATCAAACGTCAATGACTGGAAATACGTCCCAGGTGGCTTGAATGTCGCAGACGATGCGACAAGATTAAAAGATTCTGACATTGACTTGACGCGGTGGCTCTCTGGACCAGATTTTTTATTACTGCCATCTTGTGATTGGCCTAAAGAACCATTGCGCTCATCTGAAACTACATCTACCTTGGAAGAACTGAAACCCTCCAAGGAGTCCAAGGTACATGTAGGTTTAACTATTCTGCATAAACCTTCATCGGTTGTGCCCGATCCCTCACGCTTTAGTGAGTGGCAACGTCTGATCCAAGCGACCGCGCGCGTCTTCCAGTGCGCGCACAAGTTTCGGTCTCTTTTGGCACATAACACTCCAAATTCCAAAAATGCTACTAACGCTTCTTCCAACCAGCTCTTACCACTGTCCGCTGAAGAGGTCCGAAAGGCTGAAGTGGCCATTTTGCAAAGAGCACAGTCTGACAGCTTTGGTGAAGAGATCGCATTACTCCACGACGCCAAGCCTTTGCCTAGGTCTAGCAAACTGCACCCGCTCTGCCCGATATTCGACAACGATGGCCTGCTCAGATTGGACAGCCGTATAAAGCACATGAAGAACGTTGATTACGCCACCACGTCCCCTATTATCTTGGATGGCCGTCATCCTGCCGTACGTCTTCTTATACGTCACTACCACGTGAGAGCTGCACATGCGTTTAACGAACTGGTGATTAACGAACTTAAACAGTATTACTGGATTTTTCGATGCCGTAGCGAAGTACGCATGATTGCAAGAAGATGCTCCTATTGTATCAAACGAAAAGCATCACCTCAAATCCCACCTACTGGTGACTTGCCGGACGTGCGCCTTGATCACCATACACGCCCTTTTACAAACACCGGCCTAGATTATTTTGGCCCTGTTGAAGTATCAGTCGGCCGCCGGAGAGAAAAGCGATGGATTGCTCTTTTCACTTGCATGACGACACGAGCAGTACATCTTGAGATCGTCACTAGTCTCTCAGCGGATTCTGCCATTATGAGTATACGTCGTTTTGTTGCACGTCGCGGACTGCCGCTTAAGATTTTGTCCGACCATGGCACGTCGTTTGTTGGAGCTAACCGCCATTTATCTGAGTTTCATGACAGTGCGGTACAAGAATATGCTGCCAGCAAGCAGATCGAGTGGTGCTTTATACCACCTGCGTCACCGTTCATGGGAGGTTGTTGGGAGCGGCTAGTGAAGACGGTAAAGACTGCCCTTCAAGCAACTTTAAAGGAAAGAGCACCTAGAGAAGAGCTGCTTCACACCCTGCTCCTAGAGGCAGAAGCCCTAGTGAACTCGAGGCCCCTGACGTACGTCACTGAAAATCAGGAGTGCCAGGCTCTTACACCATTCCATTTTCTAATTGGAGCTTCCTCGAATCAACAGTTACCAGTTCACTTGGATGACGGAGTGTTCTCACTGAGGAAAGAGTGGCAGAAAGTTCTCCGGCTTTCAGAGCATTTCTGGAGCAGATGGTTAAAAGAGTACCTGCCCAGTCTCAAACCTAAGAAGCGTCACGGAACCCAGTACGAAAACGTAAAGGTAGACGACGTGGTACTAGTTGTTGACCCAGACATGCCGAGAGGAGTTTGGCCAATGGGCAGGATTCTGGCAGTGCATCCGGGCAGAGACGGAATTGTCCGAGTGGCTGATGTTGCTACCAAAGGCGGCATACTGAGGAGACCCACCAGGAAGCTGGCTGTGCTCCAACAAGAAGCTGTGTAGCTAAGCTACACGGGGGGGATGATGTTAAGGAGTTTTTATATTGTCTATGTTTTATTTATCTATTTTTTTGAAGAACTATTGTTTTTAAAATTAGTTGTCAATATATTTCAGTGTCAAGCTGCTGCGTTTTTGTCCTAGCTCCCTTAGCCCTTAGTTATCGAAGATTCCCGTACACTGATATTTATTTATTTATTCATTTATTATTATAAACACTTTTTGAACGCAACTAAATCCTATTTTGTTATAATAATACAATGTAGTTAAATTTAGGCGGTGATATTTGAAGCCGTATCTGTTTTGTTTCTTGATCGTTGCTGTCGCCGGGACCTAGAGAGGACATTCGAAAGCCTTTGTCCTTGTATCAAAGGCTTCATGCCCTTCTCAAGTGTCAAAATCATTGAAACGGAATTACAGAGATAAGTAAATAAAGCGGACAAGTGCGAGTTCCGAACAACGATGCACAAGTTATGTATTCAGAACTTCTATTTATCTTCAGTTGCTGTAGTGTAGCTGGCGCTGAAAGAGCGTTTTTAAATAGTATTTTATGCAACAGTTATATAAGAGGGGGCAAAAAAACGCGAGTGGCATGGGTTACAATGTGAGCGTAGCGAACATCTTAAGAAAGATGCCCCGAGCGTTTTTTGACCTACTTATACCACGTTGCATACAATACTTTTTCTACGACTCGAAATTTACTAAATAAAATGCAAACAAACAACAAAGAAAATAATAACACGTTCCCGGCCGGAACCAACAAAACAAAATTAAAAAAAAAAATAGTCTCTGATAAACTTTTTTTTTATTTATCTGTCAAAAAATTACCTAAAGGTTCACTATACGTACTATACATCCATGCACAGAAGATAAAACTTATTTTTTAAGTTGGCAGCAATGCCTTAGTAGGTACAATAAGTTTTTTTTTATTGCAAATTGTGTGTGCAGCTGTTTATTTTGTAATCTGTGGTATTAAGTAATGCATTTTTGGCGACATTATAACATCGTTTAGCAGTGTTTTTTTGGGCAGTAGAGTATAGACTTTTACAGTCTTTCATAATTTATGTCTTTATATTAGAGTTAGTAACTATACACGATGATTCTTAATCGGTGATCAGGAGTAGAAAAATATTAATATCTAACTAAAATAAAACTTAATAGGCGAGGTCTCACGCAATTACCTGACTATTTAATAATTAAAAGTTGAAACATAATTAAAACGAATAACCACTAGATACATGGTCATCCTACATAAATTATTGAATTACGATAGGTACCTACGTCAAGTGACATCGCTTTGGCGGAAAATTTTCTACGACTTTGTTTATGTAATGACAATGACAATGACAAGTTAGTACTCATAAATTGTCATTGCCATTACATTATCAAAAAGGTTATAAGCTCACAGATGCTGATTAGTAGGGTGACAAGGAATTTAAGACAAAATTGGTTTCGAAATAAAAATTATCATAGAAAAATAAAAATTTGTTTTCATGTAAGTAATTACGACTTAAACGTGACCGTCATCGATTACCGAGTTAGAAAAGTTGGTACCTGATCACCGATTAAAAATCATCGTGTATAAATGTCAGAAAAAAGTACTGAAGTAGAAAAAGGTAGTTATAGTCAGGGAGCGAAACTATGGTGCCGATGACAGACGTATGACGTCAAGCTAAATACAGGGTGGTTTTATATTTATTATAGATACCTAATCAAATGACAACTTATTGGCATATTTATAACTGGCGAGAGGTTCGAGAATTATATTGCCCTGAATGTACGTGTGAAATGTATACAAGTAATCATGTAAATGATATGCATAGTTTAGTTTAAATGTAACTCTTCATGTAAATTTTTGGTACGCACTGACTAAATTAGAGAAACTCGAAAACAATCACGGATTGGACTAAAGTATATACTCGTTGGGTTCAAACTCTTTCAAATAGTCCCCTGTATCACCTCCAAAAGTTCGTACATTCCTACATGTAAATAAGAAAAAAGATGCGATTATTATGTTTGAATTTTAAGCGTTCTGCATACTTCGTCATTCCGACGAAACATTTGTTGTGTTGTTTCATTTACTCGATTATTTTTTGTATAAATACCATTTTTTTTATAAATAATCAATGATATATATTACCATTATAATTTACATTATAAAGCATCACTGAGGTGTTGCAATTTTGTTTTAAAAAAACATCCTATATGCGACTTCGCGTCATAATGACGTCACCGGCACCAATGTTTCGCTCCCTGGTTATAGTAGTCAGGTTTTTGTTTCTTTTTGGGTACAATTTAAATGCTCACCAAAATGGCTTTTATACCCCCAAAACTAAATACCAAATAAATTGAATTGCCTCCATTTAATATAAATTCACTCTATACAGTGCTCCCCAAATTAAATCATTTTGTATACCAAAATCGATATACATTACACCAGAATAATTTTATGTTGAATCAGAATATCTTTTTGCTTCCCAAAATGGATTTTTTGCTCACCAAATATTGTTTTCATAAAACATCAAAATGATTACCAAAAAATATCTTTTTGCTTCCCAAAATGGATGTCTTGCTCACCAAAATGGATGTTTTGCTCACCAAAATGGATGTTTTGCTCACCAAATATTGTTTTCATAAAACATCAAAATGATTACCAAAAAATATCTTTTTGCTTCCCAAAATGGATGTCTTGCTCACCAAAATGGATGTTTTGCTCACCAAAATGGATGTTTTGCTCACCAAATATTGTTTTCATAAATTAGTGTTTCAGCTAGGTATCCATCTAATCCTGATCACCTTTCAGAGCAGATCCGACTCGGCCGGGTTAGGTTAGGTTAGTTTTTTTTTTTTATATCCCTAAAAAACGCTCCATAATGTGCGGTAGTCATTATTAGCTATGCTATATCAATTTGAAATTTTCTCCATACAAATCGTTTTTTTTTCGATATTTTCCGAATTTGACCGAATTTTCGGACAAGATTTCAGATTCATATTTTTGAGCCCCGAGAGCCCCCCGATACCGAGTTTTAGCTGCCTAGCACCAATTTGAAATTTTGAATCGTTGTTTTTTCGATATTTTCGGAATTTGATCGAATTTTCGGACAAGATTTCAGATTCATATTTTTGAACCCCGAGAGCCCCCCGATACCGAGTTTTAGCCGCCTAGCACCAATTTAGAAATTTTGAATCGTTTTTTTTCGATATTTTCCGAATTTGACCGAATTTTCGGACAAGATTTCAGATTCATATTTTCGAGCCCCGAGAGCCCCCCTATACCGAGTTTAAGCCGCCTAGCACCAATTTGAAATTTTGAAAAAAAAAACGGTTTTTTTCGATATTTTCCGAATTTGACCGAATTTTCGGACAAGATTTCAGATTCATATTTTTGAGCCCCGAGAGCCCCCCGATACCGAGTTTTATCCGCCTAGCACCAATTTGAAATTTTGAAAAAAAAAAAAGTCGCCATCTTGAATTTTTTTTTCCACAAGTGTCTAACAACCAATCTTTAAAAACAAAACCTGCTTTTTGTCAAACCAGCCAGCTGTGTGAATGACCTTGTTGTTGAAACCAAAAAAAAGTTACTTTGCAGGCCTAGGCCTGAAAAGCAGTATGAAATCCCTTTACAGTCTTCTCGAGTTGTTGCGCCCAAAAAGCGATACTTATTCCGAGCCTATTTTAAGGAACGTAAAGACATTTCATTGGATGTTTGAGAAAAAGCCATTTTGGTGAGCATTTAGTTTTTTGCCTCAGCAAAAATTACTAAAATGGAAGTAATAATATAAAATATTGGTGACATCCATTTAACAGTAATTTAGATTATTTGGTCTGAAATTAACTTTTTAATACAGTTTCTCAAAAAGTGGTACTTTTCGTAGCTGCAAATCGTGCGAAAAGTTGGATATTTCGAACTAGTGCTTTTTACTTTTCAAACTTTTTTAATTTTCTGTTGTACTAACACGTCATGTCTCATACATCCAAACAAAGGTCAATCACTTTCCGACTTTATTTATTACGTCATACAGCATTGCAAGTGTATATCTTATAATTATGCTTAAAATATTTAAATTGCATATTGGATCAATCAAAGGGTTATCTATTAAAAAGAGTCAAAAACGGTTTTAATAATTTGTCTGAGTGACTATTATTTAATGAGCAAATGAGTATTATGCGTGACCTAAAAAAATTAAAAAGAAAAGTATTGTCACAGATTAGAAAATACAGTATTAAGCGTGACCCACGCGCTGCTTTATAAATTCATAATAATTATGAATAATCGCTATTTTTGTATATTAAATAATATATTTATTTACGATGTTTATTGTTTGGAATCAATTAAATTACTGTGTAACATTATCATATCGCTTCTGAAATATTAAAACTATTTCTTTTGATTTGGCTGAATGATGACAGCCGACGCCATCTTGAAAAAAATATTACAATTAAAAGTAAAACTTTCTTTTTCATTCAAGATTGTTTTATTATGTGTAAATGACACGTAAGATTTTATAAAATAAGAGTTTTTGATAGAAAATGATGGATTCTGATGTTACCAGAATAGATTTAACACCGTCCTATATACGAGCCAAGGCAAAAATTGCAAGTGAGAGTATTTTACCCGCAAAATCGAAAGAAAAATTACATTGCCGTCTATGAACATTTTATTGGCTGGAAACGAGAAAAAGAGAATTATTAACAACTTGAATAAAACTTTAAACTTACCAGCAAAGGCCTTAAAGCGACCCTTCACAATTGCTCTAAAAATTGTAGGTACTTTTAATTTTTATCAGACACAAATAAATATAATTGCCCCTTTCAATTACTGTTTTAAATTTGTATTATTGCATTTTTTCGCAAATATATTAAAAAACGTTGTTTGGTACACGTGTGGAAGTGTCATTTTAACTCGTCCCGAGTCTTGACCCTCGCCTTGCGGCTCAGGCCAAGACTCCTCGGGACTCGTTCAAAATGACACACTTTCCACACTTGCATCAAAAACTACTATTTTAGGTGTGCATATATTTTTATAGGATGTAAGAAAAAGAATTATTTGCTTTATTTATAGAATAATTTGGGGTACACTATTTGGTGAGCATTCATCCGTTTTGGTGAGCATTAAGAATTTATTGGTAGTAATTCATCAATATATTTGGTAGGCGTTTAATCTTATTTGGTAGGCGTTTAAACCTAAGCCTTTGTTTTTTAATAAAAAAAAGATCCTGCCGATAAAATAAGGGAATAAATATACTAATTAGACAAAACTCGATATCACGATCACGCAGTTATGTATTTGTTACGTGTAAGGGTATTTCACAGTATTTGGAAATTTTAAAAGGTTCCCTGCCAAGTCTTCTTTCTAAAAGTCACAGTAAATTGGTCACAACGTAGAATACACATACAATCGAGGTATTGCTAAGACGGATTTAATATGTAAATTGTACCATTGTTCTTATTGTAGGTTGCGACTGTTAATTTTTCCACAACGCGACGTCATTTTGAGTGCTGATTCTTAGACGACGCTGCTCTCACTTTTTTTATAATATTTTCAAAACTAGTTCGTATAACCAGATAAAAATAGCAGTGTTGGGTTCTGTGATAAAAAAAGTAATGAAATTAGTTTAAACTTAACACTAGGAAATAATGTCAATTACGCTCTAACATTTTTTTTTATTAGCTTGTTCTTTGCGTCCCACAGCTGGGCAAAGGCCTCTCCCCTCAATTTCCCTGAACCCTCAACTCCCTGTTCGGTGCTTTATCCGTCCAATTATTTCGGAACGTGTCATCCATCGGTGTGTCCAGGTGGTCGTCCCGCCATCTCCGTCTCGGCCTGCCACGTCGTCGTCGGCCATCGTCCGGCACCCACGTATAGGTCAAAGACTACAAGTCTAATCAGGCACAGCTGTCGTAGATTTTAGTAATTTTATGTATTTTCTTATAATTCTTTACAAACAGAAAAATGAACTCAAATATTTTTTAGGATGTACATGACGCAAAGCTCTTTCGATCTATAAATTAATTCTCTAAGAGATATGAAATGTTGTTAATTATCGCTGTAACATAGAAAGGAAAAGCACCTAAAGGAAACAATAAGCTATTTCAACACGGATCCCCAAAAATAGGGTATTCTACGTTCGAGGCTTTTATCAATATTGGATGGACCAAAATGAAAAGTGGGTTAGAAAATCTCGAGGGAGTTACATTGTGACTTATTACATGAAGTGGTTATATGTCTGATTTTGCCAACTCGAGGGCAAAATTTAGTTTTAACTCTAGTCTATTTACGCGACTGTCTGTCTCTATAAAATATTTTTAGGGTTCCGTACCCAAAGGGTAAAAAACGGGACCCTATTACTTAGAATCCGCTGTCCGTCCATCTGTCTGTCTGTTCGTCTGTCACCAGTCTGTATCTAATGAGCCATGAGCGAACCGTGATAGTTAGACAGTTGAAATTTTCACAAATGAAGTATTTCTGTTGCCGCTATAACAACAAATGCTAAAAACAGAATAAAACAAATATTTGAGTGGGGCTACAAACGTGATTTGCTGCGTTAAATTTCAACCTCATTTGTATCCGGCGTATTAAAAAGCGGAATGAGAAGGCATTATTATTTTCACATTATCCATGTAGCGGGCTAATAGCTCAGTGGTGAGAGCACTGCTCCGGTCAAGCAGAGGTGCTGGGTTCGATACCCAATTGCACTTCGGTGGATCTCGTAAAATTTTGGCTGCTTCTTTATATACAGGGTGGAACAGGTCGAGGGACTTTTAAGCAGATATTAAAATATTTTATTTAGATGATTTTTTGTTACTTTTAAATTCAGCTTTACAATTATAAAAGGTCGATTGTGGATCACTCAGATGACACTATTCTGTCAGCCCAGTCTCTAGAAATGTTCCACCCTGTATAAATAATAAATGTGGTATTACCACATAAAACAAAATAGGATCAACATTGATTTGATTATGTTGAAAACCTATTTATTTATAAAATTTAATTGGCGTTACAACAATCATCCGTTAAGGATGCAGTGGCCATTGATGATGACGATAGCAGTCAACGGGGCAGTGGGATTGTCACCACTAATTCCCTTAAATAAGATTAGATGCTGCGTGAAATAAGCTAGTTATTTGAAGATATTTGATCAAATCAAATAGATGACAATCGAACGACGAAATCATCTTAAGACAGTTCATAGTCCGCGTGTGTGCGACTAGAATACAAAATTGACGTTTCCCGTCTTCTCACAGAGGGACTCGTTGTTTATTGAAGACGGCTGAATTGTTTACAAGCCAGTAAAAGATCCTTGGATGCCATTATCTAGTACCGCTCGCCACACAAACTGTTAAGGTTACCTAAGGTATTTGCTTCTATACGGACATGCCACGAATTCAGCAGCAAGCTGCAGCCATACGAGTGTCTCGCTCACTCTTATGGCCGTCGCGATCGGACCTTTCGCTTCACCGCTCGCCGTAGTCGCTTTTCACGCAATTCGAGGCTTGTCCGGTAGAGTAGAGGCAAATGCGACTTTTAATTATATTATAATTAAAATTCGCATTTGCCTCTACTCTACCAAAGCAATGAACAGCATTATGATATTATCATAGAAACGCAACACTTTAAAACAACCACCCCTATCTTTTGTGTTATGAATTATTGTGTATAGTCTAACAGGGTATTTTGCCCACGCCATATTGCGAATTTTTAGTGGTACTAATTAATTTTACTATGCACCGACAATTTTTTGATAACTGACGTTGAAAGTCAGTGAATGTCACCGGTAAATATTCCGAAAATTTCAAGTAATTTTTGCCAAGTTCTTTAAGAAGAACGAAGGATTGAGCAGCATTCCAGTAACCCTTTTTTTTAATTTAGTTGATGTCAAATCATTGACAAATCGCTACTGACGAAGCAAATATAATATAACGTATGCATATTATTGCCATATGAAAGCTCTTTGTAGCGCCACTAACCCTGGAAAAGACCGACACCTTGTTAGGTTATACTTTCTTTCATAATTTACCTTTGCGAGTCAGTGAGTGATTCAAACGAGCTATATCATTTGGTTTAGCTCACTAGCTCTTTCGCTCACTCGAGATTCAAGTAGCTCAGTGTCTCATCTATCATCTTAGTATTACTAGCTCGCTCTCGCGTTTTTCTCGTCGTTTCGTCTTTTAAATCTAGATTGTCTCTAGTTCTCTACTCACTCGTGAACGATATAGTCTAAAGATCTACTGAGCTAAATGAGTGATACATATCTCGGTGAACTAAGGACACATATCTATCTTTTCACTTTAGTGACGCATTCTGCGCATCTCTAATATTTATAGATAAAATAAGATGATGGTGATGATGTATTCAAAAAGTGAATTGTATTGACTCCAATTTATGGTACCTTACATATATCTTCTTCAAACTTGCGTGTGTAGGATCATTGTAGGATACAGCGGTTTCAAGACACGTCTAGCGTTAAAATAAAACAGCGACCAGCATCTCCAGGGACCCCTAACTTTTATTCAAATAATGGTAGCGCCGACATAACGGTAGCGTTGGAAGAAAGGGCAATTTGATGCCGACCCTACCGAGCAGGGTTCTGGAAGGGTTCAGGTATTTTGAAGGTATTTTCTTGAGGAAAACATGGAAAAGAGTTTGTTGTAGTTAATAATGCTCGTACACATCGGTTTCTTGTTTATGATGATGACTTACAAGAAAGTCTTTCTTTTTTAGAATGGATTAATTATTCAAGAATATTGCCATCTAATGACATATTGAAAAGCTCTTTTTAAATGGTATTATGATCTGTAACTCATGGGAACGAGACTACTTACTATCAATTACGTTTTCTGTATTGCACGTAAGGGACTCTCTACCGCCTCCATTTTTTCCGTCCGCCTCCTTAGATGGGTCAAACTGTAGCTTAATTCAATCTCATGATTCGATATTTTCTTGAATAGCGACCTTAAAATATATTTATTGGGGATCAGCGAAAATTATTTTGAATTTTATTTTCATAAAATTTTGGAAAATCTCGTAAAGTTGCCGATCGATTATGGGAATTCAAATAGTAGGTACTTTGAATTCCCTCCGGCAGACGCATATTTTTACATATACCTGGCATCCGCGTACTTCTTATTATCTTTGAAACTACAGGCAAATGTCACAATTTCGTAAATCAGTGCACTATATTCGACCAGGAAAATATAAACATTTTAAATATTAAAACACACTTGCTGCTTAAGGCTCAGACTAACCTAAAACAAAATGTTTTCTACAGAAGTTAGATATTCAACTTCAGGGCCTTGCCTAATGAAATAAGCTCATTGTTGCGTAACAATAGTGCTTATGTATATTTCCTAGTTACCAAAGTTACCGACATAGCTCACCGTATTAGCAATTTGAAGTGGCAGTGGGCTGGCCATATTATCCGAAGAACCGATAACCGGTGGGGTAAACGTGTTCTTGAGTGGAGACCGCGGATCGGCAAGCGTAGTGTGGGACGCCCTCAGACTAGGTGGAGCGATGATCTGTGCAGAGTGGCTGGCAAAAGCTGGATGAGAGTAGCCGAGGATCGCTTACAATGGCGTGCAGTTGGAGAGGCCTATGTCCAGCAGTGGACAAGAATAGGCTGATGATGATGATGATGATGATATTTCCTAGTTACCCCGGCAATTTCATGGCCGAGCCACAGTGTAAAAATTAACAGTGGGCCGACGCCTTTGATGTTTGCGTAAATGCCGACACCGCTCAAGGTCACCGTACCTAGGGTTGTCACACTTACACAACCGCCCATAAAGGCGTTCATGAGTGTATGTATGTGTACTAATTTTACTTATGGCGTCCATTTTGGAAATAAAGATGGCGGACGTCACTATTTGAAAAGTCGACATGAGTGCTGTTTTCTATATTTTAGGGGGTGTACATTTCAAAAATGGCATCCTTTTTGGAATTAAAGATAGTGGAGGTCATTTTTTGAAATAATCGTCATGGAGTCGTCGTTCTTTATTTATGAAAGATGGCGACATGCATTGTCGCACAACACATGTCGTATGCACCATTTTAATTGTGTCCAAATTGATTACTCATTGCAAGACACGCGACAGCCCTCAAAGTCATCTCCCAAAATTCTAACAATGGCGCGGATGAAACTTAGGGAGCGCCCCTCCCGCCCCCGTCTCTGTCACGTTTGCCCTGTCTAGAAGCCTTCGTCGATCGACTGTATTGTTTGTTAGACTGTGGCCGAGCTGAGAGCTCAGGCCGTCCTGCGTTGAATAATTTATCGACAGGTCAGCTATAAGTAATAAGGGGTAGGATAAGAAGGCTTGAGAAATGAAAGCGGGATAAGGAAACTAACTGACCTTTTCTTAAGATGGTTTTGGCTTATAGAACACTATCGTAAGTACTATGCGTGCTCGGTTAGCCGCCGCCGTGACTGAACGGCTCTCCCGATGATGAATCGCGTATCAATACATAACATATCGAGTAATATCCGAATTCTTTCGATTCTTGTAACGTAACTATGTTTGATCGGGTGGAAACTTACATTTCAATTTGAAGCAGCTATCTTGAACCGATTGAGCTAAAATAAATAAATTAATATCGGAAAACCTCACACAAATCAATCTAGTCCCAAATTAAGCTCAAGAAAGCTTGTGGTATGGGTACTAGAACACGATATACATACTTACATAGATAAATATATACTTAAACACATAGAACAACAAGCCCAAGCACAAATATTCGAGTTCATCACACAAATATTCGCCCTGGCCGGGATTTGAACCCGGGACCGCTGGCTCAGTGGGCAGGTGTCTACAGACTGCGCCAAACGAACTTTGATGACAATACAATAATATGGTACCATGGGGCTGGTCGAATGATAGAGCCGGAAGGTGACCCTAGGAACACTGCAAGAGATTAAAGCGGTCCTACTGAGTTTGGGTTTTGATGTTCAAAGAAAACTACAGTCGGCTATAAAAGCTTGTCACAAAAATTCAAGTTTTACAATTATGACCAACAGATGGCGCCACGCGCCCACACAAAACAAAAGACGATCCGACATCACGCTAATAAGTTCAAATTAGTTTCAAAAACGTAGTTAGTAAAAAGTAATTCAATCAATTCGGATGATTACTTATTCATAGCGTTATTTACGCCTTTTGTTGTCACAATTATTATTTTCCTTGTCATTGATTTTTCTGAATAAATTTGGCGTCTGTTATGTAAATTATGGCTATCATTTCTGTATCTCGATCCGATCAGAATTTAAGCCCTTTCATTATTACCCTTATTTGTAAGTAATTTAGTAATTATGCTTTTGTATTCTATGTTAAATAATTCCACAGATTGTATTTCCGAGAATTATTGTGCGGCGGAGACTATTTTCGTAATTATATGTTATTACCATTTAATAATGCAAAAGCACGAGGATTTTAATGGAAAGCCATTTCTATCGTAAAAGAAAGTGTTGTACACATAATTGTAACCGAATGGATAAATCAGGTTGAAATAAATTATGGACTTAATCAGATTAAGATATTTTTTCATTTCGAAAAGAACATTTTAATAAGTTACTATTTTGTTGGTAGTATCACCTAGTATTCTATATGAATGATAAAAGTATCACACTAATATTATAAAAGCGTAAGTTTGTGATTGTTTTTGTGTGTGTTTGTTACTTCTTCTCGCCCAAACGGCGGGAACAATTTTGATAAATTTTGGTATGAAGGTGACACCCTGGATTAACACAGACTACTTTTTATCCCGAAAAAAATTAGTGTTCCTGTGGAATGAGCGGCGCAGCTAGTTGATCATTAATCAATTACTAATATTTTTTGTTGAATTTGAATTGATACAAATAATACGAGTAATAGCAATTTATTAATATTTTTTCCTAAATTATGCGTGATTTTGTAGGAGAAAATCAGAAGAAAACGTAAAAGGAATCCCTTTTTATATTTTTGTCTGATTTCCTCCTATTTCTTCTTCCTTTTCTACATATCGATGGCAAAAAGCGAGAACGTAGTAACCGCCACTTGGCCAAAAAAATTTTTTTTGCATATTCGGAATCAGCGAATTTTTCTGCGTCGACTGGTCTGGGTCCCATGGCTCTACGACGCTTAGAAAAAACTGGACTACGTTGCAAAACGAATGTATTTTTTTGACGATGCCCACATCTAATTGCTGTAAACACCCAAATAGTAGCAATTTTCTAAACGAGTACATTTACGCTAATTTTGTTCTTTCATAAATCAAAGGGTGTGCCGGTTACAGCGTTGCCGAAATTTTGTTCCGTGGCGGTTGCAGCATTTATGCATGTAGTGAAAAAAATACGAACCAAGCTTACTGCAATTATCCTTAAATAAATTATCTATGATTGACGCTTACTACATTTCATTCGAAAATGAATTAACAGCAAGCTACAGTAACGAACGACATTTGAAACACAACGTGAAGTGGGTAGTGCTTGAAGATACAGCAATAAAAATGTGCGCTCGCGGCGATGTGGCTCGTGAATACGACCTGTGATTTAGTCTATCGGCGATCGCCGGAGCGAGTGGGTGTGCGTAGTCTGTGTACATGCCTTTTTTGGATGTAAAAATATGTTGCGGGTTTAATGGAAAATATGAATATTGGGATAAAACATAACTAGCATATTTATTTGCTTTATTAATATTGAAAGGACAGCAAAAATGTTTTTATTACATTTTGTTGGAAGAAAATAACGATGTTGGGGCGCGGGACGCGGTAGCTTTGAGAGTTCCGTGCCTCAATCGCCAAAAACTAAACTTAAATAGGATCACTTTTGTGCCTGTCTATCTATTTGTCGAGACCTTTTTCTCAGGAACGCGTGGAGGTATAAAGCTGGAATTAACATCAAATATCATCAAAGGTCTGCTTATCTTCAGCTTCAAGGCAATCAAAAGATACGAGCAAACGCTCGCATGATGATTAAAACAAAATGAAAAAAATATTTACTTTTTTCGGCTTTCTTCTCGACAGCGGCCTCCTCTTGTGAAATGCCGATAAATTCAGATTCAGACATGTAAAGTGGCCTACTTACAGAATAGGTATACCTACATTTCAATTTTGATTTCGATTTAAAATAATGTTTTTTTTTTTTTATTAGTATAATATGTATATCTAGTTTACGGTTGTAATCGCTAGAAGAAAGTTTTGCTGTAATCGACTACGTTTCACTACAACCATTAAGAGTTAATTGGTCTAACCCCTAAAAAGCTGACTCAAGCCGGATCAAACTAGTTTGGGGTGTCACGTCCGCATTTTTATTGTCCAAGGGCTAGAATCAGGATAAGCACTAAATTTGTTGAGCTGCGGTTGATAAACAACTGTACGGTATTTAAAATTTACCGGTTAACTGGTGCCTGATTCGATTAATATTTTCACAATAACCATACGCATGGCATAATCGGGCAACCTCACACAAATTAATCAAGTACCACAGTAAGTTCTAGGAGGCTTGTGTTCTGGACACAAGTGAACATACTGGTAAAGATAAATACATACTTAAATACAAATAACATCCATGACCCAGGCACAAATATATTATTCGACAAATATTCGAGTTCATCACACAAATATTTGCCCCTGCCGGGATTCGAACCCAGGACCGTCGGCTCAGTAGGCAGCTGCTTAAACCACTGCGACAACTGTCGTGATTCGTTTGATCACGGACATAATATACAGCTTTGCGGCTGCTTGAGCTACATCAGCTGTGTTCTTAATTCTGTCAGTTAGTTTTTCGCCCAGAATACTGCGTTCCATGGCTCTTTGACAAACCTTGAGGGTGGACTTCTGAACTTTTGTCAAAGACCAAGTCTGCGCTCCGTAGGTCAGGATTGGAAGAATGCACATGTCCATCAGTCACTATTGCACTAATTTTCATTACTTTAGAGGGGCGATTTTTGAGTTAATTATGACAAACATTTTGAGGAGTGTTATTATAAAACAATGCATTTTAGAGTGGGATTTTTAGTATTTTTTTAAGAACAGTTATTTTAATTATGTTATTATGAAAACGAATTCCATTGGAATGCAATTTTTAGGTTCCTATTTTAATTTCAATTGATATTCTACCTAAGAAAAATGACTCCGAGTTTTTATTTAAATAAATAATAACAATTTTAATTTGTACGGTACCATAGTGATATAACGTCTAGTTATTAAAGTTGAATATTAATGGTTCAGTGAGATTAGTTCAAAGAAATATTTTTATAATTGAGGTGATAGTTGTGTTCAAACAATAAAATTGTTTAAGAATTATGTTGAAAACTTATATAATAAGTAATACTTACATTCAAAACATCTTTTATAGTTAGTGGGTTTAATAGGTAGTGAGTTTTATATCGATAAAAGTTACTTAAAAGACAATTGAATGCCAAAACTGAAGATAAAATGTAGAGAGTTTTAAAGTTTTCACGGGAATATAAAACCTCATTACCTATAATATTTAGTTTTAGCGGATAACAATATTATAGCCTGATTAACCCTAAGAATATTTATGTTTGTTTTTAGCACGATAAGTACAAGCTTGTGATTTTATAATATGAGAGATTTTATTAGCCTTTTGAAATGTTACAATCAACGGAGCGGTTTTAAGTAACTTTCGTAATGTTTTTATACAGAGAAATTGAGACTAGATAGTATCTGATATGTTAAGACGGTAATTGTTGCTTCTGAGCTTTTAATTTGTAAGAAACCTGCATTTAAAATTTGGAAACATTTTAAAAAAGTATGTTGATAAAAGTTGATTGATACTTAAGTCGTTTTATTTTCACAGTTTCTTTTTGCCGGTGGACACTTACCACATTTCAGTTAGTCCTATAAAGAACGTAATGACATTTACGTCAAAATTATTGAATCTTAAAATAAATATGCATCTGGTTACAGCATTTATGCTTTATGGAAATAATACTCGTTTCACCATTTTAGTACATTTACTTCTGGCGTTTACAGCGTTTTCGCGTAACGAAAAAAAAGAGTTCAATTGTCGTAACCGCCACTAAGTCGTAAACCAGTCTTTTTTGTTAAATATTAAATATGCCAGTTGAAAGAAAACCATAAGTTATCAATTAGGTCCAAATATCAAGCACTTTCGTTCATAAATGAAAGAGTTATGATTTTTTTTCTCGAAATCGAAAAGTTTTTTGGCTCTGGTGTAAAGTTTGCATTTTGGCGGTTACTACGTTCTCGCTTTTTGCCATCGATATATATAATATTATTTATTTAGTGACATGTAACGCAAAACTAAATCGAATTCCATGATCTCAATTCTCAAGCGTACTCAGATGATATCCCAATTCAACTTGATCCCATTGCATAACAGTTGTGAAACTGTGCAAATATATAGACGACGCGGTTGGCGCAGTGGTTAAGCAACTTCCTACTGAGCCTACGGTCCTGGGTTCGAATCCCAGCAAGGGCAAATATTTGTGTGATAAACTCGAATATTTGTGCCTGGGTCATGGATGTCATTTGTATTTAAGTATGTATTTATTTATATAAGTATGTTTATCGTCATCTAGTGTCCATAACACAAGCCTACTAGAGCTTACTGTGGGACTAGATTGATTTGTGTGAGGTTGTCCAATATTTATTTATTTATTTATAGAGTACCTACTTACATTTTCTTGAATAGCTTCACGATCGAGCCCGAAATAATGTTTTTCGAGACCAGACACGCAAATGTAGTTTATTACAACTTACATTAACTTACATTCACAAGTATACTGTTATAAAATTCTAGGTCTGTATTGATAATCACAGTTCTATGGAGAGGTATTTCATGATTTCATGAAAAAATCTTAATAGCATGACGCAGGATCGTCATTTGTTTTGTATTGGGCGCGCGGCGCACTGCCAACCTGGCGCCATCTGTTTTTATCACGCCTAAACGGCTGGACGGATTTTAGCCAATTTTGATACAGGGATTGATGGACAATCAAAGATTTTTATCTGTCTACGGTAAAGAAAAAAATTCGCGGACGAAGACGCGGTCACCTCCTAGTAGGTATCTATAAAAATAATTGAATGTTACATTTGTGACACGTGTCAAACGTGTGATAGTTTAAGTGCCACCTCCAAGCCTATAAGGAAAAAGTCTGGGCACTCAATCAATCCAAATAATACTCCCTCTGAGTGTAAATACAGAAAAGTAAAAACGGGCCAAGTGCGAGTCTGACGCGAGCACCGAGGGTTCCGTACAAACACTTATCCCCTCTTACCTAAACGGGTTAAGTTTTCACCTGGTAAGTTGCAAATGAGGTGCAAAGTTAACGCAACCGATCACGATTGTAAGGAAGTCCCCTTAAATATTTATTTCATTTTATTGCGGCAACAGAAATTCATTATCTCTGAAAATTTCAACTGTCTAACTATCACGGTTCATGGGATACAACCTAGTGACAAATGGATAGACGGACGGACGGGCGGAGTCTTAGTAATACGGTCCCGTTTTTTACCCTTTGGGTACTGAACCCTAAAAATTGAATGTTACATTTTCTGCCCCGTACAGGCTTAGTGACACGTGTCACGGCAAGCGTGAGATAGTTTAAGTGCCACCTCCAAGCCTATAAGGAAAAATTCCGTGCACTCAATCCAAATAATACTTCCTTCGGAGTGTAACACAGGAAAGTAAAAGACAATAGTCAAAAGGAATAGTGAAATACAGGAAATAAAAGAATGTCATCATGCGAAACAACATCTAATCATTTTTATGAGATGTCAAGATTTGGGGCTTGATTTGTCGTTTTCAGTGGAATATAATAAATAAATATCAGACAACCTCACACAAATCGATCTAGTCCCAAATTAAGCTCAAGAAGCACAAGCTGTGCTGTGGGTACCAGACGACGATATACATACTTATATAGATAAATATATACTTAAATACATAGAACAACCATGACCCAAGCACAAATATTCGAGTTCATCACACAAATATTTGCCCTGGCCGAGATTCGAACCGCCGGCTCAGTATATGCATATCGGCGGCGGAATATGAAGCTTGCTAGTTCAGTAGTAGACGGTACCTATTTTAGAATGTGTAAATTTTAAGAAATTAATACTATAATATTTATTTATCTTGGGAAAAATATAAAATAGTGATTACGTCCTTAAGTGGAATATAGAAAAGTAGTAAAAGTGTGGTCTTAAAAATATGAAATCTTGTCAATAGTACAGGATTAGAAATTAGTAGAAACAAGCAGCGCCGCGCGGTGTTACCCGCTCGTCCCACGGGAACATGATTTATTTTCGGGATAAAATGTAACCTATGTGTTTATCCAAGGTGTCAGCTACCTTCATACAAAAATTTATCAAATAATAAATAAATCGTTACCATTTAAGCCAGAGCTGTTACAACAGAGAAGAAATCATACAGTTGCACCCGTACCAGTCTGCAAATCAGCTTTTGTAAAGAGACAATTTGATGTTCTATCCGCGTTGTTATACATATAATAAGATAAATAAGGAGCTTAATATTTATAAATTAAATTAACAGACTACATACATGACTGGTTAAGTACACTGAAGTATTACGAGACTGAAAATATTATGCATAAGTAGTAATTAAGATTATTAAGAAAACATTAAAAAAATATATTAAATTGTATAAATTGAAACACACACACACACACACACACACACACACACACACACACACACACACACACACACACACACACACACACACACACACACACACACACACACACACACACACACACACACACACACATTGCATGCTTTCCATGAATATAGCCTAAAAAAATGAAAAATAGGTAAATGTATAAACATACCTAATTATGTGGTTGTAATCTATTTTAACGTATACTATTTAAAAATAGTAAAACACACACACACTAAAAATTTAAGAGCGAGGCCTCCTGATACAGGTTGAATAAACCTAATAGAAGGGCTCGACCACGCTCTGTACTTACCACCTAAGTTTAAATGGAAATAAATAATTTAATTTAATTAATTTTAATTTAATCAAAATTGGTCAAGTCGCTTGAACGTGAAGAAGTAACAAACAATACACATAAACACACTCACAAACTTTTGCCTTTGTAATATTAGTGTGATAAGCCTAAGCTCAAGGTTAGCAGTCTAGACGCCTTGACCCACACGATGCCTATAAATCTAGAAGCTTCTCATTACCGGCGACCAGGTTTGGTTTCTCTGTTGTTTTATTCAAGAGGCTTAAGGCTCTGTCTCACAGGGAGCGAATAAGGATTTTTCGAGCGACTGCGTAATAGCTGCGAGTTTGGCACACGTAGCATATAGGTATATTTTGCTGGTCCTTCGAGATTTCTGGCGCACTTTCTGGTTTAGGGTGAAGTCAGGCGTAATTTGAGTCGCGTAATTTCGGTCGCGCTATACATCATGTCACGTGATCACGTCGCACTAAAGTATGGCGCGACCGAAATTATGCGACTCATAACTAAAAAAAATTGCACTCCTCTGGCTTCACCCTTATATCGCGCAACTGCGACTGGGTAAACTTTTTGTAAAGAGAATTGTAGTTCTACAAAGTAACCGCTAGGGGCACTGTGCTATTCTCCATATAAATCGCTTACGCTGTCGCTAGCGAGTACGGTAATGGTAACTCATGGTAAGGGTACTGAGCTCTTCTTCAAGCGATTTTTCTACGAGCGTGTGAGCCTTTCGCATCTATATCGCCCTTAGGTATTTACAAAGTAGTCGCTATTTACGGGTTTACATTTACCAGGGGGGATGTTACCGTTTACTAGTGCCAAAGTGATTACGGTTTTAACATTGAAAATGATTATGTTTTCCGGATCGAGTATAGTGCCCCAATTTATAAAATTGCGACATTTGCCTGTAGTTTCTCAGATATGAGGGGTACGTGGATAAGCTTTATGTCAAAATGTACGTCTACCGGAGGGATTTACAGTGAAATTTGAATTCTCATAATCAATTGGTAAATTGTTGAGATTTTCTAAACGTTGTCAAAACTTCAGGATGTTTTCGTTGATTTGGATGAAGAATTTCCCAATAACTTTTTTTGAGCGCGCTATTCAAAGAAAGAAAAAAATCGGATCTCAGGATTGAATTGATCTACAGTTTGAGCCATCTTAGGAGGCGGGAGGACAAAAAATATAGGCGGTAGCGGGTCCGGTACGCGCGAGGTAACGTAAGAAAAGAAATTTGTCACATCATGTTAAGGGTGAAGTCAGACGAGCGTAATTTGAGTCGCGTAATTTCGGTCGTGCCATACATCTTGTCACGTCACACTAAGTATAGCGCGACCGATATTACGCGACGTCTTGCTACACCCTTATATTCAAATTACATTTTCAATGCCTTTGATAGATGCGCGTAGTGTGAGATCCGTAGATTTTTCTGGTAGACGTTCACTTGTCTCAAGTAAATAAAAGTCTTAGTAGTATGTCGAGCCCCTTGATCTCAAGAACGCGGAGGTATCTAGTTGGAATTAAAACCTTCTGAAAGATGTAAAAAAAGAAAACTTTCGTATCTCATTATTATATCACATCTCGTTTAAAATAATTCAAGCTTTTGGACGGATAAGGAGCCTTAAGTTCAAAACCTGGACAAAGTACCATAATAATACGGACGCATAAATCGTCAAGCGTAATTTGTTAGTCCAAAAATCCAAAAAAAAATAGTGCGTGGAGTCCCTCCGCGCGGAAGAAGTGAAACTTCGTAATGTGGAAATGAAAATAGGAAGGGGTAGAAATTGATTTTTAGTGAACTCATATTGTTTCTTTAAGACAAATTTCTTCACGCTCTGTCTCTTTCTATTCCCCCTCCCCAGGAGCGTTGACCGTTTAACGTAACAGTGCTTTCCTACCCCCTCCACGGTAGCGTTAAACGTTTAACGCAACCGTTAAACGTTTAACGCAACCTTGTTGGAAGTCGCATTAGAAGTTTCACTTCAGTAACAAACCTTAAAGTGAGGATGCAACAAAACACTAGCATTTACAATTAAAACGCTAGTTATTAAAACACCCCTATTGCCCTTCCCCTGCTCAGTTAACATCAAAATTAATTCCGCTGAAATTATCATTTTCATCCCGTAGTGTAATTCTGGTTATTTCGGTGCCAGGTATGCTGTTACGTATTCCTTCTGCACCCTTGCTTCTATTAATAAACGTGGAAGTTGTACACATACTTTAATGGTTAATTTTAATAGTAAAACGTTACCTCCATTAAAACGGTATTCTCCTATTGAAGGATTCCGCTCCTCCCTTTTACTCACCATAGTTACAGGTACTAAAATTAGTATAACCTAACATGTGTCGGTCCGGCCCAGGGATAGTGGCGTTACAAACAGCTTTCATAATGGCAATAATGTGCTTAGGCTTGTTAGGCTTTACATAATGTTTGTTTTACAACTTCCTTGAAAAACAAAAATTTATATTTTGTGACGTAGGTACTTATAGGTAGGCAGATCATACATACAATATGTCCATGAGTATATTTACTTGGGCCAGCTTGTCTCTTTCAGCAACAGGCAAGATAAAGAAGTCCAACGCCGCGTCGAAAATGCATGGAAGACTTACTGGTCCACGAAAGAGTCATGAAGGGAAACCTTCCACTGTCACTGAAGCGGAAACTCATAGACATGTGTATTCTGCCTTCTGCCTGTCCTACGGTGCCCAAAAATGGTCCCTTACTGAGTACCTAAAGTCCAAATTGAAGGTTTGCCAACGGGCCATGGAGCGCATTTTAGGGGTGAAAAGGATGGATCGTGTCCGAAACACCACGCTGCGCTCCGAAACGCACATAGCTGACGTAGGCAACAAAACAGCCAGGCTCAAGTGGGATTGGGCAGGCCACGTCTGCCGTATGAACCCAAAAAGATGGGCCAGCATAGCCACCAAGTGGGTGCCCCAAAATGGGCGACGTAGACGTGGCCAGCCCAGACGGAGATGGCGGGATGACATAGATGCATTCCTCAGCAACTGGTTGGAGGCAGCGTCAGACAGGGACCTATGGAAATCAAAGGGAGAGGCCCTTTGCCCAGCAGTGGGACACTCCTATAGGCTAGATAAAAAAGGTACTTCTTAGTGTATTCCTAGTGTTATATTAAAAGTATTAAAGCCGGATTGTCAGTTTTACCAAAAGCTGTCTGGATACTCACATGCCCCCATCGATTTCGTCCTTACACTAAACTTCTAGCACCGATTATCACAGGCCTATTGAATTAGGGTTGACACAGATGTTCGGCGCGTATAACCCAAATGGAGACCTCATTGACTTGATGGCAACCCTATGTAGTATAAAGCCGTATTAACGACCGGCCGAAATCAGAGGTACACTTGCACACACAAGCGAACAGTCCGCAGTGCGATCAGGGAACTTGCTTGATTTTTTTTTTGTCTTTTCTAACGATTTATTTAAAATGAGCATATTTAAAATTTTCAGTAAAAAATATATTTAAAACTGAAAATTTTAAATATCCACAAATAATTTATCTAAAGTAGATCAAAGTTTGTCATTTAAATTTTCGCGCGTTATTCTCTGGCATGACCACCAAATCTTCATTAAAAACCACCGCATCATGCCCATATTAACTTTCGGAAGTAAGTTTTCGCAAGTCAGGTTCAATAAAACGTTTTTCCATTTTAAAGGTATTTTGTAGTGTTTACTTTGTTTAATGGCTATCAATAACTTTAGGAGTGACATCTGTTGGTGTTTTAAATTACATTCCAATTTACAAAATTAAAATATTCTGCAAAAAAATAATAACTCGAATAAATCTTTCGATTATGCATCTAAACTATTATAAAATTTTAGTTTTGTATTAAAAACCAGTTTTCTATGGAAAGGGGTTATGATTTTAGGAAAAATGATGCAGGATGAAACGTGGTACAGGATCGTCATTTGTTTTGTATAAGCGCGCGGCGCAGTAACAACCTGGCGCCATTATTTTCATAATTTTCTTTGTCGTCTCATCACGTGGAAACGGCTGGATACATAATATTAACCAATTTTGGTACAGGGATAGCTGGACATCCAAAGATGTACTTAGATAATAAAAGTTACGCGTACGGAGTTGCGGGCACCTCCTAGTTTCTAATAAATATCACTGTTTAATTATGAAAATAATTTCAGAATGTAATTTTGATGCAAGTTCCCTATAGTGTACGCGATTGCGCGATTGCTTTGTGGCCGATTGTACAGGAACATAGGGTACGTGCTAATGAGAGGGGCTAGCTAAATTATAAAAGGGCTTAAGTCTACAAATGTTGAATAGTTCTTACGTCGTTTGCGAATTTCACGCAATACATTCGTATTAGGTGTACGGGTTAAATTATGAATAAGGTTAGCACGGCCGAAATATGCAATTACATACAAGCGGTCCTTTGTATGGGATGTGGAATGGCCACATTTTCTATTCTCGTTCCGTTTGTGTTTCGAGGGTTTTAGGTCTCCGACAATGTTTGTAGGGTTCCACAATACAATACAAAATCCACTTTATTGCACACCTCAAATACACAGGGATACAAAACATGAGAGATATATACAGTTAAAAAATAAACAGAGGTTAACAACAGGTTCCGTAGCCAATTTCTTTTTTTTTGACATGACTTGAACTGTATCAGGGCTGGTTAGCCCTCACTACCAGTGAGGGCTAACCAGCCCTGATACAGTTCCACCAGGACTTTGTGTGGGAGTATAACCTGCTAGCAACTTAATTTTAAATTACGTTTTGAATTCGAAAACTGCCGAAATCAAACACAAATTATAATTTTCAATTATCCTATTCTATTTCTATTTCCTAAAACTACACTATTTTATAAGCTAAATATTAAATGAATCCGCTAATGAGATTCTGGGAAACACATTTTGCGTAAAATTGAATGTGAAACTGACAAGAGAATTACAATAATTAAGAGAATTACCTACTTACTCCAGTCAAACCTAAATAACTAACATAAACTGACACGAAAACCAAACATAAAATAATTACACAAAGATGCAGTGTGTACACACTTACCAACATCATCAGATGACGTCTATTAAACCTCCATGATTGCGGCAAAAATCTTAAGAGCGCGATGCACATTTTCTTTTGTTTCGTATGGGAATTGATTACAACGCCAACTATCGGTCAGAATACGTTTGCAGCAAAACGGCTAGATGGGTTCGAGTATATATGGATTTTTGTACATCTAAAGATGATTTGTTATAGGATCTTTTTAAAGAGGGATTTTCTGCCCTGCGATCTGAGACATTGACGAATTCACCGTCCTAGGTGTGCAAAGTACTATTTACTAGACAAGGGCAAGTAAAGGCAGGAATGCGTTTATTATTATTACCACGAACGAAAAAATTGCGAGTGCCACTTGGTTCAGTAATATTTTCTTAACAGAAATAATAATAATAGTAGATTGTACAACAAGTGCATAAAACGCACCATTTTACACGAGACGCTTAAAAATAAATTTAAAAGTTACATTAAAGCAATGAGAAATATTTAGAGTAATAGGCTTTCCTGGCATATTTAAACGTTTAAAACATTTATTTAATTAATTTGTTCATTTTTAAAACATTTTGTTTTTTATATCTATGATAAATAATTATTGTAGGTTAAATATATAAATCGATTTACCAAAATAAAATATAAATTTAAAAAGTAATAAATGATAGTCAATAAAATTTACAAGTTTATTTCAAGAAGTTTTATTGTGTACTTTGGCTGTTGGTATCTTTGCCTTGGTCTTAGAATACTAACGAAACAAAATAAAACTAGAGTTTATTCTATGAAGTTTTTTTTTTTTAACTGATTATTATGGGAGCTTTTATCATTGTTATTATTATGTCAGGTAAAACTCGTTCCAGACCTTCCGATTCGATCCAATTTATCGGAAGAAATCGGATAATGTGTAGTGTATTAGATCCTAACAATTGCACTACACAGTCATTATCCGATTTCTTCCGATAAATTGGATCGGATCGGAAGGTCTGGAACGGGTTTAAGTTTTAAGTTGTTCGTGTGGCTGTTGGGCCGATCGCCTTGGTCTTCGACGACGATTTTACTTTATGCTCTAGAGCATAAAAAGCGATTTTATGTTGCCTACGCACAGCATAAAGTTGAACTTTTAGAGCATGAGAAGTGAAAACATAGTTGTTTATTATTGTAACCTGACTCCACCCGTTAATGCTTTAAGAGTTAAATTACTACAGAAGATACCTACTAAGGATAATATTATCGCGTTACAAACAAGAAGCGACAGTTTCAAACATCAGAATTGCTAATCATCATTGTGAATTCATATCAGAGAACATTAGCTTATTGCAATTAATTTAATGTAAGCGAACTCGAGAAAAGTAACGAAGCTAATTACTTAAATGACTTAAAGTTATTAAGTTATATAACGGTGGGCGGTAATAGAATTATGGATCGTGGCTTGAAAACGAAAAATTGAACAACGACGGGTAGTTGAGTCAGAAAATGCAAAATTTGAAGGATTTGAGGTTAGCAAAACAGGGCACTAATTCCATGAGAACGTTCGCGATACATAAAATTTCATGGACATATACATTAGGGTGGAGCGTAGATGTATGGAGAAAAAAAAAGTTGCCTGATCGACCTGGAACAGTAAAGTTGTAATATGTTGCCTTTAGATAAGATATTAATAAATATATATGTATGTAATTGATTTTAAACATGTTTCAGCCCTCTACTTGAGCTAGAAAAATTTTTTTTTACACATAATTGGTAAAATTTTTTTTTTTTTTTTTAAGTAATTAGTACTTATTAGATTTATAAAGAAGGGTTTCAACTTCAAATGTTTTGAGCTTATTTCACACTTACGGCAACTACTACGTGAACCTGTGAACCAAATTAAAATTCAGTATTCAAAAAAAAAAAAACATTTTGTTATATTTTTATATTTTTATGCAATAAATATCTTTTATTTCGAGTATTATGTGCTTAGAAAAAAATAACTTGACTTTCATTAAAAAAAAATAAGATATTGATAAAAAAAAAAAAAATATGGGCTTGATCATAATATTTATTTATTTATTTATTTATTTATTTAAACTTTATTGCACAAAATACATAAGTAAAAGTACAAATGGCGGACTTAATGCCATGAGGCATTCTCTACCAGTCAACCACAAGGTCAAACAGAGACATTATAGGTGCGGGAAGGGTGTACAACAATAGGTGTATACACACGATGCAAATGTAGACAAAAAAAAAAAACACTAGTTACGTTGATAAATACATATTTATGGGAATACATATATGTATATAAATATATGTATATATTATATTTATTTATACTATATATATATGAGTATGAATATATATGAATATGGACTATATATATAGGGTACCTGCTCTTAAATGACTACGAAGAGATTTAATGTTGAAGATTCTCCAAAAGGTGCTTGCGCACCAAGCGCTTGAAAGAGAGCTTGTTCTCAGCTTGACGTATACAGAGGGGAAGGGCATTCCAGAGATGAATTGCCTGCACTGTGAACGAATTGCCCATGGCGCCAGAGCGATGGGGAGGAACAGAGAGTAGTAGTTTACGGGAAGTACGGAGCTCGCCGCCTGGCCGGGCACTTACGAACTGAAACTTTGATCTGAGGTAATCTGGTGCCACAGGGTCATAAAGAATAGAGAAGAGTGTAGACAAAATCCTTAGCGACCTACGTTCGCGAATCGGAAGCCACTGCAGCCGTCGACGATACGCGGAGACATGATCATATTTGCGTAGCCCAAAAATAAAACGGATACAGTTGTTCAGGAGCCGGTCTAGTCCGTCCAAAAGTCCTTGGGTTACATTAGTGTAGCACACATCCCCGTAATCTATCACCGGCAGCACCAAAGTCTGTATAAGGAGTGTCTTTGTACTTACCGGGAGGAAATGTTTAAATCTGTAAAGAGATCGTAAAGTACATGTAACTCTACGACATACCTCAGACACTTGCGGCTCCCAACTAAGGCCACCATCAATTATTAGGCCCAGGTCTTTCACCTGCGCGTCAAAAGGGATCACTATATTCTCGAAACAGACTGGTGACAATTGCGTCAGATCCCTAGTGACCAGTGTGCGGGGACTTCCAAGAACTAGTGCTTGACACTTAGAAGGATTGACAGCAATGCCAAAGAGTCTAGACCAAGATGAAATGTGGTCGAGATCCATATTTAAACGGGATACAGCACTGTTCATATCATCAGGCCTCACATGGGTGTATAGTTGAAGGTCATCAGCATAGAGATGATATGAGCAATTGATGTTGGGGGTGATGAGATTTATAAATATGGAGAAAAGTAAAGGTGACAAAATTCCACCCTGCGGAACCCCAGAACTCAAATCGCACCAGTCAGAGTAAGACCGATTGGCACGTACAGCCTGGCGACGATCACGCAGATAGGAAGCAAGCCACCGAGCCACCGACGACGAGATATTTAGGCGATGAAGCGCAGCAAGGAGAAGCTCGTGATTGACGGCGTTGAAGGCGTTAGAGAAGTCAATGAGGACCATAATAGTGAGCTGGGAAGATTCAATACCGTGCCTAACATCTTCAATAACCTTTAGCAGAGCGGTGGATGTACTGTGACCAGGACGGAAGCCCGACTGGAGTGGTGAGAGAAGCTGGTTGGAGTAGATGTAGGCAGACATTTGCCTATGCACAACGGCTTCTAGGATTTTCGACAAAAACGGAAGAATTGAAATGGGGCGGAATTCTTTAAGCAAAGTAGGGTTGGGGACTTTTGGAAGAGGAATAACATAAGCACTACGCCATAAGGAGGGAAAATCACCTGAACACATAGAAAAATTGACAATATAAGTAATAATTGGCACAATACTTCCCAGGATGCTCACTATCATTACTCTGCTTACTTCATCATGGCCAGTCGCGTTCGACTTCACGGATATAATCACCTTTCGTATCACGTCCTCAGTGACAGAAGTGAAATTAAACATACTGTTTGAAAGGTTTGGAAGGGCGTTTATCAGCGAAATACTGTGAGATATAGTGGCGGGGTCTAAGGTTGAAGATTTTGAGAAGTGAACGTTTAAATCGTTTAGAGGAAAAGTTGACAAATTATTACACTTACATTGAGGGTTGCCCACGCCAATAGACTTCAGGAACTTCCATGTGTCAGCAGCTGAAGATGAAAGGATGTTGTCATGAATATATTTGCGTTTTGCCGATCTAACCATGGAATTACAACGATTTCTTACGATTTTGAACGCACACCAGTTTTCCTGACAACGATCGCGTTTAAATTTATTAAACGCCCGATCGCGCCTGGTCATTGCAATACGGACCGCGCGGGTGATCCACGGGGCGGGCGGTCGTTTCAATCTGACGTTTCGAACGGGCGCGTGCTTGTCGTAAAGTTGCAACACTGTCGCATTAAGTGCAACCACCGCCTCATCAACGGTAGCTGCAGTCAATACGGGTGTCCAGTCTGTGATTTGAGCGTCCCGGTTTAACGATTCCAAGTCAAGTCTCGCAAAACTACGAGATTCTATATAGACAGGTTCCGCTTTAGGCGGACGGACCTTGTAGCACAAGAAAATAAGATCGTGCCGCGAAAATCCAGGTGCTGATAACTGTCCAAACTTGCCCACGTGATCTTTTGAAGAGGACAACATAAGGTCTAACCAGGTGTCCGGTGTATCGACATTGTGGTGTGTGGGCTTTAGCGGGAGAACAGTCAAGGCCGCAGACGTTGTAATTGACAGCAACTTACGTGTTCTACTACTATCCGTCATAAGATCAGTATTAAAGTCACCCATTATAATGAGATGTGGGCATTCCGTTGCAACAGAAGCAAACAATGTTTCAAGATTTGAAAAATAATCGACCATGGGCGGACAATACACGACTCCAAGAACAACCTTTAAACCCTTAATGTTAACCTCAATGACCAAATGTTCCATGGAGTGAGAGAAAACAGAGGGAGACGAAGATATGATTTTAAACGGGATATCGCTACGGAGGTAGATGGCAACTCCACCGCCACCCTTGCCCGTGCGATCATTTCGCAGCAATATGTAGCCAGGCAGACCGTACCACGCAGAGGACAGACTGGGCTTAAGCCAACTTTCAGAAATAAGGACTGCATGAACACAGGAAGTTGAGAAGGTATCAAGTAAGTCATTGTAATGGCTCGGAATGCTTTGCGCGTTTATGTGACATATATTGAAAAAACTACTTGAATTCGAAAGTTCGCGCGAGATTAAAGTACAGAGAGTTTCAGACTCAGATAACTCTGAGCTATCAAGTGAGTGAAAAGAGGAGGACAATTCGCAGGCGGAGTGAAAGGATTCATCATCTGTCATAATATTATAAAAGCAGGTATGAGGACAATATAATATATAAATAAAAATAAATACAATGTATAGTTAATAAGCACTTATTATGGTACGAATAGGCCTCGTTTGACCCGCCGGTCGACCATAAACACACTAGTTACAATCAAAGAAAAAAAAAAATTGTTACGAAGAAAAAACAAATTCATAACAAGACACTAAATCATGGACCTAGTAAATACTATTTGCACTAAATAAAATAAAATATCACACGACCACCGCCGATCACTGAACATCAATCGCACTTGACCAATTTACTTAATTTCTAAACGAAACCAAGCCGTCAGGTTCATCCGTCATTTCAAATGTCATTGTCAATTCAATTTTTTAGTATCAATATCTATGATCATGTTAGTAACAAACAAAGTGGGTAATTTCATTAAGTCACGAATTGAATTGTGGGTAAACTTAATCTTAAATGTTTAAAAAAGCAACTAATTGAGATGGACGGTCGAAAATTACAAAGACATAGTGGGATGATAAGATTTAACAATGGATAAACAAATACCCACCGTGGCCGCGTGATACATACGTTAAACATAACAAAACAAAACGAAAATTGAAACACTGACTAAAATACACTAAAGTTGGTGTTATGTTGCACGTCTCGTACGGCGCTCCTCAATGGGCTTAGGCTTGCTGGGCCCGGGGATGGGAGGTATACCCTTCACTGGCGCGGGCGGCACGGGCTGAGGCGCAGCAGCCGTCGCAGCTCCCCGGGGCGCCACAGACGTCGGCACATGTTCGGACGTGGGCGTGGACATAAGCACAGGCCCAGGCGAGGACGTTGAAGTGGACACGGTGGTTGGAATTGACGATGAAGAAGACTGGACTGGAGCGTGTTTAACGGCCAAGGACTGGAGTTTCTCAAATGAACTCAATCGCTCCTTTTTACCATTGGGCAACTTGGCATAAACATTCCCATCGAGGGTCCAAACATTGCGCATTCCAAAATGTTTTCGCGCAGAGACGAACAGAGTCTGCCGCTGCCTTGTCAGGAACTCCGACAGCACAACTAATATTCAAGATGACAGTAAGTAGAGGGCTAAAAGTAGCATTGAATATTTTTAATATTATTTTTCTCGTACACCTGGCAGCCTAATGCAACGTTTTAGAGACATTCTGAGTTGAATTTCCAAAAAAAAAAAAAACGCTCCACCCGTATATACATATCTCAATTTAAAACGTTCGGGAGACATGACATATTTAATAAATGAATTTGGCGGTTTACACTTACGTGAAATTAACAGGAACGGCCCGGCCAGAATCGTACTCAGGGCACTAATTCCATGGACGGCATGGAAAAAATATGAAATTATGAATCCTGCGCCAGATCAGACGACGCAACGGAGCCACGGTGTTGCGTCGCTTAAATGAAACTAGATTTAAGTTTTTTTTTTATTTGTAATTTTGTAGTTCACAGTGCATTGGTTTAATGACTGTAATGCTGTGTAACTAATTTGAATAAATAAATATCTCAATTTAAAACGGTCGTGTAATATGACATATTTTATAAATGTATTAAGCGGTTTACACTTACGTGAAATTGACAGGTACAGCCCAAGTTTCGGACTCGTATGTATCAGGGCCGCGTTGATTGCAGCCAGTGACTAAGTTACCGTAAGACTGTACGGGTAGCAGACCCTGATGATAAACTCCATACGAGTTCGAAACATGTCGAGCCGTTATTTTACATAGAAAACTATCGTGAGTCTCAGACATATTAATATACTTAAACGGGTTTACTCACGTCGTAGAAGTCGAATAACGCTCGACATGTTTCGAATCGGTACATGTCGAGCGTTATTCGACTTCTACGACGTGAGTAAACCCGTTTAAGTATATTAATATGTCGAGCCGTTGTTGACAATTTCACGTTGTTAAGAACAGCGCCATCTATGTTCCCAGACTGGGACCACTAGATGGCTTAATTAGGTTAATTGGTTGGTTTCTGTCATAGGAAACTATTTAAGTACGTAGTTAAGGATTTTATCCAGAGATGTCGCTATAATAAAACCGCCTTGTCATTAGTATTTAATTTATTATTTGACTTGTAAAATATATACGATCGAGAGCTGGTCTTTTGATATTCCAATCCTGCCCGACGCACTCCGAGCCGTCCACATTCCTTCACACGTACAAGTGTAAACCGCTAATACATTGACATATATCTGATGGCTCGGAGAGTTCTCTAAAGTAGCGATATAATTATGTGTAAGTATACCTAGTTTATCGCTACTTTGGCAACCAGGTAGCGTTAAGTTTGCACCTCATAAAGAAATCAGACGCGTGACCTTCACGTGATCGGGTACGTGAAATATACTTACATTTAAAATGCGATAAGCACAAAAAAACACGTTTCAAATGTTAGGTAGGTATATAAATAAAATACAAATTAAGCGAATACAATTTTTTTATTTATTTTATATTATAATTATAAGGTAGTGTAATAACCTGCTATGATTAATCCTTAATAAATCTTTTGGCTTAAAATAATAATAATTAATAAATGCACTTTTAAAAATAGAAATATTCTTAAGTTTTATTATTTTACCTTAAATATATTTAAGTACTGTTGATATAACTGGGTGGATCTTACTTTTTCTTGTTGTTTTTTTGTCCCGTAGCCCAGGGGACAATGGTGACTAAACTTCTTAGAAAAGTGTTTCACAGTTTATCACAGTGTGTTTTTCAACCTACGCCATGATGCGGATTTTTAGTAGTACTCATTTATTTAACTGGTAACGACAAAATGTTTATAGGTAACTGCCGTTGAAAGTCGGTGAATGTCAGTAATGTAAACAAAGCTAAAACAGGACTAAACATAAATAAATATTCCGCAAATTTCAAGTATTTTCTGCATAATAAAGCCAACACTATCCACAGTGATGAAAAATAAGTTTTTTTTCAGTATTTATTTCGCAAGAAGAACGAAGGATTGAGCAGCCATTCCGGTAAAATCACGTTTAATAATGCAAATGACTTATGCCCATTATGGCCATATGAAAGCTGTTTTTGGCACCACTATCCCTGGGCCAGACCAAAACAAAAGTTTTTAGTGAGGTAAGCGAAGTTCTGGAGGACCTTCGCATCTTAATCGAAGGATTCCGCGGTATTGGTCTAGAATTGAACTCTTCTAAATGCGAACTTTTCTTTTCCGATACGTGTTCAAACAAAGAACTCGCTATATCCAAATTCCGCAGTCTTGCTCCAAATATTAAAATCACAGAAAAAAACTCACTTCACCTCCTAGGGGCACCTGTATTGGACGAATCTTTTACCGACTTTTTAGACAGCAAAATTCAAAAACTCAACGATGTTTCGGACCGCATGTCCAAAATAAATGCTCATGTAGCATACACCATTATCCGATACTGTCTTTTCGTCCCCAAATTTACATTTGACGACGCGTTTGGCTCGGTTGGTAGACACCTGCCTACTGAGTCGGCGGTCCCGGGTTCGAATCCCGGCCGGGGCAAATATTTGTGCAAATATTTGTTCTTGGGTCATGGATGTTATCTATATATGTATTTATATATTATGTATATCGTCGTCTAGTACCCATAGTACAAGCTTTGCTTAGTTTGGGACTAGGTCGATTTGTGTATGATTGTCCCTTAATATTTATTTTATTTATTTATTTATTTACATACGTCATAAGGTGCAGCCATTTCTGGAAGTTTCCCACTCTTTTAGAAAAAATCGACAAAATTATTCAAAATCTTTTAGTCTCAGTAATCAACATTAAATTAGATGATCGCTCATGGACCCAGGCCTCTTTGCCGATAAGGCATGGCGGCCTGGGTATCAGAAAAGTATCCAGCGTTTCGCTCCCCGCATTTCTGTCCTCAGCACATAGTTCACTGGAGTTAACTTCAAAAATACTCAAGTCTCCAATTCACCAAATTACCATCCCTTTCATGTCAGAGGCCAGAAATGCGTGGAGCGATAACTGCCCAAGCGTTGACCTACCCGGTCACCCTAGTTCACAGCGTCTTTGGGACGAGCCGCTCTGTAGGCTGGTACGGCAAAAACTGTACCAAACGGCAACCAGCCTTCCGGAGCGCGCTCGCCTCCTTGCCGCTGTCGAATGGGAATCCGGGCAGTGGCTCCAAGCTCTGCCTTCCATATCGACGGGAACACATCTAGACAACTCCACGTTCCGCCTGTCCGTCGCTTTCCGCCTGGGAGTGGCCTGTGTGGCCCAACATCGCTGTCGTTGCGGTGACCAAGTTGACCCGCTGGGTCATCATGGACTATCCTGCGGCAGAAGCGCATGCCCCCGCCATGCCAGCCTGAATGACATCATCCGCCGGGCCTTAGCCAGCGCGGGTGCGCCGGCTGTTTTAGAACCGACCGGCCTCGCTCGCGATGACGGTAAGAGACCCGACGGTATGACCCTTGTGCCATGGAAGATGGGACAGCCGCTGGTCTGGGACGCGACCTGTGCTGATACTCTGGCGCTGTCCCATCTTCGTGGCACTGCTGTAAAGGCTGGCTCGGCTGCAAAATCGGCGGAACTCCTCAAGCGGCGCAAATATGCAAACATTAATAGCGGATGCATATTTGAGCCGTTTGGGGTTGAGACTCTGGGGCCCTGGGGTGAAAGCGCCCACAGGGTCTTTAAAGAGTGTAGCCGCAGGTTAGTCGAGTTGACGCGTGACCGCACGCTTCTTGTGGCCGCCACATTATACTTGTCCCTTTTCCACGCTCGAAGTGAGTAAAAGAGAGATGTACTGTGGCGGCCACTAGAAGCCGCAGTGTGCGCCGGCTCTAAGGCTGGCATGGCGGGGGGTGCGCCCTGTGCTTCTGCCGCTGGATAGTCCGTGATGACCCAGCGGGTCTACTGGCTCACCACAACGACAGCGAGATAGAGATTCTGTAGACGCCATTAAAAACTAGAGGTTCTGTGAGCAGTAGAGTAGACCTCGAAATGGCTGAAATATAACTTCTTTACGTTTTCAACCCCCGTATCGCCGCTGGATTGTTTTTTTTGTTTAAACAGACTCGACAAAGAAAATTTGAACCTGCTCACAAAATTTGAGAAATGAAGCCCGTAGGCGAGTACAGAAGGAAATCCGGACAAATGGTCATTTTTGGTCAAGCTGAAACGAAGGAGCTTCGCGAGTCAATAAGAATGGGTAAGAAATGCGATTAAGGTGACAACCATTGATGAGACCGCGGAGGCATGTCATTAGAAAAGTCGTATTTAATCTCATGGTCTGACTATATCTTAAATCCGCCAATAGATTACTTAGTACACAACTTGATATATCTTGATCCGAAAAATCCGTTTACGTAATCTGATTTTTGCCAGCGATCAGACAGACAAAACAGTAATCTTCTAAGAATTCCGTTTTTCCAGCTAGGTATGGAACCCTAGAGATTACAAATCAAGCTGATTATATTAATTATAATATTCCGCTCATCGGGCTCTATTCTACCTTCGCGCCATTTGTCATTGCTTCATTGACGCCATCATCGTCTTTAGCTGGGTCCTCCAACCACATCGTTAAAGAGTTTGAAAGAGGAAAAGCCAATTCCGTCGTAAAGTTTATAGCCAGAAGCTTCGATGACATTCGCCGATTCCAGATCCACCAGGATAATGTGCTCGGTCTTTGTGTCTGATGTCGATAAGTCAACCATCTCCCACAGCTCCGTGTGCAGCGAAGGTTTATATTTTTGCAGTACACGTAGCATGAGTTTTTTGTCCTGGTTTCCAACGAGTTTCGTCTCCCAGATCATTTTGACCGGTTTTGGCAGATCCTCAGGGTTTATAGCTTTGAGAAGTATCCCCGCAATATTATCTTGCCCAATTACTGAGGTGATCAATGCAGAAGCTCCATTTCCTTGGCAACTGATGTGGAGGGCGCCCCGCACTATGTTACCGAGCATGATTCTGGGCGGGGGATCTGGAGCACTGTCAACTAGCCTTAGAATTGCACCCTGGATCGCAGATAGATGCTCCGTCTCAATCTTTACATATGGATAGCGCACTGGGACAATTACCATATTAACCATGTTCTCTGCTGCTACCGCCTCCGTATGCGACCGAACTCTTGTCCTTTTGGTACTGCTAGCTAACGAAGTCGAATCTCCACCTGATTCCATTGGTCTTTTGTTATGGCCTACCTCGGGCTCTGTGGTATGTGTGACTGGTATCGCATTTGCTACCATGCCCTTAGCAGTATTGCAACCAGCATTGGTATTCTGAGTAGCACTACGCATAGTAGTTTCACTCGTTTTAGGAACTTGTTGAGAGCTACAGGGTTGTTGATAATTCAATGAGCAAGCCTCACCATTTCTTTGCGGTATTTTAAAGTTTTGGGTTAATTTGACATAAATGACTTTATGAGGGGATGGAATGTATTCATAAACCCCCATGTGGTCTTGCTGGATATCGTAATTTTTCATATATAGCACATCACTTTGTTTTTCTTCATTTGCGCCTAACACTTCGCATGTAATTTTTCTACTGAAATCCAACACATTGAAAACATCACATATGTTTGAACTCATGTTGCAATTTGCAATAAAAAACATGCATTTTTTGTCTTCTACATGATGAAGAAGAAGACCTTGAATTGCTAATTTAAACTTATAGTTGTTTAAATTTCCATCAATGCCGGTTATAATATACAAGTATTTTTCATATAAAAACAAGTTTAAGTAAATTTTATTTTTATCATCTGTAATTGAACTGATGACTTCCACTGATTTGTTTGCTTTTTTATAGCAAATTACCCTTTCTTCTGATCTTAAAGCAGTTGTACTATCGTAATCAGATCTAAAAGCAACTTCGAAATTCGGTATCTCAATTATGTCCGATTTAATAGTATTTGTTTCTGTAAATATCAGCAGTGATCCATTATCATACCACTTATCAGTGGCAATGAATTGGTAATGCTCCTTAAACGTCGACCCTGTGTTCAGATAAATGATGACGTCTTCTGTTTTTTTGTCAAATGTTTCATATGCTAGTTTAAGATTTCTTTCCGTCCGCAATCGTTTGAGCTCTTTTTCTACGCGATTCATTTTATCAGTGTTTATCAGGGAAATGTTGAGTTTTCCGGAAATATATAAATCTTCAATCTTTGTAACACGAGTTAAAGCAACATATTGCAAGCTCTTATCGGAGCGTAATCTGTCACGTCGGTCATCAGTAAAATGTACGCAAACGCCTTCATGAAACGTTTGGCCTTGACTCTTGTGCACTGTTATTGCTTCTGCGGCTATTAGTGGAAACATGTTAGGGACTCTTCGACGAGCTGTTGGATTAGACCTTAATTTAACTAAAATTTTTGATTGGTAGATAGGAACCATTTTTTCAAAACCTGGCTTTGGGCCATGGTTTTTGTTATAATAATCCAATCTAGCTTTTTTGCCAATTGCATCATCATAAAATTTCATCCAAACTACATTTACTTTTTTGTCTTGATCATAGTCAAAACCTTTCACTACACCAGTTGTTCCATTTGCCAAGCCATCACTTACATCCATGTTATATGTAATCATGTACCGTATGCCGATTTTTACTCGCAATGTGGTTGGTAGTAAGTTATCATCACTAACATTATTAAGGATTTCTTCTTTTCCATTTGATTTGTCTAATTTTGCGATATTGTATTCATTCACATGATCATTGAGGTAAAACAAATGTATCACTGAATCTGGTACTTCTGAAATATCTTGTATTTCTCGGGATTTAATTAATTTGATATTGTCTTCCGTCATCTTACTATCTCTATAATTATTTAAGGCATTAGTAAAATTTTCATCCCGTTGCCTTATAATTTTGGTCATTTCGTAAAAATCACAGCAAGTCCATAATTCCGAATTGGGGTACAAAGATTTTCCTCTTACTGGCGGAATCTGATATAAATCACCAACCAATAAAACGAACCGACCGCCATATACATCGTCAGTATCAAATATTTGTTTTAAACGCATGTTCACCGAGTCCATTAATGTCTCACCAACCATTGAAATTTCATCACAAATAAAAAATAAACAATCTTCCAACAGACTTCTTTTAGTGTCAAGTTTTTCTATATTCAGACTTCTAGTTTTGGAAAAAGGTATTGATAGCATGTTATTCATTGTAAAACCCTTGATATCGGCAGCAGCTTTACCTGTGAATGCACATTTCAGTACTTTTAATTTTTGTGGATTATCAGATGTTTTATTCTCTTCCCAGGTGACTAATTTCTCTATAAAATTAATAACAGTAGTTTTTCCAGTACCCGCTGGTCCTTGCAGTATAATTTTTGGATTGTCATTTACAACCCCATTATTATGTTCGTTCTCAACATTGGTTTTGCTACGGTTGTATAAATAGTATATATGCATAACAATTTTCCTTTGTTCATCCGTCAACTTTACAAATGTTTCTTTAATATCGTTAAAATCCGTTGATAAATTTTCACAAAAGAATACTTCCTCTACTGCATCTGAAAGAATAAAAAAAAACTTATTTTATAAAAAAAATCACATAAGTACATACTTCCAAAGTCACAATGTGTGGTTTCCTTAAGTAATAATCGTTATGAAGAGTTATTTTTTTCATAAAAAGTACAAAGCATTTCTAAGAAAAGTAATTAAATATAATATATATAAGCGGACGCATAATGAAGTGATCATTCATGTGTTGCTTTCTTTTTAAGGTACGTTACTGTACGGTTTCATCACCGTACATTTCCTCATGCTTACTTGCGACCTACTTTAAGTTGCACGGCAACGAATATTAGTAATATGTAAGGTTATAAAAGAAGTGTGCATTACGAAACAACAACACTTTTACGCAACTAGAGAAAGAGCAATCAACTATTAACGTCACTGTATCTTTACGTTCTTTCAATATATTTTCTATAAACTTTAACTATCTTTCATCGCACTCCATCAACTACAACTACCCATAACTACAAGTGTAGTCGCTAACTGGCTCCTACATTTAATGGTCCTTCGAACCTACAAGGTAATTCAGTGTTTTTGTGCTTAAATTACGGTAGCGAATCGGTTTGCTGGCTTCCCACAAGCGGGTTCCACCAGTGAATTGAGAAGGCGCACAATATCGTAATTTCTAGTGCAATTACATTGATTACCCTGCGCGACCATCCCGGCCCGGAACTCCTGAAGCGACAACTACGTGCGGCGGTGATCCAGGATTGGGAAGAAGACCTCAGGTCGTGAACTAGTGAAACTCAACTACTAATCAGCGGCTTCAACTACAACTTCAAGCAACTAACTTCAACTTAACGCGACGATATCTTCAACTACTATCAACTATCTTCAAGTTATTGCAGCTGCAAGCTGCTAACCTCAACTACAAGGTACCTCAAACGGCAATTGAACTCAAGAACTCAACATAACTAATTAACTACCGTCACTAGCGACATCAACTATTATCTTCAAGCAACTACCTTCTAACTTCAACTACATTCAACTACATACAACTATATACATAACATAACTAAACGAACTACGTTCTGATATTGATATCATCATGAGCACGCTCGAGCAACAAAAGGTCAGCTTCGAGAATATCAAGATCTTCTGTACAAACTACAAGAAGGACGGCGGATCTAGGAAGACCCAGGAATATTTGAACAAGCGACTTACTACTCTGTCGGATTTGTGGGAGGACTTTAGCCACCGGCATAACGTCCTCGAGCAAGAATTGGAAGAAAAAACTATTGAATACTTCACAGGAGACATCTACGGAAAAACTAAAGCCATGTACCAGTCAACTAAACAAGATATTTTGAACCTTTTGCGTTCGCAGAGCCTCGAACAAGGGGACAAGGTAGAATTTAACACAACGGATATAGACGAGGAGTACCAGCATACTGATGGCAAGCTTCGTGAACTACTTACCAAACAAGAGTGCAACTTTAAAGCTCTCGACCGTGCGATGTCTAAAGTCGACATCGACACGATTTCTCAAAAATGGGAACTAGAAGATCACCTCACCATCTTGAAGTCAAAATGGGAACCTATTGACAAGCATCACTGGGAGTTAGATGCCATTCTTAAAGGCTCTAACGAACATTACTACGATCTATTCGTCAACATAGAGCACAAGTATGACGAACTGAAACGGAGATTGAACGGCAAGATCTGGTCGGTAGCCCATTATCAGCATTCGGCCCCGAGAGTTCAAGTCCCCGAGTTTACAGGAAACTACAGTCAATGGGTATCATTCAAAGATCTCTTCCTAGAAACTATTCACAACAACCCTACTATTAACAAAGCGCAGAAAATGCAGCACTTGAAAACTAAACTACGAGGTGAAGCTGAAAGATTGGTGCAGCATCTCACCATAAGCGCCGAGAACTACTCTTCCTGTTGGGAAATACTAACACAACGTTATGACAACAAGCGTCTGCAATTCACTTCATACATTAACACCATGCTGAATTTACCCGTCGCGCATCATCCGGATGCCCACAGCTTCAAAAAGATGCACGATGTTATATTAGAATGTCTCAACGGGCTCGCCAATATCGGACTCGAAATAACTACATGGGATCCGATGATCGTACATCTTATGTCGCTGAAACTTGATTCATCGTCTTTTAACGATTACCTAAAGGAACTACAAAATCAAAGGGAACTACCAGTCTTAACTGAATTTCTATCCTTCTTGGAAAACAGATTTATGGCATATGAAACTATGAAGAACCAGAAGAAAGAAGCCATTACTAGTACATCTAACTACCAGAAGCCATCAAACTTCAACAAATTAACTTTCAACAAACCCTACCAAGCTAAGAAATCATTTACCTACAAAACGGAGCTGCCGAATAGTTATCACACATTATACGGAAATTGTACATTATGCGATGGAAGTCATGTGTTGATGCAATGTCCGAAGTTTATTGACCTAGATCCGGTCCAACGTAACATAACTGCCGCCAGACTGCAAATTTGCAAAAACTGTTTATACAGCCACGGCAACAGTGAATGCAAGTCAACAAAAACTTGCAAAGAATGCAATATGCGTCATCATACACTTTTGCACAATCCAATGAAGAAAAACATGTCAACAAACTACAACAAAAATAATTCATCAAGTCAACGACCGGCTACTTTAACTACGCGACCAACTTCTAATCATCTATCCAACAAAGAAACAGAAATTCTTTTAACTACGGTCCAACTGAGGGTGCAGGCGATCGACGGTACTGACGTCACTCTTCGAGCCCTTCTCGACCAAGGCAGTCAAGTCAATCTTCTCACTGAAAACACTGCACAACTACTAAAACTACCAAGAAACAAACTCAGCGCCACAATCTCTGGGATTGGAGCGTCATCCAAAGATTGCAAAGGCCGCGTTCAATTGAAGTGCAAGTCAATGTACTCGGATTACGCCTTTGAAACTCAAGCACTAGTTATGAGTAAAATAACAAATAATTTACCCAACGCTACGTTTGAAAGGAAGAACTGGCCGCACTTAGAAAATTTAAAGCTCGCCGATCCTGACTACAACTTGTCTCGCTCAGTTGACTTACTGCTCGGGGCAGACGTGTACTCCAAAATTATCCTAGACGGAGTCCTTAGAGGTAACCCAGGATCTCCTCTTGCACAACAAACTCATCTTGGCTGGATTTTGTGCGGAAAACTTCAAACTTTCAACTGTCATATAACTACCTTAGACTTGGAAGAGATAACTAAATTCTGGGAGACGGAAGACATTATGCAGGATAGCTCGGACGTACCTCAGGAAGACCATCACTGCGAAACTTATTACAAGCAAACTGTTCAGCGAGCCTCGGATGGGAAATATATAGTTCAGATGCCTTTCCATCCCAACTATGAAGAAAAACTTGGAAGCTCAAAAGCTATAGCTATCTCACAATTTCTACAACTCGAGAAAAGACTACAAAGGAAGGCAAAGCTAGCCGAAATGTATAAGGATTTCATGAAAGAGTACGCGGACCTCGGGCACATGAAGCTTTCTTCTTCAACTACATCTCCTGAGTACTTTCTTCCTCATCATGGAGTACTCCGGGATAGCTCCAGCACAACCAAACTTAGGGTGGTTTTCAATGGATCACAGAACACGACTACCGGTCATAGTCTAAACAGCGTGCAATTCAAAGGCCCTAATCTTCAGAAGGACATTCAAAGTCTGATCCTGAAATGGAGAACATACAAGTACGCCTATACCGCAGATATAGCAAAAATGTACCGCTGCATCTGGATAGCTGAAGAACAACACTCCGTTCAAAAAATTATATGGCGCAACTCACCTAATGAAAAATTAAAGGAATATAGCCTCTGTACGGTTTCCTACGGAACTAAGAGCGCACCTTGGCTCGCAATCAGAACCCTAAAACAGCTAGCTATGGATGACGGCCATAAATACCCTGCGGCAGCGAACGCGTTGCTTAACGAGTTCTATGTTGATGACCTACTTAGCGGTCATCACTCACTTCAAGCAGCCGAAGAGCTACAAACTACACTTATCGAGTTACTAAAGGGTGGAGGGATGAATTTAAGAAAATGGTCCGCAAACCATCCTGCCCTCTTACAAAACTTGAAAGAAGATCAAGTTTCAACTACCGGAATCTTCGATTTCAAAAACGAACAGGCTACGAAAACACTCGGACTCTCGTGGAATCCCGGCAACGACACGTTCACGTTCAACTGGGACTTGGACTCGAAGAAAGCCAGTATACTAACAAAACGAGTACTACTCTCAGAGATTTCGAGGTTATATGATCCCGTAGGATTTTGGGCCCCAATTACAATCACAGCAAAACTACTCTTCCAGCGGGTTTGGCTAAATCAACTTTCTTGGGATGAGGAACTACCCAAAGACCTGCAAGACAGCTGGACAAGATTCAAAATGGAACTAAAAGAAATAAAAACTTTGAAACTACAACGATGGGTCGGTACAACAGAAAACGAGATACAACTTTTTGGCTTTTCCGATGCGAGCGAAAAAGCCTATTCCTGTGTCATATATAATAAAACGACGAACGAGCAAGGAGAAATTGTCACCACCCTAGTCGCAGCGAAAACTAGAGTTGCACCCCTAGCCAGTAAAAAGTCGTTGCCAAAATTAGAACTCGCCGGCGCCTTACTCTTATCGCAACTTGTTAAAAAGATAAAGGAAGCATTGACGGGATTCACCGTAACTATACATGCGTGGTGTGACTCACAAGTAGTCTTGGCCTGGCTACAAGGAGATACCTCAAGATGGGAGAAATATGTCGCAAACCGTGTTACCAAAATCACGGAAATAATACCAGTTACACAATGGCACTACGTAAAGTCCGAACAGAACGCAGCTGACGCCGCCTCGAGGGGACTCTATCCTAACAAGCTCATGAACTTCCAACTCTGGTGGCATGGACCCGAATTTTTGAAGTCATTTGATAGTGAAAGTCAAAAGAAAAATCCACCTACTTCATTTACAACAAACATATGCGTAACAAACGAAACAGAAACGAGATCGTCATCGAAACATAACAAATATATTACGAATGAATTGTTGCAAAAATACAGTTCATTCACACGTGTAACAAGAGTTATAGCATGGATATTACGTTTTATAGCTGCACGTAACAATAAAAGGTCTGACACTGCATACCTAACTACAAGCGAACTAGCAAAGGCAAATGAGCTCATAATAAAGTGTGCTCAGCGTTTGACCTTTGAACAAGAATATAAACAACTTATGAAGAAACAATCGACTACAAAACAGTCAAGCCTCTTCAAGCTCAATCCGTACTTGGACAGCAAAGGGATAATTAGACTTGGAGGTCGTTTAAACAAGTCCAACTTGCCTCTCAACATGAAGAACCCAATTATTTTACCTAACAAAGGACGACTAACCGAACTAATCATCGATCAAGCACATGCAGTGACACTTCATGGAGGAGCTCGAGTAACTTTGTTCTACATTAGGCAACGTTATTGGATAATCGGTGGCAATAGAGCTGTAAAGACGCGGTTACGACAATGCGTACCGTGTCATCGATTATCCAATAACGTTGCCTAATGTAGAACAAAGTTACTCGAGCTCCTCCATGAAGTGTCACTGCATGTGTTTTATAGCTGCACGTAACAATAAAAGGTCTGACACTGCATACCTAACTACAAGCGAACTAGCAAAGGCAAATGAGCTCATAATAAAGTGTGCTCAGCGTTTGACCTTTGAACAAGAATATAAACAACTTATGAAGAAACAATCGACTACAAAACAGTCAAGCCTCTTCAAGCTCAATCCGTACTTGGACAGCAAAGGGATAATTAGACTTGGAGGTCGTTTAAACAAGTCCAACTTGCCTCTCAACATGAAGAACCCAATTATTTTACCTAACAAAGGACGACTAACCGAACTAATCATCGATCAAGCACATGCAGTGACACTTCATGGAGGAGCTCGAGTAACTTTGTTCTACATTAGGCAACGTTATTGGATAATCGGTGGCAATAGAGCTGTAAAGACGCGGTTACGACAATGCGTACCGTGTCATCGATTTAAGCCTACTGAAAACTATCAACTAATGGCCGACTTACCGGAGCAACGAGTTACCCCTTCTAAACCATTCACCCACACCGGCGTTGATTTCACGGGAGCTGTGGAAATAAAACTGAATAAAGGAAGAGGAGTGAAGACATCGAAAGGATACGTCGCTATATTCGTGTGTATGACAACAAAGGCCGTACACATTGAACTAGTTTCTGACTTGAGCACCGAAGCCTTCCTCGCTGCCTTCCAAAGACTTTGCTCTCGACGTGGCGTGCCAAAGCACATGTACTCTGACTGCGGCACAAATTTCATTGGGTCTGCCAGAACATTAAAAAACGAGTACGAAGGGTTCCAGCTTCTTCTACCGCCTGAATTTTTCGACGAGATGGGGAAACAAGAAGTGCAGTGGCATTTTAACGCCCCAGCCTGGCCTACAGCTGGAGGTATCTGGGAAAGAGCTGTCAGGTCAATGAAGCATCATCTCAGACGGGTGCTAGGAGACCAAAAACTAACATACGAGGAATTTGCAACACTTTTAACAAAAATCGAAGCCTGCATGAACTCGCGACCGTTGTGCCCTCTAACTGAAGACCCTGAAGAGTTCTACAACTGTCTAACACCTGGTCACTTCTTAACCGGGGGTCCTACGTTATCGCTACCACTGTCTGACCATAGTGACGAAAAAACCATAGACTTGCGACGCCGATGGCAACTCCTCGAGCACATGCATCAACAATTCTGGAAGTCCTGGGCAAATGAATACTTATCACAACTTCAAACACGAAGCAAGTGGAACAAGCCTACTAAAAACATAAAAGAAGGTGACGTAGTCCTGGTGAAGGACAATAACTTGCCACCTGGAAAATGGGCAATGGGACGTGTATTGGAAACCCACCCAGGTAGCGACGGTTACGTAAGAGTGACAACTATAAAAACAAAATCTGGAATTACTAAACGTCCCATCGTCAAACTATCGCCACTTCCCATCGAAACTAACTATGAAGATATCAAGAAACCTCAAAAAATAGATACAGAACCCAACACGAAAAAACCGGCTCGCCAAAACAAACTCGCAAAACGAACGCTGATAACACTATTTACATCACTAATTATAATGTGCGGATTCATTAATGAGTCACACGCCGGCAATACTACACCAGCTCAGATTACAACGTTAGAACCCGAGCGCCCCATTTATTATGACACAATGGGTCAACTGCAAATAATACATGACGAATGGACTCTACTTATGTATTACAACCTAAGTAACTACTGGCAAGCTGTTGATCGAGTAAAAAATTATCTTCACGGAATTAACAACCTCTGTCAAATGACAGACCCTCGCTACTGCAAGACTACATTGGAGCAACTATATCACGAAACCGATCTTTTGAATTACTACAACTCATTACTTTTGGCACCGCATAAGCATTTGACTGACAGGAAGAAACGTGGCCTGATCGACGGAGTAGGCTACGTAGCTAACAGCCTATTTGGGATCCTAGACCAGAGGTTTGCAGACAAGTACCAAAATGACATAAAGGCTGTGAAGAACAATGAAAACTACCTGCTCGAACTTATTCAAAATCAAACTTCAATCGTAGAACTCGAAAACACCGTCCTAAAAAAGTCAGAAGAGAACATCAAACGCCAATTTCATGTAATAGACGATTTTATGAACAACACTAACGCCAACTTCGCGAAGGTCGAGTCCACACTAGAAGCAGTGATGGCAACCAGCTACTTTAACTCTGCGTCATTAGCCGCATATTTGCTAATAAACAATCTGAGAAGTGTTCAAGAAATGCTGTTCAACACACTAACGGACATTTACAAAGGCCACATTGATGTACATCTCGTCACGCCAGTCAACTTGGTCAAGCAGCTCAGCGCCATCTCCGGCCGGCTGCCGAGAACACTGTCTCTTCCGGTAGAAAATATAAGAGAAGATATTAAGGATCTCTACAAGCTACTCTATGTCAAGGCACGTGTGACAGACAGCTACTTCCTGTTTGAGATTCACATACCACTCATTTCTGACGAAGACTTCACATTCTACCAAGCTATACCATTGCCCGTGAAGTCCACCATGGGAACTGCAATTATAATAACTACTTCCAAATACATCGGCGTAAACTTCAGAAAGAATATTTACGTTTCACTAACTGAAGAACTATTCAAACAATGCATACAACAAAGGCCAGACATATACATATGTAATAAGAACCTACCTGTCTATAACTTAAACAATAACAACGTCTCGTGCGAAGCAAAACTGCTCGGGCATCACTACACCACGCCGTGTGACGTAATAAATACGTCATGCAAGGACGAGTGGATTGAACTTCATGCAATAAACACTTGGCTTGCAGTTTGTTGCAACACCTGCTCACTACGAACCATATGTGAGAATGACGTCACAGCTCATACTATGACATCGTCCGGGATCGTAACATTGCCGCAAGGGTGCGTACTGCAAGCTTCGCACCTCACAATTCATTCTCACAATCAATTTAACAGCAAAATTCAAATTGACTACAACATCAACGTACCGGTCGTCAACTCATCCGTCAACCGAATTGTGAACTTAACTTCCTACAAAATATCGCCCACAACTTTCGAGCACTCAGAAGAAGCAGAAATTGATAGAAGACTAACAGGGCAGTACAAGCATGAACAAGCGCTACCATCAAACATCTCCAGTCACGACATCCACCAATATACTATTAGCTACCTGTTGTTAGGGATAGCCATAACTGTATTCGTCGTGTGGGCTGTGAAGCGACGTTTCCTTTGTATGAAACGTACGTCACGGAGCCAATGTTCGCTCAAGCCAAAAAAGCGACATTACGAAGACATCGAAATGCAAACCATTCCACCAACAAGAACTCTACGAGAGAGAGAACCAAAGCCTTCGACGAGTCAAGCGGAACGCCATCATCGAGACCACGCCTCTGCTGACAACGTAGCCTTCGAATTTGATTAATTAATTATTCACTTTGTGATGGTTTCTCTTTCTCTCAACAATTTTCTTTTCTTTTCTTTTCTTTAAGGGTTGCCAATATGTACGGTTTCATCACCGTACATTTCCTCATGCTTACTTGCGACCTACTTTAAGTTGCACGGCAACGAATATTAGTAATATGTAAGGTTATAAAAGAAGTGTGCATTACGAAACAACAACACTTTTACGCAACTAGAGAAAGAGCAATCAACTATTAACGTCACTGTATCTTTACGTTCTTTCAATATATTTTCTATAAACTTTAACTATCTTTCATCGCACTCCATCAACTACAACTACCCATAACTACAAGTGTAGTCGCTAACTGGCTCCTACAGTTACCTTTAAAAAGTTCTAGATATCATATTTTTGCAATCTGAGATATCTTCAATACTTAATAAAAAATGGTTTAAATTCACATAAAAATTATTAGGAACGGCATGACATATTTGGAACTCATATTATGCTCGTATGATGCTTGAGAAACTTGCTCATATGATGGGCAGTAGAAAAAAAAACTTTTTTTTGCACCAAAAGGAAAATCTCAGTCTATTCTGCCTTATATATTTTTTCAAACACAGCGTACAAATCTATTCCTACTTTATTAATAATTATTATATTTCAAAATTTGCAGCGTAGGACGTCCACCTACAAGATAGACAGATGACCTTATAAAGGTCGCCGGAAGGCGCTGGATGCAGGTCGCTTCCAACCGGTATATATGGAAATCCAAAGGGGAGGCCTATGTTCAGCAGTGGACGTCCTATGGCTGAGATGATGATATTTCAAAAAAGACCTTAAAACAAATATAAGTTTGATTGGTGTGCAAGGGTTCATATTTACCTGAATCTGCGTTTTGCCGTATAACTTTGGTGGTCCCAGTGTGATCCACAAGTTCAATCTAAAAAAAATATTATAATAATTAATATTAACACTTTCGCAACCAGATATAAAATTTAACCCTACCCCAGAAACCGAGAGCCCGCTAGGTGGGTAGCTCTTTAAGCAAAAATACGTGACCGGCATCTGAGCAATGATTACGAGTGCCTACCAGGCGGGTTCCTGGTAGCGAAAGTGTTAAGAGACAATCTTACACAAATCGACCTAGTCCCAAACTAAACGAAGCTTGTACTACGGGAACTAGACGACGATGACCCAGGAACAAATATTCGAGTTCATCACACAAATATTTGCCCTGGCCGGGATTCGAACCCAGCAGGGCCGCCGCGATCTGAAAGTGAACACAACATATAAGCTACTACTTCGTGCGCGTATTTTTTGTCTTTACCCTACTCGGGTAAAAAGTATCCTGTGACCATCTTTGGAGGTCCAGTTATCCCAGTAGGTGCCAAAATTGGTTAAAATTTGTCCAGCCGTATAGGCGTGATAAGAGATGCAATTTATATTACGGCCCCGTGACAACACCGCAAGGTATCCGTATATAAAGCGAGGAAAAAACGTTCTCATCGTTTTGATTTTTTTAAGGTTTTAAAAAAGTCTGTAGGATTTTTCTAAGAATTTGGGGCTATTCCTACAGGATGGAACAGATCGAGGGACTTTTAATCAAACAGGGAATTGTTCAGACTGAGTACTTAATTTTTCACCAATGAACTCTGTGAATATTTCTATCCATTTTTGAGATACAGTTTGCTAAACATTAGTGTAAAAATAGGCACATAATCAACCCAAGCATCTTTTGAACATCGCTTAAGTTAAAGGCAGGTGTCAATTTAATATGTAAATAAAACGTATGAATTATTAGGGTTGTCACTGATATTAAAATATTTTATTTTGATAACTTTTTTTCACTTTCAAATCCAACTTTACAATTACAATAGGTCGATTGTAGGTCACTCAGATGACACTATCCTGTCATTGTCAAAATTATTGTCTGGCTAAAATTTCAATACAGGGGAATTGATGAAACTGATCAAAAAGCTCGATTTTTTATATACAGGGTGGAACATTTCTAAAGACTGGAAAGGTTCCACCCTGTAAATAAAAAATCGAGCTTTTTGATCAGTTTCTTCAATTCCCCTGTATTGAAATTTTAGCCAGACAATAATTTTTATGGACATAAAAAGCTCCGTCACGACATACGGAGATTTCGTTGATCGTTATAGTATTATAAAAGTCATTTAAAAGCATTATTTCTTTTTTAGCTATAGGCCTCCTTTCTTATACGTCACGAGCCCCTATTACTCCACTATGGAACGCATCCAAACCGTCCCACCATCTCCTTTTCAGTACAGATCTGCTTCGATAGCCTTGCGGTTTACTTGGTATTGTATTATGACGCATCGTTCAGAACGCATACGGTAAACATACGCAGTCCAGAGTTATTTCAGCTTTGCGTTCTATTTATATATTGAAATAGAAGGTGCCTGCGAAAATCATCCGCGCAGAAAGAGGGTTATGAGTTTTTTCGCTTCTCCGCAGTCCGGTAAAAAGTATCCTATAATCTGGATAGCTCAAATACTTCCGAGCCAAATTTAACTTTTCTAAGAATTTAAAAAAGATGGAAATGTTTTTTTTTCACCGTCTTGAAAGGCCAAAGATTTAATTTTTAGATTTAAAATACTAGTTATTTTTTTGTATAAACAATATAATAGTATATACACAACGCACTCCATGAAGCCAAGGACAGATCTAGGTAGCGAAACACGGTCCGGAGCATACGCTACCCAGCTACGGGGAAATCACGACCCTCAGTAATGAGGAAATCGACGCGAGGAGGGGGGATATACCTAGTATATTTACCCGAGAAATGTCTTTTGGTTTTGGAAACGATGAAACAGGTATAGTGACTGAGTCTCTTCTTTGTTGAATCCCGCTGGAGTGGCCCCCGTCGCTGCTTGCCTGACTCGTGATCCTGAAATAAATAACAATACGGTATTTGATGACAGCTCAAATCAGCTACTCTTTATGAAATGTCAAAAACGATTTGTTGGTATGAAGTTTTGATGACAGTATCTTCGTCTTATAATGACGTCACAAGCTCAAATCAGATACTCTTTATGAAATGCCAAAAACGATTTGTTAGTATGAAGTTTCGATGACAGTATCTTCATAGAAACTTCATACTAACAAATCGTTTCGACATTTCATAAAGAGTAGCTGATTTGAGCTTGTGACGTCATAATCAAATCAGTAGTCAAAACACGTTTCCTTTTTAGTCTGTCCAGTTAAAAATAGTAAAATGTCCAAAAGTTAGTGGAAGTTGATCCGGTTACGTGTATTTTTGAATGTATGTTTAGTGGTTTCAATGATATAATTAATTTTCACTGTAGTCAAATACCGTATTTAGGTTACGTGGACACTAAAACATATTTATATTAGTAGGTACGAGTACAGATAGGTTGGAGACCTCTTAGATCTAGTGCTGGAGCAGAATGGAAATTACTTTCTTATATTATTTAAACTACCTTAAAACATATTTTATAGTAAAAAAAAGTCGCAGTTACAATAAGTCAAGTGTGCGTAGTATCAGTAGTGAAAATGCAGTGACAGACAGTTCAGTACTGACAGTGCCCTCTCCTTCTCCCGCCGCGCTATCTGCGCGGGCGCTTAGGGGGGCGAGGAGAGCGAAAACCAGTCCAGTGGGCCGTGAGTCGCGTAGCAGTACGGATAGCTGTCCCTGATGAAGAGCTCCATATGAGTTTAAAACTTGTCGGGCCGTTCTAGACACTAATTACGTGAGTTTAAGCCGATTTTTATAATTATTAAATCAGCATCCATCAAAAAAAAAACAACATTTGTCAACTAATCACTGAGATGATTTTAAAGAGCCAAAACTCGGTAGGTTTTCGTCATATTTTTACAGAATTTCTACGGCGAGATGGTGGCCGTGAAGCCAGAGTATTGTATTTTCAACGAAGTTACGAAGTTAGTTCAAAATTCTGGTTAAAAGGAGGAAAAAGGCCTTAAAATTCAGTTGCAAGTTAAATAAAAGCTTGTAATAAAAAAAAAATGGAGAAGTGTTGTATTGACTAACTTCAAACTTTATAACCGTATAGCCTATAGGTTTACAAATACATCTGTTCTTGTTTTATTAAAATCAAGCGAATAGTTAAGAAGTTACGATATTGTATATTTTGTATGGCGGCGCGCCGCGCCATCGCCAGTGACGTCATGGGATCAGACTAATACTCATAGTATCATCATTATCATCAAAAAGCGACTTTGTCGAGTAACGCCCCACTAAATATTTCAAAAAATATAGGGCGTAACCAATTTTTATTTTACTTATTTACTTGTAATACAATAATAATTATGTACGCTCAAAAATTAAAATGGAGATGGGCTGGACACGTAGCCCGAATTAAAGTTCAGCGGTGGACCATAACGGTAACCAAGTTAAAAGGCCCTCAGGGCAAACGACACAGGAGAAGACCGCACGCACGTAGGGCCGATGACATAAAAATAATTACTGGTCCACAATGGCAGACTATAGCTCAAGATAGAGAAAAGTGGCTATCTTTGTATGAGGGGTTACCGGAGAGGTTCCTTAACTTGTGAATTGTTATAACAATTAAGTAACTTTCGTTTTTGTAATACAAAGTGTTACCAACCTAGATACTTACTTCAAATTATTTTTATAGTAATATTAGATACCTACCAATTTAGATATTAGTACTTAGTACCTATAGGAAGTTATTTTGTATATTTTTGATAACATAGTAAGGAAATAAAAAGCTTTTCAATTTATTTTACAATAATAATATAAGGTAAAAAACTAGGTGATATTCTTCATTTTAGACATATTTTACATTATCGCTTCCAATTATTATGAACAACAAAAGAAACCGTAAAAATGCTACAGATATTTAAATTATGGAATAAAACCGATGAAATAAAATTTTGGTTATTAGAAATTGTCGTAATCTAATTTTAAATGCAAAATATTTATGTTAAACCACTGACGTCCAAAAAAATTATGCATATTCATTTCATAATTATTATAATAAATTACATAAGTATATTATAATTCACTCATTTAATCATCTTTCTCAGGATAGGTTTTTTTACAATAAATTTATATAAAAAGTAAAATATAAAAAATACATTACAAAAATATAAACACATTATTATTGTTACTGTTGTAGGTATTCCAGTAGTGACTTTCTTCATGCTATACGACAAATAAATAAATATTAAATCATTATGAAATTATAAACAAAGTGTTATTTATTAAAAGTTTAAGCAGAATACCATTTTTTTTATGTAATAATCAAAAACTTGGCGAAATAGTAATGCCATGTAATTTATCGAATTATAATATACATGTATAAAAAAATTAAATACAAAATAGGTAAAGCCTGTTAAACCAAAATGTATCTATATGTAACGAATCATTAATCTATATAATATAAAACAAAAAAAAACAAATATTTAGATAATTACTTGGCCATTTTTACTACAACGCCTAAGTAAAATTATGGGCGTTTTGCGGGGGACCACTAATAAATGCACAAATAAAAAAAAACCCAAAAACTTGTATGAAAAATCTGTTCGTTCGTTGTTTTTTGTGATATCGCTCAACTGTACATTTAAATGTTTATCCATCAAAATCGATATTCCTCTTGATTTTGAGCACAACAAAAAGTTCATAATTCAATAATCTGAGGCAGTAAAGTTGGTAACACTATTTAGTAAGCAATAATAACTCTTAGTCAAAAAAGTTTTTAGGACAATTAGAAGTGGGTTGATTGGCGTCAAGGATTGGATGCCATTGTTTGCAACAAACAACTAAGAAACTTAAATAAATGTAAACCTAAAATTTAAAAATGCTCACTTACCTACGCGACATTTTACTTATATTTTATAAAAAAAAAATGCACAGCACACAAAACAATACTAAATTAAATACTATGAACAATCATTATTAATAGTGGAATACCAGCACGTTATAGCGACGCGTTTGCAAGTTCACAACTAATACTAATGCAGGCTTATCTGTCTACAATGTACATTCGAATCACGTTCGTCATTTTTAAACCTTAATACTGTAACATAAAGTCGAAAGTGACGAACATTTTATTACCCGACTATAGGTATAGCCCGTAGAGCTTGCTAACCTTGAGACCAAAATATAAACGATATGATTTCCGAGTCAGACCACAAAAACTTTAGATAAATAATTACAATCAGCGGGACTATGCCAAAGGGGTCCGATTTTTAAAGTCTTTTTTAATATTAAAACATGTCGAGCGTTATTCGACATCTACGACGTGAGGAACCCGTTAATGTATTTTAATATTTTTTTTCCACGGGAACACTAATTTTTTTCGCGATAAAAAGTAGCTTATGTGTTAATCCAGGTTATCAGCTACCTTCATACCAAAATTTATCAAAATTGATCCAGCCGTTTGAGCGTGAAGAAGAAATAAACATACACACAAACACACTCACAAACTTTCGCCTTTATAATATTAGTGTGATTTGTTGACGGATACAAGACCATTGTCATAATTGCATGCTGCGGAAGACAAAACTCATAAAAAAAAGTTCATTTGGTTTTATATACAGAGTGGAGAAAATCTATGGGCCCTGGACGGGAACTACCTTAAAAAAAAACTGCATTGCAAGATTTCTAAAATTCGTTTGTCTCACTCGGGAATTTAACCAGCTTTTTTTTTTCCTAGCCTATAATTGTGTCCCACTGCTTGAAAAAGGCCTCTCCTCTCTTGCGCCAGTCGTCTCTATTAGCTACATGCTCCCTCCACTCGGTACTAAATGCATCCAAGTCATTCCACCATCTTCTAGTTGGTCTGCTTCTGTTCTCTGCCTACCGAACTAGCTAAAACAAAACACTTATTATTTTAAATATTTGTATAGAATCTTTTAATGATTCATATTTTTTATATTATTATGGTAATACCACATTTTTATTTTTATAAATAATGACACGCAGGTAAATTGTAGTAGATCGCATTCAATTTTTCTTTCTTAATTTACCTTTGTGTTATTATTTATACTTATTAATTTAATTATTACACTACTCGACAGGATAAAATGTATCCAATTAACATTTAGCCTTACTGTCATCTGCTGTAAGAGATACTTATAGCAATATTTATTAAAAGTTCGTTATCACTACATAGTATAAAACAAAGTCGCTTTCTGTCTGTCTGTCCCTGTGTATGCTTAGATATTTAAAACTACGCAACGGAAATCCGTTTAATAGATAGAGTGATTCAAGAGGAAGTTTATATGCATAATTTATCAGCATTACAATACAATACAAGTACTCTTTATTGCACACCTCATAAAACATCCAGGAGAAATACAATGCAAGAAATTACAATTAGAAGTAAACAAAAGGCGGTCTTATCGCTAAAGAGCGATCTCTTCCAGATAACCTTAAGGTAGTGGAGAATTTGAAAAAATATTTTGTTATTAGGCGGTGCAAAAATCAGAAAATAAAAGAATAATATGTACACGAAAAACAAATAAATACATAAATATAACAAACAATAAATAAATACATACATACATTACATAAATACATACACACAATCAGCCATAAGATAATAGGATAAGTTGAATAGAAAGCATTTCACCCGTGCGAAGCCGGGGCGGGTCGCTAGTTAACAATAAGTACCTAGTACCGTTGTTATGTAGCAAGTAAATGACACGTTATCATTTTCTTATCTCTCTAAACTCCAAATGCATCGTATGAATTACAAACTGACTAATGTTATTTATCTCTAAGAAGGTTGTTAAAGAGTTCGATAAGAAAATCCTTAAATGATAATAATAAATCTAATCTTTCTTTGCTGGCAGAACTGAAGTCTCATAGTATATCTGCTTGGTTTGTTTCATCGTCGTGTACCTATATTTAGGTATGTATCTATTTATATATGTATATTATTAATGTGTATGTATTATGAGTATTTTAATTATATGAAATTATGTTTCTTATCTAAGCAACTCTGCACCGCCTACATTATTTCTGCTTAGCCCTAACGTTGACTGGTAGAGAATGCCCCATGGCATTAAGTCCGCCTATTGTACGTTAAGTTTTTCTTTTGTGCAATATAGTTTAAATAAATAAATACCTATACATGTACTATACCTTAGATTGTTTCCACCCTGTTTAGCGGCTGTAGACGGAATGGCAGCTTGCGAAGATAAAAGTCGCCGTCCACAGACGTGGTGCCGTATCACTATCGTCCTGATGCTCGTCTCTTGACGTACTATCCGTGAGACAATAGTTTCTACCAACAATAGATTCGAATCCTGTCTGAACCATTATATTTTTCAAAAATTTTCGCTTCGTTGTAAACATTTAACAATAGATTCGTTATCACTGTCCGGGGGACATAGGCTACATTTTAAAACGACTAAAAAATAAGGGCGACTTAAACTAGAATTTTTCCACAATAAATAACAGGCCAAGTGCAAGTCTGACTCGCGCACCGAGGGTTCCGCACAAACAGTTATCCATCTTAACTGGCCGTGTTAAGTATGGCGCCGCATGCAAATGAGGTGCTAAGTTAACGCAACCGATTGCGCTTGTTGTATAAAAGCCCCACTTAAATATGTTGTTTTTTTTCTGATTTTAGTATTCGTTGTTATAGCGGCAACAGGAGTATTCCTGATCCTAATCTGTGAAAATTTCAACTGTCTAGCTATCACGGTTCATGAGATATAGCCTGGTGACGGACAAACAGAGAGACAGACAGACGGACGGGCAGCGGTGTCTTAGTAATAGGGTCCAGTTTTCACCCTTTGGACACGGAACCCTAAAATCACTGCTTAGAAATGATAAAGTTTATGCAAGTCAATTGTTTACACTTATACTTATGTAATTTTTAGGGTTCCGTAGTCAACTAGGAACCCTTATAGTTTCGCCATGTCCGTCTGTCCGTCTGTCCGTCTGTCCGTCTGTCCGTCCGTCCGCGGCTTAGCTCCGTGATCATTAGTACTAGAAAGCTGAAACTTGGTATGAGTATGTGGATGTATTACGCCGACAAAATGGTAAAAAAAACTTTTATTCGGGTACCTCTCGAACACCTAAAGTGGGGGTGAATTTTTTTTCGTTTCAACTCTAGTGTGTGGGGTGTCGTTGAATAGGTCTTTTAAAAATAACACGGGTCTTTAAACATCATGTTTTGATCAAGTCAGCAGTTTTGTAAATATTCGCTCCGAAAATAAAAAAATAGCGTCCCCCCCCTCTAACTTTTCAACCACAGGTCAAAAAATTATGGAAAAATTCATGAAAATGAGGCCTTATAAGTACTTACAATGAAAACTATATTGAATAAAATCGGTTGAGCCGTTTTTGAGTTATCACAAAATTTCATAATTTTCTTTAAAATGACGTAAGTGCCGCGCGGTGTCCTTATACTTCAAACGTTACACATATTAGTTAAGTGCCATACTGCATTAAAACATTTCGCTCAATCAGGCGCGTATAATCGATAAGTTCCAGAAGGTAATAAGTAATTACAGTTTCTTTGGCGTTTACGACCTTTTTTATAGAGCTTGAAATCTTTCTCGTAATTCAAACCTCGAAGCCCGTCTATTGTGAGTATATTGGCAACTGCGGAACCCTACACTGAGCGTGGCCCGACATGCTCTTGGCCGGTTTTTAGGGTTCCGTAGCCAAATGGCAAAAAACGGAACCCTTATAGATTCGTCATGTCTGTCCGTCCGTATGTCACAGCCATTTTCCGAAACTATAAGAGCTATACTGTTGAAACTTAGTAGGTAGATGTATTCTGTGAACCGCATTAAGATTTTGATGCAAAAATAAAAAAATAATAATAAATATTGGGGGCTCCCCATACTTAGAACTGAAACTCAAAAATGTTTTTTTCATCAAACACATACGTGTGGGGTATCTATGGATAGGTCTTCAAAAATGATATCGAGGTTTCTAAAATATTTTTTTTCTAAACCGAATAGTTTGCGTGACAGACGCTTCCAAAGTGGAAAAAAGTTGGTCCCCCCCCTCTAACTTCTAAAATAAGAAAATGAAAAAATCTAAAAAAAACATATGATGTACATTACTATAAAAACTACCAACGAAAATTGTTTTGAACGAGATCTAGTAAGTAGTTTTTTTTAATACCTAACTTTGCACCTAATTCATATGGGGCGCTATACATACCAGGTGCAAACTTAACTTAACCACTTAGTATGGAAAGTGTTTGTACGGAACCCTCGGTGCGCGAGTCCGACTCGCACTTGGCCGGTTTTTTTTATGCCAAGTAGTATGTCTTAGGCTAAAGTTATTATTACTGTATTATTCAATAAATATCTTATCTTATCTTATGCTATCTGCGCCGTGCGGTAGTACCCGCTCATCTAACGGGAACACTACATTTTTTCGGGTTAAAAGTAGCCTATGTGTTAAGCATAGTTGATTCCGCACGTCTCCGCTTCAGTCAGGACGCATCCTTGTAGTTCTACAAAGTAGCCGCTAGGGGCGCTCTTATTCTCCAAACAAATCTTTTACGTCAACTTATAGTAAGGGTACTGACACAAAACAGATAGCTACAGAAATCAATCTACATACAAGCGCGCTCGAGCAAACGCACACATAGACATTGCTCACGGACACGATATCTCGGACCAGTTCAGACCAGCGAGCGCGAGTGCCATCCGCTTGACGTGTCCGTGAGCAATGTCTATGTGTGCGTTTGCTCGAGCGCGCTTGTATGTAAAGCCTGACCAGAAATATATGAGGTTTGTTAGGAGTGCGCTATTTATAAGATTTAGGTATATGGCAACAATTTTGCAATCAATCGGAACCCACTATAATGACATTAGTTTAAATACCTGTCAGTTCCACTTTATTAACCTCGTAATATCATTTTAATGAAATGCACTCTTTTCCTGACTGTTTTTCGTGTAGTAGACACATTGTACACCTTATTTCTAATCTTACATTCATGACTGTGAATGGTTTTCGGCATTTTCTTTGGATAATTTTAAATATTTGTCTTTTAAAGAACCAAAGTGTTCGCAAAGGACAAGTCTATTGGACAAAGCCAGCTGACCAAGCTGAAACGGGAAGATGGCAGCATAGCGTCGACCAAAGCAGAGGTTCTAGGCGAGATCGAGAGGTTCTATGGTCAGTTATACACTTCAGTCGCAAAGCCCGTTGACAGCTTGGTAGGCGATCCAAGAGCCAAGCTGTCCCGACATTATACCGAAGACATCCCGGACATCAGTCTGTACGAGATTAGGATGGCCCTGAAGCAGCTTAAGAACAACAAGGCGCCGGGCGAAGACGGAATCACCTCAGAGCTTCTGAGAGCGGGTGGAACACCGGTACTTAAGGTCCTCCAGAAGCTCTTTAATTCCGTCTTGTCCGAGGGCAAAACGCCTGAAGCATGGAATAGAGGCGAGGTGGTACTGTTCTTCAAGAAAGGTGATAAAACCCTATTGAAGAACTACAGGCCCATCACGCTTCTAAGCCATGTTTATAAGTTGTTTTCAAGGGTCATCACGAACCGTCTCGAACATAGACTTGATGACTTCCAGCCTCCCGAACAAGCCGGTTTCCGAAGAAGCTATAGTACCATAGACCACATACATACGCTGCGACAAGTTATACAGAAGACTGAAGAGTATAACTTGCCATTATGCTTAGCGTTTGTGGACTATGAGAAAGCCTTCGATTCGGTGGAAACATGGGCGGTGCTCGAGTCACTTCAGCGATGCCATATTGACTATCGGTACATTGAAGTGTTGAAGTGTTTGTATAGTAACGCCACCATGTCGGTCCGAGTTCAGGAGCAGAGCACAAAGGCCATTCCATTGAGAAGAGGCGTAAGACAGGGGGACGTTGTGTCCCCGAAACTGTTTACGGCCGTTATGGAAGACGCCTTCAAGCTCCTGGAATGGCAAGGACTTGGCATCAACATCAATGGCGAATACATCACTCACCTTCGGTTTGCCGACGACATCGTAGTCATGGCAAAGTCGATGGAGGAACTCAGCATGATGCTCGATGACCTCAATCGAGTTTCTCAACGGGTGGGCTTAAAAATGAACATGGACAAGACGAAACTCATGTCAAATGCCAAGGTTGTGCCCATCCCAGTCTCTGTTGAAAACTCGGTACTCGAAGTTGTTGACTCATACATCTACCTAGGACAAGTGGTCCAATTAGGTAGGTCCAACTTCGAGAAAGAGGTCAACCGCCGAATCCAACTCGGCTGGGCAGCGTTCGGGAAACTACGCAATGTCTTTTCGTCCGACATACCTCAGTGCCTCAAGACGAAAGTCTTCAACCAATGTGTGTTACCAGTGATGACTTACGGCACCGAAACGTGGTCTTTCACTATCGGCCTCATCTCAAAGCTCAAAGTCGCTCAACGTGCAATGGAGAGGGCTATGCTCGGGGTGTCTCTACGTGATCGAATCAGAAATGAGGAAATCCGTAGACGAACTAAAGTGACCGATATAGCTCACCGGATTAGCAAGTTGAAGTGGCAATGGGCAGGCCACATAGCACGCAGAGCAGACGGCCGATGGGGCCGAAAAGTGCTCGAGTGGAGACCTCGGACCAGCAAGCGCAGCGTAGGACGTCCACCTACAAGGTGGACAGATGACCTTATAAAGGTCGCCGGAAGGCGCTGGATGCAGGTCGCTTCCAACCGGTATATATGGAAGTCCAAAGGGAAGGCCTATGTTCAGCAGTGGACGTCCTATGGCTGAGATGATGAAAGAACCATCACGAATGACATTGACATTGTTGACAACCATCATAAAATCATTGCCAGTGTAAGAATTTAGTTAGAATGAAATTTCGCAATATGGCGCATCCTCATATATTTCTGGTCAGGCTTTAGATTGATTTCTGTACCTATCTGTTTTGTGGTACTGATGACCGTGGGTGGCCAGCGCGCATGCGGCTACAAAAGGAATGGCATGCAAGTCTGAAATTACGTGTCAAGTTACGCTACGAACACCTAGTCATCTTCGTGCTCAGAATTAATCATCACATTAATAAAGGCGAAAGTTTGTGAGTGTGTTTATGTATGTTTGTAACTTCTTCATGCTCAAACGGCTGGAACAATTTTGATGAAATTTGGTATGGTGGTAGCTGATACCTGGGAATATTGGCTTTTTTATCCCGAAAAAATGTAGTGTTCCCGTCGGATGAGTCTTTAATAATTGGCGTGGTATAATCAATAAAAAAGTTATCGCCTTTTGGACCCATAGTATAGGTTATCCTGGGCTGGTTTTCTGCAACTCGACCTCTTGATATTACAGGTTCAGGGGTTTCTCAATGAAAAATGTACTCCAGTAAATTGTATAATTGTAATTCTATTCTTCTTCTTCTGAGCATATATGCGTCCACTGCTGGACATATGCCTCTTGCATGGATTTCCAAGCTGATCTTGATGCGGCGATCCTACTCCAGGTTTTACATTTCAAAAGATAAGCTACATAGGCGAACTTATCCCTTTAAGGGATCTCTTCCTTTTCTATCCAGTTCTTATGGAAAACATCAAGGTATTGTAAAATTTAAAATATTACTCGCTTTTGTTATTTTTAGGCAAACTGGCGTCGATAAAATCCAACTTGACTATAAAATTACAGGTTTTCTTTTCCTTTTCTGGTTTAAGAAATAATGTAGGGATTACTCATATTTTCCTTTTGAGGTACGGATCCCTAAAAATGACACCGAAGTGTAGAATCACTGGCCAACTATTAAATACCAGCTTTTTCTAAGATGTCTGCGTCGGTCTAGCCCCGCCTGGCTGCCCAGATAATGTCCCGGACGGCAAAGTCCCGGAATTCCGGCAATGATACCGGCAATGGTCAGGTAAAAAGGTCTTTATAATAAAGAGTTAATGAGTTGCTTTAGGGAGGCATTAATTCAGTGAATAAAGGATTTTGACCTTACAAACGGTCCGGTAGTTTTGAATTTTTGATATGTTGTCTAGGATGGTTAGTCAGTGTTTAAAATGCAAAATGCACAATTCCCCCCCCTCCGCGCCCGCCGCCATATTGAAAAAACCGGCACTCTCTTCATATTTTTGCTCATATCTTCCTTTAGGAGCATTTTAGCTAGAAGAAAGCTTCGACAATGTTATAAAGAGTTAAATTTACTACATTTTCCATTTTATATTTTGTTTCTAGGACAGATAGTTACGGAGATATGCACATTTAAAAAACCTTAAGAAATTGCAATTTCCAACTTAAAAACAAACTTCTGGATTGTATCTTCGTTTAAGAGCATTTTAGCTAGAACAGTGCTTGGGCAATTTTGTAGAGAATTAAATTTACTATAATTTACATTTCAAATTTTGTTTCTAGGATAGATAATTACGGAGATATGTAAAAAATAAAGTCACATTTTCCGAAAATGTATGTAAAAATGGACATGAGTTTTATAAGCAATTATATTTCCTACATGTTTTAATTTGTCCTAGACTAGTCCGTAACTGAATGACAGCGTTCTAAACCGAGAATTTTGAGAAATTTTCGGAAAATTCGACTTTTCCTGTTTTTTAAATGTGCATATCTCCGTAACTAACCGTCCTTGAAACAAAATTTGAAGTGTAAATTATAGTAAATTTAATTCTCTACAACATTGCCCAAGCACTGTTCTAACTAAAATGCTCCTAAACGAAGATATAATCCAGAAGTTGGTTTTTCAGTAGGAAATTCGGATTTTTTACGTTTTTTTAAATGTGGATATCTCCGTAACTATCTGTCCTAGAAACAAAATATAAAATGGAAAATGTAGTAAATTTAACTCTCTATAACATTGTCGAAGCTTTCTTCTAGCTAAAATGCTCCTAAAGGAAGATATGAGCAAAAATATGAAGAGAGTGCCGGTTTTTTCAATATGGCGGCGGGCGCGGAGGGGGGGGAATTGTGCATTTTGCATTTTAAACACTGACTAACCATCCTAGACAACATATCAAAAATTCAAAACTACCGGACCGTTTGTAAGGTCACAACAACGGTCGTTTGTAAGGTTTGTAAGGTACTTTAGTCTATATTCACCGTATTACATTGAGAGATCAAAGTTCCTTATCCGTTCTGAAATGCTAATTTTTTTAGACATTTTTCTCTATGATCAAACATGTTTCTTAACATATTATTGATGTTAGTACCTAGAACATGGCTATTGGAATTTATTGGTACATATTTAAAACCAACAGTTTGAATTTTTCATTATCAATTTTTATTTGTCTCGAAATTGACAAAATTCACGCGGTAAATTAGTGTTTTCAACTTATTTTCTACTGCACGCAATGAAAGCATGAAATAGCTATGTTACTACCTAGAACTCGGAGAGAAGTATTATTCACTTCAAAAAGTTATCAATATATTTTTCAAAATATGAAAAAATAAATTTTAAAAGGACGGAAAGGCCTCTTAATACAATATTTACACGCAATATCGCTAGTACAAATGGCGAATAGCGGCCTAGCATAGTCTTGATTAATTACTTTTCGCTTTATTAAAGTTTTAATAATGGCTTGTTATGAGTTTCCCGCCGGGAACGTTCCTGTATGACTGTAATTAAACTTGCATGGTAATTTTACATGGATTCATATAGGGCTGTGAAAAATATATTTTCAAGTTGACGTCGAGGCTCAGACGGCGAAGTAATTTTATTATGAATATTATATTCGCGTTGTAAGTTTTATAATAGCCGCTGAGTGAGATAATGGCGCTGGTTTTTAATATTAATTTTTTGCCATTGATATTCGTATATAAAACACTAAATATTTACTTAAGGTGCCAATGAAATGTTGGGTTATTTTAAATGAATCAAAGTCTAACCCACGAAAGGACACCACGAATTCTGGCAAAATCGGCGCGCGTTTGTAGCCAGTGGTGAGCATGCTTCAATCATTATTCATTGTACGAATCTTTAGTCAATATTTTATTTATTTATTTATTTATTTAAACTTTATTGCACAAAAGAAAAACTTAACGTACAAAAGGCGAACTTAATGCCATGCGGCATTCTCTACCAGCCTATTTTATTTTCGCCTTGATCGACTAATTGCGTCTCATTTCACACAAACAACTAATAAAATACAGTTTTCAGGTGAATTTGGTGATCAAAAGACAGATTAATCTATAGTGTTTTATTCTATACCTACTCACCCGGCAAGCCTTTCTTTCCTGGCGTCTGCAATAATGTACTATTGCACACCTCAACAAGAAATAAATACGAATACAGATAACAGTATAAGCATTACAATAGAGATAAACAATAACGAATATTTAATCCCTCTTAAGCCAAGCATATTACAAAACGCAAGTTTTCTCAGTTTGTTAACTAATAGGTATTTGTATTAAAAGGACATTAGTCTGTGTCCGAGGCAGTTGGCTCTAGCCGGATTAGTTACCCTGACAGACCTAATATTTTGGGACACTAATAATATGTTCTAGTATTACGTAAAATGCGTATAAGTGGATTTTTGTCCCTAGATTATTATTAAGTCTAGAAAACTCCTTCAGATATTAAAATACAGGCGTGGTATAAGAAAATAAGGTATGGCAACTGGCAAGTCAGCCTTTCTATGGTAACAAAGTACGGCTTTTGTAAAGATCAAAGTAGTGTGCCTTCTGTACTTTTACTATTATCTATTCTATGGTAAGGCTTAAAAAAACTAGATGATAATAAAAAAGACTACTCCAGGCAAGAGGTCGGTCGTCTGATTCTTAATTTTCTAAAATCGAGCTCGTGCACTATACCATTATTGATAGCGCTTTTATTGGCCATTGTTTGTTAAAGTTTAATAATATATCTATTAGTGAAAGCACTTTAAAAATTAAAATACAAATCTTTGGTCAACCACCCCCGGTCTCCCCTTTTATGTGAACCTAATTTCTGATCGCTTCTTCACTTTACAAATGTTCCAATTCTTCCTAATCCTGAGTTTTTCTTTCGCCATCGCCACTCCATTATTTCAAGTAGTTAGTCGTATAACATTTGGAAGCATTACTGACTTGCGAGCCATCATTACCTCTGGCTATACTTGCTATACCTACCTGTCTTCCTACCTGGCAACTAGCCAAGACGTGAAATTCCCTACTACCGTCAGAATCCCGATCAATTATAACCGGGACAATATCAACCCGACATGATCCGAATCCGAAGCAATCTTAATTGTACAAAAACAGACCCGGAAAGTGATTTTGAGGGACAGTCACAATATTTACTACATTACTTAGTCTGCCCGAATCTGCTAAGCCTAATATCATCAACATTGACCTTTAAGAGATTTGTTGATCCCCCTAATCAACCCGCGCACGACCCAAAACGAGGATCGCATACAAAATAGGTCTCTGGTAATTATTTATCACGGAGTCACGGTTTTACGTCTGTCTCCCTTTTATGTGGAGCATGGAATATGCAGGACAAGGAAGCAGCATGTTGTAGTATGCTTTTCTCATGTTTAATACAGAACTAGGTGAGCGTAGCGATGCCTCTGTAATGAGTGCTTACCGTATTGCCAATGTTTGCGGGGATTATTTAGGTGAGAAACGGAGGGAGGGACTTAGGGAGGAAAGGAGAAGTTTGAGTCTTTATTTGTTTCTTCTAACACGTTTGTGTTCAACATGGATTTTATTTCGGGGTGATGAAGAGAAGTTTAGTTATATTTTTATAGAATCTTTTTTATCGATTCTATTTTTTATGTGGTAATACCACATTTTTATTTTTTATAAATAATGACACAAAGGTAAATTAAGTAAGAAAAATTGAATGCGATCCACTATAATCTAAGCAGGGCTTGAACCTGCGACCTGCGACGGCGCATTGCTCTCCCAACTGAGCTATTAGATCGCTACGTCAATCACACCAAATCTTTCATTCCATAATTCTTACGCTACTGGAGCGCCCTCTGCGTCATATGTGTTTGAAATGCTTATGCGCATTAGCCATACCCTAGAATGTGCGCTTTACACGCACGATCCCCTGTCCCCATTCCTTTACAGCAAGTGTGAAGACTGCGAGAGAGATGGCGCTGTTCTAAATATTTTTATAGAATCTTTTTTATCGATTCTATTTTTTAAGTTTAGTGTTCTAAAATATTATTGATATACATATATATATCACACCAATATTATAAACGCGAAAGTTTGAGATTGTGGTATGTGTATGTTTGTTACTTCTTCACGCTCAAATGGCCAGATAAATTTTGGTTAATTTTGGTCCAATGGTAGCTGACACCTTGGACTATCAATTTTCTTTTTTACTAGCCTATAATTGTGTCCTACTGCTGGGCAAAGGCCTCCCCTCTCTTGCGCCACTCGTCTCTATTGACTGCATGCTCCTTCCACTCGTTAGTAAATAATAAATATCGGAAAACCTCACACAAATCAATCTAGTCCCACAGTAAGCTCTAGTAGGCTTGCGTTATGGACACTAGACGACGATAAACATACTTATATAAATAAATACATACTTAAATACAAAAAACATCTATGACCCAGGCACAAATATTTGCCCTTGCCGGGATTCGAACCCAGGACCGTCGGCTCAGTAGGCAGTTGCTTAAACACTGCGCCAACCGCGTCGTCAAATGCATCCAGGTCATCCCACCATCTTCTTTTCGGTCTGCTACTGCTCCGGTAACCTTCCGGTGTCCAATCGGTGATTATTCTGGTCCATCGTTCCGCTTGCATGCAGCAGACATGTCCAGCCCAGTCCCACTCCAGCTTTGCGGACTACTATAGACTACTTTTTTTTCCAAAAAAATGTACCTGCTCTCTGGCCCATAGGTGCCCATAACGTAATACAAACTCGCACGTCACTAGTCGTTCCGGTGTCCCCAAGAGTTGCTAAACAAAGTTTGCAAGTTCAACACGATAACGCACAGGTGCAAACCGGATAAAGATACCCGGGTGTCGTACCCGGTCAACGGACTCGGGAAATATTGACCGACCCGAACCATCCGGATCAGCCATCCTGTGAGACCTATGCGGGCAGATAGACCACTCGGAGAACCAGTAAGAACATTTAATAACCCCGTGATTGAAACAAATCGTAGTCGCAGTGGACACATTGCTCGTAGAACCGATGGCCGTTGGGGCAGAGAGGTTATTGTGTGAGACCGCGGACCGGAAGACGCAGCGTGGGAAGGCACCCAACAAGATAGACAAACGACCTGGTTAGGATGGCGTAAGACCGATCGTTGTGAAGAACTTTACCCACGCTGTGTCTTCCTCTGTGTTTGCCATTTAACACATTTATTTTAGTAACATTAATGAAGCTTTGATTATTTTTCCATATAATCCTCAAAGGTGCAAACCTGATAAAGACACCCGGGTGTCGGTACCCGGTCAACAGGCTCAGGAAATATTGGCTGACCCGGATCATCTGCGTAACGAGTCGTTCGGTGAAACATTCGTCTACAGCGATATTAAGTTTGCAGAAAGACCACTGTGAGGAGAAAGTCACTGTGTAGTACTTAATGACACTTGTTGGGAGATGATGGTTCATTTATTTATAAACTTTTCCAGTAAGAAGTTAGTACAAATGGTAAACTTAATGCCAAATTGCAGTTCCTACCAATCAACTATAGGGCCAAAACAGAAATACTTCTTACTCGAAGTATTTCTGTTTTGGCCCTATGCAGAGTAGAAACTTTATCGTTTTGGGAGGGTCTTAGATACAACTGAGTTGATCGACTCACTTTTATCGATGAATCAATTCATGTTTGTCTTCAAAAGTATTGTGATTCCTCTGGATAAAAATGCGAAGTAGTAACACAAAATATGTTTAGCATTAATTTTAATATCATGAATAATGTTTCTGAAGCTCGGATACAGTCCCGAGAATACTTTTAGAATATTGCGGCAACCCAATCAGAACTTTGTTTTGTACAGGGTTAAAACAATCAACGCACTTTTAACCAGCGACATGTATACTTTATCTCAATATTTAAGCTCTAAATGCTCACGGTGAGGAAGCACCTTATAACAACTCAAATATCGACTGTTCTGATTCTATTATACGGTCATTGTAAAGTTAATTTTGACGACGCGTTTGGCTCGATTTGTAGACACCTGCCTACTGAGCCGGCGGTCCCGGGTTCGAATCCCAGCCAGGGAAAATATTTGTGTGATGAACTCGAATATTTGTGCTTGGGTCATGGTTGTTCTATGTATTTAACTATATATTTATCTATATAAGTACGTATATCGTCGTCTAGTACCCATAACACAAGCCTTCTTGAGCTTAATTTGGGACTAGATCGATCTGTGTGAGGTTGTCTGATATTTATTATTTATTATTATTTATATATAAAAAAAAACTGACTAATTGTATTTTGCAGAAGTCCTTCTTTAACTGCATAACTACATTTTTGACAATACTGGCTTCGTTACAATTTCACCTTCCGCAGCCGGAATTATTAGATGGTAAGAAATACTATACACGTTCGTTTTCTTAAGTGACATTGCGAAGTTAAGCTGTGTAGGGACACAACCCTTTGCAATAAATTTAAATCCAGACTGTAGAGGGAAACCAGTGGTCAGAGGTTCGCAGAGACCGCAATAAACGAAGCTGTTTAGGCTGAAACATCACATACACAGACACGTATGTTATGCAATATAAATGAGAATTAATTCACGGTGAACATTTTTACATTATGTATAAATTACGCACGCAACTTTGTCCGTTTTTAGGGTTCCGTACCCAAAGGGTATAAACGGGACCCTATTACTGAGACTTCGCTGTCCGTCCGTCCGTCCGTCCGTCTGTCACCAGGCTGTATCTCAAGAACGGTGATAGCTAGACAGTTGAAATTTTCACAGATGATGTATTTCTATTGCCGCTATAACAACAAATACTAAAAATAAAATAAAAAGATATATAAGGGGGGCTCCCATACAACAAACTTGTTATAGATTATGGTACGGGACCCTTCATGCGCGAGTCTGACTCGTACTTGCCCAATATTTTTTTTCTTATCATGTCTATGATAATAGCCACTAGATTGCTTTTGGTAACTACGGCTACCTGTCACCGCTCTTATTTTATTATATAAATAGAGTCCAACTCAAAATTCGAAGCAATTGAGTGGATAGGGTAAAATGTGTCCTATAACTATATTAAATTTGTATGTCCAGCGATCCCTGTACCAAAGTTGTTTAAAAATTTTCCAGCCGTTTCGGCGTGATGAGAGGACAATGGAGATTATGTCCAATAGATGGCGCCAGACTGTCTTGACGCCGCGCGCCCATATAAAACAAATGATGATCCTGCATCACGCTATTAAGATTTTCCCTGAAATCATAACCCCTCTCCATCCATACTAATATTATAAATGCGAAAGTGTGTCTGTCTGTCTGTCTGTTACCTCTTCACACTTAAACCGCTGAACCGATTTAGATGAAATTTGGTATGGAGATAGTTTGAGACCCGGGAAAGGACATAGGATACTTTTCATCCCGAATAAATTTAGTGTTCCCGTGGGATGAGCGGGTAACACCGCGGGGCACAGCTAGTAGAAAACTAATTCTCAGTACAAACCTAGAATTTTATAATTACTTATCGGAATATCTTACATTCCTTCTTTATATTTTAAAAATCCAGTTCAGTACCAACAAAGACTTGCATTACAATTCTATACACTTTCAAACTGAATTTTTTTATTCGGAAATGCGTTAAGTACTATTTTCAAATCACATTTCAGCTCAAATTATTGTTTACAATATTACAATTCTATATGTCCTGTCATTTGCAATATGCTATGTATTTTTGTTCTGTTATCTCCTTATAATATTTGAATTTATCAAAAAATATAAGAAGATAGTAAGTGCCAAACACTGTTTATTGTTGTTAGTGAGTTACTAAGTTGATTCTTTATTTTGTACCTAATGTTATCAGCAAGCGATTGGTGATAAAAAGTTGTGTTCACAACAAGAAGGGCGTATACAATTGCTATTATTTATTATATTACTGTTTAATCCTGCATATATAACGTTCAGTTTTGTGATACCCATAGCCCAGAAAGATCGGATGTTATATTTTCTTTACTATATTGTTCTAAGCGCTCTTGCATTTCTTCAGCTTAGTTTTGAGTAAGAAGAATTTTTATAACGTTGCGTGGATTAATATCATTAAGTCCTCGTAGTAGGGTAGAACTATTTTTTTATATAAATCTTTTACTTGCATTTTATTTCAATACAACCTGATTTATTCTAATCAACTCGTACATTTTGTATTCTACGTGTGTATGTAGGTAAATATGTATCTTTTTTAATACAAACACATGATGATGATGATATGTAGTATTATTTTTATTTTGGTTTTGTAAAAGCGAACTTATCATTCTGTTTATTACTTTTCTTATTTACTATGTATCTATGAAACTATGTTTTTTCGGGTGGAATCTTGCAATAAATTTTGCCGATATCTTCAACCGATTGATTTGAAATTTTGCATAGGTATCTGGGTCGATTGCAAAAAAAAATTAAGGGCTTTAATTAAAACAAAACTTAATTGATTCCTTTGTGTGACGAAAGTTACTCATACCTACATTTTGTATGACTAACTTTCGTCACACCAAGGAAGCGATCGTCATTATTGTTAACTAAGCTTTTAACTATGTACATTTTTTTTGCAAAATGGCGACCTAGGTCTGATGATGGAGCCGGAAGGTACCCCTATAACCTCTGTACCTAATAGATAAAGCAATCATACCGGGTTTGGGGTTTTCAGAATCTTCTCACTGAGCAATTGATGGATGTTCAAACAAAAGTACAGTCAGCTATAAATGAAGAAAGTGATAGGTGAATATTATACAGTATGTTTTAATTTTTGCTATGTCACCTTATACTGATATATAGACGACTTTTAAGCCGAAAACTGCAATTATCTTTTAAATTAAGTAACCTGAGACTAATTTGGATATCACACTGCCAATTTTATAGAGGAACTTGCTTTACCTTTCAGAAGGTTTCTTTACTTACTATGAAGAACGAGTATGGATGAATCTTTTATGTTACCAAACAAGCTCGTATCTTAATTAAGACTCGTAAACTAAGATAAAACCTTTTTATTGTAACATTCAATGTGAATTATTCCTGTTATAGCACGGTTGTATATGTAAGTATAGGAAATATTTATATCAAACTGCCTAGTCATTTAGTTATATTTATGCCGTCCATTTGTATCATAACATTTTCAGGATTTCATTACATCTTTTTTATACCTTTTGTAGCTTTTCGGTCGATCCTTTATAATACAGACATGAATGGATGCCCAATAGCCCAAGAATACCTGTTCATTTCAATAATAACCTTTTCAAACGTACTTTTTCATTTCCTTCAGAAATTCGGAGTGATTTCTTAGGGATCGCAATCGCAACAATCAATAAGATATCGGAATGTAGGAAGGGCGGGCTTTGTATCATTACATCCCGAAAGGCCTTCATTATAGGAATTCCCGAAAAGAACGGGATCCGACGAATAGCGTCTGAGATAGGGATATTCTAAACGAGATAGAACTGAAACAGAAAGGGAAAAGCAGAAGGGATGATGGTACGGTCAGAGTCAAAAAATTACAGTGGTAAAAATTTCCATACTAAATCCGCCTTAGTAACAGTCCGACTAATATTTTCTGTCCTGTAACCAATTGCTGGTCGCTACGCTCTTTTAGAATGAAAAACTTTTCAAATGAATTTTTGAAACACAAATTGTGATATTTTCAAAAATGAAAAAATGTAGTAAGATTTATTTTTATCCTTTATTTCATAATATCGATAAAAAGCCTGGTTAAAAAAAGTAAATGTTGTAAATTGCATACTAAAATTTTCACCTAGTTTTGATGGTGACTATAAGTGACGTTCGAGTAGGTATATTTATTTAAATCTGTTTATTTATAATTCTAAAACTGGACTGTAAACCAATTTTCAACTCGACTACTTCTATTTTCACTCTAGGTACGTTGAAAAAAGTATGGGAGGTAATTTACCCAAACAAATTGAAAAGTACACATATTTATACTACTAACAACATCTTAAAACGAATCCCTGGAGTGGCTACCAAGTATAGGAATGTGCAGCGTGGGACGCTCCCGACTAAGTGGACAGATGACCTCGTTAGGGTCGCACCTTGTAGCGAGCTATGGGGGCGGCCTATGTTCAACAGTGGACGTCTGTGGCTGAAAGATAGATAGGTGCGCTTATCTCCTGCCTTAGAGTCAAACCAGCTAACTCTTCTAAGCAAATGAACCGTCAAGCCATACAAAGCGAGTCAGTTTGTATGGTTTACAGTTAATTTGCTTGGAATTTGTTTGACTTTACCTTGTACCAACCTTGTACCTTAAATAAGTACCTACGCCTATGACTACTCGTACTTTTACCAACTTTTACTTAACAAAGATTTCTTTTCGTACATTTTGACGTGTAATCATTAAGAGAACAAAGCGGAGAATGGCCTTAATTAATATTAAATTAAGGAAGAGAACCTTTAATTAGTCCAGCTCTGTTAGTAGTCGCGAACAAATATTGAACTGTTGAACCACTTTTCTACCGTTTACACTGAAACTAAGTTTTACATTAATTAGGATGATGCAAAATTAAGTTGGAGTACTTATTAGTAACTAAATAGAATTAAACTACGTTTTCGTTCGAGTATTTTACTTACTACTTAGGACGTAAGTATTTTATTAGTAAGTAATATCCTAAATTGAAAAATCCTTCGACACGATGAATGAGACCCTCTTGCTTATGCATTTTGAATTAGACCCTCATTCAATGGTATACGAGTAGAAAATGCTAATAAAACTGAACACTACATGATATACCTTGTCACTTGTTTCAATTAAAGCTGAAAATCTTGGAAACTACTTGTCCTATTTTCACCAAACATAGCTAAGAACCATCTCGACGGACACCATTTGATAAAAAAACCGCACATCAAATTCGTCCATCCTTTTGGAAGCTACGATGCCACAGACAGACATGTGTGTCTGTGTATCCGTACAAATACAAAGACACACACAGATTATGACACCCCTTTTTTGTCGGGGGTTAAAATATGACTCGAAAAGGATTACCATACTGTTCCCCACAGTACTGTGCGTTATTGGTTTTCTTTATCTGTATCCATTTCGTTTGGCTTTTACCCGCATTAATTCCGTCCACCATATGTCGCGTAATATTCTAACAACAATGTTGTACAGCGTAATGAACTAATGAACAATTCGGTATGATCTGTACCCTTACCATAACATGAGTTTTCAGTGATCGTACTCACTAGCGACTGCGTTAACTTTTTGTATGAAGAGTTGTAATTCTACAAAGTAGGTAATCGTTTTTTTTTTTTTTTTTTTCCAAGCATGTGAAGACGGAAGCCTTGTGCGGCTGCATCCGCTAGTCAAAATTTGCGGCGGGAAAGTAATCGTTAAGGGTTCAGTACTATAAGTATTCTCCATACAAATCGCTGACGCTGTCGCTAGCGAGAACGGTCACGTTTACTCATGGTTATAACATTACCCTTACCATAAGTTTACAGTGACAGAACTCACTAACGACTGCGTAAACTCTTTCTATGAACAATTGTAGTTCTACAAAGTAACCGCTAAGGGCGCTGTACTATTCTCCATACAAATTGCTTACGCTGTCGCTAGCGAGGACGGTAACGTTAACTCATTGTTATTACCTACAGTTATACCGTGTAACTTATTTGAATAATAATATACACATCGCTGAAGTGCAGTAATAGTAGTGGTAGTGTCTGATTCACTCTTCTTTGTCGGTTTCACTCTTGGCAGAGTGGTCATAATTTCAGAAGTTGGTGGCAAATTTCACAACACGCCGCCATTCTTCTCTGATAGCCGCCTTCCTCGTGCATTCGTGTAGTGACGATGAGCCATTTATTGCAGCTTTTATTTGATCTGTCTGATCTCTGATTCACTAGTTGATTGAAATTAATATCAGAATCTCGTCACGTTCGAAATTTTCAATCAATTATTTAAAATTCGACAATAAATTCTGAACTATGCTAAAGCACTTTATTATGTGAAGAACAAATATTCCATGGTAGAGCCTGCTTCATAATATTTATCTTCTCGTGGGCGCGAAGACTTAATTTGTTCTTATGAACTCCAAGGTTTACTTGTTTTTATTAAGTTTACTAGACTTTAGCTACACTAGCGACCCGCCTCGGCTTCGCACGGGTACAATGATAGTAAATTATGCATGTATTATACATTTTACCTTCCTCTGGAATCACTCTAACTATATAAAAAACAGCTGCTTATTTCACTTAGTATTATTGTTTTTATATTTACAAAGCTTGAGGAAATCTTTAATTTATTAAGATTATATTACTAAGCCTAAGCATACCACTAGGTATTAAAAAAACCGCATCAAAATCCGTAGCGTAGTTTTAAAGATCTAAGCATAGGTACATAGGGACCGATAGCAGGAAGTGACTTTGTTTTATACTATGCAGTGATTCAACGAGGCATTACAATAATTCACCCATTCAGTTGTATATCGAGTTTGCTTTTCAATCACTACATAGTATAAAACAAAGTCGCTTCCTGTTGTCTGTTCTGTTTGTCTGTCCCTATGTATGCTTAGATCTTTAAATAAATAATAATATAAATAAATTCTTTATTTACCAAGTAAGAAGTCAATACAAAATGGTGATTCAGTGACTTCCACACTAGGCAAAGCCTGTATCGTGGAGGTCAAGCCTTATTCGAGAATTACAGCATTATGAGAGCGACTATCAAAGAACAACAGTAATGTTTTGGAATAGAATATCAGAATTACATTAAATAAACAGAAAGCAGTTCAAAAACAAAAAATTAACTAAAGTAAGAGAGGTAGATAATGATGCTGATGGTATTAAAAAGATTCTTAATTTCCTAATTCTAATTGCAGTTATCTACAAGTCAAGTAGTTCTTAAATAAAAAAGATGTGTGAAGTGTGTATATGAGTGTAGTGTTAGTGTGTGTGAGTGTAGTGTGGTTGCAAATTTTATCTTAAGGCTTCTTCAGCCTGATCGTAAGTCCAGGACAGTAGGAACTCCAGTAATTTAGTTTTAGCTGTGGTGACGCGGCAGAGCTTAATGTCGCATAATTTAACTATTCTGTTATATACAAACGGTAAGATGTATTTTTTGAAGCGTTTTGCGAATGCAGTTTTTACGGATGGAAGAGGGACTTTAAAAACTCTCCTATTTAATAAATCAGGATAGGATGGGAGTTGCAAGGTCTGCTTATGCATGAAAGTTGTGGCTCGTAGCAAAAATAACCTGCGAACACTTAAAACTTTAGCCTCTCTATATAGGTCTACAGTAGGGTAACGCCAGCGTTTACGAAGGCTGACCTTCAGAACCGCCCTCTGAGCTCTTTCTAAGGAGATTAGAGAAGATTTTGCGCATCCACCCCACGCAAGAATGCAATAGCCCAAAACGGATTGACACAAGGCAAAGTAAACCAATCTCAGCAGATTTTCATCTGCGCAATACCTCAAAAATTTGGCCGTATAAATGAATTTGCGCACTTTACTAGTTGTGTTTGCAATATGACTTTTAAAGTTAAGATTTTCATCCAATGTAACCCCTAAGTATTTCAAAGAGCAGGCTTTACTAATCGAGACGCAGTTGCAACTGAAATTCTGCGCTTCAGAGGGGGCAGCACAACCGGTTCCGTGAATTCTAAGGAAATCCAGAAAAGTCGTAGGGCGAAGCTGTTTTGTGGAAACACAGATATTTAGTTTTAGCAGCGTTAATGGTCAGCAGATTGTGATTTAACCAGTTTGAAACACTACGCAAACCCTCAGTTGCAGCATTCGCTACTTCTTGCCACGAGTTGCCACAAAACAATAATGCAGTGTCGTCGGCGTAACACAGGGTTTCACATTTATCTAAATCGAGACGCATGAGATCATTCATGTACGCAATAAAAAGAGTGGGACCTAAAATACTACCCTGTGGTACGCCAAATGACACTGAGTGAATTTCACTCCGGCTGTCACCGATCTTTAGAAGCTGATTTCTATCCGACAGGTAACTAGCAAACCAGTCTAGGGCGATACCGCGAATGCCAAACAATTCCAGCTTCTTCAGAAGTATAGGGATCGAGACCGTGTCAAAGGCCTTGGCTAGGTCGAGAAAGATTCCGACACAGTGTCGACCCCCATCCAGATGAGAAACTACAGAGTCTACTAAAGTAGTTACTGCATTCTCAGTCGACAAACCTTTACGGAAACCGAACTGCCTGTCAGTTAAAAGTGTGTTCTTTTCCAGGTAATTTACTAGGCGTTTATTTATGACCCGTTCGAGCAGCTTTAAAGCTACGCATTGAGTTTTGATGCGGTTTTTTTAAATAGGTAGTGCTATGCCGCTAAGGAATGGAACCCGCTTCCATCGTGTGTATTATTATTACCAGAATTATAATTTGGTTCTCTTTAAGGCTATTGCTCAATCAGCGTGCTACATCCTCGACCCCGTACTCATTTTTCATCATGCAGTTTGTACATTTGAAAAAAGCAAGATTGAACAATTCTAATTTTTAAGGCAAATTAAATTCGGCACGTTCCTAATCTAGACATACGCGTATCTTGGACACGTCATAGCCAACATCGTATAATCCTAATAGAAGTAAAAAGCTGACAAAATCAATAAAAAAAAAAAACAAACAATAGAAACTCCAGCTTAATTCTACACAGCAACAAGTCTTAGAAGCACTTTATTATGTGAAGAACAAATGTTCTATGCTAGAGCCTGCTTCATAATATTTATCATGGCGCGAGCGCGGAGAGTTCATTTGTTCTCATGAACTCCAAGTTTTACTAAACATGTTTGTATGAAGTAGAAGAAGAACTAGACTTTATACATCATTCAACGAGGCGTTACAAGTAACCTATTCAGTTGAATGACGAGTTTTGCAATTCAATTAGCAATAAACAAAGCCGCTAAGGAATTGAACTCTCTTCCGTCGTATGTATTACCAGAATTATAATTTGGGTAAGAGACCCATGGCAAGACTGAATAGGCTATTGCTGAACCATCCTCGACCCCGTAGTCACTTGCCATCATGTCATTTGTGAATTGAATCGGCCAGACAGACAGACGGATAGCGGAGTCTTAGTAATAAGATCCTTTTTTACTACCATTCGGATACGGAAGTCTAAAATCAGTCTAAAATCAATAAATAATCATCACATTCAAAATCCTCAACCAATCCACACCAACATAATTCGACATACAACATGGCTAAGAAGCAAATGTGAAGATGAATTAATGTTCCATGCTAGAGCCTGCTTAATAATATTTATCTTGGCGCGAGCGCGGAGAGTTCATTTGTTCTCATGAACTCCAAGTTTTACTAAAAAAGTTTTTACGAGGTTCACTATAGGTTTGATATACTGTTTTCTGCTGGTATTCACGTGTATATTTTGCCTTTATCACATACATGTACCTACAAAAATAGGTGTCAATAAGATTTTTAACTATATTACAATATATATATGATTATACATATATTATCATTGCTACAGATATAGTGAGTAATATTTTGCTATCGTATTTTGTCAGATAAACTCATATTTATGTTTATATTTCAATTTTATTGACTGAGACTTGGTGATAAAGATTTTCTTCCCGCCTAGCGGGCGGTAAAACCCATTTACGGCCTAGAGCGACGTAATAAATACATTCTACTCTTCACACTGAACAATATTTGTCAACAACTTAAAAATATCTAAAAAGATACGAAATATAGGTCTCAGATCAGATGTTCATCACTTCAAACGAGTTAAATAAATATAACATTACAAGTTATTATTTAACACAAGTTCTTTTCAAAAGTTGCTAAACCAAATTTTGTTCACTTTGAAGAGTAAATTCTGTGTTTTAATTTATTGCTCCTATACAGGGCACACTGTATATTCTAGGCTGATTGAAACACGCAATATTTTCATATCCACAAGCATTTTTTCGGCATAAAGATATTATATAGGTACCTATCCAATTTTATTACACAGCTTTTATTAAATCGGCTAGACTTAGTCTTTACGTGGCTTCTGTCGCCATTTGCTCGTGTATGTTGTCTAGGGCCGCCAATAAAGGTGTTTACTTGACAATAAGTAACCGGGAGACAGTAATGGGGACGACGGCGCGGCGGCTGATAGATGGTGCTCTAATTATATTCTAGGGTAACATTGGAGACGTTAGTGACCTAACTTTATAAGCACCATGTATATTCAATGTTGATTAATTTGTGAATGTATGCGTGATTTAATTTCTCAAGTGATCAACTTACTGACCACGGGTAAAAAGGTTTCTTTTTTTGTTTCCACGTGAACAAACTAGTCAATTCCTCATCGCTCTTTGTATTTTATACAATGAATAAAAGAAGTGTAGTTGCTGTCCACAAACGTGCCGTATCACGAGGGAGTTTACGTCTATCGACGTACTTTGTGTTTGTTAGTAGTTTATTAGTAGTAATTTCAAGAGACGTGGTACACATCGCTGAAATAGACATTATAGAGGCGATATATAGCTTAACGTTGAATTTAGCCAATTATCGTCCCTTATATGAATAGAGATTTTAACTGACGTCGATAAAATTGTACCTCCTATAACGATACCATTCAAATACTGCATGAACTAGTACTTTATTCATTCAAAATTACTTAATTTCATTGATAACATCTCAAATATCATTTTATACGTTATTTCATATCATCGGAACGTGAGATTCAATATTGAATCTGATGTGATTAAATCTGAGATACAATTTAAACAAAATACTCAAAAAACATTTAACACTATTGTAAATCACTGGTAAACAACAAATAGTTGTTCCTCGCCTATCTTTAGTGCCCGCAGTCAGTTTACACATAATATATTGTGATCTACCCCATGCGATAAAATACTCACGAAATTTTTTTTTGTTGCAGCTCGTACTCTGTCCCACACAATAACCTTGCTAGAGGTGCCACGGTGGCCAGACCCCAACAAGGACGCGGAGCTCCTTTGTCAGTACACTCGACAACGGAATGACCCGGCACTACACTCCGTCAAATGGTACAGAGGCACACATGAAATCTTCCGGTATACGCCACAAGAGGTAAGGAGTTATATGACAGGAATCACACTTTCCGAGGGACAGTCACACACAATAACCTTGATAGAGGTGCCACGGTGGCCAGACCCCAACAAGGACGCGGAGCTCCTCTGTCAGTACACTCGACAACGGAATGACCCGGCACTACACTCCGTCAAATGGTACAGAGGCACACATGAAATCTTCCGGTATACGCCACAAGAGGTAAGGAGTTACATGACACTATCAATATGACAGGAATCACACTTTCCAAGGGACATTCGCACACAATAGCCTTACTAGAGGTACCACGGTGGCCAGACCCCAACAAGGATGCAGAGCTCCTCTGTCAGTACACTTAGCAAGGGAAAGATCTGGCACTACACTTCGTCAAGTGGTACAGTATATACGCCATAAGAGGTAAGGAGTTACATGGCGCTATCAATATCACTGGAATCCATTTTTCTAGGCAATGTGACTGCCAAATGTCTAATCATTAAACAACGAACAAAATTTTGGTTAACATAAACAAGATACTTACATTTTATGTTATAATTAACTTGTACCAGCATTCATAATGTCACAATTACCGCCCATTATTCGGTATTATTCGGACACTATCAAATTTGCCGTAAAATTAAATTACAGTGCTTCAAACCTCATTAAACGGCGTAATGCATAATTCTGCCTTGCGCCTATCAACTACGTTTCATAACAGAACACACACTAGATTTTAATATGAAATAAAATCATTGATTTTCGCTCGACAACGATGAACACACAAAGCGAGCACTAAAATAAAGCCAGAAAAGTAAGTACACCAACATTTCCCCTTTTAATAAATAAAAACAAAATGGCCTCTGGAATACTTCAATAATTATAGAAGGTAACTTTTCACGTTGGTTAACATACCGAATTGTATTATGCACGCAACAAATTCATTACAAATCGGGTTCAAACCGACCAACCGGGATAATTAATTTAAGCGGGGTTGTTTATTGGAGTGAGAAATGTTTAGGCTTGTTTGCGGTTAAAACTTAAACTTTTCAAAGTTAAGTTTGGTTTTCACTCAAACACTATAAAGAGAAATGGAATGGCTCATGTCGCTTAAATACTGACAAAGAACAGCTAAACTGTGGAATAAACTGTGGAATGAGCTCTGCTGTCACTCGCGCTATTTCCTCCAAACATTCAAGAAAAGAGTTTAGTGTAGGCCCTCTGATGTTGCAAGTTTTCATGCGCGACGGTAGTCGCTTACTATCAAAGGCGGTTTCGTCAACCCGTTTGGCTCCTATATCACAAACAATACCTACTCTAATAACCCTTTATCTTTACCTACACCTATATTTATCACAAGTTTTTAATTACTTTTAAGTCTCTCTAGGCCGTAAGTAGAATTTCCTTCCCGTTACGCGGGTAGAAAATCTCGCTTCCTGGCCGAGGCATGATGTAAAACTTTCGACAAAATTCATGAAGCCTCAGATCGCATATTTATGGCCTTCACTTCACCTTCGGTTCGAGCTACAAACATCTGCGATCTGGGATGTTCATGAATTCACTGTCCTAGGTATGTATTGTACTATTGTACGTTTTTATTATCGACGGCAACATGCAGGCCTATGATGGTTACTTTTATCACGCGATAAATAAGTGACAAAGCATCCGTCACGTTTTGACACAATGAGAGTGTGAGTGAGAGATGCTTTGTCACGTGATAAACGCAACCATCATAGGCCCTATGATTATTTTAAGTAAGTATATACGTAAAACATTGGAGGAGTATTCGTTAATTTTTAAACTGGTTTATGTCAATTTTCTACAACAAACCCGAATCTAGTATATGCACTCGTATCGTGTCTTTTGAACGTCGATCGCAACAAATTAGAACACGAGAGCAATATCCGAACGCGGCCGTAATCTAGTTTTGCTGCGCGTTTGTGCGGTGCGAAAAGTCGTACAGCAAAAACTATAGATTGTTGAGTTTGTATACTTTATACTCTCATGGTATGTACACATTTTGACAAATAATTATGACGGGTGTGTCGTGATAATTTGTTGAATGTACCAAAATTGACTAAAATTTGTCCAGCCGTTTAGTCGTGATAAGAGGACTAAGGAAATTATGCTCAACAGGATGTCGCTAAACTAGCATGACGCCGCGCACCCATACAAAACAAAATACGATCACGATCCTGCATCACGCTATTAAGATTTTTCCTGAAATCATGACCTAATACGAAACGACCTACTATGAAAACTAATTTTCGATACAAATCTACAATTTTATAAAGCTGCACGGTCCTCCCACGAGAACACTACATTTTTTCGGGATTAAAGGTAACCTATGTGTTAATTCAGGGTGTCAGCTACTTTCATATCAATATTCATCAAAATTGGTCCAGCCGTTTGAGCGTTAAGAAGTAACAAACATACACATAAACACACTCACAAACTTTCGCCACTATAATATTATTAGTGTGATAAAACTGATAAATATACACTCTGAATGTATCCCAGAGGGCCTGTGATGGTTGCGTTTATCACATGATAAATAAAGTGGCCAAGCATCTGTCACTCACACTCCTATTTTGTCATAACAGATGCTTAGTCACTTATTTATCGCCCGATACAAGCAACCATCATAGCCCGCAGGTAGGTAGTTACCCGTCCACAAGCACGGCACTCACACGCAACCATTGTCTCTGGCAACATGGGCGAGTCATTGTTAGCGCGTTCGCAACTTAGACCTGTGATAACGTGCCACAATACGCGCTGAGCCTGAGTTATGCTCAAATCGGTGATTTATAGCTGTATAGGCGCATTCTGAATAAAGCTTATCCTTAATCCTCCCCGTTGTGTAGATGATACAGTGTGTTTAATAGTTTGTCCTGCTAACTTGAACTTTTCAACCGACTTCATCAAAGGAAGAGGTTCTTAATTCGACAGACGGGTTTTGAAACAACGTCAATTTCTTGGCATCTCAGTCCGTTATAGAACCGGCAACAACTCTGTTTAGACGCGACCACGGGCCCCTCAGGGTCCTTAAAGCTAAATTGACGTTGTTTCGGCTCATCTCCATTTCACAACCCTTCGGTCTCCCCTATGTTGTTATTTTATTTTATTTTATCGTACATTACGCGATCATTTCGTTAATTATGAATAGACTTTGATAATTTATTGTTTATTAAATCTTACTTTAGAGGAGGTTATATAAATTTAAATTTCATATAACGCTTTTTGAGAAAATCCACAAAAACAAAATTTTCCATTTCGCTCATTGAAGTCGGTTAACATAAAAATTCTGAATTAGTTCTTTTGTCATTTGATGTTGTGGCGAGATAGGCCCATGTTCAATAGTGGACGTCTGTGGTTGATAAATGGGTCAGGAACAAAAAGTTGGATGAAATTAAGTCGTAGTTAGCCAGGAATTAAAAACAATTGAAGAAGTTCCGTTGTGCGACAAAAAATAACGATACAATAATGAACCTTAAAAAATTGGGCAAGTGCGAGTCCGACTCGCGCATGAAGGGTTCCGTACCTATACATATATATATAATCTATAACAAGTTTGTTGTATGGGAGCCCCCTTAAATATTTATTTTATTTTGTTTTTAGTATTTGTTGTTATAGCGGCAATAGAAATACATCATCTGTGAAAATTTCAACTGTCTAGCTATCACCGTTCTTGAGATACAGCCTGGTGACAGACGGACGGACGGACGGACGGACGGACGGACAGCGAAGTCTCAGTAATAGGGTCCCGTTTTTACCCTTTGGGTACGGAACCCTAAAAAGTACATTAAGGTACGTTAATGAAAGGTTAACTGACGTCGCACAACGGAGACTGATACAAATATTAACTGAGTGAGTTAAGAAGGGTGAGTTAAGGTTGCAAACTTTTTGGTCTTCACCCAAATAATATAGGTACCTACATTATAGATATTCAGTAGTGCAATAGTCACGGCCGCGTGTCGGGATAACCACTGCAACGTGCTCTGAATTACGATGAAGGTTAAACGTACTGGCCAACGCCACAAATTATCGCTTTACATTTATATTCGCATACCTACACTATTGGTCCTACCGTAAACGCAAATTTGACCTTGATTTCATGGGTTTGATAATAACGAAAAAATCACTTACTATTGAGTTTCTTTTGGCTTTCTTCTCAACAGCGGTCTCCTCTTGGAAAATGCCGGTAGATTCACAATCTAACTGGTAAAAGTGTCCTTGCGGCCTACTTACTGAATAAATTATTTTATTTCATATTTTATTTCATTTTATATTTCATTTCATATTTAATTTAATTTCATATTTTATTTCATTTTATGTCATATTTCTTTTCATTTTATATTTCATTTCATATTATATGTATGTATCTCATTTAATTTCATGTCAACGCTTGCAGAGATAGTTGTCATACGCGACTTGAAAAGATTCAAGTTACACACTTCTACAAAAACATAACTCAATTTTTTTCCAGGGACTGTCTTACAGAATTTGGTTTTATCCCAAACTAATTTGCTTGTACTATGGGTAGTACACGACGATATAAATAACATATAAGTACATAAATGGATAACATCCATGACCCAGAAACAAATATTCGGGTTCATCACACAAATATTTGCCCTGGCCGGGATTCGAACCTAGGACCGCCGGCTCAGTAGGCAGGCGTTCTACAAACTGCACCAGCCACGTCGTCAAACTTGAAAATAGCCAGACTTATAATAAGGCCAAACAAGCACTTATCTAACTTTCGCTGTAATACTTACGCGAAAAAATACAACTACCGTAAAACGGAATATTCTTGAAAATATGGGGCAACTTTGATAGATTTAAAATGGTTATAAAAGCGCAAACATTCATAGTACGATTAAGCAAATGAAGTAAAAGGTTAGGTCATAGTGGAAGGTAGGTATTGCATTACCACGGATACTAAAAAAAATAAGGATATGGCGTAAAAACACTTTTCCAAAGTAGTCCCTGCATTTTATAAAATGTAAAAAGTTCATGTCCCGGTCTATATTCTTCTTCATGTGCCATCTCCATCCCGGAGCTCGGCGACCATTTGTCTATATGTCAATCTATCTGTAGTCATGCGAATTAGTTTTTCCGTGCTTTCAGCCTTCAACCAGTCTCTAATATTCTTCGTCCAAGATGTTCGTCTTCTACCACGCCCTCGTTTCCCTTCTATTTTTCCTTCAATAATTAATCTTAAAAAGTTGTATTTTTCATTTCTATATATTATGTCCGAAATACGACACTTTTCTTTGTTTAATCGTTGATACGACTTCCATTCTGTCTAAATTATAACTATATAATTAACCGCTAGGCCAAATACTTACCTATATACACGTGCAATTACGTCCGCTTTCCTCAGTGACCCTAAAATGGAACTCCCGAATATATAATTCCAACAAAAATTCATTAAACTTTGCAAACAACACTAAAGTTTCTTCCAACTCTGAAGTTGCTGCGCGCGGCCAGCTCGGTCCTGTTATTATAAAGAGCCTTATTTACTATGATATCCATATAAACATACGACCTTTTTAGCGTAGTACAACGGAGCTGTAGAATAATTGGTTTCTCTACTTATAATTAGCGATCAAAAGGTAGTATTAAGGAATATAAAAGTTAATATTTTCGTGAAAAGCTTGCGTACAATCTTTTACCCCTTTTCGTGTTGATTGCTTCTGCTCTTTAGCTGCCTATTGTTTTTTTCTTTTGTGCTAATTATAACAAAAAAGTATTTCTTTTTTTTTACTAAGGATAAAAACCGGCCAAGAGCATGTCGGGCCACGCTCAGTGTAGGGTTCCGTAGTTGCTCATCCTTCACAATAAACTGCTGTTTTAAGCCCGAGTTTTAAGTTAAGAAAGATTTTAAGCTCTATAAAAAGGTCGTAAACGCCCTAGAAACTGTAATCACTTATTACCTTCTGGAAGTCAACTTACGTCCTTTTAAAGAAAAAATATGAAATTTGGCGATAACTCAAAAACGGCTCGACCGATTTTGTTCAATATAGTTTTCATTGAAAGTACTTATAAGGCCTCATTTACATGAATTTTTCCGAATTTTTGAGACCCGTGGTTAAAAAGTAAGAGGGGGGGCCACTATTTTTTTTGTTTTCGGACAAAACTGCTGACTTTATCAAAAAATAATGTTAGGAGACCCCCAGAGAGAGATTACTTTATAGTTGACTACGGAACCCTAAAAAAGAAGCTTCTACTTAGTGTGGGAAGCTGTTTGATATCTGAATAAAGATTGACTTCCGAACAAGTCGATTACCTTATTAAAACTTACGTGAGACATTTAATTATTGTATTAAGCGGTTTACACTCACGTGAATCACGTGAAATCACGTGAACTATTCGAAACATTTCGGACCGTTCCTGACAATTTCACGTAATTGTAAACCGCTTAATACAATCATTAAAATATGTCTCACGAACGTTTTAATAAGATTAGTATAGATATGATTGTCTGTCTGATTGTCTGGAAGAGATCGCTCTTTAGCGATAAGACCGCCTGTTGTCTACCGTTGTTAAAATTATTGTTTCTGTGTTTCATTTGTAAACTTTTTTTTGAGTGCAATAAAGCATTTTGTATTGTATTGTATGATTAAACATTGTCAAAAGATAATATGTGGCGTTTAAAGCGAATGAATAGAAACATACATTTAAATTTAGGAACTTCCTTATTACATCACAATTTTATCAAATGCAAATCATACATTTTTATCTTTGATTGCCACGCTACCCTAAGCGGAATAATAATCATTCGAGAATGCCCAAGTGCCCAAAGCCTCAAGGCGAAACAGTTGGAGGGGCCTACAACGGTATTAGGAGGGCCGAGTGCCCATGTCTTGTCAATGAGCGAATGAGGGAAAGAGGGATTCTTACGAGACGCTTGCGGTTGAGGGTCGATACTAGAGGTTTATTGGTACAGTGACAAATCGCGCACTTGGAGCGACAATGGTGTATTTTCCTATGATGTTCGTAGTTGATGGGTCTTTGTTTTACTAAGGGATAACGGATGGGAGATACATGTGTTAGTCAGTTTACTTAATGGGTAGTTGTCACTGTGATTGAATATTGTATGGAGAATGCAGGAAAATCACCATGATTTTTTTAAAGATGTTCATCGATCTTTGCTTTCAACCGATCACGTTTGTTTTTAGTATTTGTTGTTATTACGGCAGAGAGACAGAGCAGATTTTAAATGTCTACCTATCACGATACACGAGATACCTACAGGCTGGTGATAGACAGACAGATGGACGGATGGACAGTGTAGTAAGTTTTTACCCTTTGGGTACCCCTAAAAATTACCATTTTTACAACAAAATCTATCTCTTGCCTGATTATACAGATTCCTATTACTAATGTATAATGTTTTTCCCGGAGTGACCGCAGCAGCGTTCGCTTTGCCGTTCAACTAAAATTACACATTTATATTTTGCTGAACGTTACTAACAACTTTTATGTAGCCTTTATTTACTCTCAGCTGCTTTGTTGTATTTTTAAACGACTACTAGATGCTCTGTGACGTGTAGATCTTGCGAACATTTTTTGAAATGGCTGAAATTTATTTATTCCCAATAATGGTTCGGAATGTAGACTTTATTTATAAAAAATCAGGATGCAAATTGCATAGTTTATGCAATAAAAAAAAGGCGGCAATGCAAGAATCGAGTTTTCACATATAGCAACTGATAAAACTTAAGCTGTACTTATTATGTTTTCTTGCACCATTTTCGAGAAAAGCACTATATTTGTCTCAGCTGGAAGGCCAATTGCTGGCTTCGTATTAAATTAAGCAAACTCCCAGGGTCATCCAAAATTAATACTCAGCTAGCAATTTCCTACTTAGGACAGTAACATTACTGTTTTGTAATGTTACTGTCCTAAGTAGGAAATTGCTGTCTTGTAATGTTACTTCCAAGTCCTTATAGGTACATACCTATTATTATTACTATTTTACATTTTCAACCCCCATTTTTTTAAAACATTGCGAAAAACTGAATCAAGACAAATATACGACGTGTAGGCGAGAACAACATCCGTGAGCACGGACATTATACGAAAGATTTATTGGCCACTAACGATCCGCTCCGGCTTCGCACGAGTGCAACGCTGATACATTATGCATCACTCTATCTATTTAAAAACACCGTATCATAATCCGTTTCGTAGTTTTAAAGATCTATTTAAGCATACATAGGGGCATACAGACAGACAGACAGAAGGAAGAGACTTTGTTTTATACTATGTAGTGATAGTGAAGCTGAAATGAGGACGCTTCGCTCTCTCTAAAACAAACATTAAATAAGAGTACCTAAATATTTTTGTTTTCGAAATGTAATAGAGTCTACATTTTCAGCAAATGAGTCCGTTAGAGATGAGCGAGTAAATGAACGATTTGTTTATTCAAAATTGAATTTGTATTAGAGTCGGAGAAACGCGTTACATTTCAATCGCTGCGATTATCGTTCCAGCTCCGAAAATCACTGTGACTCACGTCAGGTACTGTTACGGCTCCGTTATTACGTTGAGAGATCGCCAAACGTCAAATCTCTATTAGATAACAGTGATGTTGCCTTTGAACTGTCATTAAAAATGCGATAAGCTTCAAGTGACATATTATCACATCTCAATTTTAGAAATACGAAGGCGATAATGATTGACAAAAATGATATTCATGCATATGCATTTCTGTTCTGAACGAAACGTAACTGACTCATTTCACGCACTACCCGGTCAAGTTAAGTATGCGCCTGTTATCTATGCCGTCACATACAATGGAGACGCAAATAAAGCGTGACCGGATTGGCGAAGTTGCGATGTTCTAGGGATATCGCCACTTGTCAAGTAGGGACACGTCAAAAGTGACGGGTAGCGATGTAATAGAAATATCTCCATCATCTCTCTAAAATTGGTCTAATTACCCTCCCTGGTCTTACGGCCTTATCACACTTGCGATTTGCGAGCGACTTTTGTATGAAGGCGATCACGCAGCGAGCTCGCCGCGTCGGTTATTTGTATAGAAAACTCGCTCGCAAGTCGCAAGTGTGATAAGGCTCTTAGCGGCGAGCGAGAGCGTTGCGCGATATGTGTGCATCTCCCTATGTGTATCAATTACCTAGTTATTATATAATTGTTATAGTTTTGAGTTTCCTTTGCCTTCTCAACAGCAGCGGTCTCCTTTTGTAAAAATGCCGGTAGATTCAGATTCAGTCATGTAAAAGTGCCCTTGTGCCCTACTTACAGAGTAAACATTTTGATTTTGATTTTTGACAGCATACTTGCTAAAGTCGTCTAAGGAAGGATGTTATTAGAATCAATTTTAACTTAGAATTTAATAATCATATAGGTAACTGTAGTTTCGTCATGCTTGTTGTTAGCAATGCTAAATGTGTTTTTAATTAAATAAGTGGTCTATGACATAATCACATTTCACGGATAAAACTACGTTACAAATTAACAGTGACACTTTTAGACGATCACAGTGACATTTTTAGACGATCACAGTAACTTTTCATCGTTACATTATTATTCGTACATTGGATTTAATGTGTACGTATAAACCGGTATTAGCGCGCTTAATACCTCATGTTTTTAACCCTAAACCGATCCGCTTAAAATTTAATTTTAAAGCAGATTTTTCCAGTTAATCCTTTGTACTGTGAGCGCGTGGTTTTGATGTTATTCATGTTTGTCCAAATGTATTTGTTCTCAAAAAATAATATAAATTATATGCGGAATTTGATAAAATGTACGGCTTGGGAGTAATTAGTGGAATATCCATTTTGTTTTTATTTGTAAGGATCCACAGTTTAAAAGAAAAACAGATCGGTATAAAACTACATAGTATCAGGATTAATAAGTACGAAATACTGAATGTCCAAACCACACGAAACAAGACTGAGTCTTGAATTAGATACAATAAAATGCATTATATCTAACAGATTTCAATGTTAATATTACATTATTGTCGACGCGAGGGAAGTATTCAATTGCTTGCTGCCTGAAAGTTTGTACTTCAAATAAAGTAATTTCATACAACATTACTGTGAAGCAAATCGAATCGAGCTGGCAAGGTTTTTTTTTAATTATTGACTGTCCATAAACTATGTATTCGCATCCTGATTTCTTATCAATAAAGTCACCATTCCCGACCAATTTTGATAAAAATAAATATTTGTTCACTGTTGACATTACATAGTAATATGGCTCCTTCATATCCTTCTTAATTATGCAGCTCGAATCGCAAATCTGGAATATACTTCCGACGTGTGGCGATATCTCAAAGTACACTCGAATCAGCGCCTTGTACCTCTAGCATAAATGCGACACGTGACTCTTTCTCGCTCGATTTATATTACCTACCTATCTCCTTCTATATAGTACTGTGAGAAAGTGACGGGTGACGCTAACTCGCGTGAAAAGAGTCGCGAAGCATAGTGACAGACAGGACAGACACTGGAAGATGTGAAGCATGTATTCAACAAACCCCAAGTAAAATAGGTTAACGAGTTGACATTTCTGAGATGAAATGATGATGAAACGTATCTAGGTTCAAAAATAGATCTTTTTACTTTCCAAAAGAAACTTAAATCACTTACAGCCCAATAAAATCCACGTAGTTGGCACCCCGACTTGGCATTCTTGAATTACAATAAAGTGCAAAGTGGGTTTATTTCTCGAAAGTTATTTGAGATTTGCTCTCGAATGGCCTTGTGCCAAATTTCAGTTCACCGTTAAGTTAGTTAGCTGCTACACGGCTGTGTCCAGTCAACTTTCAAGAAAAAGTTGAGTTATTATTGTAACTTTATTCCTAATTCTGACCGTTCTGATCATGGATATATTATGGCTGATATATTGCTAAAAGAGCTACATGTCAATGTCCATTGAATTATATTTTTAGTGTAAGGACTGAGGGAAGCAAATGTATGATTCAAAACACAAAGAAGCTATATTTTCATCGGTTTCAGCGATTGTCACACATTTGAATAAAACAATACTTTTCAATTCAAAACGTCAGGAATGCTCAAATATGTGGTATCTAATTCCTTTAAATTGTTTTACAAAGGAACTGCCTAAGGCCTAAGATAGGACGCTCCTAAAATACGTATAAGTAGAAACCGAATTAACTTTATTCTCAGAAAAAACACTTAATGTTTAATCTACCATTAAATAATGAAAATCTAGTTATGTCAGAGCGAGCTGTTTTCGCAGAAAACGCAATCTAAAATCACATCCGAAGGATCATCTTTCGTAAGATGAGTCTGATTCAATAATAATTCCAATCTTTGGTTTATTGGCAGTTTTAGAGTACCTTTTGCAGAGATCCAATATCATTATTTCACAAACATAATATTCGTGAAAATCGATCTTTACAAATAATAACGCAAACAAATTGTCCCTATGACATTCACAAAATTAAAGGTCTCGATAAATCTACAAAATTCTCCATATCCATCCTCAATGTCTTAGCTTCGATTATCTTTACCAATTACTCTGATACAGAGATGTACCGTTCTTGAGAAACTTTTCCGATTTGTGTGGGGAAAAATCTTTCTCGAGCATGTTATCATAAAATTAGGGAAACGTTCCCGACAACGGTACATCTCTACATCTCTCTAGTTTTTCTTGATATTCTTAAGGCATGTATTTAACGCGGCGACAAATTAATCAGATTTAGGGATTTATAAAAAATTAAAGGGGATAGCAAAAATAATAAGTTGGCGACTAATTGCGGAGACTATTAAAGTAAAAAGTAGCAGCTAAGTAATCAATTTTCGGCTTTGTTTCAATATAAACTAGCATCGAGTTATTGTTTTGGCGACTGAATTAACTAATTAAGCGGAAACATGACAGCGGATAAAAAGTTGAAAATGGCCTACTCTAATTGTTCAATGGAGATTACATATAAAATAAATCAAGGTCATAAAAAAAATACTTTGTGCGACAATTTAAGAGCTTTAATCAAAGTTGAAAATTGCATGTATAAATAATAATTTTGGTCTATAGTTTTATTTAGTGGCTCTGATTTTGGTCAATTTTTCGTCAGGTGTGATGTCATATTGACACCTATTTTTTATGATTCTATCGTATAGAATACGTTAAAATAAACGTGTTTTGTATGGACAACTTTTTTTAAACTTAATAATTACCGAGATATGGACTCCTAAAACCGACAATATTTTTTTGGATATTGTGTCAGACTCTGCCTTAGCTCCGGCGCTGCGGGAAGTGCAGCCCTTCCGCCCTTGCGTGGCAAAGCACGGTCGCCCGTACTCCGTTCCGCAGCTTCGGCTTGTTGGTCGCCTTCGGCGACCAGCCTCAGCCGCTCCGCTCCGCACGGCTCCCGAGCTTTGTCACGGCGGGCGAGGGCTGCTCTCCCTCCGCGCCTCCGGCTTTTTATATACACTCTAGGGGTAGGGCAGACAAGACCACGTGGAATCGGGGTTGACAGCTTCGGTTCTGAGGCAAGTCTTATGATAATGCAATGCTTATTTTAGCGTAGCGTGTTTTAGCTAGATTCGGACTAAAATAAGCGTGTTTTGTATGGGAAAAACATTTTTACCTAAAAAACGCTTATCGCCGTTTTCATTAAATTATGGTTTCGAAAACTAAAAAAATATTCCCCATTACTTTTATATAGTACCCATTTTAATATTTAAGCTGCCAGCAAATCAAAGCCCAAAATGCTTTTTTAGATGGAGACCTGTAGTTGCCACTAATATAAAGTTTGTTATCCTTCTGCTAATATTAGTCGCCAAGTCATTATTTATAGTACCTCACCTATGATTTCAATAATCTTGTTTATTATTTCTGCTACCTTAAAGTAGCTGCCATTATTTGAATTTTAAAATATCCTTAGTTTAAAGCTCATTTAATATAAATGATTGCCAAAATATTTAATCGCTGACAAGTTATTATTTTAGTTGCAAATAGTTTGCTGCTCTTTAATTTTTCTGTCGCCGCGAAAATAATAAGCCTATTCTTAATACGTAACAGATGGATGCCTACGGGGAGGAACGGGGACAAAGGACCATTTTGAAAATTGCATGCTGCGGCACAGACCATACATACATTACATACCAAGTGAAAACTTAACTTAACCCGGCCAGTTAAGATAGGAAGTGTTTGCACGGAACCCACGGTGCGCGTCTGACTCGCACTTGGCCGGTTTTTATTATTTCTCTGTCAACTACAAAAAATTCGTATCCCAAAATACGTGTTGCGTGGGTCGGCCCCCGACTAGATGGACGTATGACCTCGTGAGGGTAGCGGGGAATCATTGGATGCGGTCTGCACAGGATCGCACTTTGTGGCGAGTCATGGGGGAGGCCTATGTTCAGCAGTGGACGTCTGTGGCTGATAGATAGATAGATACGTGTTGCGGTTTTTTCTCTGATTCCCCGTAGTATATATAAATATAGACAAAATCCATAAAATAAAACACAGTTCTTTCATAAAATTATTACTCTGTCGCGTGTGATCTTCAAATGAATGTTTCTTTCATGTCCTGTCCTCTTTCACAGCAACATCAAAACTACCCTCGTTATGTACACATTCAAAGGGGAAACACTTGTACCGGAGTTTGAGTACATAACGTAATATAATGTCGCCCGATATAAATGCTCCGTATTATTCCACACTGCTTGAATAGCTCAGGTACGGCCGTGGCCCATGCCACAGGAGTTAGCGGATTGAAAACTCATCTCCCATTAGTTAGCTCGGTCGTGGACGTAATATAGTGTCTCCAGATATAAATGCCACACTGCTTGAATAGTTCAGGTATGTTACTGGCCATGAGAAACTGCAACTTGGAAGTAAATAATTTCATTCCTAGTAGTTGGATCAGTGTAGCGGAAAAAAGGTAATGAGAAGTGGTCAATTGAAGACACGGTTGTTACTAGAGTTTTTATTAAAGTACAAAAATATCTGTTCGTTCTCAAATCATTATTAAACTGGCGTAACGTGGCGCAGAATAAGAAAGAAGTATCGAATGGCGTCCATTACTGGACAAAAGTCTCCAAAACATTGGTCCTTCTTGTTGAGGATATTCAAATGCTGCGTCATCGGGTACGCCACTCATGAGTATTTCTGCTTCAATGACCATCCGTTGTATGAGCAAAGTGTCCCGCCTCCTGCCACTTGTATGGCAACTCTGTAAGCTATTTCGATGATCTTGGCTCTGTTAACCCAGATACCGCTGATTATTGAATCCCTGGCAATTTTGATCACCATTGAATTAAGCAACTGGCGTGACATGAGGCAAAAAAGAGAAGAATCGTCGTTCTTGTACCTAATAAAAGCTTTGAAGTAATATGTCACGATATACCTACGTCATATTAACGTGGAATTGTGTTAGCTATCTAACGGAGATGCCACGACTTTGCGTGACAGCGGCAGCGTCAGCGGTGTAGGTACGTGTGTCCCGCGTACTCGTTCTCTCGCTCAACCGCTCTCCACGCCGAAGGTCGCGCAAAGGCATGGCATCTCTGTTAGCAAAAGTTGTAAATTTCCAACTAAAATGCTAAGCATTCAAAATTCTATTTTACTCACGGTCCGCTTATAACTTAAACCATTTAAATATGGCGGAGGCATTCGTCACAGGATCCCAGCATAATAACCGCCGTGTCGTGCCGTCAGCGATTTTTAACACGCAGTTCCGTGGATGATCGGTTATCTGAATTAAACAGGCTTGCGTGGGCGAGGTGGGAATGTGGAACGATTATTCTACATGTAGAGAAACGCCCCCACATTTCGAATAAACTTTGGTGTTCCTTTCGAAGGGTTAATGGAACAAGGAGTTGAATTCCACGTTTCTACATGTGTTTGATATTGAGACGCTACTCACTTACATGTCAAACCTTCAAACCTTCAAGAAAAGAACGTACTCCCACCTGAAATGCCGGCAATGGACTTGTGATTCCTTTGTTGTGGCGGGCGTCTATGGATGATGGTAATCGCTTTCCATCAGGCGATCCGTTTGCTCGTTTGTGTCCTACAACATAAAAAAACTTTAACGTTATGTATATCACAGGTAGCTGTATATTTTAGTATGCATGTTGACATATGCCAGCGTCTACTATGTGATTTGAAATAGCGGTAGCGGTAGCGGTAGGTAGGTTACGTCACCCTAGGCCTTAAGTGGGATTTGCCCGCCGCTTTGCGGGGAGAAAACCTCACTTCCTAGCCAAGACAAGACGTAAAACTTTAGACAAATCACGGGCGGTAATTCGTAAAGCCCCAGATCGCATATTTATGGCCCTGATTTTCAGTTCAGGCCACAAAACCTTCGGTCTGAGTCATTCACGAATTCACCGCTCTAGGTATGTGATGTACCTACAATATTTTTTTTACATAATTATGCTTCCTAGTTTTTTACATAACGAAATCTGTCAACCCCGACCCCACGTGTTCTTGTCTGCCCTACCCCTTAGAGTGTAGGAGGGGAGCCCTCACTATTGACTGGTAGAGAATGCCATTTGGCATTAAGTCCGCAATTTGTACTGACTTTATGTTCGGTAATAAAATACTTAATAAGCATTTGTTTAGTAAAGTTGCAAAACAAAACTATGGCAATAAAATATATTTATCTTATGTTCATAAAGTTTATGGTTCACTTTTACTTTCGTTTAAGGTATTTTAATATAAAATACACGGTAAGTTAATTAAATCTTAAATAAATACCACGCTCTTATCTCAGAGGTGTACCTACTTAAGATTTTTATTTCAGGGTTCCTCCAGAAAACATATTTAAAATACTTTTACCAGTCTATCCTTGAAAATAAATAAAAGTAAGTACCTACTAAGTTTATTTCCTCTCTTACAATTATTAAAATAAGCTTTAGTTTCAAACGCACAACACTGGGTACCTATGTACCTATATAAAAAGGCATGTATTTAACGCGGCGACAAATTAATCAGATTTAGGGATTTATAAAAAATTAAAGGGGATAGCAAAAATAATAACTTGGCGACTAATTGCGGACACTATTAAAGTAAAAAGTAGCAGCTAAGTAATCAATTTTCGGCTTTGTTTCAATATAAACTAGCATAGAGTTATTGTTTTGGCGACTGAATTAACTAATTAAGCGGAAACATGACAGCGGATAAAAAGTTGAAAATGGCCTACTCTAATTGTTCAATGGAGATTACATATAAAATAAATCAAGGTCATAAAAAAAATACTTTGTGCGACAATTTAAGAGCTTTAATCAAAGTTGAAAATTGCATGTATAAATAATAATTTTGGGTGTGATGTCATATTGACACCTATTTTTTATGATTCTATCGTATAGAATACGTTAAAATAAACGTGTTTTGTATGGACAACTTTTTTCTAAACTTAATAATTACCGAGATATGGACTCCTAAAACCGACAATATTTTTTTGGATATTGTGTCAGACTCTGCCTTAGCTCCGGCGCTGCGGGAAGTGCAGCCCTTCCGCCCTTGCGTGGCAAAGCACGGTCGCCCGTACTCCGTTCCGCAGCTTCGGCTTGTTGGTCGCCTTCGGCGACCAGCCTCAGCCGCTCCGCTCCGCACGGCTCCCGAGCTTTGTCACGGCGGGCGAGGGCTGCTCTCCCTCCGCGCCTCCGGCTTTTTATATACACTCTAGGGGTAGGGCAGACAAGACCACGTGGAATCGGGGTTGACAGCTTCGGTTCTGAGGCAAGTCTTATGATAATGCAATGCTTATTTTAGCGTAGCGTGTTTTAGCTAGATTCGGACTAAAATAAGCGTGTTTTGTATGGGCAAAACATTTTTACCTAAAAAACGCTTATCGCCATTTTCATTAAATTATGGTTTCGAAAACTAAAAAAATAACTCCCCATTACTTTTATATAGTACCCATTTTAATATTTAAGCTGCCAGCAAATCAAAGCCCAAAATGCTTTTTTAGATGGAGACCTGTAGTTGCCACTAATATAAAGTTTACAAGTTTACATTTTATATTATAAGGGACTGTAATGTGTATGTTTTAATTATAATCCTATAATAATGATAATTATGTTGACATGTAAAATATGATGTTTTAAATAAAAATAATTATATAAAATTTGTTATCCTTCTGCTAATATTAGTCGCCAAGTCATTATTTATAGTACCTCACCTATGATTTCAGTAATCTTGTTTATTATTTCTGCTACCTTAAAGTAGCTGCCATTATTTGAATTTTAAAATATCCTTAGTTTAAAGCTCATTTAATATAAATGATTGCCAAAATATTTAATCGCTGACAAGTTATTATTTTAGTTGCAAATAGTTTGCTGCTCTTTAATTTTTCTGTCGCCGCGAAAATAATAAGCCATATAAAAATGCCTATTGAATTAGGACTTAGGATGTTAAAATATATATTTTTAAGTCTACTTGTATAGTTTTTTTTTCTTCTAGGAGGTTAAAATGTTTTATTCACCGAGCGAGCGAAGCCTCTCCGTTTCAACTTGGCCAAAATTGCTTTCGTTTATCCGGATTTCTAGGTTTCCGATGTTTGCATCGGATTTTCTTTTCAATTTGGATAATTATTCTCCTACGGTGCTCAGACGTGGTCTTTGACTGAGGGTCAGAAATCCAAACTCGGGGTTTGCCAGCGAGCTATGGAGCGCAGCATATTAGGTATAAAACTAATGGATCGAATCCGGAACACCACGCTGCGCTCACAAACCAGGATAGTTGATGTAGCTTGGAAGGCGGCCAAGATGAAGTGGGACTGGGTTGGTCACGTCTGTCGCATGCCGGACTTGTGGGCCAAAAAAACCACAGAGTGGAAGCCCCACAACTCGAAATGGAGACGCGGCAGACCTCGTAGGCGATGGCGGGACGACTTGGACTCATTTTCGAAGGACTGGCCAGATACAGCTCAAAACCGCGACAGATGGAAAAAGAGGGGAAGACCTAGACAGACAGACAGACAGACAGACAGACAGACAGACAGACAGACAGACAGACAGACAGACAGACAGACAGACAGACAGACAGACAGACAGACAGACAGACAGACAGACAGACAGACAGACAGACAGACAGACAGACAGACAGACAGACAGACAGACAGACAGACAGACAGACAGACAGACAGACAGACAGACAGACAGACAGACAGACAGACAGACAGACAGACAGACAGACAGACAGACAGACAGACAGACAGACAGACAGACAGACAGACAGACAGACAGACAGACAGACAGACAGACAGACAGACAGACAGACAGACAGACGGACGGACGGACGGACGGACGGACGGACGGACGGACGGACGGACGGACGGACGGACGGACGGACGGACGGACGGACGGACGGACGGACGGACGGACGGACGGACGGACGGACGGACGGACGGACGGACGGACGGACGGACGGACGGACGGACGGACGGACGGACGGACGGACGGACGGACGGACGGACGGACGGACGGACGGACGGACGGACGGACGGACGGACGGACGGACGGACGGACGGACGGACGGACGGACGGACGGACGGACGGACGGACGGACAGACAGACAGACAGACAGACAGACAGACAGACAGACAGACAGACAGACAGACAGACAGACAGACAGACAGACAGACAGACAGACAGACAGACAGACTCGCATTTGGCTGTTGTGACTGTCACATTTAGTGGTTTTCTTACGTAAAGTCACTATATTTCTCATAAGTTCTAGGAGCATTGATGGCCAACAAATTTAAAAGATAAATTCTTAAAATAAGATTCCTTAAAGGAATCATTCACACGAAAGTCCAGCTCACGCCTTGCCAATTATATGAAGCATCTTTTACTAAGATACTTCAAAAAATACCTTACGTTGCTTGAGAACGATCTATTTGCTTCATTGTTTATTTACATCTCCGTTTTCAAAACGAATTTTGAACAATATTCTAGAGCTTTTAAAAATGTAAAGCAGAATTTCAGAGTTTAATTAATATTTCATCTGTCTGTCTGCATAAATTGTTGGAAACTTTCACAATTTCGTATTTAGAGGGTGCTTCAGAAACCGCATTTTTCACGACTTGGCTCCGAGTTTGCCAACTATTTCTGATTTAAGAACAAAATTAAATTCTGAAGATTAGCTCGACCTTTCCGTTGTGGCAAAAGCAGACATCTGGTAACCGCAGGTAGAAAGGTCGATCTGCGTTCGATGATGGGGTGTTTGATTGGCCTCCGTCGCGACTCGGCTCTCCTGACGATGAATCGCGAACCGATTCGAAACATTTTAAGCGATTTGACTTCTATGACGTGAGTAAACTCTTTTTTTATACAGTGTGTATATTTGATATAACCACATACTTTACGGGGTCTTAGTATAGGCACTTATTAATATATTTATCCGTAAATTATAAAAAAAAAACGAACATTTTTTTTCCCATATAAAATAAATCAGCAAGCAATGTACTTGTTTGTTGTTGTTTGTTGACACATAACATCGTGATGTCACAACTGTCACTAGTAATAACTATGCCATACATTGCTGCTCAGAAAATTTTCAAAAATTAATTACGCTATGGCAGTTAACGCTAAGGTAATAATTGTTATAAATATCAGATTATAGCACTAAAATCTCCGTCTGGCTACAATATGCGGTTGTATCAAATATACACGCAGTATATATTTTTTATATGTATCGATCTGTTAATCGAAACCATTTATTCAAAGGATTTTTAAAGCACTTGACATTTGATCTGTTCAGTTAGCTATTTTGTATTTAAATTACACTTAAAGATGATAACGTTTTATATGACCAATCAGAATCGTTTTCAATAACATTTTACATTGTTGAAGGCTTACTAAAACCAGAACTGCCATTGCGTCCTTTGTGTAATGAAAGTTAGTCATACAAAAGATATGGGTAAATTTCGTTACACAAAGGAATCAATTAGATATCGTTTTAATTATAGCCCTCAACTTAGTAACTACATCTTTTCTGAAAACGACTCATCATTGTTAATTTTATTTCTTTGGCAATCATCAATTTTATTTAACTGTGTTTTTTTTTATTAAGTATTTCAGCGAGCTATATACCTTTCACGGTTGCTTTTATCACGCGATAAATAAGTGACAAAGCATCCGTCACTCACACTCGCATTTTGTCAAAACCTGACGGATGTTTTGTCATTTATTTATCGCGCGATAAACACAACAACCATAGGCCCCCTGGTTTTTAATAATAATTTGTCAAAAAATTGGTAAATGAACTTAATCAATCGTTTTACAAAATCAAACACCAATACAAGTGGGCTAGCGTGGCCGTGGGCGGCGACGTCAAAGCAGACCGAGACGGAGATGGAGGGACGATCTGGATGCATTTCTGGTCGACTGGCCGGAAGCAACGGCTCACAGGGAGTTGTGGAGATCTAATCGAGAGGCCTTTGCCCATCATCAGTGGGACACGCTAACGGGCTAGTAAAATATATATATATTATGTCTTATATATATATTATGTCTTAAATATAAAATTTACTCCGTTTTAGCATATAAAAATATTTTACTTAGTTTATAATTGTATTTTAATTTCTGTACTAGTTATTGTTACAATAGACATTTTGACTATTTTTTAACCCCCGACGAAAAAAGAGGGGTGTTATAAGTTTAACATGTGTATCTGTGTATCTGTGTATCTGTGTATCTGTCTGTGGCATCGTAGCGCCCAAGCGGATGGACCGATTCAAGTGCGGTTTTTTTTAATTGAAAGACTTTTCCGTCGAGATGGTTCTTAGCTATGTTTGGTGGAAATAGGACCAGTAGTTTCCAAGATATTAAGCTTTAATTGGAACAAGTGACCAGATCTCAGCCAATAATGAAGTCAATAATTCGAAATATTGGCTAAATGTTAAGTTTTATTAGCATTTTCTATATGACTTACTAATTGAAGGTCTCATGATGACCAGGTAGTTGTTAATGGATCTCAGCCAATATTGAAGCTAAGGATTCCAAATTTTGGTTAAATGTTAAGTTGTATTAGCATTTTCTATATCACTCAATAAATGAAGATCTCATGATGACCAGCTAGTTGTTAATGGATCTCAGCCAATATTAAAGCCAATAATTCCAAATTTTGGATAAATGATAAATTTTATTAGCATTTTCTATATCACTCAATAAATGAAGGTCTCATGATGACCAGCTAGTTGTTAATAGATCTCAGCCAATATTGAAGCCAAGAATTCCAAATTTTGGATAAATGATAAGTTTTATTAGCATTTTCTATATCACTCAATAAATGAAGATCTCATGATGACCAGCTAGTTGTTAATGGATTTCAGCTAATATTGAAGCCAATGATTCCAAATTTTGGTTAAATGTTAAGTATTATAAGCATTTTCTATATGACTTACTAAATGAAGGTCTCATGATGACCAGGTAGTTGTGAACGGATCGCAGCCCATATTGAAACTAAGGATTCCAAATTTTGGTTAAATGTTAAGTATTATTAGCATTTTTTATATCACTCAATAAATGAAGGTCTCATGATGACTAGCTAGTTGTTAATGGATTTCAGCCAATATTGAAGCCAAGGATTCCAAAGTTTTGGTTAAATGTTAAGTATTATTAGCATTGTCTATATCACTTACTAAATGACGGTCTCATGATGAGACCTGACAGAGAGTTGTGAAAGAATCCAAGCCAAGAATTTCTAATGTTGGATAAATGTTAAGTTTTATTAGCGTAATCAACAGATTAATAAATTTTTGACAGTACAATAATCTGGTACCTTGGAGCTGAAGATGGCCGTAGGAACTCCTAAACAGCACAAGATAAACCCACGGTGTTTGGGCTCGTCTGATTGTTCTTGATGAGCAATTAATATTTGTATAAGAAAGTACAGTCAATAATAAAACCGAGTCCCAAAAAAACTTTTTGACAAAAAAACTCATTATAATTTCTGTCACAGTACTGGGTCACTATTTTTAAGTTTCGGAATTCTGCTAAAGCTGAATTGTTATTAGGACTATTGAACAGGTTCCTTTGATTGAGGTCACAAATAGCAACACCCTGCAAGATTTTACCGCGACTAAATGACTCGTAAGCTTTAGCAAAAGTACTCTTGCCTAAGTGAATAACAGCTTTTTAGGCTTTTGTAGTTTGTGTCAGTCTGTCCACAACTTAGAGACATAGTGGTTGAATACACTTTTAAAAACATTTGTATGTTTATCCCATGGTGTGGGGTATCGATGATTAGGTCTCTCAAAACTAAGTCAAGTTACCTAGCACCAACTGCAAACTTTATGGAGCTAAGTAAGCCACCCGTACCTACTATTTGGATTCTGTAGAATAGAAACCTGGTTCTGTTTTAGGCCATAAGTAGCAGGTTCTTGCGACTGACTGCATGAGCAGTGCATTTAAAGTATATATTTTGATTGTCTTGGCTAATAACTTCGCCATTTTGCCATTATAAGCATATTATTAACTAGTCTTACTTTAACGATTTTTTCCCAGAATGTTGCTTAAGGCTATTGAAATCAAAATATATCCTAACTTCAATCTTAAAGAAGACGGCAGTCATTACCACTGGCTTGGGATCCTGCTGTACCTGCATAATTATAGTCCAGGATCAAGCTCGGCGAAAGATTGGAAACCCTGGACCTTAAACGGTGTAATACAAAAATTGTGTCAAAAGAAAATTCCGGGACGAAACTTCTGTTTGTTTAAAAAATATGAAATAAAAATAAAATTAAAAATTTAAAAAACCCCCGACATGACAACCAATAAAAAGAAAGAAATAAAATCTACGAAATGTGCCTATACAATGAACAGTAGAAAAAGAATCCAAGCTTCGTTGCGTCGGGGGACCGCTAAGTAAATGAAATGCAATGTTACTTACTGAAAATCGTAAAGTGGGAAGCCCAAATGCATACATGCAATTTTGCGTTGAAAAATATATTTCATTTCAATTAGGTAGGTACTTAGCGGTCCCCCGAACGCAACGAAGCTTGGATTATTTTTCTACTGTTCATTGTATAGGCACATTTCGTAGATTTTATTTCTTTCTTTTTATTGGTTGTCATGTCGGGGGTTTTTTAAATTTTTAATTTTATTTTTATTTCATATTTTTTTTTGAGGATGTCAATCGATTCTATTTTTTATTGTGATCAAATGTCTATATGGGACTGACTACATTTAAACTGCTCCAAAAGTCAGAAATGACCGTCAAAGTTCAACATTCCTACGTAGCGCTAAAAACGCTCCATACAAAACGCGTCAGGCTAGTGACGTCACAGGCCGGTATAGGTTACCAATAATTGTATGGAAAAATTAAGAAATTTGTCATTTTCACCGTGAAAAAGTGCGTTTAAGTTCATAGTTGTCATACAATTATTGTTTTGTAAAATTATGAGGATTCTGAAAACATTTTCAAAATTTATTTTGGATTAAAAAAAAATATCATAAAATTTGCGTACCTTTGAAGTCACATATTTCCAAAAAAGATATACGTTTCTGGATTTTTTTTCTTTGTTTCGTGAAATATTTAGCTAATTTTATTCATATAACTACAGTACGCTGTAGAATTCAACATCAGTCAAATAGCCTATTATTACAAAGATCGAAGTCAAAACATCAAGTCTAACAGCAACACCAAAACTAGACTTACTATTATAAAACTGGTTAATCTAAGAATCTTCTTTGATCTAAGTTGAACAGGTTTCGTTTTAAAACAGATAAATTGATAAAGTAATAAGAAACTTGGAACTAACGCTAAATTTACTGAAAGTTGAGAGTCAGACAAAGTTTCTAATAACAAATTAATGTTGTTTAATTTGTACAGTCGAAACGGATTACATTGGGAAATTTACAGTGAAAATAGTTTAAGCATAATTATTTTACATTACTGCCTTGTCCATTATTTCTCTCTATTATGATTTATTTACCTATTAAGTCTCTGTAGGTACTAGTTATAATAATCCTGTAAATTCACCGTATCATTCTCTGTTTCTCATAAAAATTATTCTTGAGAATATTCCCGTTCCATACAAAACGTGACAAACGCGTTTTTTTTTGTTTTAGAACGCCATAATAGATGCGTTACGAGGGTCATGCCAAAAGAAATTAGATACTCAAAAATCATAATGTTTATTATTCATTAAAGTTGTCTATTTTTTCGAAGTATTCACCGTGAACACGTATACACTTTTCCATCCGTCTAAACCACTTGGAAAATACTAATGACCACTCTTCTTTAGACACTTCAGAAATTTCATAGTTATAAGCTGCCAGGGCATCTTCTTTGCTTTCAAATCGCCTTCCTTTTAATTTGACTTTGATTTTTGGAAACAGATAAAAATCACATGGTGCTAGGTCCGGTAAATATGGAGGATAAGGCAAGATAGTGACATGTTTGGAACTAAAATAGTCCAGTGTTCTAGCAGAAGTGTGCGGGGCTGCGTTGTCATGGTGCCAAAGCAGTTGCTGGGTTCCTGACTTTGGCCGCTTATCACACCAAGCTGACAATACTTTTGGGGCACAAACTGTCACGTACCATTCCTAACTGACTGTTTTTTGATCTTCTAGTACCACAGTAGCAATATGTCCCGTTTTGCAGAAAAACGAGGCAACCATTTGTTTCTGTGTGCTTCGCGTTCGGCGACATTTTGTTGGTGTCGGTTCATCTTCAAAGCACCATACTGTTGACTGTCGCTTTGTTTCAGGATCATAGTTATATAGCCATGTTTCGTCACCTGTGAGTATATCATAAACATTTTTTTTTTCACCGCCATTAAATTTATTGATCATAAATTTGCACCAATCCACGCGACGTTCCTTTTGCAAATCATTGAGCTTGTGCGGCACCCACCTTGAACAACGCTTGTGGAGGGATAATTCTGTGGCTCTAGTGAAAAGGGGTTAAAGTGCACTTATGACCTTTTTGCGTTATATACACCAAAATTCACAAAAAAAAATTGCGCATTTTTTGGTGTAATCGGAGCTAAGTTATCTTTTAAAATGACAAAGTTAGGATTGTGCCAAACGGTATATCTGGTGAATTATGTCGTGAAATATGGTGCAACTAAAGATAACATTGAACAATTTGGTGTTTTGCACGTGGAGAACGATTTAAGTTCATTTGTCTCTTTTGAGGCATCCTGTGTTAAAGGATCAATGTTTACTTATACCTTTTTACAAAACAAGATTAAAAACCTTAAAGAATATAAATCGACTTTAATCTGTATTCACTACTTAATGTTAAACATTAATGGTATAAGTCGAATTATATCTCTTATGAAATCTGGTATTTAATGATCAATGTTTACTTTTACCGACTTGCACCAGCAATTTACCCATAATTTATAAAAATAAATCGAAATTAATCCATATTCACGAATAAATATTTAGCATTTATGGGTATATATAGACTTATACCAGTGAGATGTATCATTTTACACCACGACGATTACTTGTATCAAGAAGTTTGTATTATAAAGTCTCTTCGCTGTTGATTATTTTAAGTACACTTGAATCTAATAAATCATTGCATTATAAAATTTGGCTCACCAGTTAGTGACCTACAGTAGTGATGGAGGCATTTTTTTTAAATTGTTTAACTTGCAATGTATGTTACTATGTTTGTTCGGGATATTGCAATTCAATTTTGAAGCAGAATATCTGCAACTGATTGAGCTGAAATTTTGCCCAAGTACCTACTTCCTACCTTAATATGACAATATAATAATATGGTACCATGGGACTGGTCTGGTGCCCGGAAGGTGGCCCTAGGATTAAAAATATTTTTTAGTTTGTTACACAGAATGGCAGGCCAATCTCGAATCGATCGAATGCTCAAACTTGTTTAGGAGAAAGCTGACAATAATTGTGTCGACTCTATTAGCACTCCTGAAATAGGCAGAACGTAATGTTCACTGATTCTGACTCAGAAAATTTACGAAAAACGGAAGAAACCGGAACGCCAGAAGAAGCAGAACAACTTTCGTTTTGGGACAGTCGTTCAAGGACGAAAACGACAACCTAAAAAAAGTGAGAAAATAAACATAGGGAGGAAAGGAAAAAGAGGAGACATTTTGGTAAATAGTATGAAACAAATAGTATGAAAGCAAAAAAATAAAGGAGACTTTAGATGCTAGGAATTTTTTTAAATGAAATGCGCAATACATATTCAAGAAGGACTCAAAAAAATATATTTGAGAGTTAATAGGGCATTTCCACAAAATGTGGTATTTCCACATAAAAATATGAATCGATAAAAAGATTCTATACAAATAGTTAATAGGGCTTTAGGAAAATATATAACAAAAGGGTTCAGTTCATTGCTAATTTAATTGAATTAGAGTTTAAAAACACAAAAATAGACGCAACAACAAACAATAGACAGTTTGCCAATTATTTAAAAATAAAGACGAGAGTGTTATCGCATTTGCAGAGGCTGGTAATGCGATAACCATTTGACGAAACATCAAAGTTTGTTCCAGGATTAACTGAAAAACTTAAAATCAGTAAAGAAATTGTCCTAGATTCAGCGTGATGGATAATGCTGAGTACCACAAAAATAAGTAAAAGTGGATTGAAAGCCGTCGAGGAACATGTTTCATTATTTCCTGTATATGTAAGATTTACAGCGGTCCAATACGGATACCGGTAAAAAAACGGTTTTTTGATAAATTTGATAAACCCGAGTGTAAGATCTTTTACGAAAAGTTGTTATGTTCTGAGGATGTGGTAGATTCCCATCCTTTGGCGCCAACAGAGCACAGGCAAGAATTGATTTTATACAAGAATTGAAATTTTACAAGCTGACCCTCAAACGTGATACATGTTATTTTCCACAATTGCGATAAAATTTTAGTATAAGGTCTCATACTAAAAGTTATTCGTAATTGTAAGTCAACTGGAAAAACTAAATTTTGTACTTATCTCGTTTTAGGTACTGATCATCTTGTATCGCTTAAGAAAGTTGATTAATTAATATTTTATTATTTTTGATGAAAATCCAAAAGTTAAAAAAAATGAGAATAATTTTATACGCTAACGTTGACTTTTTCTGTTATTTTTGTAATAAATAATAAATAAAAATTAAGATTTTTTATTATCACTGCACCGCAAAAAATGATATAACTTCTAAAAAACCATTGGTAAAAGTGTGTTTATATTACAGTACACCTAAATTAATTGAGTGCAAAAGGGTAAAAGTTTGTTTTCTTAGGATTATCTCTGAAATAAAGCTCTTAAATGATAGGTTTCGTTTAGTTAGGTATTTCTTATTTAGGGTGTTCATGTATTTTTCCTTTATAAAAGGAGATAACTTTAAATAAACCGAACAGCAAGTCCATTTACACTTTCTAAAATAATGGTGAAAATTGGTATAAGTTCAGTTATATTCCCGGGTAGTGTAAGTGTTATGGGTGAAAAGGGGTATAAAGTAAGTTATGTCCTTAAGAACACGTTTTGGCACGGATATAAGTCACATTTTTTTTTAACCGTTAACTTTGGAGAATTAAGAATATTACCCCGTGAAAGAGGATTTTTTAAATATTAAAACTGCATTTAAAGTTTATTTGTAAGTATAGTGGTTGAAGTACAGTGATCAAAAGTCTGAATAATTTTAAGCCGCAACGGTTTTTTGCGTCTCCTGTAAAGTAGTGTTTTTCGAGTTTAACCCCTTTTCACTAGAGCCACAGAATTGTCCGTGAATTATAGTTTGCAACGCTGCTGATCCAATACCCAGTTCTCGCTCTAGCTCTACGTATGTGAGTAACTGCGGTTGGCGGCCTACCTGACTTCGGATCATCTTCAAAACTCGCCCATCCTCTTTTAAATTCAGCAAACCAGTTAAAAACTGTTGCACGTGAACATGCAGACTCACCAAAAGTCGTGACTAAAAGTTCAAAACATTCTTGAGGCTTCAAACCTTTTTTAAAGTCACAATACATCATAACCCGAAAATCACGTCGTGTCAGCTCCATGGTCGTAGAAAATTCCCGCCAGGTTTAATCAGAAAAAAAAACATAAAAAAAGATATACGTAGTTTTGCCGACTGTTCCATTTTTAAATTTATAAGTAAATAGCCAGCCTTTGTGGTGATGTATTACTGTATTACAGGCCAGTATCAATTAAATGAGCAAGGAGTATCTAATTTATTTTGGCATACCCCTTGTATTGTGATTATATTCCTTCCATGCGTCTTACCACTAATAGGCATGACAAAAAAATGTTGGGGATGTTAATCGATTCAATTTCTGATTGGGCTCAAATGTCTATGGACTAACTACACTTAGGCTGCTCTAAAAGTCAGAAATGACTGACAACCAACGTTCCTACGGAGCGCGAAAACGCTAATAAAATTCTTTATTCAACTTTATTCTAAAGAAAAATGTTCCAATTGAAACCTTAATTTAAAAGTGGTAGACAATAGGCATAAGATCAAATTATTGTTTTGTTTCAAAATTCCTTTAGGATAGAAAAAAACATCCGTACCTTTGAATTGAAGTCACATTTTATTATTTTTCTACTCTTTCGTCCCTATTGATTGTGCTGAAATTATCAACACGCTCATCATGGAAAGGAAATACTCTGAAAGCAATATTTTTCGAAATTTTCGTTTAAAAAACCAAAAAACATATCTTTTATTGCAGCTATTGTAGTAGATAGAGATTACGTAATTTTCCTGCATTTAATTCATTTTCAACTGAAATCCTTTCAAAATAGCATTTGTATGACAGCCATTACCGTTAACAACTTCGTTTAAGCCGAGCATCTCAATCCTCTCGAGATTTCTTCACAAACACTTCGTTCGTCAAATCTCAATTAAATACAGTTTCTAAGAACTTTTCGAATTAGACAGGAGTTTGTTTATTGATTTAACTCTTAGGTTCGTCTTCAAAAGGCTCTTGGAGTTGCGAAGGGCTTTAGTCAACAAAAAAAGGGATTTAACGACTTGATTCGCAAGTTAAGGGGATGTCGGTTCACTAAACGGCTTTTTATGGTAACGTATTTAAGGAAGTAATGCTTCACTTTTTCAATTATATATTTCCAACCTACCTAAGGATACTTTCACGTTCCCCAATTTCATCTATACCTACTTACCATTATTAAAGGTGTGAAAATCTACATAGATTTGTATTGAAAATCATTTTTCTATGCAGGATCGTCATTTGTGGCATGGGTGCGAACCTGGCGCCATCTGTTTTAATTTTTTTTTTTTAAATAAATAAATAAATAACAGACAACCTCACACAAATCGATCTAGTCCGGAATTAAGCTCAAGAAGGCTTGTTTTATGGGTACTAGACGACGATATACATACTTATATAGATAAATATATACTTAAATACATAGAACAACCATGACTCAAGCACAAATATTCGAGTTCATCACGCAAATATTTGCCTTGGCCGGGATTCGAACCAGGGACCGGCGGCTCAGTAGGCCTTTGTCCTCACATCACGCCGAAAATGGTTATAGGATACATTTTACCCGTCAAAAAAAGTTTGTAAATGCTATGGGTTTTTTTTTAATATATGTATGTATGTATGTAAACGCTTTATTGTACACAACAACTGGTTATAAATACATTGATAACAAATGAAATATGTACAAAGGCGAACTTATCCCTATTAGGGATCTCTTCCAGTTAACCTTTGAGCAATTGAAGGAATGGGTATTCGAAGAAAATAGGCAAACTACACTGCGTACAACCAAGATATCTATATTATACTTAATAAAACTATAATAAGTACATAAACTAAGTAAGTAATAATACACATATATTTTTACTATTTATAAGATATATATTATATATACATATAATACATATAAATGCGTAAATAAATATAGTATTCAATGAATTCACACGTTATCGGACAGCCACAATTTCTTCAAGTTAATCTTAAGTGATGCAACAGATGGAGACTTCTTAAGGGACAAAGGCAACTCATTCCACAACTTCACTGCGCTTACCGTAAAAGACTTGCTATAGGTACGCGTCTTATTAGACGGTACAGCCAGAGTGAGATTGGCGCTAGACCGCAAGCGGTGACCACTGCCATCAGCCATATACGAAAATCTTTCACTAAGGTAAGGAGGAGAAGTAGGTTTAAACAGGACATTAAAGAGCAAAGAAAGGACATGCACGTCTCTACGCCGACGAATCGGTAGCCAACCCAGCTGCGCTCGAAAGGAAGAGACGTGGTCATATTTTCGCAATCCAAATATATACCTGATACACACATTTTGTAGGCGTTCAAGCTTGTCAAGTAGTTCCTCCTTAAGATCCAGTAGAGCAATATCACCATAGTCTAGTAGAGGGAGCAAGAGAGATCTGGCAAGAGTGATCTTGGTGGAAATTGGCAGAAAGTTCTGCAGGCGCCTTAAAGAGTGGAGAGATGCAAAGAGCTTCTGGCTAACTTGCGCTATGTGCGGTGCCCACGAAAGCGTCTGGTCCATGGTGATACCCAAATTTCTAACTGTAGAGGAAAGGGGGATAGGAATCCCACCAAAAAGAATATCAGGTACCACCATTTCAGATACTTTATTTACAAAGTGAGGACTACCAATAACAATTGCTTGCGACTTTTTTGCGTTTATGTTTAACCCGAAGTTATTTGCCCAGCTGTAAATAGACTCCAAATCCGCATTGATCATATTAATAAGCGACGGCATATCCTCGATACTAGCCGCTGCATAGATCTGCAGGTCATCTGCATAAAGATGGAACGAGGATCTTAAACACTCGGTGATCCCACCAATAAATATTGAGAAGAGAAGTGGAGAGAGGACGCCCCCCTGAGGGACACCAGCGGAAATTTCACGCCATTCCGACATTTTGTCGTCGACCCTAACCCGCTGGCGTCGACCAAAGAGGTAGTCGTGAAACCAAGATAGGGATGAGTGAGACACATTAAGTGTACGAAGGATACCGAGGAGGATGTCAAAATCTACGGTATTGAAAGCACTACTAAAATCGAGAAGGACAAGTACGGTGAGTTTTTTGTGTTCTATATTAAGACGGATGTCATCAGTGACCTTAACCAGAGCAGTAACTGTGCTATGCCCGGGGCGGAATCCGGATTGAAATGGGTTAAACAATGAATACCTATTAAGATGTGAAAGGAGTCGGCGATTTACAAAATGTTCAATAATTTTAGACAAAACTGGGAGTATGGAAATGGGGCGATATTGTGAAAAATCAGTAGGATTAGGTTTTTTGGGAAGGGGAATTACATGGGCAAGTTTCCAACATGAAGGAAATGTGCCCGAGGAAAATGAGAAATTTAATATACTAGAAAGGATCGGAGCAATGGATTCCGCGACGAGCATAAGCATGTCTATACTAAGGCTATCTTCACCAATGGCCTACGTCTTAATAGATTTCAGATAGGCAAGTGTCTCTTGCGGAGAAATGCTACCAAGCTCAAACGGAGGTGAATCGGGGTGTGGCGTATTTGCAAGAAGAGATAATGTAGATTGTTTAATAGAAGGGTGGAGAGTAACCGGAGAAGAACAAAAGTGAATATTGATGGCGTCAAGATCAAGAACGCAAGAGGAACTTTGTTGAGCTTTGCCCACACCCAATGACCTGAGAAATTTCCACAGCTTAGTCGGGGGACAATCCTCGATGCAGTTGTGGATATGGCGGCGTCTGGCATCTCTACAGATCTTATTACAGCGGTTTCGTAAAGAGATATATGCCTGTTGGTAGTCACTGTTTTGCCGAGCTTTGACGCGTGCTCGGTCCCTTTTAGCCATAAGCGATTTAATATCCGGTGTAAGCCACGGAGCAGGGTGATGCTTCACACGCGTCGGTTTCAGTGGAGCATGTTTATCATAAATCGCAAGCAATATGCCATGCCTGCACCTTAAGGTCGACATCATCCAGGAGCTCAATGCTATGCCAATCTGCACTTGCAACATCGTTATAAAGCGCCTGCATATCTACATCATGTAGATTTCTGCGCATAATTACTTTATGCTTCCTTTTCGGGGGACGAATATTAAATGAAGCATAAATAAGGTCATGATTGGAGAAACCTGCAGCATTAAATTGACCATGAAACGAGACCAAGTCTGGAGAAGAAGTTAAAATAAGATCTAAAAGCGAGGGGGGGCCGTTATGCGGAAAATGGGTGGGACTAAGAGATAATACACTAAGGTTAAGAGAAGTTGCTACACTGTTAAAAATTTTCAGGGAATTTTACACAAAAGTGAGGGCAACTTTCGTTGCCCTCACTTTTGTGTGTTTTTACATAATTATGTAATTTTACAGGGCTATGTAATTTTACATAATTAACGATTTTACATATATGTAAAATTACATAAAGAAAATTTTACATATTTGTCAGTTATGTAAAATTACATAAATGTAATTTTACATGTCTGTCAGATATGTAAAATTACATAAAATGTAATTTCACATAACTGAAACTGTCAGATATGTAAAATAATATTTTATGTAATTTTACATACCTCTTCATGTAAATTCTAGGATATGTAAAATTTTTATTTATGTAATTTTACATAGACGTTAATTATTTTTACATTTTTTCCGGTACTATTACTGAAATATTATGTGTTTTTTGTACATATATTTTCTGTAAAACTACATGTAGTTTCTGTATTATTAATATTTTTTTGTGGATTTTTACATTTATTCTGTAATGTTACAGAAATATTATGTGTTTTTTGTACATATATTTTCTGTAAAACTACATGTAGTTTCTGTGTTATTACTGTTTTTTTTGTGGATTTTTACATTTATTCTGTAATGTTACAGAAATATTATGTGTTTTTTGTACATATATTTTCTGTAAAACTACATGTAGTTTCTGTGTTATTACTGGTTTTTTTGTGGATTTTTACATTTATTCTGTAATATTACTGAAATACTATGTGGTTTTTTTACAGATATTGTATGTAAAACTACACGTAGTTTCTGTGTTATTACTGTTTTTTTTGTGGATTTTTACATTTATTCTGTAATATTACTGAAATACTATGTGTTTTTTGTACATATATTTTCTGTAAAACTACATGTAGTTTCTGTGTTATTACTGGTTTTTTGTGGATTTTTACATTTATTCTGTAATGTTACAGAAATATTATGTGTTTTTTCTACATATATTTTCTGTAAAACTACATGTAGTTTCTGTGTTATTACTGTTTTTTTTGTGGATTTTTACATTTATTCTGTAATATTACTGAAATACTATGTGGTTTTTTTACAGATATTGTATGTAAAACTACACGTAGTTTGTGTTTTATTAATAATTTTATTATGTAATTTCACATACATTCAGTAATATTACTGAATCCATTTATGTATTTTTACCTAAAGAAAATGTATTTTTAAGTAAGGGTAAGGTAAAATTACATGTTTATTATGCATTATTAACAATAACATTAGTTAGTTTTACATGTAACTGTAAAATATTTTCTGTAAAATTTAATAATAATTCGGTACATTTAAATAATATCTGTAATTCTCGGGATTTAGTTTTTTTTTTGCCAGATTTCTTTTTCTACGTATTTAAATTAGTGCAGTTGTATTAATCAAAATATATATGAAAAAGAAAACACTGGGAAACAATAAACTGGAAAGATTACTGATCTTGGTATAATCGTAGCTTCTGTATATAAGAACTATCCACCTATATAACATAATTACAGGGGTGATATGTACTATTTATAAAATGTGTAGTCACACAGCAGTCAAATAAAAATACTGCTTTATGATTAACTTACTTGCTTTGAGGATACACATTTTACAAATATTACATATATCCCCTGTAATTTTGTTATAGGTGGACAGTTTCTATACAGAAGATACGATTATATCCAGATCAGTAATCTTCATAGTTAATTATTTCCCAGTGTTTTTGTTACATATATATTTCGATTAATACTATTGCACTATTAAAATACATAAAGAAGAACGTCTGTCAAAAAACCTAAATCCCGATAATTACAGACATTATATAAATCTACCGTATTATTATTAAATTTTACAGAAAATATTTTACAGTTACATGTCACATAAACTAATTTATAGTTATAATAATGCACACCAAAACAAGTAACCTGAAAAAAAAAAAACAAATTAAAAAGTAGTAAATCAATTTATTGTCATACAATGATTAATATAAACAATACACATAACTGAAGTTATATATTATAACACCTTTTTTACAATGAAATACAGTGATTGAAATTGTAATTAATTAAGCATTCGATTATATTTGAAATATTGATATGTGACTTGTAAAATGCATTTGCTTTTATTAATAAATTATCTGTATCTGTATCTGAATCGCCTTTACTTAAATCTAGTTTCAGTTAATAAGGTCAACGTCTTTCTAGCGGTAGCGAATGCGTAGTAACGTTATATCATATCAAATATACCGGGTGTTTCCTGTAATAGGAGCGATAAATTAAAACATAGATTCTTCGCTTGAAACTGGACATTTGTTAAGCAACTTCTGAAAACAACGTGTAAAAAAGGATATTTTGTAGAATAATGTTTAGACAAAGAAGCAATGTATTGCGAAATGTCCGATATTAGTAGAGTGACAGTTATGTCAATGCTCAGGGAATGTCAATGTTGGACGACGTACATTGAAAACACTATCTAGTTTGTTTGAAATAATAAAATTCTGAGAACTGACTTTTTTTTAAAGTTGCTGAACAAATGTTGTTCAATTTGAAGAGTAGAATCTATATTTTAATTTATTGCTCCTTTTACAGGAAACACCTGGTATTACATATTGCGAGTGTATTGCAACATATAAAAGAATCAGCCTTATTGTTATCGTGTTAGTAAGAATTTTCGACTATTTTTTTATTTCGTCTTCACATAACGACACGTTGATTCTTTTAACATGTAACATTAACTAATTTATCGTTATAATAATGCACACCGAAACAAGTAATTTATAGTTAAAATTAATTAGGTATCTGAGGTGGCTGACTAGAATTAATAAACTGGTAAGGTAATACAATTTGAACCTTCTAGAGAGTGAAATCACTATTTGAACAGATTCTTTAGTATTTCCTTGCAGCCACCTTAAACATACAAACTGAAATACAAAACAAAGTAAAACGATCAATTGAAGTTATATACTATAACTTTTTACAAGGTAATGTTATAAATTATTTTGACGTAGATAATGTTAAATATTACATTTCAGTTTAGAAACTGTTACATTAAATCATCAGAAGTGTTAAATCATGGGTCGAAAATTAAGCCGTCTAACGTGGAGCGACTAACTAAATTCTCTTGCCACTACAACTTTAAGGTTTAAAGATCTTTATTTTCTCATAAGAATACATGAATATTCACTTACATGAGAATCTTAACATGCAACTAGGTATCTTAATCGGTGAGCGCACACATAAGTAAAAATATAATACGCACACTTAAAACTAAATACAATACACTTATTTAAGTATAACTTAATTTAAAGGTAATAATTAGTTTTTTTTTTCGGGTATGCAGTACAATTGCAATATAATGCGTGTAAGCGTGCATAAACTATCGCACAAATACATAAAAAACTAAGTAGAATGCGAGGGGGTTTGGCTGTAATAGTGGTATATATATATATATATAGGCTCCTGTTCCCCGGCTCAAGGGTCACGGACCCTTTCAGGCACCTTAAGCCGGTGAACTTGAGCTAAGATCATAAAAAACTATGTAGAATGCGAAGGGGTTTGGCTGTAATAGTGGTATATATATATATATATAGGCTCCTGTTCCCCGGCTAAAGGGTCACGGACCCTTTCAGGCACCTTTAGCCGGTGAACCTGAGCTAAGATCATAAAAAACTATGTAGAATGCGAGGGGGTTTGGCTGTAATAGTGGTATATATATTGATAGGCTCCTGTTCCCCGGCTCAAGGGTCACGGACCCTTTCAGGCACCTTAAGCCGGTGAACCTGAGCTAAGATCATAAAAAAACTATGTAGAATGCGAGGGGGTTTGGCTGTAATAGTGGTATATATATAAATATATATAGGCTCCTGTTCCCCGGCTAAAGGGTCACGGACCCTTTCAGGCACCTTTAGCCGGTGAACCTGAGCTAAGTACATAACGTCTCCGCCTGCTTAGGGGGAGACGTGTGAAATCATGGGTCGGAGATTAAGCGTCCTAACGTAAAACGGCTAACTGATATAGTCCACATTTTAGATCACACAGTCCACTTCTTAAAATACAATCTAAAATGTGGACTGTATCTTAGATTGTATTTTAAAATTAAATTTGAATATATTTTAAAAGCAGACAACGAATATGACATTTTAGATGGTGGATATTTAGTAAAAAAAATTACTAAAAGATGAACTACTTTATAGTTTCCTAGATACCTACTACAAATATTAAGATGGAAGCTTTTCAAAATAAAACCTCGGCATTGAACGAGCGGTTGAAAGCTTTAGTCTCGAAGAAAGCCCGCGAACAGAGCGCTCACAACGGCAATGATTTCATAGATAATATACGGCTGATTGCTGTATATTTTAAAGAAGATATATCACACATGTACCAAAGTGATGAGGTATATCTATTATATTGATTACATTATTTCCTTCCGAATTTCGTTCCTTGTTTAATTTTATTAGTAGTTTCATCTATACTGATCTATTTTTATTTTTTTTCAGAAACCATTGACTAGGGCAGAAGTTGCTGACCTCCCCAAAGTTGCTGCACCTAATATTGTATTTTCAGGTGAGATGTAACTTCACTACAATTATAAAATGGGGAAGGCCGCTGAGCGTTTCAACTATCGCTTGCAATGTGTTACATTTAAAGACGAACGAACGCAGCCAATGAAAAGAATATCTTCGGTAGTAAGATTTTTCTGTTAGACGGAACAGAAGTTGAAGACGATGAAATTCTTGTAGAATTAGAAAAGGACGGTCTAATTATTGGAGATAGTTGGAAACCCGAGCACAGGGATGACCAGAGTGCACACGCGACTGAATCTGCAACGACTATTCCTAATCCGCCAACGTCCACTATAGTCAGCAATATCAGCAAATGCTGATATTGCTGACTATAGTTTCAGCAAAACTACCTACAAGATCAATGTAACAGAACAGTTGCAAAGAGCTGATGAGAAACATGTATTCAATTTGAAGTACGAGGAAAGTATGAATGGCAAATGGTCTAAAAATTTGTCAAGCAAGTACTTGGTTTGGCTGTAATAGTGGGTCACGGACCCTTTCAGGCACCTTTAGCCGGTGAACCTGAGCTAAGATCATAAAAAACTATGTAGAATGCGAGAGGGTTTGGCTGCAATAGTGGTATATATATATATATATATAGGCTCCTGTTCCCCGGCTCAAGGGTCACGGACCCTTTCAGGCACCTTAAGCCGGTGAACCTGAGCTATGATCATAAAAAACTATGTAGAATGCGAGGGGGTTTGGCTGTACTAGTGGTATATATATATATATATAGGCTCCTGTTCCCCGGCTCAAGGGTCACGGACCCTTTCAGGCACCTTTAGCCGGTGAACCTGAGCTAAGATCATAAAAAACTATGTAGAATGCGAGGGGGTTTGGCTCTAATAGTGGTATATATATAATAATGAGTTATGTAAACCTTAAGTACTAATAATAATGAGTTATGAGTTAAGAGTAATAATAACAACATAAAGTTAAGAGTAATAATAAACATGGATTTAATGGGCAAGTAACCGTTTTTCCAGACTGAATATCGTGAATTCTAGAATGGTATTCAAAATTTTTTGATAAAATTCTCTTATTACACACTATACATTTATTATAGGATGAATTAATGTCAACATCAGCACTACTAGTTTCGGACTGGTGTAATCTAAAATTGTGATTCCTAGAAGACATAATTATTGAACATACTTTTACACAAAGGATCAATACACATAAATTTTACATTTTTACAGAATCTATGACATTTTTGGTGGTTATTGTACGAGATCACAGTTGAGAAATTCTAGTCACAATTTTCGCATTTAAATGACATGTTATTCAAACTTAAGTTTACCCATTAACGACAATACTTTTTTCAGCGTGACACCTTTACGGATTTTACAACCTTCTTTGGGATTTATTTTGAAAACATACCTTTGCATAAACTCTTAACGTGTTTTGACATTCCACTGGATATTCCAAATTAAAGTTGAAGTAAGCTGCCATCAATAATTGTAACGACCTGGAGAAGCTCGCAGTTTCGCTGACGATGTTTTTTTCTACCAGCAAGTAATATATATTTTCAATATCTGTGCGAAAAAAAAAAGGTTAAAACAGGCACTAAATGCTGCTTATGTTAATAGCTACCTAGTTACATAAAAAACGTTCAATTTCAACTTGGGCATTAATTATTTCCCCTGGTTGGTATTTCGGTAAGGCCGTTGAGCGTTTAAACCGTCGCTTCGTTCGTTCGTCTTTAAATGTCATTGCAAGCGATAGTTGAAACGCTCAGCGGCCTTCCCCATTTATAATTAATTGTAGTAAAGTTACATCTCACCTGAAAATACAATATTAGGTGCAGCAACTTTGGGGAGGTCAGCAACTTCTGCCCGTCAATGGTTTCTGAAAAAAAAAAATAGATCAGTATAGATGAAACTACTAATAAAATTAAGCAAGGAACGAAATTCGGAAGGAAATAATGTAATCAATATAATAGATATACCTCATCACTTTGGTACATGTGTGATATATCTTCTTTAAAATAAACAGCAATCAGCCGTATATTATCTATGAAATCATTGCCGTTGGGAGCGCTCTGTTCGCGGGCTTTCTTCGAGACACACCGGCCACTTCAACAATACTTGGTATCGCAGGTGTCGAGTTCAGAAATTTGCTCTGCTGTGAATAGGTTCTTCTTTCATTCTTTTCATTGGCTGCAATCAAGAAGATAATGTTATTTTTACAATTTTACAGTATATAATTGATATCCTCTTTTTTTAAACTGTTAACAAAGAAAAATATACAGCCATAGTAAGTCTTTTACATTTTATAGGAGATTTTAGAGAAGATAAGATAAAGATAGGATAAGATAAAGATAAGATAAATATAAGAAAGAAGACAAGATAAAGATAAGATAAAATAAAGATACGATAAAGATAAGATAAAGATAAATTTATTTTCTTAAAAAGAAGTACTTTATATGAAATAACATATTGTTAAATGATATTTTGTCAAGTGTAGTGTTTGTAAAATTATAATTTGCTAAGTGACTTTTTGTAATATGATACTTTTAGTCATATGTCTCGTTTGCCTAATGAATATTTATTGAAACGTTGTTTGGTCAAATGATCATTTGTCAAACGTTTTTTGGTCAAACATTAGTGAACCATTAAATTGGCTTTTGGATAGTATTTTTTATACACCAAGTTTAATACAAAAAATATGAAAATATGAGGGTTTGTTTACATTTTGTTAGTACTAAAAGTTTATTATTTTAAGGATTGCGTCATATTTTGCTACGGGACCCTAAAAACTGGCACAGGTAATGAATTGGGCATCATCTAATTACCGGATAACGCCACCGTGCTCGGCACCTTCGTGCTGTTCTTCTACGGCATCGCGCGCAGCGACGTGCGCGCTCAGCGAGCGCTGCTGCCGCGGGCGCAGCTTGTTCGCCGCGGGCGGGCCCCACGCTGCGCCGCCGCTCGTGCCGCGCGACCACCGCGACCGCTCCGTCAGCCGCGGCTCCGCGCGCCCCGCGTCCAACGCCAACAGCGCCGTGTACAAGGCGGGCGCCGAGCTCAACGGCCAGACGCTGCCGCGCGACGCCGAGGCGGCCGACGGCAAGTCGCCGAACATCAACCTGGTCGTGCTGCCACCCGGACGGTCGCGCCGTCGGCCCTGCGCCGTTCTACAACCCCGACGATAGATATTAGAAATATATACCAACTCGATTATATAGGACTTAAACCATAATTACATGGGGTCCCGCTGCATATACGTATATGTCGCTGCGCTCGCTGGTTTCGACTTCACGACCGGGACCTTCGCGCAGCGCGTGCTATCGCGACGAGTTTTGACTTGCCGTTTTCGTGGAAACGATCGGGTTCGCGGTATACGCGGTAATGTTTAGCCCTTAAATATCCCAAACCCACTTCAGTTGAATTTTTCAAAAATGTCATGTCCGCCATCTTGGATTTCAAAATTGACATCATTTTCGAATTTCCAACCCCCGATTTATTCGAAATCCATACCCCACATGATATGTTTAAAAAGTCATTACTTTTTTCAAAAATGTCATGTCCGCCATCTTGGATTTCAAAATTGACATCATTTTCGATTTTCTAACCCCCGATTTATTCGAAATCCATACCCCACATGATATGTTTAAAAAGTCATTACTTTTTTCAAAAATGTCATATCCGCCATCTTGGATTTCAAAATTGACATCATTTTCGAATTTCCAACCCCCGATTTATTCGAAATCCATACCCCACATGATATGTTTAAAAAGTCATTACTTTTTTCAAAAATGTCATATCCGCCATCTTGGATTTCAAAATTGACATCATTTTCGAATTTACAACCCCCGATTTAGTCGAAAACCATACCCCACATGATATGTTTAAAAAGTCATTACTTTTTTCAAAAATGTCATATCCGCCATCTTGGATTTCAAAATTGACATCATTTTCGAATTTCCAACCCCCGATTTATTCGAAATCCATACCCCACATGATATGTTTAAAAAGTCATTACTTTTTTCAAAAATGTCATATCCGCCATCTTGGATTTCAAAATTGACATCATTTTCGAATTTACAACCCCCGATTTAGTCGAAAACCATACCCCACATGATATGTTTAAAAATCGAAAATGATGTCAATTTTGAAATCCAAGATGGCGGACGACATTTTTGAAAAAAGTAATGACTTTTTAAACATATCATGTGGGGTATGGATTTCGAATAAATCGGGGGTTAGAAAATCGAAAATGATGTCAATTTTGAAATCCAAGATGGCGGACATGACATTTTTGAAAAAAGTAATGACTTTTTAAACATTATATCATGTGGGGTATGGATTTCGAATAAATCGGGGGTTAGAAAATCGAAAATGATGTCAATTTTGAAATCCAAGATGGCGGACATGACATTTTTGAAAAAAGTAATGACTTTTTAAACATTATATCATGTGGGGTATGGATTTCGAATAAATCGGGGGTTAGAAAATCGAAAATGATGTCAATTATGAAATCCAAGATGGCGGACATGACATTTTTGAAAAATTCAACTGAAGTGGGTTTGGGAAATTCGAAAATGATGCACTCTGATCTTCGGTCCGTATGTGTGTCAAAACCCTTATCTCGGGAACGCGTGGAGATATCAAGTTAAAATTTAAACCATATACTCAAGTCTACAATCCCTTGAAGTCGTGAAAAAACCAATTTTCTGAATTAATAAAAACAAAGGATACGACCGTATATTTATATTTACTCTCAAGAGAATCAAAGTATATAGGGTACTTTCCGTTGACCTAGAACTATGAAATTTAGCAACTTATGTCGTAACTTAATCTTAAAAAAAACCGGCCAAGTGCGAGTCGGACTCGCGCACCGAGGGTTCCGTACAAACACTTTCCATCCTTAAGTGGTTAAGTTAAGTTTGCACCTGATATGTATAGCGCCCCATATAAATTAGGTGCAAAGTTTCGGAAATAAATGGCTGTGACATACGGACGGACAGACGGACAGACAGACGGATAGACGGACAGACAGACATGACGAATCTATAAGGGTTCCGTTTTTTGGCTACGGAACCCTAAAAAATTTGCTTTCAAAAGTTATATAAGGACTACCCGTTTGGATTAAGTTTACACCTCATTTGTATCCGCTCGTGCCGCGCGCCCCGCGTCCAACGCCAACAGCGCCGTGTACAAGGCGGGCGCCGAGCTCAACGGCCAGACGCTGCCGCGCGACGCCGAGGCGGCCGACGGCAAGTCGCCGAACATCAACCTGGTCGTGCTGCCACCCGGACGGTCGCGCTTTCGGCCCTGCGCCGTTCTACAACCCCGACGATAGATATTAGAAATATATAACAAACTCGATTATATAGGACTTAAACCATAATTACATGGGGTCCCGCTGCATATACGTATATGTCGCTGCGCTCGCTGATTTCGTTTCGACCGGGACCTTCGCGCAGCGCGTGCTATCGCGACGAGTTTTGACTTGCCGTTTTCGTGGAAACGATCGGGTTCGCGGTATACGCGGTAATGTTTAATAATTAGTAATTAGGTATTTTACATTATCAATATCATAATTCTGCTTTGGAATATTCCTTTATCAAAACTATTTTCTTCGTCTTAAAGTAATTAAATTGTAGTCTTAAAAATATGAGATTATGTCAATTTGTTAAATTAATAGCTACACAACGCACTCCATGAAGCCAAGGACAGATCTAGGTGGCGAAACACGGTCCAGCTACGGGAAATTCACGAGTCACGACCCTCAGTAATGAGGAAATCGACGCGAGGAGGAGGAGGTTAAATTAATAAATGCAAATAGTATCAATGTACGTAAATGACATGGAAAATATGGACATATTGGGCAGTAACGAAACTTAGTTTTGGTTATTAATGTAACTAGGATGTGAAGAATATGTATTTTATTATTTTTACGTGTCGGATGGCCGAGCTGTAAGTCCCATTAAATATGCATAGGCAAACCTTACCTATAAATTAACCAATTATTATTATTAACCAAGAAAAAGGACGTACTTACCTTTATACAATTACTTCGGTCTAGGTATATCACTACACAGTCACAAATCACAATAAATCAAAGAATCAATAAATCCAAGATGAACATTGAATACGCAGCGACCGCAGCACCGTGCTCGCGTGCAGAATACTCAGAATAGAATACAATACAATACAACAGGCGGGAAAAATGGCGGGCGCCCGGCGCGCGCTGAACGCGCACAGAGTGTAAAACTACGTAGACGCGAAAAGCCAAAAATAACCCGTTCATTTACAGATTACATTTGAACAAAAATACTCGTAATACCAAATGGTAATAATTAAAGGCTTTATGCGCGGCATAATTTTTCATAGTAAAAGTTGAGTGGTTTGGCACCGACTTCAAAAAGTGGTTCGAATCCCGGCCAGTGCAAATATTTGTGATGAACTCGAATATTTGCGCTTGGGTCATGGTTGTTCTATGTATTTAAGTACGTATATCGTTCTCCTCGGTTCATTATTTAAGTACTTACCTACATTAACCTCATAAAATCCCGAGTGTTCGAAATCAATTACTACGACAATAGTCTAAGAAAATGTTAATGTCACTTCTATAAATTCTGACAAAGGCTTTAATCTATACAGAAATCATCATCGCGACCACAACGTCGTAAGCGCCGTGTAAATCATGGCGCTTAGGACGTTACGAAAGCGGGGCATTGAGTCTCGCGACCTAAACGTGTAAGTGCCGTGAAATTCACGGCGCTTACGACGTTTTGACCCGCTCTCGCCTACAGTATCGTATCGTAGGTAGGTGGCTGAGCCTCGACGCGAGTTTGCCGGCGTGGGGGGGGGGGGGCGTCGCTTCTCCCGACTGGCCATCGATCCGTTCTAGCGCCACGGGCTTCGACTAATTTGCCGTCTGATTCGAAAGATTATCGATAATGCCTTGATCACACGTACCGAGACAGTGGGCGAGACAGTGCTCTCGTCCCTGTCACACACAAGACAAACGGGCGAGACAGAGCACTGTCTCGCCCGTTTACTCGGTACGTGTGATCAAGGCATTACTTATATCATAATTCGAATTTGAAATTTTAGTAGTATACTAATGTCGATAATCGAATGACGACTACTTGTCTTAAAGAAATCACCACGAATGATATTGATATTGTTGACAAACCATCATAAAATCATTGCCAGTGTAACACATTAGTTGTAAAGAAATAAAGGGAAGCTATTGCAATTTTAGATTGACAATAATATATTTTGACCAAAGGTTAGATAATTTGATTACACTAAAGCAAATTAGACTGCAGTTTTTGGTATTAATGTTGATGTTTTATGAAAACAATATTTGGTTAGCAAAAAATCCATTTTGGGAAGCAAAAAGATATACGGACTCAACGTAAAATTATTTTGGTGTATGTATATTGATTTTGGAATACAAAATGATTTAGTTTAGGGAGCTCTGTATAGAGTGGGTTTAATTTATATGGAAGTAATTCATTTTACTTGGAATTTAGTTTTAGGGTATAAAGAGCATTTAGTTTTTTGCCTGCCTAGTAGGCCTACAATCGTATAGTATAGAGTATACATTGAATTAAGTAGATTAGTATCATCATCTCAGCCATAGGACGTCCACTGCTGAACATAGGCCTCCCCTTCGGGCAAAGCAGATAAATTGTGGGCGGTGCAACTAACTTAAACAAGTTTTAATAAATAATATTTAGATAAATACATATATCATATAATATATACACATATAAATAAATACAGATGAAACATACTAATCAGATAACCTAAGAATTCACAACTGCTAGCGTAGAGGTCACGCAAACGTATGTTGGTAGGTACTTGTCATTTGTGCTTCGCTCCGCTGACCGATTTTGATGATTCATGTGACATTCTTTTCTTCTCTTTAAATTCTATTAAGTGACAGTTTTCAAAATAGCCGGACGTGTTTTCCTAAAGTGAAAATAGTGAAAACAAGGTGAAAACAAAGTTAACTTTCGTAATTTCACTTTAAGTGCGTGCGACGCCTCCAGATCATCGACGACCCCCGGGTTTTTTGCTACCATCCAAAGTGCTTGTTAAGCCTTCAACTCCCTGAATTTTCTCAGAATTTTCCGGCGGAAAACAGCCGAGTAAACGCCGAAAAACACTTTTTCTTTGTTCCCGTAACTTGCGACCTGGGATCGTCCGGCTGATTTTGAGGACGTATCAGCCTGCCTGACACCTTTCTGCGTTCAACCAAGAAAACAGAAAGAAAATCGGTGCAGAAACACCAGAGAAAAACAACAAACATCTGCGCATGTCCTGGCACGTTTCTTCATAAATCGGCTATTGCGCAGTCATATGGACCTAGTATGTACTTATAGTACACCTGGAGTGCTCATTGCTTCGTTCGATTTATTTTATACTAGCGACCCGCCCCGGCTTCGCACGGGTGCAATGCTGATAAATTATGCATGTATTATACATATAAACCTTCCTCTTGAATCACTCTATCTATTAAAAAAAACCGCATCAAAATCCGTTGCGTAGTTTTAAAGATTTAAGCATACAAAGGGACATAGGGACAGAGAAAGCGACTTTGTTTTATACTATGTAGTGATGATACCTAATGAAACTCATAAATAAATATAGTGAACTATGCCAGCAATAGCACACTTTTGGCTCCCGTTATTTTAACAGAACGCAGCAATCCTGTAATTGTTAATTTGATTTGATAAATGACAAACTTCGTTACTTAAGTCATACTTAAAAACAAAACAAACCAAAAAACATATTCTGATGTACGTGGACATGAACACATTTATGAGGATATAAAAAAAAAGTGGTTATTAATTGTAGGGCAAAAAACTAAATGCTCACCAAAATGGCTTTTTTCACCAAAATTTCAAATTGGTGCTAGGCGGCTAAAACTCGAGGTGGAAAGTCAGATCTGGTATTTTCAGGTGGCTTGTGTTTAAACGCCTACCAAATATGATTAAACGCCTACCAAATATATTGATAAATTACTACCAATAAATTCTTAATGCTCACCAAAACGGATGAATGCTCACCAAATAGTGTATCCCAAACTATTCTATAAATAAAGCAAATAATTCTTTTTCTTACATCCTATAAAAATATATGAACACCTAAAAAGTTAATTTCAGACCAAATAATCTATATTACTGTCAAATGGATGTCACCAATATTTTATATTATTACTTCCATTTTAGTCATTTTTGCTGAGCACAGTGCCAAATAATGCTACATTTTTCGCCACGGACAACCTGATACAGGTTTTTTCATCGGCCATCTTTGTTCATGTTCATTTCATCTCATGTTTTAATAATTTAATTTTTGTTTTTCTCATGGTTTTATTCTTTATAAAGTGAATACTATTATAAACTGACATTGGCAAAAGCCTCGAGCTGCCATTCCTTGATTTAATTAATTAACCTGATACAGAATTGGTTAGAACTTATCATTAGAAACCTCGGAATATACTACAACAGGTAGCTATTGTGTTTATTTTCCAACTTATTCATGTTGGTAAAGTGACGTAATTTTCGGGCAAAAGAAAATCAAAGTAATCCATCTCTTCAACTTTAAGAAATATTTTGAATTATAATGTTTAACCTTTTGACCGCCACAGTCGGCTGTGGCCGTCAACAAAAAATCGTGCCCCTGACGCCACGTCGGCCACAGCCGTCCAAATTTCAATCATCAAAAACTTTGTAATTCTAACCGCTACAAGTATTTTTCAATCCCTGTTGATTTTGGGGCACATCTTTTTTTTTTTACTCTGGCGTCAGTGGCACGGTAAATTGCTAGACCGCTTGGCGGTCAATAGGTTAAAACGTAATACTGATCGTAGCTTTGTTTAGAAACGATTTACAACCTTCTACAGGCATTAGAAGTCAAGATATTAACTATTTTAGTTTTTTTGTTTTTATTTTTTTTCTCCCAAACGTGCAAGTAGTGGCTGGTAATTTTGATATGGGAAGTACCTCTGAGTGACTTGAACATGTGATATTAAAATGGGCGCGGTAGCTCGTGGGGTCTTCAAGATACATGCCAATAAAACTTTTTGTCAGGGCTGCCAAAATAATTCGATCAAATTTTCGGTTAATTAATTTTTATGTAAACATTCATAGGAAATTTCTTTTCTACTTACTTTACAAATAATCACAACATTTTAATAAAAAAAATATATAATAAAAACAAAAAATATTATTCCGGTTTCATAAAATGTAGGTACGAAAACAACTTTTTTATTTTACATATGCTGGTGTCCGGAAATCCCGCTCTTCCATCAATAGAATATAATAGAAAAAAACCAAAACAAATAATACTATAAGTATAAATATTATGTATACAAATATGTCTATGTTGAAAATTAAAAAGATTCGTCACTTTTGGAGTCACTTAGAGTCAATGTTGGTGTTAAGGTTCAAAAGAGACGAAAATTTTTCATGCCACGGCTGTACCAACAAGACGGCTGCCTAAACCTTATCCTTCACCGACTAGACCGCAAGATTATAGTGATTATTAACTAACATCATTAGTTGAACATTGCGGCGAGCAAATTAAAAGGGCAATACATGTATCAATGAATGAGTCACTTATGTATTTTCTGGTTATTTACAATAAACATATGGACAAAAAGTAAGATACAAATTAGCAATAAACAACGCCATCAGCAGGATGACTAGGTACTTAAATTCTTATAAACATGCGATCATTGAGGTGTGAATATTGGAGATGAAAAAGTAAAAGAAGGTCAGAACGGCAAAATTTGTGAGTCTACATATGTTACAAATGCATTTAAGACATTTTCAGATTTCTAACATATGTAGGTAAGGATGTTTCCCTACAATCACTACATATTATAAAACAAAGCCTTTAAAACTACGCATCATATTCATTAAGATTACCACCTGTTTTTTAAAAACCTTCCCTATGAATAAACTCGGCCGACTTAGCCGAAAATTGAATTCTAATAGAATGTCTAATTTCAAAAGAGAAGACGGTTTGCCACTTACTACCGGCTTGGGAGCCGGTTTTACATCTTATCAAGGGTCAAGCAAGACACAAGAGTGGAAACCCTGGGCCTCAAACGGTGTAAATTAGCGAGTGTATTACAAGTAGGTTGGTTTTCTCCGCGTTTAACATAATACCGTTGTCATGGGACCATTGCACAATCTTACATACAAGCTCCCTGTGCGCAGTCAAGTTTGCCGCCATTTTTTTTTTATATAATTTGAAAGAATATCATCTAGAATAGACCTCGAGTATATTTATTATACAATTAAATTACTATCATTTATAATGATTAATGAAATACTGGGGGTTTCAAACTGACAGTTGACAGCTTCGCTCCAAAACGCATCTAAACTTGCGACGACCGACGACGTAACGTCATCTTTGTTTGCCAATGAACAATGAAAAATTTGATCGTAGTTGCTAAAATTAATGAATTCCGGCTTTCTTGAATAAATAGGTTTCTTTCTGTCAAACAAAAATTGACGGAGATATGATTGTTTAAAGAGCGCGTGGCAGCGCAATCACAGCCTCCCTTAAGCCCTTTAACCCTTCACCGTTTTAGAAAAAGGTTTTTTACTACATATTGCAATGAAGGATGTAGCTCTCTTAATTACCTTAACAATGGTTTTTTATAAATTGTGATATCATGAAAATTGAAGGAGTTATAATATTTTACCTACTCACCTACCCAAAAACTTATCATATTTTTTTCTACTTAGTAACTGAAAATTTCGGAGTATGAATATTTGGAGCAATGTGAAAGTACGCAGTATAATAGAGACCCACAACTATTGTAATGTGTATATATATACATAATATGGCTCATATATTTTGGAAACGTAGGCATGAACACATACCAACGTTCTTATATGTATATATAACACATTTAACACAAATGGCAATATTTTACTCTAAATTAAATTATTTTTAAATATGTAATCATATATATTTACTGTTTTAATTTAGGGGTAGTTTTAAGGGTAGAAAAGCTTAAGAATATGATAATCATTTTCGAGAGTGTGGAATAATATTTAAATCCTTTTCATTTGATCAAAAAAAAATTTAACAATTTTTTATCAAGGGGTAGTTTTCAAGGGTTGAAAGGGGGTTAAAAATTTGATAATTATTATAGAGAATATAAAATATTACTTACTCTATACTTACATCTTTTTATATCATACCAAAGTATTTTTTTGTGATTTTTTCAATTTAGGGGTTGTTTGCAAGGGTTGTAAGATTTTCAAGGGGTTGAAAATGATTTTAATATGAGGTAATTATGTTAGAAAATACTTTACAATTTCACCACTTACTATTAGACATATTTTCTAGCGATAAAATGGCTCAATGTAAATTTTTCCATTTAGGGGTTGTTTACACCCCTTAAAAATAATAGGCGGAGTTCAGATCATTTTCACTTTTGAAGTTAAGGGTAAGATGAGCCTAATTCCAAAATTTCATGCAAATCGGTTCACAGTAAAAAAATTCGGAGGTAAGACCGTATTTTTCGCTTCAATGACTGCACTATAGCTGTGCCCCGCGGTGTTACCCGCTCATCCCACGGGAACACTAAATTTATTCGGGATGAAAAGTATTCTATGTCCTTTCCCGGGTCTCAAACTATCTCCATACCAAATTATATCTAAATCGGTTCAGCGGTTTAAGCGTGATTCATAAATATCTGAACACGACTCTTATTGACTGGGCGTTACAGATATTTATGAACGCCTTATATGCTGCGATATATCTGATGGCGACTGTATGAAAACTGCAGTCGTATGTTGGTACTTTGTCATTGGTGCTTCGCTCCGCTGACCGATTTTGATGATTCATGTGACATTCTTTTCTTCTCTTTAAATTCTATTAAGTGACAGTTTTCAAAATAGCCGGACGTGTTTTCCTAAAGTGAAAATAGTGAAAACAAGGTGAAAACAAAGTTAACTTTCGTAATTTCACTTTAAGTGCGTGCGACGCCTCCAGATCATCGACGACCCCCGGGTTTTTTGCTACCATCCAAAGTGCTTGTTAAGCCTTCAACTCCCTGAATTTTCTCAGAATTTTCCGGCGGAAAACAGCCGAGTAAACGCCGAAAAACACTTTTTCTTTGTTCCCGTAACTTGCGACCTGGGATCGTCCGGCTGATTTTGAGGACGTATCAGCCTGCCTGACACCTTTCTGCGTTCAACCAAGAAAACAGAAAGAAAATCGGTCCAGAAACACCAGAGAAAAACAGGTTTTTATTGAACTTTAACAGTGAGTGACTTTTCTCCCCCCATTTCTCAGAACCTAGATCTTTTACCCCCCATTTTTTGTGTACTGTTAATTAGCTTAAGTATCAATATAGTTCTGTGCAAAATTTCAGATTTTTCCTAGCTGTAGTTTTTTAGTAACGAATTTTCTCGCAAAACCAGCCGTTCAGAGCACAATATTTACGTAATTTTAATTCATTTTTTGACTTTTTTCCCTTCAAACTTTTCCAATTTTTTCTTTCATAATTTGCTCTGTCTCATCAAATAAATGGGTTCTGGGCTGTTTCCAACCCACACATGTATATAGTTTAGTTTTTATTTAAGTTTTAAGTTTATCGATCTCGCGTTTTGTAAATATCAATATCCTTCTTCCATTCCACAACAATCTCACTTTATTGTTTATATAGTTGTTAGCTTAGCTATCATTAGATTACTGTGCAAAATTACAGACCTATTATGTCAATAGTTTATAGGTACGTTACGATTTTTCGTGTGTCAAGTCGCCCTGAACCTAAATGAATGTTTATAAGTTATTTTTACATTGTAGCCACAAAATATTGATATATACTATATCTGCATCTTCCCTATTGTTTGTTATACACAATGAAGTCGGTTAAAAATAGCTGACAATGAGGGTTTTCGATACTTTTTCTGCCACCAGGCGGCGCTACCTGGCGGTCCACCAAACAGCTGTCAAATAGCATAAACTCGTAGGAACTGAACGTATTGTTTACTGAAATTCTAGTGTATTTGGAGGTGTTATTGGCTTTGTTTGTACATTCCTATCCCTACTAGAACTTTGTACATTCCATGGGAATTGACTTGGCACTGCATTTTTTTTTAACACTGGTCTGGCTGAAATAATAATTAGATAAATATAAATGTTATAGTTTAGTATTTTTTGATAAGGCACAAACTAAAAATGTTTGCAATTCATCATTGAAGTTTGGTCGAGAACTGAGATAATCAGTGATTAACTAAAATTATCATTAATATTGAAAATATTCTTACGTTTTTCCAGTACTGAATCCGGCTTTTACAAACGAGGCTATTTTTCGTTGGAGTAAATTTATCTCTGCGAATAGCTTACAAGCCACTGTTTTAATCGGTTTTTATCTCTCGTAGTGAACGTATGCCCTCGTGTTTTATAAATGAGATCCTTCCAAAAACATTTCATGTATAATAAAAGTTGCGTGTATAATTGTTTTTTGACTACTTAGCGCCTGACACAAACATAAATACACCACAGATTTGGATTGCTCTGCTGATACGCACAGGCGTTCATGTTGTAAGTAGTCCAAAAAATAATCATACGCGAAACTTTTTGATCTGTAACGCTGCAGAGTTGATTTTAAGCTAAATGTAGGTAGCAATTAGGTAGCAAATTTTGGTTAATAAATAACATGAAAATTGTGCGTCCTTCGCAAAATATGAACTTTGTCCAAACATCCTGACGTCAGAATGACTGGTCAAAAAAAATATGTGATATCTTTTATTATACTGAGGTAGCAATTATTTGGTAAATGGTAGCAAATACTAGTAAATAGGTAGCAATTTTTACGTAAGCAATCAATGCGGAATTCAACAGTCAACCAATCATTCTGACGCACACAGTTTTAAAGCAATATTAATGTCGCGACTGTTGCTTGGTTTTTTGACTCAAAAGTGGTTTGTTTTGTCATCAAATGCAGTATTCAGGCATGGACTTATTTGGGGCCCCCTCCACCGTCTCGAAACACTTCTATTTTTTTAGCAAATGAAATCATATAATATACAATCGAGTTTAATTGAATAACTAAATGAAATAATGAACTTTATTTTGTAAGGAGGCCACGAGGGCATTATACATTTTACATTTTCCGTTGTTAGGGTTCCGTACCCAAAGGGTAAAAACGGGACCCTATTACTGAGACTTCGATGTCCGTCCGTCCGTCCGTCCGTCCGTCTGTCACCAGGCTGTATCTCAAGAACGGTGCTAGCTAGACAGTTGAAATTTTCACAGATGATGTATTTCTGTTGCCGCTATAACAACAAATACTAAAAATAAAATAAAATAAATATTTAAGGGGGGCTCCCATACAACAAATGGATTGGTTGCGTTAACTTTGCACCTCATTTGTATGGAGCGCTATACATACCAGGTGCAAACTTAACTTAACCACTTAAGGATGGAAAGTGTTTGTACGGAACCCTCGGTGCGCGAGTCCGACTCGCACTTGACCGGTTTTTTTACTTTTGAGGTACGGAAACCTAAAAATATGTTTTCTTAATTTTACGCGCGCGTAGATTTTTTCCAAAATGAGCCATAATGTAATAAAAATAAGAATAGTAATTTAGGAACGGCAGCTACCTATACCTTATATTTCATGGATATACCGTCTGTTGACAACCAAAACACTATAAGTAACAAATACCTACTTATATAAAGCTCGTATCTAAGTGTCAATCTACTTACTAGATACGAGGTTTTGAAGAGTAGTGACAGAAATTTTAGTGAGTTTTGGTTGTCACCAGGCTATATACGACTATATCGTTCAGATATTTGTGAACACCTTGTTGAACTGTATATAAATGCCATTAAATCTCTCTTGTAAAATTATTGACGGCGATTGTATTCATAGTACAAGATTTACTTAGGTTGGGACTTTATAGGCCAATTGGTGTAAATAGTCACAAGATATTAATCTATTTATTTATTTATTTAAATGTTCCAGACATTTTATGTAATTATGCAGGTTTTATGTAAACGTCCATGTTTAGGTGATTATTACATATTTTTTTAGGCAAAAACACACACTAAAATTGAAAATTACACGATACTTTGAAAAATAAAGTACAAACTTTACAATTACATATTATCTTTTGTAATCTTACACACACTTTTGTGAATATTCCAAAAAGGTTCAGGAAAAGGCACAAAAAAATGTGTTTTTCAGAAAGATATGTAAAATAACAAGTTCTGTATGTTATATAGCCGTTTCAATCGTTGTAAATACATATCTAAATGTACTTTTCCCATATATTCAATGTAATTATACAGATTTTATGTAAATGTCCAAGTTTTTAGTGATTCTGACATGCCTTTTATGTAAAAACACACACTATAATTGAAAATTCCACGATATTTTGTGAAATAAAGAAAAACCTGTATAATTACGGAATATTTATGAGAACTTACAGATACTTTTGGGAAAATTCCAAAAAGGTACAGGAAATTTGCAAAAAAATGTGTTTTTCAGAAAGATATGTAAAATAACAAGTTTCGTATGTAAGATAGCCGTTTCAATCGTTGTAAATACATATCTAAATGTACTTTGCCTACACATTCAATGTAATTATACAGATTTTATGTAAACGTCCAAGTTTTTAGTGATTTTTTACATGACTTTTATGTAAAAACACACACAATAATTGAAAATTACACGATATTTTGTGAAATAAAGAAAAACCTGTATAATTACAGAATATTTATGAAATCTTACTGATACATTTGGGAAAATTACAAAACTATGTAAAATTACGAGTTCCGTATGTAATAAAAGCGTTATAAATACATATTGAAATGTATTTTTCCCAAACATTCCATGTAATTATACAGAGTTTATGTACATATACAATTTTTTTATGATTATTACATATTGTTTATGTAAAAACACAGAATTAAATTGAAAATTACACGATATATTGAAAAATAAAGAAAAAACTGAAAATTTACTTAATATTCTACGCAATCCTACTGAAATTATTATGATCATTACAAAAAACTTATGTAATTTCACATAAAAATGGGTTTTTTCTGAAGATGTGTAGAATGACGACTTATGTATGTAAAATTACAGTTTTAAGCGTTATAAATACATATTGAAATGTATTTGTCCCAGACGCTCTATGTAATTTTACAGATTTTATGTAAACGTACACATATTATTAATTATTACATATTTTTTTTGTAAAAAGACATCAAAATCGTTGAATTTAACGAAGATATTTAAAATTACCAAAAATTATGGAAAAAAACCAAAATTTTGGTACTTTTCCCAGGTTTTGAGGGAATTATACAGGTTTCTGTAATTTTTTTGTGTGTAAAATCACATAATTTTTAACAGTGTAGTGACTGAAGTTTCGAGGTACGAAGATCGTTTTTGAGAAGACAAGTGTTGAAGTCGCCCATGATAATACTATGGTCAAACTGTGGGCCTAAATCAGAAATTGTGCTGTACAGGGTATCAAAGTAATTAATATTCGAGGATGGGCTGTAAAAGACGCCAAGAAGGACTTTGGAATGATGCAAAGTAACATCTAAGAAAAGATACTCGGGAGAGTTATTTGAGTAAACTGTCGGTGACTGAGCAACTACTTGACAAGCAATATTACTCTTGATGTAAATGGCAACACCGCCGCCACGAACGGTTTCCGTCCCGCCATCTTTTGTGCCTGTCCTGTCATTGCGAATTAGACGGTAGCCGGGTAAAGGGTACAGAGTCGATGGCAGCGACGGTTTTAGCCAAGACTCCGAAATGAGAATGGCGTGTATATTTTTATTGGAGCTAAAAGATGCCAGTAGTTCAGAGTAATGTGCCGGTATACTCTGTGCATTAATGTGGACGACATTGAAACGTTTAATGGACGAGCCAAACGTTAGTTGCAATCGGTCACTCAGATCAGGCATATCTGATGCATCACTCAAGGAATCGTAGTGGCTTGAAGAAGAAAGTGAGAAGAATTCGCTATCTAAACTGGCATTGAAAACGTCTGACATAGTGAGTACAACTGAATACTTAAAATTATATATAAAATGTAACAATATATATACAATAGACTACCTACTAAAATAATATTTATATATGTATAATTTATATTTAAAAGACAACCACAAAAAGCTTATCACCTCATTTGCTCGCCAGTAGCTTGTGAAGAAACAGTAAAATAGATTTATAATAATACATAGCCATTAAGTGGCACACAAGAAAACATTAAAATTTTACAAAACAGGAAAATACGACTCTCACAAAGCAAATACTAAACGCACTGTACGTCAACGGAAGTGACACGACACTCGACATTGACATTAATGACAGTTGTGATTGTGACATACAGCGTTTGTTTTCGTATCACCGTTAAACATTAAGAAAAAAGAAAAAATAAGATATTACCTCCAATAACACACAATGTACCGTTAGAAACAAGGAAAAGTAACACTAACTATGAAAATGTACTCCCTAAGAACTCGGCACAGTCGTGGATTTTGGATTCTTGCCTCTGCCGGAACTGCCTGAACGGGTGGGCCTGGTTCGACGTGATGTTTCCTGAGGCGGTGCGACGCCTTGAACCACATCAACAGACGTTGCCTTCGGCGTTGAGGAAGAGGTCTTCGTCTCCGTGACGCCAGTGTCCGCCACAACGTTCGGTGCAGGCAACGCACGCAGCTCAACGAACGACGTCACCTTTCGGCGCACTCCGTCATGACACTGCACCACGATGCGCCCGTCGCTCGTCCAGCTGCCCTTGACACCATACAGTTTGCGGGCTTCCAAGAATACTGCATGCCGGCTGTTCGCGTAACTGAACCCTTCGATAAACTCTGTGGTACACTAGTCCTGGAATCCCTAACGAATTTAAAGTCTAGGAACAGGCATTGCACTCGCTCAATATGAGATAAACCACTCACCTGGCAATCCTGGGCTGAACCGGCTTCGAAGCAGCTGTGTCCGCAACTCTTCTGGCTGGCCAGCACTTAGACACCTTAAAACAGTCTGTCGCACACCGGAAAGCACAAATCTAGTCCGTTGGAAGCACTAATTTCTTAATCTTAACAATGGACGCACACCGAACGCGTCAGCGTCCCATACCGAGCCGAAAAGTAATGTGTCAAAATGAAGCCTACGCGGGAATACATTTCTACCCGCGTATTTTTGACCGCCGTTGGGTTTTGCAGTCTACCTACATATTAAGAGATTACAATGCCTGAACATCCCCCCGCCTAACCAAGCCCGCCTTGGTTCCTAATCTCCTAAAGGTAGCCTACACAATTTAGAAATGGGTCTCAGCAGAACACCATTTTGAGTTTTAACTTCTGCAACGCGTACCACTCCGTCCTTACCGGGTAAAAGTTTAATAATCCGTCCGCGTTTCCAATGCAATGAAGCCAAATTGTCCTCCTTAATTAAAACTAAATCGTCTAATTGCGGAGATTCTGTATGAGAGGTCCATTTATAACGTTGCTGAAGTGTATGAAGATATTCATTTTTCCACCGGTTCCAGAAATGTTGAGTCATTTTTTGTATTCGTTGAAACCGAGATAAACGAGATTCCTTGACGTCTGTAAATGAGTACTCAGGGAGTGCCACTAAAGGCTTGCCGATTAAAAAATGACCCGGAGTTAAAACGTTGAGATCCGTCGGATCCGAACTTAGAGGGCACAACGGACGCGAATTCATCACGGCTTCCACCTTCGTGAAAAACGTTGTAAGTTCCTCGAACGTAAGCCTAGCGTCACCGAGTACACGCCTAGCATGAGTCTTTGCCGATTTAATAGCGGCCTCAAAGAGGCCTCCATGGTTGGGGCTCGAAGGTGCGTTGAACAGCCACCTTATTTCGCGCTTAATACATTCCCGATCAATGTCCGATTGATTGTTTCGAATAAATGAGTATAACTCCTTTAGATACTTGTTCGTGCCCGTATAATTCGTTCCACAATCCGACCGCAATAGATGCGGAAGTCCACGCCGAGATACGAAACGCGTAAACGTCGCAACAAAAGCTTCAACCGACAATTGAGAGACAATTTCCAAATGTACCGCTTTAGTACTTAAACAAACAAAAATACAGAGAAAACATTTCTCAATTTTTGCATTTCGAAGATTGCTCGATTTTATATAAAAAAGGGCCCCCAAAATCAGTCGCCGTACCGACAAACGCTCTCTCGCTTATAACACGATCCGAAGGTAAGTCCGCCATGTATGGTTGAACTGGTCTAGGCTTCGCCATGTAACACGGTACACATTTGAACGTCACGTGACGTGTGATCCGCCGAGCCGAAACTATCCAATAAGTCCAGGATAAAATAGATTCAAGGGTATTTGCGCCGACGTGGCAATATACCTTGTGATAGTGTGTTACTAAAAGTTCCGTAAACCGATCCTTGCCGGGTAGTAATATAGGATGCCGCGCATTGTAAGGTAACTCGGACGCATCAATTCGACCGCCGACCCGAAGTAAATTATTTGTATCCAAAAACAAATTTAACCGCCGTAATGAATTTTTAATAGGTTTATTTTCCTTAATTAATGCGATTTCCGCTTCATAATGCCGAGTTTGAACTAACCGAATTAAACATGTAGTAGCGTCTCTACGCTCCGAAACCGAGATGTGATTAGGATTACGTCCATCCGTAAATCTACAATACCGTAAGAACCGTAATAAATAAGCAGTTACATTAACTAATTTCTCGAAAGAACTGAACCGATCAATCAAATCGAAGTCCTCATCTACAATTCCAATATTAACCGTGGCAGCCCGCAATCCGGGTAACATGTCTGCCGGGAAGTCCGAGCACTCGCCGGGCCACCGCGCTGGCGCGCCCTGCAGCCAGCGTGGCTGCCACCACAGACGGTGCCGCAGCAACTCGCACGCCGACGTGCCGCGCGACGCCACATCAGCACAATTTAATTCACTAGGTACATGCCGCCATGTAATACTTACCCGAGAAGATATTATTTGTGAGACTCGATTTCCTTCATAAACTTGTAATCTATGAGGTGGAGTCCTTAACCATGCTAAAACGATAGTGCTATCGCACCAAGCCACTATCTCATTTAACCTAATGTCGCGTTCGAACGAGGAAGCGACATGGTTAATAAGAGTGGTTAACAAGGCCGCACCGTTCAATTCCATCTTGGGAATGGTGTGTTTTGTCTTTAATGGTGCTAAACGGCTTTTCCCCATAATTAACCGCACAAGAACCGTACCATCCGCACTAACCGACCGCAAATAAACAACAGCCGAATAACCGAGTGATGAACCATCACAAAAACCGTGTATCGCATATTCAATATTGTTGTCTAATTTCAAACATCTAGGTATTGATACCTGACACAGATGAGGTAAGTCCGACAATATTTCACGCCACCTTTGTACTATTTCTATTGGTGCCGGAGCGTCCCATTCAACTTTTCGTGAATTGTTAAAACTACCGAGAAGATTTTGTAATAACAATTTAATTTTAAACACCACGGCGCAGACCCATCCCAAAGGATCATGTAAACGCGCCACCAAAGATAAAATACTTCGCCGAGTAATAATACCGTCCTCCGGTAGGTTTAGCCGATAAGTAAAACAATCATTTTTCGGATCCCATTGGATACCTAAAACCTTAATGAACCCAGAACCATCCGAATCGGGTTCAAAAGAACGGGGCGTCTCGAGATGATCTAATGGCAACCCGTTTAAAATTCTTGGGTCATTCGAAGCCCATTTCCGTAATTCATACCCAGCCGTATTCATGAGCGATATCAACTCGTCCCTCAAAGCTATCGCGTCGTCCAGATCGTCGGCTCCGCCGTTAAGATCATCGACGTAACTATTATGACGTAACAGCTCCGCCGCGCGAGGATAACTACTTTCCTCGTCATTAGCTAATTGATGCAAACACCGAATAGCAACAAAAGGACTCGATTTTAAACCGTAGGTATTTGTAGTTAGCTCATAAATAAGTAACGGTTCGTCCGGTGACGATCGCCAGTATATAAGTTGATATTTTCGATCGTCCGGATGTATCCATGTTTGCCTAAACATCATTTTTACGTCAGTAGTAAAAATATACCGTGGTAACCGAAAATTAATAATTATCTGAGTAATATCGTTTTGTAGCCGAGGTCCCGAAAATAAACAATCATTAAGTGACACAGCTGTACTTGTTTGAACACTTCCATCATACACTATTCGGATTTTCTGTGTGTCTCCCGATTTTTTGAAGACACCATGATGAGGCAAAAAATAGTGTTCTTCTCCCGACCCAACATCAAAGTTAGAAACCGCCATATGACCGAGTTTTAAATATTCCGACATAAATTCTACATATTTATCGCGATAATCCGGTTGCCGTTTCATACGCCGTTCTATAGCCAAAAAACGTCGCAAAGCAGTTTCGCTAGAATCACCCAACCGGGGATGATCTGGTGTGAGAGGTAAACGAACAACATATTTACCATCTGCACCACGTGATGTTGTTGCTGTGAACATGTTTTCACATTCAATATCCGCCGGGTTCTTGACAGCCGCCGACGGCGGTTCCTCCGACCGCCAAAACCGTTCAACTGCTTCGAGAAGCGTAAGGCCCACATTTTTATTATTTGCTTCCGAGTCATACGAATACACCGACCGAGACGGACCAAATATAGCGTAATCAAAAATGGTACTAATTGCACATAGGCCACCACCCAAATCAACCTTATCACCATTTAAAATTTGACCTAATATGTCGCATCCGAAAATAACGTCAACGTGTCTCATGTCATGAGCACCGCCCGTAAGTTTAACCGTGCCGCCGGATAATGTTAGCTTATGCGCCAAATATGAAGTAGGCTTCTTTAATACAACCGCCGTAACCGATAATAAACGTTTGTCCGATTTTTCCGATTTAAAGTAAAACTCAACAATATGAGTGCCGTCATTATTCCGTACTCCGCCGATACCTATTAAAGGCGTTTTATTGTAATGTCGCCTCAACCCTAAGCACGCCACGAAATCGCTTCGTATTATGCTTGTCTGGCTACCAAGGTCCAGTAGACCTAAACACTGTATGAAATTACCGTTCGCCGATTTTACGTCTATCAATACCGTAGGCAAAATAACATTATCCGCTAATTGTGGTACCGAGCCGACATTACAATACTGTAATTGCTATTGTTGAGAATGCGACTTACGCATACGATACGCATCCGGACTATGCGATCGCCCCGAATAAGTTGGTTCCCGATTTCCTAATTCCGTTCGGCGCTGATTCTCGCGCTCCCGAACGTTGCGAGATAAATTATCGCCCTCATAATTATTATGACTTAATTTCCGTGACCGAGAGTCTATACCGTCATCCGAGCACGCAGAGTGTTTACGTGTTTGAACCGGTGAACGCCTGCCGCGGGTGCAGTCGTTATCGCGTTGTGAAGCAACCATTGCCTGCCGCGAACGCTGTTCATTTGCAGCGGGCGAAGCCGAACGAGAAATGGACATAGTACAGACTAATTTATTATGACCGATATTTCCGCACCGATTGCATGGTACCTGCCGGGTACATGAAGCCGCAGAATGCCCTCCGAAGCATTTAAAACATAATCCGTTATTTTTTATATATTCTTTCCGATTATAATTAGACATATTCCCGAACTTATAACAATTATTTAAAGTGTGACCCGATAATTGACAATAAAGACAGCTAGCGGTTTTGCCGGAAATATACCTACGATTATGGTTAGCCGAATCCGATTTATTGTAATTGTTATTACGTTCCGTTACATGTGCTGTGCGCGCAGGTTTGCGCACCTGTTCCGCATAGGACAATATGGGCTCCGAGTTAGCCGTATCAATTAATCGACATTCATTTTGCAAGAACTCAGTTAATTGATCAAAAGTGGGCAATTGCAAGCTATTACCGCCGTAAGATTGTTCAAACCGTGTTTTAATGTCAAGAGGTAATTTTGTTAAACTTATATGTAACAGAATATAACTCCATTCGTCCGTTGGGAGACCGAGATTCTTTAAAGCCCGCGTTGATTCCAATAATGGATTTAAGATTTTTATCCTAAGACCCAAACTCTTATTTAATACCGGTAAATGTAAAATCCGAGAAATGTATGAATCCGCTTGCAGCCGTTTATTTTCATATCTACCTCTCAGAATGTCCATAGCCGTGTCTAATGAACTATCCACCATAGGTAGGTGCCGGATCAAAGCCTGGGGTTCCTTTTCAACGTTTGAAAATAAGTAGTGGAATTTTTCCGTTTTAGAGATGTCCCTACGTGATAACACTAACGACGTAAACAGACTTATAAAACTCGTCCAGGAAAATACATCGCCGTCAAAGGAAGTCAGGTTTATCCGTGGCAAGCGTGATGATGCAACACTTTCCGTAGGTAAATGTGTGCCATCCAAGCTGGGACAACCGATGGCCACCGCATCGAGTTGGTTGTACACCTCCGTGGCCTCCCTATACTTCTCATCGTAGTCAACCGTTTCCAAATCCAAAGTTAAAATCTCTTCATACGCTTCCGTCAACGCCTTAAAATATTCCTCTAACTTACGTAACCGAGCCGATACTACACTAGAAGCGTAACTTTTACTATTAATAATCTGCAAGGTGTTTTTAAACCAATCGTATTTAATTTTAAATTTACTTTCCACTAACTTAGTAGCCATTATAACCGAAAACCGTTTGTCAGAAAACCGAAATGTAAGAAATTACGAATTAACTTCGTACTAAGAACAAAGAATGTACCGTTACAAAATGGCTGCCCTAACTAAACTCGCTATCTTTTGGGAATCCAATCCGAGGTCGATGGACCAAATTTTATGTTCGCGTAACTGAACCCTTCGATAAACTCTGTGGTACACTAGTCCTGGAATCCCTAACGAATTTAAAGTCTAGGAACAGGCATTGCACTCGCTCAATATGAGATAAACCACTCACCTGGCAATCCTGGGCTGAACCGGCTTCGAAGCAGCTGTGTCCGCAACTCTTCTGGCTGGCCAGCACTTAGACACCTTAAAACAGTCTGTCGCACACCGGAAAGCACAAATCTAGTCCGTTGGAAGCACTAATTTCTTAATCTTAACAATGGACGCACACCGAACGCGTCAGCGTCCCGTACCGAGCCGAAAAGTAATGTGTCAAAATGAAGCCTACGCGGGAATACATTTCTACCCGCGTATTTTTGACCGCCGTTGGGTTTTGCAGTCTACCTACATATTAAGAGATTACAATGCCTGAACACCGGCTACTTGTTAAAAACTCAGACACAGTCTGTCCGGAGCCTTTGAGTTTTTTCTTGGAGGACCAAACTGCACTCCGAGTCCTTAGGCAGGCAAATTTAAGCAGCAGAGGCCTCGGCTTTGATGGCACCACGTCCTTACCAAGACGGTACACTGCAATGAAGGACAGTGTTGAGACCGCCTGCAGCCCCATCTTTTGCTGCAAAAGGTTGACCGCTGTTGTCATAGCATCCTCATTCCTCGCCTCAGGAACACCATGTAGCAGGAGGATGTTGGAACGGGAACGGGTCTCCATCTCCTCTAAAGTTCCTAGGACATAACCCATTTGCTCCTGCAAACTTTGGACAGCTTTCCAAACCAGCGCCTTGAATGTGCTGTACTCCGCTGTAAGAGTGTCTGTACCTCGGCTGGTCACGGAGTTCTCAAAATTGGCCATCTGTTTTGAGAACATGCTCTTCATATCCTCCAAACTTCTCTGCAGATGCACTAGTTGGTCCATTGTTGATTGTATCACAAAGGTGACCTTTGGACTCTTGAGTGTCACAAAGAGTTGATACAAAAAAGTTAGTGAAAGTGGTGAAAAATAGCTATAGGTGGCAAAGAGGAGTTAAGTGTCACATGTAAGTGATCATTACACTAAACTTATTTGTTTATCTTATTTTTCACAAAATAAAATTATAGCTCTACAAATTTCGTGTGTTTATTGTTTGCCTACCCACGAGGAAAAAAGGTATAAAACATATAGGTATTTAACTATTTATTAGTGTAAGTTTTCAGAGATAAATAGATTAAAAAAGATTAGCGTCGAAATTGTATTAAATATTATAAGTATTATATTTATACACATTAAATATTCACGATTACTTTGAACTAAATCGCCGAAGTTCTCCCATAAGTTTCTGTAACTCCACAGAAGTCTCCTACATGCCATTTCATGGACGGTTAGATTAACTAAAAGCCGTGTCTCGAGCTAACTAAATCAGGCGTCCTTAGTGAAATAAAGACTTAACTTAATACCACTATTATTATGAAATACGTCCTTACTCCACTAAAACACTCGAGATGTAACTGGTAGTTTGGTTACAGAATGACTTATGTAAGCGCATCTTAGTCTGTCAAATTAGAATAATATGTTTTATTTTAGAAGTATTACAAATTTGCTGAGTACATAAGCAGTGTCATTTAATAGGTATATTGAAATTGTTAGAGATCTAGCGTAGCTATTTTTCCTTCTCTTTAGTAAAAGATTTGCAGGGTGGATTGCATTTCGAAGTAGCTCCATATAAATTAAAGCCGGTGAAATTTCAATGTTAATGATGCATTTCAAATTAATTTCAATTATTTGGAAATATGGAGGAAAAAATGTCAGAATGTAAATTCTAAGGTCATTGGCAAAAGATGAATTCAACAACTATGTAAACTGCCTTGTTTCCTTAATTTGGAAGCATTTTGGGACATTCACTAAGGAAACTATAGGTAGACAATAAAAAAATAGTAACAGCCTGGTGACAGACGGACGGACAGACGGACGGACGGACGGACAGCGAAGTCTCAGTAATAGGGTCCTGTTTTTACCCTTTGGGTACGGAACCCTAAAAATGAGTAATGAAATAGGAACCCCAAAAATGAGTAAAAAAAACATGACCAATCTAACTAATTCATGTAAGCTCCCAATTTAATTTATTCAGTCACTCGTCACGCTCCAAAAACAAAAATAAAAACATTTTTGATTTATTTTAACTAAACTACAGTATTTCAGCAACGAATCCCCAAAGTATGATCCCACAGCTTTAGCAAAATAAGGCGTTGTCGTAGTACTCGTATAACCGTCAGATACGTCTTTGTCGCACTAAGACCCTGCAATATGAAGAGAAATAACAGTTCTTTTTCATGCCTTGCTTGGTTTTATGAACGCGCGCGAGACTAGTAAGAGTAAGTCAGATGTATCACTCGCATTTATTCTATTTTCCTTTTTATGAGACAGTGGATCTTTCTCATAGTTTTTCTTTGAGTTAAAAAGATTCCCTCGTCTTAGGTTATTTTTTAATTATTGTTAAACGCTACTATCTATTCAATCTAATCTTTTGTTGCAATGTTCTTTTTAGGGTTCCGTACCCAAAGGGTAAAAACGGGATCCTATTACTGAGACTTCGCTATCCGTCCGTCCGTCCGTCCGTCTGTCACCAGGCTGTATCTCAAGAACGGTGATAGCTAGACAGTTGAAATTTTCACAGATGATGTATTTCTATAGCCGCTATTACAACAAATACTAAAAATAAAATAAACATTTAATGGGGGATCCCATACAACAAACTTGTTTTATGGTAGCCTTCATGCGCGAGTCGGGGTCGCACTTGCCCAATTTTTTAAACCGAACCTTAAAAAACAGGCTGATTACGACGTGAAATATTTTTTATATTTAAGCGTAATGTGTAGGTAATATAATTAAAACTTATTGAACCGGGTCTATCGCGATATTTTGATTTACCTTCATTGCCTGACGTTTCAACACGATATATCGCCAAAAATATCGCGATATGTCAAAATATCGTGATAGACCCGGTTCAATAAGTTTTAATTATGTGTTCAAACCGCGAGAATATAAAATGTGTAATATGTCGTAGAATAATAAAATTGGATGAATGGAAATTTCAGATTAATTTACAGGGATATTGTGAAAAAAATACACGGGTAATTAGATAATAGGAATACTATTACTCAAAAGGTAAGGTCTTATCATTAAATACCCGAACGGCAAACTACCCAGAAATAGGATCCGTTACATTAACATTGTGTTTGGGTAGGTATTTAATTATATTTTCAACCTTAAGATGCCAATTCAATTTTTTGCCACTTTTATTACGAAACAGCGCGCAGAAAATTGAACATTTCATACGTGAAAATGCCGCGATAACATAAAACACGTTTTGTTAAACTTATCAAACAAGCCCACACATATTCTGGTCTTGCTCATAAATCTGTTAGTGACTGACAAATTATATTAAATGTCTAGAATTCAGTGCCTATACAGAATATTACATTACATATTTTAGTCTACATAAAAACGCTTCTTTTCAATATTTTACGTTCGCTACAAAAAATGAGATGACGATAAATCTCCAAATATTAACATTTTATTTCTATCATATGTGCTTTAGCAATATCTTTTCTTATCTTTTCATTTATTTAAGTTAAGGAAACACAAATAATTTTACAATTAAGACGCGTTAGCAAAACCGTTGGAGGTTTAAACGTTACGCGAATGTTTCGATCCGCTCACAACATTTCCTATAGGTCTTTACCAGGGAGTTCTGAATGTTCATAACCTCGGTCATACTGGCCCCGCCCTTTACCCAGTATACAGGGTGATCAATCCAAATGGGTCTTTTTTTATGCGCGATACAAAAACATTTGATCTCGGACGTACCTGATGTTAACTAACGATGAGGCCTAAGATGAAGCATGCTTATCTAGAAGGTGCCTATTCACTCTCGACTTGAAAAGAACTAAGTTATTTTTTAAGGAAAAGGTGCGCAGGAAAAGAGTTTCACTCTTTTTGCTGTCCTAAGTGCTGGGTCAGTAGGGAGAAAAGAGATAGGGAAATCTGTTCTCAGGAACAATGGGCGTCGATTTTCGATTTAATAGAAACTGCATTATATTTCTTTTTTATAAATCTCATACATAACCGGGAGCTGAACCTGGTTTAAATTCGGTAAGTAATCGCATGTCGTTTTGTAAAATTCTTTACAACGGTTTTGACCGTGTGAAATTATGTATGTATTAAGGGTAAGTTAGGTTTGCACCTGGTATGTATGGCGCCTCATACAAAAGAGTTTCAAAGTTAACGCAACCGATCACTTTTGTTGAATGGGAGCCCCACGTAAATGTTAATTTTATTCTGTTTTTAGTAAGTATATGTTGTTATAGCGGCAACAGAAATATGTAGGTACATCATCTGTGGAAATTTCAACTGTCTAGCTATTACGGTTCATGAGATACAGCCTGGTGACAGACGGACAGACAGACAGACAGACAGTAGTCTTAGTAATAGGTCCCGTTTTTCACCCTTTGGGTACGGAACCCTAAAAAGGTCTACGAAGTGAAATCCTTATTTTTGGACAGTCGGTTAAAAATCAGGCAATTGTAACGCCAAGCAACATGTAGAGGCGGCAATACCATTATTTTTTAGATCCTTACATGTTGAGATTTTTTCGTGAATTCAGCGTAGTAATGGGAAAAGTTAGCGGGTGTATTGCCATTTGTGGGATATAAGTACCGAAGAAAATCTGAATACGTAGGTATATAAGAGTTTTGTATACAGAGGGCCAAGACAGACTCCCTACATTACGCATTACGTTACAGGTGGGGGAGTCCTACGTTCAGCAGTGGACTTAATCTGTGGCTGATAGATAAGAGATAAGTTCTTGTGCAGCCTATGTATTACGTGGGCGTAACACCCCTGCTCCATTGCACTGAAAAAAATTGCCAGTGAATTCTACTGACATTTCAGTACACCTAACTGCAATAACAGTTAAGCTTACTGACATGACAGTAAGCCTAACTGCAACAACAGTAACTTAACCTAACTGCAATAACAGTTAAGCTTACTGACATGACAGTAAGCCTAACTGCAACAACAGTAACCTAACCTAACTGCAATAACAGTTAAGCTGACAGTAAGCCTAACTGCAACAACAGTTAGGCTTACTGAAATGTCAGTAGGATTCAATGGCTATTTTTGTCAGTGTGCTTCTGAAAGTTTTTATTAAGTATGTGTTATGCATTCAATAAACTATTGTTATTCACAGATAAACCGACACGAAAATTATTGCTGGATTTATTCACAACTCCCGCCTTCCGCTATATTTCATCACGATAAGACAACGGAACTCAAGTCATTGGCAATAAATATTTATAACATATACGAAGTTAATCTGGGGGAGAATTAAATTACAATAGAGAGACGAACTTGGGCACTTTTTCCCCGTAATGGTATTTTTATACGGCGTCGGATGAAGTGGATTCCGTTTATTATTTTCTATTTCTGAGGGATCTGCGGGGCTAGTGTACTTGCCACGATTTTGCTTCTTGCACAACCTCAGAATTCAAATACTAAAGAAAGATGTTTGTTGTAGTTTTCATTGGTTGGTAGTTATCAAATTCATATATATGTATAATATACTCGTATAAAGTCCTAGTCCTAAAAACGCCGCATAAAATGATCTGATAAAAATGTAAAGGCCTATGATGATGATGATATTAATAGTCCTAATAATCGGTTTTCACGACGACGACCATTTGCTAGGACTCAGGTTTTCAATTAATAAGCTACTTTTACTAGTCATATAATAATTTTCTTACATTTTACTACCAAGATAGTTATTTTAGAGCATAGTCAACAATTTGAATTGAATTTAACACCGAAGCATACGTGATGCAATTTCCAGAATAGAAACTAGCTTTTCTGGAACAAACCGGTTTAAACCGGTAACAAAGCCACCACAGCTATGCCCCTGTAGCCACATGGGAGCAACTGCTAAGAGCCGAGAGGCTCCTGCTAAAAGGTTCTTGTTGTTAGCAAGAGCGGAATCAAATCGGACGACGAAATTGGAAGCGAGTGGTGGCGTTGTCTTTCTATACTCAATATTCTGTCTTTCAACGAATAGGTCCTAAATTTTATTCGTCGTACCTAGCAACATATATAACTATATGTGTGAAATAACAACACTGGTAGTGTACTTATATTTGTTTTTCACACACAAATACTTGCCTTTACCGGGTCTCCAACCCGGGACCGCCGCTTTGCAGGCCGATATGAGACAAACAGACGGACGGCGCGGTTGGGGCAGTGGTAAAGAAGCTGCCTACTGAGCCGGCGGTCTTGGGTTCGAATCCCGGCAAGGGCAAATATTTGTGTGATGAACACGAATTTGTGCCTGGGTCATGGATGTTCTGTCTATTTAAGTATTTATTCATCTATATAAGTATGTGTATATCGTCGTCTAGAACCCATGACACAAGCCTTCTTGATCTTAATTTGGGACTAGGTTGATTTGTGTGAGATTGTCTGATAAGTCTTTATGTATTATTTAATAATTAACGATGAGTATCAACTAGTATCAAGAATATTCGAAAGTTGTTAAGACTCTTATCCGTTCAAAAATGCTGATAATATTAGACATTTTTCTCTATGATCAAACATGTTTCTTAAACATATTATTATCAATGTTACTAATTAGAACAGGGCTAATTGCAATTTATTGGTATATATTTAAAACCTACAGTTTGAATTTTTCATTGATAATTTTTGTTTCAATAACTACTCGAATATGACAAAATTCACGCAGAAAACTGTTTATTTTCGACCTCATGCAATGAAAGTAAAAAATAGCTATTTAACTATCTAGAACCACCTAGAACTCAGGGATAAGTATTATTTACTTTAAGAAGTTGGTTGAATTGATCAATATATGCGTCATAAATTGAAGACAATACGTTTTAAAATGTATAGGTAGGACCTCTAAAACATCTATTGAAGCAACTCTTTTCAGAACGAATCTTTGTTAGACAGTGTTCCGCTATAACCTCCATACTCTGTCTCAAATACAAGAATTGCTCATTCGACAAACATGAAATGTCAGCTGAAACACCGTATCATTACGTAGGAGGCACAAATTCGTTTGATTCGCACTTGGATGCTCAACCAGCCGACAACGAGACTCGGCGGAGAATATATTATACATAATATATACGAACACAGTCATACTTGTGGGTGTGAGAGGTTCGCTAGCTTTGAGTTATTGGTTGATATAAATGTGTTTTTTTTTACTAGCAGGTGCCACTTCATTCGCATAACCCTTTATTCTACCGAAGTCGGATCAGATCAGTCAGGAGGGCTCTTGGGTCTTTCTTTGAGGAATTGGAACGCATTTTCAGTTATTTCGCAGTATTCAAAAGTAAATTTGACTTAGCCAGCCTATATTCGAGCTTATAATAGGCGAAGTCCCTCCCTCTATCAATTCACTCCCTCTCTCTATCAGACAAGCCCCAAGCAAGATAGCTTTCAAGTGTATGCTGCGTAAGCATCTGCTGGAACAAGAGCTCGAATAGTTCATCCATCATCCCATGTTGTAGACTTTCGTATATATTTATATATATATATATATATACATCCAGCAACACATTTGGCGTCATGCACATAGTGCATCATCATGGCGTCCACTAGTTCTGCTTATTTTTTTTTACATTTCTCTGCAAATATTGCTTAGTTTGTTGATTTCCTACTCCATAGGATATATGATTTTCTTTTTATTGCATACGCGGCAATATTCATTCTGCAGTTGGGCCTAAACATTTATGAACCCCATACAAAGGTGAAGAATTTTTGACTTCCTGGATATATTTATCATATTTCATCTAACACGTCGACATTTTTACGTCCACGCTAACGGTTGGGATTCGTAAGTGCGACGTTGCCAGCATTGTGATGTATCTATCTCTTTCATTCGTTCTTACTAGTGTGTTTTACATACAGATGCATTTTTAAATGTGTAGACTTTTTCTTCTTCGTTTCAACATTGCTTATATGGAATGAATAAGGAGAATTAAAAAAAAAAGAACTGTCGATGTCACGACTAATTACTATATTCATTTTCCTTACTAATCAACTGATGGTAGATATTTAGTCCAAATAACGTAATATATTATCAAGGAATAATAGTGTACGGGCACTTGACTGCTCGCACATTAACTTCATAATTATCTTGATAGTATTTTGGAATACGAAACACTTTTCTTGAAATAACTGTAGGTTATTGACCGAGCGAACGAAGTGAGCGAAGCGTCTGCTTCGGCTTGGATGAAAAATCGTTGAGTATGTTAGATGTTTGGATGTTTGGATTTCTGTTCTCGCCTAGAGGTCGCATTTCTCAACCGACTCTCATGAAATTTTGTGAGTAGGTTCGGTCAGTATATAATTTTTTTTGTCGAGCCAGTTTTCCGAAATTTTTAAAAAAGTTGGAGATATGGTAGTTCAAAGCGTACAAAATGACATATTTCGAATCTATGAAACGGCCAAGGCATACTTTTTAAACCAAGATGTAGGGTTAGTAGAGAAGCGGTGGTAGCCTAGTGGTTAGGGCATACGACTTTCAATCCGGAGGTCGCGGGTTCGAAACCGGCCCGTACCAATGAGTTTCTCGGAACTTATGTACGAAATGTCATTTGATATTTACCACTCGCTTTTCGGTGAAGGAAAACATCGTGAGGAAACCGGGTAAGTAATAGAACATATATAAACAATAGATATAACACTCATTAGACATAGGCTCAATTGGAATAAATTTAATTGGTATAATATTCAATTTGTATACTAAACGAAACGTATAACAATAAAATGCATATTTTCATACTATATAATGAACTGTAAGTATAATGACATTGTGTATAATCATCTAGTGGTATAACATTTAAAACACTTAATTATTAGTTATAATTATTTGTTTCCATGCCATTCCATTGAGAAGAGGCGTAAGACAGGGGGACGTTGTGTCCCCGAAACTGTTTACGGCCGTTATGGAAGACGCCTTCAAGCTCCTGGAATGGCAAGGACTTGGCATCAACATCAATGGCGAATACATCACTCACCTTCGGTTTGCCGACGACATCGTAGTCATGGCAAAGTCGATGGAGGAACTCAGCATGATGCTCGATGACCTCAATCGAGTTTCTCAACGGGTGGGCTTAAAAATGAACATGGACAAGACGAAACTCATGTCAAATGCCAAGGTTGTGCCCATCCCAGTCTCTGTTGAAAACTCGGTACTCGAAGTTGTTGACTCATACATCTACCTAGGACAAGTGGTCCAATTAGGTAGGTCCAACTTCGAGAAAGAGGTCAACCGCCGAATCCAACTCGGCTGGGCAGCGTTCGGGAAACTACGCAATGTCTTTTCGTCCGACATACCTCAGTGCCTCAAGACGAAAGTCTTCAACCAATGTGTGTTACCAGTGATGACTTACGGCACCGAAACGTGGTCTTTCACTATCGGCCTCATCTCAAAGCTCAAAGTCGCTCAACGTGCAATGGAGAGGGCTATGCTCGGGGTGTCTCTACGTGATCGAATCAGAAATGAGGAAATCCGTAGACGAACTAAAGTGACCGATATAGCTCACCGGATTAGCAAGTTGAAGTGGCAATGGGCAGGCCACATAGCACGCAGAGCAGATGGCCGATGGGGCCGAAAAGTGCTCGAGTGGAGACCTCGGACCAGCAAGCGCAGCGTAGGACGTCCACCTACAAGGTGGACAGATGACCTTATAAAGGTCGCCGGAAGGCGCTGGATGCAGGTCGCTTCCAACCGGTATATATGGAAGTCCAAAGGGGAGGCCTATGTTCAGCAGTGGACGTCCTATGGCTGAGATGATGATGATGATGATGATTATTTGTTTTAGTTTATTTTAATTTTAGGTTTTTTGTACATAGTTGTTAGTAGTATTTAAGCTTTTTCTTTACTGTTTCTTTGTTTTTCCTTTTTTGAAATAAATAAATTTTATATACATTATATACATTTACTCGAAACATCGAAGCAATCGAAGCATTGAAGTAATGTTAGAAATCGTAAGCCAGGTTGGACCTGCGCGGCTCGCTCGCTCGTTAGGGTTAAAGTTCAACCTAACACTCCTCCTCGCTTCGCTCGTCGTCGTACCTAACCTAAGCAAAGTCAGATCTGCCTTAAGGTAAAATAAGTAATGTTAGGAATCGTAAGACAAGTCGGACTTGCGCGGCTCGCTCGCTTCGCTCGCTCGATAGGGTCATAGTTCAACCTAACACTCCTCCTCGCTTCGCTCGTCGTCGTACCTAACCTAAGCCAAGTCGGATCTGCCTTAAAGTGATAAGGGTAATGTTAGGAATCGTAAGCCAAGTCAGACCTGGCGCGGCTCGCTCGCTCGTTAGGGTCGCAGTTCAACCTAACACTCCTCCTCGCTTCGCTCGTCGTCGTACCTAACTTAAGCCAAGTCAGACCTGCTTTACCTGCCTTGCCTGCGCTCGTTTCGCTCTTACAGATATAGGTAAGTACTGCGTTTTTTTTTATAAAATGTCTATATGGTACTAGGTATGTCATATAATATTATTTTATATGATAGATATTTCAAATGATATTATATTATATGTCATAATTGTTATACAAAATAAATATTATATCTAAAATTATTCGACAAAATAACCATTATAACAAATGATATTATATGAATTGAATGTTATACCAATCAAGCCTTATATTTCATGAAAATATGGTATTTTTTATTATATATATCGTGCATTATATCTTTTGTATGTTTATAAATTGAAATTATACCAAAAGTTTGTATATAATATGGGACGCACCCGAGGAAACCACCTAAGCCGAATAAGGCCTAGTTTTCCTCTGGGTTGGAAGGTCAGATGGCAGTCGCTTGCGTAAAAATTAGTGCCTACGCCACATCTTGGGATTTAGGTAGCCGACCCCGATTGAAAATTCATTCTCAAAAAATGGGACAAAGGCTAGGAGGATGTGTAGGGTTAGTAAAATCAGTGCTTATGCTTTGGGGCTTGGCTTTTCCTGGGATCTGATACCTAATCTGTTTCGTGAGCTTGTGAGTCTTGGCCGCCAATTTTACATGAAATGTTATAGCATCCTCGCGGCTCTTTCCTTGGGGAGTGCTCAGCTTTTGTACAGTTTACTTAGTTAAATATGTTATTAAAATAAGGAATGTTTAGAGTAAACGTGCGTCCACACTTGTAAAAATTTTCCGAGCGGATCTCGGTCGCGTTGCATGACCGCGTATCACGGGGCGTTGCATAATCATATCCGCGCGACGTCCACACCTAGGTAAATAGCATTCATGATACGCGATCATGCCACGCGACGAAGATCGGATACAATACAGGGAAATGATACAAATGTGGTCGCACCTTAAGAGAACCACAATGAGGGTGGCCTATGTAAAACCCTACACACTCACAGACTCTCGCTTAGTTCCTTATATTCCGGCGTAATAATTATTATAAGGAACGCTTTTTATTAATAAATACGGACGCCCAATAGATCTACACGGACTAAGCGAGAATGTACGTGGCAGCACTCTTTTAAACCGATTTCCAAAAAAGGAGGAAGGGGGGGATGTTCGACTGTATGTATGTTTTTTTTTGTATGTCCACCGAATAATCCGTCAATTGTGGACCGATTTTAAAAATTCTTTTTTATTTTAAAGTGTATACTCCTAAGGTGGTCCCATTGTCACCATGTCGGGATCTGATGCTGGGATCATGGAGAAATTTAGGGCAATTCTCAAATTTTATAGGCACTTATAATGTTTTTCATACATTTTCTAAATCTATTCAAGTATTTGCGTCTGGAAGTCAACATCTCATAATGCTGAGCTGATGATGGAAGGTACAACTCCTTAATGATTAGGAGTTAGGGAATAATTCCTTTAATACGAGTAAGTACCTATTATAGGTACGTTAAGACCGTTAGTCGTATCCTTTTTAGTGTAGGTACTCCTGAGGTGATACCATTGTCACCTAGTCAGGATCTGATGATGGGATCTCAGGGAAATCGAAGGCATCTCTCAAACGTTCCGGGCACTAACAATGTTTTTCATGTATTTTTTAAAGTTCCATCGTCGTCTCATGATGATGAGCTGATAATGACAAGTACAACTCCTTAACGGTTAGGAATTAGGGGTTAATTCTTAAAATATTATTTATGTAAGTTAAGACCGTTGGTCGTATTCTTTTTAGTGTACTCCTGAGGTAAGTACCTAGTGTATTTTATTTCAATCACTAAAAAGCAAAAAATAAAAAAAATAAAATAAAAAAAGAATCCACTTCAAAATAAACTAAAAACCCAAAAATAACCCTTTATATGTACGGTTTGGTTTTAGATATTCGAATTTTTGTTGAATAAAGAACTTTACTCCAGGTTTGGCACCGACTTCAAAAGGTGATTCAAATGTGATCCGTACCGTACATAAAGAATTATTTTTGGCTTTTTAGTTTATTTTGAAGTGGGTTTTTTTTTTATTTGTTTTTTTTTATTAACTTTTGTTTTATTACCGTGGCATCTGGGATGCACTGTTTTGTTTGTAAAAGTGTTTAATTTAACTAGGACCATTGTCCGCTAAAACTGTCAGACCGTATAATGCTATAGGGCGTCGGTATATATAACTATTGGGCGTCCGTATCATTATAAGGAAACTATTGTGCGTCCGTACCTATTATTAAAAGGAACGCACAAGGCTGTGCCACCCTGGTGCCACGGTAGTAAAACAAAGTTTGAACTAAAAAGAGTGCGTTGTCTCTAAAAAGTCCGTATACAGTCTCGCTAAGTTCAGTTGCAGTAGTGATTGTGAACTTAGAGGAGACGGACGAAAACCGACATGGGACCGAGAGCAAGATAGAGGCCTGGTTCTCTGTATTTCGGCAAGATTGTACAGCGAGGCGCTCGATAAGAACTAATACCTAAATAAGTATCATGGGCGACCGAGCCAAGCTCGACAAATTATACATTTACTAGCTTTTGCCCGCGGCTTCGCTCGCGAAGAAGTCGGGGTATGGGGTGCGCTATCCTACGGGAAACATGTATTTTTTTTGTTTTTAAAATAGATACCTACCTTCGTGGCCATTATTAAGTGCTAAGAGGAGACGGCTGTATATGGATGCGATATAATTACGATAAGGTATAATTCATGACGGAGTAAATTATTTATTTTCAAATACCTACTACTCGCTAAACAGTTGAAATTTTCACAGATGATGTATTTCTGTTGCCGCTATAACAACAAATACTAAAAACACAATAAAATAAATAATTACGTGGGGCTCCCATACAACAAACGTGCGCGAAACCCTCGGTGCGTGAGTCCGACTCGAACTTGGCCAGTTTTTATAGCCTACCTGGCCGGGGATTTTCTCGGCAGTTCCCCGTTCCCCCGTTCAGCCGTTTTCACGTGATGCGCGGTCAAATAAACTGACAAACAGATAACCAGACAAAAATTCTAAAAACTGTTGGAACGTGTTCTGTTATCGATTCTAAGTATCCCAAGCCAACTTTTTTTCGAATATCTTTCATGTACAGACTTTCGACCCTCTTCAGCTTTATTATATGAAATAAACAAGAACTGCTCGTTAAAATGAATAGGATTATCTGGCGCCTTGAACGAAATGACCCTTTGACTCGTACACAAAATAGGTACCATACCTACCAACACGAAAGTGATAATCAACTGCGTGTGATGGTTTTGTTAAATGTTGGTGCCAAATACTTATATACCTACCAATAATGTACTTTACTATTTATGTATTTTTATTAAAGCAGTAAGCAGGCAGCGTCTGCTAACGTAAACTAAATGTAATGTACCTAACGTAAACTAAACGCAGGTTCGAATCCTGTCCGAATCATTACATTTTTAAATTTTCGCTTCATTTGTAAACATTTACTATTTATGAATAGAAAATGCAGGTATTGGCTTCCTTCAGGACCTGTAGCGTCAGCAATTTGATACCGACAGTATATCCGGAACTCTAAAGGTTATCGCACTGATCGCACACCTAAGTGCTCGCCTCTGGATCAGCGCAACCTCAACTCATTAGGTACCTAGGTACAGTTGGATTTTTAATTATCTGACGTGATGTGAGAGTCGGAATAAATATTTTGTTACTTACTCAGAAATTATTTCTTATGACAATGAATGAGAACATGGGTAATCGCTGATATATTATATTGACTGTTATTGATTAAACGTACCTACTCTTAATATAGTCAAACGGGATAATAGTTTCTTTGCTATTCCGCGAAAACTATCTTGGTCCAATGTGACAACAAATTGTGCAGGCTGACTTAGTACCTACCTATATTTCGATCTTTCCTTTTTTTTCCCCAATTTCACTAGACACTAAGCGAAGTGAATTCGGTAAAGAAAAAGAATTCCCGCTCAGTGCTGGCGGGTATTTAAAACTATTCATGCCGCTCCATATTCGACGTCCATGTAATTATTCCAAAGTAGTGCTCTGGATTCAAAGACGGACGTAAAATATCGTGCGCTATGAATGGTATGCTTCAAACTCACGTCCGTATATGTATGTATATGTCACGCAATTTTTAAATTATATACGGACGTCAGTCAGGTAGCTGATGTGTAGGTACCTACTATTCATGCCGCTTCATATTCGACGTCCGTTAATTCTAAAGTAATGCTCTGCATTCATAACTATACGGAGGTCAAATATCGTGCGGTATGAATAGTATGCGTCAAACTAACGTCCGTATATGTATGTATATGTCACGCTATTTTTAAATTATATACGGGCGTCAGTCAGGTAGCTGTGTAGGTACCTACTATTCATGCCGCTTCATATTCGACGTCCGTTAATTCTAAAGTAATGCTCTGCATTCATAACTATACGGAGGTCAAATATCGTGCGGTATGAATAGTATGCGTCAAACTAACGTCCGTATATGTATGTATATGTCACGCTGTTTTTAAATTATATACGGACGTCAGTCTGGTAGCTGTGTAGGTACCTACTATTCATGCCGCTTCATATTCGACGTCCGTTAATTCTAAAGTAATGCTCTGCATTCATAACTATACGGAGGTCAAATATCGTGCGGTATGAATAGTATGCGTCAAACTAACGTCCGTATATGTATGTATATGTCACGCAATTTTTAAATTATATACGGACGTCAGTCAGGTAGCTGTGTAGGTACCTACTATTCATGCCGCTTCATATTCGACGTTGCTATTCCGCGAAAACTATCTTGGTCCAATGTGACAACAAATTGTGCAGGCTGACTTAGTACCTACCTATATTTCGATCTTTCCTTTTTTTTCCCCAATTTCACTAGACACTAAGCCAAGTGAATTCGGTAAAGAAAAAGAATTCCCGCTCAGTGCTGGCGGGTATTTAAAAACTATTCATGCCGCTCCATATTCGACGTCCATGTAATTATTCCAAAGTAGTGCTCTGGATTCAAAGACGGACGTAAAATATCGTGCGCTAAGAATAGTATGCTTCAAACTCACGTCCGTATATGTATGTATATGTCACGCTATTTTTAAATGGCTTGGGTTTAAACGCCTACCAAATATGATTAAACGCCTACCAAATATATTGATAAATTACTACCAATAAATTCTTAATGCTCACCAAAACGGATGAATGCTCACCAAATAGTGTACTCCAAACTATTCTATAAATAAAGCAAATAATTCTTTTTCTTACATAATATAAAAATATATGCACACCTAAAAAGTTAATTTCAGACCAAATAATCTAAATTACTGTTAAATGGATGTCACCAATATTTTATATTATTACTTACATTTTAGTCATTTTTGCTGAGGCAAAAAACTAAATGCTCACCAAAATGGCTTTTTCTCAAACATCCAATGAAATGTCTTTACGTTCCTTAAAATAGGCTCGGAAGTATCGCTTTTTGGGCGCAACAACTCGAGAAGACTGTAAAGGGATTTCATACTGCTTTTCAGGCCTAGGCCTGCAAAGTAACTTTTTTTTTGTTTCAACAACAAGGTCATTCACACAGCTGGCTGGTTTGACAAAAAGCAGGTTTTGTTTTTAAAGATTAGTTGTTATACACTTGTGGAAAAAAAATTCAAGATGGCGACTTTTTCTTTTCAAAATTTCAAATTGGTGCTAGGTGGCTAAAACTCGGTATCGGGGGGCTCTCGGGGCTCAAAAATATGAATCTGAAATCTTGTCCGAAAATTCGGGCAAATTCGGAAAATATCGAAAAAAAACGATTCAAAATTTCTAAATTGGTGCTAGGCGGCTAAAACTCGGTATCGGGGGGCTCTCAGGGCTCAAAAATATGAATCTGAAATCTTGTCCGAAAATTCGGTCAAATTCGGAAAATATCGAAAAAAAAAAACGATTTTTTTTTCAAAATTTCAAATTGGTGCTAGGCGGCTAAAACTCGGTATCGGGGGGCTTTCGGGGCTCAAAAATATGAATCTGAAATCTTGTCCGAAAATTCGGTCAAATTCGGAAAATATCGAAAAAAAACTATTTGTATGGAGAAAATTTCAAATTGATATAGCATAGCTAATAATGACTTTTTTTTTTTTTTTTTTATGTCATAGGGGGCAAATGAGCAAACGTATCGCCTGATGGAAAGCGATTACCATCGCCCATAAACACCTGCAACACCAGAGGAGTCACAAGTGCTTGCCTACCCGGAGGACAAAGATAGAATGCCTCTATGCTAGTAATTTCACCGGCTATCTCACCCCCACACCGGAACACAACAATGCGAACATTGCTGTTTGGCGGTGGGTTAGCAGGCAAGACGGTAGTAACAATCCGGAGGGACCCTCCACGAGGCCCTACTACTCCAAAAAGCTACCGCACATTATGGAGCGTCCATCAAAACATCCATTTTGGGAAGCAAAAAATCCATTTTGGGAAGCAAAAAGATATTTTTTGGTAATCATTTTGATGTTTTATGAAAACAATATTTGGTGAGCAAAAAATCCATTTTGGGAAGCAAAAAGATATTCTGACTCAACATAAAATTATTCTGGTGTAATGTATATCGATTTTGGTATACAAAATTATTTAATTTGGGGATCACTTTATAGAGTGAATTTATATTAAATGGAGGCAATTCAATTTATTTGGAATTTAGTTTTGGGGGTATAAAAGCCATTTTGGTGAGCATTTAAATTGTTCCCTTTTTAAATTATATACGGACGTCAGTCAGGTAGCTGTGTAGGTACCTACTATTGATGCCGCTTCATATTCGACGTTGCTATTCCGCGAAAACTATCTTGGTCCAATGTGACAACAAATTGTGCAGGCTGACTTAGTACCTACCTATATTTCGATCTTTCCTTTTTTTTTTCCCCAATTTCACTAGACACTAAGCGAAGTGAATTCGGTAAAGAAAAAGAATTCCCACTCAGTGCTGGCGGGTATTTAAAACTATTCATGCCGCTCCATATTCGACGTCCATGTAATTATTCCAAAGTAGTGCTCTGGATTCAAAGACGGACGTAAAATATCGTGCGCTATGAATAGTATGCTTCAAACTCACGTCCGTATATGTATGTATATGTCACGCAATTTTTAAATTATATACGGACGTCAGTCTGGTAGCTGTGTAGGTACCTACTATTCATGCCGCTTCATATTCGACGTCCGTTAATTCTAAAGTAATGCTCTGCATTCATAACTATACGGAGGTCAAATATCGTGCGGTATGAATAGTATGCGTCAAACTAACGTCCGTATATGTATGTATATGTCACGCTATTTTTAAATTATATACGGACGTCAGTCAGGTAGCTGTGTAGGTACCTACTATTCATGCCGCTTCATATTCGACGTTGCTATTCCGCGAAAACTATCTTGGTCCAATGTGACAACAAATTGTGCAGGCTGACTTAGTACCTACCTATATTTCGATATTTCCTTTTTTTTGTGTTTTAAAATCCTTGGTTAGTACGTACTTATAGTCTGGCAAAAAAGAGTAGAAATTAAAAAGTGGCAATACCGTGGTGACGTCCCTTTCTAATCCATCTAAGGAAAAGGGGACGGCACTACGGTATTGCCACTTTTTAATTTCTACTCTTTTTTGCCAGACTGTACGTACAATTATTAATGTAAGTAATCAAGAAATTACACTATTTAATCCGCGTCCAAAATTAATTTTAATTGGATGCGAATTATCGGTCGTGCATTCTCGGGCTGTACATTATCCGGACTCCATTTTGATGCTTATGGCTCTGTAGCCAAAGCTCTAAATAAAAAAAATAAAAAATTGACAATTGATATCGTTTTGCGCGAGGATTTTTTGTTGACCGGTTGCCATAAATCAAAAGAATAGAATAGATTTTTTGTTTAGCATAATGGGAAACAGGTAAGTTAACTATGTATTTGGTTTTACAGTTTACGTTACAAAATAATGAAATTGTGACATAACTTTGCAGTGTTCTTATTAATATAATGTACTTACGTACTTTTTTATAGCTGACACACATACGATGATTTTAAAGGTATTTATACTCGTGTGGTTCGGTATGGCACCTATATTTTAATATAATACTGCACTTGGGATGTGTTATGCTGTCGATATTGTTTGGTTTTAAAGTTTTCTTTGCTGTCTTAATTAATATTGGCTTGCGTTGTTTGTGCTGTCAAACTAACCGCTGAAATACTTGTGGTGGGAATTTAATGCATTGGTAAATGGTAAAATCAGTGTTACGTTGATAAGCTGATACTAATTAACTGAATGTCGTTACTAACTGCAGGATTTCTTAATCTATTATATTTTTATGAAATAATTACCTACGGTTTAATATTACTTTACTGTAGCATTCAACAAGGAGCGCAGTGCTGGCCCTGCTCCTGCTGGCCGTATAATAGAAGGTAAATAAGTTTTTTACAAGCTTTTATGTAACTTGCACTATTTCTTTGTCCAATATCAAGTTTGACAAAAACTTATATGAAATATAGTGGTAAATTAGTCCAAGTTTTTGATTTCTACTTAAATAAATTTATGATAATGTATGTTTATGTGCTAAAGTAGACAAGTTATAAACAGAGTTTAGCAAATAATAGCAAGTGCAAAATATAGTGGTAGTTCAAACAATAATGAATGAATATATTCATAGGGATGAAGACCAAACTCCTCTACTGGCCCAGCCAGAGCCGCCGCTTCGTGTGCCTGGCCTGCCGGATCGTGGGTATGTTTATGTGCTAAAGTAGACAAGTCATTAACAGAGTTTAGCAAATAATAACAAGTGCAAAATATAGTGGTAAGGTGACTCGGGGCTATTGTAGCTATGGGGTTATTGTATCTTATTACCATTATAATGGTCTGTGACCATTATACTGCACAATGTATATATAGGATACACAGACCATTATAATGGTATAATTATAATGGTATCCTATATATACATTGTGCAGTATAATGGTCACAGACCATTATAATGGTAATAAGATACAATAACCCCATAGCTACAATAGCCCCGAGTCACCTTAGTTCAAACAATAAGGAATGAATATATTCATAGGGATGACCAGACACCGCCACCGCTTCCTGGTCCTGGCCTGCCGAAGCGTGGGACCCTTAGAAGGTCCCAACTCCGCCTTTACCAGGCACTGTTGCTGCCGGAGGAACCCTGGCAGCCCCTCGAGCAGCCGGAGGTCTTGGCTGCCCAGCAGAGGTGGCGGGCTGCAGTCGCTGCGGCCGCAGGGCGACGCAACGTCAACTAGGGAGCCCTATGCATCACTTATTTAGTGTGTATAGGGCTCCCTTATACAAAATGAATTAAAAAATCGATTTTTTAATTTGTGTTTCATTACAATCGTAAACAAACATTTTCTGTTTGCATTATCAACATTTACAAAAAGTAGTTGCATCTGGGAAAGAAAAATAAGAACCGAATTAAAACTACTTTTTAATCATCAACAATTATATATTTTTACATATAAGTATTTATATTTCTAACATAAATTCGTCGTTAAAAAACAACTTGAAAAAATCAGTGGGACTGTTTGTTCCTTCCGGGACCTTTACCTCCTCAGCAGAACTAAATGCTGGCACGGTAAAAGGTACCGTGCGGGGACACTGCCGGGTCCATTACTGGTTTTCGTTTTCACCACGTGGAACCTGTGACCTGCTAGGCCCTGCTACTGGTTCGTCTTCGTCACTAGACGTCCCTTCTAGGTCGACTCGATCTAAACTGAAAAAAATATTATAGATAAGTATAATTAAATAATACCCTTATAGGATCACTTTGTTGTCCGTCCGTCCGTCTCTGTCTGTCAAGACCCTTTATCTCGAGAACGTGTGGAGGTATCGAGTTGAAATTAACACCATATACTTAGGTCCCTTGAAGCTGTGAAAATACTCAACTTCTACGTTTACGTAATAAAAAGATACGGCCGTTTATGTCGCAAAAAACGTACATTTCGACACTCTCAAGGGAATCAAAATGATAAGAGTACTTCCCGTTAACCTAGAACTATGAAATTTGGCAAGTAATATCGTCACATTCACATACTACAAGTACTTAGAAAAATTTGAAAACTATACATTTGTAATTACATTATAAAAAATTAGTCTTTTTCGAAAACCACATTTGTAGAGCCCGGTGGCTTTAAGAAATTAATGAAGATTTATTTGTATAGAAAGGGTTACGAATATCTGTCGGTCCAATGTGACAACAAATTGTGCAGGCTGACTTAGTACCTACCTATATTTCGATCTTTCCTTTTTTTTTTCCCCAATTTCACTAGACACTAAGCGAAGTGAATTCGGTAAAGAAAAAGAATTCCCACTCAGTGCTGGCGGGTATTTAAAACTATTCATGCCGCTCCATATTCGACGTCCATGTAATTATTCCAAAGTAGTGCTCTGGATTCAAAGACGGACGTAAAATATCGTGCGCTATGAATGGTATGCTTCAAACTCACGTCCGTATATGTATGTATATATGTCACGCAATTTTTAAATTATATACGGACGTCAGTCAGGTAGCTGTGTAGGTACCTACTATTCATGCCGCTTCATATTCGACGTCCGTTAATTCTAAAGTAATGCTCTGCATTCATAACTATACGGAGGTCAAATATCGTGCGGCATGAATAGTATGCGTCAAACTAACGTCCGTATATGTATGTATATGTCACGCTATTTTTAAATTATATACGGACGTCAGTCAGGTAGCTGTGTAGGTACCTACTATTCATGCCGCTTCATATTCGACGTCCGTTAATTCTAAAGTAATGATCTGCATTCATAACTATACGGAGGTCAAATATCGTGCGGTATGAATAGTATGCGTCAAACTAACGTCCGTATATGTATGTATATGTCACGCTATTTTTAAATTATATACGGACGTCAGTCAGGTAGCTGTGTAGGTACCTACTATTCATGCCGCTTCATATTCGACGTCCGTTAATTCTAAAGTAATGCTCTGCATTCATAACTATACGGAGGTCAAATATCGTGCGGTATGAATAGTATGCGTCAAACTAACGTCCGTATATGTATGTATATGTCACGCTATTTTTAAATTATATACGGACGTCAGTCAGGTAGCTGTGTAGGTACCTACTATTCATGCCGCTTCATATTCGACGTTGCTATTCCGCGAAAACTATCTTGGTCCATGAATGAATAGTGGAGGGATGGGAGTGAATGAGATGAGTGAGTTCAGTCAGACAAGTTTATTTAAAATAGTTTGCACGGCCGCCCGCCACCTTGCCCTCGCCACTTCCACCTCTGGTTGTGTGAGTGGCCGCCGGGGCTCCTCTCCCAGCCGGAGTGCCCCATACAGCCGTAGCTGTGAAACCCTCAGGCCACACTGCTCCGGCTGCTGGGGCACTCTCTGTTCCGGAGCTGCTGGTAGCTCCGGCGCGCCACCCACCAGAGGCTCCTTCTCCTCATCACTAAGAACATACCAATTGCTCCTATCAAATTTATGGTTGTTAACTAGCATTGGCAACACATTAAGAGGCCTTATTCCTTTTAAAATGCTGATTGTTTAGACATTTTTCTCTATGATCAAACATGTTTGATAACATATTATTGACGTTACTATCTAGAACAGGGCTATTGAGATTTATTGGTATATATTTGAAACATACAGTTTAAATTTTTCATTGATAATTTTTGTTTCAAAAACTACTCGAAATTGTCAAAATTCACGCGGAAAATTAGTTTTTTCAATTTTATTTCGACTGTACGCAATGAAAGCATGAAATAGCTATGTTACTACCTAGAACTCGGGGAAAGGTATTATTCTATTCAAAAAGTTGGTTGAAATTATCAATACATTTGTCGTAATTTGAAAAAAAATAAATTTTAAAAGGAATAAGGCCTCTTAATTGAACCATACCTATTGGTTTGATTATTTATAGGCAGGTGACTAAACTTAAACAAATTATTTTTCTAAGCCAAATGTTTTTTTTTTTTTACCAATAACATTGTACTTATAGACCACAGGCCTTTGGCACAAGTTAAAATGATTAAAACTATCTTTAGTGCCGAATTTAAATTCGATTCTAACGCAGCAACCTTTACTTACTTGTGGCTGCATGGCAGGCAGAAAGCCCAACCCCACCAGCCGCATTTCTGGGTTCTATAGGAAATAATTACTTATATCATAAACCATACCTATTGATATTATGTAGTCCAAATAGGTTTTCCCCACTTTTCTTTTAGTGAAAGGCTTTATAATTGAAACATAAACCGCTTAGTTAGTACCAGTGCAAAACATAACAAGATATTATTTAACACAGGTAAAAGATTGCCATGCATAACCTCGCATCACCAGTAGAAAGTATTTAGGTAGTTAGTTCTTAAAACACACACAAGTCAAGGCAAATTAAGCATTATTACGGTAGCGTAAAAAAAAAACCATTTAAAATAAGTACAGAGCAGCTTTTCCCATCACGAGTGCAATCATAGGTGTCAAGTCGGACCTTACGAGTAAAATACCTTTATAATCATCGTGTTTCTTTTCCAGCGAGCCATGAAATTAGAAACATTGTATCAAAATGATGAAAAATCATACTTAATCGTAACGTAATACTACAAAATCAAAATATTACCTGCGAGCCATGGTGCGTAGCGATAAATGCGTTATTGAACTTATTGATCTTCGTGAAATGCTCTGTGAACAAATTGTCCAACCTTTCTATGTAGCGTACACAATGCGTTATTGCATACGCGCTTAAAAATGACAGTGACGTGACAGTTCACTCACATCAATGTTGCTAGATTGAAAATACAAAATAAATACCACGTAAGTTTGAGGTTAAAATAAAAACAAAGTTGATATAAAGAATGACTTTACTTATCTATATCAGTTTTCAGCGGTCTTAGCTCGCACTATTTATTCCATTGTAGGTATGTCATAAGTTTCATTCTAAAGATAAAACCCGCTCCAGACCTTCCGATCCGATCCGATCGGAAGAAATGGGATAATGTGTAGTGCAATTGTTAGGACATTTCTTCCGATAAATCGGATTGAGATATCTCAGTCTCATGGAACTGCGTTTGGGGACTTGGCGGATTATCAGGGTCGCCGAATATCTCGAGCATGTCACGCTCGATCTCTTCATGCGTACGAGCAGCAGAGTTGATAATCCGACGCATGAAATCTGTACGCAGTAGCATTTTTTTTAAGACTGACGATAATTAGCTATAAACCAAATACAATAGACAAAATAATGTTTTGTTTGTTGCTTAGTATAGAATGGACACAAAATGAAACGACAAACTATACAATTTACAATCGGAATCTGAAATCTCTGGCTCTGGTTGTTAGAATGCGTGTAGAAAGATTTTCTCTGGTCCTTTTAATGTGGGTTGTTTTGCAATAAGTTTAGTAAGATAGGGTAAGGTAGCCAACAATGAGCCACCAAAAGTTTGTACCTTAATAAGTCAGTCTTAAATAAAGGCATTAACTTAATTTTAGTTCCATATCATTCTTTACTTAATTGGCTTTAATTTTGCATCAATATTTTTGACTAAATCGCAATAGAATATGAGATATGCGTGTTTTTAAAAAAAAAGAGAAATGGTTCATTGTGTACCATCTCTGGTACACGCTGAACCGGGGCTAGGTATTCAATGATCCAGCTAAGTACACAATGAATCATTGCGTAGGTTTTATTTAAATAAATTATCCGTATACAAACCAAATAAGGGAAATGTTAGGCTATTAAATGAAATATGATATTCACGATGTAAGAAAATATATTTATCCAAACTAATGGCAGGAAACTTGGTTAATCATCACAGCATTTCACATCACATGAAAATTTTCGTCTTTCATTACAAAAATATTCGTAGTATTTGTATCATAGCACTTTTTATCTATCTAATCATATTACCTACACCTATTTATATATTATGTTTAACAATTAGCAATATGTTTTAAACAAAACAAAAGTTATTAACTATTCCTTTAGAGACTTATTGGAGATCTATTAAATAGTCTTTGATCAGTTTCAGACTCATAAACTTAAGTGAGTAAAATTATAAAACAAAACACTTCACTATTATTCAAAATAGAGACAGAATAGTAAATTCTTATTAAATGCAACAAAATAATCCTTTTAACGTAATAATTTTTATTGTAGCTGAAAAAAATATAACAATCAGTTTAATTAATTACCAAAAGCAATTATATGTTTTAAACATAACAGAAGTTATTAACTATATTCTTTATAGACTTATTAGATATCTACTAAATAGTCAGTCTTTAATCAGTTTCAGACTCATGTACCTACTTAAGTAAGTAAAATTATAAAAAAAACACTCCTATTATTCAAAAGAGAAACAGAATAATAAATTCTTATCAAATGGCACAAAATATTCCTTTTAACGTAACTATATTTTTTTTTTGCTTTTTAACTACAAAAATCAGTTTAATTAATTACCAAAACAAATTCCTATCACTTAAAATGGAAAATTAAGAAGAGACAAGTTAGCTGAAAATTGATATGTCGCTTGACGACGCTTGGTACCATCTATTTTGGGTTTTGGTAATATGTATTTGACATCTCCCTTTGTAATACCCGCCGTATCAGGTTCAATTGGTTCTGAAAACTTGAAATAAACTTTACTCTTTAGCTTTGAGACTTTAAGGGTTAAATAGGAAACGAAATAATCGTAATCACTGGCAGCATCCTCTTCCAAGATTTTGGCCACATAGTGGTATTCTTTCTTTCTTTCTGATTCTATCATAACTATTACATAATCGCCAACTTTTGGGTTTCTTGGTAAAGGTGCAAAGTTACGATCTATAATTATTTCATCTTCGTCGGTTTCAATACAAACGTATTTCTTTTTATTAATCTCATACATAACCGGGAACCGAACCTGATAAAATCTGTTAGTAATCTCATGTCGTAATGTAACATTGTTTAGGGAGATTTTGAACGGGCTCGACACCTGGTTATTTATGAGATCTATAAAAAAATTAATGCAGTTTTTATTAAAGATAAAGTAACATTTTGAACAGAAAGGGAAATTTATTAAGATTGTTATCTGTTTTGTGTTTTAACAAGTTTAAGTCATAGTTATTTTAAGTTCTTTAAGAATATGTTTTTTTAGTTTAAAATATGAATCATTGTTTTGAATAAATATTTTGTATGTATACCTTAATTTTAAGCCAGTCTTTATTATTAAGAAGTGCAGGGTATTTATTTTTTAATTCGTCACATTCTGCGCGTTTTGGGGGTCTTTTATGTTTAATATGTTCTTTGAAATGTTTGGTCACGACATTTTTCTGTTCAACTGTCCAAGGCACAAGTGTTCTCTTTTTTTTTGTCGAAGACTTGTTCGTTAATTCGTTCAAAGGAGGTTGTTTATTAATTTGCGTTGAACCTTCTCTCTTATTTTGCGATGAACCTTCTCCACAATTTTGCGATGAACCTTGTTCCTCATTTTGCAATGAACCTTCTTCTTCTAACTCGAAATCAATAGCTTCTTGATTTTCTATCTCGATTCCTTTAATCTCTTCATCCATGTCTAAGTCTATTTCGTCCAAAGCTTTACCCTGATACATATCTGCTTTTCCATCCTCCATTAACAGTAACAGTTTAGAGATTTTTGCCGTCTGGTAAACGTCACTAGGTAGCCTATAATTGTTTTTATGTACGTTTAACGTGTGACCCATGAACGTAGCTAATTGTTCGAGCTCCGTATCAGTCATAGCAAATAATTGAGTCATTGTTGCCAGATGTTTGCGAAGACGCGTAGATGTTAAAGCCTCATAATTTTTGGCTCCGCATGCTTTTGCGTACTTTTCTAATACTTTGTAGCCGCAAACTGTTGTGCCTCCTGCCTTCACGAACAGTAAATTATTTTCACTTCCGACATGAATATCCCTCACTGATATTATTTTTTTAATGTCATCTTGAACTTCAGTCGTGAACAGAACTGGTACTGGTCTAGATCTCTTACCCCGGATTACAATTCTTTTCAATTTATCTACCAATATCTTTTCTGTTGACGAAAGAACTTTATCAAATTCTTCGTATTTATTGCTTTCGTTCCCGTGATCATTGTAATCGCTTAATTTTACACGTTGTAATTCCCCAGGCCTGCGTCTATTGAGAAGGAGCACGCGACAGTATATAGACTCTACCAAATTATTAAAAGCATTAGTGTTACTTATTTCTCTAGTTAAGGTATCAGATGACTGCCTTGAAATGCCACTAAGATAATCTTTGAACAGTTTCAAGTCAGTTGCAAGTGGAACAATAGTGGTTTTATTCCATTTCTTAACATTGAGGTCATCCGCAGCTTGGCTGGAAATATCAAATTTCCAATTTTCTTCTATCAATTTCGAGAGCGTTTTTAAATCGGCTTGCACTGTAGCCGTGTCAATGGTGGCTTCCAATTTGCAACTTTGCATTAAAGCAATACTGCAACATTGCTTGATGGATGTTGCAATATTCATCGCGTATGTTGGTGCACCAAATTGTTTCGTCACTTCATTGAACCGGGCTACGACTTTCGTCGCGTGTACTAAAGTGTCATAATATTGTGGTTTTAACAGTTGTTCAAAGTTACTTATATTCGGTTTTAGTTTCGTCGCTTCCATGAGCAATTTCGCCAACTCTCTCATCTTACGTGTGACCACAGTTGCAAAATGCTTCTCACGGTGTGTTTTTAGATACTGCGCCCCAAACATGCAAATTAATTTATCCCTTTTTGCTAGTAGTGATACTTTGTCTGGTCTCATTCTAGGAAATATGTTTTCCATTAAATTTCTGTCAACTTTGACATTTCGAACAAGAAAATTTTGGGCTGCTGATTGTGCGTTTTTTGTTGGAATATTATTATCGCATTTTTTTACGTGTCGCCATAATTGTTTTTTTGAGTAAAAACCTAGACATTTTGAGCAAGGTAGATAATCGGTTTTGTCAGAAAACCTACATTTCTTAACTGGTTTAAAAGAAGTTTGTGAATTACTAACATAATTACCTTTTTTCCTTAAATCACAAAAATGTTTCTTGCGTTGTTGGCTATTTTTGGGATAAGACAATGCTAATTGTACTTCAGGTTCAGCGGGATGGTTGCGGACCATGTGTCGCGCAAAATTTAAAATAAAGGTTTCGCAGTAAAAACAAAAATCCCTCTCTCTAATACGTTTAACTTTTCCTTGTTTATCCTCCAAAATATCTTCTGCTGCTATGTTTTCTTTATCAATCTTGGTTTCCTCTTCTGTATCGTCCTCCGAACCGGATTTTCTATGTGAAGCATTGTCTATTTCTGTTGCGTTTGTATCTCCGCAGCGGCTAAAAAAAACCTAAAATCAAATAATAAACGTACATTTCAGATCACACAGGATTTATCAAACAATAGATTTTAGATATAATCGAGATTTTTTAAGCTGTCCGTTTAGCACTTAAGTTTATCTTTTGAACAATGGCTGTGGTTCTTTTGTATAAGCCCACCGCAAATCCTCCGACCAGCAAAAACAACAACAACAACAAATACTCTTTATTGCCGACCTCCAATATCAAGGAATATACAACACAACATGAGATACATTAAAAATAACAGGCAGAGGTAAACAACAGGCGGTCTTATCGCTAAATAGCGATCTCTTCCAGACAACCTTTAGGTAGCGGAGTAGTTGAAAATTAATGTTTGAAATTAGTAGGTGGTGCATAATAATAATAGGACTAAATGAACGACTACCATAAAAGACAAAAGTAATAAACATACATAAATAAAAAATTAAGTAAGTAATAATAAAACTCATACAAATAGCTACCATCTTCTCGAAGTCACAAGGTTGAAATTGCAACGGCATAACACTTTCTATAATGACACTTGGACATTAAAAGCCGTAGTCAGGTAAAGTCATAAATATTGCAAAAAGTGTACGTACCGATTTCAATAACAAAATGAGTTTCTTAATGAGTTAAGCTATATCAATTTCAACCTTGTGACTTAGACAAGATGGTAGCTACTTGTATGAGTTTTATTGTTACTTACTTAATTTTTTTCTGGTCGTAGGATTTGCGGTGGGCTTATACAAAAGAACCACAGCCATTGTTCACAAGATAAGCTTTTAAGTGCTAAACGGACAGCTTAAAAAATCTCGACTATACAGACGTTGATATTGCGTATGAATTTTCTACTGACCTCATGTGGTCCATCTAAACATTCGTTGTCTATTTCCAGATCATGGTCTGATTCTGACGTAGACTCATCAGATGATGGTACATAGGTCTTATCAAGTCCAGAAAAGTCAGAATCGTAGTCAAAACACGGTAGCAGTTGGTCTGGACTCCGATCAGCAGCACTTAAGCCAGAAGTGAGGTCTTTCATTGTATTTTCAGGGTGGGAGGTAGACGGTTCAAGTGTTTCTGGCGGAAGCTCGGAAGTGGGGTCTTTCTTATTATTTCCAGGATCAAGAAGAGTAATGTGGTCTGAGATAGAAGAAGGCTCAATTGTTTCTAGTGTAGGTTTTTCAGTATTAATTGTATTTACAACGCGAGTTGCTCCAGGCCACACTCTAGCTAATTTAAATGCATCTAGCAAAGACTCGAACGAGTCTGATCTATTGGAGATGTTAGTGGGACTGTCAGATTTTTCGTTTGCTGGATCCGGAAGTAAATTGTTTGTTTTCTGATATGATTTTTGTTTCTTGCGTTCTGTCTTTGGTTTTCCAGTCTGAGCCTTCCTTTTAGTGCCTTAAAAAAAAAAAAACAGAAATCACATCTAAGTATAGTGTACAACTCTCGTACTTGTATCAGCCGCCCGTATGTTCTATCAATAATGCCTTGATCACACGTACCGGAGACAGTGGGCGAGACAGTGCTCTCGTCCCTGTCACACACAAGACAAACGGGCGAGACAGAGCACTGTCTCGCCCGTTTACTCGGTACGTGTGATCAAAGCATAACAGTATTATGCCGTCCAGCGTCTATATATGGTATTAGTTTTTGGTTCGATTACAGTATATCCACACCTACTTAATAACATTATAATAAACGTTTAATGGAATTATACAACACATGACGATATTGGTCGATTTTATATTGTTCGCTATCGGGCGGGCGTCCATATATTTTTAGGTATAGCAATAGTAGAACGTTTGATAGCTTTTTAACACAAAGCAAAGACGGACTGATAGACGAAAGTTTAACAGATGGACATGAGTAGTTTATTAAAGTTACGTTTCATATAAGTATATTATTACATTATTATAACAAAACGGGACTTAATCGCGTTCAAAAAGGTGTTTATTTAATTACCTCGACGTATCGGACGTGACGTTACGTCCATGGTCGTCATGGTGGTGTTATAGTAAGTATATTATTTATTAGGATGTATTACTTATATGGTAAATGACCATTGTACGTCCGCATATTATTATGGAACAGTAATAAATCAGCTTCGAAAATCAAAAATGGATTATAGGGGTACTATCACCCGTATTATTTGGCGTCTGGTATGTACTATGGGCTGAACACATGCATGACCTATTTATGAATCAATAATTCTATATAGGCCATGCAATTCTGCAGCTCATTGTACGTTTTGTATAAAATGCCCGTTTGATGCTGTCCAGCGTTCGTATAACGTAGCAAACTCGGACGTCTGATTACAGTATATTCACGTTCGATGGAATTCGGGTTTGTGCATTACTAACATAAAATTACCTTTTTTCCTTAAATCACAAAAAAAAATCTTGCGTTGTTAGCTTTTTTTGGATAAGGTAAAATATAGGTAAATTTTTTTGAAGTCTGAAAAAAATATAATTTTATGGTCTTCAAAAAACTTTACCAACCCTATTATACCTCGTTTCAGCTGGATGATTTTGAACCATGTGTCGCGTAAAATTAAAAAAAAAAAACAGAAAAAACGAAAATCCATCTTTTTTACCTTTTTCTTGATTATCCTCCAAAATTTCTTCTGCCTCTGCGATTTGTTTATTTATCTCGGTTTCCGCTTCTTTATAGTCTTCCAAACTGAGTTTTCTTTTTAAAATATTTTCTATTTCTGTTATGTATGTATCTTCGCAGCGGCTAAAAGCAACCTAAAATCAAATCATAAACATACATTTCAGATCACACAGCATTAAATTAATCAAACTCAGAGCTTTAATCATAAGTGGGGTAGATAAAGCCAAACTAAAGACGAACAGTATTTAGTTTTAGATATACTCGTAAATATTTAGTTCGATTAAATTTGATACGGTCATGTTGAAAATGCACATCAATTTTTTTACTTACGTCGTGTCGTCCATTTAAAAGTTGATATAAGGTAGAATCATTTTCTAATTCCAGTGTCAACTGAACTAGACTCCGATCAGCACTTGAGCCAGAAGTGAGGTCTTTCCTTGTATTTTCAGGGTGGGAGGCAGAAGGTTCAAGTGCTTCAGGTGGAAGCTCGAAAGTGGAGTCTTTCTTAGTATTTCCAGGATCAAGAAGAGTAATGTGGTCCGAGATAGAAGAAGGCTCGATTGTTTCTAGTGTAGGTTTTTCAGTTTCAATTGTATTTACAACGCATGGGTTTGGGTCGTCAACAGCGGCAGCAGCACTTGAGGCAGAAGCGAGGTCTTTCCTTGTATTTTCAGGGTGGGAGGCAGAAGGTTCAAGTGCTTCAGGCGGAAGCTCGAAAGTGGGGTCTTTCTTAGTATTTCCAGGATTAAGAAGAGTAATGTGGTCTGAGATAGAAGAAGGCTCAATTGTTTCTAGTGTAGGTTTTTCAGTTTCAACTGTATTTACAACGCAAGAAGATTTAAGCAACAGACTAGCAGATTGAAATGCATCTGGCAAAGACTCGAGCGAGTCTGATCTTTTTGGGAGTGGCGGAGTGGGACTGTTAGATTTTCCGTTTGCTGGATCCGAAAGTAAATTGTTTGCAATCTGATTTGATTTTTGTTTCCTGCATTCTGTCTTCGGTTTTCTGGTGGTAGCAGCTTCACTTTGGGACCGGCTGCCTGCAACCACAAAATCGCAAAAATAATAATATAAAGCTACTAAAAGTTAATAATATAAGGCTACTTAAAGGTTATTACCCGAAATGTATGAGAAATGAAGAATTTCAAGAGCGGATATCTCGAAAACTGTATAAGATGTCGAAAAACTTGACTCAATAAGACTTGTAGAAAATTTAATCAGCTTTTAAATCGTCGTAGGCACTATCAAAACTAGCCCTTTAGGGTTATATTCGCCGAAATCTAAAACAACTCAGAAATTTTCGCCGTTTTTTTTTCGAATTTTGACAAAATTGCGCCCGGCGCTCGAGGTCATAAACTTGAATTATGTATAATTATTTCTTGGGCCAACATCATAAACAAGTCGGCAAAAATCAGAACTACCGAATTTGATGCAAGATGTGATTGTATAAAGTAACTGGATTTAATAGTTTTGGCGCGATAACTAAAAATTTACGTTTAGATGATTTTTACCATTTTCTGTTGATTATTAACAAATACACTCGGGTGCAAAGAAATCGGACCACCCCAGCATTTTTAACAATTTTCCAATTTCTGTAAAAACTGTAAGGGTGGCCATAACATATTATATATATACCATATGAATGGTAAGCTTTTCCTCTATAAATTCATCTGATTTCCGAAGGTGTGCGGCCAATACGTTCAAATTTTCAGGGCTTAGAACGTTACCGCCCTAAAAATGCGTACTGGAGTAAAACTTTTGCCTAAGGGGAAAACTGTGGTTCTAAGGAAATCGAGTAAAAATTAAAACAATTTTCAGCAATTTAATATCGTGTATTGCCTCCTCTAGCCCTACGACAGGCCGTCATACGGTTTTTCATCGACCTTATTAATTTTCTTACGGTATCTTGAGGGATGCCCGCCCATTCTTCTTCGATCGCATACCTAAGCTCCAATAAAGTTTCAGGGGCGGGATTTCTGGCTCGGATTCTTCTTTTCAGCTCGTCCCAAATGTGCTCGATCGGGTTCAGGTCAGGACTTCGTGCTGGCCACTCCATAACGCTGATGCCCACCTCCTCCAGGTAGTCCGTAGTGGCCCGGGCTGTATGCGGCCGTGCGTTATCTTGCATGAGGATGAAGTCATCGCCGATAAAATGCTTAAATGGAACCACATGATCAGCCAGGATTTCCTCTACGTATCGAGGACCAGTCAAACCGCCCGCATTTCGCCTTGTACCTGGCCCTGTGATGAACACAATGTCCGTCTTCGCTTCCAGAGAAATGCCAGCCCAGATCATGATTGACCCGCCACCATAGGCAACACGTTCCTCGATGCAGCATTGAGAAAACCGCTCCCCAGGCCTCCGGTAAACTCGTGCTCGTCCATCATTACCGAACAAAGTTATCCTGCACTCGTCGGAGAAAAGTACGGACCTCCATTGCTGAAGGGTCCAATCTTCATGTTCGCGAGCGAAGACACGTCGTGCACCGCGGTGTCCTGGGGTAAGTTTTGGGCCATTGGCAGCCCTGTGAGCTGTCAATTCCTTCTCCTTCAGTCTTCTTCTGACAGTCCATCGGCTGATAGACACATTCCGGGTCTCTCGGAGCTTCTGCTGAAGCTGAACAGCATTCAATCGACGATTTCGTAGCGAGGAAACAGCGATAAAACGGTCATCTCTCTCTGAAGTACTGCGAGTTCTGCCTGTTCCGGGTCTTCTGGAGAACGTCTGATCTTCGCGGAACCTCTGGTACACACGTTGAACTGATGACTTCGATAGGTTCAGTTGTCGAGCCACTTCACGTTGACTAAGCCCACTCTGCAACAGGGCAACTGCTTGGGCGGCTTCATTTGGGGTAGTATCCATGTTTCTTCAGTTTTTCAGGGTCGAGTCGATGAGAGCAGTGTTCAGGAAGACGTATCAATTACGAATGATGCATAAACAATGATAATTACTGGTTTTATGCCTAATGGTAGGTGGCCAATTAGTGCATGCGTTAACGAGGCAGTTGGAGGGGGGTGATTTCCACGCCCACATTTTGCACAATATCCATTCCCGCCCTTGAATATTGGTGTCATTTGATAGGGCAGAAAATTATCTATCACGTGGTATTTAAATTGTTATGGTCGAGCTTACAGTTTTAATAGAAAATGGAAAACTGCTAAAAATGCTGGGGTGGTCCGATTTCTTTGCACCCGAGTGTAGTTGATTAGGCTAAGTAATGCTTCATAATATGGATGTGTTTCTATGAGAATTTGTAGACCTACTTGTTTAAGAACAATTCTGTTTTTAGGGTTCCGTACCCAAAGGGTAAAAACGGGACCCTATTACTGAGACTTCGCTGTCCGTCCGTCCGTCCGTCCGTCTGTCACCAGGCTGTATCTCAAGAACGGTGATAGCTAGACAGTTGAAATTTTCACAGATGATGTATTTCTATTGCCGCTATAACAACAAATACTAAAAATAAAATAAAATAAATATTAAAGGGGGGCTCCCATACAACAAACGGGATTGGTTGCGTTAAGTTTGCACCTCATTTGTATGGAGCGCTATACATACCAGGTGCAAACTTAACTTAACCACTTAAGGATGGAAAGTTTTTGTACGGAACCCTCGGTGCGCGAGTCCGACTCGCAATTGACCGTTTTTTTTTAGTATTTGTTATTATAGCGGCAACAAAAAATACATCATCTGTAAAAAATTCAACTGTCTAACTATCACGGTTCATGAGATACAGCCTGGTGACAGACGGAGTGATAGACAGACAGACGGAAGGACAGCGGAGTCTTGGTAATAGGGTCCCGTTTTACCCTTTGGGTACGGAACCCTAAAAAGCGAAACTAAAAGAGAAAGTGCGAGTCGGACTCGCGCACCGAGGGTTCCGTACAAACACTTTCCATCCTTAAGTGGTAAAGTTAAGTTTGCACCTGGTATGTAAAGCGCTCCATACAAATGAGGTGCAAAGTTAACGCAACCAATCCCTTTGTTGTTTCAGCTGGATGATTTTGAACCATGTGTCGCGTAAAATTAGAAAAAAAAACAAAAAAAACGAAAATCCATCTTTTTTACCTTTTTCTTGATTATCCTCCAAAATATCTTCTGCCTCTGCGATTTGTTTATTAATCTCGGTTTCCGCTTCTTTATAGTCTTCCAAACTGAGTTTTCTTATTAAAATATTTTCTATTTCTGTTATGTATGTATCTTCGCAGCGGCTAAAAGCAACCTAAAATCAAATCATAAACATACATTTCAGATCACACAGCATTAAATTAATCAAACTCAGAGCTTTAATCATAAGTGGGGTAGATAAAGCCAAACTAAAGACGAACAGTATTTAGTTTTAGATATACTCGTAAATGTTATCAACAATATTATGCCAAGCTCGTGCGAAGCTGCCTGGTGACAAGTTCGATTAAATTTGATACAGTCATGTTGAAATTGCACATCAATTTTCTACTTACGTCGTGTGGTCCATTTAAAAGTTGATATAAGGTAGAATCATTTTCTAATTCCAGTGTCAACTGAACTAGACTCCGATCAGCACTTGAGCCAGAAGTGAGGTCTTTCCTTGTATTTTCAGGGTGGGAGGCAGAAGGTTCAAGTGCTTCAGGTGGAAGCTCGAAAGTGGAGTCTTTCTTAGTATTTCCAGGATCAAGAAGAGTAATGTGGTCCGAGATAGAAGAAGGCTCGATTGTTTCTAGTGTAGGTTTTTCAGTTTCAATTGTATTTACAACGCATGGGTTTGGGTCGTCAACAGCGGCAGCAGCACTTGAGGCAGAAGCGAGGTCTTTCCTTGTATTTTCAGGGTGGGAGGCAGAAGGTTCAAGTGCTTCAGGCGGAAGCTCGAAAGTGGGGTCTTTCTTAGTATTTCCAGGATTAAGAAGAGTAATGTGGTCTGAGATAGAAGAAGGCTCAATTGTTTCTAGTGTAGGTTTTTCAGTTTCAACTGTATTTACAACGCAAGAAGATTTAAGCAACAGACTAGCAGATTGAAATGCATCTGGCAAAGACTCGAGCGAGTCTGATCTTTTTGGGAGTGGCGGAGTGGGACTGTTAGATTTTCCGTTTGCTGGATCCGAAAGTAAATTGTTTGCAATCTGATTTGATTTTTGTTTCCTGCATTCTGTCTTCGGTTTTCTGGTGGTAGCAGCTTCACTTTGGGACCGGCTGCCTGCAACCACAAAATCGCAAAAATAATAATATAAAGCTACTAAAAGTTAATAATATAAGGCTACTTAAAGGTTATTACCCGAAATGTATGAGAAATGAAGAATTTCAAGAGCGGATATCTCGAAAACTGTATAAGATGTCGAAAAACTTGACTCAATAAGACTTGTAGAAAATTTAATCAGCTTTTAAATCGTCGTAGGCACTATCAAAACTAGCCCTTTAGGGTTATATTCGCCGAAATCTAAAACAACTCAGAAATTTTCGCCGTTTTTTTTTCGAATTTTGACAAAATTGCGCCCGGCGCTCGAGGTCATAAACTTGAATTATGTATAATTATTTCTTGGGCCAACATCATAAACAAGTCGGCAAAAATCAGAACTACCGAATTTGATGCAAGATATGATTGTATAAAGTAACTGGATTTAATAGTTTTGGCGCGATAACTAAAAATTTACGTTTAGATGATTTTTACCATTTTCTGTTGATTATTAACAAATAGTTGATTAGGCTAAGTAATGCTTCATAATATGGATGTGTTTCTATGAGAATTTGTAGACCTACTTGTTTAAGAACAATTCTGTTTTTAGGGTTCCGTACCCAAAGGGTAAAAACGGGACCCTATTACTGAGACTTCGCTGTCCGTCCGTCCGTCCGTCCGTCTGTCACCAGGCTGTATCTCAAGAACGGTGATAGCTAGACAGTTGAAATTTTCACAGATGATGTATTTCTATTGCCGCTATAACAACAAATACTAAAAATAAAATAAAATAAATATTAAAGGGGGGCTCCCATACAACAAACGGGATTGGTTGCGTTAAGTTTGCACCTCATTTGTATGGAGCGCTATACATACCAGGTGCAAACTTAACTTAACCACTTAAGGATGGAAAGTTTTTGTACGGAACCCTCGGTGCGCGAGTCCGACTCGCACTTGACCGTTTTTTTTTTGTATTTGTTATTATAGCGGCAACAAAAAATACATCATCTGTAAAAAATTCAACTGTCTAACTATCACGGTTCATGAGATACAGCCTGGTGACAGACGGAGTGATAGACAGACAGACGGAAGGACAGCGGAGTCTTGGTAATAGGGTCCCGTTTTACCCTTTGGGTACGGAACCCTAAAAAGCGAAACTAAAAGAAGATAAATTAAAAAAAAAAAACGGTCAAGTGCGAGTCGGACTCACGCACCGAGGGTTCCGTACAAACACTTTCCATCCTTAAGTGGTTAAGTTAAGTTTGCACCTGGCTCCATACAAATGAGGTGCAAAGTTAACGCAACCAATCCCTTTGTGTTGTATGGGAGCCCCCCTTAAATCTTTATTTTATTTTATTTTTAGTATTTGTTGTTATAGCGGCAATAGAAATACAGCCTGGTGACAGACGGACGGACGGACGGACGGACGGACGGATACATGCTATAAAAATATGTGAACACCGTTAAAGTTAATTTCAGACCAAATCATCTATATTATTGTTAAATGGGATGTCACCAATATTTTATATTATTACTTCCATTTTAGTCATTTTTGCTGAGGCAAAAAACTAACTGCTCACCAAAATGGCTTTTATACTCTAAAATTAATAAATAAATATTGAGGTTTCAATTACGGGTAGTATTTAAACGCACATCAAAAAAAACCTTTTTCTATGCAAATAGAATCAAAATTTATATCAAAATTCCTGATTGCACAGCAAATATTGTACTCAAAATGTTACTAAATATACTGCAATTTATATTTGTGGCATGCATCTATTTATTTAAAAGTAAAGCATATTTAAGTATAGTTTAAAGCATAGCTAATAATGACTACCGCACATTATGGAGCGTTTTTTAGATATTAAAAAAAAAACCTAACCTAACCCGGCCGAGTCGGATCTGCTCTGAAAGGTGATCAGGATTAGATGGTTACCTAGCTGAAACACAATTTTTTTTCAAAAAATGAAACGCGGGGGGGGGGGCGGATTGCAGGGTTAAGAAATAAAGGGAAGCAATTATAATTTTAGATAGACAGTAATATATTTTGACTAAAGGTTAGATAATTTGATTACACTAAAGCAAAATAGACTGCAATTTTTGGTAATAATTTTTATGTTTTATGAAAACAATATTTGGTGAGCAAAAAATCCATTTTGGGTAGCAAAAAGATATACGGACTCAACGTAAAATTATTCTAGTGTAATGTATATCGATTTTGGAATACAAAATGATTTAATTTGGGGAGCACTGTATAGAGTGGGTTTAATGGAGGCAATTCATTTTATTTGGAATTTAGGTTTGGGGTATAAAAGCCATTTTGGTGAGCGTTTTAATTGTTCCCCATAATAATTATAATTATTTAAGCACTTCTATTTTTTTTTATACTACTTCGCTGGCAAACAAGCATGCGGGGCCGCGAGATGGTAAGCAGTTACCGCAGTCTATATATGTGCGTAATAACTCTTGGTTACTATTTACGCGTTGCCAACCATGTGATGTTAGGATCTTCTGTCACAGTACCCAGTAATTTCACTGCCATATCACACCCTTCAAACCAAAACACAGCCATGAAAACACAGCTGCTTGGCGGCAGAAATAGGTGAGACAGAGGTACCCATGCAGACGACTTTGTACAAAGCCTCCCTCTGGTAAATGCGGTGGATACAATTTTATGTAGGCACAAAACATCTAAGTACAACAGTTAAGTTAATAATTGATAGTTATCGTTTTATAGAAATATGTTTCGTATGTACAAACCTAAAATATTAAATCAGCACACGTATTACACTCGTCAGCCGGGTAGTGGTCGTAGAGTAAATAATCACAAATATGACAGAAAAACTGTCCATTCCTCAGCCACCACATAATATCGAAACTGTTGTTCATGTCCATCATTATATGGTAAGGTTTTCGAAAACAACTTGAATTAGCTCCGCACTTCAAACATTTATCTCGTATTATGAAATGAGTTGAAGGCCACGGCCATTTCAATTTTTTTCTTAAAATATATTTCAAATATGTTTTGTTCAATACTCTATCTATTTTTGCAAACTTCACCATTTTACACATGATCGTTTGATATGGCACAACTACCTACTACAACAATCGAACACAAATGAGATATTATCACAATCACATCACACGAACGCGGCGTGATATTCATTACGCATCTCGCCGGGAAACTAGACATCACACCAAACCAAACATCACTCGAAACGAAATAACAATTCCCGAGCGCAAGCGACTGACCGAAGCGCGCGTAATACATAATAGTTTCAATAGATTAACGCGCCGGTTCGATTGCTCGGTTCAAGTCCATTCACAGTCCGCGTAATGTAATGTGTAATACGACTTGTGATAGTGTCATGTTGCCATGCCATCGTTGCTATCCTACTCGCACTCGTACCTATTGCTCGCTCTTAAGTTGCTGCAAATTTCACTAATAATACGAATACGAATTTCTGCACCTGCGATCGACATAAAACTGTAATGCTTTCACAAAGAGCTTATATTCCTTTTTTATTTTACGTATCAGGATGCCGCGAAATGAAGTAATTTGTATTTTCTAAAACGTTATTTATTATTGTTGCTTAAATTAAATGTTTGTCCTGTCAACTTTAGCGGCAAACTAAATACGAGTGAAATTACTTGTTCACTTCGTGCTTACCGGGTTGGGGTATAGCAAAGGGGCCCCATTTTAGGACTAAACATTTTTTACACTTTTTTTTTATTTGCTATATTTAGCCTTACGCGTTCCGGGTGCTGATGGGGTTGCCGCGTTTCTGTAGCGCTTCTGGTATGTTTGCAGAGGCGCAAATTGACAGCTTCTCGGCGATAATGCGCAAGAGGTGCGCGTCCTTAATGTGCCGACTGCGCGGCAGCCCCAACATCATTCTGAGCGTGTTTACAGAGCGCGGCGATGCTCCTATGCTCGCCCGCTGGCAGAATTTGCATACCGCAATCGTGGGATAAATCGTGGATTTTTTATATTTAATTTAGTATGTTTGTCTTGTCTCACTTTGTATACTAACATTAGAATAAGTTACCTATTTGTACTGACACTAACAATCTTATGGACAATAGTCTGAAATAAATGATTTATTATTATTATTATTAGATTGAATCGTGAAGATTAAACTAAAATAAGCATGTTTTGTTATTTTAACTTTCTTTCTCAGATCAATATTTACCGAGATATTGAGGTTCAAACATTACTCATTTTAATGGGAACCGAGACATAGACAAATTTCGGAGACGAGTAATTTATGTCAATATAACACCTTATTTTTATTTACGAATCCTATAAAACGTGTTAAAATAAGCATGTTTTGTTAGTATAATTTTTTGGCTCAGATTAATATCTACCGAGATAAAAAGATTAATGGGTTAGGTTAGGTTAGTTATGACCACATCGCGCGAGCCGAGCGAGCGGAGCGAGCGTGCCGCGGCAGCGGTCCGCGAAGCGCCAGAACCGAATCGCCAACTTTTTATTAGCTACTAGCTGTGCCCCGCGGTGTTACCCGCTCATCCCACGGGAACACTAAATTTATTCGGGATGAAAAGTAGGTATCCTATGTCCTTTCCCGGGTCTCAAACTATCTCCATACCAAATTTCATCTAATTCGGTTCAGCGGTTTAAGCGTGAAGAGGTAACAAACAGACAGACAGACAGACAGACAGACAGACAGACAGACAGACAGGCAGACAGACACACTTTCGCATTTATAATATTAGTATGGATTGAAAAATTATTACTGAGAGAAAAAGTTTAAAGAATAAAACATGTTTATTTTGACCCAATATCTCGGTAAATATTACTCTGAGTGAAAAAGTTAAAAGAACAAAATATGCTTTTTTAGCGTAATCTACAAAATTCAATCTAATTTAAGCCCAAAAACAGCAAAAAAAAAACCATTCAAAATTTTTCTGTCCTAAAATAGGGCCCCCTTTGCTATACCTACTCCGACCCCGGCGGTTCACTATCAGGAAAGTTGGCCGACGTTATATAAGGGATGCATTTATACGTGACACGAAGTGAAGTTATATGAGACACATATGGAAATAAGTATTGGAAAGTTACTGCGGGGCAACATTTATCAACCTAAGAATAATCAGTTCTTCCCAAATTATTAGAAAAAGTAGTGTATGATAGCTTATACCCAACAATAAGACCGACGCTAATAACGCAGCAGCACGGTTTCATCAATAAGCGGTCTACCGAATCAAACCTGTGTGAATATCTGGATTATATTATGAGCGCAATGGACGGAAATTATCAAGTTGATGCTATCTACACTGATTATTCCAAGGCTTTTGACAAAATTTCCCATTCCACTTTGCTAAAAAAGATAGAACATTTCGGCATTCATGGCGATCTACTGCGGTGGCTTACATCTTATCTGCGGGATAGGACTCAGGCCGTCACTGTTAAAGGTTTTACATCCACTTTCGTTCCGATTACATCAGGTGTCCCTCAAGGTTCCCATTTGGGACCACTTTTATTCAATATATATATTAATGATGTTATTACCTGTTTTCTTCACTCTAACATTCTACTTTACGCGGATGATACTAAGATTTTTACAGCTATCAAGTCAGAAGCTGAATGTCTAAAGTTACAAGAGGATCTGGATAGGCTAAACAACTATTGTCTAAATAATAATCTATATATGAATTTTGATAAGTGCTCCGTGATCACCTTCACGCGGAAAAATCAGCCTATTGAGTTTAACTACATAATTGGCAGCCATAAACTGAAGAGGGTATACGAGGTCAAGGACTTGGGTGTATATCTGGATAGCGAAATTAAATTGACATCCCATGTCGACAAGATCACGTGTAAAGCCTACAGAATGCTTGGGTTTATTTTGCGCCAAAGCAAAGATTTTAAGAACCCCAACACACTGGTCCTTCTTTATAACGCATTTGTTAGGTCATATTTAGAATATGCATCCATTGTTTGGAGCCCTTTCTATTCAGTTCATATTAACACAATAGAGCGTATACAAAAAAAGTTCCTTAGTTATCTTAAATATAAATTCAGTTCCTTCGCCCGTGAGAATATTGAAAGCCTTCAGATGCGAAGAGAAAAAAGAGACGTTACATTTTTATTTAAATTGCTGAATAACATTGTTGACTCTCAATATCTTCTAAGTAAAGTATCGTTTCGATGTCAAAGCTTTCGAACGCGGTCCACGGATCTATTTTCAACTCCGTTTAGTCGTAAAAAATATGTTAATAATAAGTATTTAGTTAGAACATGCAAAATTTACAACAAGAAATATTCACATATAGACATGTTTCAGTTAAATCAACGCAAATTTGTTTCTGCACTGAAAGCCTAAACCGTAAAAGTCTACTTTCTATAATTTGTAATACTTAGATCTATTTTTAATTATTTCATAAAAATCAAGATTTTACTATTGTATTCAACTTTAACTTGTTTCTTTTGTTCATATCATAGACTCAAAATTTAAAAAAAATAATAATTAGACAGGCACATGGTTATGTGCCTGTCTAATTATTTACTGAACTTAAATATGTTTATTGTATGTTTTCAGTTACTTAACTTAAATATGTTTAATGTATGTTTTCTTTACTCTCAGAGCAATAATGTTTGAACCATTAGTGGAAACTGTTTTGGCTTCTGTGTTATCTATTTTTGTTAACTCTAAGTGTGATTGTATGCTGTTTGTTTCCCATTACAATAAATAAATAAAAATAAAATAAATAAAATAATGAGCGTAGTAGGTAAATATTTGAGAAAAAAATTTTTAACAAAAAAAAGAACCGACTTCAGTAAAACTAAAAAGCCGAAAATAACCCGTTCAAGTACAGATTACATTTGACTCACCCTTTGAAATCGATCCCAAACCACTCAGTTATTATATTTATATATCAAAGTTTACGTGAGGTTTGGCACCGACTTCAAAGGGTGAGTCAAATGTAATCTGTACTTGAACGGGTTATTTTCGGCTTTTTAGTTTTACTGAAGTCGGTTCTTTTTTTTGTTAAAAATTTTTTTTTTTCGCTTTTTAGTGATTCATATAAAATACTTATGGCGGGGTGATCAGGGAGGTCTTGAAGGCATGCATCTCGTTTGAAATATCTCCTAACTCCTAACTGTTAAGGAGTTGTACCTTCCATCATCAGTTCAGAATGAGGAGATGATGACTACCATATGCAAATACTTAAATAGTTTTAGAAAATACATGAAAAATATTATGAGTGCCTATAAAATTTCAGGAATTCCTTCGATTCCTCATGGATCTCGTCATCCGATCTTCACCAAAATTTTATGGGACCAACCTTGAGATGTCTATTCATGAACCTAAAAAGAATTTTCCAAATCGACTCATAAATGACGGAGTTATGAGGTAACAAACATTTAAAAAAAAAAAAAAATAAAAAAAAAAATTAAAAAAAAATAAAAAAAAAATAAAAACATACAACCGAACTGAGAACCCCCTCCTTTTTTTGAAGTCGGTTAAAAAGAGAGTCAAACTTACCTTTAGACCTTGTACTGTAAGGTTTTTTTGCAACTAAATCTAGAAGCTTTCTGCTTCTGAGTCTTCGTTCATTCATCTTCACTTTTTTTTTATAGCGCCAGCAGCATGTCCACATCCACACCCTACGAAACTTGTTTATGTTTTGATTTCATTCTGAATGCGTCCGCCGTCCGATGAAATGCCGTGCCGACCTGGCAACGTCGCATTCGGGGATGCCTCGGATGCCAAATACGCGGACCCGTAGTTAGAAGATAATCGAAGTATACGCCTGCAGATATACGCGCGGCAGTAGCGCCACACGTCAGCGGAGTTTTTGTCGAGAACTTTTCAGTATATAAATGCAGCTAAATGATGGATTTTTTGACTTCCGTCGATTTTTGCTGTACAGTTAGCTATAACCAAAAGGCCGCATGTGCCACCGGTAAAAAAAGTGGCGTCCGGTATGCGGACGCCCTATGACGGTGGACGTCACTTTAAATGTAATTTCGCCCATAGTGGACGGCCGTTTGTTTGCGGGATAAATATATATATATATATATATATATATATATATATATATATATATATATATATATATATATTATATTAGGTATATATCTGTATATATATATTATATTATAGTGTATTTACTTGTACTCTAGATCCTCTCTGTACCATCAGATTTCTGATTTGCACCCACTTCTAGTATCTCTGTTTGGCCCTATGGTTGACTGGTAGAGAATGCCATTTGGCATTAAGTCCGCCATTTGTACTGACTTTTGTTTTGTGCAATAAAGTTTAAATAAATAAATAAATAAGTCCATAGTCCTACCAAATGGCCGCCGTCAACGGATCCAATGAGGAGGAAGGTGCCACTTCAACCGCACCATTTTGTTTTTTATCGTAGTCGGATAAAAACCATAACATTTTTGGATGTCCTGCTATCCTTGTACCAAAATTGGTTGACAACCGCCCCGGTGTTTCAACGTTATGAGAGGACAATGAATATTTTTACCAACAAATGCCTCTTCATAGAAAATTTATTTTCAATATAATTCAACAACTATATACAATTAGGGTGATCAATCGAATTGTGTCAGCAGGGACCGGGAATTGAACCTGATTAAAATTTTGTAAGTAATCGCATGTCGTATTATAACATTCTTTACAAGGGGTTTTGACCGGGTTATGTATGAAATTATGTATGAGATTTATGAAAATATATACAGTTTTTATGAAATCTAAAATCGACACCATAGTTCCTAAGAACTGATTTCCCTATCTTTTATAGTTTGTGACTTCTCCAATTAGAATATTAGGTTTCTATTTTATACATAAAATATGTGAAAACTGGCAGGATATACTCGATTTTTATTTGATTTTTAATTTTATTCGATCACATAATGTATTCCGCCTATTTTTAGGTACAAAAAGTTCCTTTGCCTCGCCCCGAATTATATATTAAAAAGCCATAGGTAATATGGCGGTGAAATTATTTGGAGCGAAATTTAAAGGGACACGCGTTATTACTCATATCGAGGACGAAAGGCATTCCTGAAAATGTAATATGTTATTATGTGAGGCCCCAGAATTAGAGATTTCAAATAAATGCCATTTTTGCCTGGAGTTCGAAGACACTTTTTTATTTAGGCAATATACGGCTTACTACGCGACGTAGTCTCAGAGCTTCTTTTGTAAGTTTACTTTTAACGCCAAAAACCCTTTCGAACGCGTTTGATAGCATTATAAAACTCCATTTTATAGTAATATTTTATAGTATAGTTTTAATGTGGAAATACCACATTTTTATTTCCAATAAAACTAAAACTACTTCTACTAATAACTACAAATTAGAAACTTTAAGAAAGGCGCCATCTCTCTCGCGGTCCTTTTACTTTCTGTAAATCAATGGGAACTGGGGGATCGTGCGTGTAAACGCACATCCTAGAGTTTGGCTAGTGCGAATAAGCATTTTAAACACATGACGCAGAATTATAGAATCAAAGATGATTTGTGATTGACGTAACGATGTGATACGAGTAGCTCAGTTAAGAGAGCACTACGCCGGAAACGTAGGGTTCGAGTCCTGCTTTCATCGCAGTGGATCACTTTACATTTTACCTTCATAATTTAACTTTGTGTCAATATTTACTTTTGTAAGTTTACTTTTAACGTAAAAAACAAAAAAAGAGGCTTGTTGCGTACTGGGAAACTTGAACGTGATTGAGATGTTTTCATGAGGCTTCGTGTCGCCACGACACGTCATCTGCTGCTGCTGTTTGCAGTCGGCTACGAACCTACATACCCTCCAGAACCCTCCACGATGCGTTGTTCTCGCGGTTTCCCTGGCCGCAGCGAACCGTCAAACCCGATTACGGTAACACCGTTTTTCCTTATTCGTCACATAGCCTCTGTTTATTTATGCCGTTAATGGAGACATTTTGCGAGGTGTTTGCTGATTACCTACAATTCCTCGCTTCTTCAATCAACGAAGCATCAGGTTATACATAATAAATATCGGACAACCTCTCACAAATCGATCTAGTCCCACAGTAAGCTCTAGTAGGCTTGTGTTATGGACACAAAACGACGATAAACATATTTATTAGCAAAAATGTTCGAGTTAATCACGCAAGCTTTCCGGGATTCGAATCCATGGACCGCTAGCTCTGTAGGCAGTTAACCACTGTGCCAATCGCGTTGTCAAATAATTAATGTGTCTAAAGAGGTATGTGCGAACATGTGCTGAACGTTCTAATCTTTTTCATTAAAATATGTTCAGCTAGAAGGCGCAACTAATGTCCACGTAACCCTCCTTTTTTACCTTCGCCGGGTTGTAAGTATCCTATAGTCACCTTTGGATATTTATCCATCTCACTACCAAAATTTGTGAAACCCTTTAGGGCATTTTGGAGGACGCAAAGATAATGACAATCGATAGATGACGTTGCCTCGCGAATGCCTATTCAACACAAGAAATACGCTAATAAGATTTTTCCTCTAATCATGACCTTTCCCGAAAGATTTTAGAGCTTTACCATAGTGTAAGACAAGTTTTTAAATTAGGATGATTTTGGAAGCCATTTGTCTTCTATATTCCTCCTTTTTGAAACTTAGGTTCGCATGTGTGTGTAAAACAACGACGCCACATCTGACGCCTTAAGTTTGAGTTGACCGAAGGCTGAACTTAGTTAATTTATCAACTTGACATTTGGGTCATACCCGGCCTGAAAAACAAAAGTTGTCTCCTCGTTTCCGAAAGTCAAGACTTTGATACCTAGTTTTTGCATTGTGACATATCGCGTATTTATTATAAGCTAAACCATTGAAAGTTTTCAATGTACTTATGGTACGAATGTACTATGTTAGTATATAAAAGTTTCGCTTCATATTCCATCATCATCGTATCAGCCTATAGATTGGACAAACGCCTCCCCCAAAGTTTTCCACGGCAATCGTACGCCGTCCTCATCCAATTGCTTCCCGCGAGGATAAGCAGGTCGTCGGTCCACCTTGTTGGGATTGGGACCTTCCCACGCTGCGTTTTCACTCAATAACTTTTCTGCCCCAACGATATTTAGTTAATACTTAATAAATATTAAGTAGGTATCTTATAATAGAACAATAAAACAAGTCTCATCTGTCACTTCACATAAAAATACCCTTCATCCAATCTTATCTTTGACTATAATCGAAATTGCTTCACATCTCTCAAAATACAAATGGGAACACCGAATCAACTTTTATATTACCACGTTCTAGAAAAATCTCTAGACCTTAAGGGACCGATTCGGGCATTAATCATAAAGCCATTTCGTGAGACAACCTGAAACTGAAGGGAATAGTCCTTTAAGTAAACTCTCTAAAGGTCGGCTCAAAAATCTGGTGTCAAAAAGAGCCTAAGTCTATTGAAATTGTAAAAGAACTTAAGCTATTTTAGAAACGTTTGGGATTACACGGTTCTGTAATTCTCAAGTGTTATGAATGTGTTAAGTGCTGCCACTCGGATTACTTATGGCTTTGATAATACGCTGGGAAGACTTGAGTGTTTATTTAAATGAGTTTCACCGTAACAAATTGAGTTGAGAAACTTAATGTGTGAGAAGGAAAAGTAATGTAATTTTATCAAGCGATTGGCGCAGAAGTTTTGTATTCTTAACACGTTGATTGCCACATAACGCGACGTCGCGTGAAGCGGCTGTATACGCTGTGGCCAATCACGCGACTTCGCGTGATGGTCCTATACAATATTGTCCGAGCCACAAAATTGCGGCCATAGCGTATTGGCTTCTGGTTTTAGTTTTGGCCACTAAGGAAGGGAATTATCATTTTTTTTATTTTAGCCATCTGTACAAGTTCTGCATTTTAACATGGCAATGAACGTGTTAAAGAATAGGCATTTCGTTTTTTTTTTATTGGGATCAAATCTCCATATTTATGGGACTAACTACACTTAGGCTGCTCTAATAGTCAGAAATGACGACGCGTTTGGCTCGGTTGGTAAACACCTGCCTACTGAGTCGGCGGTCCCGGGTTCGAATCCCGGCCGGGGCAAATATTTGTGCAAAATATTTGTTCTTGGGTCATGGATGTTATCTATATATGTATTTATATATTATGTATATCGTCGTCTAGTACCCATAGTACAAGCTTTGCTTAGTTTGGGACTAGGTCGATTTGTGTATGATTGTCCCTTAATATTTATTTTATTTATTTATTTAATGACCGTCAAAGTTCAACGTTCCCACGGAGCGCTAAAAACGCTCCATACAAATGGCCAACTAATCATGACGTCATTTGTGAGTTGGGTACCAATGTTGTATGAAGATAATAAGCGATATGCCATTTTCACAGTGAAAAGCGCGTTTAAGTTCATGGTTATCATACAATTATTGTTTTGTTAAATGGCACCACGCGCCCATACAAGACAAAAGCCCATCCTGCATCGCGCTATTAAGAATTTTCAATACACATCTAGAATTTAATAATAAGTAGTATAGATGCTATATTCAACATTATACCTTCTCTCCACGAGTATTTAAGCATGGCCGCACTCCAATTAGTGTCAGCTACAATTTGAGACCCGAAGTTTAAATTATGCCTCATTATTCAGGTAAATCAGGTCAGTCTATTTTGGATAGTACCAGGTCCATAATTGTAGATACTTGATTGTTTCCACAAACAAAGGGTAAAAAACAGGACTCTATTAACTAGACTCCTCTGTCCGTCCGTCTGTCTGTCTGTCCGTCCGTCAGTCACCAGGCTGTATCTCATGAACCGTGATAGTTAGACAGTTGAAATTTTCACAGATTATGTATTTCTGTTGCCGCTATAACAACAAATACTAAAAAACAGAATAAAATAAATATTTAAGGGACCTCTCATTCAACAAACTTGATCAGTTGCGTTAAATTTGCATCTCATTTGTATCCGGCGCAATACATACCAGGTGCAAACTTAACTTAAACAGGCCAGTTAAGATGGGTAGCATTTGTACGGAACCCTCGGTGCGCGAGTCAGACACGCACTAGGCTGGTTTTTTAAATGATTGTTGGTACCTACCAACTTATACAACAGATACATTCTAAAATCGAATGGTTCCTAAGAACAGATTTACCTATCTCTTATAGTTTCTGACTTCTCGCTACTGGATTGGACTCCCATTTGGATTGATCAGCCTGTATGTCAGGTACATGGCCTTCAACTGTCACCGCATGAAGTGACATTTCACGTTACCTGCCCGTCTAGCACAAACTATTCTTCGCATTTCTTGTCGCGCGACAAAGCGTCACCTGTCACTCTCTCACAGTACCTACTGCACAGAAAGAGATAGAAAAATATCGCAAGAAAGAGTAGCATAACGCAGTTTGCTAGAGGTGCTGGTCAAATTAAGTTTACGCCCGATATCTATGGCGTCGCATATAAATGAGGCGCATACATAACGCGACCACCTTGGCGGATATCTCTACGAGATATCAGAGAGATGCTAGTATATGAAAATAATGGCCCAGAATGGGCATGTATGCACGATGATTTTCATATTCGGTGATCAGGAGCAGAAAAATATTAATACCCAGCTAAAATTAAACTTAATAGGCGAGGTCTCACGCTATTACGTCACTGTTTAATTAATTAATAACCACTAGATACAATATGGTCATCCTACGTAAATTATTGAAGTATGAGACCTACGTCAAGTGCCATCGCTTTGGCGGGAAATTTTATGAAAATTTCTACAACTTTTGTTTATGTAATGATAATGACATTGACAAGTTATTACTCATAAATACTGTCATTACCATTAAATTATTAAAGAGGTTGTAAGCTCACAGATACAGATTAGTAGGGTGACAAGGACTTTAAGACAGAATTGGTTTCAAATTAAAAATTATCATAGAGAAATAAAAGTTTGTTTTCATGTAATTACGACTTCAACGTGACCGCCATCAATTACCGAGTAAGAAAAGTTGGTAACTGATCACCGATTAAAAATCATAGTGGGGTTTTCGGTGCACAAATAAACCGACGTCTACTGTCGGGCTACTGTTAAATCAGTCGTACATCGAAAACCACGGGGTGTGTCATGTAGTTTTTTAATTTACGATAGTGCCAATAAGTAACTATTGCTCAGTTTGAGACAAGGGCAATTTGTATTTAAGTTTGTCTCAAAGGATTTACGCAGCACTTTATTAAATTTAATCGTTCGAAAGACTTGTTAGAAAATTATTGGAAATGTTGAAGAATATACTTAGTTTACTTGTCAGTTAAGTGGCACTTGATAGGTGATTTAAGATTCTATTCTCTGTAAATCTTGCCTTCTTCTTTTAGTATTTTTTTAATTTCGCTGTATTATGACTTTTTTGAACGCAATGATTCTTCACGCCCGCTTTCGGCCACGACGACTGCAGTGCTGTTAACTCCGATTTTGTCGTTGGTGAGAACGCATGTGGCTCACGTAGGCTACCTTATTGATGAAGCTACGCGAACATTGCGGACATGATATGATATAGGTACAATTATATCGTAGTCGAATGTATACAAAAGCTACCTAGATACCCAGTATACAAAATGCCCCAAAAAATTCTTATTAATCAAAAGTTTTCATGAAACCGATCGTACTTTATTTCAAGATGTTTCTATAATTTTCCATAATATAAAGGCTGTTAAAGAATAAACTCTGACCTGGATCTCATAACGCCTTGGCTATCGACTTTCCTCTACTTTCCTTACTTTGTCTACCTCATAATTACTGTCAAACATGGAATATTGTATCAAGAAAAGTTTTAATATTAAAGGCGTTAAGGACAAAAAAGTCTGACCTAGTGTTCTACCGTCTCTAACTCTCTCGGCCCAGTAATAATAGGTCGTGGAACTTGAACAACGCCTCTAAAGCGCCTATAGTCTATCACGAAATGACTGTCCATCACGGACTATATTAGTTAAGAAAAGTTTTTATGTTAAAGGCTGTTCTCGGCCCAGTAAAAATGGGTCTAACATGTACAAATGCCTCTGAAGCGCCTATAGTCTATATCTTTCAAAACGTTTTTATGATAAACTCTGAAATGTTTTTTAGTGTCACACCTCTAACGCCCCTCTGCTCATGACAATGGACCGTGGCACCTGTCTCAAGTTTAGTATCTCACACCTCTAGGGCTCCTTGGCTATCGAATTTTGCACAAAATTCTATAGTCATCCTCGAAATTCCTGTCAAACATGGAATAAATTTTATTATATCATATGAATTATGGAATGAAAGAAGTGTGATTGACGTAGCGATCTAATAGCTCGGTTGGAAGAGCAATACGCCGGAAACGTAGAGGTCGCAGGTTCAAATCCTGCTTAGATTGTAGTTGATCGCCTTCAATTTTTCTTTCTTAATTTACCTTTGTCATTATTTATAAAATATAAAGGCTGTAAAGGAAAATAAACTCAGATGCCTGATTCCTATAATGTCACAATTTTGTTGGCCCTGCTCATAATAATAGGTCGTGGCTCATGGCTAACCATGCCTCTGAGACTATCTCGAAATTACTGTCAATTATGAACAAGAATTTTATTTCAGCCAATATGGACCCCCTTTACAGCCCCTATATTACAAAAATATATCCAATAATTGACAGTAATTTCGAGATAGTCTCAGAGGCATGGTTAGCCATGAGCCACGACCTATTATTATGAGCAGGGCCAACAAAATTGTGACATTATAGGAATCAGGCATCTGAGTTTATTTTCCTTTACATCCTTTATATTTTATGGGTCCATATTGGCTGAAATAAAATTCTTGTTCATAATTGTCATTAGTCATAATTTTCGTAGTCATAATTTCTGCTTTTCTCGGAAACAAATAACTTTTCAGGATTGTTATAATACAAACCTAACGTAACCCAACCTAAGCTAATGGGTTTTACTCTTAAAACTCGCGTACAGTTATTATTTTCTGATTTATGACTAACAATTTTATGACAATCAATACGTTATGACCATCAATCATTATGTGAAAAAATGCGCTCCCCTGCAAAGGACAATACACTCTCACCTGGTTTTCTAGCGTCACAACTCCCCCTCTGCTCATAACAATGGGTCGTGGCACCTGGCTCACAACGCCTCTGGGTCACCTTGGCTATCTTTGAACTTAATTATGCCTATTCTATTGCGAAATTATTTTTTCATTTATCCTAAGCATATAAAAATGTGACAGTTATACTATGTCGTTAATACCTACCTATGTTAAACGGTGTGTCGACATTTTGTTTCTACATAATGTAATAACCAAATTGTCTGCTAGATGGCGTTGCTACTTTGGTGAAATCGGCTACATCACGCTGTTAAGATTTTCCCCGAATTAATGATAATGATCCATTCGATACATTTAGTTTTTTTGTACATTGATCGTTTGCAAATATATTGTCTATATACCAAGCAGCATTGTATCATTTACTGGGAGCCAGTTGTACGTCCGACTAAGAAATAGGCCGTTTCGTCTGTTACAGACGATTTTATGCAATGCTGTGGAGACACCTTTTTTGGTGACTGTGTAGTCCGATGCGAGACCGGCATGATCGCCCGCACTTCTGACATAAATGGCTTATGTCAGTCGTTGATCTGGTGCTGGTTTGGTGCCTACGCATCCTTTTCCCGGCTAAAGTCTCAAACCAGGCTTCATCACATGGTTTGCGACCATCAAAAACGCGTTTGCGCCATCCGTCTCGGTCTTCAGCAAATGAAATGATACATGAGATATGCGTAACAGCTCTAAATCGTATTTTTTCGAGTACCTCTATGGACCCACATACCAGGTTTTTTTAATTTATCTAACCAATTTCCTGTACGGGCCTGTCACACAACTCATGTAACTGTGATTTTGCCATGGTAAATTATGCCTAAATACTGTATCTTAAGTTACATCAATTAGGCGTGACAAGGTTTGTAAACGTCGCGCAAATTCTATATGAAAAAATGACTAAGAAATAAATGAGAAGCTATTGCAGGTCCTTTTGATGGCGAAAATCATCTGTAAACTGTATTTATTTAGCTGTCTGTGGCAAATGTTAAGCAATGGTCGTGGTCGTGGTGACATGACCACCCTAATACCGCTACGGCAGACTACGAACGCGCCCCGATTTTGCCCGAAAAAGATCACCAGCACCAGCACCTGCGCTGGTGCGTAGGCAACTAGCGGGGTCCGCGATGCATAGTGAGCCCGCTTTGTTTACAAGCAAACTGGGGGCTCGAGAGAAGCCCGGCCAAGTCGAGCAAAAAAGACAGAAACCATCCTTTTATTGAACCCAGAACAGTTTTTACTGCACATCTCGTTTCATAGCCAATACAAAATTATCAGGTAATTCTCCATCATATAAGAAATAAATTAAGCGGCCCGTTTTTCATATATCGTATAACTAAAAACCTTACTGAATCGATCAAACTGCAATACAATCCAATGCAATGCCATCCAATCCAATGCAATGCTATGCAATGCAATACCATGCAACACAATGCAAATCCTCTTCATTGCACATCTCAGATACAAACTCGTACAAAAACATGAGATATACATAAATACAGTAAAGTAAATTACTTTACTGCTATGGAGGGTAAAAAGGAGGAGCGATATCTTTCATAGCAGAATATTTGAAAAAGTGTTCAGCGTTAAACACATAAAACACGTTAAACACAAATAGCTCCAAGGCTGTCCGAAATAGCGCTATAGTAGCAAGATACCTAGTAAGAAAAAAAAAACCAAGATTTAGACGGAGTTTCCAATTGAAAATTTTAATACTTTCGGTGATTTAAAACTCCTATCAAAAATATATTTAAACAAACTGTTGTTGCTAAGTAACGTAAACTTTCAGCGACAGTAGCGCCATCATATTCGAAATCAAAATCAAAACGTTTATTCTGTAAGTAAGCCACAAGGGCACTTTCACATGTCTGAATCTGAATCTACCGGCATTTCACAAAGAGACCGCTGTTGAGAAGATACAAATACAGACAAATACATTTATTGAAAAAACATAATGTACAGGGAGGTAACGGTTAAATTCTATACTTAAAAAACAAATAAATTCACAATTTGCATATAACCTAAACTAGGGTTCCTCCTGTGTTTCAGGCAATAGGAAAGCCTTTACATTATTTAATTTATGAATTAGATATACTTACTAAGCGGATACTTTTCGATAAACCTTTTAACCTCCATAACGCTTACTCATTCGCCTGTCAATCAATTCCAACAAAAAAGTCGTTCTGCGCTGCGTAGAATTAACAGATTCAATATTTAAAAAAGGTTTCAACAAAATTAAACCTCATTTATTTTCAGCGAACGGAGCGTTTTCATTTTTTGCGAATCAGCCGGTTATCCTGTGTGCGGCGCGAAGCAATTCCCAGGGGACATATTCGACGGTTTTAATTACATGTATCCGAGATCTTACCACAGTATGTCAGCTTTAGCGTAATGCTCTGTTTATATCTATTCTCAATTAAAATAATATAATATCAGTGACGCTGAAATGCAGTCTGAATTGCAAAATTCGGCGTTATCACGTAAGTTCGTTCGTGATATGGTCAATACTTCTATGGTTAATATTACTCGATCACAATAAATCGACTGTACCATAATTCGACATACTATATACCCGAGATATGGGTAACTTGTAGGTACCACAATGCCTCTTCAAATTGGGCCCCAGAGAATACGTATTTCGCAAACACTGAAAGCCTAATTCAGTTTAGCCCGAAGCTAGAGAACGAATTTTCATTATGTTAAGTGAGGTAAATACGTTTATGCTTTGTACTTAGCCTTTTCACTGCGAATGAAGGTAATGGCCGTACGGACTTAATTTTGATCCCCAAAATTACGTATCCTTAGAATAAATACGCCAAGAAACCTGGTCAGAGCTTGAAAGTGAAACCATATTTGGAAAGCCACGGGTTCGTCCAAGCGCATCTGTCACAACGTCAAGCCGTCAAGCTCACTAGCAACAGAATCTCTCTATAATAATAGACATGTTGACTGATGTTGAATTTTACAGCGTACGTTGTTATATGAATTAAATTAGCTAAATAGATCACGAAACAAAGAAAAAAGTACAGAAAAAGAAATCTTTTTGGGAAATATGTGATTTCAAAGGTACGCAAATTTTGTGATATTTTTTTTTTATCTAAAAGCGATTTTGAAAATGTTTTCAGAATCCTCATAGTTTTACAAAACAATAATTGTAAAACAACCATGAACTTAAACACACTTTTTCACGGTGAAAATTGCAAATTTCTTAATTCCTCCACACAATTATTGGTAGGTACCTATACCGGTATTACTGGTCTGTGACGTCACTAGCCCGGACGCCTTTTGTATGGAGCGTTTTTAGCGCTACGTAATGTTGAACTTTGACGGTCATTTCTGACTTTTAGAGCAGTTTAAGTGTAGTCAGTCCCATATAGACATTTGATCACAATAAAAAATAGAATCGATTGACATCCTTAAAAAAAATTAGTCAACATGTCTATTGGTTCGTAGACTCCGCACATATCATAGCCCGATTCTCTTTCCCCTCTCCTCCCGCCCTAAGTCAGACTGATTCGGTTCAGTCTATTTACCTACGACGCAGTCCATGCGCCCAGTGCGCCCGCTTATTTATTAGTATTTAATTATCATGCCCCTAGATCACTTGTAGATGTCAAAGTTTTTGTATTTGTGATGTATGTATGTATGTAAACACTTTTTAGGGAGTGTATGGTCGATGGGTTATCGGACAGGGATTCTCCCTATAAATTGATACGTCGAGATGCAAAGTCGGAATGAATTTTATTTACAAATACACAGCCTTTTATACACAAATTTTGATTTATTAGTTAAAACTAGGAAATGCTGGCACTCGGGTGATTTCTAGGGAATCCGCGCCACATCACGCGATGTCTTCGTTGAATCAGTCTTCTGTCCCGTACAGTGCGCGTACAGATGACAGGGATGGAGCGATGTGGGCGGAGCTTGTCGATATCGTTCGAGGTGCACGTGTTGTTCGGCGAATCATATCTGAATTTCTAGTTAGTCTGCCATAAGCGCTGGCGCGGCGCGGCTGTCGTACGCCGCGTGCGCCGGGCCTCACGGCATCAGCTGTTGTCGTATATGAATGTATTTCAGCTATGCAGACGGAATGATGATGCGTAGCTACATGGCTCCCTTCTCAGCGGAAGCGTACGGGTAAAAGGATGTTGCGACGGCTGCGTGTGACTCGTGATTGTTGTGCTTGTGTTGGTTATGCTTGAGTTTCGTGTGATCCTGATGCTTGCGGCGTAGTAGGACTCGTGACTTGTGTAGACGACGAATCGCTGTTTCTTTCGTTATTAGTTTCGCGCGGAGCGGTCGTTGAACTCTGGTCGTAGTGGATAGCGATAGGTATAGGTATTTGCGTTGTAGTTGTCTCAGCGTTCTCAGCGATGGTGTAGGCAGGTTTCAATCGATCTATGGATATATTCGCTTGTCTTGATGGTAGCTGGATGGTGAATACTTTATCGCTTCGTTTTATAACTTTGTAGGGACCGTCGTACGGTGGTTGGAGTGGTTTTCTAACTGCGTCAACTCGTACAAACACGTAGTCGCACGTAGTTAGATCACGATGAACGAATATAGGCTTCTTGTTGCTATGCGGCTGGCTAGGTACTGGTTTTAGGCTGCGGATTGTTTCTCTCAGCTGATCGACGTAGGTACTGTTCATGATGACGTCATTGTTAGGTTTCGTTGCTAAGAAATCTCCCGGCAGGCGAATGTTTGTGCCGTAGGTAAGTTGAGCTGCGCTGACGGAGGTATCGGTGCGCAGAGCGGCGCGCACGCCTAGGAGTACTGTAGGTAATTCCGTGTACCAGCTGTTCGCGGATTGCAGTCTAGCTTTTAGCGCTGTCTTCGTCGTGCGGTGTGAGCGTTCGATTATACCGTTGCATTGCGGATGGTATGGCGTCGTGCGTGTTTTTTCAATGCCTAGTAGACGCGTTAGGTATGCGAAAACTTGGCTTTCAAACTGACGACCTTGATCCGTTGTTATTGTTGCTGGGCATCCGAATCTTGTTATCCATCCGTTGTAGATGGCCTTGGCGACATTTTCGGCTGTGATGTCTTGTAGAGGGACAGCTTCGGGCCAGCGCGTGGCGCGGTCTATTATTGTGACGCAATAACGGTATCCGTCGGACGTAGTTGCTAGCGGGCCAATGATGTCAGTATGGATGTGATTGAATCTGCCTGTAGGTTTGAACGTAGATAGAGTACTCGACGTGTGTTGCTGTATCTTCGCTCGTTGACAGGGTATGCAGGATTTCGCCCATGCGCCGATGTTTTGGTTCATTGAAGGCCAGAAGTATTTGCATGCGATCATTTTGCGTGTTGTTCGTATACCGGGGTGACTGACGTTATGTATACAGTCATATACTGTGCGTCGGAAGTCTATAGGTAGGTATGGGCGAACGTTGTCGGTGGATGTTTCGCAGTAGATTTTCTGGTCGGTTCCGGGAATTTGTATTAGCTTGAGTGATAGGTTTTTCTGTTGCAATAGTTGTTGAATGTTGCTATCATTTTGTTGTGCGGCGGCTAGTTCTTGGAAATCGATCGGCGAAGGGCAGTTTATCGTTTCGATGCGGGAGAAAAAATCGGCTGCTGCGTTTTCGTCTCCTTTTATGTATCGGATGTCCGTTGTAAACTCGCTTATGTAAATAAGCTGACGAGTGCGGCGCGGAGATTCACTGTCGTTCGATGATTTTGTGAATGCGTAGGTTATTGGGCGATGGTCGGTGTATATAGTTAAAGGTCTTCCCTCGAACATTTTTCTGAAGTGTTTCACAGACATGTATATAGCGGCTAGTTCACGGTCGAATACACTGTATTTCTTCTGCGCGTCGGTGAACTTTTTGGAAAAATATCCGAGCGGCTGCCATGTGTCTCTGTGGCGTTGTTGCAGCACAGAACCGGCACATGTGTTAGATGCATCTGAGAATATTGCAAGCTGCGCATTGTGCACTGGATGCGCGAGTAAGGCGGCGTTTTTTATGCTGTCCTTACACGCGTTAAAAGCTTGCGTTGCTTCCTCGGACCATTCGATTTTTGTCTTGTCGCGTTTTTTCATGTTGTGTAGGTATTTATTGAGCGGAGCTTGGATGGCGGCGGCGTCTTTGATGTTTTCGCGGTAAAAGTTGATCATGCCGAGAAATCTTCGTAGCTCTTCTATTGTTTCGGGTTTCGGGTAATCGACGATTGCTTGTACTTTTTCGGTAGGAGGCTGAATACCGTTTTCGTTTACTTGATGGCCGAGAAACTTGACTGTGGGTTGACCGAACACGCATTTGGCGGGATTTATAGTTACGCCATACTCGTCGAGTCGTTGTAGAACGGTGCGTATGTGTGTTCGGTGTTCCTCTTCGTTTGCAGATGCCACAAGTAGGTCGTCGACGAACGGAAAAACGTAGTCCAGTCCTCTTAGTACTTCGTGGATAAATCGTTGAAAAGTTTGACCGCCGTTTTTCAATCCGGGGCAGATTCTCGGAAATTCGAACAACCCGAATGGAGTTATTATGGCGGTTTTTTCTACGTCGCGCTCGTTAACTGGCAGTTGTTGGTAGGCACGGTTCAAGTCGAGTGTAGAAAAAATCTGCTTTCCGGCGAGTTGGTAGGTAAAATCGCGTATTCGTGGAACTGGGTAGCGATCGGGCTTGGTAACGGCGTTTAATCTGCGGTAGTCGCCGCAGACGCGTAGGTCTCCCGATTTCTTCGGTACGACATGCAACGGCGACGCCCATGGGCTCTTGCTGGGACGACATAGGCCTTGTTCGATCATGTTCTGGAATTCTTTTTTGACTTGCTCGTAGCGATGAGGTGCGATTGGTCGCGGTCGGCAGTGAATTGGAGGACCGGAGGTTTCTATAAAGTGTTCCACGGAGTGCTTCGGGCTAAGCTTCATAGAAGTGAGTCGCGTGATTCCGGGAAAATCGGCAAGAATGTCATGGTAGTTTTGATGTACGTCGATACTGCGAACTGTAGGTATATTGGCGGATGAGAGTTGTGCGTTTGTAGTTAGCTGCGTTTTGCCGTCGATCAATCGTCGGTTCTTCACGTCGACTATGAGTTGATGATGCGTTAGGAAATCGGCTCCGAGGATTGGTTTTAAAACAGCGGCAACGATGAACTTCCATTTAAACGGACGGCGTAGGTTGAAATCTAGCTCGAACGTTTTTTCTCCGTAAGTAGGTATCGTCGTGTTGTTGGCAGCATAGAGTTGAAATGGTAGAGGTGTCGCTTGCGTCCCTTTCGTTTTCGGTATCACGGATATGTTTGCGCCCGTGTCAACCAAAAACGATAGTTTTGTCTTCTTGTCGGTTACAAAGAGGCGGTATGAACGATCTGTGACACTGGATTCCGCCGCATTCAGTGTTATAGTTAGTTTTCCGGCGGCTCGATGGATCGGAAATTGCACGGCGGGCTGCATTTTACGGCGTCCATACCGAAGCGTCGGTGGTAGTAACAGTATGGTGATGATGACTTGCTTCTTTCTTCACTTTTCGAGGAGTTGCGGGAGCGTGATTGAGATCGATGGCGGTTGAATGGACGGCTATTGCGGCTTGTCTCAGGCTGTGGTCTTGCACGTAGTTCAGCGATTTCGAGCGAAAGTTTTCGTATTTCGTCGATTAGGTATTGCGTGTTGGCGTGGCCTGGACAATGTGGTACTTGCTGTGGTTGTGGATGTGGGTGTGAATGGTACGCCGGCTGGATGGTAGGTAGTGCAGGTACTGACGACACGACGGAGATTTGCTGCGTGTGCTGCGACTCTTCCATCATTTTGTCTGCCAGTAGTGCTACTTCGTCGAGCGTGGCTTTCTGGCTGAATGTTTCGCTGACGACGAGGACTGACCGGACGTGCGGTGGCAAGTGGTTGGTCCACATGATTCTGATGGTGCTCTCGGGGAATTTGTCGCGTGCGAGGTCTCGCATTCTCCTCAGCAGCTGGTTCGGTTTCTGTTCTCCGAGTTCTATCTGTGAGAGAAGCTTCTGGACTTGTTGGCTGTCTGACTCTTCGTACAGCGTGGTTAGGCGTTCTTTTATGGCGTTGTAGTAGTTGACAGGCGGGTTGTACAGGATGTCTGTGAGCTGCTCGATGTCCTGTTTTTCCAGCTGCGCGATGACCATTTGGGCGAGCTGGGTCTGATTCCTCTTCAGGTCGGCGGTTGCTGACTCGAAGCTGACGAACCAGAGACGCGGCCTGTCACGCCAAAACGACGGTATTCTCAGCGAGAGGGCGATTCCGGCGACTTCACGTGGAGCAGGTTCCGGCGCAGGTGAAGGTGCAGGAGGAATTTGCGGCTGCTGGCTGCCTGCAGGAACTTGCTGCTCTTGATTCGACGACATTGTTCTTGAAGGATACGGTACGCGGGTCACCACTTTAGGGTGTCTTCGGGGTCACCACTTTAGGGAGTGTATGGTCGATGGGTTATCGGACAGGGATTCTCCCTATAAATTGATACGTCGAGATGCAAAGTCGGAATGAATTTTATTTACAAATACACAGCCTTTTATACACAAATTTTGATTTATTAGTTAAAACTAGGAAATGCTGGCACTCGGGTGATTTCTAGGGAATCCGCGCCACATCACGCGATGTCTTCGTTGAATCAGTCTTCTGTCCCGTACAGTGCGCGTACAGATGACAGGGATGGAGCGATGTGGGCGGAGCTTGTCGATATCGTTCGAGGTGCACGTGTTGTTCGGCGAATCATAGCTGAATTTCTAGTTAGTCTGCCATAAGCGCTGGCGCGGCGCGGCTGTCGTACGCCGCGTGCGCCGGGCCTCACGGCATCAGCTGTTGTCGTATATGAATGTATTTCAGCTATGCAGACGGAATGATGATGCGTAGCTACAACTTTATTGTACATGTACACAAAAACAGAAATACATCAAAACAAAAGAAATACATGTACAAAGGCGAACTTATCCCTTTAAGGGATCTCTTCCAGTTAACCTTTGAGTAAATGAGTGCTAAACAGAAATGTAAACGGTAGACAACCAAAGCAACATGTACAATACGAAGGAGGATGATTTAACAATAATATTTACACATGAAAATGCAAAAAACCAAAATAGAGAGAGATAGGCAAACAGTCAATATAATGCATAATACGTAATATACCTATATATATATATATATATATATATATATATATATATATATATATATATATAAATTAAACAGAAATAGTCATAATTACAACAAAAACCTATTGTTCGTTTGACAGCCACAATGCCTTCAACTTCCCCTTGAGCGATGCTACGATGTTTTTACAAGCTTTTATTTAGTTTTGTAGGATTACGCCCAATCACGTCCCTTGAATCAATTTGTATGTAAATATGAAACTACGTAAATAGATTTGCATTTTTTTACGAAAAGATACAGCTACTTATTACATTCACAGTTAATAGACTATTAAGCGTAATCCATAGTACAGTCGAGTTCTTATATTTATTAACAAAAATGGGATCAAAAATAACGCACCATATAACATACGCCAGAGTTTTCGCCGCAAGATGGTATGTATGTATGTATGTCTGTAAACACTTTATTGTACACAATAACTGGTTATAAATACTTTGATAACAAATGAAATATGTACAAAGGCGAACTTATCCCTATTAGGGATCTCTTCCAGTTAACCTTCGAGCAATTGAAGGAATGGGTATTTGAAGAAAATAGGCAAACTACACTGCGTACAAACGAGATATCTATGTTATACTTAATAAAACTATGAGTACATAAACTAAGTAATAATACACATATATTTAAATAAACTATTTATACGTATAAATACTACATTTAAATGCGTAAATAAATATAGTATTCAATGAATTCACACGTCATCGGACAGCCACAATTTCTGGACCAAATTGATGGTCAAAGAGTTTGTACCTCAGACCATAGAAATAATTAAATTTACAAACTTATTTCTATGGTCTGAGGTTTGCACATCCTGGTGTACATTGCCTCTCCATCCATATCATTGGGTTCTCCTCCATGCCGTTAGCAAAAAAGGCAAGTTCACAAATTATTGATCGAATTTTTACTCATAAATTTGTGAACTAGACTGTAAACTGTAAGAAACCAAGATTATATTTCATCTCGAAAAAAAAAACTGTACACAAAGAGCTCCTTAAGAGCTATTCTCTAAAAATAGTGAATCCCATTCATTTCGTTCTCAGTAAGCTCGTCTGTGAAAATACCGTTACATTGTATTTAGACTCTAAAAGAGCATCTATTGAGATTTTTCTTGAGGTCAGTGACCTCTAAGGCAACTGAACTTTTATAATTGTATTAGAAGTTGTCCGCAACATTGTCCGTGTAATCCCTTTTTTTCTGTCAGTCAAGACAGAAACGGCCTTAGATATCGCTTTTTTGTAAATAAATAATGAATGAATGACTGAATGAATGCATTAAAAAAATATATATATATCAGACAAAAACAATTTCAGACTTTACAGATTCTGATAATATGTTACAGACAGTAATATTTACATTATGCCTAGGAGTCCATGTTTAAACATGGCGGCAAACTCAAGTTATACTCCAACACACTTCAAAGAATAACTCAGTCTTCTCACAGTTACAAAGCAAGTATATTGAGTTTAAAATTATGTGCGCAGAACGCCCTTAAGTCTTAAGGGGACGCTCAACGGACGGCTCTTGGGACAGAGTTTGAAGTCAACTTTTACAACTTAAAATTTCTTATACTAATCTCCCGGCGTAGAGTTAGTGCGGAGCTCCTTCGAGGGACGAATACAATTTATAGTTGGGTACTTTTTGGATGAACGTTGTAAGTGATTAGGGTCAAATTTGATATAATATTGATGGCAATCACTGCTGATTGGAAAGGTCACGACTGGTGTCTTTTTTTCTCTGTAGAAACGTTTCCAACTATTTTTGACATTGACATCTTTTTTCGTCTTTTACCTCCTTAAGGAGCATAGGATTTTAACTGCAGCTTTTTGATGATCTCTAAATTGCTCTTTCCATGAGAATCGATTTCTTCTTAAATCACCTAACAACTTTACCTAGATGTAAAACGCCAGTCACGCAAAGGAAGACCTAAGCCCTCCTACGCGTACACGTATAAATCCACCGGCCAAATCTACTGCCACACGTGATAAAGAAAGTTTTTAAACTAAGCGTTAAGCTAGCCATATCAGAGCTTACAATAGACGAAGTCCATAGTTCTTGCATTGCGTCGCCGTCATCGAAATATAATTCGAATTTAATCGAAAAGCAAGGCGCGTAGGGTGCCCCGCAAAATTCTGAGTGGCACTGCCGAGCCGGTTGGTTCTGGTCTTCGGATTGCGACACCGAGTATACCCTCTATGTGTCGCGCTTGCAATACTCCGCCGTGGCTGACGATGTGCTGGAGTACGTTCGCCGGAAGACTGGCTTCTCGCTGAGGGTGCACCAGCTGCAGTCCCAGCACTACGTGCACTTCAGCTCGTTTGTGGTGCGCGTGCCGCGGCCGCTGCAGGACACCAAGGATGTCGTGTTTCGGCAGTTCCGGGGCAATCTGCCGTATTCTACACCAGATCAGACGACGCAACGGAGCTACACCATTGTGTCGCCTAAATCTAACTAGTTTTAAGTCTTTGTTTATATGTATTTCTGTAGTTCACAGTGCCTTGGTTTTTACTGTAATGCTGTGAAACTTATTTCTATAATAAATAAAACATAAATAAATAATCGAAATAACTATATACATATTTCTTGTTCAACGGTCCTTCGTCAAGTAGGCTTTGGAAATTTTTTTTAAGGTGCCGTACCTAAAGGCCGCGCGAAAGTGCGCTTGGCTGGTATGAATGTCTTCTCGTTGCAGTGTGTAGCCGATCCCACCATCGAAAACCACACCACCACCACTTAGATAAACCTCACCACTTAGATAGTTGGCAGTCTACAACTGCGTTTTTTTTAGAAATTTCCTGCCTCACACGACTACATCGTGGAATGAACTGTCGCTTGCAGTATTTCCGAACCGATACGACCTTCAATACTACAAGAAGATAGCGTACTCCCACCTGAAAGGCCGACAACGCACTTGTGACTCCTCTGGTATTGCATTGTTTTGGTTTTCTCAGATGGTGTCTTAGCATCAACTTTGCGGGGGCAAACTTGCCATCATACCAGTACTTTTGTTTGTGAAACCCGTCCCTGGAGGGAGAACAACCTCATTTACTGAAAGAAAACATTCACTAATGTCGCCCAGTATTCTATAATATACCTACTAATAAGAAGACTAACCAGATTCGTGCACTATAAAGATAATATCTACACATTACCAAGGGACTTATGTTCTCATACAAGAAAACGTAACTCTGAAAAAGCTCAAAATTCTGTATAAAAACTAGATGGCGCTGCTTCGTAGCCTGGAAGTGACAAAAATGATATTTTTTACCAATATTTATTAGTGATTTTTGATTTTTGAAAATCAAACGCGTTACTGCTTTGTTTTAATACGATAATATAACTTAAATACACAATTTTTAAGGATTTCATTTTTTAGTCTTCAACAACGTGGTTTGATCGTATTAAAATAGATGGCACTACCTCTGGATAGCTCAAGGTTGCCTGCGGGCTCGCCAATTTTTGCTACACAACATAGCTAGATGGCGTTGGTGCACTGATGTAATGGACAAAATAAGTTACGCCCGAATTGTCAAGCGACATTTCCCACTAACAAACAGTCAGTAACGTAATATTTGTTAGATAAGTTTTGTACAGTCAAGGACTTTCATTTCCTACCCATTTCGTTAAAATGTCGTTAGACATTCGCAATGCATTAAGGCTGAAAATTATATTTCAATAATAGTATTGAAATGTCAATATTATTATTTGTCACTTCATTTTACAAAAAACCTCCTCGCGAAAGGTTATCATTTGCTTTTAATTTCTAATTAGGAACATATGTCAGTGTCAATCGAGAAAATCGTAAAATAATTTTCAGCAACGTTATTAATTTGAAAAATAAAATGCTTGCCGCTAACCGTGAACTATTAAAAGATAATGATAATGACTGAAAACAATGAAGAGCTCAAAGAGTGGAGTTACACCAGGAAGGAATACGGATTTATGAGATCACACGTCGGTTAAATGCTAGCATGGACACAGTTTGACGTTGGGTACGGCGATATAATGCTGAAGGAAACCTTATTGATCTACTGCAAAGCAAAGTAACCATTGCATCGTCCGCTTGCCATGGCCCAAGACCAACGCCGACGACAAAATGGCTTTACGCCAACGGGACGATTTGCGGAAATGTTTGACATTTACCCTAGAACAATTAGGAATTGCCTACATGCAGGCGGCCTGCGAAAATATATTCGTTCGTTTTGTTTTTGTTAAAAGTAATAAGAAAACGTTTATAAAATTGTGGTTTTATTGAATTATCACTGTCGTTAGTTCTGTTAGTTTTTGTATAGATAAATTTCGGGTGCCTGTCGTATCGCATAACGTTTTTTGTCCTAAAAATGTTTGGCCGAGAATGTTTGGCATACTGTTGAATGGCATACTACTCGTTTGTCCTAATAATTTTTGCGCATACTCTCTTAAAGTCCTAAATCAAGTTTGTCCTAATATTGATAACTCTAAAATCTAATTACCTAAAGCATAATATTCCTAACATGAATTGCCCTAAGAATTATTTTGCCTATTATCAAATACGTGGTGTAAGTACACTTTGTTCCTTGGCTTCTCCCGTTAAAATGGTTAAAATCGTGCCCTTTACGATGTGCCTACTTCCCGAATTAGGTGCATAATTGACAGACAATTCGGGCATTGTCGTGTATCCGAGTCTAAGATCCCAGTAATACAAAAACTTTATGCTCTAATACTGTACTCTGCGGTAAATAACTATTGCCGATCGGTCTTTAGAAAGAGACAATTCAACAATTACTGTTAACGACGCTGTCGCTGTGTGTGTGTGTGTGTGGCTGTTGTTGATTATCCTATCTTTGCATACTCAGTTATGAGACGAAACGGAACGTAGTAAACAAACATCGCACCTAACGTCATCTATTCACTTTTTACTGTATCACTTTGAAGTTGGAATGTCGTTGAACGCTTGACGACTGTGTTACTTCACGCTTGCGCGTACCGTACGGTAGAGATTGAGAAATGACGACTTTTGAATGAATTGAGACCCTTAGCGGCATCTAGCAACGTAGAACGATAGTAACTAACGGAGTACGGTGCGTAGTATGAAGAATAGCGGTCCCGTGTATATGGTCTTTGACATTACATATTATGTAGATCCAAAAAAAAGATGTGGAACAATCCTGCCAAAAACACATTGTTCCTACCCAACCCTTTCTCCACAAATTACTTGGTATAAACTTCCAATTTACGCAACAGATAAAAGAGTGTGAAGTTATCCCGCCAACTTCTCCAACTTCACGCCATTACAGACTTCACGTATCTGCTAATTTCCCCATTTAACCCAACCCTAACACTTCCAGGCTAACTTCTCTTCTATCAGGTCTGTGGAGAGTTGCTTTTGGGTAGGCAAAAGTTGAGGACATAACAGCGAACCCATCTATAACTACACGATTGCAAAATAGCGTTTAATGATAGGACGTCGGTGTGAGTTACGTCTTTTTTGCTACCGAAGGCAATTTTAGTGTTTAATTAGATCCCCGAATGACCTAAGCGCCGGTGGATTAAGGTATCTATGGAAATAAAGTTAATTGGTTGTGCCATGATTGAGCCTAATTTGTAAGAACTAGAGGTATATTCGCTGCGTATACAAATGTGCATATCGAACCTCAATACCTGTTGGGGCCGACATCGACATGTTCTCGAGTGTTCACCAAGTACTGAACTTTAAGCGTAGTGAAGCCTCCAAAAAGCTGAACCGACGATATATGAAGATGATTATGATACAAAATCGTCTGACACCTTGTTGAAAAGGCCTTACGTTCTTGACTTATAAATGGTAACATGACTTTTTATTATATTACGTATGTATATTATAATTAGTACCTAATTATATTAAAACATACACATTACAGTCCCTTATAATATAAAATGTTTACAAATACAAAAACTTACTCAAATAACCCGCCCCGCACCATTCCAGGCGCAAAAGTTCCCAACACACTCGCTGCGTTACCGCGTTGAACAGCGATCGATAACCTCTGCGCCAGGAATGATCCGGAGCGAGCATCATACCCTTTCTCCCTCAAGCGACCCCCAAGCTCTTTCAGGAACGCCTTTGCCTCCGCGCACCAACAACCAGACGTTTCAACAGCCAGAGGAACAAACAAATAGCCCCCCAAACAAGCATACTTCGCCCTCTTCCTAAAGGCGGCAGTCTCAGCAGCGGCCCCGGCCAAAACTGAGGTACGACCAATGTGCGACGCAGCATAAGTGCTCACGCAGAAGGCACTTCCCTTTCTGCCAAGGCACCAACGTCATACCGTCCGGCCTCTTGCCATCTGAACGGCTAAGACCAGGAGGTTCCAGCAAACACGGCACACCCGCAGAGACAAGTGCCCTGCGGATGATATCGTTTAAAGCGTGATGGCGTGGAAATCTTCCTGCACACCGACAACAACTCAAAGCATGGTGGCCGCTGCTCTCTACCATTGTGCCACAGATGCATAAGTGAGGTACACACACATCGCAGCCCAAGCGGAGAGCAACCGCTACCCGCAAAGAATCGTTGTCGAGAAGAGTGCCTAAATGCGGGGAGGGAAGTGCATGCAGCCACGCGCCTGACTCGGAAACCGATCCCGCAAGAAGTCTCGCTCTGTCCACTCCCACCGCCGTCCCTAACAAGCCCTCAAATACCCGCTTCACCCCAACGTCGTCCCACAGCCGCTGAATGTCTTTCCTCTCAGGTGGGGGTTCGCCCGGGTTGACAGCCTTCCAGGCCTCCAAAGCATCGGCAGCGAAAGGTACAGCAACCCTGTTACCATCCGAATTTAAAATTTGAGTAACAAGGGGCTCCACCCCACCCGCCGAAGCCAAGAAAGCCGGTAGACACACGTCCCGCGCACATTAGTACCTACATGAAATATCTAGGGCGGTGAATTAGTAAATGCTCCAAATCGCAGGTGTTTGTAGCCCGAACCGTAGGTGAGGACTTTAAATATGCAATCTGAGGCTTTAAGAATTACCGCCTGTGGTTTGTATACAATTTTAGGTCTTGCCCACAGTTGCAGAACCGTTGCACGTAGAGAGAAAATCCCACTTAGGGCTTTACATCGAAAGCATTTTTTTCTGAAACCATAAAATATTCCGGAATGTTATAACACAAACCTAACCTAACCTAATCTACACGTTGACATTTTCAAGATTTCTGAAAACTGACTTCCGGTCAATGAAATGAAAATTTTATGAAATCTAGTCTTCGGTGAAATGTTTTTCTATAAAAAAGAGGATACCCTACCGGCAATTTCCTTTTGTCTCCTATCCTTGGATATTCATCTTCATCTTCTTTGGCGGTACACTCTTGCCAGAGTGGTCGTGGCCGTTACGTCGTTGATTTAGGGACCTGCTTTAATGTGACGCCATTCTTCTCGAACTGCTGCCCTCCTGGTACATTCGTGCAGAGGACCGTTGGCCATCGTTGTCCATCTAAAAATGAAAATATCCACGTCCAGTCCATCTAAATATGACAGATGTTTTGCCGCTATTGTGTAATATAATCAGATACCTTCACCATGAGTACGTGGCCTACATTTGGATGCTTCATGAGATAATTAGATGTATGGCGTGAGTTTGACGCGATGTACTTTGGGAAAGTTTCGCTTACACAAGTTTTGGAATGGATTCGTGAGTCGCATAGGCAAGTGAATGGAGTTTGATTAAGTTAAGAACATTACTCTTAACATAATCAAACATACTCCTTTCACTTGCTTATGCGACTTACACGTCATTCTCTCGAAAGCTGAAATTATTACATTTTTTTTGTCGAAATAATAGAAGAAAAGAGATAAGAAGTTCGGGTAAGAAGCAATAACTTGGACGTAATTTAGGCGTACTTAGCCTTAGAAAAAAAGCAATTGGAAAAAGTTGTGCGACAAAAATTAACGATACAATAATGAACCTCAAAACAGTACCTTAAGTACAATATTCGATGGTTAATTTGTCGTCGCGCAAGGGAAAAATTTATACAAATTTTAATTAAATGAGTTAAGGTAGTAAACTTTTTGGTCTTCACCCTTTTTAGGGTTCCGTACCCGAAGGGTAAAAACGGGACCCTATTACTGAGACTTTGCTGTCCGTCCGTCCGTCCATCTGTCACCAGGCTGTATCTCAAGAACGGTGATAGCTAGACAGACTTGAAATTTTCACAGATGATGTATTTCTGTTGCCGCTATAGCAACAAATACTATTCATGATAAAACATTAATAATTAAGAGGGGCTCTCATACCAAAATATGGCTTTATGCATGATATTTCGTTCAACGGGCATTTTCTCATGAACTGTTATAGGTAGACAGTTGAAATTTTCACAGAATGTATATTTTTGTTACCACTATAACAACAAATACCTAATAAAAAAAAAAAAATAAGTAAAACTTAAAGGAGGACCCCATACAAAGAACGTGTTTTTTGTTCAATATTGGTACGGAACCCTTCGTGCGCGAGTCCGACTCGCACTTGGCCGGTTTTTTTTTAGTATTTAACTACAGTGCGTGAGCTCTCAGGTCGCCATTCGGGTTTGGATGAAAACTGAGAGGTACTTATCTGGATCGCTTACGAGCGAGCGAGAGAGGTATAATTGAATCGTATTCTGACAACTCACTGTACGATGTACTCGGGTAACTCCGAATGGCGGAATATCCCGAAAATTACTACTCGTAATATCCATTAAACGCGGCAACATTATTTGTGCTTGCAACATTACCTCTGATGTTAAATAAGGAAGTGTTGCTAGCGTACTTTTCGAAATATCCCGTCATACTGAATTACTCGAGTACCTACTGCTTGAAAGTGAACGCTTTTCGACTGATGATGTATTTGCTCGTTTTCGGTCAACAGCTTATGTAAACTGCCGATCGTATTTGAAGCGAGCCGATGAGTTCACTCAGTACCTACCCTAACCATGAGCTTGTATATAATCTGTGCCATGAGTTAACGTAAACTAACTCGCTAGCGACAGCGTAATCATTTGTATGCATGTATTTGTACAGTGCCCATAGCAGTAACTCTGGAGAACTATTCTTCATACAAATCGCAGACATTAGCGAGTACGGTCACCCTGTAAACTCATTTAAAAGTCAAAATTCGACTTTATTCTGCAAGTAAGCTTCAAAAGCTCTTTTATAAAATGACAAATTTAATGTAACATATTAAAAAAAATACAATTTACAATAATGATAATATCATAGTAGTAATTTTAATGCGACAGACAAATCACTGGGCATATTTTACAGAGATGTATATTGTCTTCGGGTCTATAAAATTACTATAAATTTAATCTATAGTTTCAGAGATGTAAAGGGTCTCTAGGCGTGAGGATTAAAATAAATTAAACATAACCTTATTACTAAGTTTAATGGAGATTTTGAGTCTCCATGGTCAACAAATTAAGTTCGGAGATGTAAAAGGCCTCCACAGTTTTTTGGAGGTGGAAAGTATCTCCAAACGTCGAAGACAAAAAAAATATTTAAGCCAGTAAGAGAAGAGACTATTGGTAAGGGTACTGGTTATACAGCGGATGCTTTTGGTCACCGATTTATGTAAACACGTCACAGCTGTAACTGAAATTACTACTCGATGTAGCTAAGGACCAATAATACAAGGGTCTACCAATAGCGAAAGCCTCTAAATATAGGTATCAATAAATGGCGATAGTTAAGTATGTTAAGTAGAAATCTTAGTACAATGTACAGTAACTGGTGACCCAGGTTTTTTTATTAACCTATTTTTCAAGTAGTCTATTGCTAAAACAGAAGAGAATCCCAACTTAAAACCACGCGATGCGCCACAGCTATTATCATTAAAAAAAACTATATGACTGTGTGTTTGAACCTCTGCAGAGATACTCTTTTTTCTGAAACAGTAAAGTCTAGTTCCGAGGTAAACTTCACTAGAATATTAGCTATTTTCTAAAATCGTTGCACTTGTGTGGCCGTTGCCAACAGTTGGTGTTTAATCGGCAAAGATTGCGAGTGCATGTAGCCAGATTAAAACCACATCCCGCTTCTGACCTCATTGAACAAGTTTGCACAAGTTGTTTTCTGGCAGGGTTTCATAAGAGAACTATAAACACATGTAGTGATTAATGGTTTGCCATCTAAAAACTCAGCAAATCATCTAACTGATTTTATTTTAGTTGTTTGGGAAACCACGCCACAAGTTTGTTTTTAATGTAATACATATTTTTCTAATTGAAAATTATAAACAGTTTCAGAGTTATGTTCACAATCACAAAACGTGTGATTTAGTACATGTCAAGACATTACAGAATGTCACTAATACCTACATATCGTGTACCTTGTCGTGTCTGCTAAAATCTTTTTCTCAAACATGAAAGTATTTCTTTTAAACATGGCGTCTGTGTTCATGAACAGGCTAAACAGCTGATCAGAATTATATTTTTTTGAGTGGTGTATTTTTTTATTTGAGAAAAGCACTTTATGTGCATGCCTTAATGATGAAAAGGGCTTGCCGGCTTTGTATAACTATCCAGCCTCCCTGCCGTCGGCTGTCTATACCTACTCACCCGGTAAGCCCTTCTTTCCCGCAGTAATGTACTATTCCCGTAACCGCGTAACCTCTATCCATAGAAAATCGGTTTCCAATACCTACTATTTCTGACTTATCTTCTTCTTCCGCAGTACGAGAGCACGCAGACGTTCAACGAATCAGTCACGAACAGCTCCTGCAACCTGGAAGAGTGCCGGATCATGGTCCGGCTGGAGAGAGGCACGGCGAGGTATACCTGTGAAGTCTCCAGCGAGGGGCCCCGCTTCGCCGTGGACAGGAGATCCGCTAACATGACGTTAGCTGGTAAGTAATCATCATCATTTCAGCCATAGGACGTGACTCCTGGACAATAGACTTCCACATGGGCTGGATAGAAGCGACGGCATCCAGCGAGTCCCCGCAACTCTAACCAGGTTGTCAGACCACCTTACGGGTGGCCATCCTACACTGCGTTTGCCAGTATGTGATGTCCACTCGTGAACCTTTCTGCCCCAACGGCCGTCGGTTCTTCGAGCTATTGCCACTGAAGTGGCAATGGGCGGGGCACATAGATCATATCATGGTGTCTCATTTCGGATTTGTTCTCGCAGAGAAATCCCTAGTATAGCTCTTTCCGTAGCTCGCTGAGTGACTCGGAGCTTCCTTAAAAGACCCACAGTTAGACACCACGTCTCGGCTCCGTACATCAGCACTAACGTCTCAAATAGCGTCGTGTGATGAAACTTCTGAACTCCAATCAACCGGCCTATTTAAGTTAGTTGCACTGCATAGTTAGTTGGACTGGTAGAGAATGTCTTATGGCATTATGTCCGCCTTTTTGTACGATTTGTAGAATAAAAATTAAATTAAATATCTACAGCAAGACCTCATCCTTCATTCACTCGAAAATATTCGAAGATCTGCTCAGTTTTGGTCCAGTGATGCGGGCTAGGCGATGTTTAGTAACTCAACTATTTACTTTGATCTAAATCTAGACGTAGCCATCACAGTCATTGTTGACTTGACTGTTTTCAATTGTTAATACTCTATAATTAATTACCATTAGTTCAAAATGAATTTCAAATTATATTGAAACTCGCTTCTTCAATTTGTTCTCACTAAATTAGTTTAGCAAGTTAAGATTTATCTACCCTTGACCTAACCCAAGAATACATTTTCGCTATAATAACAAACTCTTCGATCAGGTCACGGTGACTCGCGCAATCTAAAACTTCAAAGCAATTTTAATCGTCAACTAATGTGAACTATTAATCACGAAACTTCACACCATTGCTTAGAAAGTTAAGACGTTAGACAAATATTTCGCTCCCCGAAACCGGTCCCGAAAGATCTCATTCATAACTCTCTAAGGCCCGAGTCTCGGTCCTCATCAGTATCAATGATTGTGACATTTATACCATCTTGACGTTAATAAAATGTCAGTCTGAGGCCAACTTAAGAAATAAGTTAAAATTAAAAACTTTGATACGAAAACTTTGTTCGCGGAGAAAGCGGAGCAGTATTAGGGTTCCGTATGTTGTCCGTTTGTTGAGATTTTATTCAATTTGTCTAGTTCGTTTGATTTCAAAGAGATATTTCATAACACGTTATTTTTTCCTTGCCTGATTTGTTTTGTCTTTATTGTCACTTTTAGGTTTTTAAATTGTTTATTTAATTGTAATTTTGTTTACGACTTGTTTATTCATGAACAAGTTAAAGGTACGTGGATAATAATATTTATACTTCTTAGGTAATCGTCGAATGGAGAGTACTCTGATGCCCTTACGATGCCCATTTCATAAACGACCTTTCTCTTCGAATATCCTGATGACTTTAACTTTTTAATCCTCCAATTAACACTACTGACATCCAAATTCTATAACATCAAAATCGAATGTCAAAGATAGCTATCTGTTTTTGACAAAGAGCAAGGAAAAGAGCAAGGAGATGGATAATGAGCTATACTACCTTCAAATTACCAAATTTTAAGGGTAGGTCCATTAAATCACAGGTGTGAAAGACCCGGGGGTCTGAAATACCCGGGTGTCTACAAGACCCGTGGGTCGAAAAGACCCGAAACAAGCAGCGATGAACCAAAAACACTCCCCCCATATAGTGGGAAGTACATATAGATAATACTTCTTCATTAGTGTAGGTATCTACTTATACTTTTATAATTTTTTATACCTTTTTGTACACGGTGTTAGCTTTTCTATCTTCTTCTCGTACTCACTCAATTGCTCAAAGGTTAACTGAAAGAGATCCCTTATAGTTCACCTTGTAATAGATGTATTTTTAACTGTTTTTGTGTACAATAAAGTGTTTACTTACTTACTTACTTATAGTGATTTTTATCTTCCAATCCTCCTGGTAACACGAGAAATTCGCAAAAGAGCTTCCTACAACAGAACTTATCCGTCATTTTCAAAGTTTTCCCGTTTTGACTTTAACTAGCGGCAACATGGCATCATTAACAATACAATACAAGTTCGCTTTATTGCACACCAAAAAACATTTACACAATAAATCACATATAAACAACACGAAAATACATTTACTGTGTGAAAATCATGTATGTTTAAGTCATTATAAAATTGCACTAAGTTGGTCGTGGATTTATGAGCGCCAGGCATCAGACAAGTTTATTCACCTCTAACTAGAGTTGGGAAGTTTTAACAATGCCCAGGCATTTGAAGAACGTCTCCTACACACAACACGCTATGGACAAGCTACAAAGAACGCAGGAACTGTTTTAAATCACCCGAAAATTCTCGAGGAGAGCAATCCCTGATAGGAAATCGAATGCTGCTGAGATGTTTTCAATCCAGCAATCCTCCTTCTTGAGTGGCGTCCCCACAAGTTGGACTGATGACCTGATGAAGGTCGCTGAAATCCGCTGGGTGAGAACGAAGCAGAACTGGTAGCAAGCAGAATTTGTGGCGTCCTTTGGGGACACCAATTAATTGACATCTTTTGGCGAATAATGATGATGATGATGATGATGAACATAAAATAAAATCCTGCTAAAATTCTTTCTACCCTCACTTGTCCATCTTTCTTCGTCTCAAAGTCTTCCCACTTTGAATTTAATTAGCGGTAACATGGCACTAAGTTTGCCGCGGATTTATGAGCGCCAGGTAGCCGGGGTCAAGTTTGCTCACCTCCAACTAGGAAGGGAAGTTTTAACAATGCCAGCCCGGCCATTTGAAGAGCGGCAAGTTTTCTGAATGGGAAAAATACTGGTTATTAAAAGTTTTAAAGAATTAGGAAACTGTAATGTTTTCTTGCAGATGTTCTGTCGTTTGTAGACCAAGTGCAAGTCTGCGAGCGTGCCAGTTTTGTTTATTATAGGTAGCGGTCATATTAACACACATTTTTTTAAACTGGCCAAGTACGAGTCGAACTCGCGCACCGAGGGTTCCGTAAACACACTTCCCATCTCAAATGGCCGGGTTAGTTCAATTTGCGCCTGATATGTACACGTACGTATGGCGCTGCATACAAATGAGTTGCAAAGAAGGCCCAAGGCAGTATTATTACTAATAATAGGGTCCCGTTTTTTACCCTTCAGGTACGGAACCCTAAAAATCAAGTGTGTGCTACGGTAGCTAGTTATAACGGAAATGCCACGACATTGCGCGACAGCGGCAGCGGTGCGCGGTATTTGTGTCTCGTTCACTCGTATAGCCGCTGCGCTCGGACCTCTCGCTCAACCGCTCGCCGCGCCGCTGCTCGTGAAAATTCATGGCCTCTCCGTAACAGTCCAAAAGCAACCAGTATAAACACACAAACGTGGGAAAAAATCTATGTATCAACCACTCCACCTTCTCGTCCACTGCTGAACATAGGCCTCTAAAGCTCGACACAAAGTTCGATCCCGCAGAGACTGCATCCGTACTCTGACGAGATCATCCGTCCACCTAGTCAGGACAGAAAAGTTACGAAACGGGACTGAGAAATGTTTAAAAGTAAACGTATCGATAATCTCTTAAATGTATTCTTAAACAATTAATACAAAGATCAAAGCACAACGTGAATTTGAAATGACGGAAGAGACTGGGAATCGAACCGGGTACCTCTGGATTACCAGTTCAGCATGTTAACCTCTCCACCACCCTAACGCTAGATAACCTTTTGAATTTTCCTTATACTTTGTGTGTCCATCTTTGCATTGTTTATTTGAAAGGCGTTGTATTATTCTTATTCTAAAGTAAACCCCAATTTTTTTTTTTACTTGAGCGTCTGTTTTTTGAAGTTCATTTAATAAATTACGTTAGAGCAATCAACTAAATTGCTCGAAGAAAATAATATCAAGAAGTTGATTCAACGAGCTCTACTAACGAAGACTTAAACATAACGACTAATTCAATAAACGCTTTAGGTATTAACTTACCTTTGCAAAACGTGACTTTAATCTATACACTTGTTAAATAACAACACGATCAATTTTCTTTTTAGGGTTCCCTAGTCAACTTGGAACCCATATAGTTTCGCCATGTCCGTCTGTCCGTCAGTCTGTCCGTTCGCGGCTTAGCTCCGGTGTATTCCATACAAAATCGTGTTTTTAGAGTTTTGTATGTTTTTAGCTTTAACCGTTAAATGGTTATAAAATAACCGGTATAACAACAAACACTGACAAGGCTTAGGCCAGCAAGATTTTTTTTAAACATGGCGTATTTGTTCATGAACGGCCCAAACAGCGTAATTATATTTTTCTCAAACATCCAAGGAAATGTCGTTCTTATGATCGTGGTAATAGAACGCGAAATACGTCTTTGTATAGCAATTGTTGAAGATTCGTTCTAATTTCAAATTAGAGGTCTATAAAGGAATTTCATACAACATTATTGGCCGTGGCCAACAAAGAGATTGTCTTTTGTTTCAGTGGGGTTTATTTCTTTTATTGATAATCTATGGCATACTGCCAATAAAAAAAAAACGTAGTTTGTGCATGTTTATTTACGTTTTATTTCTTATATTTAACTAGATTATTCAATTAGATTAAAACAGATATTCAATAAAATAAACAAGGAATCACGTTTATTGTTAAAAAATATAACAATATCTAATTAATAAGGTGTTGTCATTTTTTAATAAATAGAATCATCTTAACATTTGGTGGCAAAAACATTGACCCGAACAGCTTAAAAAAATAAATTTGTTTTTTTTTATTAAATTTGAAATAAATTTGTTTTTATATGAATATATAAGTTGAACATTTGTATTATTTCCTTGGATTTATTTGAGAAAAGCACTATACAAGCCTCGGCGCGAACAGGGATTATCGGCCTCGTATCTCTAGATGGCCTCGTTATCACTCGGCCATCTATTACTACTCGGCCAATAATTCCCTATTTCGCGGCCTCTGCAGTAATGTACTATTTTTGAGTGGTGTTTCTTTTTTATTTCATTGCATATGTTTGAGAAAAGCACTATACATGCCTTAGCCATTAAAAGGGCTTGCCGGCTTCGTATCACTATCTGGCCTCCCTACGGTCAGCCGTCTATACCTACTCACCCGGCAAGGCCTTCGTTCCCGGCGTCTGCATATACTATTATTACTTATCTGTGTAGCCTAAACCTTTCTCTTCTGTTCCAGTTCTACCGGAGTATGACCCGCTCATAACGGGTCTGCCAACGCTAGTCCAGGCTGGAGAGCAAGCCCTCATCAACTGTACTTCAGACTACTCTCTGCCAGCAGCCATGATAGACTGGTTTGTGGACTCCGAGCCGCAGGAGGTAAGCCATTCTCTATGCTCATAATTAACACAAATTATAACGGGTCTAACGCGATATTTCTATTTACCTTCATAATCTAACGTTTCGGCGGGGTTGCACACGCCGTGGTCTCAGATGTACTGGTGAAACAGCGAGTTGTTACTGGAGCTGTCGGCCAAATGTAGTACTACCCGACGAAAATGTCTAATAAAATGGATGGGTAGGAAAATAAATGTTCGACTACCACCCATTTATTTACTAATTATTGTCACCGGTCCGACACACAACACTCACAACATCCGCGCACAGATTCGAAGATATATCCCGCGGTTTAAACTTTTTAATCACTGGTCCCCAAGTTTGCGATAAATTAAAACCATATTCCCGGTTGAAATTCTTTGGGTGTTTCTTGATTTCAATTGCTTCCCTTAACCCTTCCCGCCGAAACGTTAGATTATGAAGGTAAATAGAAATATCGCGTTAGACCCGTTATAATTTGTGTTAATTATGAGTACAAACCGCGAGAGTATAAAGTGTCACATTCTCTATGCTGTTACGATACGATACGTTTTATGATCACATCATCATCATGCAGGAATCGAACGAGTAAGAAGAGTAAGCAACTTATAATAAATATCAGACCATCTCACACAAATCGAATCGATTCGATCGGCTTGTGTTATGAGTACTAGACGACGATATACATGCTTATATAGATAAATATATACTTAAATACATAGAACAAAATCAATACTAGAAGTGTCACGGAAAGAAAATTAATACAACCGAGTGTGAGAAACTATTACGGCGAAAGGACTTCAAAATATTTAGTACCCAAAATTTTTAATAAAATAAGTATACTTAGGCAGAAGACTAAAATTAGCAAAACATTGTTAAGATCGAAACTGAAGGAGTTTCTTCTTGATGACAAGTCAAGGTCAGCGAATTAAGGTGTCATAACAATAATATATTATGACCTGTACCTATTACCTACTAATAAGTAAATATATTTAAGTTAAGTTGTGTAAAGAACTGAGCGCTTCTCGCCATCAAACGTCACAGTTTGGCGAGTTATAATGCAATTGTATATTGTATATATTTTTTGGTATATAAATAAAAAAAAAATAAAAAAAAAAAAACCATGAACCTAAGCACTTATTCAAGTTCATCACACATATATTTGCCCTGGCCGGGATTCGAACCTGGGACCGCCGGCTCAGTAGGCAGGTGCTTACAAACTCCGCCGCGGTCGTCAAAAAATTATCTTCCGATTTTAATTTAATGTATTATAATTATGCTCGTATGAGAATAAATGTCTTACACCACCACATCATCTATTCTCTGACGCCGAAACGAAAGAAATGCAAAAGATTTTATCAAAAACTTAATTATAGATGACTCTGCTAACTGTAATTATCAATTCAACAGTAACATAATTTACAATAAAAACTATATGGAGAAAATTATAAGGAGGAAAATTATATATCTCTGGAGATATATTAAAATACATATGAAACAGCTTACTCAGGTTGTAGAAGTCGAATAACGCTCGACATGTTTCGAATTGGTACGCGATTCATCATCAGGAGCTACGATCGCGACGGCGGCCAATCGAAGACTGATGATGACTCGTGTACCGACAAGAATGAAGGTAAATATGAAATGTAGCCATAGACCCGTTATAATATGTGTCAATTATTGGTGTACAGTTTTAAAATGAGTTTTTGTAGTATCGAGTGGAGTATGATGACTGCGTTATTTTATATTTCGATTAAACCTTACGTTCGGTTGCGCGTTAATTTATACAGAGAATATTATATAATTGAAAATGTCAATACTCCAAATGGAGGAAAAATCGGACAAAAGCTGAGGCCTGGAAGTCTACAATTGTTGGACCGTTTTCCGTCTCAACTCCGGAAATTAATTTTGTTAATCAATCACACTCGTTATGAATGACGTATAATTATGACGATGTTCAAGTAATCGTGAAAAAATTCCCAGTGAGACCCGGAAAAAAGACGATGAAAATTTATTTTCGCAGAATCGGTACAGTCAGAGACACTCGCGGCGAATGATTTACAGAAAATTTGCCTTTGTTGTAGTTACACCATTCAGAAAACCCTTATGGGTAAAATAAATAAATGATGCGATACGTAAAGTAACTTAATATGTTTGTTAATACTTTAACTTCCTTAGCAAAAATTCTTTAAATCTAAGATTAGCTAAGCAGAAATTGTTCTAATGAATCGCTTTCCTGAAACAGACAGCTTATTTTTTTAGTTAGCTAAAAATACTGACATGTCAGTCGGTACGTCAATTATATAAATAATAGATAAGTGTCCTTTAAGGTGGCACATCAGGTATGTACCTAACTCACTGTCAATACTACTTTTGTAGAGAAAACGTAAGAAATAAAATAAACGAATGACAATGAGTCCTTAATGATTATCATTATAGTAGTTTACGCAACTGTTTCATAATGTGAGGTCTTTAAACACGAGTGTGAAATGAAATGAAATGAAATTATTTAGTTGCTTTAGATATGGTACAGATAGATGGATGAAAAACATATAAGCACAAATGACATATCTAACCAGCAATGCTGGCATGCAAAAAACATAACATACAATAGAGTCTATAGCTATAAGTGTGGTGTAGTGATTTTATAATAGGAGCACATGTTTTCTTTAATGGACCCACTTATAATCAAACCTGCGGAGAAATGAATGAGGAGGCGCCAGGGGCACGCTCGGGTTTCATAACATCATCATACTCTCACTGATTATGCTCGTCTTTGCCCACCACCTGTAGATCGTAACCTATAGTATATGAACTTGTTATAGTAATTTAACAAAATGGGTTGAGATCAAATTTGCTAAAACAAATTATATGTCATCTGGGCCTTAAAACGAGAAATCTATTGTGAAAATGAGAGACAAGAAGGCTGTAGAAAAAGAGCGTGAAAATAATATGCCGAATCTGATCGGCTGAAACAAACCCACGGGCGAAAGCTAGTTACCAATATAGAACGGAATTTCGGAATTCTCAGATGAGAATGTACGGAATTTATTGAAATCTGATTAGGGCGAGGTGTCAAGATATCGAATATCAAATAGCGATAGCGGTCGGAATTGGTTTCCCCCTAAAATTCAGACGGCTCCGCAAACGATATTAAAATACCGAGGGATCTGTGACTTCTTTACACATAACTACTTACCAAAAATGTTATTTTTGTAATACAAATAGGTCGCGGACAAAAACCAGCAAGACGTATAATATGTAAATGATTAATTGTACATTAGATACAACTTTAAATGGAAACAAATATGAAAAAAAAGAGAACACAATTCTTGCCTAATATTATCTGTTAGGAAAGTTTCGTGTTGCCAATGAAGCTAAACTTTGTGCTTAAATTAAGGTTTAAGATGGTTGAATTAAATACTTATTTTGACTTTTGCTCATTTTCGTTACCATTTTTTTGTGATGATTGGTATTTATTAATTTTCTTCACTTCAGGATACCACCCAATATTATTTGTGTTACGCGTTTAAGTTAGGGTATTGTCACAGAAAACTTAATAGATGGATTGTGTGAAAGATGATAACTAATATGAATAAGAAGGAAGTAAACGACGCGCGACGAGATGACGAGTAATAGGGAAGAATGGAGGAAGATAACATGTTGCGCTGACCCCAAATAAATGGGATAAGGGCAAAGGGATGATGACTACATACCGAATGGACACGCACACCCTCGCACCGAATCATTATCAACATCATCACCACCACTACCACCGTCAACATCTCCACATCACCACCACCACCATCGCCTCCACCATCACCATCACCACCACCATCACCAACACTACCGTTGTGTTGTGTGGTTGTGATAATGTCCTATCTTACTGTCATATTTATGTGCAACTAAAGTACCTACCAACTAGTTGTTGCAATGGGTCTGAGACAGCCCTGCGCGTCTTACACGCACACATTGACACTGACATTCAAAATTCTGTTTATAGTAATCAGTGTCAGCCCTGTGATATTGTAGTATTCTGTGGGAGCACAGCTATCCCGTCTGGAGCTAGACTCACAGATTCTCACAAAGCAATGCTGAGCGTTGAAACCGTTTGTTTGCGGCCGTAATCACTGATTGCAACCATTTTATTGCTCTTTGGCAGTCAGTATTGCTGATTGAATCGTAACAGCTTAACAATAAAGGCTTTTTGAATTCAGTACCATAAGGACAATTAAGCTGGAATGGATACCTAACCAAGCTAATAAAAAATGAAAAAAAGTTGTGATATTCGCGGCTTACATACATGTTCTTATGAGTCAACCCTCAAATAGTACTAGACCCAAAGAGTTTATGCTTTTGTTAGACACAAGTAAATATATTATATGTAAAATATCTAGGAACATATCATATATGTTTAAAGTTATTAGTGTTATCACACAAATATTTGCCTTGCCGGGATTCAATCAACTCGAAGGCCTAGGTCAGTGTTTATCCAGTCTGTACCTACCTATCTGCATTTACAGATTGAATAGCGGTGCAACCGTTCGTTTGCAGCAATAATCACTGTTTGCAACAGTTATATTACTCTTTGACCAGTCGAGTCTTTGACCGTCAGTTTATTGCTTACGGGGTTCATGATGGCTTATAAATAAAAGATTTTGAGAATAGTGCAGCGCCTGTTAAGGACCTTTGAGCGTATATTTTCGATGTACCTTCGTATTGGATTACGAGGAATATTTAAAGGGCACTGTATAAGTGGTTTAATTTTTATTTAAGCCTTAAATACAAAGATCAAAGCTTAAAGAAAAATTGAAAAAGGAGCTACCTGGGAGAAGAGACCGGGAATCGAACCCGGTACCACAGAATAGATAATAGTACAAGTACAGAAGGCACACTACTTTGATCTTTACAAAAGCCGCTTTTTTTAGCCAAAAAAATATGATTTATGGCCCTTCTAAAGTCGTCGTCCCCAGCGCAAGCCAAACGGAACGTTAAAGCTGCGTGCCAACGGTGAAAATGAATTGGCTCGCTTGCCGCGTCGCCGAGAGCGAGGGCTGTCAACGACTAAAAATAAAAATGTATTTCCTATTTATTTCTTGCATTCAATATAGAGAGCAATATATTTATATTCTTCATACATTATATTAATTATTTCATTATTCAACTATAAAGTAATCAATCTCAGAATTTGGACGAATTGAATCCACCACCAGGCTGCAAAACATTTTAGCTTTATTTTTAAACATTTTAATACGTATAATATAATAAAATAATGCAACGAATGCGTTACCTTAACATGCAATTAAATTCTTGAGCTTCATTTTGTTTTTGCTTAGTTGTCCGATATTTATTTATTTATTCATATATATATTCATCACTACACACCTAGTATAAAACAAAGTCGTTTCCTCGTCTGTCTGTCTGCCCCTATGTATGCTTCGATCTTTAAAAATACGCACGGACGCACCGTGCCGTGCCGTGCGAAGCCGGGCGGGTCGCTAGTAACAAATAAAACATGTACAAAGGCGAACTTATCCCTATTAGGGATCACTTCCAATACATTTCTTTTAACTCATTATTTATATATTTTATATACTTACTTATCAAACTATCACTCAATCGTTTATTCATTACTAGTAATTTTACAAACTTCATATCAAATATTATTATAAAAACCTCTATGATTGTTGATTTAGTAGTAGACATACTTATTTTACTAGAATTTAAATTGACAAATATCAGTAAATAATCAATTCAAAATTACATAAGTACTTAACAATTAAAATTGATCTGAGTAACCAGTGTTAAATATGGAAGTAGATACACCTGCAATATGTTTTTTTATTATTATTCAGTAACTACTTATTATATATTTGTATAGAATCTTTTTATCGATTCATATTTTTTTATGTGGTAATACCACATTTTTTATTTTTATAAATAATGACACAAAGGTAAATTAAGAAAGAAAAATTGAATGCGATCTACTACAATCGAAGCGGGATCATTGTTCCTACAACCCGCTGCGATACAATATCTTTTCGCTGTCTTTTTACTCATTCAAACACTTTATATTATAATATAACACTGGTATCAACAGATGAATGAGGAACGTTCACTTGCGACGTACATAAATCGGAAGAGCGTGCGCGCGAATTTCGTGTACGTGCGTTCCGAGACACAGCATGGCAGCCACTGAATAGTCCCCATGCATGAGGCCACCGGCATGTACTTGTAGCGGGAAAAGTTTATCGCGGAGTGCGCCCCGCCTGCCGGTACCTCTGGATTGCCGGTCCAGCGCGTTAACCATTTCGCTACCCTAGCTCCAGGAAGATCTGACGAATTTTTCCTTATGCTTTGTGTGCCGATCTTTACATTGTTTTATTTGAAAGGTTTTTACACCTTAAGAATACGTTAATATTCACATCTTACCGCACCACTTTACAGTGGTGACCGAGCAACCGAGAGAGGCGCTGTTAGTTTTATAAATTTATGAAACATGTAAAATGTCTCATTATTTTATGTTTTTTTTTTATATCATTTTAAAACTGCACATATTTTCTGGATTTAAAAATGTGTGAACTCTTTGAAACAAAACGCTTTGTTATTGTTGTAACATGATTGTAACCCAACAAAGTTGCTCCTTTAATAATTATGTTTCATCAACTTCACTGCTCAGCTCACATTGCTCTTTAGCGATAAGTTCGCCTTTTTTGCATTGTTTTTTTTTCTGTAAGGTATTTTGGTGTGCAATAGAGCGTATTTGTATTAATTGTATCCTCTCAGACTACTATCATATGTCATTAAGTCCGCCATTTGTATTTTCACTTTTGTATTCTGTGCAATAAAGTTTAAATAAATAAATATTGATCGTACGCCATATTCTCATTGCTATAAGACTTCCCAAACGCCTTCATAGTGCGAGAAAGATTTGCTCGGATCCCAGGTCGCATATTACAATGCGGGGATCAAGGCACGGAGCGAGAATAAATACATATAAATATATCTACCAATCACTGTGGCTTTTTCTTCGTGTGGTAGACACATATTAGGAGACAGTTGTATCAAAATACATACCAAAACGGGTTTACTCACGTCGTAGAAGAATATCATTCGCATTGCTTCGCATTGTGTGGTGACTCCCGTATTTAGCAGCCGCGCGAGGTCGTGAGCGCAGTTTTCGATTGGTCGCCGCCGCGACTGATCGTAGCTCCTGATGATGAATCGCGTACCGATTCGAAACAATTCGAGCATATTCTACTTTTACGACGTGAGTATGTTTTTTACCCCTTACTGCACACGAAGCCATATAATTATGGCAGATACTAATTCCGACCTTATCAAGGTAACGTTCAAATTCGTTTTTTTTTTATTATATATGCGGCAATAGGTTATGTGCGAGTTTTACGGTAGTTTTCTGTGTCAGTTAGTTGTATCAAGTAAGACTAAGTGTAAGCGATTTACTGTCGTCAATTCTGTCATTAGAAGTTCTGATTATGTATGTTTTTTATGACCAAAGCTTTTTCGATTGATCTTCAGGCAAACGCGTTCTTGAGGGAAGTTAGTTACAGGCACTATAACGACGCGCGCGCGCGAGTAATGTAGGTGTTGGTTTCATTTATTGGTAACTTAGTTATTTTATTGGGTATAGCCACAAGGAGCGATGGCGTAGTACAAAGAACTGCTGCGTAATAAGTTTAACAGCGTTTTTTTTTTACATGGTACCACCTATATTGTGTCTCATAATGGGTCTATTTCAGTCAATTTATGGTTTTCAGGTTAAAAACGGCGTAACATACTTTTGGTAGCTGAAAAGACAGCGAAATATGGACCCCTTTTTTCCAAACCATTAGCTAAGTAATAATCATTTTACAATTTTCGTTCAACCCTATTTTTCGGCGTTTTATTTGAAAAAGTAATGTAGCTACACTAACAAACTGTGCCAGGGTTGTCGACTCCGGGATAACGCGTGACGCCCCAATTGAACGGCAAATGGCCCGGCGATGATTGCTTTGTTTCAATGAAATTGGTTCAGGGTTCAACACAGCGTTACCAACTCATCGTATTTATAAAAGGTCATAAGTTATACACTTTTCTTATTAACTTATGGCGTTTTGTTGGAGCAGTTACGACTTAATAATAGGCGTAGGTGGGAAATATTGAAAGATTTCGGGCATTACGGGCATTTTTTGAATATTTCTACGTATACGGCCTTGGATGGTATTTGATTTTATTAAATGAATTATTTATATCGTCGGTTATAGCGAACTTGACTTTTAGAACCTGCAATGTGGTGTTAAATAAATTGTATTATACGGAAAAGTACGAATCATTTCCTGGCTTTAGATTATTTGCATTGTTTTTGGATATGTTGTTTAAAAATTACTGACATTAATTCGTTTTAGCATAGGTGTTGTTTTCTTCTTCTTCGTTTTACGCTGAAGACAAGTTGTGGTCACCGTAAGAGATGGTTGATGGCTGATAGCACCAGCTTAAAGAAGTTTTTTTGATTGACATATTATTAGAGACACTTCTGAAACTTTATGTCATACTGGAACTATGTACATATGGCTATGATAATAATGTTCACCCAAATTAGAATGTTGCCAACTTCAAATCGATACCTCCTACCTACGTATACTGATACAAGTGCAAAATCACGATTTTACAGGACGGCTGTTCAAAGGTATGAAGTGCCATAACTAACTCATACGTTGAAATAATGTAATGACAATTTCAAATACTTTTAATGAATATATTTTCCTTAAATCTACATAATTTACTATTTCAAAATTAATTGTACTTTTAGTAAAAAAGGTAGTTATACCAGTATACGTGAAATTTACTAGTTCTAAGTTTTTGGTATACTGATACAACTACCACTTGATCCAGTATACGTCGTAAACTATGATTAGATGAATATGGATAATTATATTATTATTATGCCTATTATGGACATGTATCATTTATTAGATATATAAACAAACTCATAGCTCGTGTTTGGATGGATCTGATCGGTTAGTTTCATCTGATTTGTCACTTGTACCAGTATACGCCTGAATCATTCCGTTATGTACCAGTATACTGTTAAGGTTTTTTGTATGTTATGTCCAATATAGTAAGTTCAGAGGTTGGTATTTAGGATATTTAAGCAAAGTTTCAAAGACAATAAATAAAGCAAATTTACACTAAAATTACGTTTATTTAAAAGGTAATTAAAATCACAGCCCGCATTTAGGGAATGGTGTTTTTGTCTTTGTTACAGCGGTATTATCAACATTATTACTGTTTTAATATTTATATATAGTAGATTCCGGTTCCTATTTTGTCCATCAGAATTGTCAGACCAAAACCTGAATTCATCTACATCATCTTGAAGTATTAATTTAATTAAGTCAAATAATTTGTCATTTAGTCATGTCAACAGTACTTAACAAGTAGCATTCCCAAACCAAATGCTGTGAATTATACAGTTTAAGTAATAAAACATGCTTATATTACCGTGAGGAGATGACAAGGTTTTTGAAGGTCGAATACAGCAGTCGCATTTTTTTGTTAAGTTTGAGTTTTGTTTTCCTATTTATTCCAAGTCTCTTTCCTCCATGTGCCAATGTGTTTGGATGTTTGTTTTTCAGTAGGTGTTTTCAAATTCTCGTAAATGTGACAAGCGTCAACTTAATATTTTGACTGAAAATATCACGGTATTGTCGAACAGACTAAGCTTGCGCTTCGTATTTGGTAGAATTAAACGACTCCTTGTACAAATTATACATTTCAATCAAATTCAATCAGCCGCCAGCAAAAATGTGTGTGATGAACTTGAATATTTATTCCTGGTGATGGATGTTATCTCTACATGTACTTTATAAAGTATGTATATATATTATCGTCATCTTGTACCCATAGTACAAGCTTTACTTTGCTTGGGACACTGGGTCGATTTGTGTAAGATGGTCCCTTAAAATTGATTAATTATTAAAAAAAAACATCCGTTCAGACACTAAAATTTAACGTAATTTTTGTCTTATAGGTTGTTTGTTTATTATTTGTTTTCTTGGCTTGTTTTTCCCGTATTTTTTTTTATTTAAACTCATGATTAGATTTTTACTTTCTTTGTTCGTTGATCCAAATATTTTTTTAATTACACGTAAGTTACCGACATCTTTTTTGCTATTTTACTTTACAATTGCCTGTCGTGCCAACTAAGCAGCTGCCATCTCTAAATTCGCCGAATACGGACAAATACTTCAAAACCCGGACATTAGGCGTAACTTGGATTTCCCCCATTAATAAAATAAAAAAAATATTTGCTTTATTTTTTATTGACATTCAACCCCGGACGGCCCCCGGACGGCCCCCGGACGGCTTCAAACTAGGACAAATCCGGGGTAACCCGGTCGGATGGCAGCCCTAGTGGTGACTCTGGTTTACTGTAGGTAATGGCGACATATGGCTATTATTGTACTCCAAACAACCATCGGTACTGATTGGAGAAAACTGTATCATAACCAAAAGTAAGCCTAATTTGATACGTAGTAGGTAGAAAAGACGTAGTAGGCCGCATCGACTGTCCGTCGCGCATAGTGGGACATCTTACGTCCGCAACGATGACGAGCAAGCATACTGAGATAACTGACACTTGTACTTGATAGGTGTACCGCGTACAGTGGTACAAGTGACTTATCTCAGTATACGATGTTCTAAATTAAAAAACGGTGTTAGTTGTATCAGTATACGTCACTTTATTTCAAAAACTAGCAGTAATTTTGTCATGAAAATTTTATAGCATGTAGATATAAGTATTTTGATCCTAAATATGCAAAAAAACGAAAATCGTAAAAATGTCAGTTTCATCAGTATACGTAGGAGGTATCGAAATATCCTGTTTGACTGTTCTCATTAATAGTCAGAACACGCTTACTCTTCCAATCAAATGAACTGTCAAACTATGCAAAGTGAATAAGGGGGGGTAATTCGACCAATTTTAGAGAGATGATGGAGATTTCTCCATTTCATCACCATCCGTCACTTTTCACATGTCCCTACTTGACAAGTGGCGATATCCCTACAACATCGCAACTTCGTCAATCCGGTCGCGCTTAATTTGCGTTTCCTTTGTATGTGACAGCATAAATAACAGGCGCATACTTTAACTTGACCGAATAGTGCGTGGAATTAGTCAGTTACGTTTCGTTCAAAACAGAAATTCATATATGCATGAATAGCATTTTTGACAATCGTTATCGCCTTAGTATTTCCAAAATTTACATGAGATATATCACTTGAAGCTCATCGCATTTTAATGACAGTGCAAAGGCGATATCGCTGTCATCTAATAGAGTTTTGACGTTTTGCGATCTCTCAAACGGCGTTCTCGAATTAGGTTTGTATGTTTACAAATGAAGCGAACGTTACGTTAGCAGATGTTACTGCTTTAATAAAAATAGGTTTGTATGGTTTGACAGTTCATTTGCATGGAAGAGTTAGCGTGGCCTGACTCTAGGCAGAGCCTCCTTATGCCTTGATCACACGTACCGAGCAAACGGGCGAGACAGTGCTCTCGGCCGAGTACTCGGTGCATATAAACATAGCGCCGAGTGCTCGGCCGAGCGCTCGGCCGAACGAAGCGGCGAGACAGTAGCTCAGCTCCCGTTCTATCTACTAGGCCGAGTGTCCACCTCCCGCTTCCCCGCACTGTCTCGCTCGCTCACTCGGCCGGTCTGAACGTGCTCGTGCGATTTTTTTACGATCCATCATGTCCGAAAGTCTCAATGGAATTTAACTGGCTGTGCTAATTTCAAAACATGTGTACACAGCTAGTCGTTACATCACTGTCTCGGCCGAGAAACATTTTACTGTCTCGCCCGTTTGCTCGGTACGTGTGATCAAGGCATTACTAAGTGATTTAAATAATTAAAGACTGTACGAAACATATTAAACCACAACAATAATTTCTATTATATACGCCAACGTAAATTAATAAAACAACCTCATATAAAATAAGACAAACGTTTGTAATAATTAAACGCTGTTATTAATTATCTGCAAAATTAGCCTAATAATTTCTCCGAGCATATTCCTTTTTCCTAAATAAGAACGTCGTAAGTGCCACTTGTTGTGTCTGTAGTTACGACGTTTGGGGATGGTGGGGTAGGTTACGTAAGTTACACTCTCGACCGCGGTTGACATTTGGCTCGGTTTTAATAATTAAGAGCTGGTGTCATACTGTGTCTCCATATACGTGGTTTGGAGTAATTTGGCGTGCATGACTGGCATCATTTTGTTATGCACTTGCTTGCCGTGTATGTGTTGCCATACGCCACGGGTCTTGGGATTGGGATACTCCTATTTAGAAAGAAAGAAAGAAAGAAATAAGTTTATTTAGCATAATATAGACATAAACATGATTAACGTGTAATACTTATGTGTAGATTAAATTAATGCTAAAAAGGTCGTCACTCAGCTTAATGTCATGACGTAAGAAATACTCACTTCATGACGCTGATTTTCAGTGACGCATTTACTGCATGAAGTCGCTCGGAAAAAATATAATCGATCTGTTTGGGCGAAGTATTTAACCGTATTATGGACCTTTAACTGTGAGGTAGGTAATATTTGTCTATCTTTGTCAAACAAGCTTTAAACTGTAATCCAACTTTTGTTGGATGGCAACTTTACCATTTAATGGTGAATGCACTAAAGTAGACACAGTGGTGATATTCTGGATCTAGATAATATTTTAGTTGATACTAGCTTTTGCCCGCGACTACGTCCGCGTGGAACTTGGAAGTATGGAAGCAATCTCGTACAACACGATAGATATCCACCTAATCACCTTAATTAATAAAAGGGATTATTAAAAGTGCCTAAGCAAATGTAAGAGCAATTAAGCTTTTGGTCTAATAATTACATTTCCTACAGGGTAATCAATGTCATCATGAATTACTTACTCACTTTTCAATATTTTTAGGGATAATTTCCAGGATGAAAACTATCCTATGTCCTTGCTCAGATCTTAAACTATCTCCATGCCAAATTTCATCAAAATCAATTCAGCGGTTTAAGTGTGAAGAGGTAACAGACAGACAGACACACATTCGCATTTATAATATTAGTATGGATTACCTATATTCTTTTTTTGTACTTGTATGTGTTCTATCTACTCTCTGTATATTGGATGTGTTCTGAGGAATTGTTTGGCATGATGCCCACAGCTACTTTCTACGATCGCGCTGCTTGCCATCGGTAGTGTGTTCATCCTCACAAACTGGATCCTAAAGATCCAAAACTACGGTTGTAGGGAAATTCCCTACCGCAAATGCTCCGTATGTGGAATGAGCTCCCTGCTGAGGTTTCCCCGGGGGCTACAGTATGCGCCCTTCAAAAAGGGAGTAAGGTTTTTCTCTAAATCATTCTACGGCTGGATTTTTTATTCCAAAAATAACGCTTACTCTTTATTTTGACATTACTATCCGAGAGCAAGTGTTATTCTTGCAATAAAAGTTAGGTTGAATCAAACCTAAGTTATGTTCGAATACGTTGCCACCACTCGTTCATTCTGACACAGTTGCCTTTCTGTCCCAGTGGTCACTTTGATTCATTCACTCATAATTTAAGAGCTTCGCTCTTGTCGGTGGAGTAATCGCCACTCTTCCCTATTTCTTGATAGTGTTTTGGTCTCCTGATACGACATAGTGCCCACTTTCTCTTTCACTTGACTAAAAAACGTAATTCTTGGTCTTTCTCTGCCTCTTTTTCCGTCCACTTTGCCTTCCAGGATGTTCACAAAGAAAGCATCATGTATCATCAGGTGTCCAATCACTTTGATTCACAGTACACATAATATATTTCAACAGTAAATATTTTTCAAACCAAATTGAAAAGTTCGTATGTTAAATTCTGAATAGAGAGAGATTATATTTCAGCCCGCGGCTTGAAATTTAGCTCCAGTTGAATAATAAAAATCCTCGCCCACATATTACAACAACACGACGGTTATTTCATTACAGGCTACATACGACTAGTAATATGTTAGCTATTCAGTACACCCACGCGATTTGAATGAATTAATGTTGTAAGCAATCGCTATAAAATACGCATGTGTTGAATGAATCATAGTGCAAGAAAAGTGTGAGAGTGTTTCAATTAATTTGGATTTTTTTTTCATTTTATAAATGTTAAAATCAAATAAAAATCTGTAAATCCCAAAAATTGCATAGGTACTCAATATACAACCCTAATGACCGAAACCCATTAGGGTTGCCTCGCTGTAACGGACATTTTTTAATTAGGTATGGCGTATGATTAAAATTCAACTACTTACCTATACCTACAATTAGGCACGCCAAACCATCGAGGTGTCAAATACCCATAAAACAACCTCGAAAATTGTGCACCGCAATGCACTCTTAGTGCGCTGTGTAATATATATATAAGTACTCGTATTTTCTTTGTGATTACTGTGGTACGAATAAGTTAGGTTTCTATCTTATTTCATAGGTATTTAGAGTTTAAAAAGCATGTTTGAGTACCCAATTATTGGTTTGGTAGAAAATTCTAGAATATTTTTGAAAACCATAATATTAAGTCAATGATTTGAAGAAATGTAGTTACATAATATGAAATGATCGTATTTTGCACTCATATGTACTATTTTATGTAAAAGCTGTTTTTTTTTTTCAGTATCTTAATTCCTCTCTGTTTTCATCACGCGCTATTCCAGCTTTACCCTTTTCAACATTTTTTAATGAACTCACCCGTAACTGCCAACCCTAACGACCGAAATTCGTCAGGGCTGGCACCTCGGTAATCCGACGGCCATTTTTAATTTCAGCGTGACGTCAGAATTAGAGTGCAGTGTCGGATTACGAGCGTGACAAACTAATTGGTGGCAAAAACATAAAAATGTTTTCAGCTGATGGTTAACCAAGCGTTTGACTTTGAAACGTGAGTTTGACAAGGCATGAAGTTTAATTACCGGCTTAAATAAAAGGTAGTTTTATTCTTGTGTTAATAAAAAGTAGTTTATATTCTTAGTTAGTGAAAAATTTAGTAGAATAGAGTCTAGTGAAACACGATGAAACTTAATGCCAATGTGGAGCCTAATTCGATCGAGGATTGATATTAGCTTGATATTAGCTATGGCGTTGAAATGTGGTGCTGATATTGGGATGTTTTTCCAACGTGTTCGAATTTGATGATCCTATAACATTGCGAATAGAAAAGGGAGGTACAGTCGCGTAATTGAACGTTTCATCACGTTTAGACTTTACTTAAATAAAGTTATATTATACCATTATAATTATATACCATTACATAAAGTCGAAATGTGACGGATCTTTTAATTCCAAGACTATAGGATACTCTTACACTCTAGGACAAAATTCTAGGAAGAAATTAAATTTTCTTACTTAGAGGTTAGAAGTGGCAACGCATTGGCAAAATAGCATTTAGTCTAAGAAATTTGATCCCTTTACACGAAGAAGAAGAAGAAGAAGAAGAAGTACCCTTACTTTAAATTGAAGTAGGTACGCATAGTATATCATGAAAAATTATGCAACAATCATCAGTAAAATTGACATTCAGGAAGGGTTCGAACGACGTTCGAACCTACGTCTCTTGCATCAGATTCAGTGGTCCAATAGGTAGGACGCCCGTGTTGGCCCGGAACCCTGCCTGAACCATTAAATTATATTTTTTTGCTTCATTGTAAACATTTGGTTTGACGTTAGCAGACGTTACTGCTTTAATAAAAAACATTTTTTTTTTCGTTTATTTATTACACAGAGAAAAACAATACATTTAACAATAATGCAACAAGCAAAACCATACTACGGTTTAACTGCCGTTAAATTCACTCACATCACAATAAGCAGGTATTAAAGAGATAGGTATTATAAATAACGATCAAACTTACATCACCTAAGGTACATTGCTTTAACAATTCGTTTACAGTGGTGTGGTGTTTCACACACACTCGTTAGTATGTTGGAATCGAGTTCGTTAAAATTTAAATTTACATTTCACAGGAATCAGTTAGGGCTTGTGCACAAATCACGTGAGGTTCAATAGGGGGGAGGGGGGTCACAAAAAAATCGCGATATATCACGTTGGGGGATATAAGGAGACCTCTTTCTCGGTTTTGTTAAAAATAAGTTTTCACTTGTTAAATACTTCAAAATAGCGAGTCTATTTTACGAAATTTTGGCGAAAAAAAAATACACGTGAGGTAGTCAGGGGGAGGGGGGGTCAAAAAGTAGCCGAAAAAACCTCACGTGATTTGTGCACAAACCCTTAGGTAGTATAGTATGCTACGAAAATGCTAACCTAACTTAAATAAAAGCTTACAACAACTTGACCAGCTTGTAGCAAACTAGAAACAATGCAACCTTAAAATTAAACTGACCTGAATCAAGTTAGACTTGTGTGTATGTGGTTCCGAGTCGAAAGTTAAATGGAGGCGGCTGCCATACAAACATATTTTAAGTAATCGATTAAGTAGAAAAAAAAGTCGTGTGTCTATTATCTATATATATATATATATATATATATATATATATATACATATGTGTTTGTGTCACCTTACTTGCGTTCTGGAATGACTAAGCGATTTTGATTTAACTTTTGACTGAATGGTGTCTTGATATTTTCTTGGACTAATATATTTTTATTTTATTAATAGGAATTTTTCCGGTAGGTTTTACAAATATATAACGAAATGAATTTAAATAAGATTGGAATAACTTTTTTATTTTTGTATATTAGGTACTCGTGTATTATGTATTTTTTTTTGTCGCCATTTCATCGAATGTATGAGAAAATGTACATTATATCAGTGTACGTTCGCGTTAGTATTTCTACTAACGTACACTGATATAAATTACTCTTACACAGGAACTTGTATGAGACATTCACATGTAGCACAACTTTAAGTATCAGAAAGTTGGTTCAAACTGTGTGCAACTGAGATTCGGCCACAAACCTGGCGCAGCGGCCACGAAGTTACTCTGTTCTGTACCGTGGTCAGGGAGGTTATTCCGGAATCGATACACAAAATGACGTGCCGTCCCACTCAGTCACATATCGTTTGAATGGAGCGCGAGGGGGACAGAATAAGACGGACTTTAAATGTCAAAGTACGGATTGACCCGTTTGTTCCAATACTGGAGCAAACTTCGTGAATCGAATTCTACCTAGCTACTAATTGTGTTAGAGTGTTGCTGGACAGAACTAGATAAAAGTTAAAATAAACGCAATAGAAAGGCCATGCCAGGATAAGCTAAGTGAATCTGCCCCCAGCGAGTTTTGGCTTGTAATTTTTTTTGTTGATTTGTCTTTTTATTAGTGTCGTTTATGCCAAATTACAGCTCCCTAAACCTTACCGTTTTTCTTTAAAAAAAAAAACGAAATCTGATCTTTCTTCGATATTTTTTTTTCTAGCCGGCCGATTTTGACGTGAGTCACGTATATTGTGCTTATAATAAAGACAATTATATGGTATTAATTTTAATACATATTGCCATACAAAAACTTGAAAAAAAGATTAGAATTTATTTTTAATAAAAAATTTTTAGCATTATCTCGATAGCGACACCTCCAGATTTTTCACCAAAACTAGCCTCTTTAATAAGCTACAAAATGAATGTATTAACTTAATTTTATTTGTGGTATAACGGGTTGTTTTTTTTAATTGAATTCATCACCATACATTTTCTTTACCGGCTCATTATTAAAATTAATAAACTGTTTAAAGAAACGTGTATGTTTATAATGAACACTGGCCACTTACAAAAAAAAAAGTATTGATTCCTTCGTATTGAAAAAGTATTGTAAAAAGATCCGATCTGGCAACGCTAATGAAATGTATAGCCTATTGCCATTGCCCTTGCCCCTCTCGCCGTGCCGCCCCGACCTCGCTCGGCGCCCGCGCCCCGCGCGCGTCCTATGTTTTGGAGCATGTTCTTACTTACAGACGCGCCCCGAAGATATTTGACGAACTTACTGTTTTCGACCAAGACTAACTTGTTCTTGTTATTTTACATGTTAATTTTAAAATTGTGGATTGACAAAAAAAAGGTGACAAGTAATAGTTGGTTGAATGGCGCCAATACCAAAACAAAATGCAATCGGCCAGGGGCGCCTACGCCGCCCCTGTCGGTTTGGCGCCCCGGGCTATAGCCCGGATGGCCCTAGGGTAAATACGTCCCTGCACAGACTCCATTGCTATATTGTATAGCTTTTTAACGTTTTTTTTAAAGCACTTCTTTATTATTTTCCTGCAATCCATTTTTAACTAAAAGTTTTTCCGATAAATATTCGAAGTTTATGTGAATAACCCGCGCCGAAGGAATCAATACTTTTTTTTTTGTAAGTGGCCAGTGTTCATTATAAACATACACGTTTCTTTAAACAGTTTTTAATCGATTAATTTTAATAAGAGCGGGTAAAGAAAATGTATGGTGATGAATTCAATTAAAAAAATTAACCCGTTATACCACAAATAAAATTAAGTTAATACATTCATTTTGTAGCTTATTAAAGAGGCTAGTTTTGGTGAAAAATGTGGAGGTGTCGCTATCGAGATAATGCTAAAAAAAAATTATTAAAAATAAATTCTAATCTTTTTTTCAAGTTTTTGTATGGCAATATGTATCAAAATTAATACCATATAATTGTCTTTAATATTACGTTTTCTTTAATAACTAATTTGTCGATGCATGCATCAGAACTATTTTCTTTCGTTGCGTTTTTAATAACATCCCATGTCGCCTTACAAACATTTTTAGAGCGGGCTACGTAATTACCGTTTGCAAGTTTCTGGGCATGGTTTATACATCGTCTAAGGACTCTAGTGTAGTTATTATACTTAGTTTTGCTTTCTGAATGACTAATATGGTATTTAGGTTTTTTGTAATAACTAAACCGTAAACGTCGTTTTGTTGCTATAGATTTTTTAATTCCTTTTCAAGGAACGTTACGGAAAAATCTCGCCAACATTAACGTATTTATATTCAATGATATTTTATAAGTAGATAGGTTACTCTAGCGCTCCAAAAGTGAGGCACTTAATAGGTGTCGAATGGCACCAAATGTTGCTCATGCCATGGCAAACATTTTGTTGATCTCCGGCAAGTGACAGATGCGTATACTTTAGCCGCAACTCTCTGAATATTACTTTGGATCAATAAATGGATTTGCATTTTGTATTATCAGCCGAAAGATGTCCACTACTGAACAAAGCCTTTCCTAAGGTTATCTTCAACGACCGGTCGTGCACCATCCTTATCCTTCTTAGGCATTTCGCGATCCTAATCAGATCGTCGGCCTACCGTATTGACGGCCACCCATGCTGCGTCTTCTAGAATGGACCGTGCAACGATAGTGTCGATGAAATCTTGCGGAAATTTGGTAAAAGTGGTCCTTAAAACCGAAGAAGTAACTATTGAGATGTCTGTCTAGTCTCTACACATTGAACTCAATATTTCAACTAAATTATCTTAGAATTGTTATGTATTATTGCTTAAGATGACGACATATTAAATTTATCGGAAAAGCAGACCATGAATGTCGTGTATATTCAATAAATTTTACCTTGTTTACCCAATGCTGATCGCGTTTTTTCATAAGAAAATTGCCCTAAGTAAGGCTAAATAATACATACGCAAATTTTCAATGTTGTTTTACTCGTAATGAAACGTCTTATACCCAATTATTCGAAAAATTGGAGGCTTCATTATTTTTGAGTCTCTCGTAATCCGAAGTTTAACGTTTGATTTTTACTATGCATGAGGAAAATTCTTACGCGAGCATACCATAATGGGTATGGGTTTTATTTTATACTCGTATTTAATCATAGATATCAGTGAAAGCGGTGTACCCGCTCATCCTATGGGAACACGACATTTTTTCGGACTATAAGTAGCCTATGTGTTTATCCAGAGTGTCAGCTACTTTCATGCCAAAATTTGTCCACCTGTATGAGCGTGAAGAAATAACAAACAAATACACATAAACATAGTCACAAACTTTCGACTTTATAATATTAGTGTGATCCCACTCTTTGCTTTTGTTCCCATGAAAAAGCTGGCCAAGTGCGAGTTGGACTCGCGCACCGAGGGTTCCTTACAATCTATGAAAGCACTGCATATTGCTCTGACAAAAATATAAACTGAACTGAGCGACAAACTTAACTTTACCGTCAGAAAACTGTTTTACGTACCTTAAATAAAGACTATTTATTATGATGATGAATAATATGCCCTATACACAGGGTTCCATGTATAGGGTACATTTCTCTATTTTCTGACACTGGCATTCTTGCTTCAAGAGCGAATATAATATTTGACAATGCCCTGACTAATACCTGGCTGTCATTACGACTAATTATCAAATAGTTTGCCTTAAATTGATTATTTGACTAAACATTATTTCACCAGAGCAATGTAAACAGACATAGAGACCACACTTTGTATAAATTGCTCTGACATCGTTTGATTGACAACAGATTTGTTACAACCAGCTAAATTCTCTATTTTCATATTTTCAGCAACTCCAACTCAAGCTCACCTTCATAATAAAACATCTCGAGATAAATCTCGACCATAAGTCCATCCATTACTTCCAAGTGGCGTAGAAACAAAAAAATCTAATTTTTGAACGTCGTAGACGGCGTCGGAAATTAAACCCTGTTATCTGCTCGTTACAGATCATTTTGGGCCATTACTCTCGTTCATAATAGCCATTTGGGTTTATGAATGTCTTTGAAGCTGCGAGTGAAATTGTTCTATGAGATAGAATCGTTTTTAAATTGGATAGATCCAAGTACGCTTGTGTAAGCTTAATGTGTTTGAAGTATGTAAGGATTAGATTGATAGATAGAGAGAATACTCTTTATTGCACACCTCAATAAGAAAGAAACATAAACAATAGAGGTAAACAACAGGCGGTCTTATCGCTAAATCTCTTTCAGACAACCTTGTTCGCTTCTATAGGTATATCTGATAGAGACTGTACGTACAGACCTTAAACCAACCATTTGTAATACCGAGTAATTTAAAATACTCAAATGAAATTAAGTTATGATAATTAACCGCGTTTTCTCAATAAATATAAGTATATCTCAGTAAATTTCTTTTGAGAATACATATTACATTCTTGAACCCAAAAATTAGTTTTTTATGAATTTATTGCTTTGATAATTAGAGATCTAATTATAAAAGCAATTCTTTATTACTCTTTCATCCCTCGGGTACAAAGAGCCCCAATCTTTGGAGTGACGTCATAAAACCCGCCAAAAAGGCCCAATTGCCATAAGTTCCAAATCATCACCTATTTCTTTCCCCCAGTTCGCCAAACGGCCAATAAATCTCCGGCCAATTGACCAATGGCGCGAGCTTCCGGTTTAAATCGACCGGAACCCAATCGGTTGACCGTAATCACGGAACCAATTGCTTTGGTAAAAGGATGTAAGTCAAAAGGTGTTGCTACAGTACACGCAGAGAAATATCTGGCTACCTATACGAGAAAAAGCGCTACTGTAACTAGAACTTCTGTTAGCAACCGTGACAGCAAGACTCACGAGTCGACTTTACAAAAACCATTCTGTTATTATTTTTACCTATCGTTTTATTAATGACAACTAGATTTTAAGTTTAACTGACCAACCAATATAATACTCGATACAGGGCAAATAACGCGCCTGTTACAATACCAATGTAATTGTAACCTTACGTCAAGTTGACATTACTAAATCTATTGTAAGAACTACTATGCAATCTTGTAAACATAAACACTTTTTTTTTTGCTTTACTAAATATTTTGCTGTATCTACTAATTAATTTGTGTAACATAACGACGTGAACTGTAATGATAACTATTCGTGTTACAATACCATGTAATTGTAACCTTACGTCAAGTTGACATTACTAAATCTGTTGTAAGGACTACTATGCAATCGTGTAAACATAAACACTTTTTTTTTTGCTTTACTAAATATTTTGCTGTATCTACTAATTAATTTGTGTGACATTACGACGTGAACTGTAATGATAACTATTCGTGTTGCAACACTAGCTTTATGTTTATTGTAACACGTACAATACACATTGTAATGCTAGCATCCTAGGTATTGTTACAGCTACTATTTCGTATGCAGTAGGTACCTACTGGCTTAGATGAAACCTGCAATCTAGTGCACTTGCAGTACTAACGGGTCCTCTCAGGCTTTTAGTAGACGAAAATCCAATTTTATTTGTCTATAAGTAAATAAAACTGTATTTTCTCCATTAAAAGCCTAAAAGGGATCCGTTGTTGGTGCTGTCAGTCCACTGGATTGCAGGCGCTCCATCAAAACGTCCATAGAGCCAGCAGTATGTGCGACGTCTTAAAAAATATATAAAAAATACATTTTTCAATACAATATCCAGACTCCGACTATCTCGTATCATATGTGTCAACAAGTGTTAGATTAGAATCATAGAATTTGAGATTATCGGCATTTTTTAAGACGTCGCACGCGCTACGGCTCTATAGACAGGTTTAGGTTCCCTGGAATCAAAAATAAAAAATATTATGTACATAGAAAAATGACATTTATTTTATAATCATCACAATCCTTAGTGCAATATCTATACTTATTCTACACATCTTAGAAGTATTCTAATGAGCGTTTTCACTAATACTACTTATAGATTAACAATGTTTAAACATCAGATTAACATAATTTGTACTTTTTTTGTGTGCGTGTGGATTGAGTGAGCACCCTTCTGAAATAAAAGACAATAATGCAGTTCATTTAGTAAAAGTTCTAAAACAATTGTAAAACTAATCTCTGTATTTGTAAAAAGATAAATCAAAAGATACATCCTTTAACGTGCGCTCACTCAGTTCTCACAAACTACCAACGAAATCAGTGAATGTATTAATTTAACATATAATATTTATATACTAATATTTAGTAAAACCTATGCTAACTTACCTTTATAATTTGTAGATCACCTAGTAACGTATATAAGGTTTTACAAATAATTTCGTATGCTCACTCAAATCAGTTTTTTCATCAGAAATCGGGTTTTCGAAAGTGTGCGGAAACCTTACATACGTGATCTACAAATTATAAAGGTAAGTTAGCATTGATTTTACTAAATATTGGTATATTAATATTATATGTTAAATGAATACATACACTGAATTCGTGGGTAGTTTGTGAGAACTGAGTGAGCGCACGTTAAAGGATGTATCTTTTGATTTATCTTTTTACAAATACAGAGATTAGTTTTACAATTGTTTTAGAACTTTTACTAAATGAACTGCATTATTGTCTTTTATTTCAGAAGGGTGCTCACTCAATCCACACGCACACAAAAAAAGTACAAATTATGTTAATCTGTTATTTACAGACTTAGTTTCCATAGAATGTATATCAGAATTAGTTGTATTTGTCACTGGAGGGACTGTACTCAATAAATTATTTGTTGATATGTCATTGGTGTGAGTACCTAAGAAATTCGAGTCTTTTTGATGACTCTTTAAAATGCTTTTTAAACGAATTAAAGAGAAAAAATGTCTTATTACAATTTTCTACATTGTGTTTTCTTTCGTCCAGTGCTGAGCTGACGTGGTTTAAGTAAATTGTTTTGTGGTGTTGTGTTTTTGAGTTTTCAAAAAAAATTGACGTGTAGTCTGATGACATTGATGAAGAAGACATCCCACAGTTACTGGAGCAGTGGGGTTTGCCACAATACATTCATACTTTTAACGGTAAGTTGGTACCAACTATATGTTCGTCTGAATGCCAGGGTTCCGTACAGTTTTGGAGCCACTGGATATCTTCATCTGTACCACCTTCTGGAAAGATACATGAACGAATAAAACATCATGAAATAAAGATTTCAAAGCAATTAAATTTAATAAAATAAGTTGCAAGTTATTAATGTAAAAAACTAGTGCCACGCCAAATCATGGGATTAGGTTGTACCAGGTTCAATTGAGCCGTGGCAGAAAGCCGGGAAAAACGCTAGGAGGATGATGAAGTTGCAAGTTATTAAAGTTGCTTGCTAGAAAGAGACCAAAGACAGACAGACGAACAACACAGTGGTCCTATAAGGGTTCCTTTTTTCCTTTTGAGGTACAAAACCCTAAAAAGTGCGGAAATACTATCATTGAATACAATTAATAACCTATTTTTTTTTTTTTTTTTTTTTTTTTAATTAAATTTTTCAATTTTCGCTTCATTTGTAAACATTTAATTAATAACCTATTTGGGAGAGGCTCTAGTCCAACAGTGGGATCAGTATGATCTATTAAAAAAAAAAACTTAGGTAGGTAACTTGAAACTTGCCTTCTTCGACGACTTCTAGTGGCTCGTTGCTGTTATTGTCGGTGTTGCTGCAATTTTTCTTTTTAATGACCTTAGCCTCCCTAAGTTCGCGGCGCCTATTTTGTAGACAGTCATATAATTTGCCCTTTGCACATCTTTTAATTTTAAGTTTAGTATCATTAATGTATGGAATGAAATATGTACTTATATTTTCCTTTTTGAATACTTCAGTTATTTCTTGTGCTTTTGTAAGTAGTAGAGAACTGTCTATTTATTTTATTTGGGTCTGATTCCATTAGGTCTTTTATTATTATATTGCAAACTTTTCTTCGCCCATTATTTGATAATTTGCCTTGTTCTGAATATAAATTTAGCAGGCCTCGTCCTTTGTTCGATTTTAAGAGTAGATTTTTCAACGGCTGAAATAACACAAAAATAAAATTAATGATTACAATAATTAGGTAGGTAATATGATCAAGTTTTTTCAAAGACATATATTTAATTTAGTTCTAAACATTTGTACCTGTTTTATTTTTAGGTCAAATAGTGACTTTATAAGTATTCATCTTACCGAACATACGTCTTCATTACAGATTGTCATATCCAAATCCTCACTAGCGGTAGCCTCCTGATCCTCACCAGTGATAGACAATATAATGACATCGGAATCATTTAGTTGGGTAGAGGTATTATTGTTGTTTAGAGGAATTATAAATTCACTCACACTCTTTATTTGTTTGTGTTTGGGATTAAGCATATCTACAAAAACAGGGGCCTGCAAAATAAAATAGTGAGTAATTAAAATTACCTACCACTTAAATAAGTATATAGGTAGGTTTTAACGGCCTCCATAGTTGGTAGTGACCCTGCCTACGAAGCTGGAGGACCCGGATTCGAATCCTGATACGGGCAATTATTTGTGTGTTTATCACAAATATTTGTTCCTGAGTTATGGCCGTGTATGTATAAAGAGGTTTTATTATTATTTATTATTATTATGTATATAAGTATTTTATCTATATACTATCTATTATACATATCGTCGTCTAGTACCCACAACACAAGCCTTAATAAGCTTACTGTGGGGCTAGGTCGGTTTGTGTAAGATTGTCCTATAATATTTGTTAATATTTATTATTTTATTTATTTTATTAGGCCTACTCGTAAATAATAGCCTAAACTCAAAGGGTTTACTAGTAACCGTTGAAGAGTTCAACCCTCCATCTCCTGGTGCCATCATCAGATGAGCTTGATGGAACCAAATTATTGTATTGTTAGGTATCAGGAAGTATTACATACATTTGTGAATTTTAAAATCGATGGGACAATATACTAGGCTAAATTCAACTTCTAATGTTTGTTTACATTACATTACTTACATACATAGGTTACAGGTGAAGCCAATAAAAACATTTTAAAAATAGAAGATACTTACAGGGCTGCAGCTGCTGGTTTCTAGGCATTCTTCTGGGTTAGTTAATTTGATCCAATTGTCCAAGTTTTTTAAAAATTTGGCACGATCTCCTATTGAAGGGATTAGTTCTTTAGCTAGACTCCTGTCCAGCATCGACAAAGTCGATATTGTTATATCATTTACTAAAAAATCATAAAAAAATATATAAGGTATCACTCATACAAGAAAGTCCCAATGCAAAAAGCATAAGTTTTGATCTAGGGGAATCGAATACTTGGTAACCTAGATTTTATGAAACAAGCCTATTGACTAGTTATCCATTTTGCCTGTATTGAAGCTGAGCTGACACATTTGGTGACCTGTGTGCCAAAGCGATTAAGATGAGATGACTGTGTATACACATATCTGCTTCCTCGCCTCCCAGTAGCACCTTTGCTTAGACCAATAGCAGGAAATAAAATACATGTTCCTCAAAATTTACCAAATAAAAACAAAGGACATTCTAAATCACCTTTCAAACAAAAAAACAAAAAAAACAAAATCGGTTCATCCGTTCGGGAGCTACGATGCCACAGACAGACACACAGACTCACACACACACACACACACTACCCTGGTTTTCCTGTTATGTATTTTGTGTTTTCGGGCATATCATAACTATTAATATATAAAATAAACACACTATACTTACCAAAAACTATTACTGTTTTATTCCTTGCGTTCGTACGTATCTATGACCCCTTCCAATTCCTTTAAGCAATTCAGTAAATCTTCATTGGCCACTTGCTCCAAACGCTTTCTTATAATAGCCGTAATGATATGCAAGCACACGGGCACACATTGTCTTGCAATTCATTATCTTGTATTGAGCATTGTATTGACGAATCTACGACTTCTGGTTTGACATCCTCTTCATTGTCGCTTGGGTAAGGCGTCATTTGCATTCTCATAACATTTTTATAAAAAACAAGCGGTATGTCATCTAGGTCCATAATTTTGTCACCTAAAGCAAAAAAAAGCTTTTAAGACAAATATATAGTTGGTACAGTAACTGTGGGATGTCTTCTTCATCAATGTCATCAGACATCACGTAAATTTTTTTGAAAACTCAAAAACACAACACCACAAAACAATTTACTTAAACCACGCTCAGCTCAGCACTGGACGAAAGAAAACACAATGGCCGCCGCCTGCGCCTGGCCGGCTCGGGTGGCGGGCGGGGTGCGAGCGCGGGAGTTCGTTTACAAAGACAGTTTTCAATAAACAGAACAAGATATTTTTCACCTCACTCGCTCGGAAAACCTCCGTTTATAGGGCGAAATCTGCGTGCAAAAGTCTATTTTATCCGCTAGCGTGCAAAAGTCATTTGAATTTCGAACACGACGATTTTGGTTCTCTGTGGTGCATGTAACTTTTTTATATTTAAGACTCCTTCAACGCGTGACTGATTTTATCAGTCGATAAATCTTCGAATAACCAATCAACGCACGCTAATAAAGGGCGATCTGGTCTGGCCGGCTAAAATCCTATGTACGTTTGAATACTTCTTTTAAAAAAAAAAACACCTACAATATCACGTCCAGAAACCTGGTTTGTGGTTACAGATTTTTAAGTTTTTATTTCTTCTACACTTTATTTTTTGTTGAATATGTTTATATATATTAATAGTAAGTATTTCAGTTTCATTTACATATTTTGACTAGTAAATGTATATTAAATACATCACAAATTTTAATATTTATTTGTTATAAAAGTTGGAACATAAGATTGTAATTTCTGAACGCACCCGAGAAAAAAATAAATAATTAAAAAGTTGGAAGTTTTCACAATTCACGTAAACAACGTAAATTGGTTCTGTGGAGAATACATACTGTTGTCTTACTTTATAGAAATATGGAAAACAAGAACGTTAAGCCCAATTTGGAGTATTTGTTCAATGCTATAAGCCTGCATTAAAACGAAAAAGGATTTGTTATAAATATTTGGAGACGATAAGTAATTTACCGAACGAAACTATTGGCGTTTTTAAAGAAGATAAAGCCGAAATAATCTTGTTCAGATCCCATCGTTCAATAACATCCAAAGCAAGTGTTATGGAAAATACTTCCGAGTGGCCAACTAATCCTTCCCAGAATGCCATTCTCCCACATTCACAACGAATATGTCAAGTAGTTTCAAATACAAATATAATATAACAGTGCTTAAGAAAAACTCAACGATAAAATATACACGACGATAATACAAATTACGGCCATATTTTTAAAATGTGTGTTTCTCTCGTATTTATTTGGTTTGGATTTGAGTGTGTTAATGTTTTAAATTTGATGTGTTAAATAGAAGGCAAAATTAAATATGATTATTTTTATGTTTTAATTGTTTTTCTTGAACTTCCATTTTCCTCGCTGTAGTGAGGTGAAAAGTTGTGTGTTCCGCATGGCTGCAAAATTATTTAGCTTCTCGTGTCTTGAAAGCTTCGCTACGCTTAGGAATCTATCTTTGAACCATTCGCTTCGCTCATGGTTCAATCTTAGATTCCTTCGCTCGCTCAGCTTTCAATTTCAACACTCGCGCCAAATAACAACTTTGCAGCCTTGCATAACAAATAACTATTGCTATGAATACCACCTCGATTGTTATTGTAACATTATTATTTGAAATATTTTAAAACACGCTAACAGAATAGCACGGAGTAATACATCCATTGTACCGTTTACTGTTACCGGGTGGTTTTTACTATAATATTCTTGTTAAGCCCTAACACTACACAAAAAGTAAACCAAACGAAACGAATATTAAATGACACTTAGAACGATATGTACTGCAAACAATAATGTAGCAGTAATAAAAATATTATTGTTTTGATTACAAATACACTCGTAGTCCACCAGTAACATTGTAAATCATTAACCGTAACTAGATCATTTAGTAACTGCGAATCTCTGTTTCTTATTACATACAATACATTACATACATATTAACATAATTATTGTTTATGATGCATAATTATTGATGTTTTAGTTCAATTATATTTTTTTGTGAGCTACATTACTCAAATAATGTAATGAAACATACGATTAGTAGGAATTAATAATTAGTCGTACAGATAACAAGCATCAAGTATTTCAAACTAGAAACGTTGTAACCTAATTTAACTATTCGATTCAGTACTTCTGTTTGTCACCAATTTCTCTGCGTGTACTTTGTACATCATTCTTTACGGATTAAAAGCAATTAATAGCCTAACAAGGATCGCTCCTGCCCAGGGATAGTGACGCTACAAACAGCTTTCATATTGCAACAATGTGCATACATCATATTTTTTAATTATTAAACGTCAGTAGCGATTTGTCATGAACCAAATTCAAAACATAGTTTAACGAAATGCTGCTCAATTCTTTGTTCTTATTGCGTAATGAATACCTACAAAATCCGATTGAAAAAAAAAATACTTTCATCTCTGTGGATAGTTTTAGCTGTATCGTGCAAAAATAAGGAAAGGATAAGCTGGACGGAAAAAGTTACGAATGAGGAAGTGCTTATACGAGTAAAAGAGAAAAGGTCGTTGTTAGAAACCATTGAAAACAGAAGGGGAAAGATGTTTGGACACCTGCTACGACATGACGATTACATAAAAACCATTATTGAAGGAAAGATTGAGGGAAGGAGAAAGAGAGAAAGACCTAGGAGATCTTATAAAGACTAAATCAAGAAGAAAGTGGACGGCGTGTCGTATCAGGTCAGGACATCCAAAAGAAAGTTGAAGATAGAGAAAGATGGAAGTTGCTCCACCGACAAGAGCTAAGCGCTTAAATTTCTGATGATGTGCAAAAATTACTTGAGATTTCTAAAATATTTAGTCCTGTTTCCTCTTTCACAGTCAGTTAGCAAAAAAATGTCTTTGCTAGTTGACATATGAACCTCTTTACTAGTGCTGGTTATTGTCTTTTATACATTTGCATGTATTGTCAAGTTGTGACAACTGTGTCATGTATCTATTTAAAAATTGTATGTCGGATTCTAGTTAATTAAAGCCAAATATCTTATTGGTTTGTCTTTTAACTATGCAACAATTTAATTAACTAAGTATGCCCGACACAGACACAAAACTTGCGCCCAATGTGGCAAGGTACCTTCGACCCGAGAAGTTTGACGTGGAGCCTACCGCAACAGAAGCGGACCTCAAGTGGACCTATTGGAAATATACTTTTAACAATTTCTTACTCGAAGAGATTCCCAAAGGTACCGATTCTTTGAAGCTCAAACTATTGATGAACCATTTGTCGGCACATATCTTTCCACACGTTCGCGATTCTTGCACCTATGACAATGCCGTGAAAGTACTCGATAAAATGTACCTTAAGCCAAAGAACATAATTCTGGCCCGCCATTTGCTAGCTACGCGTAAGCAGAGGCCCGACGAATCCATATCCGATTACGGCAGGGCACTTAGGCTCCTGGCCCGTGATTGTAACTTTGAAGCTGTTTCTGCTACAACGCATGAAGACGAAGCTATAAGAGGTGCTTTCATTTCGGGAATACTGTCACTGAGAATCCGAGAAAGTTTACTTCAAGAACGCTCTCTTACCTTAGATAAAGCTCTCGATCAAGCTCTCTCCTTAGAGACTGCAGAAAGAGACTCTCGGACAATGACCACCGGGTTAAACGAAACAAACCTGAACGCTTTGCCAATAGGGTCATTGTCAAAACGCGCAACAAAAAGCTCCCAAAATCACCGGACTGCTTCGGAAGAACCAAATAAATGGCGTTGTTTCTACTGCGGAGGAAATGTATCTCATCGGCGGCTTAAATGTCCAGCTTTCAACGCCCAATGCCACCTTTGCTCCAGAAAAGGACATTTTGCTAATGTGTGCAGATCGCAGAATGCTACAAATAATGCCTTAACCGTAGAAGAATCAGTCGTGGACTCTGATGATTCTGAAGTGGCTGCTAATGCTGTCTCGGCAGCTTCTCCATCAAGCCTTACAAAAGCCACAATCCCCGTAACCCTTAATAACTATCACGCTGATGCTCTAATCGACACGGGGAGCTCAGTAAGCTTTATAGATGAGAAAATAGTACGCCTAATGAAGCTGAAACAGAAACCTCACAAGCAGACTATCACGCTAGCCTCTCAAAATAACGTATCTTTCGTGAGAAGTGTTTGTTTTGCTACCGTTACCATGAACGAACACTCACACAAACACCGGCCATTTCTCGTGGTCAGCAATCTTTGTGCTGATTTTATCATAGGCCATGATATACTTAAAGAACATTCTAGTCTCCAATTCAACTTTGGGGGATCCAAAGAACCTTTAGTCTGCAATGTAATGCAAGCTTCAGTGCCTCCTGCCTCCATATTCACTAACCTATCTCCACACATTAAGCCAATCGCCGTGAAGTCTAGACACTACAGCGAGGAAGGTGAGAAATTTATCACAGAAAAAGTATCTAAGCTGATAGAAGACGGAGTGATTGAACCAAGCGTCTCTCCTTGGCGAGCGCAGGTATTAGTAGCGGGAGGAGGGACACATCGAAAGAGGCTTGTAATAGACTACTCCTTGACTATAAACAAGTTTACAGAATTAGACGCGTACCCTTTACCTCATATCGAAACCATCGTGTCTAAGGTTGCAAAATATAATGTTTTCAGTCAAATAGACTTAAAGAGCGCATACCATCAAGTGCCGATTAAAGATAGCGAGAAACCCTACACGGCATTTGAAGCGGCTGGAAAACTTTATCAATTCACAAGAATTCCTTTTGGCGTCACGAACGGAGTTGCAGCATTCCAGCGGACGCTTGAATTTATCATAGAAAAAGAAAACTTAAAGGGGATATTTACTTACCTCGATGACGTCACTGTATGTGGCAAAGATAAAAACGATCACGATCAGAACCTACTCAAATTTCAAACCGCTGCAAAAAAGTATAATCTGACGTTAAATGATCAAAAATGTAAATTTTGTCAGGAGACTATAAGTTTGCTGGGTTATACTATCAAGAATAATACCGTTGAACCAGACAAGGAACGACTCCAACCACTGTTACGACTGCCAATCCCAACGAACGCTGCTGAACTGAAGCGAGCTTTAGGGCTATTTGCCCATTATGCGAAATGGGTGAAGGACTTTTCCACAAAACTGCAGCCTTTAACGAACGTAAGCAGTTTTCCGTTATCTGAAACTGCTGTTACCCAGTTTGAGCAATTAAAGTCTGACATTAGTAAAGCTTCACTGATAGCAATTGATGGAGAAGAAATGCTGACCGTAGAAACCGACGCGTCAGAGTACGCGATAGCTGCTACGCTTTCTCAAAAGGGTCAACCTGTGGCATTTTTCTCCAGGACACTATCGAATGCTGAACGTAAACACCCATCGGTGGAGAAAGAAGCTTACGCCATTGTGGAAAGCATAAGAAAATGGCGGCACTTCCTGATGGGAAAATACTTCATGCTGATAACTGACCAACAATCTGTGTGCTATATGTTCAACCAAAACCACACAAGTAAAATAAAAAATGAAAAAATACAACGCTGGCGTCTTGAACTTTCCTGTTTTAAATATGATATCATGTATCGACCCGGCTCCCAAAATACTGCTGCAGATGCGCTATCTAGGGTTTGCGCACTCATGGATAATAATAAATTGTATGAATTACATGCTCTACTATGTCACCCTGGTATAACAAGGATGTACCATTGGGTACGCTCAAAGAACCTGCCGTACTCGATCAATGACATTAAGAATATGACGACCTCTTGTAGAGTGTGTGCAGAACTTAAACCCCGCTTCATGACAACAAGGGGACAGCTAATAAAAGCACTGGCCCCCTTTGAAAGGCTAAATCTAGATTTTAAAGGACCCCTTCCTTCGAATACAGAAAATAAATATCTACTCACCATAATTGATGAGTATAGCCGATTTCCATGGGCTTACCCATGTAAAGACATGACATCTGTGACGATCATCAAATGCTTGAGAGACCTTTTTAGTACGTTCGGACAACCATTGTACATCCATAGCGACAGAGGAAGCTCCTTTATGTCCGAGGAACTCAAAACTTTTTTGAGAAAAAACGGAATTGCCTCGTCCCGAACCACCCCTTACAATCCATGGGGTAATGGTCAAGTGGAGTGGTTGAATGGAACACTATGGCGTGCGGTACAACTGAGCTTGCGTTCCAACAACATGGCAGTCGAATACTGGGAACGAGTCTTGAAGAACGCTCTTCACTCTATCCGTTCACTCCTCTGCACATCTATCAACGCGACTCCGCACGAGAGACTGTTCAACTACCAGCGGAGGTCACCTAATGGAGAATCGATGCCTACATGGCTAGCACCAGGACCGGTCCTCGTACGGAATAACGTTCGCTCGAAACACGACCCCTTAGTGGAGGAAGCTGAACTATTAGACTATAACCCGCAATATTCGGTGATTCGAAGATTCGAACATCCGTCCTCGGAAGACCCAAGAGGAACTGTGGGCTACCTTCTCACCTCCGCGACTTTTTGGTAGGAGAAGAAAACCTAGACGGGGAGAATGACATATGAACCTCTTTACTAGTGCTGGTCTAAAGTATTGTCTTTTATACATTTGCATGTATTGTCAAGTTGTGACAACTGTGTCATGTATCTATTTAAAAATTGTATGTCGGATTCTAGTTAATTAAAGCCAAATATCTTATTGGTTTGTCTTTTAACTATGCAACACTAGTAAAATAAATTAGTACCACTAAAAATATGCAACATGGCGTGGGCTGAACACCCTGTTGGGCAATACCTACAGTGCGACCAAAACGAGTAGAAATTAAAAAGTGGCAATACTGTAGTGTCGTCCCCGTTTTCTTAGATTGATTAGAAAGGGACGACACTACAGTATTGCCACTTTTTAGGGTTCCGTACCCAAAGGGTAAAAACGGGACCCTATTACTGAGACTGCGCTGTCCGTCCGTCCGTCCGTCCGTCCGTCCGTCCGTCCGTCCGTCCGTCCGTCACCAGGCTCTGTCTCAACAACGGTGATAGCTAGACAGTTGAAATTTTCACAGGTGATGTATTTCTATTGCCGGTATAACAACAAATACTAAAAATAAAATAAAATAAATATTTAAGGGGGGCTCCCATACAACAAACTTGTTATAGATTATATATATGTATAGGTACGGAACCCTTCATGCGCGAGTCGGGCTCGCACTTGCCCAATTTTTAATTTCTACTCTTTTTGGTCAGACTGTATCGTAGAAATCGTTTCGCAGATTACTAACACAGACTTAAGAGAGTCGCTATATAGAGGTTCTCCCCTCTTAAAGTGCAATCACACTGCCCAAAAAATGGTGGTTCAAATCCAGTTCGAAGGACCAAAATGTTATTTATTTTGCGCTGGGCTGGTTCAAAATCACATATACACGGACAGTTGCGCACTGGGTTTTTAATGATAATCACACGTTAAACATATTAAATAGAATTAAATGTCTACGAGCTGTGTTATATGATTTTGGTACTCTAATAAATAAATTAAAAGCCTACTGGTAATGTTTTGGCAAGAATTCAGGATGAAATGTCTGAAAAGTGTTTTACTGTTAGTCTTTACTGTGATATACGATACAGCGGTAGATCATGATAGTCCCGGGGCCATCTAAAATTTATTGAACCACGTCCGACAGAAACGAAGCTATCGAAAATGTATAATTATAAGTATTACGCGGGTTGAGTGCCGTAAACATACATAATCGTTTAGGGACGACCATGGTAAAATAAAAAATATGACACATTAATACAGTAAAATTTGAATTTATTTCTCCAATAAATCAGAACCAAAAAAATAAATAAAAAATGATAATCAAAGTGATTTTTGCGAAAAATGTTCTTCTAAAGTAAAAGGATCTTTATTCAAAAATAATACAAAATGTCAATGTAATCATTCACTTAACCTACCACAACCTAAATAAGTATTAATCAAATAACCCGCCCCGAGTCATTCCGGGAGCAAAGGTGCCCATCACGCTCGCTGCATTACCGCGTTGAATCGCGATCGACAGCCGTAAAGTGAAAAATAAAAGGAAAGGTTCATCGAATTCGAGTAGTATTATAATAGTTGCTTTACAGATATTCCAGAATAGCCTTCATTGGAGTTTTGATCTATTTCTTTAGTAAGATTTGTTATTGGTAATTAAATGAGCTCTCTCAAAGCCTGAGATACAGGATATTCCTAGTTCAGGCGCAAGTATTAAGTATGTTCTGTGTAGATATAAGACTTTTATGCTCATTGTTATTCTTATGTTTTTTATTAATAAAGGGTATTATTATTATAGTCTCCTTTATTTATTTTAAAGCTGGTTTTTTAAATTTAAGTTATATCAAAAGTAAAATACAATAAAGAAATTACAAAATATAAATACATTGTAAGAAACCTAACCTAGGGTGCCTATTCTTCTTCTTCTTCTTTTTCTCAGCATATATGCGTCCACTGCTGGACATATATCTCTGTGGCTCTAGTGAAAAGGGGTTAAAGTGCACTTATGACCTTTTTGCGTTATATACACCAAAATTCACAAAAAAAATTGCGCATCTTTTGGTGTAATCGGAGCTAAGTTATCTTTTAAAATGACAAAGTTAGGATTGTGCCAAATGGTACATCTGGTGAATTATGTCGTGAAATATGGTGTAACTAAAGTTAACAATGAACAATTTGGGGTTTTGTTTGTGGAGAACGATTTAAGTTCATTTGTCTCTTTTGACTCATCCTGTGTTAAACGATCGATGTTTACTTATACCTTTTTACAAAACAAGATTACATACCTTATAGAATATAAATCGACTTTAATCTGTATTCACGACTTAATGTTAAACATTACTGATATAAGTCGAATTGTATCTTTTAAGAAATCTGGTATTTAATGATCAATGTTTACTTGTACCGATTTGCACGAGCAATTTACCCATAATTCATAAAAATAAATCGAAATTAATCCATAGTCACGAATAATTATTTAGTATTTATTGGTGTATATCGATGGCAAAAAGCGAGAACGTAGTAACCGCCAAAATGCAAACTTTACACCAGAGCCAAAAAACTTTTCGATTTCGAGAAAAAAAATCATAACTCTTTCATTTATGAACGAAAGTGCTTGATATTTGGACCTAATTCATAACTTATGGTTTTCTTTCAACTGGCATATTTAATATTTAACAAAAAAGACTGGTTTACGACTTAGTGGCGGTTACGACAATTGAACTCTTTTTTTCGTTACGCGAAAACGCTGTAAACGCCAGAAGTAAATGTACTAAAATGGTGAAACGAGTATTATTTCCATAAAGCATAAATGCTGTAACCAGATGCATATTTATTTTAAGATTCAATAATTTTGACGTAAATGTCATTACGTTCTTTATAGGACTAACTGAAATGTGGTAAGTGTCCACCGGCAAAAAGAAACTGTGAAAATAAAACGACTTAAGTATCAATCAACTTTTATCAACATACTTTTTTAAAATGTTTCCAAATTTTAAATGCAGGTTTCTTACAAATTAAAAGCTCAGAAGCAACAATTACCGTCTTAACATATCAAATACTATCTAGTCTCAATTTATCTGTATAAAAACATTACGAAAGTTACTTAAAACCGCTCCGTTGATTGTAACATTTCAAAAGGCTAATAAAATCTCTGATATTATAAAATCACAACCTTGTACTTATCGTGCTAAAAACAAACATAAATATACTTAGGGTTAATCAGACTATAATATTGTTATCCTTTAAAACTAAATATTATAGGTAATGAGGTTTAATATTCCCGTGAAAACTTTAAAACTCTCTACATTTTATCTTCAGTTTTGGCATTCAATTGTCTTTTAAGTAACTTTTATCGATATAAAACTCACTACCTATTAAACCCACTAACTATAAAAGATGTTTTGAATGTAAGTATTACTTATTATATAAGTTTTCAACATAATTCTTAAACAATTGTTTGAACACAACTATCACCTCAATTATAAAAATATTTCTTTGAACTAATCTATCGGCATTTCACAAGAGGAGGCCGCTGTCGAGAAGAAAGCCGAAAAAAATAAATATTTTTTTAATTTTTTTTTAATCATCATGCGAGCGTTTGCTCGTATCTTTTGATTGCCTTGAAGCTGAAGGTAAGCAGACCTTTGATGATATTTGATGTTAATTCCAGCTTTATACCTCCACGCGTTCCTGAGAAAAAGGTCTCGACAAATAGATAGACAGGCACAAAAGTGATCCTATTTAAGTTTAGTTTTTGGCGATTGAGGCACGGAACTCTCAAAGCTGCCGCGTCCCGCGCCCCAACATCGTTATTTTCTTCCAAAAAAATGTAATAAAAACATTTTTGCTGTCCTTTCAATATTAATAAAGCAAATAAATATGCTAGTTATGTTTTATCCCATTATTCATATTTCCCATTAAACCCGCAACATATTTTTACATCCAAAAAAGGCATGTACACAGACTACGCACACCCACTCGCTCCGGCGATCGCCGATAGACTAAATCACAGGTCGTATTCACGAGCCACATCGCCGCGAGCGCACATTTTTATTGCTGTATCTTCAAGCACTACCCACTTAACGTTGTGTTTCAAATGTCGTTACTGTAGCTTGCTGTTAATTCATTTTCGAATGAAATGTAGTAAGCGTCAATCATAGATAATTTATTTTAGGATACTTGCAGTAAGCTTGGTTCGTATTTTTTTCACTACATGCATAAATGCTGCAACCGCCACGGAACAAAATTTCGGCAACGCTGTAACCGGCACACCCTTTGATTTATGAAAGAACAAAATTAGCGTAAATGTACTCGTTTAGAAAATTGCTACTATTTGGGTGTTTACAGCAATTAGATGTGGGCATCGTCAAAAAAATACATTTGTTTTGCAACGTAGTCCAGTTTTTTCTAAGCGTCGTAGAGCCATGGGACCCAGACCAGTCGACGCAGAAAAATTCGCTGATTCCGAATATGCAAAAAAAATTTTTTTGACCAAGTGGCGGTTACTACGTTCTCGCTTTTTGCCATCGATATAGACTTATACTGGTGAGATATATCATTTTACACCACGATTATTACTTGTATCAAAAAGTTCTTTATAAAAAGTCTCTTCGCTGTGGTTTATTTTAAGTACACTTGAGTCTAATCGATCATCCTATTATAAAATTTGGGTCACCAGTATGTAGAATGACCTACGGTAGTGCTGTGGGTATTTTTTCAAGTTATTGTACTTGCAATATACCTATGTAACTGTGTTTGTTCGGGTGGGATCTTGCAAATCAATTTTGAAGCAGAATATTTGCAACCGATTGAGCTAAAATCTTTCCCAAGTACCTACTACCTACTTAACATGACAATACAATAATATGGTACTATGGGGCTGGTCTGATGATGAAGCCACCCATAGGATTAAAAGTATTTTTTTATCTTGAATCGATCGAATGCTCAAACTTGTCGAGGAGAAAGGTGGCAACAATTTCGTCGACTCTATTAGCACTCCAGAAAAAGGCAGATCGTAGTGCTCACTGATTCTGACTCAAAAAAATTACAAGAATCGAAAGAAACCGGAACGGCAGAAGAAGCAGAGCAACTTTCGTTTTGGGACAAAGTTGGTCAAGGACGAAAAGGATAGCCTAGAAAAAGTGACAAAGAGAGAATAAACATAGGGAGGAAAGGAAAAAGAGGAGACATTTTGGTAAATAGTATGAAAGCAAAAAAAAATAAAGAGAGTTTAAGATGCTAGGAAATTGTAAAATGAAATGCGCAATAAATATACAAGAAGAACTCAGAAAAAAATATTTGAGAGTTAATTGGGCTTTAGGAGAATGTAAAAAAGGGTTCAGTTCATTGCTAGGTAATTTAATGGACGCAACAACAAAGAATAGACGGTTTGCAAATTATTTAAAAATAAAGACAGAGTGTCATCGCATTTGCAGAGGCTGCTAATGCGATAACCATTTGACGAAACATCAAAGTTTGTTCAAGGAGTAACTGACAAACTTAAAATCAGTGAAGAACTTGTCCTAGATTCAGCGAGATGGATTATGCTGAGTACCACCAAAATAAGTAAAAGTTGATTGAAAGCCGTCGAGAAACATATTTCATTATTTCCTGTATATATGAAAGACTTAACAGCGGTCCAATACGGTTATCGGTAAAAAAACAGTTTTTTGTTGAATTTGATAAACCCGAGTGTAAGATCTTTTACGAAAATTTGTTATGTTCTGGGGATGTTGTAGATTCCTATCCTTTGGCGCCAACAGAGCACAGGCAAGAATTGATTTTATACAAGAATTGAAATTATACAGCTGACACCCAAAATGTGATACATGTTATTTTCCGTGTCTAAATATTCACAATTGCGATCAAATTGTAGTACTAAGGTCTCCTACGTAGTTTTTGTAATTGTAAGTCAACTGGAAAAACTAAATTTTGTACTTATCTCGTTTTAGGTATATCATCTTGTATCGCTTAATATGTTTTTCTATTAGACGATTGATTGAGGAAAGTCCAAATTTAGTTAAAAACTATGAGAATAGTTGTATATGCTAATTTTGACATTTTTGTAATAATGAATCAATAAAAATAAAGATCTTTTATTGCCAACTGCACCGCAAAAAATGGATATAACTTTTAAAAAACCATTGGTAAAAGTGTGTTTGTATTACAGTACACCTAAATCAATTGCGTGCAAAAAGGTAAAAGTTTATTTTCTTAGGATTATTTATTTATTTATTATTTATTTATTTATTTAGAACCATTAAATGAGTAACATTACAGATTTCTCCATTGCGTTACATCGATTCTTAATCTAGGCTAACACTAATATTTAAAACTAACACAAACACAAATCCATGCTAACGTCCTTCTATCACTCTCTTCCATTCGATCATCAGTCGCGCTATCGCTGTCACAAACACATCGCACTGCGGTGACGCTGCGAGTACCGAGTTGAGCAGAGCGGTCGCGCGGGGGATGGGCGAGTGGTGGTACAGGTTTGTACGTGAGGGAGCTACTGCTAGAAGTGGCACTACCCGCCGCCTGTTGCGGTAGTCGTCGGGCACTTTTAGCTTAAGTACCTTCTCCAGAAGACTTACACTGTCGATCTTATTCCTTAAAATGCTCAATATAAAAAAGAGCAAGCTTATAGATCTACGCATCTCTAAGGATTCGAAACCTAAATATCCTAATAGGTACCGCGTCGGATATAGGTAGGGATAGTACTTATACAGTTTTTTGTACAGATCTCTAAGAAATCTTTTTTGGACTTGTTCCAGCATGAGACAATATTTGGCCTCATGTGGAGCCCAGACCACTGCATTCGTTTCTAAAATGCTACGCACCAGAGAAATATACAATGTACGCGTCGCCGTCGCGGTCAGTGGTGCGGCGTTACGTAACACGAACCCTAATCTCTGATACGCAGACTTAGTAATAAGGCGTATATGAGGACGAAAAGTGAGACACGTGTCGAAGGTAACCCCTAGATCGCGCACCTCGCTCACCCGTGCTATCGCCGCTCCTGCCATGATATATTCGTAATTGAGGGGCGTCGCGGAGCGCGCGAACGACATTATCTCACACTTGTCCTTGTTAAACAAGAGTTTGTTCGTGATGCTCCACTTGATGACCGCATCTATGTCCTTCTGCAAGGCATGACAGTCCCGGATGGATTTAACGGGCATGACCAACTTTACGTCATCAGCAAATAGCAGTATTGTGGCGCTGCTAACCACCTCAGGGAGGTCATTTATGAGTATCAAAAAAAGGAATGGCCCTAAATTTGAACCTTGACTTACCCCAGAACGAGTCTGATACGGCTGTGACTGGTAGGGGCCATACCTCACGAACTGTTTTCTATCCCCGAGGTAGCTAGCAAACAACCGTAAGAGCCGGGGACCAAAACCAATCATGCTCAGCTTTTCCAGCAAGATGTCGTTGTCAACTCGATCAAAAGCCTTTTGGAAGTCGAGATAGACCACATCCACCTGGTTTCGTGCGTCCAACTCTCTCGAGATGATATCCACCAGCTCGACTAGATTAGTGGCTACTGATCTCTTAGGTAGAAAGCCATGTTGGGAGCTAGTAAGATACGGTGAGCATTGGGGCAGCAGGCAACTATGCAGGACCATCTCGAATACCTTGGCCAGGGCAGACAGTATGGCTATCGGCCGATAGTTCTCTATCCTCAACTTAGACCCTTTCTTTGGTATTGGGGTCACACGTGACGTTTTCCAAATTTGCGGATATTCCCCGGTTGAAAGTATTAAGTTGAAGATAAAGACCAGCGGATCGACCAAGTGCTCTATGCATCCCTTAATGACAAACGCTGGAACGCCATCCGGACCTGCCGATGCATCGGCTTTAAGGCGCTTAACAGCACGGTACACAGCATCTATGCTGATCGACCTGACATCGACATCTCGCCCTGCCGACAAGTTCTTCGAATCCACTCGCGTGGGGTCGAGAGTCGGCGAACTCGGTAAGAACACCGATTCGAAATGTGCGGCAAACGCATCAGCCGCACCAGCTCCACTGTACTCGGTTTCACCTCTTGTGACAGTGGGTTCGATACCACCTCGTACGCGTAACGTATTGACGTATTGCCAGAACTGCGACGGTTTTTTAGTGAGATTCCGAGATACGTCATTGACATAGTTATTATAGGCTACTTTAATGTTGCTTTTTATTTTAGAGCGCAAAACTTGAAATTCCCGGTAATCATTATCATTTTTGGTTCGTTTCCACATCCGATGGAGATGGGCTTTCATCTTAATGTCACGGATAATTGCCTTCGTATAGTAGACGGGATATGTGCGACCACACGTTGGCTTCCGTATTTTCCTGGGAATGCAGCGATCGAATATACTATATATAGTGGCATACAATTGATCAATACTAACACTGACATTTTCTGTAGCATAAAAATCGGTCCAGTCATGATCCCTGAATAAACAGTATAAGCAAGTGAAATCAGCCTTAGCAAAATTCCAGTCTCTGGAAGTATCTATATTCGAAGGGTCGGCTAATGTTACCTTAGAATGAAAGTCGTACTTTGCGTGTACAACGAGCGGCGGGTGGTGCGGGTCGATGTTCACGAGCTCCTCCCCCGGGGCCGCGCACCGCACACTGAGGGCACTGTCCATCTCGGCACTCGCCAGCACCACATCTAGCATCCTTTCATTCTTATTATTCACACAGTTATAATCTGACAAATTACACAGAGACAAGAAACAACAATACAGGTTACAAACTATTTGGCTTGCACTATACAAATTCAAATCCCCCAGAATTAATACCTTTGCTTTAGGGTTATGCTTACAAAAGTTCTCTACACAATTAAACCATTCTGTGTACACTTCATCTGCTGCTCTAGGAGGGATATAGATAACACCAATGTAGATACAATTAGATTCTATATTACACTTCACCCAAAGATCTTCGCCGCGGGGTGATTCGTACTGCGACATGCGCTCTAGGCGAACGGGTAGCTGGGCTGCTAATAGAACTCCGCCGCCCGAGCGATCACCGCCACGGTCTCGCCGAAGCATTGTCCAATTGCCACAGCACAGTTCAGCATCCGCAACAGAGTCATCGAGGTTCGTCTCGGTGGCAGCTACAAGTGATAGGTAATCGGACAGCAGAAGGTTGGTTCTCCAATCATGTAACTTAGATTTCAGCCACCGTACATTTTGGTAATAGAGTTTTATGTCAAACTGCTTGGCTTTCGCGTCGGGGCTCGTATATTTACCTCTCGGGGCTCTCCCAATTTGTGGGTATTCACGATTACTAGTTCTGGCCGCTTCGGGCTCGAAATGACTGCCGCCATGGCTTGACAGCAATACCCTCCGCCCAATTACAGGGGTCCAAGACCCTTTCAAATAACCGCGATGGCGTGGCGATTTTGAAAGATGCGTAGTTACCTCTGGCTTGTAGTGCTTCTATTGTGCAGGTATTCTCGCCACATATTGCTTCAAGGTGAGTACGAACCATTTCCATCGTTGTCCCAATCTTAAGGTGATACACATGAATATACTTTGTTCTCTCTGATGCTTCAAGCTGAGTGGCACCGGGCGCGGCGGTGCCCCGCCTGACGCCCAGGGAATTACGTCGACGTTTGACCTCAGTCCAGACGCTAATATCGGGACGTGTACTAGCATCTACATCACTCGCACTGGACGTTTGCCTATTTTTTTCGTGACGGTCGAGTGAGGTATCGGCGTTTTCAGGCTTGGTGATTGATAACAGCGCCGCAACCTGTACTGGTCCTGACGGGACAGGCTGTGGTGCTGATGGGCCCGGCTTAGATGGTACAATTTTCGATGGACCCGATTTAGTAGATACAATTTTCGGTGGGTCAGGGTTATAAATATTTTGCTTAAGTGGTCCGGCCTTCGTTTTCTTTGACTGCATGGTGTTCGGTAGATTGCCATCATTACACTCTAAATTTCTCGACGTATTTTCTTTAATTGATAATTCCAATTTAGCTTCAAGCTCTGATAGCCTGCTATTTAGCCGCGCTACTGCGTCGATTATAGTAGCAAACTGCTCTTTAATAGTATTGCTAACAACATCCATCAGGCGCCCGTCTGAAATAAAGCTCTTAAATGATAGGTTTCGTTTAGTCAGGTATTTCTTATTAAGGGTGTTCATGTATTTTTCCTTTATAAAAGGAGATAACTTCAAATAAACCGAACAGCGTGTCCATTTTCACTTTCTAAAATAAGGGTGAAAATTGGTATAAGTTCAGTTATATTCCCGGGTAGTGTAAATATTATGGGTGAAAAAGGGTACAAAGTCAGTTATGTCCTTAAGAACACTTTTTGGCACGGATATAAGTCACATTTTTTTTTATCCGTTAACTTTGGAGAAGTAAGAATATTACCCCGTGAAAGAGGATTTTTTAAGTATTAAAACTTTATTTAAAGTTTATTTGTAAGTATAGCGGTTGAAGTACAGTGATCAAAAGTCTGAATAAATTTAAGCCGCAACGGTTTTTTGAGTCTCCTGTAAAGTAGTGTTTTTCGAGTTTAACCCCTTTTCACTAGAGCCACAGATCTCTTGCATGGATTTCCAAACTGATCTTGATACGGCGATCCTACTCCAGGTCGGCCCTGCCGTCTTTTTAATGTCGCCCGACCATCTAGCTTGCGGTCAGCGAGCGCTACACTGGAGGCCGCAAACGGGTGGCAGAAGCGTTGGAAGAGGGTGTCTATTATTATTGGTATATTCCCCAGATTAACTGGAAATAAGATTTCAATCCGACACAAAGGTAATTCAAAGAAAATTGGAAGCTGTGTAGAAAGTGTGCTGGCTCTCGGTACACGCTAAATCACAGAGTATCTAGATTTATCGCGTAGTGCATTAAAGTCCTCTTCCGAACTAGTATAAACATTCGTGTACGAAATTCCATGGAGATATATATTTGTCGGAGACGGTCATGAGTATGGAAGCTCAACGAAACCGGCGCGCCATTGGAAGGCGATAGTAGCGCCCCCTTGAACCTGTTTTGGCGCGCTAGACAGAGTCTTGGCGGATTCACTCAGCGAACGACCACCACACTTCACTTTGGGTCACCGTCGAGTGCACTACTGCCTTGGAACTGTCCCGTTTCGTTGTGCTATACCAAGTTGTATAGAGTCAGTGTTATAACTCAACAATCTAGTGATTCATTTAATAAAGACTATTCTGTTCGAGACTTTGATAACCAGCTTACAGACCTCTGTGCCAGGAACTGTTATTTTGTGCTTCATTGTATAAGGAATAAATCGAGTTAATTGTATCTGAAGTGTTTCATCTCGCTCGAACTACCTCCTCGTCCACAACTATAATCGAATAGCTCAACGAATGAGCCACAAACCGCACCCGGCCATCCAACCCTATCCCGACATATTCTAATAAATAACGTTAGGTAAGTTTATACTCTGAAAAAAAAAAAACAGTAGCTCAATAATGTTAGTGCTAGTTACTTAAATCGTAGGACTGACAAACTGAGGGCTACTAGTAACCAAAATAATTTGTGCAAAATAAGCATAATTTTGGTTACCATCACTATGCAAAATTTGATTATTTCTCAAGTAGTTACCTGGTTGACCTATTGATTTTTTTCAGCGTGATTATAGAAGAAATCCCTATACTACTACTAGCCTTAATTCAATATAGGTTGCTTTTTTGAGACTGACTCCTGAATTTTTATAAGTACCTGAAACTTACGTACCTATTAAGTTACCAATCTTGCATCGATTCGAATAATTTAAAAGTACTTTTTGTGGTATTTTTGTTCACTTCGGTAGGATCCTTTTATTCATCTCTCATATTTCATTGAATACGATGAAAAACTTTAAAGGTCAATAAATAATAAACGAAAGAGTTTAAATGTGCATCAATTCTATTTCTCAAACTACTTATAAAATAACTAAATAAGATTTCAAGAAAAAGTACCGTTAAACTACCCAAATATAGTCCAGTCCACACAACTATGGTCCAATTTAATCCGAAAATTACTCGTTAATTATATGACAATTATAACGAATAAACTAAGTGAACAACATTATTAAACAAACTTAAATAAAAACGTATAAAATCACTGATAGTTGGGATATGCATTTTTATAAAAATAAAAGAGTTTTGTTTTGGACCATAGTTCGATGATGGACTATAGTTGGGTAGTTTTACGGTATCCACTTTTACGTGAAAATGTTCACCCATTAGTAATACCATCAAACGGCACAGAAATTCATTAAATAAACGCGCGGACACAAAAGCGGCTAAATATAAAGCAAATGGATTCGGCCACGGAACTTATCAGCGGCGACATGAAAGGGAAATATTTCGAATCCCACCGTCGCGGTGGAATAATTCTGGCAGCGAGGCAGCGCAAAGATTAAATAATACTCATACTCATTTATTGATAAAAATTTCAATATTTTACAAGTCAAAATCTTATAGCTATTAAATGATTATTTTAATACATTTAACAATTACATTATTATTATTTATTGTAGGTATTACAAAATAAATGTACATTTCACGTTATGAGACTACATAATATCATGCATTATATTTAAGCCAGTGGGCGTTAATATACTTTTCTCAAACATCCAAGGAAATGTCGTTCTTATGATCGTGGTAATAGAACGCGAAATACGTCTTTGTATAGCAATTGTTGAAGATTCGTTCTAATTTCAAATTAGAACGATATAAAGGAATTTCATACAACATTATTGGCCGTAGCCAACAAAGAGATTGTCTTTTGTTTCAGTGGGGTTTATTTCTTTTATTGATAATCTATGGTATACTGCCAATAAAAAAAAACTTAGTTTGTGCATGTATATTTACGTTTTATTTCTTATATTTAACTAGATTATTCAATTCGATTAAATCAGATATTCAATAAAATAAACAAGGAATCACGTTTATTGTTAAAAAATATAACAATATCTAATTAATAAGGTGTTGTCATTTTTTAATAAATAGAATCATCTTAACATTTGGTGGCAAAAACATTGACCCGAACAGCTTAAAAAAATAAATTTGATTTTTTTTATTAAATTTGAAATAAATTTGTTTTTATATGAATATAAATATAAGTTGAACATTTGTATTATTTCCTTGGATTTATTTGAGAAAAGCACTATACAAGCCTCGGCGCGAACAGGGATTATCGGCCTCGTATCTCTAGATGGCCTCGTTATCACTCGGCCATCTATTACTACTCGGCCAATAATTCCCTATTTCGCGGCCTCTGCAGTAATGTACTATTACTGCCAAGATCATAATGTAATATAATATATATTTATTGCCAACGTTAATATAGGTACTTTGTTATGCATTTGGTACCTAATTACTTTATACTAAATATTACTCGTATTAAATACAATAACATGTTACATTATACTAATTATTCATTTTATTTTTAAACACGAAAAGGGGTTATTCAAGTCTCAGTATTTATTTTAGACAAGAGTAGCCTTTACAAAAAAGCGCAATACATTAAATACTTAAGTATACGTAACTTGAAAACTAAAACATAAATATTTCACTGCGATGTACCACTACGATGCACGCACGGGGTGTCTGGTAGGGACCGCGGAAACGTCGGAACATGACATCCTTTGGTCAAAATACTTTCGCTTCTTCCTGAAATGAAGACACCGAAACCTGCGCCTCCATAGATCAGTAGATGGGTACTAGTGTGTTAAATGAGGTCTAGAAGGACCATAAACGAGACAGAAATCTTCGTATGGTGGAGCCGTTTACAACAGTTCGGTAAACATGAGGCATAAATATTAAGATTTCAAACACTTTTCATTACTTGGCGCAGTCTTGGTAGGATCTGAATCCTACAAACTGCGCCAGTTACTTCATAATTTTACACAATTTCCTACGCATACTGTTCAAAGTCTGTATACTATGCGTCTGGTTAATACCCGTGTAACTGAAGAAGGTGGCCACAAAAATAAAACGTCCTTTGCGATACCACGGCTCAATTTGGCTGTGTAATTTATATTTATTTATAGGTAAATAGCTTCTATTTCCCTGCTATTGACCGTTTTGAGTATCAGATACAACTTAATTGAAGGAAAATCCTGCATAAAAGCCAACTTACTTTTGCAACACTACTTTTCAGCAGCAATGAATTTAATAATCTTCAGATATAAATAAGATTTAAATTGACATTCAGATACGGTTTCATTTATACTTGCATTTAGAATCCACAACCGGTCTTAATGAAATTCCATGAAAGTGAAGAAGAATCTATTCAATCTCTTAATAAAATGCACTGAGTTTAAGAATGCCTGAGGAGTTTTTTCGTGTTTTTAGCAATAAAGATAATCAACTCTCTACATTTTCTAATAAGCCATAGGTCCATCTTCTAAAAAACATTTCTTCCATCAAAAAAAGTTATCTGCTACTAGTAGCAGCACGGATAACTGTCCGTGATTAAGAACTACATATGAGTTCAAAACATGGTAACAAAGGAACCGTCCCTGACAACTTTTACGCGAGTTTAAACAGTTTTCATGTTTATTAAACATTTTTTGAACGCGATTATCTCCAGTTTTGTTAAAATAAGGTAAAATACATGCAGTTTAGATGAGTCTAAACAGTTGTTATGTTGTACAGATGTCCCTAATTGGCTTGTTTATTTTCTGCAAGCCCGCCTTGTATCGGAGGCATCTGTCTAAGCTATTTGTACGCCTCTGAGTGCGGTGACACCTCCTTATGTTCATAAGGGCGTATATATTGACATAATCTTGTCAGTTACAACGTTTTATCCATGGAAGGTAGTCGAGTAAGCCCATGGTGGAAAGTATTTTTTTGTACAAGAGATTTGCCGGTAGTCAAACTGAATTATCTTAGTCTAATGAGCAAACATTTTTACAATGGTTGTTTCAGTATAGCGAAGAATTGCCGCAATCTTTTCTGTTAAACTGTTATAGTCTAACAATTAAGTGTCGGTCTTGCCCAGGGATAGTGGCGTTACAAACAGCTATAATATGCATACGTCATATATTTCCATTATTAAAAAGGTCAGTAGCGATTTTTCAAGGATTTGTCTTTAACTAAATTCAAAACATTGTTTACCGGAATGCTGCTCAACCCTTTGTTCTTCTTGCGAAATAAAAACTGAGTTCTATTGGAAATAAACTTGACTTTCATCACTGTGGATGGTAAAATTACTTGATATTTGCGGAATGTTTAGTCTTGTTTCCTCTTTGTTTACATCAGTGACATTCACTGACTTTCAACTTCAGTTACCAAAAATGTATTGTTGCCAGTAAAATAAGTTAGTACCACTAAATATCCACTATATGGCGTAGGCTGAAAAAAACCCTGTTGGGCAATAATGTTATCCTAATTTCTAAAAAATAAATATATTTAATTTCATCCGTGTCCCGATTGCATGCGTTTGTCTTTTAAGAGGCCTTATTCCTTTTAATTTTTTTTTTCATATTATGACAAATATATTGATAATTTTAACCAACTTTTTGAAGTGAATAATACTTTTCCCCGAGTTCGAGGTAGTAACATAGCTATTTCATGTTTTAATTGCGTGCAGTCGAAAATAAGTTGAAAAAACTAATCTTCCGCGTGAATTTTGTTAATTTCGAGTAGTTTTTGAAACAAAAATTATCAATGAAAAATTCAAATTGTAGGTTTCAAATATAAACCAATAAATCCCAAACGCCCTGTTCGAGGTAGTTACATCAATAATCTGTTAAGAGACATTTTTGATCGTAAAAAAAATGTCTAAAACAATCAGCATTTTAAAAGGAATAAGGCCTCTTAATTGCCAAGCATTTTGCGTTGATGTCACTATAATAGTCAGCATCATATTTGTAAATAATTTTGACAGGTATTGCTGTATACGAACTTTATTTCCAAAAATGATTTCTTAATTTACATAGGTCGATAGTATACCTACCCCAATTATGAAATAGACACATGGAAGCCGAATTCTCACAACTGTGAACATAGAATCTATTCTGCACTCATTAAACATTCTGTAACTCTGGTCCAACAGTGAAGACAAATTAGCGGTAGCTCCAACTGAACAGTGGTCGTTTCAGCTGTTAGTAAATCTGCTTGCGTTTCATTAAGACGTTAAATACGACGTTAATGTAAACGTCGTTCCTGTGCAGCTGTGGTTTAATTTTAAGTTCCATTAAGTTGCATTTTGGAGAAGTGTTACCCGATTAGATGTATATCTACATATTAGTGTACATCACCCCCTAGGGTGCCGTAAAACAATATACAGCCGGCCGTAAGTGGGATTTTCTCTTAGTTTGACTTCTTCTTCTTGATTTGATTGACTTCTTCTTTTCCTCCTTGATTGTCTTGCCTTGGCTAGACGTAAAACTTTAGACAAACCACGGGCGGTAATTCGTAAAGCTCCAGATCGCATATTTATGTCCCTCGCCTTCGGCTCACCACAAACACCTGCGATCTGGGAGATTCACAAATTCACAGCCCCACGAATGTAATGTGCATACTATGGGCTGCACAAATTCATTCTTAAATGGGCCATGCAATTGTGTAGCTCATTGTACCTACTATTACCTACTCCCAAGTTTTTTCCCGTGACGTCACTAGTCGGCATGACTTGTACTTTAAACGTGTAGGACGAATGAATGTCAAACAATTTAATATAAATAAAATTTTCAAAGGTTAAAATTGAATAAATCTTAATCTAAATGTGTATTTTGGTAAAATAACTCTATTATTAGAAATGATTTCTGAATTTACATAGGTTATAACAAAGTTACTAGTGAGCTTGCTCTTGGCAACAAACATGTTAATAAAGTATTAGAACTGTATGCGGTGATTCCAGATGTTCTGTATTTTAGTGTGCTGCAGAGCGGCCTGCGGTTTTATGCACGTCGTTTGGAATTTTTTATGGACAACAACATTATTGCAAATTACGGTTAAAGGAAATAAACTAAATATATTTTAATCTTAGTTTAATTTTTAGTTTCAATTCAAGTTCAAGTCAGTATAGTTCCAAAAAATTTTAGTATTTTTATAAATTGTTAACTATCTTATAACTTTGGCACTTCTTTTGTTTTGTGCCAATTCCTACAAATCGAATGATCCATTTTAGATTTTTTGGTCCTGTTACGATAGGATGAAAAAAAACATACCATAAGCTATTTGAAACTTTGCACGTTTAACAACTTAATTGTACGCAAAATTATAATGGTTTGAAAAACCTTTAGCTAGAAACTTTCCTATATCAACATCGTTTACAACCGGTGTCTCCCTTTTTATTCATATCATTTTATACACAATCTATCCACCTTTTATTAGGTCCTCCTCTTCTACTATATCAATCCACATTCATGCTTAACGCTTTTCTGGTTACGTAGCTTTCCTCTCTTTGCATTACGTGCCCATACCATATTTATAGTCGGTTAATTTGTAGCTTGGTGCTACATTCAGACTACATTCCTCTTACATACTCATTTCTTATTCTGTCCATTCCTGTCCCACACATCCATCGTAACATTCTCATCTCTGCCACATGTAATCTCATTTCATCCATCCCTTTTACTGCCCAACACTCTCATTCATGCGTTTTTTTTTTCAAATTTTGCCCTTGAGCCGAGGTGATATACGGAGATATAGCATGACTAGCTAGTATCAGTGTACAAATCATTAAATAATCTTTTCACGACACTGCTCGAAAATGTGGTCATAGATCACCTGAATCCAGTACACAAAACTGGTTATATTTGTACATTTCTAAACTGTTTATCTTTGTTAGCTCGCAACACGACAACAATGTAGCATGTTACGTAACAGTTCGTATCTATCCGTGGATTTCATATTAAGATACGACTCTTTAGAAAATATTTCAGAGTAATCTCGGTGTGCTTAAGCGACAATTTAACCAATCAAAGTTAATCGTCTTCTGCATGTTAAATTTAATTGACCTATGAGAATGCGTCATTTATCCCGTCCTCCCCTGGTGGTCAGCCTTCGAATTTTACTCGTTCATCTATTGCTTATTTTGCAGCCTGTACAACTATGTATTATTTTCCCACAGGACCCACTAATAACCAAACCAACGCACATATCCGGTCCAGACAGCGAAGGTCTACGCGCCTCCTGGCGAACGCTACGCGTCTACCCTGATGACTACGAGACGCACCGCGGCTACTTGGCCCTGCGTTGCCGCGCTACCGTGCCCACGCGGCCGCCGAGCGTGCGCTCGATGTCCGTGCGCCTCTACGTGGCGACGCGGCCTCATATATCCACTTACATGTTTAGTAAGAACAGTAAGTATCCACATAGTTACGAGACCGAGGTGTGGCTTGGCCCTACGATGCCGCGCTACCGTGCCCACGCGGCCTCATATTATCTACTTACATGTTTAGTAAGAATAGTAAGTATCCACATAGGGGAGACCGAGGTGTGGCTTGGCGACGCGGCCTTCATACACCTACATACTTACATGTTTAGTAAGAATAGTAAGTATCCACATGTAGGTAGATAGGGGAGACCGAGGTCTGGCTTGGCGCTGCGGTGCCGCGCTACCGTGCCCACGCGGCCGCCGAGCGTGCGCTCCATATCTACTTACATGTTTAGTATGAATAGTAAGTATCCATATAGGGGAGACCGAGGTGTTTTAAAACATAGGTGAGTTAAGACAACGTCAATTTCGCGGTATATCCGTTAGCGAGCAGGCAACAACGCTGTTAAGACGCGCCCCAACTCGGAAGCCCCTCAGTGTGCCTTGCTTCGATGACGAAACACGTCAATAACCTGAGTTATGCAGACGATATATGGTTCAACAAGGTAAAGCGGCAACTAATCATGTGACGTAGAAAGTCAGTGCCATACCTTATTTTCCTATACCATGCCATGGGGTGGTGCTAGGGCTGCCTCGCTATTGCAGCACGTCGTCCTGACTGTCCTTGCATTCGACATGGCAATGACAGACATTGTAAATGATTATGGCAATGTTATGCATTTATGGTGGTGCAATTTATTATTTGTAATTTAATTTGTACCTATTTATATTATTTTGGTATTGTGTTGTGATTACGAGTCCCATTGTTACTCGAAATAAAGGAAACATTCCGGTGTCCCATATATAATGCGGTAACGACTCAACTCCCATCTACGAGAGCCCACCATGAACCATACTACCATTTAAGCCTTATGCGTTCGAAAATTCTGATTGTTTTAGGCATTTTTAGGGTTCCGTACCCAAAGGGTAAAAACGGGACCCTATTACTGAGACTTCGCTGTCCGTCCGTCCGTCCGTCCGTCCGTCTGTCACCAGGCTGTATCTCAACAACGGTGATAGCTAGACAGTTGAAATTTTCACGGATGATGTATTTCGATTGCCGCTATAACAACAAATACTAAAAATAAAATAAAATAAATATTTTAGGGGGGCTCCCATACAACAAACTTGTTATAGATTATATATATGTATAGGTACGGAACCCTTCATGCGCGAGTCGGGCTCGCACTTGCCCAATTTTTATTTATGATTAAACATGTTTCTTAACATATTATTAATAGGCATGTATTAAAATCAATATCTGAGTATTCCCTTCTTCGATCAAAATATTTGAAAGTTTCACCAAAAATACTGACTTGCACACTAAATAATGCGAATTCAATATACTATTTAAAGGTATTTGCAAAACTGTTTTACTGGATATAAAAAAAAAACTAACCTAACCTAACCCGGCCGAGTCGGATCTTAGTGTGCAGTGCGAGGATAATTAGTGTGCAAGTCAGTATTTTTGGTGAAACTTTCAAATATACCCGATGTACGAACCATATTTTCTTTCATTGTATTTCTCCTGTATATTTTATGAGGTGTGCAATAAAGAGTACTTGTATTGTATTGTATTGTATTTTTGGTGTGAATTCGGTTAAAAAGGTCACCTTGTTTTGTATGATGTTTAGTTTTTTTTGTAGAACATGTTCAGTTAAATAATCAATTGTTTTTTTGCACAGAATTAGTTTTTCTGGTATGCATTCAGTTAATTAGTGGAGTTACCTAGTGTACTGAAAAATTATACAGATGTGCATTTAAATATATCCCTTATTAATGTTACTACTTAAAACAGGGCTAATGAGATTTATTTAATGGTATATATTTAAAGCATAATAGGTTGAATTTTTAAACGCCCTCTTTTTTTGCCGGGGTTTAATGATGATTTGTTATTGAATGCCCAACTCTGGTAGTCATGCAACAGACCCATCACTGGGAATATGGTGTTTTATATTTAAATTCCATATACATAAATTCAAACTTTTCACAGAAACACGATAGCTATTTCGTTACCTATAAAAATAACGAATCTTTTCCGCTCTAGAGCTTTTTATTCAGATAGAATCACGTTAACATCCTTACATAGTCGGATAACCTTCATAATGTTATCTTATAATATCATCTCTCATATCGTTATCGCATATTATGAGAGAGAAGCGGAAATTACTTTTCCGCGATGTTAATTGAAATGGATGTTAATCTAATCACCGGGGGCTTACACTCACGTAAGTGTACTTACTTACGAGAATGTTTTAGTGTAATCAAGTGTGTTAAATGTATCCATTATGCAGTCCATCCAAATTATGTCTTGTTTAGTTATAACGTTAAGAGGCCTTACCTATTCCTTTTAAGAAGCTGATTGTTTTAGACATTTTTCTCTATGATCAAACATGTTTCTTAACACATTACTGATGTTACTACCTAGAACAGGGCTATTGCGATTTATTGGTTTCATTCGTTCATTAATAATTTTTGTTTCAAAAACTACTCGAGATTGACAAAATTCACGCGGGATATTAGTTACTTATTTCTACTTATTTTCGACTCCACGCAATGAAAGCATGAAATAGCTATGTTACTACCTAGAACTCGGGGAAAAGTATTATTCGCTTCAAAAAGTTGGTTGAAATTATCAATATATTGATAATGTAGGTAATAGATAGTATGAAAAAAAAATATAAGGCATTTTTAATAAACAATGCAAAGATCGCATAAAGCAGCACACAAAAATAAAAAGGTTATCTATCGTTAGGGTGAAGGAGAGTAATTCAGAGGTACCCGGTTCCAGTCCCGTTCAAATCCACCAGGTTACGCATTAAAAAAAAAACTGTGCTTTAATATCTGTAGTCGCGGCAAACTTTTAGAACAAAAATGGCAGATTTGCGCATGCACATTTGTACGTAAATCGGCTACTGCGCAGTCAAGGTTATGCTCAAGAAGTTTGCCGGCTACTGTATCAATGTTTTAATATGTTTGATATTGTTTCAGAAGCGGCAGCGGGCTGCGCGCGCCACAGGCTGCGATCGGAGATGATTGTGTGGACCCTCCTGCTCCTCGCCAGGAGACGAGTGCCTTTTATAGGAGACTAGACCATTATCTTATATTCTCGCCAAGTGAACCTTATAATACTTTTTATACTCGCGTACTTTAATCTGTCAATTATAATTTCACAGTCAAAATCACAATTACGCACTTTTAATCCCGTACCAAAATTCTATACTCTATGGTACCCGCTACAGAACTTTAATATTCATAAAACATCTCTCTACTCAACTCTAATAATTTCAATATGAGAACATCAGCATAATTATTTGATTTAAAAAAACCCGCTGCCGTTCACTGATTGGTTCAAATTACTTGTCACAAAATTTAACCAATCACGAAGCACCCGCCATGACCATCGCGATCATCTTTCTTTTCTTTAGGTCAGTTTTAGTTGAACAAAAGAGGTTACATCAAAAATATAAATTCATAGTGGGGAATGTTGATTAAAGTAAAAAATGTTTTTCTGTGTTTTGCTCGTATAAAAAGTATTGTATGCATATAGTTACACAATTCGGTCTTAAAACCTCGGTAAGCCTCGTGACCTAAACGCGGTACTCAACTTAAAGAACCTTCATTGTGCAACGATTGCATAAAGATACTATTATACATTCGCGTTTTGTTCACATGTGTATTGTTGATGTCCTATGGTACCCCAGTAGTACAGTACCCTTACCAATTACTCCTGTAGCGCGGACATAATCCCATCAGCGGGTTATACTCCCACACAAAGTCCGACTCACTGGTAGTGCTAAACAGCGCTGATACAATTCAAGTCATGTCTAAAAAAGTACCTTACCATGAGTTTACAGTGACTGTAATCATTAGCGACTGCGTAAAGATTTGTATGGAGAATTGTAGTTGTACAAAGTAACCGCTAGGGGCTGTACTATTCTCCATACAAATCGTTTACGCTATCGCTAGCGAGTACGGTCACGTCAACTCATGGAACAGAAGGCCTTCGTGAGACGTCGCCATCGTTTTAACGTCTAAAGATAATAAAGGCAAATAAGGAATATCGTGATAGACCCGTTATAATTCTTGTTAATAGCCTCATAATCATAATAGTCGCAAAAGTCACTAATTTTCGAAATTAGCATAATTACTGGTGTTTTCCAGCGGAACTATTCATTGTCTTTTACCGTATCATCACAATTAAATCCATTATTATCAGCCTTAACCAGACCTTTCAGTTCATTCTTTCAACCTTTACAGCTTATCATTCCCTTAAATCATAAAAAAACATATTATACAAATAATTGTGTGCATGATAGAAACCAATACCATCTATAACACAACTATGCAACCCGACTCTTTCTTGCGCGAGAAATTTATCCATCTCATTCTATACAGTACTGTAAGAGAACGACGGGTGACAACAGTCGCGTCGCATAGTCGTGCTAGACGGACTCATTGCACGTTTTTATTTCTGTTGCGATAGGTACTATTCAATAATAGAGAAAAAATAATAAAGATAGATTTTTTATAGAAAGGTTACATGTTGATAAAGTAGGTATAACAGAAAAGTTACATGCTAATAAAGTATAACATGTAACTCCCAACTAAAGTGTGTCTAATTTTACCCTCAATGCAACTTAAAGTCGAATTAATTGAAATGTGTATTCAATTATTCCAAATGTTTACTTGGCGATTGTATAATGTACTGTGATTGGTTTAGTTATGTAAATAAAAGTAGAAAAGTGACTGTAACTGACTTTATTTGCTTAACAATGTCATGAAAAGATGGTTCATAGAAAACATTAGAGAAGGTTGATGTCTCCTTAATTTTTTTTCATACCTTAATGAATTACAGTATTCATAATATTTATATATATCTACGCAATTTGTTAATTATTACAAAACGTCTTCTCCAGTCACTTTTCTACGATCAAAAGAAGCTGTGAATATGTTTCCAAATATATAAATATATGTGTAAATAATACGTAAAGCACTTAAATAAATTATCGCAAAATTAATGTAATATTATACAATTGATATCTCTCAATATTCTATTCAATGTTTGTTAAGATGAACACTACCATAATTAATAACATATAGTTGTGACTGTATTCACTAACGATTTTCCTTTAATTAAAATTGCTACGAAAATAAAATGTATAATGTAATTTCCACACAAGAAGATTTCTTTCTTTCTCCATTTCTAGCTCCATAAATGAGTAAAGACTATAATATGTATTTATATATATGTATACCTTCATCTAGTACCCCATAGTACGAGCATTGCTTAGTTTGGGACTAGATCGATTTGTATAAGATTGACCCTTAAAAAATCTCGGAGTGGTTTGACCGCCAGTTCCAGTGTGTTACAAATTATTCATAGTATTCGCAAGTTAAGAAACACAAGCCTTCTTAAGCTTAATTTGGGACTAGATCAATTTGTGTGAGGTTGTCTGATATAAAAAAATAATAATTATAAAATAGAATTTCTCTTCACAATTTGCCGTTGTCCTTACATCAGAATGCTGAGATTGCTGACGCGAAAATATGACGTTACCACGAAATATCTACAAATAATTGTAACCCATACGCGATCAAATCATTTCGCGACTCTACCCAAATACATAAACATTGAAATGAAGTGAAGACTGTTTTTTTCATCATTATAATAACTATTAGAATTATCAACGATTTTTTTTCATACAAATATGAAAATTAAAAGCGAATTGAAAAAAAAAATTACATAATTGATTTCAAGTGTTTAGAACAAAAGTGTAGTGTCTGTAAAATTAGTCACATCTATATGTTAATATTATGTCCTCACCATATTTTTTTTATGAACTTTTTATTTTAAATTTGTAACTTTTTATAAACCTGATATTATTAATTTGAAAACGTTACGGTAATGAGTGTTTGAATATAATTACCGTACCAAGAAAATAACGTATTTATATGACGGTAATTTTTTCAGAAGCATTCGACAAATTTCTCCATACGCATACTGAAATAATACATAACTTATTAAGGTATAGCGTTTAATATATACGTAATGATAATTCGCAAGAAACGAGTTGATTTAAAGAGGAATTCCTCACTTGATGTTCGAAACAAATTTGCAAGCTAATTAAGATTTAAATTATTCATTTACTTTATAGCTCGATTTTACCAGCCGTAATTAGTGCGACACTTGTGTTAATGTACTTGAAAATGAAAACATGGCTGAAATTGTTGCATTTTAAAATGTAAATTTAATCGTCCAAGCTTTTTTTTTTGTTTATACTACGACGGTGGCAAACAAGCATGTGGCCCGCCTGATGTTAAGCAGTTACCGCCGCCTATGAATGCTTGCAACAACGCCAGGAGCACCACACGCGCGTTGCCGACCCTTTAAGAACCTATTTACTCCCCTCTTGAAGAACCTTGTATTATAACGAAATTGCAGCTCCATTTTACCCGCGAAGTTGGCCGAGGTGGGGTGAATATGATAGTGTGGAGGTCCACAAGAGCACCTCAGTGCGGAAACCCATACTTCTGCCAACTTCGCCTCGACTAACCTCGGCCAACTTCGCGAGTAGTGTGGACCTAGGGTTACGGCTAGGCCTCGACTCGACAGCGGAGTGGCGAGGGCGTGGCCATAGGTGGGAGTGTAAGATCCGAGCGCGTTGTCGCGTTCACTCATATAGCCGCTGCTGGCGCAAAATTGTAGCTGGGCCTTAACTGCAAATGTTGATAACCAAAATGTATTTATGTTTTATAGATAGTATGGCTGGTAAGCTGGGATTCGGATCATGCCGACCGCGATCGGCGACCATTTCCAGCCACCGCGACCGCGACCCACCCGTCATACGATGCGGTTGTTTGTATACGTCAAACGTTTCATAGTAATCCAATGACAGCACTACAGTTGTGGTCACGGTCGCGGTCGTACATTGCGGTCGCTAAATTCCGAATGCCATCTTAAGGCTGAGTCGCTTGTTTTGACGCTAACGTTCAAGATGTGTTTTTGGATTCAAAATCTGGTCAAAGTGCAGTAATAAAATACTTTAGTTTTGCAATTAACAACACTTTCCCAACATCATTCTTATGATATAACATAATATGTAAGTATTGTACGAACTATAAATTGTAAAAAAAACCTATTTTTTCTTTCAACTAGCACCGAGCTTTATAATGATTATTACTACATAAGTTTAAAATACATATTGAAATTGACATTTGTAAATAAATCGATAAATGTGCCAATTTATGTAATATAATAAATCGAGTTGTTTATATTTGAGAATTGATGTTAATTATATTGTTAATTTTATAGCATTGTCTCACTCTTAGCAGAATTGTGCCTAATTGAAACGTTGTTTAATCGTTTGAGATTGCTATAATTGTTTTAACTACCTAATTGAAAATGTTTACAAGTTAATTGAACTTACAAAATTAAGTCTTTTGTTAGAATATATGTAAATGACTATTGCTTTCAAAATGCAATACCTAATACAGATAAAACATGTTAAAATTCACTTTTAATATAATTTTGACAGCCATGAAATATTACAATCCTCAAATATTTTTTTTTCTTTGTTCATTACCAAAAAACATGAGTTGTGTTTGAAATATTATATACAATACAATAAACACGTATCACATTCGTAAGTTAAAAGAAACATAATAATATTATGCAAAATACAAATTATCAAAAACATGACACATAAGCAGAAATATAGTCCATAGTCCGACTTAATAATAATTCATTAAATTAAATTGTAAACGTACATCTGACCCTCTTACGCTTAAGCAATCATTTCAAATATTTAAATGGTGAAAAGTCTAAAAACGTTATTTTCCTTATCGCAGCAAATTTAAGTCAATTACAAGTTTTGCCCGTTATCATGGATTGAAATCTTATTTGTATGATTATACATACTTATCTCATCATACTCATTTCTGCTTACTTCTTATCTGTTTTGCTATCCAAAGGTAGTTAATTGAATCAGGCGTTACTTTGCGGAAATCCATATTAATGATAATAATAATATTGCTTGAATAGCAAAGCAATATTATTATTATCATCCAAAGGTAGTCCGGAAGAGATCGCTCTTAAGCGATAAGATTGCCTATTGTCTACTGCTGTCGACTTTAAGGTTCCTATTGTTTTGTTTTTCTTGTAGGTGTGCAATAAAGATTTAATGTACGTAAGGACGGTAATCGTTTCTAAAGGATTATTATCATGTTTTAAAATATAACGTATTTCTTATATTAATTCTTAAATAGACTGCAGCACGAAGCGAACAGCTCCCCGGAAATAAAGGCTATTTATCCAGTTTAATAGAATCTTGGGAAGACAATGCCGTTCCACCATCTTGCACTGGACTATCTATCTAAAATACAAAACAGCGTATGAGCCTTAAGGTTCTTTGAAAGTTACACTCTGTTACATCTATAAGCTTTGAAGCAGTTAGTAGTTCACAGAAGGATGGAACTGTCAAGATGTTCGATGTAAGATAGATCCTTTTTGATAGAGTGACAGTTGGAATCGAACGGGGTATTTCGTGTCGCGTTGGGAATAACATTGATGTCAGACGTGACCGAGCTTCGGTGGGTTTCAGCTGAATTCAATAAATAAAAAAGTAGCATTTCCGTCACATATCCGTATGATGGTAGAGGAAAATTACATATATTACGTCATTCGTTGAATGACTTCATTTACATATGAGTAATAGAAGTGTAACTTTTCTTTTGCATTTTCAGTGTAACTAGACTTCCATTAACTGTCAGATTTGTCAAGATAAAAATAACCACACGAAAATTACTGCGACTTCCAATTTAATTAATGCAGTAAATTATGCTAGGGTTCACGTATTTCGAGATTGCAAAATTTACTGCAAAATTAATAAAATTTTCCCTTGATGTGTCTTGTTGTATCCAAGGGTTGCGCGTGATAATGGTTCTTGGAACATAACTCCAGAATAAAAAGAAACTAAAGCAAATCGGTAACCGCCGCCGATACCTACAAAAATAACGCAAGAAACAAGAAGTGTATATATTTGATAATCTTTGTAGACTTCATCATGTTTTATTTGAAAGTTGCATAATGTATAAAAAACGTGGTAACGTTTCTTTTCTGATACTTATGTCTAGGTATATTTTGTATTTTTTATTTGTATACTTGACGTAACGACGTACTTCAGATGGCAAATAAGAGGCTTGAAAAATTCCAGGTACCAGTTGCGTGGCGTCTATTGAACACGATTCACATCGGCTTGCCCATTTTTTTAAATTTTGCATATTGTTTTTGTAAAAAGTTAGCTAAAGGCCAGAGATTTTGTTTTTATTTGTACCAAGACAGTCATCAAGATGTTTTCTCAACCCAAATTTCAAGATATACAGAGTGACACGTCGCATCAAAACTTCGTGAGTAATAAAACGGTAATGTACTGGTAAAACTTGGGTAAAATATGACGTTTAAGCGCTAAAGCGAACCGCCTTGACCCACTTACATTGTGCGAGGAATGAAAAACATCGCTCGCTAGAAAAGAATGGTCTTCGACAGAACAACTAGACAACACTCGTAAATCATACATGATTATACCGGGTGTTTTTGAACACCTGTACCTATATCTCATTAATTAAGCTCACAAACTCTACCCACACTGACAAAAGACTTTTGTAAAAGCCCAAGTCCACGAGTAAGGGCTATAATTGAAGTTTTTATTTTGTAAAAAGTTTTTGAGAGATGCATATTATTTTGCGGTTTTAAAATAAATAAAAAAACCCTCATAAATAATTAAGCATTACTTACCTGCTTATATTTTCAACGAAAGATACATAATTATATTTATGTACATTTGAATCGTATTAAGATGTCTCTGTAGTCATAAAAAACTTAACGTAACAGGAAAATCATTAAAAACTCGAACAGCAGTTTTATCCTTTAATAAAAATGCTCTTTAAGAAAAAAAAATATTTCAGGATACATATTTTTTTGGTTAGGCTTGCTACACAAGGAATGACAGCCACGACCACTCTACCAAGAGTGTAACGACAAAGAGGAAGATTTTTTTAGCTCTCAATTTACCTCTATACGTTATTTTATACTGTTTTCCTCTAACCGTAAATTATTTGGAAAAACATCTCTTGACCCCGGCCTCGTACAATCAAACACAATTCCCGTTCGCGGCGCGCGCAAATTATACCCTGCTTGAAAAAACTTTTGAAGTTCGAGAATAAAATTACGAAGTCGTTTGCGGCTCAAAAAATGTTTTGGGACATTAAAGAAGCGGGAACAGATTGTTAACGTTTTTTGCAACGCTAATTTGAATTCTGGCGGCTGTTTACGATGGCTGATTTTGAAAATGGTAATGATTGTTGTTGGTTTGGCTATAAATATATAAGTAAAATTCATAAATAAAAATAGTCTCAGAGCTTATATTAAAAAAAAAAACCGGCCAAGAGCATGTCGGGCCACGCTCAGTGTAGGGTTCCGTAGTTGCTCATCCTTCACAATAAACTGCTGTTTTAAGCCCGAGGTTTAAGTTAGGAAAGATTTTAAGCTCTATAAAAAGGTCGTAAACGCCCTAGAAACTGTAATCACTTATTACCTTCTGAAAGTCAACTTACGACCTTTTAAAGAAAAAGTTGAAAAGTTAGAGGGGGAGGGACACAATTTTTTTTGTTTTTGGAGCGAATATTTACAATACTGCTGACTTTATCAAAAAATAATGTTTAAAGACCCCTTTTATTTTTACAAGACCTATTCAACGACACCCCACACAATAGTGTTGAAAAAAAAAAAAATCACCCCCTCTTTAGGTATTCGAGAGGTACCCGAAAAAAAAAAATTTTTTTTTTTTATTTTATCGTTCTGTCGGCTTTATACATACACATACTCATACCAAATTTCAGCTTTCTAGTACTAATGATCACGGAGCTAAGCCGCAGACGGACGGACAGACGGACATGGCGAAACTATAAGGGTTCCCAGTTGCCTACGGAACCCTAAAAAGAATAAGACTAACAAAAGAAGAAGGAGATACATTTATTTTGCAAACCAATTACATTAAAATTTTTAGTTACTTAGGTCAGTTTATCAGTTAGTTTATTTAGTGCCTTCACAGGTAAATTACTAAATGGTATGTACCATTTTGGTCCATAGAATGGACTAAAAATAGGTTTGCATAATAAACAATTACAAATGACGTGAGTTTTTTTGCATTTAAGTAATAGGTAATTATGCTGCATTATCAAGTCTTAACCAATATTTTATTACTTACCTCGCTTTTGTGCTTTAACACAATATCCATTTTATATGGTTATTATAATATTCAGTGACGTAGAAATAACTGATCATCAAATTTACCATTATTTTTCGAACTGGCAATTTATTTTGTTTTTCCCAAATCAAAAAAATAATCGAATTCGGTGTTGTTGTTTTGTAATGGCGGTAATGAAAATTACTTATAAATGACCGAATCCAAACTTAATTTACTCGAGTATAAAAATATGTTGGCATTTTGTTATTTTCGTAATGCTCTTCATTTTTTCAAGATGTTATTATCCTAGATAATGTTATTTTCCCAAAGCAATTTCAGCTTGAAACGTTTCTACTTATAAAACCTTTAATGTCAGCACTAAACATTACTTGTTGTTCTGCTAAGAGTAAGCTGGGATAAAAATATTTATTGTACAGAATAAAATGTCTAAATGTCATTAAATACAATCACCGTGACGTTTGCTGTGTTGTTTTATTCATACCTTCTTCTACGTTATGCCTTTAGCACAGTATAATAAAGAGTACTAACGTACAGTATGGACACTCCCTGCCTCCCCCCGAAAGTGCCGCCCACCCGCGCTCGGTTACCTCGCAGTTACCGGCTGGCAGGGACGCGACGACGCGGTGCGCAGAGCGGAGGCCACGTATAATATTCAAATATTAAACAAATACTTTTGCAATGGGAATGGGCGTGTGTTGTGCTGTGTACGGTTGTTTAAGCTCTATAAACAACAAAAATAAAAAAAAAGTTCTAGGTACAGATTCCCATTGGATGAATCAAGGCAAGTACATATACTTACCCAGTTATTTTCAAAGTGTTTTATGTTTTAGTAGAAAACCAACTTACAATAGGTACTTATGTTTAGTATTTTTTTGCCCTATCCGTTTTCGACCTAAACCTATCAGATCACACTGAAAACAACACAATATATATATGAACAAAAAATCATGTTTTCAACTTACGTAATATTTTGGTGGCCTGACAAAAATTTAGTTACTTCGTTTATACTGATTCAAAATAGGAAACTATTTGTATAAATCGAGCTTAGATACCCACCTTACTGCGTAATATGATTCTTAATTCTTCCTCACAGACCACACCCGGGGGTTGTCTGTGTTCTTCCTAATTCGCGCAATGAGTTTTTAGTCATTGAGGTTATCGAATTTGAACGCCGGCGGAATAAGAAATCGTAGTTTAACATTAGTTTAATTATAAGCACACAAAATTAATTCGACGCCGCTATTACAAGGTCATCTCATGATCTCATATTGCTGCACATTGTGTTCCCGACTCGTGCGTTCAAAATGGCAGCAACCCTAGCATGTCTTATCTCACTCACACAAGCATGGTACGCGTTCACCTACACGAGCTTAGACTGTGTGCGTAGCAACGCGTTTCTTTCATACATTTGATCGCCATTGTCCGAGGTGTGCCTTTAGTCAGAGCTAGAGATGCGCAGAATGTGTCACTAAAGTGAAAAGAGTGATATGTGTCTTTAGCTTACCGAGATATGTATCACTCTTTTAGCTCATTTAGCTCAGTAGATCTTTAGACTATATTGTTCACGAGTGAGTAGAAAACTAGAGATGTCGATCAATCTGATTCACGGCAGCATGGCAACATTCCTTTCATGAGCGAGAGAGAGCGAGTAATACTGAGATGATAGATGATATACTGAGCTACTTGAATCTTCAGTGAGCGAAAGAGCTAGTGAGCTAAACCAAATTATATAGCTCGTTTGAATCACTCACTTGCGAGCTACACCATACCAACAGCTTACAAAATATATTGTCAAAATTTAATTGTGTGGCTTTATTGAATATACAGGATGGAACATTTCTAAAGACTGGGCTGATAGGATAGTCTCATCTGAGTGATCTACAGTATCCTACCTATAATTGTAAAGCTGGATTTAGAAATAAAAGTCATCAAATTAAAATATTTGAATATCATTCACAACCCTACTAAATCAAAGGTTATATTTACATTTTCATTTGACACCTGTCTTTAACTTAGCGATGTTCAAAATATGCTAGGTTTGATAGGTGCAGATTTTTACACTAATGTTTAACAAACTGTATCTCAAAAATGGATAGAAATATTTACATAGTTTATTGGTGAATAGTAAAGTAGTCAGTCTGAACGATTCCCTGTTTGCTTATTAGTCCCTTGATCTGTTCCACCCTGTATATGTATATAGAATAGGCTCATAACCTGCCACGTTATCTTTTTATCTTATTTATCTTCTTCATAGAAAACTCCCGCGAGTTTCAGACATATTAAAATACATACAAAACGACGAAACGATTGTTCGATTTGCCGCCGCGCGCCGCTGCGACTGATCGGCTCTCCTGATGATGAACCGCGAACCGATTCTAAACATGTCGAGCGATATTCGACTTCTACGACGTTAGTAAATCCGATTCGTATGTATTTTAATAGATTCAAAACAATCTAGTTGTTCTTTAGATTTACAATTCAATTCAATTCAATTCAATCATAAATGTATTAAAACAAATACTTTTTACATGTCAATTATTGTACTAAAGAATTATACTTAAATTTATGTCTTCGGTTAGATATACAGGTTTGGGAGGCAAGGCTGAGGCAGTGAACCAGTAAAGTTGCGTAGGTATCCACAATTATACGAATATTCAGAAGCCCTTATAATGAAATTATCCAACCTTTGGAAAATGAGGTATCATAAAGTAATTAAAATTCACGGTTCGGAACTTGGGACCCTTACGTGGCGAAGTGGAAATATATGAGTTATGAAATTAATCTCTTCTTTCTTAGGTTCTGAACACGATAATAATCAACCGAGTGAGCAAAACGTTTCCATTTCGGCTTTGCAAATAAATCGTATAAAACTGAATCTGAACATATAATATAACAATCCGTTCGGATTGTTCGGACAATACTGGACTTCCAGATTTACAGCTGTTCTCGCCTATAGGTCGCATTTCTCAACTGATTTTCATTAAACTTTGTAAATAGGTCCTTTTTTTGTGAATTCTGTTTTAAATTTTTAAATAGCGAATCCTCCATATTATATACGCTTTTTTGAAAACGTAAAAATGTCAAATTATATTCTGATTGGAAGAACTGGCAAAGTTCAGCTCATTGGCCACTATTATTTATTTTTCAATTTATTATTCACCTACTAGAGATGTGCAGAATGTGTCACTAAAGTGAAAAGAGTGATATGTGTCTTTAGCTCACCGATATATGTATCACTCATTTAGCTCATTTAGCTCAGTAGATCTTTAGACTATATCGTTCACGAGTGAGCAGAGAACTAGAGATGTCGATGAATTAGATTCTCGGCAGCATGGCAACATTCATTTCATGAGAGAGAGGGAGCGAGTAATACTGAGATGATAGATGAACTGAGCTACTTGAATCTTCAGTGAGCGAAAGAGCTAGTTAGCTAAACCAAATGATACAGCTCGTTTGAATCACTCGCTCGCGAGCTACACATCTCTATCACCTACTGATTTCTTAGATATATATTAAACATAAAACAATAACTAATTTATTTGTATTTCAACACGACTGTACGTTGTTATGAATAAATTACTTACTTACTTTACTAACACCGAAAAAGTAAAGTAAGATAGGTACTTGCTTTACTTTTTCTTTCATACGTAAGTTAAAAAGAAATCTAAAAAAATTATGTACATTAGTGATTAGCATAAATCTAAAGAGACATTTATTGCGTACCTAAATGCCAACCCACCCACACCGGAGAATAAATGCAAATAACCATTATACAGTAGGTACGGTAATTATACCAAATTACCATTACCGTACTCCGTAAAGAGTTCTTTCGTCGCACCTTCTTTTCACAGAAACTGCCCTGTAATCAGTTTGCTTTGAGCAAATAGCCGATGAAAGAGCAAACAGGTTTAGTGCAAACTGAAAATTATTTTAGATGCTTTAAGAGCTTTTTATTTTCTGTAAGCATTTTGCTAAGGAGTCCTTACGTGACTTATTTACACTAATGGTACAAATGTATGAAACATGTAATATGTCATTATTTTTAATATGGGTACACACCACAATGTTTATATTAAACTATTGATACAAAGATCAAAGAACAAAGAAAAATTTAAATGAATAGCCTGGCTAAGCCTTTCAAATAAACAGGCAAAAGCAAAAGGAAAATATCGAAAGGTTATCTAGCGTTAGGGTGGTGGAAAGGTTAACGGTGGACCGGTACTACAGAGGTAGGTACCTGGTTCGATTCCCGGTCACTTCCGCCAGGTTATGTATTTAAATTTTTCTTTGTGCATTGATCTTTGTATCAATGGTTTAATATAAAAATTGTGGTGTGTACATTGAAAAATATAGATATTTCCTGTTTCATAAATTTAGTAATAGTACAAGTTGCTAGTCGTGTAGGCTGCGTAAAATTAGTCGTGATCGGTTGCGTTAACTTTGCATCTCATTTGTATCGGGCGCCATACATACCAGGTGCTAACTTAACTTAAGCACAGATCATACTTAAGTAACCCGGCCAGTTAAGATAGGATAAGTGTTTGTACGGAACCCTCGGTGCGCGAGTCCGACTCGCCCTTGGCCGGTTTTTTCTTTACCACAGTCAGGTAAAAATATCATATTTCCATCTTTAGTTGTCCAGCCATCCCTGTACTATAATTGGTTGAAATCCATCTTGCCGTTCCGGTGTGATGAGAGGCCAAAGAAAACTTAATCAAAAAGGGAATCTGAGTCACGCTGCTATGAGACCTCTCAATAGAAAACTAATTTCCAATAATTCCAATTCAATTTTGATTCCTCATAATAGTATAGATTACATTGTTTTCGTCCTTAATATTATGTTGAGCGCCAACGCGGTCAATGTTGCCCGACACTTAATAATATGCCGAAGGTGTTTTATTAATAAACATTGATATCTTACACAATAACACGAATAGCTAAGCGCACAAAATTGGCCCCACGGCCCCAGCAAATGAAACATCAAAACATCAATTTGCGCGGCCAAGGCAAAAAAAAAAATAGGTAAAAAAACATTTTGTTAACATCCGTCTTCGTTGAAATCCGTTGCGGATAATTAAAATAAATATTATAATATTATTAAAATAAATAAATAAAAATTATATTATTTTATTCATTTATTTTAATGTGGTTACACCACAATTTTTTATTAAGGCCTTTTTAATACAAAGATCAAAGGTTAAAGAAAAATTGAAAAAGGAACTACCTAGTGGAAGAGACCGGGTATCGAACCCGGTACCTCTGGATTGCAGGTCACGCAAGAACCAAGCTTGTTTGCACAACGTAGAGGGCGGTGGGAGTCAGCTTATAATTTAGCATAAGTACTTAGTTTATAGATTTTTATTATTTTTTTCTTTTTTTGTCACTATTTATCTGCGTAATTGTGTTTGTCCCCGAATATTTTTTTTTCTTTCTTTCTTTTCTTTCTTTCTTTATAGGCGAACTATTCACGTAACGTTGACCGACCGTCGGCCAATAGATTAAACCACGATTGAACATATAGATTCACTGAACATATAGATTCAGCGTCGCCCAACTCTGTCCCCCATGGCTCCAATTGAAAAACATATTTTTTCTGTCTGGCAGTTAACGTGTTAAAACAATTCTAATAAGAGAGATAAATTTACGCCAGAGAGCGTAACAGCATATTCAACACACACTCTTAATAAAACAAAAAGAACTATTGAAAGAAAACTCAGGATAGTTGCGTACCCTTGACCTAACCTCATTCCAAAAGAGGCCTCTGAAAACAATGGTGCTCGACTAATTCCCCTTGTTAACGTTCTTTTCGCTTCTAAGGCTTTTGTCTTAGCGTGAGGGACGGTCCAATTTTTCTTTTCTTTTCAACACTTAACTGGGTTTTCGGGGATCCGGCTGCCACACAAACATGAAAATAATGCGTTGAGAATGTTTAATTTTCTTGAAATAAAGATCAAACATTAATTACAAGCACAGTCCATTCGTTTTTGTACAACATTTAAAATTTTCAAATAGTGTTAAGTTTAAACTAATTTCATTAATTTATTTTCACAGAACCCAAATTATTAAGCATTATTTTTCAAAATATTGAAAAAAAAAAGGTGAAAGCAACGTCGTCTAGGAATCAGCACTCAAATGACGTCACCTTGTGTGTGTTTCGTCACCTGGAAAAATGACAGTCGCTACCTACAAAAAAAAACAGTAAAAAAATGAAAACTTGTCAAACTATACTAACCATTGACAAATGAATAGGTACATTTTTTATTCATAAATGAGATGTATACGTAGGTAGATTAAAGTACAATAAAACTAAACCTAAAAATTAAACTAAACAAGAACACACTAAAATTAAACTAAATGTAAAAATGGCCCCTACGGCATAGTGCCGAAGATGCTGGCAGCATTTCCTCGCTGAATCGCCAAACTGATTCTTTGAGCGAGGAAACCGCCAGCTCTCCGGTCACCAGTAACATCAATAAGCCTCTTCGAGATATCTTTGATTTTCATACAAATCGGGCTGACGCTACTGCCAATTTTAGCGGCGCGACGCCGCAACGCGGTTATGTGTTTCGGCCCTTACTTAATGCGCTGGGGCCCCAGATTATTAATCCACATTACAGGTGGATTGAACCCACGACCTGGGGCCCTATGATGGTTGCGTTTATCACGCGATAAATAAGTGATAAAGCATCCGTCACGCTTTGACATAATGCGAGTGTAAGTGACATATGCTTTGTCACTTATTTATCACGCGATAAACGCAACCATCATAGGCCCACTGATTTGGATTAAGGCGCTCACTCCTGAGGTACCGCGGCGTTACGCACATCTCGTGAAATTAAGCATTATATTCCACCAAAGAGCACTCTGTACTACTTTTGTTGAGGGTTCCGTACCCAAAGGGTAAAAACGAGACCCTATTACTGAGACTTCGCTGTCCGTCCGCCCGTCCGTCCGTCCGTCCGTCTGTCACCAGGCTGTATCTCAAGAACGGTGATAGCTAGACAGTTGAAATTTTCACAGATGATGTATTTCTAATGCCGCTATAACAACAAATACTAAAAATAAAATAAAATAAATATTTAAGGGGTACTCCCATACAACAAACTTGTTATAGATTATGGTACGGAACCCTTCATGCGCGAGTCGGACTCGCACTTGCCCAATTTTTTTTATATATATATTTTTTCCCCGATTTTGGGGAAGCAAAAAAGAGACTCATGACTTTTCTGCGTGGAAAGCTACACAGATATTTAGGTACTAAACGCTGGTAATCTGACACGTGTTTCGGAATAATTCTAAGAAATATGAATAATCAAGAGATAATTATGCCGAATATTTGGATCAAAGTAAAGTTAATTGGAAAATACGGAATCATAAGATGGAAATCTTTAATTATTTTGCGCTGCCGAAATTAGGCGGTAAATTATTCGTTCGACTCGTTTTTCCTCGATTATACTTTTATTCTAAGTGGCAAGATCCGCGTCAAATGCATTTTTTTATATTAATAATAATAACAGTGAGCCTTAAAGATCTTTTAAGGAGATTCATTGCCATTATAATATCAATTTGTTAAAATTTTGACATGTAATTATTTCATTTGCTTTGTAATCAATTTCGCTGTTTTTATCATTCTCATAGATTATCTATTAGTATCATTGTATGCGACGATCATAGTAGACGTGCATGTAAAATAGACTTAGCATCATATTATAAATATTATAATATATTGACATTTTATATTATGAAATAAAGAAATGTAATCTAATCTTAACATTAAAACACAGCTCTTTTTATGAGTCTTACACATGTTAGCGTAAGATTTTATTATTTGGATATTTTGCTTTTAAATTATATTAACATAAAGCAAAAAGGGGAGCCTATATCGCCAGTGGGAACTGGCAACTGACAAGAAACCGCAATGACAACTGACAAGAAATCTATTATTATTTAAGGATAGGTATTAAGTCTTATTTTCTCGATAAATTTCAATAGACATGCGCCCAGTCACTAGAGAGTAGCTCAATTCACTTAAAAATAGCGCTGGCTCTCTTTTTGCTCCGTATAAATGACTACTGATAAGATTGACAGCGTTTTTTTTACGTGAATTGAGTAATCACTTATCAGGTGTTCGAATAACAATAGGCAACTGTTTATGAACATTTCCGAACGCTTGCGACCGTTCAGCAATTATCGGCTTTATTGAGTGTCATTTCAAATCAAACAAATACTGTACTTTATTAGTTTACGTCAAATCAATGACATGTAAATTATGATATCTATGAAGAGCTGTAGCAACTACAAGAAAAAGGATTCACCGAGGATACTTCAAGGAAGGATGGTAAGGATTTTTTTATTTATTCAAAACAAGTAACTTATGATCTAGTACATAAAGTACGGTGAGCGAAAACCGCGCACGGTTTATATGTCATTAAGTGTTTTGTTACATGTTTTACCTAATTATTGGAAGGATTCCCAACCCTATACCTACCGTATGCCAATTTTCATCAAATCGACCGTATTCTATTAAACCTGAACAACAACGGACAAACGTCACATAGTTAATGTGTTACATCGCTCAAACACAACCGAAATAGCTGAGTTCTTATTGCAAAGGTCGATGTGAAACATTTTACTTTACTTTACCATTTTAACTTTGGAGCACTAGTCAAGATCACTGGCAGGCAAAAGCATTTAATTTTACATACATATTATATAACAATGAACTTTTGATGGACAATGAACATTCATAGTTTGTTAGTAAGGCTTACAAATTAAATTAGTAAACACAATCATACGGTACAGGTACATTGCATTATATAATAATTATATTGGGCTACACCCATCACCCAGATTTAACCCTTTGACCGACAAAGACGGCAATCGGGAATTCGTGCCTCTGACGCCAACGACGCCTATTGACGTCAAAAATGTCAATGGTCAAAAACATGCTAATTCAAACCACTATCTGCGTTTTTCAATCTCTGTTGATTTTGTAGCACTTTTTTTTTTGTTTGGCGTCAGTGGCACGGTGAATTGCTTTGCCGCTTGGCGCTCGAAAGGTTAAATACGAGTAGGAACATGGCAGTCATACCTCTCTGTTAACGCCTTAATGATGCCTGAATATGAGACGCGGGGTATGATTGTGTGCCATGTAAACAAAATCACTAGTTTTCGCGTTCATCTGCCCTGAAGGAAGCCGAAAACCGAATAAAGTAGAAACAAAAGGTTTACCCTTGATTTATAGAAATATAGGCAAACATATCATGGAATTTTAATTTCATAGAAATTTAGTTTAATCACAAGCATTTTTTTTTGAAACCATATTATTTTTTATTGGAATGTTATAACACAATAGGTGGACATTTTCAAGATTTCTGAAATGTATAACTTCCGAAAAAAATTATCTATAGAAAAAGAGGATCTCGGAAACAACTAATACAAAACACAACTAAAAGCTTTCAGGGACACGCCCTTCAGTTATAAAGCACACGGCCAAAAAGAAGGTATGAGAACGAGGACACTTAATTTTTCGACAATAAAAACACTTAGAAAGACAATTTCGTTTCAAAAGATCAGTCTTGTCACCGTCATATCTTCGTTCATTTGAATAGGAATACGGCAAAAATGTGATCGACTTGATCACTTGTGTAGAAATCGCTGATCGGACCATATGCGCTACCCTCAAGACCTAAATTCACGATGCCATCCACGCAGCCCAGGATAGAGTAAGCTAGCGAAAAATAGTCCACGAAAAAGTTATTCAGAGGCCACCACCCTTAGCAATGAGGATATTGACTAAAGGAGGAGGTGTAAAAAATGTATATACGCTAGATTTGTATGAGCCAGCGGCGGCGACAGGACTCTGAAGTCCGGCCGCTACGCACTTGGGTGTAATTGCGCGATTATGAGATAATGCCTCCGTCATAATATTGTTTGACGCCGCGCTACGTGGGTGTGCATTAAGAAAGTTGTGCCATTGAACATTTATTCAAAAAGACTGCTAATACGAAATATAAACCGCGCGAGCTTTTTTTATAGCGGCACAACGTAGTGGCTCCACTTCGCCTGATAGTAAGCAAAAAGGGGAGCACAAGTCGCAATGGCAACTGACAAGAAATATCAAAACTTCTTTAATTTTACAAGGCCGGCGCAGTCTGTGTATTACTGCTCTAGCTGGATCTGTACTAGCTAGTTGCCTACTGAGGCGGCGGTCATGGATTCGACTCCCGGCTAGGGCAAATATTTGTGTGATGAACTCGATTTTTTTTTCTTGGGTCATGGCTGATATCTATATATGTATTCATATATTATGTATATCGTCGTCTAGTACCTATAATACAAGCATTGCTTACTTAGGGACTAGATCAATTTGTGTAAGGTTGTTCCATGATATATGTATCGTATTAAATATATTTACGCTCTTCAAGGAAAGAGTAAATAGGCTATTGCTATACCAGCGAGCTACATCCTACCCCGTAGTCACTTATACTATCATGTGTTACTGAAGTCAATCGGCGGTCAGTATGTGAATAATTTTTTTATAAAAAACAATCAACATCGTTGCGTAAAAAGTTTGTTGAACCCAGATCACTTAATAACTACTACGGACAAAGGACAAGAGGGTACCTGATACCGCGCATTTACAATACATTAATATCAGAGGATGAGTGTGAAACGATAAATGTATTCAAATCTAAAGTAAAGGCGTGTTTGATGGATACCTTTCTTAAAGAAAATGAAAGTAGGTAGTTAGTTGAGTAATTAGGGTAGGCATCCTATAATGCGTAAATTCGTTGTTATAATAACTGTCACTATTAGTTAACGTAGATTATGTAGTTGTAGTGAAACTGTTTGTATTAAATACTTAAAATAGTAAGAGTAGGTATAACAATAAATAAATATCATAGCAGTATAAATTATAGTAATGTATAAAGAGTGCGGTCTTCGCCAACAAACTGCATTGCAGTTTGGCGAAACATATAAAGTGTACCAGTTTTGTAATTTTTTTAGCATAATAAATTAAAAAAAAAAAAAAAAAAATGGGCATTTTTACTTGAAGAATGTGCCGTGTTGTCCGTATTTTCTATGACAATACTGATAGCAATCAATCTATAAGGTTCTTTTCAAAGGCCGTTTAATTAAACGAACATCCTTAAAAACCTATTTTCAGAATGACTTGGATATATAATTTTTAAATGATAGTATGTTTAAAACAAAAAAAAAAAAACATTCTAATTTGTTCATGGATTTGTTTCATGCCTTGCCATGTTCAGGGTTAATAAAAATAAATTGACAGTTTTCTCGTATTATTAGTCTATGGTTGTTCTTTTAACAAAGGCCACGGTGTAATAAAACATGGCTATTCTTGGTCGGTAATTAATCAAGCGGACTTATGGCGGGTCTGTTTTGTTGGCTTCTTTAAATTGTTTGAAAACCCGGCAAAGTGCGAGCTTGAGTCGCACACCGAGGGTTCCTTACAAACACTTCCCATCTTAACTGGCCGGGTTAAGTTAAGTTGGCACCTGGAATGTATGGGGCAGTATATAAATGAGGTGCAAAGTTATAATCACGTTTGTTGTATGGGAGCCCCACTTAAATATTTATTTTATTCTGTTTTTAGTATTTAGTGTTATAGCGGCAATAGAAATACATCATCTGTGAAACTTTCAAGTGTATAGCGCTCACGGTTCATGAGGCCTGGTGACAGACGGACAGACAGACAGACGGACAGTGGAGTCTTAGTAATAGAGTCCCGTTTTATACCCTTTGGGTACGGAACCCTAAAAATAGAGGATAATAATTGCGCAGAAAAAATCCACACTAGTGTATTGTATAAAATATTGTTTTATTGGTAATAATAAAACAAGGTAATCAATCCAAATGAGTCAGTAGGAAGAAGTCACAAACTATAAGAGATAGGGAAATCTGTTCTTAGGAACCATGGCGTCGATTTTAGATTTAATAAAAACTGGACTTTTTTTTTATAAATCTCATACATAACCCGGTCAAAATCGCTGTAAAGAATGGTGTACACTACAACATGCGATTGCTTAAAGAATTTTAACCAGGTTCAAGTCCCGGTTATTTAATATGATATTTATAAAAAGAGAGTGGTTTGGCACCGACTTCAAAAGGTGATTCAAATGTAATCTGTACATGATCGGGTTATTTTCGGCTTTTCAGTTTCTTTTGAAGTCGATTCTTTTTTCGTTAAATTTAATTGAATAAGTTTGAATACCTAATACAAGTGATAAACTATACTCAAAAGATCATATAATTTCAAATAATTTACAAATAGTAATTTGAAAACTATTGAATTAAGTTTGAACAATACAAGTGATAAACATCAATCTTTAACCACAAGATCCAATTTGATAACCGTACTCTAGTATAATCTGTAGTCTGGCAATAAAATTCGGTCGTAAAACGTGAAGCCAGGAGTTCAGAATCTAGGAAGACGAATCTGTGCAGAATTTCTTAATGTACCTACAGCATTGCAGTTTTAAAAATGTCTGTCTTGCTATTATTTACTTTAATAACTTTATTTGCTTTAGAAAATTCAGCTATTTATTTCCTTATGTAGATGTAGGTACCTACAGCAAGCATTAAAAGTAGCTGACAAGTTGAGTTATCAATTTGAAATAAGCTACTACTTAATGGCTTATTTCAAATTGATAACTACTCTGAATGACAGCTTCTTTTGATTTTCACCGTTCCCTGCCGCGTAATTCTAGGACCAAGGTCCAATATAGTCAGTTCTGGATTTAAGTTAGCCCCCTACCTATGTCATAATAAAAAAAAATACTCCCGACACAAGCAGCTGTTCATAATGAGACCCCCTCATTCAATAAGTGATATAGGAAATGCTACTAAAACATAACATAATTACACAATTTTGAATTCATAGCTGGATTTGCTGAGACCTTGTCACTTGTTCCAATTAAAGCCGAATATCTTGGTAACTACTGGTCCGATTTCCACCAAACAAAGCTAAGAACCATTTTGACGGACAAGTCTTTCCATGAGAAAAAAACACACTTAAATTTGTCTCTCCGTTTAGGAACTACAATGCCACAGATAGACACACAGACACACAAATAAACAGGTACACATGTTAAACCTATAACACCCCTCTTTTTCGTCGAAAGTTAGCAAATGATTACAAATTGCATAGTATTACCTTCTAATTTAAAAACTAGCGGCTTCGCACGGGTGCAATGCTGAGAAATTATGCATGTATTATAGGTATAAACCTTTTCTCTTGAATCACTTTATCTATTAAAAAAAACGCATCCAAATCCGTTGCGTAGTTTTAAAGATCTTACATAGGGACAGACAGACAGACAGTAGGAAGCTACTTTGTTTTATTCTATGTAGTGATAAAGAAATCTACCCAAAACATACTCTGTGAAAAATGTCAAGTATCCACTTATTACGGTTTGAGAGTGAGTTCTGCGGCAGACATATAGCGGAGCCTTATTAATAGAAAGGGTTCTGATGGCATCCTTAATTTTAAGCAAAAATGTGCCGTAAAAGTTTTACTTTCTGCTCATGACCATTAATAACATTTCGACTCATATTGCTAACGGGAATCATGTTCTATGACCTTTACAAATCCCTCTAGGGTATAATTCCTCACTTTTCTGACAGCTTTCATTTCCCAGATTTCATTAACCAGAAATAGGAAATATTATGTTCTTCGGTTTCCGCGACATTTGAATAAAACAATTTAAACGGACTATTAAAAGGTTCAAGTTATGCAGCATATGTCATTTATATGAAAATTGTAACTAATCTGAAGTGACATAGTGTAAACAATTTAACTTTTCCTCCATCTAGCCACTGAACATAGAATGAGATTTTTGACCACACTCTGGAGACCACGGACTCCGAAACTGAAAACATCGTATCACTCTGTCATGTCATCAAATATTGCTTGATTGGGGAGCGAAAGGGAGGGCACAATATTAATTTCGAATTTAATATTAGTACGTAGATACGAATTTTAATATGTATCGGGACTACTAGAGATATAGACTACTTTCATGTTGTTTCATACCAATATATTATGAGATATTTGGTATACAAATATTTTTTTTTTTAAACAATTTGATCGTTTTCTACCTGTGCAAGAGCTCAAACTTGGTACATTTAGAATATATTTTCCCGTTTTCTTTTCTTCGAAAGAGTAGCTTTAAGATAATACTGTGTCCAAATATATATATTTGGACTCTGGTCACACAGTCATTTTATTTGTTGTGACCAATGATAGATTCAGAACAGAAAAATATCATAAAAAAAATGATCACTTCATAAACAAGATTCTCCTTCTTAAATTTTTTTTTATTTTATTTTATTTATTACTATTAAAGGGTCTGACAAATCAAGAGCAAATTTTTTATAGTTTCTATATGTTACTATCTTAATATTTTTATTTCTTTAAAAAATTAGAACAAGTCTTTATTGCTTATTTAAGTACCGTCATTCTCATTATCTAAAAATTTTCAACATTTTTTGTTTTCAATTTTGTACACCAGATTAGTAATTCGATAGAATCCCTTAACGCTCCAGGCACTATATTTATTACCAAGGGAGTAAAATTTTACTACAAGATTCCCCCGCCCTACTTGCAACTCTTTGAAAAGGGACCCGTGTCAAGATAACGCCGCGCCGATAACAAGTCGAGACGCTGCTCAAACAACTGATAATTGGCGTTAACACGCTCTCCCCTGTCTCCCTTCTTGCGCAGTTTCTAAGGAAATACGAGAACTTTGTGCTAAGAGTTGTTGACCTGTAAATATATGCATGTAGCTATAATATGTAGAATAATGTATTGATATTGTGACTTGTAGGTATTAGGCAGCGCAGTTTCTATACAAATATAAAGGGACAATCTTACACAAATCGACCTAGTCCCAAACAAAGCAAAGCTTGTACTATGGGTACTAGACGACGATATACATAATACATAAATACATATATAGCTAACATCCATGACCCAAGAACAAATTTTCGAGTTCATCACACAAATATTTGCCCCGGCTGGGATTCGAACCCGGGACCGCCGGCTCACTAATGTAGTTAAAATCATACTACATTTTATTTATTTAATCTTTATTGCACAAAAGAAAACTTATCGTACAAAAGGCGGACTTAATGCCATGAGGCATTCTCTACCAGTCAACCTTAGGGCAAAGCGGAAAAATTGTAGGCGGTGCAACTAACTTACACATAAGTAACAAAACATAATTATAATACTTATACATAATTTGCTATACATATAAATATATACATACATCTAATATAATATAAACATATATAATATAAATAAATATATACATAAATATATACAGCGATGAAACATACTAAGCAGATAGACTACGAGACTTCATTTCTGCCAGCAAAGAAGCTGCACACGGACTTTTTAAACACTAGCTTACTCGGTGCCTGTTTAATTGAGAGAGGAAGACCGTTCCAGAGGCGAGCCACTTGAATTGAGAATGAATTGGACATGAAACCAGTGCGGTGAAGAGGGATAGAAAGGGCGAGATTGCCAGAAGAGCGAAAATGACGGTTACGAGTGGATTCGATATAACAGAAGAAAGTCTTGAGGTATTCAGGAGATTGTGGATCGTTAAGAATCGAATAGAGAATGCAAAGCATACGAATGTTGCGTCGTTGACGGATGGGAAACCAGCCAAGTTGAGAGCGAAATGAGGACACGTGATCATATTTACGGAGACAGAAAATGAAACGAATACAATTATTAAGAAGTCGATCCAACTTATCAAGAAGATCTTCATTTAAGTCCGGATAACACACATCACCATAGTCAATTATCGGCAGGATTAGGGTATTTACTAGTAACACCTTGGTTTTAATGGGCAAGAAGTTCTTTAGTTTGTTCAGAGCATGAAGCGAGCCAATGACTTTCCTGCTGATTTCGCTCACCTGTACCTTCCAGCTCAGTGTGCTATCCAAGTGAACTCCTAAATTCTTGACACTGGGACTAAATATAATAAGCATTCCATTGAAATTAGGTGGTGTGAGAGAATCCAGATCAAGTTTGGCAAGCTGGCGAGAGCTACCAATGACAATAGCCTGACACTTAGAAGGGTTCACAAACAGGCCAAATTTCTCCGACCATTGTTGAATGTGTAACAGGTCTAAGTTTAATTTGTCAATGGCAGCGGTAACGTCAGCCACTTTACATTGATCATAGATCTGTAGGTCGTCAGCATACAGATGGTAAGAACAGCGAAGATCGGGAGTGATGAAGTTGACGAAGGTGGAAAATAGCAGTGGAGAAAGAATGCCTCCTTGAGGAACGCCAGTGGCTAAGTCACACCAGTCGGACAAAGATCGGTCTACACGGACTGCCTGCCGGCGACCACGAAGATAACTGGAAAACCAACTTAGGGCAGAGGGGGACACATTTAGATGTTCGAGCAAGGCAAGAAGGATGTCGTGATCAACAGTATTGAATGCGTTGGAGAAATCAATCAGAATAAGTACTGTGACCAGTTGATCCTCCATGCCCCGTCTGAAATCTTCAGTAACTTTGAGAAGCGCGGTACATGTACTATGGCTGGGTCGAAAACCAGACTGAAAGGGGCTCAGCAGATTATGAGAGTATATAAAGTTAGATAGTTGTTTGTGAACCACCGCTTCAGCAATTTTTGACAGAAAAGGGAGAATCGAAATAGGCCTAAAGTTATTAAGTGATGTGGGGTTACTAATTTTAGGTAATGGTATAACAAAAGCACTACGCCAAAGAGAAGGGAAGTCGCCATTAAACAGCGAGGAGTTAATGATGTCAGTTATTATAGGAAGCACACAGTCTAGAACAGATACTATCATATAACGACCGACATCATCACATCCGACGGCTTTAGATTTTATTTTATTAATGATGGTCTTGACAGTTGCTTCAGAAGTGGGCGAAAATGAGAAGCTTTCTGAGACGGAAAGAGGAAGCGACGAAATATCAGAGAGAGTGCTGATCTTAACATGGTTATTAATAGATAAGGCAGAAGAAAAATGTCTGTTTAAATCGTTGAGAGAAAAGGAAATGCCATCGAAACCGTTAGTAGGTTTACACAGGCCAAGCGACTTAAGGAATTTCCAGACATCAGCCATAGATGAAGAGGATACGTTTTGGTGAATGAATCGCCGCTTCGCTGTTCGCACCATCTGATTGCATCGGTTGCGGGCTGTCTTAAAAAGTGTCCAGTTCTCGTCAATCCGATCACGTTTAAAGATCCTAAAAGCACGGTCCCTCCTTCTCATGGCCATGCGTACGCCCTCAGTGATCCAAGGAGCAGGGGGGCGCCGGACTCTAACGGCATGCAAGGGAGCATGCGTATCGAAAAGTGACAAAATGGCGGCATTAAATAGAGAAATCTTGGAGTCAGTTGTTGGAGCATCTAGCACAGGAGTCCAGTCAATGTTCTTAGCATCCCTCTCGAGAGCCTCAGGATCTACTTTGTTGAAGCTCCGCATCAGAACCAAAGCAGGTTTACATTTTGGGGGCTTAATTTTAAATGATGCATACAGTAAGTCATGGTGAGAGAACCCAGGAGCTAAAAACTGTCCATGCTTTACTACATCATCGGGGGACGACGTAATTATGACATCCAGCCATGTGTCAGTAGAACCAGTGTGGTGGGTGGGATCCAATGGAAGTATGGAAAATTTTACAGACCGCACAATAGACGCAAGTTTTTCACGCTGTGGAGAATTTTTACAAAGGTCGGTGTTAAGGTCACCCATAATTAGGTGATGTGTGTAGTCCGAGCTTAAGGACTCAAATACTTGTTCTAGTTTAGAAAAATAATCAACAGTGGGGGGACAGTAGACTACACCTAGAACGGCCTTTACCCCTTTAACATTTAATTCAAGAAAAATCCATTCCGCTGTGCTTGAATAAAGGGATGGGGATAAATTCAAAATTTTGTATGGAATTGAGCTTTTCAAGTAAATAGCGACACCGCCGCCGCCCTTGCCCGTTCGGTCATTTCTTATTAGTACAAATCCAGGCAGCGCGTATGATGTCGAGTCAAGTGTGGGCTTCAACCAACTCTCCGACACCAGTATTGCGTGGATAAATTCAGACTGGAATGTATCAATAAGATTGGTGTAGTGAGAAGGAATGCTTTGGGCGTTAATATGGCACACGTTAAAGAAACAGGAATTATGAAATTCACGGGACAAAAGTTCGCCTACAGTGTGAGAAGTGTCAAGTGAATTTAAAGAAAGAAATGCAGAGCTATCATCACTGGCAGAATAAAAAGTTTCATCATCTGACATAAATAAACTAATGTAAATAAATAAATATAATAATATTATAAAGATAATACGATTAAAAAAAAACAACTACAATAATGCACACACACAATCCTGCTCATCCTGCCGGTTGGCTTGTGAGAAATAACCAAACAAAGTCATAATGACCAGAGTTAACAATGTTATAAGACTAATACAATAAGTAGCAGCAGGCGGTAAAAAAATTAACTCGAACAACTTGAGTACAATGTCAAATGAAAGTGACAGTGACAGTGTCAAAACTTATACGCAGATATGATATTAAATAAACTAACTAAAACTGAAATACAAATTAAAAGTGGGTACACTCAAATAGATAAGAAAATTAAGACAAAGAAGTTGTCTGCGTCTTTTATAGCTATGGTAACCTGCTGCTATGTGGAAAATAATGCAAAGAATGAACGAAAACGCTATAATACTACTACACTGCTGACCTATGGCACCGGTTTCGCAGCACGCCGCGACCGGGATGCTTGACCACTGGGACCAGGCGCGATCTCCTCCTCGACATCATCGGACTGTACTGCGGGATTAGGCGTTGATGATGCAGGCGGCTGCTTCGACCGGGACTCCTTCAGTCGAACAATGTCCTCCTCGGACTCAACGCGTTCACGTCCACCGTTGGGCAATTTGACAAAGATATTGCCATCGAGCGACCAGCAGCTCCTCATACCAAACACTTTACGTGCCTGTATGAACAGTGCTTGCCGCTGAGGTGTGAGAAATTCAGAAATTGCAAAAGTTGTTCCCTTGAATGCAGTCTTCTTTTTCCAAACTGAAGATTTCACAGCAACATCAGCGAACCGCACCAAGACGGGCCTATTACGATCTCCAGTGGGCTTGCCTAGCCTGTGGCAGGCTTTGAAAGATGCAGATGTGATACCCGGGATCTTCAGTTGCTCAGAAATGATGGAAGCTATTCTATTGCTGATATTTTCATCGGCTTGTTCCGGAACACCATTAAATAAAAGGAATTTTCTTCGATGCCGCATTTCAACAATGTCCTGAGATTTTGTGAGAGCCTTTATTTGCTCCCGGAGCAGTTTCAGCATTGTTATTGTTTGCTCTTTGAAGGTGGCAAACTCTTCACTCAAGACATTGAGAGTTACCTTGACTGCAGGAGCCTTGTTCAGCTTGGACTCGAACTCGGAGAACATCTTGAGCACAGTGGTTTCCAAACTTTTCTGCGACTCAGCAATTTCCATATAGTTTGCCATTGTTCTTTGTTTTTAGGTTATGAAATGACAAATGTCAAAACCAGCAGGATTACACAGTGAAATTTACTGGTAATTAGTGCATGTGCAGTGCTACAAATACTTCTACAGGAAATGTAAAAGTTAAATTTGATATGGAAGTGGTGAAAACTTGGTAATGTAACTGTTTTATTTTAATTTTAATATATTTCCTAAGATTGATGTGTTACTTGTTTTTATGTCTACCGCCCAAAAAGACCTACATATTTTAATTAAACTCCGCGAGAAAAACGTCGGTGTCAAACTTTTTTCTTAACCGTTGTTCTATAACCCATCTCTGGATGTCCAGATTATCGCTGTACCAGAATCTGTTCAACCGTTTCGGTGTGACGAGAGAACAAATGATTTTACACCAACAGTTGGCGCGGCAGGCGCTGTACGGCTGTCGCCACGCTGCTGCATCGCGCTGTTAAGATTTCATAGAAAATTGATTTTCAATACAATTTTAGAATTTTATACTAGCTTAAAATATCACATTGATGGAACGTAATAACCAAAACAATACGAATTAAGGATTTTCTCCAATTTATGTATCATGTTTTCAAAATTTTCCGTTTCCTTATATTTTACAAGGAAAACGGTTTAAGAAATATTATCAAAATGCATTGAAAATTTAAATTTTATTGACTTAATGCAGATTACTCTTCACTGTACCTACCAAAAAAAATGGTTAAAAACAACGTTTTGCTGTAGGTACCTATTTACTTTTAAATATTATAGTGACAAATAAAAACTAACAATCGATAAGAATTTAAGTGCAGTGTTCAACTACAAATTTAAAATAATGAAACAAACATTTTAGATCAAGTTAAACATAAACAAACAAACATTCACCCACAAAATATAAACCCACTACCATACAAAAGTTCTCCATTAAATAGACCAGCACTATTAATGTACCTTTCATAAAGTTGTAAAGAGGCCCATTGGACAGGGAATTAGATTGTGTCTGAGGGGCGGGTCACAAAGGGAGCAAATTCGCAATAAAACTAGCGTCTCCCAAACGCAATAAATTTTATTTATACCATCCGTGAAGAGATAAAAGTAATTCTGAAATATGTTTTCGTCTTTTGTTAATATGACACATTGTTGTTTAGTTTCCTAGCGCGAGTAAGCGAAAATTATCAGGACTTGGTCGCTTATATTATTCAAGTGTTCTTTGAGATATTGCCAAATAAGCAATGTCTCAGGTATAGCGCCATTTTTTTTATAATCGTTTTTTTCGCCAACTGCATAACAGTTTCTTGGCACTTGGTTTGTACACAATGGAGTCTAACACGTTACACGTAATAAAGTTTATATTTGTTTACAAATGCATAGACTCCTCAATTATACTATTAAATCTCACTCCAAAAATTATCTGTCATTCAAACGGGATTTTTGCTATTCGAGCTGCATAATGTTACTAACCAGTCAAGTTAAGTTTACGCCTGATATTTGCGGCGTTGCATACAGATTTGGCGCAAATCTAACGCGACTGGGTTCGAAGCGAGTATCGTGTAACGAAACTTATTATTTGGTAACTGGTTTCGTACAAGTAGAAAAAACTTTTCGCAACAGGTTACGAATTTTATTAAATTTAGGTTATATCAACTGAAAGATTCAAATTAACAGTTTTTTTCTATTATGTATGTATACGTATGTATGATTTTTTGAACCGACTTCAAAAAAGGAAAGGTTCTCAATTCGAACTATTTTTTTTTTGTATGTATGTTACTCGATATCTCCGAGAACCGTGAACCGATTTTAATTTTATTTTTTAATGGAAAGGGTATAACTCCGAGTTGGTCCCGTTGGCACTAAGTCGGGATCTGATGATGGAATCTTGGAGAAATCGAGGGAACTCTTCAAATGTTATAGGGACATGTACGGCGCTTTCGGTAAATTTATTGATAAAGTCAAGAATTTACATTCAGTAAATAGGATTTGGTGTAAGGAAACTGATGATGAACACCACAGATGGCCACTAGAACTTTTATATGAATCACTAAAAAACACAAAAAAAAAATTTTTTAACAAAAAAAAGAACCGACTTTAGTAAAACTAAAAAGCCAAAAAAAATAACCCGTTCAAGTACAGATTACATTTGACTCACCCTTCGAAGTCGGTGCCAAACCTCGCGTAAACTATAGGTAATATATAAATATAAGAACTGAGTGGTTTGGGATCGACTTCAAAGGGTGAGTCAAATGTAATCTGTACTTGAACGGGTTATTTTTGGCTTTTTAGTTTTACTGAAGTCGGTTATTTTTTTCTATTATGTATGTATCCAGATACATGATAAGTAATTTGAAATGTAAATATCGCACCATAACGGGCCCGAAGTGTTACATGGCGGAACATTTACGTGTTGGCTTTCAATTCCGGCGCTCCAAATGTAAAAGTAACCCGAGTCAGGCACTTACGACGCTAACTTAGGGGGTAGGTCGAGGGACGGACGTATCTGCGCAGACCTCGTCAAATTGGCGCGTCGTACTTTTGGGTAGAAGTTTGACGGCTGGATCCGCTAAAGCTGAATTCGCTAAATGATATGAAGGACGAATTTCACTCCCGCTGTTTTCGGCTCCCACCTTATAATAAATATTAATTTCAACTTTCTGTAGGCATTTTGCGATCTAGTCTAATCTTCTATTGACCTTGTTTTGGGTCACTTATTATATCAGTCAGCACGTTTTCCGGATCCGCAGTTAAAATATTGCCCTTATAATTTTTATGCCAAGTTCATCTTTGTAACAATTGAACTACATAAATTATTATCGGTAATGAAACAAATTTGTTTAGAAGTATCATCTTAGTAAAATACCTCCTCCTCCTCCTTTAGTCGATATCCTCAATGCTGAGGGTCGTGGTCTCTCTGAATAACTTTTTCATGGACTATTTTGCGCCAGCTTACTCTATCCTGGGCTGCGTGGATGGCATCATAAATAGAGGTCTTGAGGGGTAGAGCGTATTTGGTCCGTCCAGCGTGTTGGACTTCTTCCTCTGGGCCGTCTTCCGCACAACTTGCCTGTTACCAGCAGCTTTTCTAAATTGTCCCCTCTCTTTCTGGCAATGTGGCCAAAGAACTCGAAACTCCTCCGCATGCATATGGTGCTGAGTCACATCGGGATCTTGAGCTCGGTAAGGATGGACTCGTTGGTTCAAGTTGATGTTTGTTGAGGAGTAAAATACAAGCTTTATAAAATGCTATATAGTGCAAGTCTTTCAAGTCGATCGGTCTTTTGCCATAAAATTCGACCGTGCATCCCATCGTGCTCGTGGCAGCGTATCACTGCTCCTGTGGCGAGTTCTTTATAGAAGTCAATCTTCGACGGCTTGCCTATGACACAGCATTGTCTTTATTGCTCTACAAGAAAAAAAAACAAGCAATACTTACTGTAACTTACTCTCATAAAAATTTGATGTGTCCAACCACATGACTATCTGTGTTTTGTATCTCTTGTTTTTTTGATATTAAATATTCAATGACGTAAGTAAAGAAACAACTGGCCTCCACACTATGTTCAGGCTGAAATTAGAGGCCGAGCGCTGAATGCAAACGAGCGAAGCGTACCAATTGCGTTCCGTTTGTTTGTGCGTAATGTCGACGGAAAATCGATAGTTACACGATTCTTTTGCTAACGTTTTCTGGGAAACAGACGAAAAATTCTTACATATTTAACGGTATTTTATTATCACTATTTAGAATTGATTCTACGCTAATTGCCGTGAATGTAAGGTATTCCTCCTTATATCTATTGGAAATTAATACGGTGAATAGAGACTAAAGTACTATGTGTGACCTTACAAACGGTCCGGTAGTTTTGAATTTTTGATATGTAGTCTAGGATGGTTAGTCAGTGCTTAAAATGCAAAATGCACAATTCCCCCCCCTCCGCGCCCGCCGCCATATTGAAAAAACCGGCACTTTCTTCATATTTTTGCTCATATCTTCCTTTAGGAGCATTTTAGCTAGAAGATAGCTACTACAATGTTATAGAGAGTTAAATTTACTACATTCTCCATTTTATATTTTTTCTCTAACACAGATAGTTACGGAGATATCCACATTTAAAAAAACGTAAAAAATCGCAATTTCCTACTGAAAAACAAACTTCTGGATTATATCTTCGTTTAAGAGCATTTTAGCTACAACAAAGCTTGAGCAATGTTGTAGAGAATTAAATGTACTATAATTTACACTTCCAATTTTGTTTCAAGGACGGTTAGTTACGGAGATATGCACATTTAAAAAACAGGAAAAGGCGAATTTTCCGAAAATTTCTCAAAATTCTTGGTCTGAACGCTGTCATTCAGTTACGGACTAGTCTAGGACAAATTAAAACATGTAGGAAATATAATTGCTTATAAAACTCATGTCCATTTTTACATACATTTTCGGAAAATGTTACTTTATTTTTTACATATCTCCGTAATTATCTGTCCTAGAAACAAAATTTGAAATGTATATTATAGTAAATTTAATTCTCTACAAAATTGCTCAAGCACTGTTCTAGCTAAAATGCACCTAAACGAAGATATAATCCAGAAGTTTGTTTTTGGGTTGGAAATTACAATTTCTTAAGTTTTTTAAATGTGCATATCTCCGTAACTATCTGTCCTAGAAACAAAATATAAAATGAAAAATGTAGTAAATTTAACTCTCTATAACATTGTCGAAGCTTTCTTCTAGCTAAAATGCTCCTAAAGGAAGATATGAGCAAAAATATGAAGAGAGTGCCGGTTTTTTCAATATGGCGGCGGGCGCGGAGGGGGGGGAATTGTGCATTTTGCATTTTAAGCACTGACTAACCATCCTAGACAACATATCAAAAATCCAAAACTACCGGACCGTTTGTAAGGTCAAAATCCTTTATTCACTGAATTAAATATATTAACAAGACATTTAGACGCCTACCTATTATGTATATTCAATCAATTTCAACCAATTTGAGATATAGGTACCTAAAGAGATTGTGACAATATTATGATATCTGTGAAAAGTTATTCATATTCAGCGTCTTAGTATTAATTCAGTGAATAAAGGATTTTGACCTTACAAACGGTCCGGTAGTTTTGAATTTTTGATATGTTGTGTAGGATGGTTAGTCAGTGTTTAAAATGCAAAATGCACAATCCCCCCCCTCCGCGCCCGCCGCCATATTGAAAAAACCGGCACTCTCTTCATATTTTTGCTCATATCTTCCTTTAGGAGCATTTTAGCTAGAAGAAAGCTTCGACAAAGTTATAGATAGTTAAATTTACTACATTTTCCATTTTATATTTTGTTTCTAGGACAGATAGTTACGGAGATATGCACATTTAAAAAAACTTAAGAAATTGCAATTTCCAACTCAAAAACAAACTTCTGGATTATATCTTCGTTTAGGAGCATTTTAGCTAGAACAGTGCTTGGGCAATTTTGTAGAGAATTAAATTTACTATAATTTACATTTCAAATTTAGTTTCTAGGACAGATAATTACGGATATATGTAAAAAATAAAGTCACATTTTCCGAAAATGTATGTAAAAATGGACATGAGTTTTATAAGCAATTATATTTCCTACATGTTTTAATTTGTCCTAGACTAGTCCGTAACTGAATGACAGCGTTCTAAACCAAGAATTTTGAGAAATTTTCGGAAAATTCGACTTTTCCTGTTTTTTAAATGTGCATATCTCCGTAACTAACCGTCCTTGAAACAAAATTTGAAGTGTAAATTATAGTAAATTTAATTCTCTACAACATTGCCCAAGCTTTGTTGTAGCTAAAATGCTCCTAAATGAAGATATAATCCAGAGTTTGTTTTTCAGTAGGAAATTGCGATTTTTTACGTTTTTTTAAATGTGGATATCTCCGTAACTATCTGTCCTAGAAAAAAAATATAAAATGGAAAATGTAGTAAATTTAACTCTCTATAACATTGTCGAAGCTTTCTTCTAGCTAAAATGCTCCTAAAGGAAGATATGATCAAAAATATGAAGAAAGTGCCGGTTTTTTCAATATGGCGGCGGGCGCGGAGGGGGAGGAATTGTGCATTTTGCGTTTTAAACACTGACTAACCATCTTAGACAACATATCAAAAATTCAAAACTACCGGACCGTTTGTAAGGTCACACATAGTACTTTAGTCTCTATTCACCGTATTATATAGCAATACAGCGAGGTAATGCTGCCAGCGTCTTTGGTACAATGCCACGGGGGCCATTTTTAGACTTAGTTTAGATTTAGTTTTGTTGGAGCCTATATAAACTACATGTTGTATGTCTGGCTGTTTTTGTAGTAACGTAACGTTAGATTTAAATGTGACGGTTGCTATGTATTACGATTCATCATCTTCAACGTATCACTGTCCACGGAATAAACTACTCTTATACAATTTGAGTGGTTTTACTCTAACATGGTAGCAGAGCGCTAATATAAGTAAGCGCTAGTGATGTGTTGAGTGTTTCTTTTATCGTGAAAAGTGTGTGCACGAAATCTCAAATATCGCAATGGCGACGTCCGTTACAGGGGCGGCTATTGTTCCTGCCATTGAAAAATTAAACGGCATGGGGAACTATGGATCATGGAAATTCGTCATGAAGATGATTTTAATCCATGAGGATCTTTGGGAGTGCGTAGAGACTAAAGACGGTAAGGCCGTTTGTGAAGATAAGAAGAAACAGGAGAAAGCTCTGGCTCGCATTTGTTTGAGCATTAATCCTGCGGCAATCACGCACGTGCGGAATGCGTCTACCGGTTGGGAGGCGTGGAATAGTCTGCAGTCTGCGTATGAGGACCGGGGGTTGTGCAGAAGGCTAGGTCTTATGCGGCAGCTGTTTGGGATGAAACTGCAAGAGTATCCTGACATGCAGACATATCTCGCGAAGGTATGTGATGTCTCACAACAATTGACAGACATCGGAGCTGCGCTGGAAGACGAGTATTTAGCTGTCATAATGCTCAGTGGGCTCACATCCGACTATGACCCATTGATAATGGCGTTAGAAAATTGTAACGTGAAAATGTCGAGCGAGCTGGTAAAACAGAAACTTTTACAAGAGGAACAGCGCCGGACCAACGGAACGGACACGAGCAGTGGTTCCGTAATGGTGGCAAAGCGACACGAAAAACCTGTCAAATGTTTCCGCTGTAAGCAGCTGGGTCACATTTCCAGGAACTGTCCCAATAAGAATACGGAGTTGAAGAATCCTAGTAAAGGCACGGCGAATATGCTGAGCGCGCTGTCCGCGAATGTACAGTCGAACGCGTGGTACATAGATAGCGGCGCATCATGCCATCTATGCAACAGAAGGGAAATTCTTCAGGACTTCGTGGTGGATACAAGTTTGGAAGTTACGGTGGCGAACGGCGATAAAATTCGGAGTGCGGGTCGTGGCAGTACCAAACTGCATGTTCGAGATGGCATAAAAACTCTAAGCGATTTTGTTTTTATTCCGAATCTGTCATGTAATTTAATGTCTGTCAACGTTTTGACATCTAAAGGTTTTCGAGTTATTTTCTGTTCTGAATTTTGTAAAATATATTTTGATAATGTTTTAATAGCTATTGCTAAACGTGAGAATGGTTTATATAAATTAGAAACTTTCTCGTCGCGTATATGCAATGTATCTAGTACGTCTGAGTCCGAGTCCGCTGATCAAGTTGTGGCGAATGTGGGGACTGGATGTGTGATATCTCAAGATGTGTGGCATCAGCGTTTGGGTTATCTAAACTCAAGGAGCATGAACCTATTGAAATCAGGTATGGCTAATGGCATTGACTTTGAAAACTCGAATTATAAACAATGTATTTCTTGTATTGAAGGCAAGACTGCGAAGTTGCCTTTCCCGAAGAAGTCGTTCACTCGAGCTACTGAAGTCCTAGGTCTGGTACACAGCGACGTCTGTGGGCCTATGTCGCCAACGTCAATTGGAGGTGTTCGTTATATGTTACTTTTTATAGATGATTTTACGCGGAAAACTTTTTGCTATTTTATTAAAACAAAAGATCAAGTTTTCGATATTTTTAAACAATTTAAATCGCTGGTCGAGAATCAAACTAATAAAACTATTAAAGTGTTGAGGACCGACAATGGAGGCGAGTATGTAAATAAACCCTTCGAGTTATTTCTGAAGCAGCATGGTATTATACACCAGAAAACTGTGCCTCACTGTCCACAACAAAATGCTGTTGCGGAGAGGGCTAATCGCACGATTGTTGAGGCTGCAAGGTGTATGTTGCAGGGTGCCGGCTTGGAACAGAAATACTGGGCGGAAGCTATGAGCGCCGCGGTTTATTTAAAGAATAGATCACCAACGAAGGCTGTGCTGGGTGCTACTCCTGAGGAGAAGTGGTCGGGAAGTAAGGTAAACTTGAACCATTTAAGAATTTTTGGTTGTGTTGCTTACTCCGTCTTGGAAAATCGGAAAAAGTTGGATCCGAAATGTAAGAAGTACATATTTATAGGCTACTGCGAGGATACTAAAGGATATCGACTTTTAGATCCTGCTCATCCTAATAAAGTCGTTACTTCGCGGAATGTCGTGTTTGTAGAAGATAAATTCTATAAAGATATTTCTGTACAGAAGGATCAGCAACAAGTGGTCAACGTGCCGACTCCGTACATGATCATCAATAACCCTGGATCTGGAAATGTAGGAGCGCTGGCGGCAGAACCTGTTGTACCGATGCAAGAACCCCACGAGCACCAGACTCAAGACACAGAATCTTCTGAAACTAGTGAATCTTGTAGTACTTCGGATGAAGACTACGTTCCTGGATCGTCTTCTTGGGATTCAGATGAATCAAGAGATAGGAACGAATTTGAAGATGCTTTGGTATCAGCATTAGCGAGTTGCGATACGGATACACCAAATACCGTACGTGAAGCACTCGATGGACCTGAGTCTACGCAATGGAAGGCAGCAATGCAGGATGAATATCAATCTTTTTTGGATAATAAATGTCTGGAACTTGTGGACTTACCGAAGGGAAAGAAACCTGTTAAGTGCAAGTGGATATTTAAGAAAAAGAGAGGATTAAATGGAGAGCTCCTGCAGTACAAGGCCCGATTGGTTGCGAAAGGATTCACGCAGAAGTATGGAGTGGATTATTTTCAAACATTCTCACCCGTCGTGAGGTACTCCACAATAAGGCTACTTCTGGCATTAGCGGCTGAATATGATATGGAAGTTGATCATATGGATGTGAAAACTGCTTTTCTCAACGGAGACTTAAAAGAAGTCGTTTATATGGAGATTCCTGAAGGCTTTGATGTAGAGAACAACAAAGGGAAAGCATACCGATTACTTAAGGCTGTGTACGGATTAAAACAAGCCAGTAGATCATGGAATGAAAAGATAAACGACGTGCTTGTTAAGAAGTTGAAATTCAAAAGGTTGGCATCTGAGCCGTGTGTGTACGTAAGATCGAACAATAATGGACTTGTCATTCTCGGCCTATATGTTGATGACATTTTGGTGTTTAGCAACAGTCAAACTGAGAAAAAGGCGGTAAAAGAGGAGATAATGAAACAGTTTGTTATGAAGGATCTTAGGCCTGCGAAAAGTGTATTAGGTATACACGTCTGTCGTAAGGATGGAAAGATTATTCTGGATCAGTCTAGCTATATTAGCAAAGTTTTGGAAAGGTTTAAAATGACAGATTGCAAACCTGCTAAAACACCGATGGAAGTTGGTTTAAAACTTGCTAGAGCTGAGAAGAATGGAGACTACGAATATAGAAACTTGATTGGTTGCCTGATGTATATCGCAGTCTGTACGCGTCCTGACATAGCGCATGCTGTGAGTATGCTAAGTCAATTCAACGATTGCTACTCGGAACCTCACTGGAAAGCGGCGAAGCGTGTGCTTCGATATCTTAAAGGTACGATTAATCACAGTATTACATATGAGAAGAGTGGAATGAATGTGACAGGTTCAGCGGACGCGGACTGGGCGGCTAGTATAGTCGATCGTCGGTCTTATACCGGATATATATTCAAGTTAGGCAAATCCATAGTTTCGTGGGAGAGTCGTAAACAGCGTACAGTGGCACTTTCCAGCACCGAAGCTGAGTATATGGCTTTATCGGATGTGTGTAAAGAGGCATTGTTCCTTAAAGCGTTTATGTCGGAATGCTTGAATATAGACGTGAAAATATTGGTGTATAATGACAATCAATCTGCAATTAAATTGTCGGAAAACCATATGTTTCATGCTAGGACTAAGCATATTGATGTTAGGCATCATTTCATTCGCGAAATTGTCGAGAATGGTGTGATAACTGTTAAGTACATGTGCACTGAGGACATGTTAGCGGATGTTTTGACAAAGCCTTTATGCATTGAAAAATTTCAACGTTTTGTAAGAGATTTATATATGCTTAGTGCTCCGTAGTGTATAGGTAGTTATTATTTGTACTGGACGGAACATATAGTTTAAGGGGTGGTGTTGGAGCCTATATAAACTACATGTTGTATGTCTGGCTGTTTTTGTAGTAACGTAACGTTAGATTTAAATGTGACGGTTGCTATGTATTACGATTCATCATCTTCAACGTATCACTGTCCACGGAATAAACTACTCTTATACAATTTGAGTGGTTTTACTCTAACAAGTTTTAGATTTAGATAACACTTATTTTAATTGGTATTTTTGTGTATTTTGTTCTGTTATATTTTGAATAAAGTTTTTCTCACTTGTCGATTTATACCTTTGTCTTAACCGTTTTGTAGTACAAAGCAAGTCAGTAGTGACGTCATTATTTATGCAGCCTGTGTGGGACGTGGGAATATTGTCGTCTAGCAAGTTCGCTCTAATAAGGAAGTTCGGCCGCCACCTGTTTTTGTATGTTGCGCTGCAGCTGTTCGCAGTTTAATCCTTTGTGGAGCTTCCGTGGATAACTTAAGTTACGTAGGAATTTCTGAAGTCTCAAACTATATTACTAGCTATCGAGTTCGCTTTTTTTTTTAAATGGTTTAAATGTGTTTTTTTTTTAATATGTCTGGATTATTACATTTTTTATTGGGATCAAATGTCTGTACGCGACTAACTGCACTCAGACTGCTCTCAAAGTCAGAAATGACCGTCAAAGTTCAACATTTCAACGGAGCGCTTATAACGCTCCATACAAATGGCCACCTACATGTGACGTCATTTTGTGGGTTGGCTACCAATATTTGTATGGATACAATAAGTAATTTGCTACTTTCACCGTGAAAACGTGCGTTTAAGTTTATGGTTGTTATACAATTACCTATTGTTTTGTCATATAATAAAGATTCTGAAAACAATTATAAAAATCAATAAAGACCTTTAAAGTCACAAGTTAAATTTTTTTTTTCATGATATTGAACTAATTTCATTAATTATAACTGTGTACAGTATACTGTAGAATTTAACATCAATTGTAATCCCTATTCTAATCCATACATTTTCTCAGTAAACATGGCACAATATGAACAGCGCGGCCAATATCGTCGTCTAGCAAGTTCGCTCTAATAAGGAAGTTCGGCCGCCACCTGTTTTTGTAAGTTGCGCTGCAGCTGTTCGCAGTTTAATCCTTTGTGCAGCTTCTGTCGGATAACTTAAGTTATGTAGGAATTTCTAAAGTCTCAAACACAGACCATGTCTCAAACTATATTACTAGTGGCTTTCGACCTTGCGATTTTTTTAATGCCTGTAATGTGTAGTTTTTAAGGTTCCGTACCCAAAGGGTAAAAATGGGACCCTATTACCGAGACTTCGCTGTCCGTCCGTCCGTCCGTCCGTCCGTCCGTCCGTCCGTCTGTCACCAGGCTGTATCTCAAGAACGGTGATATCTAGACATTTGCAATTTTTACAGATGATGTATTTCTATTGCCGCTATAGCAACAAATACTACTCATGGTAAAACAATAATAATTAAGAGGGGCTCCCATACAAAAATAGGGCTTTTTGCATGATATTTCGTTCAACGGGCAATTTCTTATGTACCGTTATAGGTAGACAGTTGAAATTTTCACAGAAAATGTATATTTTTGTTACCGCTATAACAACAAATAATAAAAATAAAAAATAAGTAAAAATTTAAGGAGGACCCCATACAAATAACGTGTTTTTTGTTCAATATTGGTACGGAGCCCTTCGTGCGCGAGTCCGACTCGCACTTGGCCGGTTTTATTACAATTTCCAACGTCCTTGTATACATACATCTCCGCCATTTGGCAATTTTAATATAAATATATAAAACAGTTTGAGCATCCCATTTAAATTGATTTATTTAAATGTGTGACCGTCGCCAGAAATCGAAGAAAATATTGTTTAACAAAGTAAGATAAATTTGAAACAAAGGCTTAGCAGTATTCCTAGTGTCTGGTCTACTAGAATTCATTGAAAGTATGTTTAGAGAAAATCAAATCAAATAGCATTATACCGTGATTCTGAATCTGAATCTATTTAGGCATTTTACAAAAGTAGACTGCTGTTGAGAAGAAAGCTGGAAGAAACAGTAACTGATCATAAACCTACCTCAGGATCAATGTCCTTTCCATTCGGAATTAAGCACTTGACTGACAGCTCAAAATCAGCTCCTTATAAACTGTCAGAACGCTTAGATTGTATGAAATCACAAAGAAATTAAAGTGTTATGATTATGACGTCACTACTCTACAGGAAAGATTGCAGGAAAGTATAATTGTAAGTAATTATTTTATAAAGATTACAAATGGAATCGCTTTCACCACTGCCTCTTCCTTATTTTTGGGTCATTTCTATGACCTCCCCGATTCAAAGCGAAAGAAAATTGGAAACACTCGTCCTCAAGCACATTCGAGTTCTGTCGAGATTCGGCCGTATTCGAGAATATTCGAGAATTGAGACGCAGAGAAATAATCACGACTTGGGCCTCATTCTACATTACCTAAGTGAATTTTGGTGATTCAATGTCACAAGTTATTCGGGAGTGCATTAAGCTTCCCATTTTAATTGTTAATCATTAGTAAGCTCTCTTACATGAAACTACGATAATAAGACTAATTCAAGTATTTTTGGGACGAACTCATACTCGTTTATAAATAAAATTTCAACATTTTACAAGTCAATACAACAAGTAAAAAAAAACACAAAATTTATTTGATTTAGGTAATACCAATAAAAAAAAGAAATAAGATGAAATACTTATTTAAACTGAATAAATCATAAGATTTCATTGTTACGGTTGGCAATCCCACAAAAAAAATCAAACATTAAAAACAAAATGCGTTTTAAATACGATGATCAATGTTACTAATCAATACAATCTTAATTGACTGTAACCACCCACCACGCAAGAAAACGCATAGGTATCAGACTGCACCTCTAGCACAAACTGTGAGCCGCGACTCTTTCTCGCGCGAAAAATATTACTTATCTCTTTCTTCGCAGTACTGTGAGAGAGTGACGGGCGATGCTATGTCGCGCGTCAAGAGTGATCGCGAAGTCTAATTCTGCTAGACGGGCTCATGTGACATCGCTAAACTTCACTGGGTGCAATGTGGACTGAACCACTCGGTCTCATTGTGTCGAGGGTTGTTCAGACACAGATATTAAAATAACTCAAAAGAAAACTCAATATTGTATTTTTTGAAAAGGATTTCCGTCAGATTTTCGTCTTGTGACTGTGTTGATCTACCATCCTTCCGGGTGATATTTTATTATTTTTATTGAGTGTACTTTGGGAGGCTGTTGACCCTTAAACTCCTGACTATTACGGCATTTATAATTTGTTAAGTTAATTCAACAAACAGGATAGCCTTACAAATATTATCATCATCTGAGGCGTTATAGGCCTTATTCCTCTTAACATTTATATTGATAACTAGCTGTGCCCCGCGGTGTTACCCGCTCATCCCACGGGAACACTAAATTTATTCGGGATGAAAAAGTATCCTATGTCCTTTCCCGGGTATCAAACTATCTCCATACCAAATTTCATCTAAGTCGGTTCAGCGGTTTAAGCGTGAAGAGGTAACAGACACACTTTCGCATTTATAATATTCGTATGGATTACAACCAGCTGAGTTCTAAATAGTAACATAGCTATTTCATGCTTTCATTGTGTGCAGTCGAGAATAGGTTGTGAAAACCAGTTTTCTCCGTGCATTTTGACAATTTCGAGTAGTTTTTGGAACAAAAATTATCAATGAAGTATATTAAAAAGGTTAAGCAGCTAGGGTGGCGGAAAGATGAACACGTTCGACCGTTAATCCAGAAATCCGGGTTCAGTTCCCGGCATATTTCACCAGGTGACGCATTTCAATCTTGCTTTGTGCTTGTATCAATGATTCAAAAAATAAAACAATTGAACTTGGGTTGATGAAAAATATACGTGGGTTCTCTTTTCCACTAGTGTGATTTTGAAGTGTAGTTAAATAGTACAGGTATACCAGGTGTTGTCTGTAATAGGACCGATAAATTAAAATATAGATTCTACTCTTCAAATTGAACAACATTTCTTCACAAACTTTAAAAAAAAGTCATTTTATTATTTCAAACAAATTAAATAGTATTTTCAATGTACGTCGTCCAACATTGACATTCCCTGAGCATTGACAAAGCTGTCACTCTACTAATATCGGACATTTCGCAATACATTGCTTTTTTGTCTAAATATTATTCTACAAAATATCATTTAATACACGTTATTTTCAGAAGTTGCTTAACAAATGTTGTCCAGTTTCAAGAAGAATCTATGTTTTAATTTACCGCTCCTATTACAGGAAACACCCGGTATACTGAGTCTCCAAAATGTATATGTAAAATCCTTCGTAATCTCTTTAATTGGGTAAGATTGGCACTGGGTCTATTTAGCCCGTATCAATATTGCCACCGCCCGTTATTATATACCCGCTACAGTGAATGACTAGATTGAGGTGATTTTGGCGACGCAATTTAAGGGTTGGTTGAGGTAGGCTAGACAGCTTGATCTTGGCTTTTCTTATAACAATATTGTGAAATTGTAATATGGCATGATACTGCTACAAATATATATTATTATTTTTTAAACGAAATTCAAATATCCCGTTAAATTTACTTTTCCTAAAATAATATATCTTCAATGCACATTTATAATATTCTTTCAAAAATATTATTGAATTGAAACTTCTAATGCGTCTTCCAACAAGGTTGCGTTAAACGTTTAACGAAGTTTCACTTCTTCCGCGCGGAGGGACTCCACGCACTATTTTTATTTTTTAAATGAAATTCAAATATCCCATTAAATTTACTTTTCCTAAAATAATGTATATTCAATGCAAATTAATTTTATTCTTACAATTTTGAATTTATATTGAAACAAGCATTTACCTACAGGTAGCCATCAGGTTGTATAAGACTCGTACAGCCTTTATAACTAACTTAAGCTGTATAGGTGCTTAATGCAGTGTGATACTTGGGTTGTAACTATTGTAAAAGATATCCCACCAAAAACATTTCATGTAAAAATGGCGGCCAAGACTCATATGGTCTGGCTGTAAAAAAGTTATCAGATGCCTCGAAAAGCCAAGCCCCTAAGCCCTGAGTTTACTAATCCTACACCTTGGCTTCAAAGGTATGGCTTGGCCGTTTCATAAAGTAACGTAAACAAGTCTAATGGACTGTCCGGCCTATATGGTAAGGAATTAAGTTTATATATATTATCATGGAGATATAAACTTAACTTCTTGATATCGTATGGGCCTGACGGTCCGTTGGACTTATTTACGTTACTTTATGAAACGGCCAAGCCATACCTTTGAAGCCAAGGTGTAGGATTAGTAAACTCAGGGCTTAGGGGCTTGGCTTTTCGAGGCATCTGATAACTTTTTTACAGCCAGACCATATGAGTCTTGGCCGCCATTTTTACATGAAATGTTTTTGGTGGGATCTCATTTATTTTTGTAAGGTGCCCTAGTCTTTTTCATTTATTTGGGCCATAGCGTCTGTAAGTAAGTAGTAATAATAGCAAAAGCGTTATGAGCATGTGAGTCTTGGCCGCTAATTTTACATGAAATGTTTTTTTGGTGGGATCTCATTTCTTTTTGTAAAGTAGTTTTTAATTTATAGGTTTATTTTTTTATTTTTATGTGCCGTAGCGTTCTAAGTAAGTAGTAATAATTGTGTATTTAAGAAATACTTACGTTTAGCCCCCATTATGGAAAACCCATACAAACTTTCATCCCCTTATTTAAAGGGTGGGGGGTGATTTTCTAAAAATCCTAGAATATATATTTTATTATTTATAACAAGGAGTCCCTATATCAATTTTCAGACCTCTAGTATCAAAATTTGCAGAAGTCTCATACAAACTTCCATCCCCTAGTTTAAGGGGTTGGGGGGTAAAAGTTCCAAGTTTCAGAATTATTCTATTGTTTGTGTACTAAACCTAGCTTACATACCAAATTTCAGCTTTCTAGGTCATCGGGAAGTACCACAGAGGTTTTTGATACGTCAGTGAGTGAGTGGCAAAATCGGCGTATTTTAGGTACCAATTAAACCTAAAGTATAAAAGCTAGATCAATTAAATTAAGTACATTTCATATGTTCCCTAACTGCATCTTATCCTGTGAATTTGGGCGCTCTTGTGTTAACTGGGACAAAGCTATGAGGGTTTGAAAATGAGACGAAACGGTTCGAGAAAAGGTAGGTAGTGCCCCGCTTCTTTTTTGCTCGTCTTGGCGGGGGCACTACCGTGCCCCCAGATACGAAGTCGAAGTGTAGATATGGAAGTAGTAATAATTGTGTATAAGAAATACTTACGTTTAGCCCGATATATACTACTTTTATCGCCCATTATGGAAAACCCATAAAAACTTTCATCCCCTTATTTAAAGGGTGGGGGGTGATTTTTTTAAAATCCTAGAATATGTACTTTATTATTTATAAATAATAAAGGAGTCCCTATATCAATTTTCAGACCTCTAGTATCAAAATTTGCAGAAGTCTCATACAAACTTCCATCCCCTAGTTTAAGGGGTTGGGGGGTAAAAGTTCCAAGTTTCAGAATTATTCTATTGTTTGTATACTAAACCTAGCTTACATACCAAATTTCAGCTTTCTAGGTCATCGGGAAGTACCCCAGAGGTTTTGATACATAAGTGAGTGAGTGGCAAAATCGACGTATTTTAGGTACCAATAAAACCTAAAGTATAAAAGCTAGATCAATGAAATTTAGTACATTTCATATGTTCCCTAACTGCATCTTAACCTGTGAATTTGGGCGCTCTGGTGTTAACTGGGACGAAACTATGAGGGTTGGAAAATGAGACGAAACGGTTCGAGAAAAGGTAGGTAGTGTCCCGCCTCTTTTTTTTTCGTCTTGGCGGGGGCACTACCGTGCCCCCAGATATCCACACCGGGACATCCCACGAGTTTGGGGGCATGTTGTTGTATTTTAATAAGGTTGTGACCACTCATTTTCACTTGATAAAAATTACGTAAAGTGCTGAACACGCGACCGCTTTTATTAATTTTTTTATAACTTCATTCTCGGAGAGCACTACGCCTGCAATAGTAAAAATCGAAGTGAGTTGAGAGAATATGATTCGAGTTTTATATTTGTCTGGCTCGTTCTTATGCAATCGAATCGTTGTCACCTAATCCCGAATCCCAATTTAAAAACTACTAAGTAATACTAACAGAGCAAAAGGACCATGGGCAAATTTATATGGAGGCTGGACCAAGAACCAACAGAGATAGGTATTATTATCAGCTTAATCTTTTACCTACTATGGACACCAAACTGGGACCTAATTCGAGAATGCCGTTTGAGTGATCGCCAAACGTCAAATCTCTATTAGATAATAGTGATATCGCCATTGAACTGTCATTAAAATGCAATGAGCTTCAAGTGACATATCTCATCTCAATTTTAGAAATACGAAGGCGATAATGATTGTCAAAAATGTTACCTAATCATGCATATGAATTTCTGTTTTGAACGAAACGTAACGGACTAATTTCACGCACTACGCGCTCAATTTAAAGTATGCGCCTATTTAATGCCGTCACATACAAAGGAAACGCAGATTTAGCGCGTCCGAATTGACGAAGTTGCGATGTTCTAGGGATATCGCCACTTGTCAAGTAGGCACACGTCAAAAGTGACGGATGGGGATGAAATAGAGATCTCCATCATCTCTCTAAAATTGATCGAATACCCCCCCCTGGATTCCATTGCTTTTGAGGTACCTATTCGTGTTTGTGGTGGCATAAATCGGAACTATAAAATGCATACACATCGACATAGTTAGATAGTAGCGCCAGTGTATTAATACAACGCTAAAATTATTTTTAATTGACGATATCGTAAGTTAAGCTTATAACAATCTATCTCCGCTTGAGGTGGTCACGGGTTGAGACTGAGATGCACCGGCAGCTTGGCAGTAATCTCAGGTGGTCGTGGGTATGTTTTGGGTATTGCAAGTTTCAAATTCCCAGGAAAAGATTACAGATGTTTCTAATAGTAGTTTGGACGCCAGCAAATTTTAACCTGATACAAATGGGTAAGCAAGTAAAAACATTATGCAGTATTTTACTGAAAACTTGAAATATTAAGTTGAAAGAAACAAGTGTTAATTGCAGTTCAAATTGGGAAATCACATAAAGCAGTTAGACATACACTGCTAGAACAGTGCTGCGGGAAGGCGTTCTATCTTACTTTATATTATGTACTTAACTAATATCATAACGATTTAATACTAACGCTGTAGATGGTTTTAAGATTGTGTAGAAAGGTTGTAGTCTAATATCAGTGGTAATTTAAAGCATGAAGAGTAAAGTGTAGAATATGAGTATGGTGACTCAGCGCAACAAACAAGAAACTGCTTAAACCGAATTAAAAGAAGTGAGACAAGGAATAGTATCACCTGGTTAAGAAAGTAACATAGTTTCTCAGCCGCGGACTCATCACTTGATAACCGTTGACTTAGAAACGAAGTGAAGCCCTAGATGTAACAGCCGACACCAGCAGAAGAACATGCACGCAGGTACATGCAAGAATCCCGTAGGAACGTGTCTGCATGCACACTTCTGATTGCAGCTCCACGGCTCACACACAAGCACGTGCAAGATTCCGTAAGGATCGTCCTTGCATGTGGACACGCAGCCACTACAGCAGCCTGGCGACTCCGTCTATGACACCCGGTGGCACTATAATAAACAGTTTTATAAGCAAAGGAAAGCAACATTCACTTTCACACGTGTCATTCTGAGTTTAATTGAAGGAAAACGATAACACACAAAGAAAAGAACAAAATGCAGCAGTCGCATGCATCCTAGCAACAGAATATATCGAAGAAAAGAATCAAATTCGTCACACACTCACCCGGGACAGTTTCATGTTTTAATTAATTTGGAAATAATTTGAGCTGCCGTCATCCGTGTGGCAGTCTACGGAACCATGCTTTTAAGCTGTAACAGAATAATAAAATGAGTAACTGAGTCTAGAGGATTATGTTACGCCACGCGTCCACATTGGTTACGTAACTGTTTCTACTTACATGTGTGATAGTTTTAGAACCAAGACTCCCTTGGAAATATCCTTGTTTAAGGTTTAATACATTTTATAGAGATGAGAAATAGTTATAACGCTGAAACAACAAGAAATAAACTGATTAGTCATGAACAACTCCACTCATCAATGGACCACGCCGCGAGCGTCACATTCCATCAATTTCTTCACATAATATACATACCTGCCATCACAAATGGTAGGGGCGCTTGTAGTTGGGATTATTATAGGCTTCCCTAAGCCGAAGTCCAGATTCCTTGACGAAAAGACACTCGTAATTTTTCAAGGCATGTTGAGCGCAACGACTTTCACAAGGAATGACTGCCACGCCGCCAAGTGTCAGTGTTGCCTGCTTTCCCCATGTCAGACGCGATCTATGCGTTGGACATTGTGATTAATTAATTATATTCGAGAAATATTTTGGAAACGCCAAAAAGGAAGAAAATTGTATTTGTGACAATTAATTGACACAAATAATAAACTACAAATTGAAATTATTTTATATAGTTGAGAAAAAAAACAAATTTAGCACTAGCGCCATCTAGCAGAGGTCGATAGAATCACTTGGCCAACGAAACTCGCTTCGATTGTGTTATCTGCCGTGATAGATTTTGCTATGTGTTTCCAAAAAAATAGCAACAGATGTCTCCGTCATCCCTATTCAAAGCCAAATAGTCCTCAATCAAGATTTACAGCTAATAGTAACAATGGTACTTTTTTATTACAAGGAATAATCCTCATATTACGCGTGTAAGGAGTGTATTTATATTTATTTTTCAGTTTTACAGAACTTGCAAACCTTCTACTGCCATTAGCGATGCACTACAATTCTGGCGCCACTATCTACGCATTGATCACTGTCCAATATGAGTTAGTTAGTTCCATTTTCCGCCACATGTACCTTATTTGAAACAGGAATATCTCAGCTCTGAAATGGAATTTAGTTTGTTGCCCGTAAAAAATAAATAAGTGTATTTAAAGATCTATCTAATGATTTTAGTCTCGTCACTGTTGGTTTTAGGTCCACTTTATTTTCATTAGTAGCTTCAATCTATGCTAAGGAAGTAATAAATCATTCTCAGTGAATCGTCAGTGAAATTATCTCATTCATACAACAATAAATAACCCAACATCGTCATCTGAAAAGGAGAGAAACGTTCCTTACTTGTTGCTTTTCTTCCTTCCTTCATTCCTTATTCAAACCCCCGACAATGTAAACTCCCCCTTACCCGTTTCGCTCAAACCCATGTTTTTCTTTCATTAATTTTTCCTCCAACTGGCCTGCAAATGTACAAAAGATTAATATCCAAAAAACTTTTTAATTAACGTAGGTACGTCAGCTTGTAAAATTATCTACTCAATGTTTTTTCACAGATATTAAAGCTTTGTTGATGAAATTTTAAGGTGCCGGAGTTTCTTTTATCGTTTTATTATTGCATTGACTGTAATGAAACAGGAAGAATGGAAAATATTAAAAGAATAGATACTGCAGACGCCGGGAAAGAAGGGCTTGCCAGGTAAGTATAGACGGCTGACCGTAGGGTAGCCGGATAGTGATAAGAAGCCGGTACAAAAAGTTGGTTTGTAGCCCACGCTACTCGTATATTGCAGATTTATAACAGTACTAATTTATTTTACTGACAACGACAATTTTATTATAACTGACGTCAAGTCATTTCTTTCAATAGTATTTATTGCGGAAGAAGAACGGAGGATTGAGCAGCATTCCGGTAGAAAATGTTTTGAATTTAGTTGATGACAAATTCTTGAAAATCGCTACTGACGTTTGCAAATGTATGATGTATGCATATTATTGCCGTATGAAAGCTGTTTATAGGAACTTTTTAGGCTATACACTTGCCACATAAATAGATAAGCAAAGGATTAAAACAGAAAAGGTTGAACTTTTCCCGACCCCAAAAGCTTTGGGAGCTACGTCACTCTTCATATAACGTCCACTCATAAATGTAATCTCTCTTTCTAACCCTTAACCCATCACTCTAACCCAAAGGATATTGTCCTTCACCGAACTGAATTATTGAAGGCTTTAGTCGTTTTAGTTTCAACACAGCGCTTTGAATCAAAAAGGTGTAAAATGTATGAGTTTTCTAGGTTCTTTCGACGTTCTCCCGTTAAGGGTGGAGTGATCGATGGGCCAGAAAAGTCTGCGTCATTCATAAACAATACCGCTTGGAACGGATTACCGAAAAAATCAGGGAACTAATGGTCTGAGCTCCACCATTTTAGTTATACGGGGTGGAACAATAGCGGGGGCAACTAATCACACTGGGTATTTTGGATAAAGTATGATAAATAGAAGACTTGACATTGATTTCTAGCGGTTTTATCATTTATATTTATAATTTTTACTTTTGTCTCCACAACTTTTTCTTAACGCCAGTTTTTTGACTTCTTGATACGACGCGATGTCCAATCTTTCCCTTTATCTGGTCTAGATAGCTAACTTTCTGGTATGCAATGTACTATATCTCAAACATACGATAAATGTCATCATAACGTGCATTATCAGCTTCGTGGCTTATCATGGCTTCGAAGTATCATGTTTCGGGTGGAACAAGTCGAGAGGGCTGTAAAGGAATGTCATACAAAATTGAAGGCCTGGGCCGGGAAGTAATTTTTTAAACATGGCGTCTGTGTTCATGAACAGGCTAAACATCTAAATTATATTTTTTTGAGTGGTGATTTTTTTTTTGATTGCATATGTTTGAGGAAAGCACTATACATGCCTCAGCCGTGAAAAGGGTTTGCCGGCTTCTTATCACTATCCGATACGATTCATATAGTCAATACATTTTTTTACACGTTACGTGAATCACTTAATTTTTAATCCACACAAATTGAAATAAAGCCAGCCTCCTTTATGTGACCACGCCGTCCGATAAATTGCGGAATGTTCCGATAATGCGCAAAAACGGGTGTCCCGCTTGCGCCGGACGTGTGGCGCCCATAACTCATGCTCGGACGCTCGACGGCAAGATGGCTCCACTTGGAGCCGGCCATTGGTTTCCATCTGCAATGTTTTGTAGAGTAACTTTGGACTCAAAATGAGACTTGTTTAGGTTCGACTATCGTATCGATGCATCGATCAGCAGTTTCGACAAGGCTTCCATAAAATATGTCCTGTTAGCTGTTCCAATGTAATCTAAAGTACCTATATCCTCCTGAGTTCCAATGTCCTACACATTGTAGATAAGCTTCAATGCTGGTAGTATGTATAGTAAAATTCTCTCACTTTCTAGCCAGTATCCCACATGGTGGTAGGATCAGTTTTCTTTATTTTATTTCTTCCCTTCGCCGTCCTCAACATCGTCTTTGGATACTTGACACTACAACATATCCTTTAAAACACCTAAAAGAACTCAATACACAGAAGTAGTTCTTCCCATGTCTAGCACGTTTAGCGATTCTTAGTGAAGATAGATCGCGTTTTGATGCAGGAAAATACGTTTTTTGACTGATACTGTAAAAAAAAAACTTTAATATCAGATTCGACTGGGGATGGATAGTTATGTACTGTGTATGTATTTAGTGCCAATTTTCCTTTACGGTCGGATACCCGTTCTTTCACTTGGCCATGTTATCACTGCCAAGTTAAACTCTACTGTACTCTTATCTACTGCAGTTTATCTGCGATGCCGCGTACTCCCATCAGGGCTCCTCGTATCCTACCTTTTATGTAAAACAAATTAGTAGAATAATAACAGTCCCATAAGGAGCAAACCATCTTGTAACAAAACATTACATACCGGAATATCACAGATGAACAACAATGCAGTAAGAGCAGGGTATAATAGCACAAGCATAGCTTGTATTTTGTATTACACGGGCTTAAACTTACACATTTTTAACGTGTTATATTAACAAAGGGCCAGGAGGTCCTAGTGTACGTTTGCTTTTAACGTAAATTGGATGGCTACGTGACAAAATTATTTTTATTAAAGCAATAACGTCTTCTAGCGTAAACCAAATGTTTAGAAAAAAGCGAAAAACTGAAAAATTTAACGGTTCAGGCGGGGTTCAAACCCGTGGCTTTCCGGGCCAAAACGGGTGTCCATCTTGTTGGACCACTGAACCTGATGCGAGAACCATTTAGTTTTTCAACCAGTTGCTTCTTACATGCCTTTTTTTTCAATGGCTCTCGAATCAGCTTCAGTGGTCTAAAAGGAAGGACATGAATGGGTCAACATCTAAAAACAGTTAGTACAAGTATAGGACAGCGGTAGAAACAAAACACGCAAAGGTGCTGGCAAAGACTCTAGTAGATAATCATCTTACGAAAAAACTACACGATTATCTTCCAGAATCCGTACATCAAGTTACTCTTTTGATGTCAGTAATATGTAAAGAGGTTTTAATATTAAACAAAATCCGGATAGAGTATGAATATTTGATAGCTTAAAAGGTAATATCACTGCTTATTATTCAATACAAATTGAGGTTTCGTTCTGGTCTGTTTCCTCTTCCGAAATTTAGCCAATCTTAAAACTAAATTGTAGGAACTTAATAAGAAGGTAATGTTCAGGGTCGGACCGGTTTTTGCGCTTCCTATAGTGGATATTGGTGGAGTTGTGCTGGAGGAAATTTCTCGGGACTCACTGGTTGGAACACCGAACCAACGAGTCCATTCTTACCGAGCTCAAGATCCCGATGAGACTCAGCACCATATGCATGCAAAGGAGATTCGAGTTCTTTGGCCACATTGCCAGGAAGAGAGGGGACAATCTGGAAAATCTGATGGTAACAGGCAAGGTGTGCGGAAGACGGCCCAGAGGAAGAAGTCCAACACGCTGGTCGGACCAAATACGCTCAACCCTTAAGACCCTATTTACGAAGCCATCCATGCAGCCCAGGATAGAGTAAGCTGGCGCAAAATAGTCCACGAGAAAGTTATAAATTTCGCCAAAAACGGCTGTCTAGTACAGTATACAAATTCTATAATAACTCTAAGATGGTTTTAGGATACTTTTTACTCGACTACGGCAAAGAAATATAAAAAGAGTATGTTATGTTTTTAGTATCTATTTTTATAGCAGCAACAGAAATACCTACGTTATCTGTGAAAATTTCAACTCTCTAGCTATCACGGTTCATAAGATATAGCCGGGTGACAGACGGACAGGCGGACGAACAACGAAGGCTTAGTTAGGGTCCCGTTTTTACCCTTTAGCTACGGAACCCTAAAAATGTGTATCTATGAAACCCTCGCGACAACTCGAGCGTTATTAAGCTGTTATCAAACAAATTAGTCATACACGCGTTTCGTCTGCATTATAAATACATGTCTGTCCCTAAATCGGTCTCATGTGTCACGACACGTCGGGTCTATATAGGTACACTTATCTACAAAGGGTGGATACTCGGTGGGAAATGTTTTAAGAGGCCTTATTCCTTTTAAAATGCTGATTGTTTAGACATTTTTCTCTATGATCAAACATGTTTCTTAACAAATATTATTGATACTACCTAGAACAGGGCTATTGGGATTTATTGGTAGGTATATATTTGAAACCTACAGTTTGAATTTTTCATTGATAATTTTTGTTCGAAAAACTACTCGAAATTGACAAAATTCACGTGGTAAATTCGTTTTTTCAACTTATTTTCGACTGCACGCAATGAAAGCATGAACTAGCTACGTTACTACCTAGAACTCGGGAAAAAGTATTATTCACTTCAAAAAGTTGGTTGAAATTATCAATATATTCGTCATAATATGAAAAAAATAAATTTTAAAAGGAATAAGGCCTCTTAAATTTAGAATCGCGCTACATGTTAGACTTATTACTAGGCATCAGATAATCGGATGCTTTTATACCTAAACTTTGGCAGCGGCTTTATTGTTCAGTTGTAGATTATAGGCGGCTTTGTTTGAGGCATAAGTGAGATAGCAATAGAATCTGTCAACTTTAGGTAAATATCCACCTGAACTTCCGATCCCTAGGTACTTATTACGCATATTTACCCTTGTTTTATAGATCATCGTTTCATCGAATTTTCATTTCACCATTAGCATTTTTTTCTGAAACCATAAAATATTTTGGGATGTTATAACACAAACCAAACCCAACCTGATCCATAGGTTGACATTTTCAAGATTTCTGTGAAATGAGAATTCTATAAAATTAAATAATGTTCCATTTTCATCATGTTAAAACTTGCAAAAGTTGAACTAATTAGAATTAAGGTAAATAGCTTCAAAACTCAAGAATAAGCTGATTCTCCCAAAGACAAAAGTGCGTTCATTTTTTAAATAATCTCTAAAAACATTATGGCAGCTCAGGTAGGCCCAAACTACTCAAATAGAGACATACCTTTACCACGACCGACCGGCTCTTGTCTAAGTCGTCCCGCTATCTCTCCGGCAGATTAGTCCGCCGCTACGCGGATTTATTAGTCCAATCTTTTATGTGTACACTGGCGGACAAAAACACTTTATTACAATTTACATTAGGAATTTACTCAAAATAAAATAAGTGGGTGCCGTAAGATGGGCGGCGACGCCAAGGAAGACCGAGACGGAGATGGCGGGTCGATTTAGATACATTCCTAGGCAACTGGCCGGAAGCAGCAGTCAATAGGGAGCTGTGGAAATCTAACAGAGAGGCCTTTGCCCAGCAGTGAGACACTCAAACAGACTAAAATAAAATAAAAAATAAGAGCCATTTTCAGAAGAATTTTGTGATTTTTATATATAACTTTTCAACACCAACGAAAGACAACATTACAATAGTAGGATATTTCTTCTTCAACCTAAGAGCTGCGCTCTTGTCGATGTAGCAATCTCCAGCCGTTTCTTTCTGGGCTTTCTCCTTCACTTCTTGGTAAGACATGACTTTCCTTTTCATTTATTTGCTCAAAGTAATTTCGTCTTGGCCTTCCTCTACCTCGTTTTCTATGATATTTTTGAGGAAAACTCATGTCTAGCAGTCAGTAGTAGAATATAACGACCTAATTTCAAATTCCAAGTTCATCATTGTTCAACTTGGTGTATTTAAGGAGTTTAAAATCGTATTCCTAGTCTTTTATACTTTGTGGTGACCAACCTGCTTGCTCTCACCACAAGGCTGCGCTACTAGCAGTGTACGAAGCCATCAAGTACTTCCGTCATATGGTCGAAGCCAGAGATTTTACAGTGTTTACCGACCACAAACCTCTCACCTTTGCCTTCTCCACGAACAGAGATAAATGTTCTCCTAGGCAATTCAGATACCTAGACTTTATCTCGCAGTTCACCACGGACGTACAATACTTACCCGGAAAACTCAATATTGTCGCTGATGCTCTATCTCGAGTCGAAGAAATCGCCAATCCTATTGATTACCAGGCTCTTGCACAATCTCAGGAACATGATCCAGAGCTGCAAGACCTGCTTCTAAATGGCTCATCGCTCAAACTTAAAAAGATGCCTACGCTTGACAGTGACTTACCTGTCTACTGCGATACCTCTACTCGGCAATCTCGTCCATACATCACTCCGCAGTTCCGCAAACAAGTCTTTGACCAGCTACACCAACTTCATCATCCAGGATCCTCAGCTACTGTGCGACTGTCCGCTGAGAGATTCGTATGGCCAGGGATACGCAAGGACTGTAGAGAGTGGGTCAGGCATTGCTTGAAATGCCAACAATCAAAAATCACTCGTCATACCATTTCACCACTTTCCACCTTCACCACTCCATCCTCGAGGTTCACTCATATCCATCTAGACCTCGTAGGACCCCTAATCCCTTCCTCCAATTACAGATTCTGCCTCACAGTCATCGACAGATTTACGCGATGGCCTGAGGTGTTTCCACTCAGAGACATCACTGCCGAGTCCTGCGCTTCTGCACTGGTTTCTGGCTGGTTTGCCAGATTTGGTTGTCCACTGCGGGTCACCACAGACCGCGGACGCAAATTCGAAAGCCATCTCTTCAAATCTCTGACAGCCATGGTTGGAGCTCGCCACTTCCGGACCACGGCGTATCATCCAGCCGCCAACGGGATGATCGAGAGACTACATCGACAGCTGAAGGCAGCTATCATGTGCCACTCCTCATCATCAACGTGGACGGAAGCTCTGCCACTGATTTTGCTTGGCGTGAGAAGTGCGGTGAAGGAAGACCTACAGGTAACTCCGGCTGAACTTGTATATGGCGAAACACTCCGCTTACCCGGTCAGTTCCTGTCACCTCAAACCGACTTCACAACTGCAGACGTCACAGAATACGCCACTCGGCTCCGCTCTCACATGGCCAAACTAACGCCAAAACCTGCATCGAGGCACGTCTCATCTTCGCCATTCTACATCCCACGGACGCTGCAAACTTGTACACATGTTTTTCAACGTGTCGACCGCGTTCGAAGTTCTCTAGAGCCGCCTTATGAAGGACCTTACAAGGTGATAAAACGACAAGCCAAATTCTACACCATTGAGATCAAAGGCAAGCCAAATAACGTGTCCATCGACAGACTGAAGCCCGCATACGCGAGGTAACGTTGGACAATAACACCGCCACACCTGCTGAGACACGCACTAGAAGCGGTAGACTAGTCACCTTCCCTGCAAGATATCGACCGTAGTTACGGTCTGGCCAGGGGGAACATGTGGTGACCAACCTGCTTGCTCTCACCACAAGGCTGCGCGCCAAATTGCCGCGCAACACCGCCGCGCTCCATGGCAACGAAATAACAAGAATGTCACTTCTCTTGCTTACTACTTCTACAAACGTTTTAATGATCTTCTGTTGTAAAATATTTAATGTAATTTATTGTAAATATCGGTGTACATAAACGACTGTAAATAGAACATTTGTTTCTCTTCGTCGGGTGCATAACGCGCACCCACAACTTCACTCCTTCAGTCTTACGTTTCCCTCATTGCTAATTGGCTCTTCCTTGAAACAGTGTCCATTAACTTCACAACTTCAACTGCAGATCATCGTGGACGGTAACAAACCTCATCTCATCATCGATTTATATTACAAAAACAAAAACGGCCTATTCGATCGTAAAATATGCATTTGAATCAACTATTAGAATGATAAAAGAGGGGTTACGCATTAAGTTACTTGTAAAAAAATTGCATTACTAACTTGATTTAGCAACGACGAATTTTTTACGTTATCTAGTTATCTTATGCACTATTTGTTTTTGTAATTTATTTTAAAATACGTTTTACTTTATTATCACATGAGTTAAGTATACTGAGTGAACTTATTTATTAGAGAAAAAACAACATAAAATTAAAAGTATATAACTAAACCTTAACAAACTTAAATTATGATCTAATTAAACCTAACTTAAACTATTGGGACCTAAACTATATGTACATATATCCCCTATGTCGCTACCATTAGGTAGGGTGCCCATAAGGCTGGCCGCGTTACCTCGCTGGATGGCAATGCCAATGCGTTGGGCGAGGAACGAGCCAGCCCTACGATCACCGGAGGACCGGATAAGTAAATAACTAAGCTTTTTGAAAAGCTTAGTTGCTTCCGGTCCCCACGGTCCTAAGGTCTCCACGGCAAACGCCGCAAATACGTAGCTATCACCGAGAGCTGCGTATTTGCGGCGCTTGGCGGTCTCTGCCGCAGCAGCCGCTCCACCTGCCCTCAACGACGTCGTGCCCAAATGGGACGGCGCTAGGGTATCCACACATGTGGAGTCCCATATTAATGGCCGTCCCTGTTGCCAGGGCACGAGGGTCATTCCGTCGGGCCTCTTGCCATCGTCACGCGACAGGCCATTTGGCTCTAAAGTGGCCGGCACGCTGACGCTGACCAGGGCCCGGCGAATGATGTCGTTGAGGCAGGAGTGGCGGGACAGTCTACCAGCACTCTTTGAACATGAGAGTCCGTGGTGGGCCAACCGAGTGACGAGTGTACCACAATGGCAGCGGTGCGGTTCTACGATATTCGCCCCGAGACGCAGGCCTACGACAGATCGGAAAGAGTTTGCATCTAGGAGGTTCCCGTAATTGGCCGAGGGGTACGCGTGTAGCCAATAACCCGATTCCCTCTCGGAGATTGCCAGAATGCGGGCCTTTTCGGAAGCTGATGTGCATGTTTCCAAAATGTGCTCATGCACCCGCCGGCAGATCGGTTGATCCCACATTTTTTGAAGGTTCGGACTACACGGGATGTCATTACCTGGGCAGGCCATTTTCCATGCGTCCCTGGCCTCGGACAAACCAGCCACCTCACAACCACTATCACATAGCGATGGATTTAGGATTTTTCCAGTGAGAGGTAGCGTGCTATGCACCGAGGACAGGAACGCCGGTAATGCGACGCTGGAAATTTGTCGTATTCCGAGACCACCGAACCTTACAGGCAGAGATGCGATCAAAAACATCCTGCTATCAATTTTTATGTTGATAATTTTTTCAATTTGATTCCAAATAATACTGTCGAGTTTTTCACAGTAATTTCGAAGTTTCCAAAAGGGGCTACACCGCATATCATATGTGAATTTAGGGACAAAATGACAGTACCGAATAATAAATATAGCCATATGGGGATTAATTTGCAGAAGGCGGTCCGAAAATGTATGGAAATGATCTATTTTTTTGTCAATAAAATCTGGAAAGGCCTCGTCAAATATTGGCGCACCTAGGAGCTGGAGAGAGTGTTTGGATAGAATTTTGATACCCGGACAGATATTTTGAAAATTACTTATGGTGTCTGAACCTCGGATTGTGTCAACATATAATTCGCACTTATTATAATTTAGTTCTAACTAAACCAATGGATTCAAATTTAGATCTAATATTTATGAAATCGTTCAGGACAGAATCCGAGTCGCCTCCTAGGGTACCATCGTCCAAGTACCAGGTGTTGAATTTTGACGTAAGTTCAGTGATGCTCGGGTGAATGGCCAAGCTAAAGATGGCCGGCCCAAGCGGGTCACCTTGTTGACAGCCAACAGAGGATAGAATTGTATTGTTTTTGAATTTTAGATGAGAAGGAGAGCTGTAGCATTGCCATACGTATGGATAAATGTTTGGGATGTTCTTGAGGACCTCGCTGAGCATGACGCTTCTATGGACAGAGTTGAAGGCATTTTTAACATCTAGCTTTAAGAGTGTTACATTATTCGAGTTTTTGAGAAATGTGCGACAGGCGTGGACGGCGGCTTCGCAGCCTCCTTTGCTGCCAAATCCTAGTTGAGTAGGCTGAAATTTTGATTCTAAAACTGGAAGTATATGTCTACAACAAATTTTGGAAGCCAAACGTCTGAAAGTTGATCGTATAGCAATTGGCCTCACGCTGCCATCTTTTTTAGAAAGGGCGCAAAGGCTAGCACCATATAGCGTTTGCGTTACATGCTCGTTGACTTTACCGCTAAGCATCAGGTTTACTAACCGAGTGATGCTGGCTAGCAGCTCACTTCCGTGGCTCCCTGATGTGTGTGTTAGGAGGTCCTTCAAGTGTTGAGGGGTGATCCCGTCCAAACCACCAGCCGAACCGTTGTTGAACGACATGATTGCCGCAAGAATGGCGTCTTCTGACGCAACAAGTCCGGGCAGCGCGGTGTCTGGAGGGGCAGGAAGCTCAGGTGTTAGGGGAGCTGGTGGATGCTTACTCTCGAGAGCTGACAGGGTGTCCGGGGAATCTGGGGCCGATGTATCGCTGGAGAAGAGAATGCGAGCAGCGCCACGGAGGTCACCATCGTTAATTTTAGTTTCTACTTTTTTGAATATGTTGCGTGAGGGTGGGGGCGCGCAAGAGGGAGACAAAGAAATGGGGTTAGAGCAATTATGTTTGATTTTACTGGTTAATGTTTGCAATTTGGAGGATGCGCTATGATCGACGTGTAGGATGTGATAAGAGAATGTAAGTAATTTTTCCCAAGCGCATGGTGTATTTAAAGAGACACAGTCGTCGATGGCTTTTACAAGGCATTTGGCGACAGTCACTCTCGCCCCCCTAGGGATCCTCTTTAAAATGGGTATAGATTCTTTGAGTGTGCTTAATTTATCAGACAGAAAGGGGGGTTGGAGAGCGGAAGTCGCGGGAGAGTGAGGGGTAGATGGCAAATGTTGTGCTGGTTGACTACGGCTACATGGTTGGTGTGATTTACCGATATGGATACTCAAACCTCTTCTTCCTTTTAGCAATTTAGTGGTTGGGCAGTGGGGGCATTGTATAAATTCCTCCAGCGACACATCACCTCGGGGATGTGGCATTAGTCTCGGGGCACTGGGAGACTTAAGCGAAACTTAATCAACAACAACAAAAAAACACAAAAAATATAAAAACACAATAAATGATATAAACAGTTTTTCTTTTGACGTATGTCACAGGTAGGGCCGCGGCCGCTGCGCCGTCGCGGCCCGCGGCGGATACTGGGCCTTTTGCTCCCCACCGAATGGTTAAGTTTAGCGCTGCGCTGCGTTGCGTCTATGGAGGCTCTTGCACGGAATATAGCTTAACGTAGAAAGGGCTTAAGACGTCCCGAGGCTTGACTTGTTGACATATGACGTGTCAAGTTGCATTGTTTATTTTTATGAATGCAAATTAAAATAAATTTTCGGCATTATTTGATAAAAATAACAGTGTATCCAATCAGAAAATAGATATAGCCGTTAGACTGAGGATAATCACAGAACCGAAACAATTCCTGATAGGAAATAATTATTTAAATAAAAATTTGTCGTGGCTATGACATTGTTCGGCCATTTTTTTCTTGAGAGCTTAGTATACTTAATGTTCCTGTCGACCAGTTTTCTTGGACTCAAGTGTATTATCAGAGTTGGCAGCAAGCCTCGTTTTAAATTTAAAAAGTAGACTTAGTTAGAACTATGAGCAGTTAATATGTAGTACGTAATAAAAGGATTTGAAAATGGACTTTAATCATATTGTTGGTCGGTTATGAATATTATTTTCTAAGTAGTTACTTAGGTACCATTATTTATTCTTCTACGTGGTAGGGTAAAGTAAAAGTGTTATATATATAGCCTTTCTTGCATTAATGGCTGTCCTTCGCATTAATACGGCGTTTAATGATAATGATCGAGAGGCCTCCTTTGACATAGCGGATCTTCTGAACTCTGAGGAAAATTTACAGAGGGAAAGCCATCTTGAGGTAAGGTTTAAGGTTTATTTTCCCACCATACAATTATTGTTTTTTAACCGGACGATTTAATACAAATGCTACTCACACTCACATATTTTTTTTGTATTTTGATTTTTATATTCTGAAACTTGTCATGTCATGTCACACTTAAAATAAAAGGTCGTTTAAGGCAATCCAAATAATAATACTTTTAAGATACTACTTTGAAAAAATTATGAAAAATATTTACGAAATGCACCAAGTTTGAAATCATTCAACGTGCATAGATCGTTGTTAAACACATTGGTAAAATTCGTCAATCTTTTAGCATCCACCTTTGGCTCCATTGGTAGGGCACTTACCTCAAATTGGTCTAGCTACATTATCGGGGGCCATTGCTCGACACGAGGCACTTCCGAAAATATAGCTGGAATCCCATAGACTATTTATATGGTCTGTTTTCAAAGACCCGACAGGCAGTTTCATCATCAAATTGTATGCAATTCTTATCCTGTTCCTACCGTCTGTAACAATTACTAATTTTCTTCTTTTTATTCCTCCCAAAGTGCGCCAAAGATGGGAGCGTGTTCAACATAAATTATCAGTTGTTTGAACAGCGCCCAAACTTGTTATCGCCGCGTTATCGGGGGCTAACGGCACGGGGCTCTTTTCAAAGACTTTATAATACAGGTTAAATTGTAAATGATAATTTAATAGTACGTTACTGCAGATGCCGGGATAGAGAGGCTTGCCCGGTGAATAGGTATAGACGGCCGACCGTATGAAGGCCGGATAGTGATACGAAGCCGGCGAGCCCTTTTCCCGGCTAAGGCATGTATAGTGCTTTTCTCAAACATGCAATAAAATTAAAAAAAAAAAATGGTTGCCTGTAAAGTCGGTTTTACGGGCGAAGGAAGATTTTACGTGACAACGTCTTTTTCTCGGTAGAATATTTATTTGTATCATATCCATTCACAATTTCCCTAACAACATTTTAAGTGTTACTTTCTGAACGCACCCATGTGTCATTAATGTCATTATAGTGTCTTCCCTCGGCCCTCCTCCCTCCTCCCTCCTCCCTCCTCCCTCCTCCCTCCTCCCTCGTCCCTCGTCCCTCTTCCCTCTTCCCTCTTCCCTCTTCCCTCTTCCCTCTTCCCTCTTCCCTCTTCCCTCTTCCCTCTTCCCTCTTCCCTCTTCCCTCTTCCCTCTTCCCTCTTCCCTCTTCCCTCTTCCCTCTTCCCTCTTCCCTCTTCCCTCTTCCCTCTTCCCTCTTCCCTCTTCCCTCTTCCCTCTTCCCTCTTCCCTCTTCCCTCTTCCCTCTTCCCTCTTCCCTCTTCCCTCTTCCCTCTTCCCTCTTCCCTCTTCCCTCTTCCCTCTTCCCTCTTCCCTCTTCCCTCTTCCCTCTTCCCTCTTCCCTCTTCCCTCTTCCCTCTTCCCTCTTCCCTCTTCCCTCTTCCCTCTTCCCTCTTCCCTCTTCCCTCTTCCCTCTTCCCTCTTCCCTCTTCCCTCTTCCCTCTTCCCTCTTCCCTCTTCCCTCTTCCCTCTTCCCTCTTCCCTCTTCCCTCTTCCCTCTTCCCTCTTCCCTCTTCCCTCTTCCCTCTTCCCTCTTCCCTCTTCCCTCTTCCCTCTTCCCTCTTCCCTCTTCCCTCTTCCCTCTTCCCTCTTCCCTCTTCCCTCTTCCCTCTTCCCTCTTCCCTCTTCCCTCTTCCCTCTTCCCTCTTCCCTCTTCCCTCTTCCCTCTTCCCTCTTCCCTCTTCCCTCTTCCCTCTTCCCTCTTCCCTCTTCCCTCTTCCCTCTTCCCTCTTCCCTCTTCCCTCTTCCCTCTTCCCTCTTCCCTCTTCCCTCTTCCCTCTTCCCTCTTCCCTCTTCCCTCTTCCCTCTTCCCTCTTCCCTCTTCCCTCTTCCCTCTTCCCTCTTCCCTCTTCCCTCTTCCCTCTTCCCTCTTCCCTCTTCCCTCTTCCCTCTTCCCTCTTCCCTCTTCCCTCTTCCCTCTTCCCTCTTCCCTCTTCCCTCTTCCCTCTTCCCTCTTCCCTCTTCCCTCTTCCCTCTTCCCTCTTCCCTCTTCCCTCTTCCCTCTTCCCTCTTCCCTCTTCCCTCTTCCCTCTTCCCTCTTCCCTCTTCCCTCTTCCCTCTTCCCTCTTCCCTCTTCCCTCTTCCCTCTTCCCTCTTCCCTCTTCCCTCTTCCCTCTTCCCTCTTCCCTCTTCCCTCTTCCCTCTTCCCTCTTCCCTCTTCCCTTAAGTAGAAGTAGTAGACAGTTTTGTGACAAAAAGATTTTGTTTTTTGGTAAGGTTTATAGGTTAGGATTGCGTGGGATTCTTTTTACATGACAGCGTTACAGTTTGTAATTGCTTTTTTTCTCTCGCGAAAGAAGTTTTAAGTACCGTGTAGAAGATCATATTTCATACCCGATTTATTCATTATTCTTTTTAAAAAAAAATTCACGAATGAAATAATAACTGTTTTTATTACTCTGTGGTTAACATTTATAATTAAAAGCGGACTGAGCAATTGAAAAATAAACTTTCGGTTCTCATAACTCGTTCCAATTTTTCGTTTTTTTCCGTAAAAGTCTCTATTTTCAAAGAGGGCAATAAAACGACAGATGAATTTCAGAAACTCGTTTCTCATTGGTATTACTAAAATCAATCTTACCGTGATATGCATATAGCTGAACTTCAAAAATGAACGTTGGGCAAAGATAGGAGGCTTGCGGAATGACCAGCTGAAATACCATGTGCAACTTTGGGTATGGCATACGCAAAAAGCAAATCGAACGTAGCCAAAGAGATATGGAATATAGATTCGATTTGTCGGAAACTGCTAACATTTTCAATAAAGGATATTCGAGCAACTGACTAGTTCAGAGGGTATTAGTTTTGAGTCAAATCTGTATTTCGATGTCAATAAAATTAACAATATAATTGATTGTTAAAGTAGACCTCTACTGGAAGTATTTTGAACATATGTGTGCTGAACAGCATTACCAATTAATGACATGGAAAATGTTGTCGTTTAAAGATAAATTTCTCTCTCTTGTCGTTCCATCATAACTGAGGATCGTGGCTATCACTGAATGGCTTACACTTGGAGTGAATGATTTGCCTCCATCGAGTCCTGTCCATTGCTTCCCTTACAACCGAGCAAAGCTTGCAGGATGTGTCCTTTGCTTGGTCGGTCCACCTAGTCGGGGATCATCCACGAGCTCGCCATCTATGTTCCCAACTACGATCGACTTGTCAGACTTTCATCTCCTTTACAAACTGTGTGGCTGAAATACGAAAGAATTCGTTGGTGGCATATTGTGGACAGGCGATCTTAATGTTGAGAGTGATTTAAGATATATTAGTCTCGGTCAGATGCCATTGCAAATGTGGATACAATGAAATTTTGCGTCGGTTTATCATGATCTTATTGGTTGCCGAAGGTAATGGTAAATATTTGCCCAATTATGTCACATACAGAAGCAAGCTTATATTTGCTTTGGTTTCTGTGTCATTGGTTTGTTTCCAGTCAGTGTAAAGCTAAACGCAACGCTTCATTATACTGGTTAATTGCCAAATACCACCGCAAACATGACAGGCTTCAAATACAAAACAATGTTTGGACGGCGGTATCCTATCACAATTTTGAAACATTGTTTCCCATCCAATTTTGTTTGTCCGAAAGTATTTTTTTCGTGAAACCCTTAATAAAATTTTGTTTGTCCGAAAGCATTTTTTTCCTGATGAAGCCATAATATTTTCAGGATTTTATAAATAACCCATTAGGTTAGGTTAAGTTTGTTTTAATATTGTTCTGAAATATGAACAGTTTTGGAAGAAGATGGATTTCGATCGAGGGAAAGTTTGACGAACAAAAATTCGGACCTACTATAGTTAACCGTAGACAGCATTTATAATAAGGGTAGGTCTATGTTCACGTGTTTGAAAATCATCTTCAGATTCTTTACGACATCACCACGCCAGAACGGGTGGACGAATTCTAATGAATTTTGGCACAGGGATAGATTTCAATTGTAATGAGCGCTTGTTAAAAATTCTAGGATTCTAATAGGTACTTTTAATCAAATCTTTATAACAATGTCATCATAGTTATAATGATGTCTATTCTCAAAGCCATGTGATTTCTCGAAACCGACAACACACACTTCGGTCCGGGAATATTGCTGTCATAATTGGATATATCCGAATATTACGACAGACTATTGCACCATAACAGGTTGAACAAGGTATGAACAAGGAGGTCTCATTAATTAACAGCGTGTATCGAGTAGGCGGAAGGCTTCATACAGGGATTTACGTACGCTGTGAGCAATCGAAATGGGTCGACATGGGGAATTTGGTGAATGTTGAAATTGAACAAGGTTTATGACGTGTTCTAGAACATGAGTTTGAATTAATAGCGGAGTGAAAAAAAGAAATGAGGAGGGACATGCATTTCCAGTAACTGGTTGAGATGAATTAAAGACAAGAAGAGCATGCTTGGGGCGACCAGGGGACTGACGACCAGTTGGTCGTTCCAAGTATCACCGCGAAGACATGGTTGAGGTGTATCTGCGTAAGCTTCAAGCAAAAAACGGGCGAGTAACTAAGTTTATTCCGGAGAAAAGGCTCGTTTTAAAGGTTAAATCGTTTTTGGGAGACTCGGACAAGGGATTTTAGTTTTAGAATTTCCAGTGACACATTTGTTAAAATTAAGTTCGGTCCCGATCTTTTGGGCACTGTAATTGGTCAAGTCATGGTAGTTTCGTTTTTTTTTCAATAGCCTTGCAAGGACCCTGTGATGAGTCTTCTTTCATAACACTTTATGTTTGTGAACATTATAGTGTTGTTATCAGTATCTTCTATAGTACTAGACAACCGTCACTTTCGGATGCGTAAGACTGTTAGATGATTTGTCATTTGTTTATTTATCGTCTAATAAAAGTGCCCATCATAGACCCGATTCAGTGTTTTGCCACTGTTTTCTTTTTTAGGGTTCCGTACCCAAAGGGTACAAACGGGACCCTATTACTGAGACTTCGCTGTCCGTCCGTCCGTCCGTCCGTCCGTCCGTCCGTCCGTCTGTCACCAGGCTGTATCTCAAGAACGGTGATAGCTAGACAGTTGAAATTTTCACAGATGATGTATTTCTATTGCCGCTATAACAACAAATACTAAAAATAAAATAAAATAAATATTTAAGGGGGGCTCCCATACAACAAACTTGTTATAGATTATATATATATAAGTATATATAGGTACGGAACCCTTCATGCGCGAGTCGGACTCGCACTTGCCCAATTTTTTATAATTAAAATGTTTAATTTTACAAGCCTTCCTACCTGATTTATAACAATATCTATTACAAGGCTTTCAACTCATTCGCAGAATCCCTTGGGACTACCTTACCAACTGGAATTTCGAGAAAAGAGCCCAAGTTCCTTCGTGTTATTAAAATACTATTTACACACAATGCGCGAAGTTTTTAAATTTGTATATAATAATAAATAATAAATAAATATCGGACAACCTCACATAAATCGATCTATTCCCAAATTAAGCTCAAGAAGCTTATTCCTCCCGCTGTCAATATATTTTTTTTATAAATATCAGACAACCTCACACAAATCGATCTAATCCCAAATTAACGTTGTCTAGTAAGACGACTAAATATATACATACTTATGTAGATAAATATATACTTAAATACATAGAACAACCATAACCCAAGCACAAATATTCGAGTTCATCACACAAATATTTTCCTAGCCGGGATTCGAACCCGGGACCGCCGACTCAGTAGGCAAGTGCTTTACTTACAAACTGCGCCAAACGTGTCGTCAAAATTAAACTGTATTTGGATGGAATAGAAGGAATTTTTAATTCCAAACTTCAGAATAACCTTCCCTGGCTTATTCCTTGAGACACTGACAGCCTTTTAGTATGCACGCAACCTAATAGCAGCAAGCTACAGAAAACATCATACTCGACAACATACAAATCGTTCTCGACGGTTTCCTCTTCAAAAACTTAATCAATACTAACAAAATTTTGGTAACTGAATAGGAAACAAATAATAAATAATAAAGTATTTATTGACTCCACCACAAAGTTTACATTTGTTACAGTATAAATTCCTTAAGACTATTTATTTCTAATGCGGTGGAGACTGGTGCCCGAACTAGGCAGAGCCTGTATGACAGGTCACCAGAATCTCTGTTTCGAAATCTTCTGTTTCGGACCGTCCCGATTTTTGTGCTTACAATTTGCGTCCTAGGTCTGGTTGCGTCTGTATTATAGCATTAAACAAATTTTGGATTAATAAGCGCAAAAATTCAACCAATCCAATACAGAACATCTTGTTTCCATTCAGTTCCCAAAATGTCCTTATGGTTGCGTTTTGGTGGAGGAAAAAGTCGATAACGAAACGTCGATTTGGACCTCATTTGTATGACGATACCATAGTCACCAGGTGCAAGCTTAACTTAAACGGTTGGAGTGGAAAAATTAGCATTGGTATTATCATCTTTAGGTTTTTTAAATTAAATTAAGTCATCTTAATTGAATCAATTTAATACACGTTCAAATCTCCTAAGTCAGCATCACTCGGATCCGATGCGTCGAGTGTGTGTCGTATTTAAGGCACTTTTCACCTTTTGATTGCAAGCACCGAATCTCCTGGCCGTATTTTATTAATTCATCAACCGGAAAGCATCGGAGATATTTTCTCACCACAAACATAAATAGGGTGCGTCCAGCGGAAGGCTTATTTTGATTACGGCGGGCATTACGTGGAAGAGGAAAATATCATAAGTAACTCAAAGTGCCATCGACTTTTTTTTTTTGTGTTAGTGTCGAAGGCAAATCCCTTCAACCAAGAACATTAAGTACACTTTCAAATAGACTATTTCAAAAAATATTTAGAAAAATCATGAAATATTAAAGAGCTGCTGCAGTTTGTATATTATCTTTAAGTACAGCAAGGACTTTCGGAGAAAATATGTAATTATAAATGGTGTTGCAAACGTACCTATGGAAACTCCACGCAATTACGAACGAGTCAGTGATTAAGTCTTCACTTTAATATACATATTTTGTAAACTCTATTCAAACTCAACAGTCCAGACAATTTATATAGCAGTAAGAGTCCAATGCCAGCGAGCCTGATTTCCATGCAAATCGGGGACTTGAAACCGCACATAATCTAATGGGCTTACAAATGTAAATCTAAAAAAGATACTCATACTCCGTAGACGGGTGCTATCTTAATAAGACAATGCCAACCGCCATTTTGAACGTAATCGCGTCTTGCAAGGAACTCGAGGTTTTATGCTCTTAAATATTGTTAATTTTGCTTATATTGGCCTTTATGTAGTATACACTTTTAACCAGCATTGAAAGTCATTTGCCTTTAAATATCGCACGGTATGAAGTTAAAGAGATATGGAGAAAAAAAGCAAACGGCTCAAATGTTAGAGATGTCGATAGTAATGGTACATTACATACCTAGGGCAGTGAATTCGTGAATATCTCAAACCGCCTTACGTCTTGCCTTGGCTAGGAAGAGATTTTCTCCCCTTGGGCAGAAAATCTTTCTTTCAGCCTACGGTGACATAAATAATATAACTGCCTTTTTTTAAGCACGCAAGTAATCACACACACTTCTAAACTATTCTAACATAAAGAAAACTCCCGGTAGTCTCAGACATATTAAATACAAAACGGGTTTACTTTCTCTCAATCACTCACTCGTGTTCGATTGGCCGCCGCCGCGACTGATCGTAGCTCCTGATGATGAATCGCGTACCGATTCGAAACATGTCAAGCGATATTTGACTTCTACGACGTGAGTAAGCCCGTTTAGTATGTATTTCAATATTCTAACATGCTCGTAAAACCATTTTTAAAATTCTGTACGACGCTGCAAAACCATTTCAAGCCCAAAACTTATCTGTCCCAATGGAACTTGTTTACCTTCACTTTTTACCATCGCGGTAAAACTTAACCTTTACATTTTAGATCTATGTCTTTTTATTTTTATGACAAACACTAAATCCGCTGCTAAAGAAAATAAATTTCTCCTCAATGTGTACCCAAACGGCGAATGAGGTCTGAATTTTTAAAGTGCCCCGAACATGACTGGAATCCGGGGAAACGTGTTGGTGATCAGAAATAATCATACGAGCTGTATTGACCTCTTGAATTCTAAACGATTGACTTTGGAATACTGTACAGTCTGACAAAAAGAGGAGAAATTAAAAAGTAGCAATACTGTATTGTCGTCCCTTTCTAATCAATCTAAGAAAACGGGGACGACACTGTATTGCCACTTTTTAATGACTACTCTTTTTTGTCAGACTGTACCTCTACCATAAGTTGCTATCGAAAACATCGACCCGAGTTAACGTTAGCGAGTTTATACGACTCATGGTGCTGTCCACTTCAGGTAGTTTTATAAGTGACGGCTAGAGGCGCTGGACAAGTTCTCCATACAAATCGGTTACGCAATCGCTAAAAATTTATTAATTAATCGTAAAAATTAAGATTTCTGATAGAATACCCATTTTAACATCTCTCACAAAATCTACCGTTTGCTTAACGGACTCATATAGTTTGACCTGTGACCTCGAATACGCATAACTAATTCATATTGTGTTTGATTATAGGTATTAGGTAAGTACGAACTAGGCGTGGTAACATGTGACATTGTAAATTCGGTTACCTATCTGAAACACTAAGCTTTGTTTCCCATCAGTAACGTTTCGCCATATTTTCATTTGTCCGAAAGCCATTTTTTTTAAACTGTTAATTTTTCAGAATAATTATAAAACAAACCTAACCTTATGGGTTCTTGAAAAAGATTTTTATAAAATCCTGAAAATATTACGGGTTTCAGGAAACAATCACTTTCGGACAAATTAAAATTTGACGAAACAGATAGGAAACAAAAATTAGTGTTTCAAATAGGTTACCTGTAAATTCCTCTCTAGTTTACTCAACTAGGCCTATGTTCGGGAATCTATAAAACCCTCACGATCCTATTGTAACCGGCTAAGACTTAGCCGGGCTTAAGGAAATAGATGCGTACAATATTAAGTTACTGCCTCCGAATGTCAAGGGGTTTCGTCAACCGGGAAGTTTCTTTTAGGGACTCTAAGGAACTTCGAGAGGACGGTAACTTGATAAGAAACAATGTTTTGAGTACGGTATCACAGTGGTAACACATAAAATGATAATACAATATAACTTAAAAAAGCAAACGTATCTACAGTACATGTTTTCAATTGAAATAATAGTTAAACCTGTATTTACCTACTTTCATGAGAATATAGCCGATACACAATATTTACCTTGAATCACGTAAATAAATATGACTGTGCTTATGAATAACGAAACACTCTCCGTACAGAAAATCCTAAAACTAATATTTACAAATACCTTGAAGTGATTGTTTGTATACACTCAAAAATATTACTTATGCATTTAAAAGTAAGTGTAAACGCCAACTCAATCTTCAATTCAAGAGCGCTGGGAATTTTCTATAACATTATACTACTATTTGACCATCTATTTACCAATACAATTAAACAAACATCAAGATCTCACGAAATTCAATACTGTTCAAACTTACTTAGCAAAAATCCAACAGACTCAAGACCCAAGGGCCGATATAGATCATCTCATTATTTTTCTCCCGGAGGATCGTTACGTCTTTGTCATTTCGTACATATTTTATATTTATTTTTTAACCTTTCACCTTTTGTAGACTTTACAAATAAGTAAGCATTTTTGCCCTAAGGCAAGTCCTTTAATGAATATAAACATGTTTTGTACGCGTTGTTTATGGTTTCAGTGAATATTGCGCGTTGAATTAACTTTGATGAAGGCTGGTGCTATGAAAAGAAATCAGATGATTTATCATTAATTCTTTATGTATTTTGAGTAACTCCTCCTTGCGTTGGTTGCCTCATTTCTAAGGGTCGTTGTAATTTTCTCGGAACAGTCTAAAGGAATTATCAGCTAGGTTAGTAAATAACAAAACGTTGCTAGAATTATAGCCTACATTTTATAACGCATTGGTGCAGTTGTTAGGATTTCAAATATTATATCCGTCAACTTAATATTTAATTTATTATACTATGAAATAATATGTCTGTGCAGTGGATTGTTCACGATCCTTTCAATGAATTGAGAACTGTTTTTCTCCACATAACCAAGTAAACATTTAAATTTGAGGATTTCATTCATTTATTCATTGCACCATGGTTAGAATTAGATGTTATGTTATATTGCATAATTATTTACAACAAAGGACTCAAACATCTTTACCGTATTGCTTGGCCCTGCCAAGGCATAGCGATATCTTAGGATGGGCTTAAAACTAGGCTTAATTAGTAGGTAATTACATAAAAGTATTACACGAAATCACAGCCTCCTCCTTGCGTCGGTTGCCTCATTGCTGAAGGTCGTAGTCATTTTATAGGAGCAGTCTCTCCCGGATGATGCGCTGCCACCTGTTCCGATCAGTAGCCGTAAAGAGCATCGTGAACTGTAGTGCCAAGGGTTGTGGGAATCTGGTCTGTCCGGCGTTTCGGGCTCCTGCCTCTTGGTCGCTTGCCTTCGACTTTTCCAGTGATCATCAGTTTTTGGAGGTCACACTGTCCTTCCTGACAATGTGAGCAAATTACTCCAGAACCCTGCGAAGACTAGTCGTGGGCAGTCTAGTTCAGATCTTGAGTTGGGTTTAGATCGATACGTTAGTCCATGGTATGCGTAGCATTTTTTCCAGAAAGTTTCGAGACACGGAATTACATAGCATAATAGATTTTAACTACACTTTTAATAAAAATTAAATATTTTTGGGCACAGGTACATTTTGTCATTTCATAAGATTAGGTTTCCCTCCATGCCTGCCCCCAAACGTAAGTACAGCTAAGCTCCGAGCCGCCACGTGCATTATTAACCGCACACGTGTACCCACGCACACGAGAGCCGTGCTAGGCCTGCTCGCAGTAAAACTATTCAAATAGCAACACCGTATGTACATAATCATCGGTATGTATTGTGACAATACAGAAGACTGAATACAGAATTTATTGGTAAAACTCACAATACCATTTTACAGATCAAGATAAATGAACTAGATTTTTACATACTTTCAATATAATTCGATGATTTACATAGAAAGCTACTGTGAGTTTCAGACATATTAAATCTACGAAACGGGTTAAAAGTCGAATTTCACTTGTTTCGAATCGGTTCGCGATCCGAGCGATATTCGAAAGCCGAGCGATATTCGACTTTTACGATGTGAGTAAACCTTTTTCGTAGATATTTTAATATGATTCGATGATGTTCATGTGATGCGCAGAGTCAGTGATTTGTCATTGTCATTATAAAACTCACCAACTTAGTATTAATGAGTTAAAGCAACTGTTACGTAACGAGATGTCTTAAAACACGAATGTGGTTTTATGAAACAAGCCGAAGGAGTTACATAATAGGATCAAACAAGGTTTTTTAGGACCGAATTACGTACAGTTGCATACATTACTTTATCTGAACACGTATTCGTCATTATATCAAAGATTTAATTTTATGTTGATAGTTATAAAGTACTACCCGTAACTCCCACGGAGGAATGAAAGACTTTATTTTCTGCTTGTAAAAAAATATATAAATATCAGCCAATGTCTCACAAATCGACCTAGTTCCAAATTAAGACTCTATATTCGAGTTCATCGCACACACGTTTGCCCCTCCCAGGATTCGAGCCCAGGACCGCCGGCTCTGTAGCTATTCTACCATTGCGTCGTATTAATAGTATTCTATGTCCTGCTATCCTATCCTATGATGAAATAAATGTAAACTAAACCTAAAGGCAACAAACAACAGTCGCATCCATTTCCATCCAACAGCAGACCTAGGTGATTCGTTTTGTGCTGAGCCGAGGTCTGCCTCCGATCCGTCGACGAATTCGGATCGGATTGATTTTCCGTCCGTCAACGTCCGCGTCTGAAGCTTATTGCAGCTCCGTGTTGACGTGGTTGTGGGATCGAACCTGTGCAGAGTACGGAAACAGCGCATTCACACTGAAAAAAAAAAACAAGTCACAACTACTAGTTTAACTATTGTATTAAGCGGTTTACACTCACGTGAAATTGTCGAGAACGGCCCGACGAATGACAACATGTTTCGAACTTGTATAGAGCTCTTTATCGGGGACTGCTACATCGTGGCAACTTTAATAATTCCCATGAGTGTAAACCGGTTAATACAATAATTAAATGGTTACCTATCTGAAACACTAAAAACGTTAGTCCGAATTTCATTTCGACAAAAACTATTCGACAAATATCATTTTAACTTTTTTTCATTTGTCCGAAAATTCAATTCGATAATTTACGATTGGGCATTAATTGTTTAGGATTTTTATTCACTCGACTAATGACACGTTTCCCTAAATCTCATTTATCCGTAATATCAGTTTTCCGATGTAACGTTTCGGTTTATTATCTACTCGACTTTTTTTGTATGACTTTGATTTCAATTACTGTCCGATGTAACGATTCGGTTTATTAACTACTCGACTTTTTTTGTATGACTTTGATTTCATCATGCGATCAGCACGGTAGCTGCGCTCGCTCGGCTCGCGGGCTGTTGTGGTCATAGTTCTAACCTAACCTAACCCAACCAGGTCGGTTTTGGCGGTTTGTCGGCTGTTGCCGCAGCACGATAGCTTCGCTCGCTCGGCTCGCGGACTGTTGTGGTCACAGTTCTAACCTAACCTAACCCAACCAGGTCGGTTTTGGCGGTTTGTCGGCTGCTGCCGCAGCACGGTAGCTTCGCTCGCTCGGCTCGCGCGCTGTTGTGGTCACAGTTCTAACCTAACCTAACCCAACCAGGTCGGTTTTGGCGGTTGGTCGGATGCTGCCGCAGCACGGTAGCTTCGCTCGCTCGGCTCGCGCGCTGTTGTGGTCACAGTTCTAACCTAACCTAACCCAACCAGGTCGGTTTTGGCGGTTTGTCGGCTGTTGCCGCAGCACGATAGCTTCGCTCGCTCGGCTCGCGGGCTGTTGTGGTCACAGTTCTAACCTAGCCTAACCCAACCAGGTCGGTTCTGGCGGTTTGTCGGCTGCTGCCGCAGCACGGTAGCTTCGCTCGTTCGGCTCGCGGGCTGTTGTTGTGGTCGCAGTTCTTATGTAATGCGAAAAATATCATTGAGTAAATGAAAAAATGGGTATTAAACAAAAGACGTCTCAATTCAGATGGCAAGTGAATGGGGCGGGAAAAGTTAAAAGGTAAACTGAAAATTTGTTCAAACGTATGCAGTGCCAAAAGTATCATTTAGTAAATGAAAAATGGGCTACGAAAAAAAAACGTAACAACTTATATGTGACGGGAAAAGTTTTTCGGACAAACGATACTTCTACTAAATGTAAAATGGTGAAAAGAAAAATGTACGAATCCTGTCATCGAACAAACGATAATAATTCGAATAGTTTTCGGGCAAATGAAATTCGGTCAATGGTTTTTAGTGTTTGAGATAGGTTACCTAATTAAATATGTCTCAAGAAAGCTTTAATGATATAGTTTAACTAATTGAAAAATAACCAAATTGCACTTAGTAGTTACCAAAATTAACCTATTTTTACACAACTTTTATTTAAGTTACTAGTAGCCCTCAGTTTGTTAGTTCTCCGAATGATTAACTAGCAGCTAACATTTTGGGCTATTGCTAACAATCTTTTTTTGTTCATTGCATTTAAAATACGTTCAAAAAGACAATTGCCAAATATAAATTGCGATCCAGCGTGGAAATGTTGCGAGCGTTGGGCATCTTTGGATCGGAAACGACAGGGAGCAGTGTTTTTTAAGCCGTTATTTTTATAATTTATTATTAAATTATTGTCATTGTATCATTTTATGAATAAATATTCTTTTCATTAACCCTAAATTGGTCAAAAAATTACGAGGGTCGCTAATTCAAGCCTCGTTAAGGTAGAATAGAACAAAAAAATGTAGTTCTATAAAAAAACTAAAAATATAATGAAAGATTTTGTTGATCCTGCCATACACTGCCAAATTAAGGGTTAAATATAGTGTAGTAGATAGCGACTATAAAATTATGTCGTGGCTGTCAAAAGATGTTCTGATCGCGAAATAAATGATACTGGTTCTAAAATTAGGTTCTAATTGAAGTAATATCCTAAGCCTAAGAATATTACTAAGCATAGGTATGGGTGCAAAAGCATCTGAATATCTGAAGCCTGTTTATTTTGCACTAGCTGTTCTAAGCTGCGAAGCCGGCTGTGACTGAAAGAATGCCACCCGAGTGCACGAAACCAGCAAATTGCGCCGGTTTCACAACGTGCGTTCCGTGCAAACCCGTGCAAATGTGCCGATGCACGAAAACAGTGCATTCACTGGCTCGTGCCGATATCGAATAGGAATTTTCATTGCCTTAATAGTTGCATAATTGCGGTGTTTAGAAATAAAAGTACTGCCTTCGCCTGTACTGATTGTGCTTAAATTACATTGTGGGAAAATGGCGTTGACAGCTGTATTCTATTCGAATTTCCCATGATACATTGAGTACCTACGTAATTTACTAATTGATTATATATAATCTTCATTGACCACAACAAACGTGACGGATGCTTTGTCACTTATTTCTTGCGTGATTAAAGCAAGAATCATTAGGCCTCCACGGCTACCTATGTCTATTTGTGTGACCAATGTCATCTAACAGTTCGACAGTTCACTCCTTATACGCTTTATACAGCATCACACAGCCAAATGTATAAAACACATGTGTTTTGCTACAAAAATTCACTTAAATATTATTGATATTTAACCGGTTTTGCCCGCATTGTCGTAAAATAAATACACATTCATGTTTTAATACGTAGCCCGATCTACGAGTATCTGTGAGTCATCTATCTACTAATCCTTTTATTTAGTTGGTGCATTCATTAATGACATTATTAAATACTCAACACCTTTACGTACTTTTATATTATTTATCTACACCCATAATGTTAAATTACAATAAGTCAATAACAATTTCAAAAACTAGGTATAGGTACTAGAGATCTATATTACTAAGCAGCATCGGTGGTGGGGCATGGAGGACCAACCTCCGTGTTACTTACTGGTAGTACTGAGTACTTCATATCTAGATAAAATAAAAATCTATAATCTGATGATGAATATGTGAGTAGATAAAGTAATGTATGCAACTGTACATAATTAGACCTTAAAACTGTTAAAACACTCGTGTGACTTCCTTAATTTGGCTCGTTTTATAATCACACTCGTCGTTTAAGACGTATTATTATAATATAACGGTTACATAACGACGCTTAAGAATCAATTTTGTCTAAGTGACAAAAATTTTTTTTGACGATCATGGTATTCTATTAGTTAGACGGTATTGATTCTTAAGCGTCGATAAACTACTATTATATTAAATTATTGCGACTGATAACAGAGATTAAAACAGCCGACTATAAGGAGCTCACTATTTTCAATAGTCATTGTTTTATATGAAGCCAATTTTGCAAACAGGCTGACTTACAGTACCTACACGTACTTCCAAAAGAGCCTATCTTATCATAAAGATCGCGGTTGTTACGTCATATTAGTCTAGCAAATACTGTAAACAAATCCTGTGATCCTCAGGATTGATGACGTCACTCGATCGTCCATCGGATCCAGATTAATGTCGGGAAACTCATTGAAGGCAGTGACGCGCTTTTTACTTAAGAAGGGTTATCAGGGAAATTATTTGTTCGCTGAAATCGTGATGCATCATTATATCAGCCGATAGACCAAGGCCTCCCCCAAAGTTCTTCACAACGATCGGTCTTGCGCCGCCCTTATCCCCGCTCTATTTCTGCCCGCGATCCTAGGTCGTCGGTCCGCCTTGTTGAGGGCCTTTCCACGCTGCGGCATCCGGCCCGCGGTTGCCACTCAAGTCTGAGCTAACCACAACCGTGATGCATATCTTTATTATAGTAAATGATGTATTTTATTTAGTACTAGCTTTTGCCCGCGACTACGTCCGCGTGGAACTTGGAAGTATGGAAGCAACCTCGTACAACACGATAGATATCCACCTAATCACCTTATGTAATAAAAGGGATTATTAAAAGCGCCTAAGCAAATGTAAGAGCAATTGTGCTTTTGGTCTAATCATTACATTTCCTACAGGGTCATCAATATCATCATGAATTACTTACTCACTTTTCAATATTTTTAGGGATAATTTCCAGGATGAAAACTATCCTATGTCCTTCCTCGGATCTTAAAACTATCTCCATGCCAAATTTCATCAAAATCGATTCAGCGGTTTAAGCGTGAAGAGGTAAAAGACAAACAGACACACTTTCGCATTTATAATATTAGTATGGATTTTAGCACTTGGTTCATGTTTTACTTAAGTTTTCTTTTATTTTAATTGTAATAAAGTCGTATTTAGATTAGACACGATATATCGTGTATAAAATCGTGTCGTATCGTGTCGTGATATAAAATAGACAGCTATACGATGTAACATTTCTTTCGAGATTAATAAAAACTATACTTTCCTTTAAAAAAAAACATACTTTTAGAAACAACGTTTTGACATCTTATACAGTATTATGTTATGTCGTTTCACAACTAAGTTAACCGGAGGAGAATGCTCTCTCAGTATACTCACCCAGTTACGTTGCCACTGTATTTTCCAGGAAAATTGTAAGGATTTTAGTACAGAAAGTATACGTATGATGTTAAAATGATGTAAGTGGAAACTTGTGTTCTACCTGCCTTTTTGCGAAATTATTTTACATCTAAAGTACGGTAGGACATGGCATAAAGTAAAAGTATTTTAAATGCTTTTTGTGGGCTGAAATAGTGTCATTATGTTCGTGAAAATATATCATAAAACATTAGTAAAAGCTAGAGAAACAGATTCTAGATTATATTGAGTAATAATTACATATGCACCAAGTGACGACAAAGCGCCGGAAGATGCCCTGCAAGATGGACTGATGATCCTGTGAAGGTCGCTGGAGTCCGTTGATTGGCCAGTGCAGGGTCGGTTGTGTTGGTGTTCTTTGGGGAGACCTATTTCCAGCAGTGAACGATGCTAATGGCGTGAATCGCGATATCAAACTTTTAGCAGCATCGAATCGAAAATATAACTATTTTAGCATTAAACGACATACAAGTTAACGTTTTAAACAAGATAAATAATATAATATTCATTATAAATATTAAGGACAATCTTACACAAATCGACTTATGGGACTAGGTACCTAAGTCTAAACTTAGCAAAGCTTGTACTTTGGGTACCTACCAAACTACGATATACATCATATATAGATAACATCCATGACCCAGGAACAAACATTCGAGTTCATCACACAAATATTTGCCCTGGTCGGGATTCAAACCCAGGACCGCCGGCTCTGCAGGTAGGTGCACCACAAACTGCTCATCAATCAACAAACCTGATTATACTCTGTTTCACAATGTGAATGATGAGCTCGTTTACCAATCATTAAAATTTTTCTCATTATCGATATGATTGGATGGAAAAATTAATCAGGCTAGAGTATTAGCTTAAAACTTTTGACATTTCAACGTAGTTAATTAAACTTAAATAACTGATACTGATGAAATTAATTTATTCCAAAAACTCAGTGGAAACATTTTTGAAAATAATGAATATGATAATTCATGAAACATGAATGATTCTTGTTTCCCGCATTGTTAATTCATACAACTTATCAATTATACATACATAATGTACCTACAATCACGTAGATAAACCAAGTCAGTAAAATACATCACAATCGGAGATTCAAACATTCGCCTGTCTAACAAATCATCACACAGGTCTACAGTGTTTGAACCCTTGAGATAGATACCACTATGGACTCATTGAAACAGACGAACCTATATAATCTTCTTTTCTGAAGTCGGTCGATAAAAAAACAATAGCGGCAATGTAGTTACGGTTTACATTGTGACGATGCATGTTGCGGATAATATTCCTCAGTATCTATGCCATTGCTTATTGACGAAACCTGTGCTGTAGATGCTGTGGTATGTATATTGCTAAGTTTTTATCTTTTATTTAATAAAAATGTGTCTTATAAGGAAACTTCTTCAGAATCGAGTGACTATGGCGTAGAAAACATCGTGTGCCTCTTACAAGTAATTCCATTACATTCAAGCACCCGCTGTGAGCGTATTCGAGATGCTGTGAGGTTAGCTTTGTTCCGTTTACATTGCGGTATCAAACTGGACGGAAAACAGTTGATTGTGTAACTAGGGTACAAATGCAATGCTTGCGGATTATGGATATGATCTGGTGGTCTTGTTTCCGCACTTAAGTCGTAAAAGTCGGTGTGCACAGATGCAGACTAACCGAGGTTATTCTGATCAACTGTTACAGAATACTTGTGAAATGAATAGTACCTACCATCTCTGAGTTCAGTCGTGATCAGCACGTCTAGCATAACTTTGACACGCGACTCTTTGTCGCGCGATAAATACTACCTGTCAGTTTCTTGTCAATCCTTTGCGAGCAAGGCAGGTGATGCTAAATCGTGCGACAAGCGAAGACGCGTCAAGACATGCTAGCCCTGCAGGTGTAGATATCTGAACATGACTCTTACTGTAAAGGCGTTGGAGTGAGTGTTCAGGTATTTATGAACGCATTATTTGCTTTAATATATTGCTATGGTGGTCTAATTGGCGCTATAATTGACCCTCTGATTTCATTACTTTTAAATGCCAAAAGTCGATCCATATTGATTATTATTGGTCATCGTCATAATCTATTCTCGACCCATGTAGCACAAACGCTGTATAAGTGCATTACACAGCTGTTTTATGTGTATAAGTGCTAATACACTCGTATTAATACACTTAATATTGCTAATGCACTTAATATTTACTTATTTGATGATCCCATGTTACTTAGGTTCTTATTGGTTGGCCATACACAAATTTTTCATATATCCGAACCGCTCTCAGAATTATGTCACGAGATACGTATAGCTCAAACCGCGGTCTTTTTGGGCTGTTACCGCACACTATGTCGTTAAACGCTTGTCTGACCAGTATTTTTAGAATTTATGTAAATAGTGAAATTTAAGTTCTTTTATAAGCATGTTTGTTATAAATAAATGCAGCCTGTGTGCTAAGTGAGGATTCTAGTAGGGGAGCTTGTTGTAACTATTTTTGGAAAAAAGCGTATAAAACCGAAACTATACAACGAATTTTGAGTGTAAAAGAATATCTTAAGAGATTATTTATCTATCTGGTTTCTCAGTAATTAATATTTGAAAAATCTATAATAATATTTAATCAAGGGTCATTTTAAAAAAAATGTCGTGTGTTACAACTTACCCCGTATTTGGGGCTTTTTGTAACAGTAATGGGGTACGTAGTAACAATAAAGATATTTTTTTGATTTGCTAGTAATTATTGCCGTTACACAGAATTATTACACTTAAAATAGGTAATAAGTAATTTACATTACACTTAAAATTGTAACAGCACATTGATATGCCAACTTTCTGACCTCCAATGGCAGCAGTCCAAAATATATGTCCGCACATGTCAATAAATATGGAGATATTTTTTTTTCTACTTCGCTTGAGAACACCTGCCTAGATGTAACGTAGCCAACTGACGGTGACAGGTCTTTTTAGGGTTCCGTACCCAAAGGGTAAAAACGGGACCCTATTACTGAGACTTCGCCGTCCGTCCGTCCGTCCGTCCGTCCGTCCGTCCGTCCGTCCGTCCGTCCGTCTGTCACCGGGCTGTATCTTAACAACGGTGATAGCTAGACAGTTGAAATTTTCACAGATGATGTATTTCTATTGCCGCTATAACAACAAATACTAAAAAATAAATAAAATAAATATTTAAGGGGGGCTCCCATACAACAAACTTGTTATAGATTATATATATGTATAGGTACGGAACCCTTCATGCACGAGTCGGGCTCGCACTTGCCCATTTTTTTTTTTCTTTTTAGTCACATATCTGTATAGTGAGACATGGCACAGAACGAATATTTGAGCTGCTTTTCTGATGCTGGCCTTATTTTCTAAAACTTCAATAGCAGCCAACTCCCGGAGTAGCCCGGTTAGTTTTCCTTTTATAGGTTCTCATTCTGGACTAAACCATGTTTGTATAAATATTTATGAAAATAATAAAAGCAACAATCGCATTATATACAAACATTAATCGGGGTAAGTTGTAACATGTTACATTTAGCCCCACAATTTTGTTACAAGTTGCCCCATGGTGTCCTTTTTAAGAAAAACTACGATTACGAAAAAAATACACATATTCACCAAAAACACGATCTATATAATTAAGCCCTAGTAAATTATCTAATTTTTTTTTTTATAAAGACACATAATTATCATTGAAAACATGGCCAATAAACAAAAATTTACGAGTGAGATTTTTTCCAATACCTGACGAAATCGGCGCGCATGCACACGTCCTCTCTCTGCGCATTCCGACGGGTCACTGGCGGTTCCCGGGTAATAGATCACCTTATAAGGATTGTATAAAGTCGAAAATTGTGTAATAAAATGTCCGTTAAGTAGGTAAAAATTGGATGTTACTTCTTACCCCTGCTACAACTAGCCCCCAGCTCCCCTACATTATGGCCTGACATCAATCAATACAACTCAAATGCCTTCGTCACATCGAATCCATTGAAAATCAAGAGAACGCTGAAACTGCGGGCGAAAGTACGAAAACGTTAACAGTTAATACGTTGAATTGTGTTCTCGTAAGCCATTGTTCCGCTCACATAACGCTCTTAACCACACTATTAGTATTGTAGACAGGAAGGAACATCGCTGAGACAAGAATGCTATATGCGAATAGGAAATGAAAATGGCGGTTGCGGAAATATTTGCATACAGACTACATATTTTACAGAAAATTACGAAACTCAGTAGGTGATAGTCTTAAGGTTTTTTGTATCAATCTGTAACTCCACTGGATTGCGACAAAATGATAAAATATTGCCTTCGTTTCCCTAGAAAGTGAACTTTGTTCGATAAAGGTCGTCTTTCAGATGAAACGATGTTGATGATGTTGATGATGATGATGATGATGATTATGATGATGATGAGGATGATGATGACGATGAAAACGATGATGATGATGATGATGAGTATTATTATGGAAAGTGTCCAGAATGAAGGTGTGAGAAGGGAAGTTTTGAAAGAGATTTTTTTGAAGTGCAACCAAATTTTTGCACTTCATTTATCGGATGAGGCTAAACTTTTGTACGTTTTAAAAATAGATTTAAATAGGAGATACGATTTATATAACAACTGTATATCCTAACAGTGTCATAGTCGCCTAAGTGACTAAGCCATTTAAATAAAGATAAAAATATCCTCGTTGTTCAAGGGAGAGTGGAAGGTGTCAGAGCGAGAGGAAGATCGCCGATGAGATGGACCGACCAGATCAAAGCCAGTGTGTCGGCTACCGTCAATGAATGCTCTCGGAAAGCGGCCCTACGGGACGAGTGGCGACGCGTCGTCAAACGGGTCACTCAGAACTCCACAAATGCATAATGGCCACGACCACTCTGTAAAGAGTGTAACGAAGAAGAAGAAGAAAAATATCCACCATATTTCCATGCAGTATTTGACATACCTTCTTTCCTAGATACTGTTTCTAGTGCGTCTGTCCTCCAATTGAGGAATCGGTATGATATCGAGGAAACATTAAGAAGACTATAAATACCGATAAACTATGATATTATTTAACTACAATTGAAGTCCTAGGGTGGCGATCACGTATAGGAAAGCGCAGCGTGGGACGGCCCGCGATTAGATAGACGGATGACCTCGCAAGGATCGCGGGGAGTCAATGGACGCGGTTTGCACGAGATCGCACTTTGTGGCAAGCTATGGGGGAGGCCTATGTTAAGCAGTGGACGTCTGTGTGGCTGATAGATAGACAATTATTGATTGGGAAAACTGACGAACACAATTCTAGGTACGCATATCGCATAGTGACGCAGGGTTAGAATGTATTTTGGGGACTAATGTTGAACATTTACCAATTTGGGGAAGTAGTTAAACCATAGGCAAATTTAATAAGCAAGAGAAACATAACAGAGTGAAAGAGCCAAGTAATGTACACCTCATATCCAACCTCCTCACCTCCCAGCCGTTTCACACATACACTTCAATATTAAAATGGCCATCAAAAGGTCAGCCCGGCAGTTTCTTGCGCGCAATATGAATTACTCAGGACCCTTTTACTGATTCCCAGGTTACGGGATACCGGCTTTGTGCTCCTTGTATGGAAATACGATAGCGTAGCCTTTAATATTTATTCGGAATAAACCTGAATGGAACAGTGGGGAAAATGTTTCGGTAAAAAGGGGATATACAATGAGCCAGTTTTTGGAGCACGCCAGAAAGAAATCCGGAATCGTTATTGAATCACCTTGTGGTCTGCCGTCTGAAAAGTCTTTTTATAGTTGGGAGTTGGAAGATGGAAATATCCCGTTTAAATGAAGCGATTTTAAGACGGTAAGTACCCGGAATAAAGCAACGCAAAAAACTAAGGTTGCAAATGCTTTAAAAGTTTGGTTAAATAACCAAACTTCAAGAATGCCGCTTAATCTCGGATAGTAATGTCAAAACCCAATATTACTTTGACATTGCTATCCGGGAATAGGCGTTATTCCTGGAATAAAAGATTGGTTAAAACCAGCCTTAATCGCCTTATAATCCAGTGAATAAAGTGGTTTTATCCATCCAAATATCATAAACCCTCCATGATGCGTTCAAGAACCGCACATTATGACCACCATAAAAATATACTGTTTTGTTAGCACAAATTACTTATCTGTAAAAAAAATATTATTGCTAAATAATAACATCGATTTCGATAATATTATTAATGCAAATTTCGAACATCTCTGAAAAACAAAGAAATTTGATTTGACCTCTATTCTAATTATCGAGATGAAGGTTAGTTCGAAATGAATTGTCAATTTGCAATCAAATTTTACAAATGTCGCACGTAAGTAAGATATCGAACGATATGATAGTCGAGTCGGGCCGACTCTAGTTTGTGTCTGAATTAAAAAAAAAACTATGACAGCTGCCAGAAAACTTCATTACCGCCATTACCGGGTAATTTTGTTATAATGTGCGACTCCTGAATGCATCATGGAGGCTTATGATATGTGGCTAGATAAAGTAGTGTATGTAACTGCACATAATTAGGCATTAAAACACTCGTGTGATATTATTCTGAAACTTGCCTTCGGCTCGTTTCATAAACCCACACTTGTGTTTAATACCCTTCAAGTACAGTCATATAAACTACTATTACCTTACAAGCCGTTGCGTAGTCTTGAATTTTTGATATGTTGTCTAGGTTGGTTAGTGAGTGTTTAAAATGCAAAATGCACAATTCCCACAATTCCGCGCTCGCCATAATATTTAAAAAAAAAACGGTATTTTTTTCAGATTTTTGCTTAATATACCTTCGTTTAGGAGCACTTGAGCTAAAAAAAAGGGGTGCGTAACGATGGCTATAACAACTTTTGATATAATTTCAGTCGGTATAACGCTCATTTGATATAATGATTGAATGATATAACAACACTTAATATATCAACATTTGATATAATTATTGTTTCATATACTGATCATTTTATCGAATAACATTTAATATAACATTCTTTTAGTATAATGTATATTTCGTCTAATGAATTTATGGTATAACGTTTATTTTATCTAACGTTCAAATGGCATAACGGATAGGGTATAGAGAAATAGGGGGGCGGGGGGCGGAGCCCCCACAGGGGGGCTCGGGGGGCGAAGCCCCCCGCATTAAAAAAAAACTTAAACCGAAAGTTCAAGAGAAACGTAGGTTAAAAAAGGGATATAATACGTTTAAAGGCTCAATACCCATACCCGCTCAAACTGCTCAAACATGAAAGTAAAATTGTAATAGGGTCATGGTTAGGTACGACGACGAGCGAAATTATACCAAATGTTGTTATTGTTATACCAAATGTTGTTATACCATATGATGGTTATAGGAAATAAGTTTTATACCAAATGATAAGTATACGATATAAAAATAGATATTTTGAAATTATACCAAACGTTTATTATATCAAATGAGTCATTATACCAAATGTTGTTATACCAAATGTTGTTATATCAAACATACTATACTATACTATAATTTACATTTCAAATTTTGTTTATGTTTATAAGGTCACACCAGCCTTTATAAGGTCAATCAATGCTCACAGAAGGCGGCTCTACGAGACGTCGTCAAACGGGTCACTCAGAAGTCTTCAAGTACATAATGACCACGACTATACTCTGTAAAGAGTGTAGCGAAGAAGATAAAGTGGTAGGTGGGTGATTCTACAGGAGTTTCAATCGCCGTCAGTCCGTTGTCATTATCAAAGCTATGGGCCATAATATGCTCTAAATGTTATCGATTATGGTTAGAAGTGCGGTTACAGTATATCATGATATGAAAGTTTACAGCTTGGTGTACCTCATACTTACAATATTTTTGACAGCGGACTGACGGTTGTTGAAACGCCTGTAGAATCACCCAGGTAATTTATTCAGATTTACATAGAGAACTCCCGTAAATCTAAGACATACATAAATATTATGTTTGTCTTAGTGTAACGTTTGTGAGACATTACTTATAATGTCCTCACCATTTATAAATTCATTCGATCCTATCTATAGATCTTTTTAATCCTGTACCGCAGTCAAACTGACGGAAGTTCAAATATAAGAATACAACATCCAAATAAATGTTTCAGTCTCACTATAAGTACTTTTCCAATAAAGAATGTAGCCATCCAAAATCAGTTAAACATTTAAATTTTTCCAAAAACTTCCCTGCATCCGCCGCGAGTTTCCATGTCATATTCACCGTCAATTTCCAGACCAACTTGCAGACAGACCAGAGCTTGCACGTAGCTTTACGTGGTCGATAATTCTGCATTCTTAATGGTACCTAGAATTCTAAACTCGTGACCTACTCTTGAAGTCCATAAGGTACCTGAATTACATCGACTGCATTATCCTTTTAAACGTGGTTTATGTGTAAATACGCCATACGACGAAATAAAATAAATCCTTTTAAACGGTATCCTTCTACTCCGAAACAGTGTTTCTCATCCTGTAACGTTTCGCCAAATTTTAATTTGTCCGAAAAAAAGAAACCAGAAACCCGTAATATTTTCAGGATGTTATAAACAACGTTTTAAAGAACCCACCCAAGCAAACCTAACCTTGGTTTGTTTAATTATTCTGAAAAATTAACAGTTTGAAAAAAAAAATGGCTTTCGGACAAATGAAAATTTGCCGAAGCGTAACAGATGGGAAACAAAAATTAGTGTTTCCAATAGGTAAATCTTTTGAACGTTTACGTCAAACACAGAAGTTTCCCTCACACGACAAACGCTAAAATTAAACCTTATTTGAAAGGAAATACCTTATAATTATATACCGGTGTCGTAGTAGGCACGACAGCACACGCCACCTTTATGTTCTAGTCAACTATTTAAAGTAAACTATTTGAGATTGTTAAAAACAAACCTATATAACCTAACCTTATCAATAGGATATTTGATCAATATTCAATATGGTATTAAAGTAATCAATATGATGTTTGAAACAATTATGAAAAATGTATGATTATAGAGGAGTAAAAATTCTGTGAAATGATTTTTCGGCAAAATTAAACATTCGACGAAATAGGAGACAAAGGGCTTTCCAGCAGCAACAATTACTAAGCTAAGCCGCTGACAGATATTTATGACGAAACAGGGTTTTTATAGAATCCTTTTTTTATTGATTCCATTTTTATGTGGAAATACCACATTTTTTTCTTAATTTTTTTTTACACAAAGGTAAATTTAGAAAAAAAAATGTAATGAGATCGACGATTTTGACGTCTCCCAACTTGACAAGTGGCGATATCTCCAGAACATCGCGACTTCGCTAATCCGGTCGAATTAAATTTGGGTCTCCTTTGTATGTGACGGCGTAGATAACAGGCGCATACTTAACTTGTCCGGGTAGTACGTGAAATTAGACAGTTACGTTTCGTTCTAAGCAGAAATTCATATGCATATAAAGTATTTATTAATCTAGATGCCAATTACCCCCGTGTACAATGACCCTGTTTGATCTTATGTCCCTACCTTAACTGGTAACATTATGCCGAGATATCAAACGTCATTCATGTTGAATGTTTGACTAATGTCTCGTCAAATATTATTTTGATTATTGTCAAAATGAATAATATTATAAAATATACTCGTAATGAAAAATAAGTTAAATACATGAAAATATAAGTTAATGAATTACTGCAAAATAGGTAAATAAATATTAAGAGGAAATCTTACATAAATCGACCTAGTCCCAAACTAAGCAATGCTTGTATGGGTACTCCGACATGCATAATATAACGTCCATGACCCAGGAACAAATATTACAGTTAATCACACAAATATGTGCCCTTGCTGGGATTCGAACCCAGGACCACCGGCTCAGTAGGTATGCAACTGGACTACAAACTGAGCCAACCGCATCGTCAATAATCAACAAACAAGACGTTTTTTATTTAGAAGAAATATATCAAAGAGAACGGGTAAGTTTTCGAGATTCAGACAAAATATTCTGTTAAAATTATTCTTCCTGTTTCATCTCTGCATTCTATTTTGTAACAATGACACGTTCTAGCTGACAATTATAAGTACAGCATTGTATAGCCTGGAATCTTAGTCTGGAGTCTTAGTATTTTAATAAATTGTTTAATTGCACTGGAAGGTGGTAACAAACATTGTCGGTGTGTCAAAAAGCACCCTCTTTTTTGTCATTATCGGACTGAAAGTATCCTATAACTATCTGAAAAAGCTCAGCCAGTGTAGTGTAGGTACCAAAATTTATTGAAACCAGTCCCGCCGTTAAGGCGTGATAAACGCACAAACACAGTACAGAACGGCCCGACATGTTTCGAAGTTTCGAACTCATATGGAGCTCTTATTCAGGGACAGCTTGGTGGTGAGGAGAGCGGAAACCAGTGTAGTGGGCCGAGAGTCACGTAGCAGCACAAATAGCTGACCCCGATGAAGAGCTCCATATGAGTTCGAAACATGTCGGACCGTTCCTGGCAAACCGTTTTTATAATTATTAAAGATCCCTCACTATTAGTTTTAATAATATTACTCTCGTAAGTTGATAATTGTTTGAACCGCACTGACGTTGTAATTATCGTCGTTAATGCGACACAGTTCTATAGTGGCCTAGGAATAAAATTGTTTGACTGTACAGACATTTTATTTTTACAATTATATAATAGTATAGATAGATGACCAACAATTATTATTAGTCTGTTTTGTTAAATCAGAATTAATAGGTACGTAAACGCAGTGAAACACAATACTTATATTCGTAAGTGTTTTAATCTGAGTAAAAAAACACCATCATATTTAAAAAAAATACATTGTTTTCCAGGTCAGCGCAGTGCAGCATGAAACTGGCGACATATTAAACGCCCTATGTTTATAGATCCATCCATACTATAATATTATAAATGCGAAAGTGTGTCTGTCTGTCTGTTACCTCTTCACGCTTAAACCGCTAAATCGATTTTGATGAAATTTGGCATGGAGATAGTTTAAGATCCGAGGAAGGACATAGGATAGTTTTCATCCTGGAAATTATCCCTAAAAAGATTTAAAAGTGAGAAAGTAATTCATGATGACATTGATGACCCTGTAGGAAATGTAATGATTAGACCAAAAGCACAATTGCTCTTACATTTGCTCAGGCGCTTTTAATAATCCCTTTTATTAATTAAGGTGATTAGGTGGATATCTATCGTGTTGTACGAGGTTGCTTCCATACTTTCAAGTTCCACGCGGACGTAGTCGCGGGCAAAAGCTAGTCGTCCGTAAAATCCAAGTAATTACATTATTACAGTAATAATGAGTAAGTGAATACTGAACAACACTGAAGAACCTGGTGTGTTTGATCCTCATACTCATAATAAAGTACTTTTCGTTCGGGTTGTGAAGTGAATCCTACTACACGATTTCATTGTTGTTAGTTTTGTTAAATTTTCTGTATCAAAAACTGTATCACCTAGCATTTATTGGAGCGGAGCGAGCGAAGCTCCCATGGATCGACTCGAATGGACTTTGTGACAATGCGCGGATCTCAGCGAGTTCTCAACCGATTTTAGAAATTTTTGTTTTAAAATGCACAAATTAAATTTCGCTAGGTCGTGACGAAGAGAAAATTTCGTAAAAAAAGAAAAAAAAAAACTCCGCTCCAATCTATGGTGCAAGCTTAGCCGGTGGCTGACTCTGCATCGACCTAGTATTAATTCCTTTTAAATTTTGTTATTATGAAATTTATGTGATATTTGTTTATTTCTTGGTGACATTCATTCGTTATGACATTAATGAAAATGACATACGCGTTTCATTTAAGATAATGTATATTTAAAAGGTTGTATGTAATGAATTATTTTAAGTCAGCAGTCTCAATGCGAATGTTCGCCTGCTTTGAGTAATTAAAACTAAAGGACTCGCCTTTCGCTGTATCGTTCCAAACAAAAAACTCTGCCAAAACCTGATGGGGACGAGATAACACACATATAAAAAAATCTGCGCACAAATGCAAAATTCTCATTACTACGCACTCTAAAACGGTATTCCCTTGATCTGTCTAATTTTTTTTTGTCTACTTTCAGTTTGTCTAACAACTTTTACCATAATGATCATTTTATCTAAAGTCAATATGTATAATATCATTTCTCATAATTATTATTTTGTCGAAATTCGTTTTGCCTAAATGATCATTTTCATAACTCTTGTTTTGTCGAATATTATTTTATCTAAAACTCACTTAGTCGATTCTTATTTTGAAAATTGTAGGTTAGGTTAAAGACCGAATACTGTAGGTTAGGTTAGGTTTGTTTTATGACCATGGATAGCGGAGCGAGCGAAGCGAGCGGAGCATCAGAATGCTTGCTAAATAAATAAATTAGGCAAAAAAAATGTTAGGCAATAAATATAAATATGTTTATACGAATTAAAAATTAGGCCAAATAAAATTAGACGAAATAAGATTATGTTAAATGAGTATTATACAAAACGACTTTCACTCAAATGAAAATTAGGCAAAGTGAATAGTTATGCTAAATAATATTAGTTTAAATGAAATTAGGCAAACCAAAATTAGGCAAAAAGTTGTTAGGCAAAACAAGGTACAACCCTCTAAAACACCAATAGGCTAGTAGACTCATGCAAAATTTCATTAAACTAATGTTTAATCCATATAGTATTTAGCATAATATGTTTCAGTAGGTACATAAAAGTAGAAGATGGCTGAAAAATAATCATTTGAATGCATGGCTTTTATTCTGTATTGAATGTAGATTTGAGTGAGCGGGATGGCACTATACGACGGTCGAATTTCGAACATCGGAGCATATATACTCGGTATTCAACGCCACAGTTAAGCTAAAGGCAAAAATAGCGAACGGCGTTTTTGTGTGTTCATGACATTTCAATATTCAATTAATAATATTTAGCTTTCTAGCTCTCACAAAAATAGATTTTTTTTTAACTAGTCAGATCATTATTGACCATTTCAAATTTATTTCATATATATAGAAGCACCGGGAAAGGCAGCAGAACGATCGACAGAACGTCCGCCATCAGTATCACTCATTATGAAGTCAAGATGCCAGAAACACAGAAATAAAATCACTTTAATCACAAATAACAATCACTGGTTTTATTAAAACACACTCGGAATCAAAATAAAGAAAGATTAACAAGATAAACACTGATTGAGAGCCAATAGGTTAGTATGCGTGCACACTCGTGCCCAGCTGTCCGTCAAGTGACCAGCTGTCACCGATTGGCGTCTGCCTACTACCCTATTCGGGGTGCCCCGCTCTTATTTCAATATACCTTCAACATTTTTATTATTGTCAAGCATTATCTAAAGTTACCCTCAACTATTTCATTGATGTAAACAACACTAGTTACTATTACAATTTACAACGTTTAATCTTAAAATCAAATTAACCGTTTAATATTACACAGAAAATCGGATAATCAAATCAAACTATTAATAACCGGCATCATATTTGCCTGTGCGCCGTCACGGCCGTCCTGCGTATTCACACGTCCTCGTGTGCAGATGTATGTGCCTTAACACTTTCAGCACCTGCGGACAAGTAAAAGACTATGGTTGACTTTATTCACTACTCGGTCACCCTGACCCAATGTTTACCACACACAGAGGTCAGATGTATGCTAACGGCTAGTCAGGCGCAGGTCAATCGGGGCCACACAGGCTAGTCGGTGCCACAAAGGCCAGTCGGTGCCACACAGGCCAATCGGTGCCACACAGGCCAATCGGTGCCACACAGGCCAGTCGGTGCCACACAGGCCAGTCGGTGCCACACAGGCCAGTCGGTGCCACATAGGCTTGACGGTGTTACACGGGTACCCCTTATCTTGCACAATCTCTGTTGTCCGAAATACACTTCGCATAATCGTTTTCGCACAATCATTTTTAGGCGAATGATACTATCGCATAATTATATACCTACCACAATTGTTATGTCGCATAATATTCATTTGGCACAAATTTGTATAGCAGAATACTAATATCGCCAACTTTTATTTCGCAGGATTTTATGTAGCACAATATAAGTTCCGCCGAATTTATTGCGGCATAATTGTACTATATCATACCCACAGAACCGAATCGCTGCCAAAAAACTAGGTTAGGTTAGGTTGAAATTGCGTCCCTCACAGAAACGAAGGCAAGGCAGGTAAGAATTTACGTGTAAATAAATAAATAAAGTAAGGCAGGTCCGACTTGGCTTAGGTTAGGTACGACGACGAGCGAAGCGAGGAGGAGTGTTAGGTTGAACTGCGACCCTAACGAGCGAGCGAAGCGAGCGAGCCGCGCAGGTCCGACTTGGCTTACGATTCCTAACATTACCTATTTCACCTTAAGGCAGGTCCGACTTGGCTTAGGTTAGGTACGACGACGAGCGAAGCGAGGAGGAGTGTTAGGTTAAACTACGACCCTAACGAGCGAGCGAAGCGAGCGAGCCGCGCAGGTCCGACTTTGCTTAGATTAGGTAGGTATTTTGTTGTTTCGTATTAATATTGAGTCGGACTTTTCATTTTTTGGTGTATTAAAATAATCATGCAAACGGAATATTATGCCATATAAATTTCGGCGACATGATTATTCGACCATAGGAGTATTGTTCTAATCAACATTATGCCAATGTACTATTCTGCCAAAGAAACGTGTGCGAAATGATAGTATGCTAAGAAATTTAGGCAAAAAGCAATTGTGCGAAATGATGATTGTGCCAGTGGTTGCTATGCGAAACGAAAATATGCCAATCAATTTTGTGCAACACATTAGTAACCCGGTGTTACACATAAACAAAGATGGGGGCGTTATTACAAGCAAGCATGGTATTTGAAATCACAATTACTGACCATCGCCGTCATCGGCATATTCTGTCTTAGCCTGATTAATAGGGCCTTCTAGTCCGGCGCTCAACTCTAATGGAACATAACACTGGTATAGCAAGCACGCAATCGTGTGCGTACTTGTAGGCTCTATTAGAATTGAGAGCCTTCAGTAGATATCTATCGCCAATGGCTATCCAACAACTAAACCACTAAATATGGCATTTACATTTTGAATCTAATTTTGTTTAGTTGCGCTCGCGGTTTTCCAAAAGTACGTAATCACCTACTTTAAACTTTTTAACTTTGGCTTTGGTGCTATCGAACCTGCCTTTATCGTAAGAAGCACTAGTTTCTATGTCTCGTGCCGACTGCTCTCTAACAGAATCTAAGTCTATGTCCGGTTACGTCAGTCTCTAAGCTTTCAAAATTATCCACTTTAAGGCCTACGTCACAGATCGAAACAGAATGAAAACTTCTCACCAGATTGCCTCATATGGTGTGTCGACGCCATACACGTTAACTCTTTTCTCAGTGAAGTCGCCCTGTCGCTGGCCGTCGGGCAGTTCTTTCCGTTACGACTCGTACCGTGGAAGCTGAAGCAGACGACCCATGGCGTCGCTGATAACTGCTGCTAAGTTCGCGTATTTTTTTCCTGAAACAAAAACTCCAAGCACAGTATCACAAAGCTCGGTCATTCTAACCTTAAATCCAACAAAAAAAAAAGGAAACTCAAATCAATCTAACAAAGTTACACTTAAATTATGATACGATAAGAACATCTAATCCACGACGTACGTAGATACAAGAAAATATTTTAATTAAATCATTATTTGCACTTAAATAACAAGCTTTACTTTGTATGATAATTTTTGGATTACCAAGACTTTACCGATTATGAAACAGTGAAAATGATAAATCAAACTTCAATTTCAAATTCTTGTGTCCTAACATTTTCCTAATCCTATTAGTGTCTCCAGTTTTAATATTTTAGGCTATAGCGATCACCACAGTTAAAAGTAACACTGGGATCGTTTAAACAACCACCACTCATACGGAAGTTACAGGCGCTAAAAACTATACGCCAGATAAAGTACACCGAGTAAGAAACTATTCAAGACGTCAACAAATTCAGTTCTACAGAACAGTTGGAAAATCATGAACAGAGGGTAGATTATTAAAGCAGCCGCTCCTACTACTAAGTACTGTGTATGATTGATGCACCCTCTTAGCGCAATTTTTAAATGATAAACTTTAATAATAGTAAACTGCGTAGTGGTCATATTAATCAACACTAAATTTGTAGAAAAATTTCGCGTTCGGTCATATTATATCACTACGAAAACAATCGTTAGAAAAACGTTCAATAAACTTTCTTTCATGATTAGTAATACTTTTTTTGACAAATACCCACTAAACTGAATAAGTCTAACTCAAGTCTACCCCCGAATCTGGCTACACTTTTATTTGTGAACACTATATCGGAATACTAGTGACCAGTTAACGACTGACCTGACGCGATTTTTAAATCTGTCGGTGTCACGCGTCGCTTGTAGATCTCCGTCGGTTCTGGGTCGCTTCCACTAGTGCAACGTCTGACGATGTGTCCCGCTGTTCTTGAAGCAAATAACGATCTTCGATGTGGTTTGCTGTTAACTGCTGGCTTTTGTCGCCGAGGTGGTAAGTTGTAGCCCCGGTGGTTTCTCTTTTACATGAAGTAAACAATCGAATTTTTCATGTCCGTTTCTCTCGCAATTAAAACAGTGCAAACGGTTCCCCCTGTTTTGGCATAAAGTTTTTAGTCATAATTTTGCATGGCATAATCTATGTAGGCATAATTGACTTTCCGCATAAACTGTTTTGGCATAATCGAGGTTCGCATAGTTTGATAACGCAGATATTCGTTTGTCATAATTTATTTGCGCATATTTTTGTTTGTCCGAATCATATCTACACATAAAATAAATAGGCATATTTTCATTTGTCATAATTTATTTGCGCATATTTTTGTTTGTCCGCATCATGTCTACGCATAAAATGAATAGGCATATTTTCACCACTCCGAAAATTTAATTTACTAACGATCCTAGAACCAGTATCCGAAGCCCCGCTTCGCGGGTTTCTATTTCCGCTCTAAGGGATAAAAGGTAACGAACGAACCTACCCAAGTATTTGTAGGGAAGAGTGTGGGTGTGCTAGCATTTCGTTTTTGCGAGGAACGCAGTTCTAACCTAACCTAACCTACTTTTCTGATAGCAGTTCGTTTTTTTGAGGGATGCAGTTCTAACCTAACTTAACCTACTTTTCTGCTAGCTGATCGTTTTGCGAGGGACGCAATTCTAACCTAACCTAACCTACTTTACAGTTCATTTTTTGAGGGATGCAGTTCTAACCTAACCTACTTTTCTGCTAGCTGATCGTTTTGCGAGGGGCGCAATTCTAACCTTACCTAACCTACTTTTCTGAAAGCAGTTCCTCTTTGTGAGAGATGCAGTTCTAACCTAACCTAACCTACTTTTATGCTGTCTGATCGTTTTTACGAGGGACGCAGTTCTTACCTAACCTAACCTACTTTTCTGCTAGCTGATCGTTTTGCGAGGGACGCAATTCTAACCTTACCTAACCTACTTTTCTGAAAGCAGTTCCTCTTTGTGAGGGATGCAGTTCTAACCTAACCTAATTTTCTGCTAGCAGTTCGTTTTTGCGAGGAACGCAGTTCTAACCTAACCTAACCTACTTTTCTGATAGCTGTTCGTTTTTTTGAGGGATGCAGTTCTAACCTAACTTAACCTACTTTTCTGCTAGCTGATCGTTTTGCGAGGGACGCAATTCTAACCTAACCTAACCTACTTTACAGTTCGTTTTTTGAGGGATGCAGTTCTAACCTAACCTAACCTACTTTTCTGCTAGCTGATCGTTTTGCGAGGGACGCAACTCTAACCTTACCTAACCTACTTTTCTGAAAGCAGTTCCTCTTTGTGAGAGATGCAGTTCTAACCTAACCTAACCTACTTTTATGCTGTCTGATCGTTTTTACGAGGGACGCAGTTCTAACCTAACCTAACCTACTTTTCTGCTAGCTGATCGTTTTGCGAGGGACGCAATTCTAACCTTACCTAACCTACTTTTCTGAAAGCAGTTCCCCTTTGTGAGGAATGCAGTTCTAACCTAACCTAACCTAATTTTCTGCTAGCAGTTCGTTTTTGCGAGGAACGCAGTTCTAACCTAACGTAACCTACTTTTCTGATAGCAGTTCGTTTTTTTGAGGGATGCAGTTCTAACCTAACTTAACCTACTTTTCTGCTAGCTGATCGTTTTGCGAGGGACGCAATTCTAACCTAACCTACTTTACAGTCCGTTTTGTTGAAGGATGCAGTTCTAACCTAACCTAACCTACTAGCTGATCGTTTCGCGAGGGACGCAATTCTAACCTAACCTAACCTACTTTTCTGAAAGCAGTTCCTCTTTGTGAGGGATGCAGTTCTAACCTAACCTAACCTAACCTACTTTTCTGCTAGCTGATCGTTTTTGCGAGTGACGCAGTTCTAAACTAACCTAGCCTACTTTTCTGCTAGCAGTTCCTCTTTGTGAGGGATACAGTTCTTACCTAACGTAAACTACTTTTCTGCTAGCTGATCGTTTTAGCAAGGGATGCACTTCTAACCTTACCTAACCCGCTTATCTTGTAGCAATTTAAGTATGCCAAGATAGATTCGGTCAAAAGATAATATGCTAAATACCATTATGCTAAACCAAATTATTCGTAAATATAATCGGCCTAAACAATGGTATGCGAATACAATTTCGGACAAACACATTTTCGGTAATTTAGAACTTATACCAAATAAGGTTTCTGCGACATTACCATTCGTCGAAGACTTAATATGCCAAGTCTGTTATGCTAAAACAGTTTCGGACAAACAAAAGTATGCGACATAGAGGGAACCCAGTGCAAACATCTATTGTTTTCATACGTTTTCGTATCTGTGACGCTGTTAGCGGTGTTTTAATGCCTCTGTTCCCTGATTTAGAGCCATCAGGTTCGTAGTATTTCGAAGAGTAGCCACAAATTTTTAGTTGTTTCATTGTCTTTGCTTCGAGTTCCATCTTTTCACTCAGTGGCCCGTAGGTACTATCCCAACTTCTGATATAGAAGCACCGGGAAAGGCAGCAGAACGATCGACAGAACGTCCGCCATCAGTATCACTCATTATGAAGTCAAGATGCCAGAAACACAGAAATAAAATCACTTTAATCACAAATAACAATCACTGGTTTTATTAAAACACACTCGGAATCAAAATAAAGAAAGATTAACAAGATAAACACTGATTGAGAGCCAATAGGTTAGTATGCGTGCACACTCGTGCCCAGCTGTCCGTCAAGTGACCAGCTGTCACCGATTGGCGCCTGCCTACTACCCTATTCGGGGTGCCCCGCTCTTATTTCAATATACCTTCAACATTTTTATTATTGTCAAGCATTATCTAAAGTTACCCTCAACTATTTCATTGATGTAAACAACACTAGTTACTATTACAATTTACAACGTTTAATCTTAAAATCAAATTAACCGTTTAATATTACACAGAAAATCGGATAATCAAATCAAACTATTAATAACCGGCATCATATTTGCCTGTGCGCCGTCATATATATTTCTAAACTAGCCTATTTAAATCGTCACAATAATAACTCACGCACACTTCAAAATAACAAATATGACTAATAGGTAGTCGACTTTATAAGTGTTTACATACAATTTATTATAGGATGAAGTTTTTAGAAATGTCGAAACAACTCCTTAAGTAGGTATAATATTTAAAAACTTATGAAAAATAAATGATTTATGATTTATTTTGTTTTTTTGAGACGATGACTATTTAAGATACTTTTGGGGCGGAACCCCCTTGATTGGAACCACTTATCCCGTTTTCAGTTTATCTGTCTGTTTGCAATCAAATCTTGCAAACTTAATTTGATTATCATTGAGTTGAAAGCTTTACCAACTTAACTTCGATTATCAATGCTATAATATGGCACCATGGAGCTGATCTGATGATAAGCCGAAAGATGGCCATAGGAATTCAGCAATAAACAAACTGTCTCGGTGAGTAGTTGGCGGCCTTTTAAAACACACTTGGATATATGAACATTGCGCTCCTCCCTTATACCCTTCATAGTAAAATGGTTCATTCAGACGAATAATATTTGAGGTCATAAGTACATAAGTGAATTATGCGCTTAAATGGTTGAGGAATGTGTACATATGTATATATATATGTTGTATATAAAATAATTATGTTGTCGTAAATAATTATGAATAAGCTATGGAGTGTAAAAGGATGGAGCGGAATCTCTCATAGGAAAATATTTGAAAAAGTGCCCAGCGGTTAGCAGTAAATAACAGTTCCAATTCCGGCCTAAGCGCTAGAGTCAGCATGAAAATATTGTAAGTTTTAGACAGAGTGAAAAAAAGTGAATTTTAGATGACCAGAGTAATTCCTACTTAGTTTCTTTAAGTGTATTACACAGAAAAAACATAATTAAATTGTATGAAAAAATTATAAACGAACCGTTCGTTGCTAACTAACGAAACGACTTTACGCCACAGTAACGCCACACAGTCTTTTAAAAACCTCGTTTTTGTCTCACGCCGCTTTTTTTTTTCAAAAATATGATACACATTACCATTACGAATATCAGATTAAAACTCCCACATCGATTGGTCCTGTAATTTTATTTTTTAAATCATCTAAGTTTGCTCATAATATCCGTGTCATGAAATTTACATTTCATTTTATTGCTTAAGAACAGGCGTACTTATATACATTTTGATTAAACTACGTGAACCTGCGATTGATATGAATCCCTACCGTTACAATTATTTTTGCACATTTACCGTGAATACTTTCGGGGATATTATTGTTGTTAGACATTTCTGTTTTAATTTTTTATTCCATATTCATCCCGTATTAGGCAGAGATATTTTAGTACACGATAGCTCATATGTACCTGTATCAACAGTATTAAAATCGCAGATCTTTTTGTGCGGAAGATGGAATCATAAGCAGGTTCATGTGGTTTAATCAAAATTTCTGTAAGTAGACCAGCTCTTGAGCAATAAAAAAAATATCAATTTCATGACCCAGATATGAGCAACTTTGATGATTTTTAGAAATAAAACTACAGGATTTATCGATGTGAGAGTTTTAGTTTGATATGCGCAATGGTAAATATGTATCGTATTTTTGAAAAGAGCGTGAGACAAAAACGGAATCCTTAAAAAGCTGGCGCCACCAATTTATCACCTTTCAGCGGGAATTTTTGGATATATGAAGATGCTGCTCCTCCCTTTTACACTCCATAGTTATCGGTACTCTAGGATAATTTAATCGTCAAACAAGCGTCAAACATTATTGACATATGTAAATTCTATCATATTTTATAACAAAAACGCAGTTGAAACACATTTTAATGATGTTTAATTATCATGAGTGAAATAAATCTGAAAGGGCACGAGCACGATAAATCCGTCGTTCTAACGTTAAGCCCTATTCAAGCTTTGATAAGTGAGAATTGCCAAAAAACTCATTAGTATCAAGATCAAGCTTAGGCAACTATTTACAGCAAATCATCGACAGCTCAAGAGGCTGGTTAAGGGGAGACCTGGTAGCACCCACAAAATGCGGTGGTGGATTGATTCACAAATGAAGTGAATGCAATGGGCCATTTGCCTTTTTAATCTGAAAAATTATAAAAATAGCAGTGTGCAATATTGTATTATGTGTTTCTTAATAAAACTTGTGTCATACGAATAGCTTACTTTTACTTTTCCCTTCTCAAAAGCGCACAAGGGTGGGAGTGGGACACAGGGCGTCTTTCTTGTGGACAATGCATTAGTAACAATTTGGTTATATTTACATATATAGTTCTATTACCTACTCAGTTCTCGAGGAATAGAAAGCTGATAAATACATGTCTAGCAAGAAAATTTGGCTTTAAAGCTTTAAAGCCTAATCCTATTATAATGTCCCCAGGAATAACGCCTGTTTTTCCTAACATGTTCATACGTGTAACCCGGAGCTCAGTGATTGATAATTTCAGCTCTTTGATAGTTATACTTTAAACTGCAAACTGTATCTAGATACCAAGTTGCAGTACAAACAGATTATTATAATTGATAAAACTGTGATATGAATTGAGAATAATACTTTGTAAATTCCAGTTACATCGAATATCCTTAAAAATATGATAATATGGTGAGATTATTTTATTTATTTATAATATGAATATGGTATACTGTGAATAATAGTACACTTCTCAGTATAGCATCTTTCTATTGGCAGGTATTGGAAATTTACCCATTTAGCTATTTCTGATATAGATGAAATGCCTATCAAAAATAGGTAGCTTCTACGGTGAGCAAGGCGCCATTTCATTTAAATACCTTACTTAATGCTATCGTTTTTGGTTGAGTGCATAAGATGTTTCGCAAAACTTTACTTAAGTATAGCCAGGCCAATGTGAACAAATAGACAAGTCGAGAATTTTGATGGTTTATTTTTCTTAATACCTACTTTACATCGGAATACCGTGTTATGATATGTGCGCTTGGCAGCGAATTCTCCCACGTACATTTTTGATTCAAATATTGGATTCAGCAGCAGTTATTCTTCAATTATAAATAGATTATTTCTGCTTCCAAAATCGCAAACAGTGACAACCGTTGTTCGCTGGTATATAGTACGCAATATATACTACTTCGCACCACTCAGTGAAACTTTTCTTGTATTTTTTCACTACACCCCAAGCACTTTACTGACTTTTTTTCCCAACAATTATAAATTAAGCAAAATATCTCAACAATTTCCATAGCAGTGACACATCAAACTGACTGTCATAACATAAAATTAAATGTCAATTAGGATCAGTTGTAGGAATAGCATTTTTGACAATCATTATCGCCTTCGTATTGTCAAAACTGAGATGAGATATGTCACCTGAAGCTCATCGCCTTCTCATCACATTTTAATGACAGTTCAACGGCGATATAACTGTTATCTAATGGAGATTTGACGTTTGGCGATATCTCCAACGGCATTCTCGAATTGGGCCCCTGGGGGGGTATTCGACCAATTTTAGAGATATAATGGAGATCTCTCCTTTTCATCGCCATCCGTCACTTTTGACGTGTTCCTACTTGACAAGTGGCGATATCCCTAGAATATCGCAACTTCATCAATTCGGACGCGCTAAATTTTCGTTTCCTTTGTATGTGACGGCATAAATAACAGGCGCATACTTTAAATTGACCGCGTAGTGCGTGAAATTAGTCCGTTACGTTTAATTCAAAACAGAAATTGATATGCATGAATAACATTTTTGACAATCATTATCGCCTTCGTATTTCCAAAATTGAGATGAGATATGTCACTTTTAAGCTCATCGCATTAAAATGACAGTTCAACGGCGATATGTCACTGTTATCTAATGGAGATTTGACGTTTAGCGATATCTCAAACAGCATTCTCAAATTGGGCCCCTGCTCTTTTAAAGAACATACGAGTAGGTATATGACGCAGAGCGTAGTAATAGATCACATCACATTTTTCTTTCATAATTATTTATTTACCTTTGTGTCAATATTTATAAAAACAATAAGTTAGGACTACGGATCACTAAATAATGCGTACGTAAGACGTACGTAGCCTTACGGCGTAGTCGATAATTCTGAATTTTTAATAGTACCTAGAATTCTAAACTTGTGACCTACTGGAGCCACTGGATTTGTTTGATGTCTCTAAATATAAAAAAAAGCGGACAGGTGCAAGCTTGACTCGCACACCGAGGGTTCCGTACGAAAACTTATCCCAACTTATGTATGTACTAGCTGTGCCCCACGGTGTTACCCGCTCATCCCACGGGAACACTAAATTTTTTCGGGATGAAAAGTATCCTATGTCCTTTCCCGGGTCTCAAACTATCTCCATACCAAATTTCATCTAAGTCGGTTCAGCGGTTGAAGCGTGAAGAGGTAACAGACAGACAGACAGACAGACAGACAGACACACTTTCGCATTTATAATATTAGTATGGATGGCGACGGATACAAATGACGTGCAAAGTTAACTCAACCGGGTTCTCCAAATATGATTTTCTAATAATCTACAAGCTAAGCCACTGACAGACGGACACGAAGAAACAATAAGGGTTTTATGTTAAGATTACGGAACCCGAAAAATACATACGGGATAATCGATAATTCTGAATTCTTAATAGTACCTAGAATTCTAAACTTGTGACCTACTGGAGCCACTGGATTTGTTTCGTATCGCTAAATGTTAGGAAAAGTTTTGTGTACGGACTTTTAGAAGTTGAATCTTCCGAACTACTGCTAGGTTAAATTCGAAGAGGTTTTGCAATGCCCCCATTTCAGAAAAATCTCGGATAATTTATTTGATTAATTTTGTACATGAGTTGCATTAAGTGACAAGGTCAAGTTCAATACTAGGAATTAGAAAATAAATACAGAATACTTAATCACACTAATATTATAAAGGCATAAGTTTGTGAGTGTGTTTGTGTGTATGTTTGTTACTTCTTCACGCTCAAACGGCTAGACCTATTTCGATATATTTTTTAATGAAGGTCATCCAAAATCAGACACTCTGGATTAACATATAGCCTATTACCCCGAAAAATTTAGTGTTCCCGTGGGATGAGCGGGTAGCACCGCGCGGCGCAGCTAGTAGTAAAAACCGGTCAAGTGCGAGTCGGACTCGCACCCTGAGGGTTCCATACAAACACTTTCCATCCTTAAGTGGTTAAGTTAAGTTTGCACCTGGTATGTATAGCGCTCCATACAAATAAGTGCATAAGTGCAAAGTTAACGCAACCAATCCCGTTTGTTGTATGGGAGCCCCCTTAAATATTTATTTTATTTTAATTTTAGTATTTGTTGTTATAGCGGCAATAGAAATACATCATCTGTGAAAATTTCAACTGTCTAGCTATCACCGTTCTTGAGATACAGCCTGGTGACAGACGGACGGACGGACGGATGGACAGCGAAGTCTCAGTAATAATGAATGAATGAATGAATGAATGAATGAATGAATGAATGAATGAATGATCTTTATTTGCATAAAATGTGGTACAAGGTTGTTTATGCTAATAGTTACATGGAAACACACATTTCACCAGCAGCTGGCATGCAAAAATACAATGAAGTATATCTGGTATACCTACATATGATATGATTTTAATATTAACAATGTCATTTAAAATTATATAGAATATTTAAATGTCGGGGTTATAACAGTAAATGAAATACACAACTAATTAAATAAATTAAATTACTATACCTAAATCAGAAAAATGTCAGATGCTTACCAACATTGCGGATTTACGTTGTCAATAATGAAAATGTATAATTATTAAAATATTTAAACCACCTTATTTATATGTCAATATTTATAGTAGTCAAAAAATTCATCGATAGAGTAGAAACATTCTTCTACTAGCCAATTTTTAAGTTTAATTTTGAACAAGCTAATTGGCGATTGTTTAATGTCATTATGCAACTGATTGTAAATTTTAATAGACATGCAATAAGTATTTTTGCCATACAATTTCGTCTTTGCTGCAGGAAATACAAGACGATTTGGATACCTTGTATTAAAGTTACACGTGTCTTTAAAGGTCTTGAACAAATCTGGGTGCTTTTTAACAAACAAACATACCTCATATATGTACATGCATGGCACGGTCAAAAGTTTCAAGCTTCTAAATAGTGGCCTACAGGATGTCATGATATTCGCATTACAAAGAGCTCTGACGCACTGCTTTTGTGCAATTAGTGCATTTCTTGCATGAGCTGAGGCTCCCCAGAGAATAATACCATATCTCAGCAGGGAGGAAACATATCCGTGATAAGCTTGCATTGCAGTCTCTTTGGTGCTAATTTTTGTCAGTCTCCATAAGGCATATGCAAAAGAGTTTATTTTGCTACATAATGTATTTATGTGATCACTCCATGAACATTTATCATCCAAGTATATACCTAGGAATTTGGTCAGACGAGATTCTGTCAGCATCTGATCAGCAAACGTTACAGTTAGGTCTCGTTTACTAGCATTTTTGTTTACAAACTGTACAAAGGTTGTCTTACTTATATTAACTTTCAAATTATTTTTCTGTAGCCAAGATATTATATTGCTTACTGCTTCATTTAGGTCATTATTATAAGTAACGAAATCACGACATGGTATAACAACGGATAGGTCATCCGCGAAAAGTGTGCAGTTAAACTTTGTAACGTTAGGGAGGTCGTTAATGTACAGTATAAATAGCAGAGGACCTAGGATACTTCCCTGTGGTACACCGACCCCATTTACTTTAGTAACCGACCTATGGGCCGTCACTGCGTTAGAAGAATCAATTTGGGTTACTTCCACAAACTGAGTCCTCCCACGCAGATAGTCTCTCAGCCAAGCATTTACAACCCCTCTCATCCCATAAAGCTCACACTTAGTTAGAAGCGTTTCGTGACACACAAAATCAAAGGCCCGGCTCATGTCAAAGAAAATTGCGGTAACAGGCAAGCTGGAGTTCATGTACTCCAGAATTTTATTATTTAACGTGAAAGCGGCTAAGGACGTTGATTTCCCAGGTTGGAAACCAAACTGTTCCGGCTTTATTATTTTGAACTTAGTAAGGAATGACATTATACGTTCCTTAAACGCCTTCTCAAATATCTTTGAGATAACGGGAAGAAGAGAAATTGGCCTGTAGTTTTCCACACATTCTTTGCTACCTTTTTTATAAAGTGGCTTAATTAGAGAGAGTTTCAATAAGGTCCCGTTTTTACCCTTTGGGTACGGAACCCTAATAAAAAAGTAAATGTATTTTATATACCGTGACCTGTTCATGGGGTAACATTAATTTACAAAATTTTAATCACTAAGCAGTGATTCAATAATGAAATAATTAAATCTATTACATAAGGTTAAATTAGAAAATCATTGGAATAATGGTTTATTCAGAAAATCATGTTTAAATAGCAATACGACTCGCCATATTTAATTTTACACTTAATTTTAAAAATTTAGTTTTATTTTTCATCTAGATCACCGCATAGAACACATTGCTAAAATGCTATATAGTGGCGACATCTCGGCCACATGACACCAGAGAAGTCGAATTCTGTCCTTAGCTCAGTAAATTGAAACTTGGAGTTCTATTTAATCTAATTTCTATGGATATCGGTTCGTTTGCAGCGAGGAAGTTACTCGAAACTATGTTGGAAATAAAACTAAAGTTTTATACTAGATCAAACTGCAAAAATATAAACTGGGAGTTAAAGCTATCAATTTTATATAAAAGGGTAGATAGGAGAATACAGAAGGAAAAATAAACCTGGTTAAAAAAGGTTTATTTTTATTTGAGAGTTATTATTAAGACTCTACTGTCCGTCCGTATATCTGTCTATCTGCCCGTCCTTCACTAGGCTGTATCACTTGCAACATGATAGCTAGACAGTTGAAAATTTCACAGATGATGTATTTCTTTTATCTTTTCTACCGCTTTAACAACAAATACAAATATATTGTTATATATTGTTATATTGTTGTGTTCCGGTGTGGGGGTAAGATAGCCGGTGAAATTACTAGCATAGAGGCATTCTATCTTCGTCCTCCGGGTAGGCAAGCACTTGTGACTCCTCTGGTGTTGCAGGTGTTTATGGGCGACGGTAATCGCTTTCCATCAGGCGATACGTTTGCTCGTTTGCCCCCTATGACATAAAAATATATATATATATATATATATATATATATATATATATATATATATATGTATAAATATATATATTTAATGGGGCTCCCAAACATCAATCGGTCATCGGTTGCAATAACTTTGCACCTCATTTGTATCCGGCGCCATTAATACCAGGTGCAAACTTAACCCGGCCAGTTAAGATGTGATAAGTGTTTGTACGGAACCCTCTGTGCGCGAGTCCGACTCATACTTGGCTGGTTATAATTCATTGCAAAATTGTCTATTTCTGCAGAATAAATAATGTAGGTACAATTTGAAGAACTTGTTTATAATGTTCTCGTCGGGTATAGTTAAATCGAAAATTAAAAATAAAATACCTCTAAGAATGATCCGTCTCTGCAGACTAGGTTTTCGATTTAAAAACCGCATTCCAATCGGAATATCCGCTTGGGAGCTACGATTTTCGATTTTGTTTGACAATGCGTTACAATTTCAATTCCAAACTTACCGACTCTCGTATAACGGTTGATTTTGAATGGAAAGAACTGTCAAACCATACAACTGACTCACTTTGTCTGGTTTGACAGTTTATTTGCTTGGAAGAGTTAGTGTGTTTTGACTCCAGTATACGTACCCTATGTAACGTAACAAGATAGTTTATTAGGTATTTAATTATTAAAAGAAGTAGCAGATAAAACCCTGAGGTAGTTTGTTACTTTTGTTTGAGACCAATGTATCTCCAATCTGCTTCATTCCCTCAGTAGAGACTGGTCTACACAGGTTGATATCACTACATAGTATAAAACAAAGTTGCTTCCTGCTGTCTGTCTGTCTGTCCCTATGTATGCTTAGATCTTTAAAACTACGCAACGGATTTTGATGATTTTTTTAAATAGGTTATTGATTCAAAAGGAAGGTTTATATGTATAACACATGCATTATTTATCAGCATTGCACCCGTGCGAAGCCGGAGCGGGTCGCTAGTATAGTATAAAATCTTTTGGTTCCCCAATGACCATCCAATTCTCCGGGCTACATGCCTATTGCCACTTCAACCGTGTATCTTGTGAGCTATGTCGGTAACCTTAGTTTGAAGTCTTAGATAGATTACATCATGGTGAAAGTAGGAGTAGTTGGTGTCGTAGCCATCATCAAAGTTCTCCTTTTGTCACGCCGAATAATTTGGATGAACAAAGTAATTCTTTATTTATTACGTTCTTGCTTGTCTCCTGTACCTATTTATTTTAGTGTGGCAATAAAAATGTTTTTTTTTTTATTGTGTACAGGGTTACATTGGCCAGTGTACGCCAGCTATTCAGCTTCCCGTTCCTCGGTGTTTGCCGATCGATCTGTTGACATTACGGACTTTAAAAACTCCTAATTTTATTGGAGATTATGAGAAAAGTTGGAACTTGGTTTGTAATAAAGATTTAATTTTGTTCTAAGAACAGGCTAAATTTAAATTAACTTACTAAGTACACGCAATGTTTTTCTTCCCAAGTTTGGATGTGAAATTCGTGGCATGGACTTGAATAAGGTGGATTGACGAATTAGGTATTATGCCATGCCATGTCAAATGTCACAACTAGCTTCGGGACTTTTGTCATGCGACATAGCATCGCCCACCACTATCTCACATCATGTGTTGTAGAGGTGACTCGTTGTATAGTCGTGAAAGAGATATTACTAGATTGGGTATATGGGATGCTTTGCCGAAATAACCTATACCACGGCTAGTTTGGCATCTATCTATCATCATAGGTATTCGAGGCGTGACAATAAAAACTCAATTTATCAGCGTGCGTGTAAGATTTAGCTAAACCTGGGCGCTAATTCGAGTGTACTTTGAGATATCACCAAATAAATGGTGTTTCAGGTATATGCTTGGTATTATTGTAACATAAGACCCCCTTTTTTCGCCGGGGGCTAAAAACGGGACTTTATCGTGTTTCTAAAAGGTGTTTATTAACTACCTCAACGTTTATCATCCCCGAGAGTCCTTTTGAGACCGCGTCCGAAACGTCAAAGTAATTAGATTAACACCTATTTGAACGCGATAATGCTTACCTGACTTATCTGCTTTGCCCAATGGTTGACTGGTAGAGAATGCCCAATGGCATTTAGTTCGCCCTTTGTACGATGTGTTTTTCATTTGTGCAATTAAGATTTGAATTTCGTGTGAGGTTGAACCAATACAAAATGCCAGTCATATCGCCTTTACCTGTCATTAGATTTCAATATATAGTCGTATTTCAATGAGGTGTAAACTTCACGCAACCGGGTTGGCGGAATTGCGATTTACTAGTTATATCGCTGCTTCGCAGATCTTTCCGAATTATCAGAAAGACTAAACTAGCCTCGCGATTTGATCAAAATAACAAAATTCGGTTGCAATTTGTCATATGCCGTCGATTTATAAAATCCTTTAGGGATTTCACCAAATCCCTGATTTTACCATTTCACTGCAACATATAAATGGAATTAGGACCTTGAGGCTAGCGCTGCAGTAATTCAGTTAGTTAACAGAATAAAGCCCTATGCCACAGCGCGTTTGCCAACTAGCTATCTTTATAGGTATTCTAGGAGTGTCACAGTAAAAACCCAATCTATTAGAGTGCTAAGACCTAGCTAAACCTGGGCTAGGAGCCCGCAAGTTGCGAGTAATTCGGTTAATTTACAAAACCCTCCAGAACCTCCCTTCGGCCACTTCCGACTCTAAAAGCCTTCGGGCACAACTTAGAACAGCATGCACTAATGAAATAATGATGAAAAAAAAATCTACAGTAAGCCATACACAAGGGCACTTTTACATGTCTGAGTCTACCGCCATTTACAAGAAGAGACCACTGTTAAAAAGAAACGCCGGCAGAAACTCAACACATTTTGTATTTTTTTCTTGAGAACGTTCTTTCCCCATAGAAATCGAGAACAGTATATCGTGGTGACCATGTATCAAAAGAGCATAGTACAAAATGGACTGACGACCTGTTGATGATCGCTGAAGGCTGTTTGACACCGGCGACGCAGGACTACTTAGTCATGGCGGCGTTTTTTGTGCCAATTTCCAGCAATAGACATTTTGGCTGATGAAAATGATAATCTATAAATCACATCACATGGAATATGGCTTCATCGAGTAGAGCCATATGTCCCATAGGGCAATGATGGCAACTGCCTAGGGCGGCCCTCCTCTAAGTATAGAATACCTCCAAGGTGGCCTGCAGCTTAACTATAAACCGGCCTAATCTCACCTAACGGCTATTATGATCACTGATAGTCGATTACTTCGGTATTAGGGCTGGGTGTTTCTTTCTTGTAACCGTATTGAGAAACCGTTTTATAGCGAAACGGAAATCCGTGTTTTTACTAGAACTAAAACTGTTATTTAAAAAACTGTAACAATGATACATTGACAGCGGTACCTATACTATATCACATGAAAAACACACGATTCTTAATCGTAAAACTAGTTACAATTCTGCGGAACTCGAAAAAAATTAACAAAACTCAAAGACGCCGTCACGCCATAGTTGCAAACGAACGCGACAGTGATAGGCATCAGCAACGGGGCTAATGAAAAAAAAAACAGGTTCTTAAAAATAGGTTTTTGGAACAGTTTTTTGAGAAGCGGAAACGGTCACGTTTTGTTTTACAAAAAACTCGAAAGGCCCAAAAGTAGAGCGTCAGTGACTCCGCTGTAGTAAGGTGTGCGGTGAATTAACGTGTTTTCCGTGAGAACCTCCGGATATTACCCGCGCGCGTTTGCTCACACTCGGCGATATTGCAAATCCTATTTCATTTAACGACGATCGACTGTTAACTTTTACAGTACACGTAACACGTTTTTCAATAGCCGTGTTCAAACTTCTGTGATAAAAAAATCTTTTTTGTAGACAAATGCTCTATAGAACGAATCATTGCCATGGATTTTTTTTTTATTTGACAACAGGATGAAACACTACTTACAGAAGGTTATTTTGGTCCCCGTAAAAACTGACTGAGAACTATTATGGTTCCGTAGTCAACTAGGAACCCATATTTTATAGGTGTTATGAGAAAATGAAATGAAGAAGTACAAGAGTGGAAGAAAAAAGGAAGTTGCTGAAAATTATTGAACATAGGAGAGGGAAAATGTTAGGCCACCTTAAAGTACATGATGCTTTTATAAATAACATCATAGAAGGAAAGATTGAGGGGAAGCGAGGAAGAGGAAGAATAAGTTACATTAAACAAAGTAAAGAGAATATAGACGTCATGTCATATGGGAAGTCAATGAAGAGGCTTTGGATAGAGTTAGACGGAGAAAACTATATAAATACTTCATCAGCTACAACTCTCCGACAAGAGTTGGACTCTTAAATACATGGTGATGATGATGATGATGATGATGAAAAAAATGCTAATGACTGAAGCTGGATCACCGTTATAGCTGCCTACGAAAGCGCGCTAAATTTGCCAGAACAAAAGAGGAAGGCGGGGCAGAGCACTGCTTCTTAGCTAGAGCGTCATGCCTATGATACTGTAAAATTAGTTTTTTAAGTAAAAAAAAATCAAATAGGTATGTCCGAATGGTAATAATGTCATTGTCATTAATCTTGTAATAGATGTTTTATAGATAGTTGTAATAGATGTCTTGTAATGTTGGCTAATCACTGGGTTGGCGCAGTGGCGATATGGGTACTAAGGGTATATCCCCACTTCGGTTATCCCTATGAATATCAGAGAGATTAAATGGAATCAGGGCCCAGCAGCCGCTAATTTGACTGACTGACTAGAATCCCGACTATTCTGGAGTCAAAAGAACGCAGTTTCCAGTCAAACGATGAGGGCGTCTGGTTTGGCTTGCATAGATTCGTAAATGCAGCTGCCTTGAATGAAACGTAAATTAACGAATATTTACTAAGGAAATATAATTAAGGAAAATGCATTTATACAGCATTTACGATGGGGTAGCAAGTTATCAACATACCTAATCTTTAAATTGCTACACTTAATAATGAATGTAAGATGGGTTCGTTGAATCACTTGAAACTTTATGATCAATGTAGCCTATGTGTTTAGAATACTTATTGTTAGTTACTAGATGAACGGACAACGTAAAATTTACCAACAGGTCACGATAGGTGACTCTTGAGAGTGCATTTTTTTCCAGCTATTTACGTTAACAACGTGATGATGATAATATAATTAGATATCCTCTACTCGAGAGAACTGTAAAGGAATTTTATACAAAATTGAAGGCCTAAGCCGGCAAGTAATTTTTTTTTAAACATGGCGTCTGTGTTCATGGCCAGGCTGAACAGCAGATGTTTTTTTGAGTGGTGTATTTTTTTAATTTTACTGCATATGTTTGAGAAAAGCATTAGGTATACATGCCTAACCGTAAAAAGGGCTTGCCGGCTTCGAATAAGAGAATAAGGTTATTATAACCTTAGTTTAAGCTGTATAAAGGCTATACAGGCTGGAACAGATCGAAGGACTTTTAAGCAAACAGGGAATTGTTCAAACTGAGTACTTCATTTTTCACCAATGAACTAACCTATCCGTTTTTGAGATACAGTTAGTTAAGCATTAGTGTAACATCTACACCTAGCATCTTTTGAACATCGGCAACATCGCTTAAGTTAAAGACAGGTGTCAATTTAAAATGTAAATAAAACCTTTGAATTAGTTGGGTTGTCACTGCTATTAAAATATTTTATTTTGATGTCTTTTTTTTACTTTTAAATCCAGTTTTACAATTATAATAGGTCGATCGTAGATCACTCAGATGGCACTATCCTGTCAGCTCAGTGTTTACAAATGTTCCACCCAGTATAAGTGCCGTAGGTACGGTCGACCGTCTACAGTAATGTACTATTACTGGTGTAGCTGCGCTCTGAGGCTGCGCTGTGCTCTTCAGAGCCAATCCTAGTCCTAATTAAAAGCTGCCGTACTCGTTGGAATCTGCGATCGACTGCAGCCAGTGACGTTCCCAGATTACTTACTGCCCTACATTTATCTAACGGCAGAATGTAACTTCGTGATTCATTGAAGCTATAGGAAACGTGTACAGATAGTTGATTATCAATGTAAATGTCAACTTAAAAGATCCTATTCGCAACACCTTCGTTGTGTACGTTCCCTATGCGTTATAATCAATTCAGCAATATGTGTAATTTTTAGGGTTCCGTACCCAAAGGGTAAAAACGGGACCATATTACTGAGATTTCGCTGTCCGTCCGTCCGTCCGTCCGTCTGTCACTAGGCTGTATCTCAAGAACGGTGATAGCTAGACAGTTGAAATTTTCACAGATTTTCTATATTGCCGCTATAAGAACAGATACTAAAAATAAAATAAAATAAATATTTAAGGGTGGCTCCCATACAACAAACTTGTTATAGATTATGGTACGGAACCCTTCATGCGCGAGTCGGACTCGCACTTGCCCAATTTTTATAATTGAAATTGTATAGTTATGTGCAGAAATAAGTACCTGATCATTCTGCGTTTTTAGAGCGCCCTCTGTATTTTTATGTTTAAAATACTAAGCGCATTCACCAAGCTCCAACACGCACGCTTTTCAACGTACAAACGTATTCTATTAATGCTTTAGAGCTTACTAGTAATAGTGTCACGCAGTGTTACCTCACCTTCAGATCCTTAAATTTTTAGGTTATTTTTATCATTCATCACTCATATTCACGTAATGGAGTATAAATAATGAGTTGTCAACACCGTCCTCGCTCCACAACTTAACTGTGCAGTCTCCACAGACTCTATACCCTTGTATCACGGTTGAGTTTACCTTAGCATCGGATATTGAGTATAGTGACACGTCACACGCAGGGTGGACCGTTAATTTTCAAATCAACCACGCCCCGTGGGTAGTTGCACTACTTCGTGAGTTTACTAAGAAATCACACGAATATTATAAAGGTGAAAGTTTGATAGTATGTTTATGTGTGTGTATGTTTGTTACTTCTTCACGCTCAAACAGCATGACCAATTTTGATAAATTTTGGTATGAAGGCAGCTGACACCCTGGATTAACACATAGGCTACTTTTTATCCCGAAAAAATGTAGTGTTCGCGTGGGATGAGCGGGTAACACCACGCGACGCTGCTAGTTATCTAGGTACATATTGACTAAAACGTGCATATTTATTATTCATTTGGGAGATGAATTTCTAATGGGTCTATTATACAATACAATACAACAATTCTTTATTGCACAACAACAAGAAAAATGTTACAATTGAAATCTTAATTTATAAATGGTAGACAATAGGCGGTCTTATCGCTAAAGAGCGATATATCTATTGCGCTATATCTGTTGGTCTAAAAAATTTTGCCCGATATTATTTTCGGCACATTTTTTTTTGCCTAATAATCTTTGGTCGATTGTCTTTTATGTCGAAAATTGTTTGGCCGAAATTGTTTAGCATATATTTTTTTGGCCGAAAATTGTTAAGTCTAACATTTGCATGGAATAACATTGTTTGGTCAAATGTATTTTAGTCATAAAATTTTTATTCCGAATATTGGGGTCACTAATAATCGCATCCAAACTGTCGCATTTATTAAATTAATATTACTTAGATTTTGTTGGGGACACAGTTCTAACCTAACCTAACCTACTGTTTTGGAAGCTCCTTATGTTTGTCGGGAACGCAATTCTAACCTAACCTACTGTTCTAGGAGCGCCTTATTTTTGTTGGGGACGCAGTTCTAACCTAACCTAACCTACTGTTCTGGGAGCGGCTTATGTTTGTCGGGAACGCAGTTCTAACCTAACCAACTGTTCTGGGAGCGCCTTATTTTTGTTAGGGACGCAGTTCTAACCTAACCTAAGCTACTGTTCTGGGAGCGCCTTATTTCTGTTAGGGACGCAGTTCTAACCTAACCTAACCTACTGTTCTGGGAGTGGCTTATGTTTGTCGGGAACGCAGTTCTAACCTAACCAACTGTTCTGGGAGCGCCTTTTTTTTGTTAGGGACGCAGTTCTAACCTAACCTAACCTAACCTACTGTTCTGGGAGCGCCTTATTTTTGTTGGGGATGCAATTCTATTCCATAGTCTATTCAGACAGAATAATTCTTCTATACTATTATAAAATTTTAGATTTGTATTAAAATCAGTTTTCTATGGAGACGGATCTTAATAGTGTGCGCCATCTGTTTTCATAATTTCCTTTGTCCTCTCATCACGCTGAAACGGCTTGTCAAATTGTAACCTTTGGTACAGGGATAGCTGGACATCCAAGAATGGTTATAGTACACTTTTTACCCGACTACGGTACATAAAAAAATACGCAGACACCTCCTAGCTTAATATAAACTTCTTACAAAACTTTGAATACATTTTGTGAAAAGCGCCCCGCTCACGTGTCGTCAAACTATTACGAACAAAAGATCGTTCGTGTGCTTTATTTATGGCACTTGCGGCGGAAATTACGGGGTTTGTCTTAAATGGCGTATTTCATTCGCATAAACTACGCCCGTTAGCGCATTACTTGACTTGTCAACGTTTAAGCCAAACCATTTGGAGTTAAAACGTTTCATATTAACCCTTTGAGATGGGCAAGACGAAAATTTCAAATGACTATTTAGGACTAACTAAACTTAAAATGCTCTAAAAGTCAGAAATGACCGCTTAAAATGCTCTAAAAGTCAGAAATGACCGTCAAAGTTCAACATTCCTACGGAGCGCCAAAAACGCTCCGTACAATGGGTACCAATGTTTGTATGGAGACAATAAATTTTCACCGTGAAAAAGACAAGTTCGTTTAAGTTCATGCTTGTCATACAATAATTAAATAAATAAATATCGGACAACCTTACAAAAATCGATCTAGTCCCAAATTAAGCTCAAGAAGGCTTGTGTTATGGGTACTAGACGACGATATACGTACTTATATAGATAAATATGTACTTAAATACATAGAACAACCATGACCCAAGCACAAATATTCGAGTTCATCACGCAAATATTTGCCCTGGCCGGATTCGAACCCGGGACCGCCGGCTCGGTAGTCATTATTGTTTTTTTTTTATTATGAAGATACCAGAAGATATTATGTATGTATTCCCGCAGTCTTAGAAATCACGATTGTAGGTCAACGTTATACAAAACACCGGTAAAGAATACCAACCAGAAATGTTTTTTTTAATTGGGAGAAATCAAATTAAACCATATGAGAATGGAATAGAAACTCACGGTGTCTAGAAGTTTGGAGCGCGTTGTATAACTCCTATACCTACATATCATTTATTTCTTCAGAATATGTATAAATAACAAAGACACATTCAATGCCGTCTCACCCAATCTTTGAAATTCCAAGGACTTACAAAAACCTTTCAACGGCAAAATCTAATATCGTCCAAAACAAACGGTACGCCTTCCACGCAACGCGGCCAAAGCATTTTATATATCTCGCAACGGGCAGAATAAACACGACAGCCAATTTTGTCACAACTCATTGAGTCTTATCTGACCACGAACCTTCCACCATAAACAACAACTATTACGATTTCCCCGAACCCAATCGCCATGAACCACGTCCACTGCGTGCTTCACAACACCGAGAATAAAATATAGTTGGTTTAAAAGAGCAATGGATGCGCAGTTTGGTAATGTGACTATCCGTGTACCGGGTAAAAGGAAACGCCGAAAGGAAAAGCCGTCCATAACCGCACCACAATCGGCGATATAGTTCTGAATCTCGTTTTATTTGTTAATAGGAAAAGAAAATAACTTTGGGTAAACCGGGATTTGGTTAATAGTTGGCCGCAGATTTGTGGCCGACGGAATTAGTTGGGTTATAAAACACTTGGTCTGACTTAGTGGGCAATTAGGAGGGGGTTTGGCCGAGCGCAAAATGGGGCTTTGCGGTCTCTGCTCTGAACTGAACGCAGCAAGCGGAATAAGTTTATGATTATATGACAGCCATTTTAAGACAATAGCAAAAAAACCGTCACTTGTATCTACTTTTTGGCATCGGACAGATATCAATAGGAAATCCCAAAAAGGACGTACCTACTTTATGATGACGAAAAAGCAAAATGCTTTTAACAAATCAGGTATTTGTATATTCTGACTTTGTCCTTGACTATAAATTCAAAATTGGGAATTAAATACACTTATGAGTATGAGTATGAATTGTATTTTAATGTTAATATCGGCTCCATAGCTCTTTATAGACCTACCGTGCTATCAGAAGTCGTATGCCTATGATATATCTGTCAATCACAGCGTGTATATTTGATACAACCGCATATTGTAGCCAGACGGAGATTTTAGTGTTATAATCTGATATTTATAACAATTATTAACTTATCTGTCAATCACAGCGTGTATATTTGATACAACCGCATATTGTAGCCAGACGGAGATTTTAGTGTTATAATCTGATATTTATAACAATTATTAACTTAGCGTTAACTACCATAGCGTAATTAATATTTGAAAATTTTCTGAGCAGCAATGTATGGCGTAGTTCTTACTAGTGACAGTTGTGACCTCACGATGTTATGTGTCAACAAACAACAACAAACAAGTACATTGCTTGCTGATTAATTTTATATGGAAAAAAAATGTCCGATTTTTTTAAATTTTATTAATAAACATATTAATAAGTGCCTATACTAAGCCCCCGTAAAGTATGCGGTTATATCAAATATACACACTGTATATTATAATCATAACCTATCAGAAATCCGATTCCTAATTATCACAATTCATTTAACAACAAATACAAGACAAATTCCACCAACCAACAACCGCCCCTATAATGTAGAAGCAACCCAGTATAGAGAGAGATGCTGAAGTCTAAAATGCGGATATACCTACTTAATTTTTATTTTTATAACAAAATATAATACAAAATATTGATATAACAAAATTCATTAGTGTTTTACTGCCATAGGAATAATAGAGGAAACGGTTTGGTAGAAACTCGAAACATTTGTATTATGTTTTGACCTTTCCGTGCCGGTACATGAAACGCGACCTTTTAATGTATAATGTTATTTTTAGATTTTCATGTCTAAAAACCGAACCCTTACATATTTGGATCATCAATTTAATTTATATGTTATATAATAATAAAATAATAAACGTAAATGCGCCTTGACTTTAAAATTCTAAGGTAGAAGTGATATTATTAGTTAAATAAGACAAATGTTTGTATTCGAAGATGATGAAATGAACCGGATTCACGATCTTCAGCAATAAGGGAGCGATGGAGAAGAAAAGAAGCATTCCGTCTTCAATAGACGTGTAGCCTATTTATTTATTTTAAATATCAGGTGATCAAATTTTTTATTGGGATCACTCTACACTTAGACTGATCTGAAAGTCAGAAATGGCCGTCAAAGTTCATCATTCCTATGGAGCGCTAGGTAACGCTCCATACAAATGGCCACCTACATATTGTGATGTTGTTATAATTCAACATCAGTCTACGAGTATACCCCTATAATATTGCTGTTACTCCTTAAACAAGTAAGTACTTTCAAACTACAGACTGATATTGTCCAATGAGTACTTACTTGAACCCAAACTATCTGAAACCTCCATCTTATTCTAGAATTCCATTTAAAACGGTAATGAAAGCATATATTTGTACGACCTCATCGTTGCACTATAAATGCATATTAATGCAAAGTCGGGAATTGAATCCGGCTCGCTTGGCGGGCCGCCGGCGCGCCACGCCAAATTCGAGATATTACGTAGAACTGCCAGAGGAATTCATATTTGGATAAGTTTTTAGTGTAATTCTATAGTTTTGGAGCTCATTTTGTTTCGTAACCAATCGTAACGAAGTGTTTAACCTGTAACGAAAATAGGGGTGGTATAATTGATGTGGCATTTTATACAGGTCATTTCAAAAACACGCAAACTAAAGTACCAGATATACGATTACATATACGATTCTCTCAAGTATACGATTAGCTGGGTTTATCTATCATCATTGGCCTTTTTCATCTATAACATCATAACTAAGCAGCGTCTAATAAAGTGCGGCTTACGAAGATGGCTGGATATCCCGATACGAGAGTGACAGCCACGGCCGCCTCATAATTGACAAATTCGGTACAAGATATACAAAGTAGTTCTCCTGATTCCCTCTGGAGAAAAATTACGTAGGTATCGTTTCCGTTTTTCCATGATATTTATAAGACTGAATAACTCTTTAGCAAATACTTCGTGATCAAACTCTCTTTATTATTATAACTCCAAAAAGACGATTGTAATTCTCAAAAAATTTCCCATGGCGAACATGACAGTTATTTTCCTTAAAAAAAATTAAAACTTTTTCAATCAGTTCGAAATTTGAAATTTGTGTATTTACTTCTGGGACAGCCTTTATTGTACCTATATCATCTGAATCACAAAACGGACGAGTCCAAATCGAGATTGATATCCTTTTTCTTCGCTTGAAAGGTGACTTAATCTAATGTTTTCTTAGAACTCATACCTTTATCTGATAGCTATATACGCAATCTGAACCAAATCGACGGTCCATAGTTGGAGACCGTCAAACTATATGTGAAATTTGTTTACTGATATACAATTCTTATTACTATAAAATATAAAGTATTCGACTGAAAACGTTATTCGGATCCAATTCGGATCCCATCCGGATAGCCGTCTATATGGCGTTCGGATAACATTTATTATTTGGATTTAGTTCAGGGCATGAGTGAGGTCCTAGCTCATCTGGGATCTTTCGGAAGCTGCGTCAGCTGATATCCTAATAAACACAGAGCGGCATTTACTAGAGACATGGATGGAAATTTGTTTTCCCATTACTACCCATTTCGTTAATGTTTGTTGGTATATAATCAGGTTGATGACTGCGAGGCACATACAAAGAAATAACTTGAAAAAAATATATAACCAATATCAGAGAGTAGAAATCATATTTCCGAAAACTATATTGAATGAGTTACTATAATAAACACTGAAATCGCCATAGATGTAGGTACCTAAGATTTATAGTAATTTTATAAACAACTAAGGACTATTTGCGTCTATACATTTAAAAAAAAACGAGGTCTCCAAAAAAAAGAACCCGCCATTGGCAGGGTTCATCGGCTGACCTGACGAAACCCTGATAATGATGACTGTTTCGTTGACTGGTCTACAACCGTGGCCGTAACAACTGATGACTAGATTGGGCAATATATCGGAGGAGTCATGTGGGCATTACCCGCCATTGACAGTGTTACATAAGCCCTGATATAAGGATCTTTTATATAAAAAAATACTTCGCCGAATATTTCATTCCTTGCAATTTTCATTACACAGACATTTTTTTCATCGGAAATCTTGAAAATATAAACCTATAGATTAGCGCATTCACGACCGCGTAGCGCTACGGGCTACGCTCGTAGCCGATAACATGGGAAAAACCGTATGTAGCGAAAACTTACTACGAGCAGACCGCCCGGCTACCGGGTTGCTGGTGTCGAAAGTGTTTGGTTAGGTTAGGTTTGTGTTATAACATTCCAAAATATTTTATGGTATCAAAAAAATATGCCTTCGATGAAATGAAAATTCGATGAACCTTACTTGACAAAAGGGTAAACCCCTGATATGACTCGTTGACTGGTCTACAAGAGAGGCTGTAACAATTGACTCGATTGGACAGTATATTGGACGAGTCGTGTAGCCTTACCCGGCTTTGACAGGGTTCACAAAGGTGACACAAAGCTCTGATAGCAAACTCTCCACCGAATGTTTAATTTCATAGAATTTTCATTTCATGGACAATTTTTTCCTCGGCTTCTTTTATAGAAAAAAACTTTACCGGATGTTTCATGTCATAGATTTCTTTTTTCCTCGGAAGTCATACATTTGTCAGAAAACTTGAAAATGTCAACCTATAGCTTGGATTAGGTTTTATATATACAGAAAAAAATCAATGAAATTAAAATTCGCTGAAATGTTTGTATGGCTCCCTGATGACTCGTTGACTGGTCTACAAGAGAGGCCGTAACAATTGACTCGATTGGACAGTATATCGGACGAGGCGTGCATTACCCGCGATTGACGACTTCGTTTAGCGTCAGCTGACCGGAATCATTGAGAAATCGGGGACAGATGGACTCGTAGTGATTTGTTATCACATAGCTCAGAATTAATAGAGCTAGAAACCTATTGTCTAATTTCACGTGCTACCCGGTCAAGTTAAAAATGCACCTGATATGTATGCCGTCGTCACATAAAAAAGAATTGCGCCTAATTCGATCAATTTTGGAGATCTCTCATCTGTCAATTTTGACTTGTCCCTACTTGACAAGTGTAGTTTTAATGACAGTTCAAAGGCGAAATCACAAGGATATCCCGGTGGGTTATCTAATGGCGATTTGACGTTTGGCGATTGACACTCGAATTAGGTCCCAGTTTTAGTGAGCCGCTTGTTACGGGCTCAGTTTCGTCCGTGTCGAAATTCGTCAAATTATAAGTCACATAGCTTCAAATAGCTTTTTAGGGTTCTGTATTACTAAGCCTATTACTTAGCCTCCGCTGTCCGTCCGTCTGTCACCACCCTACTCTACCTTCCTACGGTAAAAGGGCGTATCTTACTATGACATCCGTATAAAGATACGACCTTTTACCGTAGCACGGCGACTATTTATGATAAAATAATAATAATTAAACCCATACAAAAATAGGGGTTTTCCATGATGTTTCGTTCGACGGGCATTTTCTCGTGAACCGTAATATATAATAAATAAATAAATTAATAAATTTAAATAAATAAATATCGGACAACCTCACATAAATCGATCTAGTCCCAAATTAAGCTCAAGAAGGCTTGGGTTATGGGTACAAGACGACAATATACGTACTTATATAGATAAATATATACTTAAATACATAGAACAACCATGACCCAAGCACAAATATTCGAGATCATCACACAAATATTTGCCCTGGCCGGGATTCGAACCCGGGACCGCCGGCTCAGTAGGCAGGTGTCTACAAACCGAGCCAAACGCGTCGTCAAACTATGAAAATTTTCATAGTGTATATTTTGCTACCGCTATAACAACAAATAAGTATATATTCTTATATTATTCGATAGGTAATAAGTATGCTGTTGCCTGTAAATCACGGCCGGCTTCGGCAGTAAACTAAAGCGATAATACACCGTTTATGGAGCGTACACGTGGCTTGTTTTAAAGTAGCGCTATTTCTGGGGAAGATTTCAGCATCAGTAGGTTACTTATTTTTAATAAAGCGGTAACGTCTGCTAACGTAAACTAAATGTTTACAAATGAAGCGAAAATTGAAAAATTTAATGATTCGGACAGGATTCTAACCTGCGTTTCCAACGGCTTTCCGGGCCAACACGGGTGTCCTCCCAATTGGACCACCGAATCAGATGTCAAAGCCATTGAATTTTTCAACCAGTTGCTTCGACATGCCTTAGGGTGGCATCGTAGCGCCATCTACCGTAAAGATTTAGACCTTTATCGTCGGCACCATCGTCTCAAATTTGTTGAGAATCGATAGTAACGATGTGCTACACCCGAATTACTTATTTTTATTAAAGCAGTAACGTCTGCTAACGTAAACTAAATGTCTACAAATGAAGCGATTTTTCAATTTTCGCTTCATTTGTAAACATCAGTAGGTTATTGCTTGAATTTGGGATAAGCCTTCCACGAAAGGAAATAAGTCAGAAATATTTATTATTTTATTAACTAGAAGGTACAGGCAACTTCGTACGCGTATTTTTTTATACTGTAGTCTAGTAAAAAGTAAAATCTTTGGATGTTCAGCTATCTCTACCAAAATTCAAGCCGCTTCAGCGGCGTGCGTGGACAAAGGAAATTATGCAAAAGGACCGTCTAGCACAACTATGCTTCGCGACTCTTGTCGCCCGACATAGCGCTACCCGTCACTTTCTCAAATTACTGCACAGGAGAGACGGGTAGTTATCTCGCGCGAGAAATAGTCGCGTATGACAGTTATGCTAGAGGTGCAGCTGGCGCCAAGCTGGCATGATGCCGCGCGCCCATACAAAAAAAATGACGATCGTGCATCACGATGTTAAGATTTTTCTCAAACAATCCATAGAAAAGTGATTATCATAACAAATCTAATTTTATAATAGTACTAGCTTTTGCCCGCGATTACGTCCGCGTGGAACTTGGAAGTATGGAAGCAAAGAAACCTCGTACAACACGATAGATATCCACCTAATCACCTTAATTAATAAAAAGGATTATTAAAAACGCCTAAGCAAATGTAAGAGCAATTGTGCTTTTGGTCTAATCATTACATTTCCTACAGGGTCATGTTATACAGTGTTGTGTTTGTACAGATTATGAAGTAGATAATACATACATATAGTCCTTAACTATAAGAATTCCGCACTGTCGTATTAGGACAGAAATAAGTCATCTAGAACACATTTTACAATAATTTTTATCGACGTCTCTGAAGATACCTACCTTTTGTAACTATATTGCAAAGGGTCGAAGTATACTTATACTTGCAAACTTACATGAAATTTCCAGCATAACAAAGCAGACTTCATAGTTTAATTTGCTTTAATGTCCAGGGTTAACACCCTCCAAGTATATTAATTAGAAAGTAGCACTATTTCATGCGAACTGCATCCCTGGAGAGCCAACTTAGCTGGCGGCGCATTAGACGCGTTAGCAACTTTATTACGACTTCATTGGGATAAAACGCGAGAGCCGGCTGTCATACAAAAATATTACAGGTATTATAGTGCATTATGGAATGGTTTATGATGGAGAATGGACGGCCGTTGGGGCAGCAAAGTTATCGGCCCACGACTAGAGATGGACGGATGACGTGAAGATAGCGAGGATAATGTATGCGGTCTGCACGGGATCACACTTTGTGGCGAGTCATGGGAGAGGCCTATGTTCAGCAGTGGATGTCTGTGGCTGATAGATAGATAGATATGGTACGAGTGTGGTACATTCATTACATACGATAACCACGGTCATTACATACGAAGCATTTTATCTGTCTGAAATAGTTGAGTATTTAATGATAAACACGTACACGAGTCTCATACAATGTTTTTCAACACAAATGCGAAAAAAAAACAAAAAACATGTATAATTTACTTTTAACTACATCATATTTTTAAGGTCAACGGCATTAAAAAAAATACGATAGATATCGTCATTGTAATCAATATGATGGTGAAGCTGATAATAAGATACCAAATACCGTGCAAGACAAGTCATGCTGAGTCACGCGACAAGCGAAGTCTCCGCAAGGTATGCTGGCCCTGCTGGGTGCAGTTGGCGCAAGGTGGCGTTTTTAGAAAGGCCTCTGACCAGTAACGAACGTTTTTCGACCGAGGATGAAAAGAAACGTAATTAATAATGTAGGTTACATTTGTATATACTACCGACCTCCACCTGCATAGTCGTAAAAGCTAGCAAAGTACGTTTTTGTGTAAGTTAAACACCAAAACGTACTTAGAATAATATTTCTCCCTGAGCATTTGAATAAATTATGTCACCAAAGTTTACGTTTCGGCGCTCAGTACTACAGCAAGAAGGTCATATTCAGGCACCTCTCTGAAACCTATTTAAACTACTTTGTGAATACATTTTATATGTACCTACCTAGGTAGTAAAATACCAGCACAAATAAGCAAAGCAAAGGAATTTGTGGACCATTGTTAGGTAGCGTTTAAAAAAGCATTTACTCAATTACTACACCTCCGGTTGAGGTTGATATTACCGTCTCTCTCTCTCGGGTCTCTTTATTCTAAGACATGACTTGAATTATATCAGGGCTGGTTAGCCCTCACTACCAGTAGTCGGACTTTGTGTGGGAGTATAACCCACTAATGGGATTATCTCCGCGCCACAGGAGTAATTTTGTGGGGGTGACGCGGGCGCACTGGGCGCATGGACTGTGTCGTGAATAGACTGAACCGAATCAGTCTGAATTAGGATGGGAGGGGAGTAGGGGTCTTGTCGGACGCGACAATAAGGGCAAGTAAGTTGTAATCATATCTCGAGATAGCGTTTTAATAAGTTGGCCCGCAGAGTAAAATTCAAAATGTTCGCGTCCAACTTAAAATCAGTGTAGATGTATGCGAGACGTGGGGAAGTTACAAAACTCATCTTGGATCAACTTCAGGCTTTTATGAACCCACATTCTCGGTATTTAAAAATCTCTAATGAGACTTGCGAATAACTTTCTGCGAAATTGCGATCGATCCACAGATTAAACGACGTAAATAGAAATGGGCAACACTCTGCATGGGTCCGATCTACATAATATACCTATTGAAATAGGCAGTAGGTTGGTATCACCAATGAAAGAAAAAATATCGTATTTCAAACAATCCTGACAATGAATTATACCTTATCAACATCAAAAATAGGTGATAATTTTACTGCTGGCTGATGTCAAATTACATACTAAAATTGTTAGCTACTTTAAAATGCTGATTGTTCTAAAATAAAATAGGGAAGTCATGGAACGAAACCAATTATTTTAATTATATGGCGTACACCCCTGGCGCTTACCTGACTACCTGAGAAAGGTAAACGTCATATCTATTAAAGCAATTTTAACTCTTGGCTAAGGCCATTGAGTTGATAATTCAACAACATGACAATGCACAAAAGCCTACTTAGCACGCTTCTCTCTCTTCGCTTCACTTCTCTTCTCTCAAACTGAAGGACTATAATTTTATCTGGACTTCATTCTTTAACCCGACAATTTTCGTTAATTTTCATAGGAGAAACACTTGTCTAATCTAGGTCCCAAATAGAACTTTACAATATTATACCATCATTACATAGTATAAAACTAAGTCGCTTCCTGCTGTCTGTCTGTCTGTCCCTATGTGCTTAGATCTTTAAAACTACGCCACGGATTTCAATACGGCTTTTGATAGATAGTTATTCAAGAGGAAGCATTATATGTATGATACATACATAATATAGCAGAGAAACACTGATAATTTTAGAGGTTCCATGCGAAGCCGGGATGGGTCGCTAGTATTACTCTTATAAACCTATCTGAATCCCCAGAATTTCCACAGACTTAGCTCAAATTTGTTCTGTACGTTCTGTTTACTCAACAAACAGAGACACAAAGACGGTAACGGCGCGTAATTATTTCTCAAGATATCCCGCGACGAAGAACTAAGGCGGCTGTCCCACTAGCTGCAAGAAAGCGCTCAGTGACCGTATATTTCGTCAAGAAATGAGAGTGACATACGCCAGATTAATTTGTATGCGCTGACAACAGCGTTCTACGTTCTGTTGTCGCGTAGAATTCAAACAAATACGTCAGTAAGATAGGTCAGCGCGAGGTCATTTTCTGCAACTCTATTACAGTCTCCTCATTTCTGATTCAATTTCGTAGAGAAATAACGAGCATAGCTCTTTCCATAGCTCGATGAGTGACTCTGAGCTTCTTTAGAGGCCCATAGTTAGAGGCTTAGAGGCCACGTTTCGTCACGTCTATCGAGGAGGCCTGTGTCCTGCAATGGACGTCCTATGGCTGAAATGATGATGATGATGATGATGACGATTACAATTCGGCTATTTAGCATCAAGGGTTGATGTCACTCTTGCCAGCCCAATTCTAACATAAGCCTGGCAAGTGAGTGAGCAAGTTAAGAATACAAAAGTAATGAATTTATCGCGTGCTGAAACCCGTAAGATGCGGATAGAGTAAGTAAGTGAAGGTACCTATTACCTCGTTGCAAGTATAGTTGAGACACGAAACATGTTCAAAGTATGTATACTGTAATTAAGATTATTTTCTCAAGTCGGCATCGCGTTCAGTCTAAAGTAATTTGGCGTAATCTGGCGTAATTTGGCGACCTAGAAACAATCGCCAATCAGACGAAGGGCCAAACAGAAACCTAGCATTAATTTGTTGCAGGATCAATAACAGCGACAAATAGAAAAGGAATAGAAAAAAGTTGTCAATTGCCCGTCTAGCACAACTATGGTACGCGGCTCATGTCGCGCGACATGGCATCACCCGTAACTCTCTGACAGTGCTGTACAGAAAGTGATAGTGTGTTACAGTTGTGCTAGAGGTGTTGGTTAGTGGCGTTTTCTTTTTCTTAAATTGAATAAATATAAATTCGGACACTCGTGTTTTTTTTTCAAGTCTCCAATAATGAAAATTTAAATTCCCTCTTAAATTGCTTATTACCTTCGGTGAGACAAGTGGCTAAGCAAAGTTAAGCTTGATTATAATCAACTCGGTCTAACTTAGTTTACTCAACTCAACAATGCACAATGGGGTATTTCAAGAAAGATTAACAGAACTGCATTAAAAATAGATAGGTATACCTACAAACAACTCTGTGGGTACTTCCAACTTTAAATTGGCAAGGGCGATGAAGCTCAGTATTCTAAAATCTGACCTCTCGGATCAAAACTGGGAAAAGTGCTTACAAAGTTGGTTTAGAATTAGATTAATAAAATTTTATTCAGAGAATAATGGAGAGAATTTTGAAAAAGCAGTGATAGAAATAGTGCTGATATCTTGAATTAGTTAGCATCTCAAAACTTATCAAGTGACCTACTTATCCTACACGGCAAGGTATACAGAAGTTGTTTTGACCTGGGCCCAATTCCACAATTTCTGATACACATCTTGCAGAGATCCCCGACGTGGTGATATATCGTCACTTCGCCAACCCAGTCCCGTTAAGTTTGCGCCACATTTAAATGCGACACCATAGATATCAGGCGCAAACTTAACTTGCCCGGGTAGTAACGTGACGTCACTTTGTACAGTTAAAATCGCAAAAATCGCTTTTGAATGACATCAGTTAATGCGATATATCTGTATTTTTTTCTTATTATTAATTTTGCCTTAATTTTAACGACCATGATAATTCGTATAGTTTTGACACTAAGCAAATTTGTAATATCATTTTAATCGTGAAATAAAATAATCTTATCTAATCATATAACGAACCGAAAATCAAACTTAAACATTCCATGACGATTGCAAACGTTTAAAATAACTGCGCTTTAGTAACCGCGCTATTGATACTAACCACCGTGTCGTTTAAATAATAATCTGCAAAATAAATTTACCACACGGCTGAATCAGCGGAAAATTTTGTACTATAAAATAATGTTATTATAATCATTTGATCTTGGCGCTTCAAGGCGAAAATATAGAGTAGCATCTAGTTTGGCTCACAATATGTTTTAGCAAAATGTATACAATTAATTTCGGTAGGTAAATAACATCGCGCATAGCATAGGTTACCATTATAACTCGTATCAATATCCTAACTTTTGAATGAGTTTATGATGAAATAATTAACTTAACGCGCTGTAAGTATACCAGAAGGGCACTTTAACTTCTCTGACTGAGTCTACCAGGATTTCACAAGAAAGTACTGTTGAGACGATAATACTTAATCCTCTTGTATTAAAGCCCTCTGGTGAGTGAGTCATCATCATCATCATATCAGCCGGTAGACGTCCACTGCTGGACAAAGGCCTCCCCCAAAGTTCTCTACAACGATCGATCTTGCGCCGCCCTCATCCAATTTCTACCCGCGATCTTAACCAGGTTGTTGGAGGCCTTCCAACGCTGCGTCTTCCGGTCCGCGGTCGCCACTCAAGAACCTTTCTGCCCCAACGACCATCGATTCTACGAGCGATCAAACGGTGAGTGAGTACATGAAACTAAACTTCTAATAATTATTATTGTACCTTTATTTGGTATTGACATTTGATTTGGTATTTTATTTTATTTTATTTTATATTGCGATGCCCTTATTAGGAGATGTCATTTGATTATTATTTTTGTGTATATATAAATAGTTTGCTTTGTTTTGATTAAATTACTTAAAATTGTAATGCCGATCCTTATTGGGAGATCAGCTTGATTATTATAGTTATTATTTCTTGCGCTCGTCATTTTTATACATATTTTTATTATTATATTTTTTATTTTGACGATCATGATGTGAATACTTATATTTTTGACGATGCAAATTTATACAGTTATTTTCACATGAAATAAATGAATCTGAATCTGAATCTCACAGTGATACTCGTATGAGTTTACATGACTACCTCGTTTTGTTACTTACTTTATTATTCGCCGTACAATGTTTTGTCGTACCTCTGAAAATGGTTAACCAGCCTCCACATCGACTCAGAAAGGCTCCACTGCTTACACATTAGCCAAAGAAAACCTCCAAGGTTCTGCACCGACTCCGTCCAGATTCTCGCAACCATTTTATTATGATGGTTCTGACCAATTACTTTGTGTTTTCCGTTGCAACCAGGTTTATCATAATTAATTTCATTTATTTATGATATCAGAATTTCAGTGACAGTAATAATATGCAGCATAGTGACCCTGACAAATTGGCATAAACGCACCAAACGAGTGGACGTTATATTGCAACGTGTTAACATTTTATAATTATTAAAGCTATCGTGAGACATCTTTATTAATTATCAAAGAGATCTAAACTCACATTAACATTGTCAGGAACGGCCCGACTTATATAGGTGTTCCTAACAAAGGACAATGGGCAAATTGGACCAAGAACCAACAGAGATGAGAGTTAAATCATTAGATAGATATTTGAATATACTTCATTTTTTATTATGGGCACCAAGCTGGATTCCATTGCAGAGCTGAGATATTCCTGTTTGAAATAGGGACATGTGGCGGAAATTGGTACTAACTAACTCATACTGGACAGTGACCAGTGCGTAGATAGTGGCGCCAGAATTATATTACAACGCTAAATGGGCTTAAAGTAGACGCAAATCAGTTAGTTAATTATATTAATACATTAATATTATATTATGCTATCCAAATCAAAGTTTTAATCCCTTTAAAAGCTATTTTTATATTAGTACTTATGCCCTCTAGTATGGAATAGCAAAACTCGTTATTGACATTTTTTTTGACAGTTTTTTCTTGAAATGGTGAGTAGCGGAACTAATTACATGTCAATAATGCTGTGTCCATACCGTCGCTGATACACGCTTGGAAATACCAAAAAAAAGTAAAATATAGGTAGGTGTCAAAAGAAAAGTGGAAGATAAGTGTGTACTCGTTTATTATTTTATCTCTTGCTTATACAATATGGGTAAGAGCGAAAAGTGAATATAGTGTTGATATCTACTTTTGGTGCGACGTGTATTAATTTCCATTGTACCAAATAAATAATAAATGCATTTTTATTATTTCTCATGTGTATTCTAAATCAATTGTTCAGCGAGGGAACAGCTTGCTTCTTACAACGCTCGTAATGATCAGTGCCTATCTTCATGATAATTGATCAGTAATCAATTACCATTTACAGCATTTTTAAGAAGTTCATTTGGTGATAATTTCCATGCAAAGTAAGCAAGCATTTTACCTAGACTTCACCTGACGAAAAGTTACTATGAAGTCAAAGAAAGAGCATGTTTCCTAAGAAAATGCATATTGTCTTTCAACTGGAAGGTCCAAGTTTTGATTTTCGGGGAAGAGGTTCAGCGCAAGATGATTCCATTATTTTGGGAAGAGTTTTAATTAATTTTCCTTTATAAAACGTCTCTTTAAGTGTTGAACCATTTGCGTAACTGTTTTCAGCTGATGCTCTAGCATAGACAAACTAAAGGGACAACTTTTTACTGCGTCGCGATATAATGGAATATATTACCTCTCGATTTGTTCAGTATTTTTTGTATAATATTTCAAACTCAACGCACACCTATTAATCTGTAATGGCACGGCCTCAACTCAACTCACCACACACGCTAGGCTCGTTGGACAACATGCCGTCACCGCATACTCGTATATTTTTTTCATAACCTTATTTCCTACATGTATGTTATATTATATACTTCGCTATTAATAGGTAAGTATAATATGGGTCTAAGGAACAAATACTGCTGCATATTTAAACAAAGCGGGATTTTAAACAAATTACCAGGCAGACCATATCGCAGTTTGCTTTTTAGACCCCTTGCTGTTTCGGCCAGCTGGTTTGTAGACGAAATTATACTAACCCTTTTTAATTAATTACCAAGTAGCTTTGAAGTCCTAAACTGAAACATATACCCGACTCTTTCGTAGAGTAGGTATAGTTAGAAATTCTCATGTTGCAACCACTGCACCAGATAACCTACTTGTTACTTATGGAAATAAAAAGAAAAGAGCAGATTCCGAGATACTGGTATATTTACATATGCGTTAAATCAAAAGCAAAAAAAGGTATAAATAAAAATAAAAAAAGTATAAAAAGGTAAAAATATTATTTTCTAAACCGACCACTTCCCAAGATATCCACTTCCTAAACCGACCTATTCCCAGAAAGCCACTTCCCGGAATGACCACTTCTCATATGGACATTGAAGCCAAGTTTCCGGAACGACTACTTTACCCACGAAAGAACGGGTGTAGGATAGAAGAATAAGGGGTGAATAAAAATGTGTTTTTACGGAATAAACTAGTTTATTGCTAACTATTTGTGTCGTATACCCACTCGTATATAATTGATCTTATATTTTCTAAACAGGTAAACAAATATGGTGTTATTTGAGTAAAAAAATGTATTTATTACCAAACTAAATACAAAAAAAAAAAGTTTCTTGTACACAAAAAATAACGAATGCTTACTTGAAAACAGTACTAAGCTTAATAGGTACTTTAGTACATGTGCATAACGGTGTACGGCCCCGCTCACTGTCGTGGTGCCTACTAGATTCGGCAGCACAATAAGACACGTAATGTTTAGCTGTTATTCCGAGCAGTGGTCATTATAGTAGGTTAGTAGTAATATAAACAGTAGGTTATTCCCGAAATGGTCGTTTTATCAAGTTGTCGTCTTGAAAATTGGTCTTCATGGGAGTGGACAATCGGGGAAATGGTCGCTTTGGGAAGGGGAACTGGTCATTATAATCATACATAATTATACAGGTAATACGTGTTGTAACTATACAGCATAATTAAGATTTTTTTACTTCTGTTACGGTAATAATAACAAGTCATTAAAATGATTATATTTTTGGATTTATTGTACTCTTATACTTTTGTCGTTCTGGTACTCACTTCCTAACACGACCACGCGATTTGTAATCTCAGAAGATGTCAATGATAAAATCATAAATGTCAAAAATAATAAGTAAACATTCTAAAGAACTTGTACTCACAACAAAAGACGTCGAAAAATCTACTATTACAAGTAGTGTTATAACAGTAAAATCTATGTTACCTAGAGTACAATTATTTTTTTTGCATTTTCAATTGACATTTTCCCTTTGATTGACATTTAAATATTCTTGGCTTTCAAATGATTCGTGAACGTGCTAGGTCATACCTACGACTGTTGGCACAGTCGTTGTGGTGAATGACGAAACTATAAGGGTATAATCTGTTTATGCAAAAAAAAATAATAAAAAAAGAACTGACTTCAAAAAAAAACTGAAAAGCCAAAAATAACCCCTTCATGTACAGATTACATTTAAATCACCTTTTTTTAAGTCGGTGTCAAACCACTCAATTATTACTATGAAAACAGATGCCGCGCATGAAGCCCAAGAAGTATATTTGTTCGTTAAAGAAGTATACGTGAGGTTTGGCACCGACTTCAAAAGATGATTCAAATGTAATCTGTACATGAAAGGGTTATTTTTGGATTTTCAGTATTTTTTTGATGTTGGTTCTTTTTTTGTTCAGGATTTTTATTTTTTTTATTTTTAGATTCGATCAACTACCTATAATCAGAATGACTTTTACACAAAAAATAACCGACATCGATGAGCGCAATGGAACATACAATAGGACTTACATGATTTTCTCATAGATGCTTTTATCAGAACTGGACCAAATTGATATGGGACCTCACGGGAAGCAAAAGCTTTCAAATAAAAAAAAATCATCAAAATCGGTTCACCCATTCGAAAATTCTGGGGTAATAAATATAAAGAAATTCAGTCGAATTGACAACCTCCTCGTTTTTTTTTTTAAGTCGGCTAAAGGGTACATGTACCTCAAACTATTATAAACCCTAATATATGCCCAGTGGGTCGTTTTGGTCCCGAATTGAAGTACCAAATAACGTGCGAGCTTGTAAGCGTAAGCGCTCATTTACGTCGTCTAGAGCCATCTGTGAGATTGTGATAGTGTTTGCTTTCAAAATTAATGGTAAATGTAGGTTAGCCGGCAATTTTATAACCTCTACGTGTCACTGCAAGTTATGATTTGATTTGAGACGGCAGAAAGTGCATCTTTCCTGAGCGCAATGGAAGTAATATTTTGTTCTTCGTAAATATAACTGTTATGTTATTGTTACTATAAAGTTAGATAGATAGTTTATTATCTCGTAATACAAAAAGTAGTTGAAAGTAATAGTTTTTGGGAAAGTAGTGGTCAGTAACGACCCAGTGGGCAGAAGTGTATTTAAATACTATTTTTAGGGTTCCGTAGCCAAATATGTATTCTGTGAACCGCATTAAGATTTTGATGCAAAAATAAAAAAATAATATAATAATAAATATTGGGGGCTCCCCATAGGTACTTAGAACTGAAACTCATATTTTTTTTTTCATCAAACACATACGTGTGGGGTATCTATGGATAGGTCTTCAAAAATGATATAGGGGTTTCTAAAATATTTTTTTTTCTAAACCGAATAGTTTGCGTGACAGTTTTTGAGATTAAGTGGAACATACATACATAAATCCATCCATCCATCCAAACTTTCACGTTTATAATTATTAGGATTATTAGGAGACGCTTCCAAAGTGGAAAAAAGTTGGTCCCCCCCCTCTAACTCCTAAAATAAGAAAATCAAAAATCAAAAAAAAACATATGATGTACATTACTATAAAAACTACCAACGAAAATTGTTTTGAACGAGATCTAGTAAGTAGTTTTTTTTTATATTTTAATACCTAACTTTGCACCTAATTTATATGGGGCGCTATACATACCAGGTGCAAACTTAACTTAACCACTTAGGGATGGAAAGTGTTTGTACGGAACCGTTGGTGCGCGAGTCCGACTCACACTTGGCCGGTTTTTATATTTAGGATCGGACGACTACTTACAACGAATTATATAATAGATTTGTTGGAAAATTAAAACTTTGATGATAAGATATGGTACTGATATTTATATTGATCATCCTGGCGATGGTATCTGATGGTACAGTGTGCAACACTCTAATTGAAAACTGCCAACTGAAGGACTTCAAATAATTAACAAATAAGGAGAGGGGATACTGCGGCTACCAATTGGATGGGACAATGGGATATGCATTGTTAGGTGGCATGGTAATATCATTGTGACTGTTTATCGACTGAACACTATGTCTATGCAAACGGCGAGAAGATTTTCTGCTGCGCTAAAATAGACACAGCGGAATGTCACTTCCCAATATGGATTGTAGTATGATAAGATATGGTACTGATATTTATATTGATCATCCTGGCGATGGTATCTGATGGTACAGTGTGCAACACTCTAATTGAAAACTGCCAACTGAAGGACTTCAAATAATTAACAAATAAGGAGAGGGGATACTGCGGCTACCAATTGGATGGGACAATGGGATATGCATTGTTAGGAGGCATGGTAATATCATTGTGACTGTTTATCGACTGAACACTATGTCTATGCAAACGGCGAGAAGATTTTCTGCTGCGCTAAAATAGACACAGCGGAATGTCACTTCCCAATATGGATTGTAGGGTAGTGGATCGACTGGACTCTGTAACGTCGGCATATGCAGAATCGAAATGAGAGCAATAAATTATATAATACCGTCCTTTTTTCGCTCATTGACGTCGCAGTTCATATTCATAATAGTAATAGGTACTACACTCCTAACTCGCGAGTTTAGGAGTGACATATGTACAGTCGCCATCAGATATATCGCAGCATATAAGGCGTTCATAAATATGTAAACATGTACTGTAACGCCCAGTCAATAAGAGTCGTGTTCAGATATTTATGAATACCGTACATGCTACGATATGTCTGATGGCGACTGTACACTGAAGTTACGCCGAAGCACTGATCGTGTTTTGCTGCAAAATAATAACGCAAGAAATGAACCTGGGCTCAGTAGAAAAATCCAAACCAGCGTATCTTATTCAATGCGGCAACATAATTCTAAACATAATAATATGATTGAAAAATTTATTTCACAACTACGGCGTGCTTTGTGTAAAAATAACCTTTAGAGGAGTGCAAGAGATTAGGTGTTAATTTGCACGTAAAAGGCTTCTTCTGGTTCATTCTTCAATTTTGTCTCGAAATAAACAGTGTAAACAGTGTTGTACGCTTATGTCAATTTTATCCAACATTGACTTACACAGCACACGATGGGTCGAAAACGACCTAAAAGAACAGATTTGGCCTAGGGGTAGTTTTCGACCCAATAAAAAAAACACCCCGACAGAGCATCCCTCTACAATCTCAAATCATTAAATGCAGGTTTTATAAGAACCCCTTAGAATCCCACATATCCAAAAATGAATGAAATCGGAGACCAAAAATAGTTCTGGGCATATAGGGGTTAATTAAGTGGTAACGTAAAAAATTATCACCTGAGTTCCGGTGATCTGTGGCATTCCGCATGATCTAACAAACGAATTACCTCAACACAATTGCGAACGCGACTGGCAAATACAGCAAGATTTCTATCTTCTTCGCTGACGAGCAGCACATGCAGGCATCGCGGCCACCTTGCGCATCACGACCAGATCGGGACTACCGAAATGCATCCAGTCGATGGAGTGCATTTAAATCCTAAAGGCTAAAAGCTACCACATTAGCGCCGCTTCGCGAACCTAAAATAACCTTCTTTTTAAGCAGGGATAGGGTAACGTTATTAATTGCGAGGTTATAGTCTTTATTTAAAATTATCAATCAACGTTTGAAGAGAATCAAGAAGTTGAACCTTCCCTTCTTCTGTGGCCAGCTGCGGGCGCGTGCGCGTCACCGCGTTCTTGGGGCGTTGGCCGTCAGGGTCTGAACTTCTGAAAGTATTCTCAAAAATTAATGTGTCACGATTATGGCCTGCTTTTATCGTAATTATTTTCTTATTTCTAGCAGGTAATACATTTCTGCAATGAACTTCTTCCGTCCGAAAGAAAAAATCATAATTATAACCTTCTTTTCATATATTATGTTTATTTGTAGTTCGGTAAAATATGTCCATTAACCATCCGTAGATACCCTACCTACCTATTCAAAAATTGCTAAAATTGATTCAGCTGTTTAGGCGTGATGAATGGGCAATGATACAAATAGACAAACATAAAAAAAAAACCTTTTCGGATCGCTGACCTCCAAATGGCCTTACCTATATCAACAACCAAGATGAAAAACCGCCCAAGTGCGAGTCGGACTCGCGCACCGAGGGTTCCGTGCAAACACTTCCCATCTTAACTGGCCTGGTTAGATAAGTTTGGCGCCGCATACAAGTGAGGTGCAAAGTCAACGCAACTGTTCACGTTTTTTGCATGGGAGCCCCACTTTGATATTTATTTTCTACTGTTTTTAGTATTTGTTGATATAGCGGCAACACAAATACATCTCTGGAGACAGGCGGACGGACGGACGGACGGACGGACAGACAGACGGAAGGACAGACGGACAGACGGACAGACGGACAGACGGACAGACGGACAGACGGACAGACGGACAGACGGACAGACGGACAGACGGACAGACGGACAGACGGACAGACGGACAGACGGACAGACGGACAGACGGACAGACGGACAGACGGACATACGGACAGACAGTCAGACAGACAGACGGACATACGGACAGACGGACATACGGACATACGGACATACGGACAGACGGACAGACGGACAGACGGACAGACGGACAGATGGACAGACGGACAGGCGGACAGGGAGACAGACGGACGGACGGATAGACGGACAGTCTACAAAATCAATACTGATGTTATATTATCACTGTAAAAAACCAACTACCCTTATAGTGGATCGTAGTTTCGACTACCAAGCAAGAGGTTGGAGTTTCGAGCCCAGGACTCCCGATATTACATAATACAGATTACGGATTCGTTATCGTACAGTACACGTAGAATTGGTCTACACTTTTTTAAACAACTGAAGATCATTTGTCGCTATCGCTAGTCGGTGTAGTGGAGGCCGCTTGGATAAGAAGGGTCCCGAAGAATTATGAAAAGTCCCTCCTGGAACCTATCATTAGTTCATGAGTTAGTCATAAATAAAATAGTAACATTAGGGTAAGCATTTAGTCTAATAAACGTAGTGTTAATTTTAATTTCATATTTTTATATGGATAATTAGTAAAGTCATAATATGGAACTAGAACTCAAACCTGAGCCAACTGATTTCACAGGCAAAGTTTCTTATGAGTATTATACCACCAGGAATCGAACCGGGGCTCAATTTCTTTACAGACAAGGCTTCATCCAAGTATTATACCACCAGGAATCGAACCTGGGGCTCACTGTCTTCACAGGCCGAACTTCAAATGGGTATTATTCCACCAGGAATCGAACCTGGACTCCCTGTTCACAGGGAGAGCTTCATATGAGTATTATTTCACCAGGAATCGAATCTGGACTCACTGAGTTCACAGGGAGAGCTTCATATGAGTATTATTTCACCAGGGATCGAACCTGGACTCCCTGTTCACAGGGAGAGCTTCATATGAGTATTATTTCACCAGGGATCGAACCTGGACTCACTGTGTTCACAGGGAGAGCGTCATATGAGTATTATTTCATCAGGGATCGAACCTGGACTCACTGAGTTCACAGGGAGAGCTTTATCTGAGTATTATTTCACCAGGGATCGAACCTGGACTCCCTGTTCACAGGGAGAGCTTCATATGAGTATTATTTCACCAGGGATCGAACCTGGACTCACTGAGTTCACAGGGAGAGCTTCATATGAGTATTATTTCACCAGGGATCGAACCTGGACTCCCTGTTCACAGGGAGAGCTTCATATGAGTATTATTTCACCAGGAATCGAACCTGGACTCGCTGTGTTCACAGGGAGAGCGTCATATGAGTATTATTTCATCAGGGATCGAACCTGGACTCACTGAGTTCACAGGGAGAGCTTCATATGAGTATTATTTCACCAGGGATCGAACCTGGACTCCCTGTTCACAGGGAGAGCTTCATATGAGTATTATTTCACCAGGGATCGAACCTGGACTCACTGTGTTCACAGGGAGAGCGTCATATGAGTATTATTTCATCAGGGATCGAACCTGGACTCACTGAGTTCACAGGGAGAGCTTTATCTGAGTATTATTTCACCAGGGATCGAACTTAGGCTCAATGTCTTCACATGGAGAGCTTCATCTGAGTATTATTTCACCACGGATTGAACCTGGGCTCTCTGTCTTCACAGGGAGAGCTTCATTCGAGGACTATACCATCAGGAATTGAACCTGAGCTCACCATCTTCACAGACAGAGTTTCATCCGAGTACTAAACCACCAGGGATTGAACCTGAGCTCACTGAATTCACCGAAGGTTCATCCGAGTACCATACAACTAGAAACACAACACAGTTCACAAGCAGAACTTCATTCAAGGGCAGAACTTCATCTAATTATCGTACCACAGAAATCGAATCCTAGATGATGATGTTGCTCCGTAGACGTATTTCCATCAACTTACCATGCTTTACCGTGAATGATTGGCTCAGTCAGTCGGAAGAATTATTATTTTTTTACTTTCAAAGAATTAAATGACAGTGGATTTTTCAACGGTGTCAAAATGTCAATGACGTTTGTTTTTTAAATGTAGTTTACAGACTATGGTTTCCGATGTGTTTTTTTAATGCTATAGCTAGACTGACGTGTTAAAACCACATTTTGAAAGAAGGTAGCGTGATCTACTCTGCACCAGATGTCACTGCGCCAGCGATATCAGTCTCTTAAAACTATCAAATAACTGCAGAATATTCTGCGCATCATGGTCTTTTCTGTATTATATTTTTTGTTGATGTGTCATAAAGAATTGTTGCATTACAATTTACACATAACAGTACTAATGCCATCTAGTGGGCAATAGATGAACTACAATTTGAGTAAACTTGAAAAATAACTATAATTACACACTTCTACACGCATAATATGAGGATTATTCTTTGTAATAAAAAGGTACCATTAATACTACAAGCTTAACATACGATATCGTCCATTTAAAAGAATTTTAGCGTTGTATTACTACACTGTCGCTACTATCTATGTGGAACTAGTTATAATGTATGCATTTTTTAGTTCCAATTTTTGCCACATCTTAACTACAAACACGAATATCTCAGATCTGCAATGGAATCCAGCTCAATGCCCATAGTAAAAAATTAAGCCTATGTTAATACCTATCTAATAACCTAACTCTCATCTCTGTTGGTTCTTGGTCCAGCCTCCATACAAATTTGCCCATGGTCCTTTGTTTAATATAATATCGGTGCTTAAAATAAGCTCATAAAAAATAAAAAACCGTTTAAATTGTTCTATTTAATAAATAATAATAAATATCAGACAACCTCACACAAATCGATCTAGTCCCAAATTAAGCTCAAGAAGGCTTGTGTTATGGGTACTAGACGACGATGTACATACTTGTATAGATAAATGTATACTTAAATACATAGAACAACCATGACCCAAGCACAAATATTCGAGTTCATCATACAAATATTTGCCCTGGCCGGGATTCGAACCCGGGACCGCCGGCTCAGTAGGCAGGTCTATACAAACTCTACAAATCTATTTAAAATATCAAAAATGAGTTATGTTAATGGTATTTACAAAACAGCTTCGAGTTCCTACAGTAGCGCCGCCGTCACTTACCGTGATGGTAACCGGCCAACGCTTTTACCCTAACGACCAAACTAACTAAATGCGCTGAGTGCCGCGCTGCAACGCGTTAACGCTATACTTCCAGATACTTTAACTGCTCACGATAACCCTTTAGCGTTATATTACGGGGTGATAATAAAAGCGAAATAATATCCATTTTGATGTGAGTATGAGGAGAGAGGAAGGAGTCCTTACGTTGGACCAATCAGATTCACGAGACAATTAGATACAGTCTTGTACATCTCCTTCATGTATCCGTCCGTCTAGTGATAAGTTTTAAGTATAATTTAAGAAAAAATGCGTTTCTTTCGGTTTTCTTATCAACAGCGGTCTCCCCTTGTGAAACTCTGTAGATTCAGATTCAGACACGTAAAAATGCCCTTGTGGCATACAAAATAAACGCTTTGATTTTAATGTGTGATCTTTGGAAGTTTTCCGACGCCATGCGTTCTGCAGTAGACCAAAAGAAGTGGGGTACGATCATTCGAAGAATGATAAATGGAAGACACGACCCTCAGGAAAGTGGAATATGAAACAAGAAACATGGTGATATAGATAATTATATTTTTTTACTTTAAGGAAAAAAAACGTCATATCAGCTGAAAAACACCTACTGCTGGACAAAGTGCCTCCACTAAGTGAACCAACTGGTTTCATTCACAGGTTTCTTACAATCTTGACGATTATTGATGTACCGGGAGCTGCATCGTCCTATACGTGGTCGCCACGTGCCTCCATGCCTTACCTTGAACATGCCTCTTTCGATCTAATTAGTAGAAATAATGTGTCCCATATTTTTTCTTTCCATTCTGTTACCATTTCGGAACGTAGCGGAATGGAGAGACAAAAAAATATATGAAATTTTTGGGACACCTTTTTCTCCTCGATCGATTTTTTTAGATCGAAAGAGCTTGCCTTTACGCATATTGTGACCGTTGGTTTGGACTTGTGACTTGTGAATGGGACAATAAAAAATCTTGTAACAGATTTTACAAATGATTACAGCAAAGCAGACTAAAGAGATAATGGCTCTGTGTGTACGCAGTTGCAGGCAATTTCTAAGGTAATAAACCAGATTGTACTGAATAGTGGGCATAAAATAAAATGTATTAAATATTGTAAGGCTCTTACAGGATTGCCTGAATTCGGGGCGCGACGCGCATCTTTCCCAGCTGAGCGATCACAGCTTATTACATTAAAAATGTATACTTTTCAATGCCGGCTCCTTGGCGGGCGGAGTGCTGCTACAGAACAGAAGTGACGGTTTACTGCCCTTGTTACGTAATATTTTCATATTTTTCATGTTGAAATAAAAAAAAATAGTAGTAAATAAATACGGATAAAATATTAGCACAAGGTGGACTTCAAAATTCTTAATTATGCATGTGGCCAAGATACAAAGATAAAAAAATCTCTTTAATAGCAGACATCGTCTAATGGTCCTATGCATAGGGGCTTCTTGAAGCCTACATTAGACGTATGTATAGTCAGTCCAAGTTGCAGAGGACCAGGCTACGTCGTGCCTCCTGATTAGTCCTGATTGGAGAACCTTTCTCTTCCAGCGGTGATGGTTCTACGATCGACACCAAAACAGTCAAGAGCCAACAAGCCAATGTTTATCGGTTGATCCAAATGGTTGAAAATCAAACTGCGATGCATTCAGTCGCGGTCTTAAGTCGTGAAAGTCGCTAGTGTTGTAGCTAGAGTCTGTCTAATGAAAGCTGAACCTGCGAAAAAGCGGCAAATTTAAAAAATCATTACATGGTATTACCTATCAAAGTAGGAATAAACGATTTTGATACTTTTCTTTATTTTGGTGGGTACTAAGGGAGAGGAAACGCCTAATATTTCATGAACATTTATTTATGTATTTGATTTTATGGCACCAAATAATAAACTTATCATACAAATGGCGGACTTAATGCCGTAAGGCATTCTCTACCAGTCAACCTTTGAACTAAGCAGATAAATTATGTGCATTACAACAAACTTAAAAACAAGTTTCACTAGATATATACTTAAATAAATAAAAACCTAGTCTTATAATGTATACATGTTATACACACACATACACACTTTTTTTTGTCGGGGTTAAAATAAAAAGTCATAAACTAAAGTTAAAAGTTTTATTTATTTTAAGAACTATAATCAAAATCGGTTTCTAGAAACTCTACTTCCATTGATTCATCTGAACTACTGTCAGACTCATCATCATGCACACTTATAATAAATTATTCCAGGTTTTCGGTTATTCCATCCCTGGCTTTGTACTGAGCTTCAATATTAAGCACATGATCAGTCATTTTCTTCCAATGCTCTGATGTTATGCTCTCAAAAGCCTCTTTAATATTTTTTTCCATTTCAGCTGCTGATCCGGCAATATTTTTACTTGCGATTTTTCTCTTCGCCGAACTCCATATTAATTCGATTGGGTTCAGATCACAATGATAGGGCGGAAGTCGCAAGACCTCATGACCATGCTGTCTTAGAATTTCATCTGCTTCGTAGATTGGTTCCGGTTTGTGTTTCTGTACCAATACAAGAAGTTCTGCAATGGTATGATATTCCTCATAGTGAATTTGATTCACACGAAGCCACTCTTTTATTTCTGCTTTGCGGGTGTTGGTATTTGGAGGCTTATTAATTTGCACCGTATGGTAGCTGGCATTGTCCATGACAATCACGCTCGGTTTAGTCAAGTTCGGAATAAGCTTCTCATGTAACCACTTATTAAAATTTGTGGCGTTCATGTCATGGTGGTAGTCGGCTTTAATTGATTTTGTGCTAAATGTTAATAACGCATTAGGCACAAAACCATTTTCTGGTCCAGCGTGAACAATAATATATCGTTTACCGGACGAGATATTGTCAACTAGACCTTTGGTGGAAGGCCCTTGCCATGATCGTTTTAATTTGTAATTCTGGTGTACGTAAGTCTCGTCCAGGTATATTTCCTCTAAATACTTGTTTTGACTTAGCAATTCGTTTTGCTCCAACTCTTTCAACTTCCCAAGATTATCCAAAAGGAGTTGTTTTTCTTCAGAGTCGTCAAGTTTATCTGAAATGAATACATCATTTATGAAAAAATTAAAAAGCAATATCAATTTAAAAAGATAGTTTGGACGGGAAACGATATATTGTGAATCTTTGGATTGAAGATAATTATAGAAATAATAAGTATCAAAATTAATATGCCTTACTAACCTACAAATGCAGTCACCACATCTAAACACTCTTTTTTCTGTTTGAACAAGGCTTCCCTCTCCTCTTGTTTTTGTTTGCTTTTGCTTATCATAGTAAAAATTATCTGACGCACACCACTTTTAATTGTTTTACCCATGTTTCAGCAGTAAACTTTCGAAAGATCTCTTCTATTTGACACTCGAATGCAGCCTCAAACTAACCTCAACAACAACGACTTTGCTAGTCAATGTCAAAATGACATTTTAATAGTGTTGCCGCTCAAATAATCGATGGGTTCAGCTTTCGTTAGACAGACTCTACGTACGACTGGGCGCTAATTCGATTGTAATTTGATATATCGCTATAAATAAGCGATATCTCAGTATATCTCTCTTATATCGCTTTTAACTTTTATTAAAACGTGATGCGAGCAGCATAACCCTTCATTTGGCGTGTAAGGCAGGATGAACAAATTCTTTGACCATCTTTTTCCATTTTTTTTCGAACCAGAATCTTTTGCTCTATTTTACCATAACGAGGCTTGAACTAGCGACCTTATCTCCCGGAGCGGGAATTCGCCACACGAAGGGATAAAGAGACATTTCACTTACATAATACCCGGTCATGTTAAGTTTTCGCCTGACATCTATGGCGTCGCGTTTAAATAACAGGTTAATACCTGAGACACGTCTCTTATTTGGCGCCAAATACCAACTTTGCAGCCTTACATAATAAATAACTATTGTAAATCTGTGTTTGCGTAGTCTGTACCGATGGCGCAATAACTCGAGTGGGCCAAAATGGAAGACTCGGCCATCCCGTTGCTTATTCATAAAACGGGCACGTGTTTATTCACTCCCACTTCATTTTTAGAACGGCTACCGAACGCAATCGCAAAGTTTAGCTATTTGCTTTGCAATCCAGTTAGCATTCGAGTAACTATGATTGGACAGTTTGATTTGATTCGCGTAAAAAAATGTGTTTAAATTATTTTTATTATTCGATTGTTCGTTTATCTATGACAAGCGGGTATAGTCAATTGTAAAATCAGGAAAACACCTATGTTTAATTCTTCTTCGTAGTCGTTCACTCTTGGCAGAGTAGTCGTGGTCATGGTTAGGTCGATTCTGTCGCCACCGCTTCTCTCGTGATGCGCCGCCATGTAGTCCTATGTTTAATTGCGGACAACATTTTCTTAGGTGTTTTTAAAATTTGACATAAAGGGCTGTCAGACGATCAGAATTTCTTGCCGATTTGATCGGGTTGGTTTGGCTAAAACGACCACCTTAGCCCCGCTTCGTGAAACTAATTAAGTCCGTCGTATTTTTGTGTAAAAGAAGTGAAAAATTCATTGAATACCTATTTAAAGTTTTTTGTTGCTGGAAAGTTTATTTTATTTGCCAAAGCCATTTTTTCATTTTTACGATGATCTATACGTTTTCTAGAATTTTCTACTAGATACATTATCCAACCCATCTATGTATGTATATTACCCGTTGAACAGTAACATCGTGTTATAAGTCGAACGACCCGCCAGGGAGCCTCGCTGTCATTCATTCTGGTTAAGCCCACGCTATCGCAACTAGGTCAATTTTGTTTCGCAAGATTTCGCGGAGGCGGTCGCAACGGCGAATAAGTTTGTGAAAATGTGCTGTATGAAAATGCATCTTGTTGACATCAATGCGTTCAGGTGCTCTAGTGTTATGCGGTCCTGGTAACTTTAGATGAAATTAATAGGTAGATAAGGTTGTCGTAAAGTTAGCTCAGTTTTATATCGGTGGTATCTTAGTGTGCGCCATCAACGCGAGTTTTCGCCTATAAATGAATAAAAATTGATATGAAAACTTCATTTGTTTTTAGGGTTTCGTTTCCAAAAACGGGACCTTATTACTAAGACTCCACTGTCCGTCTGTCTGTCCGTCACCAGGCTGTATCTTTTGGTTATTTGTTTCATTACAGGCAAATGCTCGAAGTGCAATCTAATGTTACGGTGAATACATTTTCTTATGTCTGCTTTAAGAACATGCATCTACTAAGGATTCCCCTTTGCACGAAGTACCTCGAATAGCAAAAATCTATATGTGTCTTATATAAATTGTCTAATACTAATATGAATTGGGGCTCAAATGACACAATACGTGTAGCTAATGGGACATCTTGATTATCACCCAAAGAAGGAAGGAAGTCACGTATTCTAGGCTTCATCTTCGGACGGGTGATACTGATACATCGCCCCGCCGAGTGCATCATATTATGTCGCTGCCTTATCAACCGCCACGGAATTGCTGCTCCCCTGGTAAACCCGCTACCTCGGCACAAATTTTCAAGATTTTAGTTGTAACTAAAGTCATTAAAATTTGTAAATAGTGTTAATTGTGTGTACTTTGTTTGGGGTTTCACAAAGTTTCGGCGTATCTAAGAGGCTAATTTTATCTTGCAATACGAGTGTATGTGTACATACATTAACAAAGTCTGTGAAAAATGTATTATATCTAAAATCATGAGGCAAAAGGATCATTGTCAGATTTAGGTGCGCGTCTTTCCGGTGGACATTTGCAAAATTAAGGATTCCAGGGCCTAACTTTCTGATTAAATACCTGTGAGAATAAAGAACGTTCCCTGTTCTATAATCCGATGTTATTACATCGGATTGCTATTGCAACATAACCTAGATTCATACAAGCTCTTAACTTTGGACCACCGAAGGGACAAATTTTATTTTTTGAACTGACAATGACCCAAAAATTAAATGAATTCGGGCTCAAATGGTTCAATGTGTGTTGCTAATAGCACAACTTGATTATCTCCCGGAGAAGGAAAGAAGTCACTTATTCTCCCGATCTAGACTTCATCTTCGGACGGGTGATACATCGCCCCGCCGAGTGCATCATATGTCGCTGCCTTATCAACCGCCACGGAATTCCTGCTCCCCTGGTAAACCCGCTACCTTGGCATAATTTTTCAAGACTTTAGTTACAATTTTGTGCACTTTGTTTGGGGTTATGAAGTGGCTTACGAATCTAACAATACGTGTGTTTGTGTACCTACATACATTAGCAAAACTGTACAAAATGAACGTTATCTAAAATAATGAAATTAGGCAAAAAGATTGTATAGCAGAAGTATCATCGTCATGATCATTTTATCCATCATCATCATCATCTGGGCGTTTCTTGAGAGGTGGCCTTTTAACACAGTCTACAGTCAGTGCTCCTCATCTGTACCGTGGGAACCCAGACGTATACCTACACATCGCGCATCGTGGTCGACGCGCTCAGCCAGTCGGTTGCCACACGCGCTCACGGCCGGACGCCGCCAGTCGCGCTATAAAATCACCAAAAAAATGGCTTCGTCGCGAATAAGACCAACGCGCTGCAGTGTTGCGGGGTGTAAAAACGATAATAGCAACAGACATTTATCCTTTTGTTTTTGCCGACAGACGATGAAATGTAACTAAAAATTCTTAGAATAAGCGCCTACCTAAAATAATTGCTACGCTATCGCATTGCATACACTGTTATAGTAGCTGTAATGTTGAATAAATAAACTTACCTACTTAATATACTTAAATTCATAGAAAACATCCACTACCTATATCTACAAGTGGCAATAATTTACTCCCTAAAATTTACGAAATAAGTTTAGTGCGTGTGGCGGGAGGATGCATTGCACGGCCTAAGAAAGGGCGTAAACGTCGTTGTTGTTCTTAGCACTTAAGATCTTTTGCAAGGAATGCATTCGCGAAATGAAACGCGTTATCACTTTATCAGAATATTTTAAAACAACTTTGTACCTAGTGACTACTTCGATGCTTGTAATGCTAGTATTGTACAATATGTAACACATTATATATAGGCACAAACCAAACTTTATTTAGTCTACTGTCATCGTCATCGGGATATATTTAGGTTATACTTAGGTACCTACACAGTTTCATGTTTTTGTTTCATGTTTCTGGTATGTTCAGAAATAATAGGTAGGTAAGATTGCTTGATAGAATTATTAATGTAAGTATAAAATATGGTTCCGATATACGTACTCGGAAATTTAAACGATATTGATGGTGTGCCGCAGCGCATGTGAATACCTATTTCTAGTAGGTAACTAAAGATAATTAAATTTGACTAACAAATTTGAGAATAAATCGTTTTTTCATCTGACCTTGACTATTTATAAAATCATTCCTAAGCGGTGTCAACCCTAGCGTCGTTTTGCCGGCACGTTCGGCCAACGACCCGCGCGTTCAAGGTCGCTCCATTGTTAAATTGAGTAGGCATGAAAAGTGGTAGGTATTTGCCTTTTTATTCAGACATGTGTATCTGTTCGAAGAACTATTATATTAATCTGTGCTACAGTGCCTGTCATGCGTTTCCTGCATTTAACGGCCTTGGAACAAAAATTAGTTTAATTAGCTAATATTGTTATTGTATAGATATAAGCATGATTAACGTGTTATACTTAGGTATATGAGAGAATTATGCTAAAAAGGTCGCCACTAAGCTTATAAAGTAAACAATACTTACTTCATGACTATTTGTGAAACAATGTTTTTGAAAAGACTTCTCTACAAATTAAGTTGTCACCTATCGCTTGCCAATTTTCGGCGTCATTATATCGAATTGTCAGCCGACATATGTCGCTGACAATTGTCAACTTGGTGAAATAGGGGCCAGGGCACGTGTTGCGAATGGACGAGGCCACAGTACCCACACACCTTCTAGAAGGCCGACCGAAGGGTTGAACAGGACACCAGGATCTTAAGGGTATCACACCCTTGGAGTTGGAGAAGGAGAGTCACAAATAGATCGGACTGGAGAGATTGGCTTGACCAGGCTAACGGACATACTACGAGTGACGAGTGGCAGCGTCAGGCGGCAGTTCACACACTAATGGCCGTCGCGCTCGGACGTTTCGCTATACCGCTTGCCTCTGCCTTTGGTCACAAAACAGACAGGTACAGAAATCAATCTATATACAAGCGCGCTCGAGCAAACGCACACATAGACATAGCTCACGGACACGATATCTCGGACCAGTTCAGACTAGTGCGAGCGCGAGTGCCATCCGCTTGACGTGTCCGTAAGCAATGTCTATGAGTGCGTTTGCTCGAGCGCGCTTGTATGTAGATTGATTTCTGTACCTATCTGTTCTGTGCTTTGGTCGCGCAAGTGGTGGCTGGTCCCACGGCCCATCTGCGGCTGTAATGCCTCACACTCGTGTTATGATGAGACACACAACAAAGTGATCTTTAAAGTTCCGTTTATATTTATATTAACAAAGGTATCCTAAAAGTCTAAAACATTACGAGAGAGCGTACTGTGAACATTCCTCGTAAACAGGTGAGTAGGTATGCCTTCATTTATGACAAGATATTCGAATATATCGAAGCAGTAAAATAGTTGGAAGTGTCTCCACTTACTGGAAGACATAGCGCGATGATTGCGGACAATCCACAATATTATAGCGTCTGGTCATGTAACAGTAAATGTGATGAAAACAGTAAACGGCTGAATTACTATTTATCATCATCATCATCATCAACATCATATCAGCCGATAGACGTCCACTGCATGACAAAAGCCTCGCCTAAAGTTCTCCAGAACGATAGGTCTTGCGCCGCCTTCGTCCAATTTCTGGTCGCGATCCTAACCAGGTCGTCGGTCCGCTGTCCCTAGTAAAAAAAAAGTTTTCAGGTAGCAATATAACAGAAAAAACGGCCAATGCGAGTCTGAATCGCGCACCGAGGGTTCCGTACAAATACTTATCCCATCTTAACTAGCCGGGTTAAGTAAAGTTTGCACCTGGTAAGTATGGCGCCGGATACAAATGGGGTGCAAAGTTATCGCAACCGATCACGTTCGTTGTATGGGCTCCCCCTTAAATATTTATTTTATTGTGTTTTTTAGTATTTGTTGTTATAGCGGCAACAAAAATACATCACCTGTGAAAATTTCAACTGACTGGCTATCACGGTTCATAAGATACAGCCTGGTGACAAACGGACGGACAGACTGACTGACGAACGGACAGTGTAGTCTTAGTAATAGAGTCCCGTATTTACCCTTTGGGTACGGAACCCTAAAAACGGGTCGTCTTGAGAATCGCCTTTTCTGACCTCACTTGAAAATCGCGGTCACTATATTCTAGATTTAAATATTTAGTTTATGTAGCTTTCGTACTGTGCCATACAATATATCGTAAAGCACTTGTTTTAGTGGTCGTAAAGGGGAGCACTCGTCACTACTGCTGTTTTATTTCCGAGGGGATTAGACCTCGGAAGTTAGACTACGGCTCTTAGTCTAGGTGAGGTGATAAAATGTCGACCACTCACAACTTGTTCAACTGAAAAAAAACTTGGAGAAACTAACGGACATTGTCACGATTTTCAGCGGCAAGCGGCGTGACAAGCGGTTGAGTGAGAGATTCGAGCGTGGCGGCCATAGTAGTGAGCGAGACATACGTACCTACCTCTACAGATGTGCCATTCGCCATGCCCACGAGCGCCAGCAACGCCGAGGTGCGCACCTATACGTCGCATTTGACAGCTTACACCAAGTCCCTCGTCTCGGTTGATATTTTCAACACATCACGATACCGGTTTAAAAAACAATTACTCAATGTCATTACTGACTAACATTCAAATACCATGACTTTTTATATCTGTATGCAAAGATTGCAAAGTTTTACCTTATTCGTACCTTATAAGTACACCGCCTCATCAATTTTTTTCTCTGCAACATACTTCATCATTATCATTAAGTAAGTGTAGTAAGTAAATATATAAATACTTATAGAGCAATACATACAAGAATGCATGTCTAGTATAATTTATAATTAAGTTGTTTCTTATGTATATCTATCTCTGTTTGTTGTCCAAATAAATAAAATAAATAAATTCTCTAGAACGTTTCCCGATTTGTATGGGGTAAGAACGTTCTCGGGACCACTCCCATACAAATCGAGAATCGTTTTCAAAAAAGTTTGATCATAGAGAAAAATGTCCAAAACCATCATTTTAAAAGGAATGAGGCCTCTTAAGTTTTGTAGAACGAAACCTCGATTTTATAACCCGGTTACGTTAAGTTTGGACCTCATTTTTATGCGACGCCATAATTACCATAGGTACAAACTTAACGTAGACCTTATAGTATAGAAAAAGGAGCATACATACATATATCCTTTTAAATCGCTTTATTTTAATGTAGGTATAACAGCCGCATAAACTGAAGATAATATTATTGGAAGATTTAAAGGTACTTAGATATATTAGCTAACTCTGTGATAGGTTTTGCCAGTAATTTTTAATATTGACTCCTTTCTTCTCGGCATTCATAATATTTTATCGTTTAATTTTAGTAGTCTGTTTCGATTCCCGCTATAACTACTGAGACAGGCATAGAAGTGAGGTGTTGTTGTATAGGAAACATAAATAACTTTACTTAGTAATCGTAAATTTATTAGTGCCTATACAATAACTTCATAAACCTTGTTATTTTACGACTTACATACCTTCTATCAATAAAACCAAGAGACATATCAATGTCCTGTGTTTTATCGTCAACTATATTTCTTATTTGTACCAATATGCGAGAGAGCAAACAATATAGGCACACTTTCTACCGAAATTACATCCAACACGTGTATACATTTTTTTGCTCTCGAGTGTAGTTGTTTTACTTGTTTACAGTATTTTACATTGCAGTGGTATGCAGACTCATACAATGCGATTCGCGTTTTATACCTCTCTCGCTCGCTCCTACGCGATCCAGATAAGAACCTCTCATTTCATCCAAGATAAAAACCATTTATTATAAGTTTTTCATTTCAATATATCGATACACATAAACCTACAGAAATTTAAATACTAACTATAAACTAAGAACTTAACTAACTAAAATAAAAGGCTAAAACAGAATAAATTTAATATTAAAAAAGACTTAAAAAATCGGACCCCTTTGGCATAGTCCCGAAGACGCTGGCAGCATTTCCTCGCTGTATAGCAACGCTAATGCGTTGAGCGAGGAAGCTGCCAGCTCTTCGGTCCCCCGTGATTACTTTTAATAATTATATCTACAAGTCTAACAATTTAGGGCTCCTTATCCGTTCAAGAATGCTGAATTTTATAGACATTTTTCTTAATGGTCAGACATGTTTCTTAACATAATATGTTAATCACTGTTACTACTTAGAACAGGGCTATTGAAATTTACAGGTAGGTATATATTTAAAACCTACAATTTGCTTTTGTCATTGATAATTTTAGCTTCAAAAACTACTCGAAATTGACAAAATTCACGCAAAAAACTAGTTTTCTCAACTTATTTTTGACTGGACGCAATGAAAGCGTGAAATAGGTATGTTACTTTCTAGAACTCAGGAAAGTATCACTCACCTTAAAAAGTTGGTTGAAATCATCAACATGTTAATATGAAAAAAAATAAAAAGTAAAGGAATAAGGCCTCTTAACAAAGCATCCATTTCTTACATACCTAATTTACCCGCTTAACGCACCCCCTCAACGTGCGTCATAATCCAGCATCAGTCATCTGCGACGTAACGTCACTGTCACCTTAAAACGTAGTATCTGACAATGTCTTACGAACAATATACGCCTTTCAGCCCAAGGAGGACATTATACTGAGCCTGGACTCGTTTCCGCCCCATGCAAGTTTATGCGTGATGATAAAATGCTTCGTACAGTCGCCTAAGAATTCCATTTGTATGTTTTACCAGTAGGAGTTAAGAAAAAGAGTTCTTGAGTGGCGACCACGCACCGGACGACGCAGCGTGGGTAGGCCCCCTACAAGGTGGACTGATGACCTGGTGCAGGTCGCTGGAGTCCGCTGGATGCGGGAGGTGCAGGACCGGTCATGGTCGCGTTCTCTGGAGGAGGCCTATGTCCAGCAGTGGACGTCTTTTGGGTGATGATGATGATGATAAGAAAAAAGAAGTAGGTAGGTGTTCAATATTCATACAAAACGAATAATCTGGTTACCAAAGTCGAGATGTAATTTTTGCTATTGATTCGTCCATTAGTCAATATGTTTGGCATAATTGGTGTATATTTTGTTAAAGTCACGATCGTCTCTAGTCAGATGTTAACGATTCAAAGACATTGATTCAAGTGTGACTTACATAAAAAATTAAAACATCTAGTAAATGGATAACTTCATATTTTTTTGAAGCAGTAACGTCTCCAAGCGTAAACCAAATTTTTACAATGAAGCGAAAAATTATAAATATAATGGTTCAGGCAGGGTTTGAACCTACGTCTCCAACGACTTATACGCTCTACCTATTGGACCACTGAACCTGATGCAAGAGCCATTAAAAAAAAATTAAGTAGAAAAATGCTTTGAAATATGTAAAAATTCGATCAACCGGTTGTCTATAAAACAGGGCAATAGGTATCACTCTTCCCTCAGTTTACACCTCGTATTACTTACTACATTTAGTCCCCAGTAAAAACGTCCCACATTCAATTCGACTGTCCCGCACATTGCCGGCCTCGTCCTGCAATCCGAGTAGCTAATATCCCAAACCTTTGCCATAAACACTAGATGACGACTAAAAGATTCACTTTCACACTGCCCCATAAACCATGACCTTTTCAGTCCCACTCACTTTACGCCGCGTTTTATTATTGCTTTACTTCGTTAATAGAAAACGCGTGGTCCATATTGAGTTCAACTGTCCTTACATTGCCGGCTCGGCCTGCAATCAGGGTTTACGAGGGCTGTTTGCTCGCGCCCTCCACTATTTAAATAGCCTCGTAAACAATCCGTTTACCTATCACGTGTTTTACGGCTTATCTAAGGCCCGATACCACCATGTTGTGAGAGTTAACAGCTGATCACGTTTGTCAATATAAGTATTTAGCCCAATACGCTAAGGCTTTTGGACTTCAATACCATACAAGTGCGTGATTTTTTGTAGTCAGTTAGACTATATTGAGTACTAATGGGTATGAACATTTTCTAACGGATCTTGAGTGTGCGTTAGGTATGAAAAAGTTTTTGTAAGCTACCTCTGTAAATCTTAGAAAAGATTATTCATATGCACTAGGGCATCACATTGTACTGTTTTAACATTCCGTATTATTTTCTAACAGTTTTGTCGAGAGATTATCTCAGCGCAATACGAAACGAGTGAAAGAACCTTAGAAAGAAGTTTACCTCAGCACGTACTTTTGCCACTAGTGAGTATTTATTTCTAAATTTTTAGGTAGCTTTGACAGACAACAGCAATATAGCTCTCGGCGCGGCCGCAAACCGCAGAGCAATCCGCTATATTGGCATATACTAAACACGTGCATTATTTATTTACAACCCATCAAAAACCGCCCAAAACGACCCTCAATTCCCGAGCCAATACATACTTTAAACACGTGGACTTTAAACCTAAAATGGCGTTGTAGTAAATAGCTTGGTAAACCGTTTTCTGTCTGAACATGTTCATTTATTAAAGCCACCACTGTTGTGCGGTTCAGCGTGAACTACTATTTAATATCACAAAATCGTATTTTACTCACTCTCGTCAGTAACGAACAAACCTTCTCCCATGTGCAGAAAATTTAAATTTAAACTACACTAAGAACAGCACGTGAGATTCGGTAAATACATACATGAAATGCTGGATGTAGAGAAAATTAATAATGGCATTGATTAAGTAGTATCGATGAATCAGGCTAAAGAAAATTGCAGCTATAGTGCTGGTGAATAGTAATTAACATGTTTAGAATGGGTTTCATTAAAAATGTTGATGATCAGTTGGTACTCGTAAGCGCAATTAATCAACCTAATCAAAGAAAATAATTTTTTATTGATATCTGAGACGATGTTATGATTTTCACGTCTCCCTAGGCTGAAAATAGAATTTTCTGCCCTGGGAGAAAATGTCACTTCCTGGCCAAGACGAGACGTAAAACTTTAGACAAACCACGGATAATTCATAAAGCCCCAGATCGCATATTTATGGCACTCGCAATTGGTTCGGGCCTCAAAAACATTAATGACAGCTAATTATCGGAATTAAACACGCTGCTACGGGCTATGTGTGCTACGCCGTAGCCCGTAGCAGTCAGTCCGTAGCGCCGGTACGTAGCAGCCACTGCAAGTTTTTAGGGTTCCGTACCCAAATGGTAAAAACAGGACCCTATTATTAAGACTCCACTGTCCGTCCGACTGTCTAGCGAACAACGAAGACTATACAACAAACGTGATCGGTTGCGTTAACTTTGCACCTCATTTTTATGCAGCGCCATACAATATCAGGTTCAAACTTAACCCGGCCGTTTAAGATGCGATAAATGTTTGTACGGCACCCTCTGCGCGTGACTCGCACTTGGGAGTTCTTTTTTCTTTACCCGCTTCTTTCATCTGGTCATCGCGCCGACATGGATGGACAGATTTACAAGGAAGGTCATCCGGAGATGGCTATAGGATACTTTTTACACAACTACAACGGTAAAAAAGGGTTAGGAACACGGACAAAGTTTCTTCTACAACACTTTCTATATCTTTTACATTTATATTCGAGATATCGCAAAGCCTCAATGAAAGGGCCCAAGCTTTTAGTAAAGAATAAAAATTTACCTGCTCCACCTAATAGTCGATATAATATTAAAGGGACATAACTAACTTCTCAACAAGTACCTTCTTCGAGGTACTTAAGAGGATCATTTTGTGGCCCTTTAAGTTTTGTTTGATCGTTACAAAGTAGCTAAAAGCACTTGTGAAAGCTTTTAGAGAAAGCAAAAAGTTTCACGAAAACATGGGGTATTTTCGATATTTGATTTTGGGAAAACTACAATCTTAGGATGTTTTTTTCTGCGATGATTTTAATACCATTTAAATACCGGACAACCTCTAGGCAATCTAATCCCAGACTAAGAGAGAAACCAATAAACATTTTCATTTCCTCGACTGTGAGGTGACAGTCGAAATAAACAAAGCAAGATCTAACAAGATCAAGAGCACGAACGCAAGGAAATATGCGTATGACTCCCGTTTTTATCGTGATAATGTGCGTGAATTGTGTTCTTACCAATACACATAGAACTTTCCCATAAATATGTAGCTTTCTTTGACAATGTATGTCTATTCCCCATTTTCTTAATGCTTAGTACAAATTTTCTTAATACAAATCAAAGTCAAACACAAAGTCGAGGGTTTTTGAAGGCCAACTGGCAAAACATAGTACTACCATCATATTGTTATTCCGCCTGTAATTCATCTATGTTTTATAAAATGATGACACACATAACCCTTGATGTCACACATATTTCAAAGCCCTTTTTTTATATTGAGTCATTTTTATTTATATTGCCTTATGTATCTTTTAGCTTAGGCTAGGTTTTTTACAATAAATTTATATAAAAAGTAAAATATAAAAAATACATTACAAATATTAATGCATTTATAAAAAATCCTAACCTAGGGTGCCGCCGGCAGCGGGGCAGTGCCCAGGCTACCGGTGGTTAGGGCTGCAGAGAGAGGAACCTCCTGACGATGCCCGCCGTGTCCAGGAGTACCGCCTTCTGAATCTGGCCTTTGATCTAGCCATCTAGCGAGTCTCTTAAGATGTTTGTCGAGACTCTTCGCTATAAGACCGTTCACCGAAACGACTGTCGTGACAATGATCGTCGAGTCAACATCCCACATGGCGGTCACCTCGTGAGCCAAGTCAAGGTATTTGCTGAGTTTGTCCTTCTCAGCCTTCACGAAGTTCTCGTCATGGCCGATGGTGATGTCGACGAGCACTGCCTGGCGCATGGAATCGATCTACCAACACGATATCAGGCTTATTGGCTACAATAGTCCTGTCCACGAACTGTCTGATGATAGATCGATCCCAATAGAGCATGGCACGACCATTTTCGAGAACTGGCATCGGTGCGTACTTATAGTACGTCACCTCAGACCCCTTACTTTAGTTATTATAGTTCGTTGTATAGTTATAAATGTCAGTCTACACCCCTATATATGCTAATATCCGCAACGGAATTGATTGGTTGAATAGCTATACAGGAAAGCTATAGTTGTGCAATATCAGTGATTACCTGATTACTTACCTATGTGCCGGCGGCGATACATTCCTGAGCTATCGCGTCAAAGAGGCATCAATAGCATGCGAGCAATGCATTAGCCAATGAACATATTGAGGACGTGTGGTATGTCGAAAATTTCCGTAGCAGCAGCGTGAAATGTAGTATGTTCGTTGTCAGATCATGGCCATTACGTCCTTTTTGGATCGTGCACTTTAGTATTAATTGAAATCAAGAGATGTGGCTGCTTTATTTAGATAGATAGATAGAATACTCTTTATTGTACACCTGAACAAGGATGAAATACAAATACCTATTGTTTGTTAATGTACATAGATTTGAACACGTAAAAACCTCTGCATACATTTCATTCTAACTCACGTACTGGCCACCCGAAAACGCGCTAACAAAAAAGAACAAAAAACAAATGAAGGTTTTGACATGTGAAAATTTTACGTTGTTGTGTTTCTGTTGTATGTTCGCTATTACTTTTTCAATAAATAGTGTGATTTTAAGTGGTGTTTTAACATGTTTGGTCCTTCGAGCCGGATTGTAAATTTGTAAATAGTGTAAATAAACGAAGTAGTGTTAGTGATTTAGTGTAAATACTGCGAGTGGGTAAGATTAGACTGTAAATATTGACTTTGATTTGGTGCTATAGTGGAACTGCGGACTCGTATGAACTACTATTGTATATAAACGATTATAAAAGTGATTAATATTTATTCTACGTGTGATAATTGGACATTTTACTACATAAAAATTAACATTAAAGTGTGCTACGAACATTTTAACTTCAATAGTTGGAACATTTATATGACAAACTTTGAATTGGAACGGCATATTCGTATTTTTCATGTCACACGTCACAATCGGCACGAATATACTTTTTCTTAGACTTCAATAGACATTATAGTGATATTTGGACTCGTTCAATAGTGATCTAGAACTGTATTTTCACAACAATGGCTCAACTTTGCGAATCACTTAAGTCGTTATCGGAACGTATTCTGAAATTGCATACAAATACTAAAAAGACGTCTAAAGCGCGATACACACCAGGATATTTGCAAACGCGAGTGGACACGCTAGAAAGTTATTGGTCTAAATTTCAAAATATACATGATACAATTACTGCAACTGTATCATCAAGCGATTTAGAAAAAATAGAGTTGGATCCGAACAGCCTTTTTGAGGCAACTGAAGACGTGTACCTGGAGTTTAAGGGCTTATTAACAGATTGTTTGCTTGAATTTTCTAAATCACAACCAAATACAGTTACTGTAAATACGCAGAACGATTGCCAAAGTCCTAAAGTGAGAACTAATTTGCCGCCGATATCAATTCCGAAGTTTTCAGGCAATTATGATGCATGGACAACCTTCAAAGACTTGTTTGTGTCACTGGGACATAACAAAACGCACATTTCAATCATAGAAAAGCACCATTATTTAAAAACAAGCTTATCGGGTGAGGCTGAAAAGCTATTAAGACATTTTGCACTTACGGAAGCTAACTATGAAAAGGCTTGGAACACACTAGAGAGTCGCTATAATAACAAACGTATGATTGTTACAACGATAATTAGTCGTCTAATGAATCAAAAAAAGATGAGCACAGAGTGTTATAGAGGCTTGAAAGATATCTTAGATACTACGAAAGAATGCCTAAATGCTTTAGACAATCTCGGCGTGAGTACCTCCACGTGGGACGCGATAGTCGTGCACTTAGTTGTATCCAAGCTAGATTTAGACACACACAAAAATTGGGAACAGTCTCTTGGATCATCACAGGACATACCGACATTCGCCCAACTATCGTCGTTCTTAGAAAGTCGCTTCCGTTCTATGGAAATGGTAAACGTAACCCACAGAAAAGACCCACCGCAGAAAAATGACTTAGTTAAAACCACTATTTCGCACAAACCCACTCACACTATGAAATCGTACGCCACAGAAGTAAGTAGCGAATGCACTTATTGCTCACAGAAACATTACATTTGCCACTGCAAAGAATTTGCTTTACTAGATGTTCCACAGCGACAGGATTTTGTAAAGAAAAGCGGCATCTGCTTTAATTGCCTTGTTAAGGGTCATTCCGTTAATGCGTGTCGACAGAGCACTACCTGTAAGAGATGTAACCGTCGTCATCACACTCTGTTGCACTTCACAAGCCCTAACAAGAATACACCAGTGCCGGAAAACAATCCTCGTCCAACTGATTCGACTGCACCCAGCCAATCTACATCCACTGTCGTCGCTAAGGCTGAAGTTCAAAGTGAACAAGTTATCTTAGCAACCGCACAGATTGCAGTTCAATCAAGGAATAACGATACTGTTATTCTAAGGGCTCTGATTGACCAGGGCTCACAGGCCTCTTTTATCACTGAGGCAGCCGCGCAATTGCTCAACCTCGAGCGCAGCTCAGTCTGTGGTAAAATAACAGGAATATCTAGTGCCACACTCACAACCAAGTCTATGGTCGAACTAAAGTTTCACGCAGTAGGAGATCCTTCACACAAAATCACCGCTGAGGCGTACGTCCTCAAGCGACTCACGTCATTGCTACCATCAAGAGAGTTCTCTGCAGACACATGGCCGTCGTCTGAGTTGTCTGACCTTGCAGATCCCCACTTTCATAAACCAGCATCTATAGACGTTTTATTGGGTGCCGACGTGCACGCTCACATCATTTTAGACGGTTTACGAAAGCATGAATCGCTAATCGCTCTAAATTCTCGCCTAGGTTGGTTAGTATCCGGACGCGTTACAGAGCCAGGCGCACACACGCACAATGTAGTTGTCATGCACACACAAGTAGAAGTGGATCAACTACTTAGACAGTTTTGGGAAATTGACGAATATCCGTTAAACGCACGACCTTTGTCGAAACTCGAGATACAGTGCGAAGAGCATTACAAGAAAACTCACACTCGAAACCCTGATGGTAGATACGAGGTCCGTTTACCTTTTAAGGATGCACATACACCAAATCTTGGTGACTCTAGATCTTTAGCTGAAAATAGGTTGCATCAGATGGAAAATAAATTTAAACACAAACCTGAGTTTCAAGAAGAATATGCTAAATTCATGCGGCAGTATGAATCGCTCGGCCACATGGAGGTCGTACCTGAAACTGAACAAAAAGACAAAAAAGCTTATTACTTACCTCATCACGCGGTTCTCAGGGATTCTAGTCTGACTACTAAACTAAGAGTGGTATTTGACGGAAGCGCGAAACCACTAAATGGAAATTCACTAAATGATGAGCTGCTGATCGGTCCACCTCTGCAACAGGATATAAGAGATTTAGTGACAAGATGGAGACAGCACAAGTACTGCTTGGTAGCAGACATTCAGCAGATGTATAGACAAATACTTATATCAAAACAAGACGCAGATTACCAAAGAATCTTGTGGCGCGAGTCACCGCTGGATCCTATAAAGGAATACCGCTTATTGACGGTCACATATGGCAGTTCATGCGCTCCTTACCTTGCAATTAAAACATTGCATCAACTTGCTGATGATGAACGCGTGGACTTCCCTGAAGCGGAGCTCCTGAAAACTGACCTGTATATGGATGACTTAATGACAGGCTCATCTACAGAAGAAGAAGCTATTAAGCTGAAAGGTCGCCTAATCGAGTTGTTCCAACGAGGAGGTTTCGTTTTACACAAGTGGGCGTCTAATAGTGATAAAGTGTTGAATGAAATACCTGATACCCAAAGGGTATTACAAAGTGCAGTGAATATAATAATGGATGATTCAGTGAAAGCTCTAGGCATCACCTGGAAGCCCCAAAGTGATCTATTCGAACTGGTAGTTAAGTTACCTCACGATAAAAATGTTATCACTAAAAGAACTGTACTATCTGCGATAGCGAAAACGTTTGACCCAGAAGGCTGGCTAGCGCCCTGCGTAGTTCTGCTGAAAATTTTCATACAAAAACTGTGGCTAGCTGGCTTAGAATGGGATGACGAACTGCCCGAAGACATGAAAGCTGAATGGCTCACTTATATGAGAAATTTCGAACACATGAAACCTATTCAGCTTCCACGTTGGCTGGGAACCTGTAACACGAACGTTAGAGTTGAATTACATGGTTTTAGCGATGCCTCTTGTGCTGCCTATGCGGCGGTTGTTTACCTCAGAGTTATTACGGACAATGAGATTAAAGTTAACTTGGTAGCAGCCAGGACTAAAGTAGCTCCTGTCCGACAAATCTCATTGCCACGTCTTGAACTTTGTGGTGCAGTGTTATTGGCAAAACTAATTCAAACTGTCAAAATAAGCTTAAACATTCCTGACAACTATGTGTTTGCATGGACGGATTCAACCATAGTTCTGGCCTGGCTTCGCAAAACACCCAATACATGGAAACCGTTCGTTGGTAATCGTACCACTGAAATCTTAAATGTCACGAACAGTGGTCAGTGGCATCACATAAAGTCTGCTGATAATCCGGCCGACTCCGCGAGTCGTGGTATCAGTCCTGCTGATCTTGAGCAGTCACAACTGTCAGCGTTGTATATATTTAATGCAGTTTATTGTTATTATTTGATGTCATTTTATAAAAATAAGGATTCATTGTTGTTTCAACCTTGGCTGTAACTGTTCGCGCCGTTGCCCAATCAGGCTGACCAATCACAGCGCTGGCATCCAGCTGATGCAGCGTTGTGATTGGTCGACACCTGTGGCGGGAAAATAGAAATATAGGACTTTAAAAAAAGTAATAAACGGAGGTTGGATAATTTTGCACGACGGTATTGTTAATAGACATTGCAATATTATTTTATGGTGTTATTTAATGCAATTTGGTGAGTAAATTGTATAAGAAGTGGAAATATAAAGTGTAAGTAACTATTTTATATGTTTCATTTATCTCCACCGTATACCTTGGCATATTTAGTATAACCAAAATTATCAATAATCTTTGCTCATTTAAGTGGTTGAAGTGCTTAACTTTATATGCTTCAACATCTCAGAAGTGGGTATGAATTTAGGCCGTAAACTGATATAATATTTTTTTTATTATCTTCTTGCGGATTTTTGTAATAAGTACCTACCTATATGAACAATGGTTGTCGACTATTATTTTTTATTTTATGTTTTAGTACCTACTAGAGTGGTAAGTTAAATAAATAAAAACTATTTTAAAAATAAAGAGCTATTTAGGTACTTATATAGTCCTTTAACGCTATATTTAACGAATAAATCATATATAATGAATGTAAGAGTTTAATGTTAATGGTTGAGGGACGATACATACTTAATAAAGTAGCAGCATGAGTAGTGAGTTAGTTCAATAGATTTATTTAGTCTGACTGAATGAGCATCCAAGATTATTAATATGATTGTTGCTTAAAGATGGGTTCAAGTAATTTCATTTACACATAATTATCAAATTCTACGATTGCTAGAGGAAGCGGTGGTTCATTTAACATTCACTTGTAGAACCTATACTTATTAAGATTACTACTATTATCTCGTTTGCATAAAGGTTAACTGGAAGATATTCCTTATGGCGATAAATTTCGCTTTGTACAAATTGAATGTGTTTTGTCTTTGTTATTTTGTATGTATGCAGGCATGCTTAAGATTAAGACCATATGACTGCACGGTGGAGTTTACTTTTGTGTAGCATTAATACTCTCGTTAATTAATGTATTTTTAGGATACAATGGACGAAGAATTTCGTGGTAGAGTTCTTTATACTCCCACGAGTCCTACATGCGACGCACCAAGGGGCCGGCAGTCACGCAGTGGTACCAGACGCCGAGCGAACAGTCGGACATCGCGCCGCAGTCGGCGCTCGCGGGGAGGCCACAGCCGCTGTTCGCCGAACCGGGACTACTACCGACAACGCGAGAGGTGCAGCCGGCGTTCACGCAGTCGAGTCACCGGAAATCGGCGGAGCCACATCAGCAGCTACGCGAGCCGACGCCGTATAAGGGAACGAACAGCATCGCCGCAGGCATCGTGGGAACGCTTGCGGAGCCAGCATCGGCGTCACTCGCGAAGGCAACGGGTTAGCCAGCCGCGCAGCCAGCCACGCAGCCAGTCGCGCAGCCAGCCACGCAGCCAGTCGCGCAGCCAGCCACGCAGCCGACAGGGCAGCCAGCCGCGCAGCCAGCCACGCAGCCAGTCGCGCAGCCAGCCACGCAGCCAGTCGCGCAGCCAGCCACGCAGCCGACAGGGCAGCCAGCCGCGCAGCCAGCCACGCAGCCAGTCGCGCAGCCAGCCACGTAGCCGCAGCCAGCGAAAAACAAAGGACATCGGTGAGCCACTAAATAACGGTAGTACGAGTATAGCAGATCTTGCAGCAGCGTTAAAGTTGTTAAGTAACAATAATGGTAACTTGGAAAAACTAGGTTCTATGAATAATACTGTACCTGAATTCGACCCATGTAAAAGAGAACAGACTATGACAATGTGGTTGCACAAGGTAAACGAGTGTGCTACTATTTACGGTTGGTCAGATAAACAAGTTGTACATTTTGCGTTGCCAAAATTAAAAGGAGTCGCACAAAGATGGTACGAGGGTCTGCCGTCTGTTCTATTTTCATGGGTCGAGTGGCAGGAACAACTTTTGGCGGCTTTTCCATCTGAGGAAAATTATGGCACTATGTTAACTGATATGTTGGCTAGGAGGGCTCGTTATTCGGACTCTTTGGAAGATTATTATTATGAGAAGGTTGCCTTGTTAAATAGGTGTGGTATTTTCGGCAAACGGGCGGTAGAGTGTATTTTGCACGGCATCGACGACCGTTCCGTGAGACTAGGTGCAGAAGCTGCACAATACGACGATACCAATAAACTGTTGCCGTACTTACGTAATGCTAGGAACTCAAAGCCAAACACAGAACGCAGATTCATTAAAAATGAACCGTCTAAAGGTCAAGATAGTCAGATACGCACGAATTTTAGACCCATTCGTTGCTCTAATTGTAAGAAAGACGATCATGTCACATCTCGATGTACACAGCCATTAAAGAGATGCGGTAGATGTTCAAGAATAGGTCATGATACTGAACAGTGTTACGCGAAACTTTTAAATGACAGGACAGTTGCCCTTAATTTAAAGACAACTATGCGCGTTTCAGACAATAATAATCATTGCAAGTAAATCAAAGTAAAATCATCTAATCAGAACCTTAATGATATAAATATCTCACTCAATGTTGTATCGATTTTGGCAGCGAATGTTCAATAACTGGCCTTTCGGAGTTCAAAAGGCTGTTCATAATTGTACCGATACCGATAGTAGGTAGGTACCTAGCGCGTTACCCGTACTAAGAGGATTCAGAAACTAGGTACAGTTTATAAAATAATAATAATAATAATATGTGTTTATATATTTTGTAATTTCTTTATTGTATTTTACTTTTTATATGTATATATTGTAAAAGCCTAGCCTAAGATACGAAATAAATAAAGGCCGAATAATAATAATAAGTAGACGTAACGTGACGTAAAACCACACGCCATCGCTAAGACAAGCAGTCATTTAGACATACCTAGTCCAGTTTGTTTTCAGTAAGATAAAATTATATTGCAACAGTGATTTAAAAGTTTCTGGTCCTGCCTTCGTTGAGATGCGCACAGACCCCGCTTATGAAGGTGATGTCTTAATGGAATAAAGTGTGCTTGGTCAACATGCGTACATGCCGAATTGGGGTAGGAGGGGTAGGCCAGATTGCAGCTTATTGCTTTCCTTTCAAGGACTATGGTCCCAGTTCGTTGAATAAAGATTTCTTAGTCGAACATGGTCGTGTGCTAATAAAAGAAACAGTGTACATGTAAGGAATCTTTCTACTCAGAGTAAAGGCAAACCATCAAACATTATTTTGTACCTATTTGTCTTGTTTCCTTTTATAAACTTCTATTAGTGTGCAATAAAGTATTGTTGATACGACAAATCTTTCTCCACGCGACAGATACCTGCCAAGTTTACAGTTTACTCAATATGTACAGATCATATGTTTCTCTTTTGTATCTGACGGAACTAGGTACGTAAGACCTATCTGTATGTCCAATTGTCTATTCAGCTCCAACATAAAGACCCAGTAGTTTAATAGACCTTACAGGCTAGCTGTTGCTGAAAAATAAAAGGTTAAGGACAGGATTTCGGAACTGTTCGGTGATAATGTAATACTCCCGCCTGGGTCTTCTTACGTTTCCGTTAGGAACAAAACTGGAGAGCAACATTTAGGTAACACGAAACAGAATGCGTAACGCTAACGACACCTGCAAAGTAGGCATCACTGGAATCTTGCTGCATAGCAATAAGAACGGTATCGGTTTATATCCTTACACCTCGAGTATTTTAGTACACTGATCACACCAGAGGAACATGATTATTCATGTTATGACCAAATAAACATTAGCTGTAGTTGCCTCGCGAATTCGAGGTACTTAGATGTATACTTAGTAATTTTCGTCAAGGCTGTGATTTTAGCCAAATGTTAAGTCTTAGATTACTTTTAGAATCATAACTGATTGCAGCTCACTAAGAGCTACTGTCGAAAAAGGGACGTTGCCACGCTTTGCTAGATGTGGGAGCAGATGCAGGAATACCATTTTAATATTAAATATAAGTATAAATAAGGACTACAATAGCTCACGGAGACGCACTCAGCCGTAATGCGGTCTCCAACTCGTCACTGATTCAGATTGGGTAACAATATTTCATGACGCAAACTTTGAAATTTAGGGAATAATAGGCATTTATATTTATTTATTTATTTATAAATGATCCTGAACTAGACAACGTTAATAACATTGATTCCTTCCCAAAAGGCTTACGTTGGCAGGTATTAAACCTGGATAATATTTGCACCGTTCCACTGTGGTTGACACTGCATTTATTACAGTGCACGCCGATCACATTGGTGCGTTTATAAGAAGTTATAGAAGCAATGTTTATATACTTGTTGTATTATAATATACTTTTTCACGAAATACATCTATTTAAAGCCTGTTAGAATTCTAAGTGCATTGGAATAGCAAAAAACAAATAAGACGAACACTTAAGTACCCGATGTACAATGAGGATTAAATAATAGGTACGTCTATGAAGGAATTAACCGTACACTATCCGAAGCTCTGTTTGCGATTGGTTTAGTAGGTACCTAGGAGTTGTGTTCTGGCTGAATTACTATACTAGCACAAGATGTGATAAGAGATCATAAATACACATGTGATGGCTTCAAATGAGCATCAAGTCGTATTATGACTCTAAACGTTGTACCTAGCCTAAGACAATATAGGTTAACAAAAATATACGATTTCTATAGTTTTCAAATAAGAGATACTCTCATGAAGGACGCATACTTACCGGCAATAAACATGAATCTACCTCTAGTGTATCTACCTAATGCCTCATATCACAATTTCTTCCGGAAAGGATGATGATTAATTCAGTGTGATACAAATATATACTTACGATGCTCTTATCCCAATGTCACAATTATTAAGTAAATAATGTATTATTTCCAGTGGACTGTTAATAGATAATTCTTATAAATGTACATATGTTCTGATTATGCCATTATAACCGTAACGTCTAATTATTCCTTTTCGGCACCTTAAACATTCCATGAAATAACGCTTGTTAATAATAAGTACAGGCCATGAAATAACGCTTGTCAGTAATAAGTACAGGCCATGAAATAATGCCTGTTGATTATAAGTACAGGCCATGAAATAATGCCTGTTAGTTATAAGTCCAGGCCATGAAATAATGCCTGTTAGTTATAAGTCCAGGCCATGAAATATAATGCCTGTTGATTATAAGTACAGGCCATGAAATAATGCCTGTTAGTTATAAGTACAGGCCATGAAATAATGCCTGTTAGTTATAAGTCCAGGCCATGAAATAATGCCTGTTAGTAATAAGTACAGGCCATGAAATAATGCCTGTTAGTTATAAGTCCAGGCCATGAAATAATGCCTGTTGATTATAAGTACAGGCCATGAAATAATGCCTGTTAGTTATAAGTCCAGGCCATGAAATAATGCCTGTTAGTTATAAGTCCAGGCCATGAAATACTGCCTGATAGTTATAAGCCCAGGCCATGAAATACTGCCTGTTAGTTATAAATCCAGGCCATTAAATAATGCCTGTTAGTTATAAGTCCAAGGCCATGAAATAATGCCTGTTAGTTATAAATCCAGGCCATGAAATAATGCCTGTTAGTTATAAATCCAGGCCATGAAATACTGCCTGATAGTTATAATCCCAGGCCATGAAATACTGCCTGTTAGTTATAAGTCCAGGCCATGAAATAATGCCTGTTAGTTATAGGTCCAGGCCATGAAATAATGCCTGTTAGCTATAAATCTAGGCCATGAAATACTGCCTGTTATTTATAAGTCCAGGCCATGAAATAATGCCTGTTAGTTTTAAATCCAGGCCATGAAATAATGCCTGTTATAAGCCCAGGCCATGAAATAATGCCTGTTAGTTATGAGTCCAGGCCATGAAATAATGCCTGTTAATTATAAGTACAGGCCATGAAATAATGCCTGTTAGTTAGTACTGGCTACGAAATAAGGCCTGATAAGTATTTTAGTAAAATATTATTGTTTAATATGATGAATTACATAACATTTTAGTGCTTCCACCTTGATTAAAATTTATTTATGCATAATCTTTTCAATAAGTACCTAACTAATGTTTTCTTGTATCATTAGATTCACGAGGTCGTTTCATTTTTTTCGGATGGCCGACTGTCAGCGTTGTATATATTTAATGCAGTTTATTGTTATTATTTGATGTCATTTTATAAAAATAAGGATTCATTGTTGTTTCAACCTTGGCTGTAACTGTTCGCGCCGTTGCCCAATCAGGCTGACCAATCACAGCGCTGGCATCCAGCTGATGCAGCGTTGTGATTGGTCGACACCTGTGGCGGGAAAATAGAAATATAGGACTTTAAAAAAAGTAATAAACGGAGGTTGGATAATTTTGCACGACGGTATTGTTAATAGACATTGCAATATTATTTTATGGTGTTATTTAATGCAATTTGGTGAGTAAATTGTATAAGAAGTGGAAATATAAAGTGTAAGTAACTATTTTATATGTTTCATTTATCTCCACCGTATACCTTGGCATATTTAGTATAACCAAAATTATCAATAATCTTTGCTCATTTAAGTGGTTGAAGTGCTTAACTTTATATGCTTCAACACAACTATGGTGGGAAGGTCCAGCATTTCTTAAGGAATCTGTAGATATAAGTTACCCTAACTTTACTGTATCGGAAACCACACTTGAAGCTAAGCCGATAGCAAAAGTCAGTCACGTATGCACCAGTGAACCCGATGAAACTATAAAGTATTTGAATAGATATTCGAGTCTATTGAAACTCATACGCGTGACGGCCTATTGCTTTCGCTTTATACGACTTTGTAAAGATAAAGTTCTCAAAAATAGTAACCCGAAACCAACATATATTACTACCAAGGAAATACAAAATGCAATGAAAACGTGTATTAGGATGTCTCAATCGATTGCATTTGAGAGTGAATTAAATTTGTTAAGCCAACATAAACCTATCCCTAAAAGTAGCAAAATTCATTCTCTATATCCGATCCTTGATGATGATAAAATTATCAGAGTTGGTGGACGTCTTGCTAATGCTCAAATACCTTATGATATGAAGTCTCCTGTGATTCTTCATCACAGCTGTAATCTTGCAAAATTGATAGTAACTGATGCACATTTGAGAACATTACATGGTAGGAATAGCTTAACGTTAAATATTGTTCAACAAAAATATTGGATTATTGGTGCAAAAAATTTGGTCAAGAAAATTATAAGGTTATGCAAACCTTGTTTCAAACCGGTGGCAAAAACATTAACTCCGTTAATGGGAAATTTACCACAGTGCAGAGTTAAACCTTCACGCCCTTTTTTGACAAGCGGTGTTGATTTCTGTGGTCCATTCACATTGAAACTGTACTCTGGTAGATGTACAAGAACTTGTAAAGTATATATAAGTGTTTTCCTTTGTATGGTCACCAAAGCCATTCACCTCGAACTGGTGAGTTCTTTATCCAGTGCCGCTTTCCTAGCAGCCTTCAAACGTTTCACAGCTCGACGTGGGCATTGTAAAGATATCTGGAGTGATTGCGGGACCAACTTCGTTGGTGCATCTAAGGAATTAGATATTGCGTTTAAAAACAGCAAATCATCTGTTGTTGAAGAAATCGCCCAACTTTTGGCAAATGACAGCACGACGTGGCATTTTATACCGCCGAGTGCACCTCATTTTGGAGGACTGTGGGAAGCAGGAGTCAAGTCCGTAAAGGGACATATAAAACGCGTCATTGGTGAGACCTGCTTAACATTTGAAGAGTTTAACACCCTTCTCACACAAGTGGAAGCTTGTGTTAACTCACGGCCACTTACCTTAATCAACTCGGCCATTGATGAACTACCTTTAACCCCAGGGCATTTTTTGATAGGAGAAACCCCAATTTCCGTTCCCGAAGACAGTATTGTTGATACCAAACTTAATTGTTTAGATCGGTGGCAAAAGGTACAACGTATGGTACAAGCACTGTGGCATCGTTGGCAATCCGAGTACCTCACTATGTTGCAACATAGATACAAGTGGTCTCAAAATCAACCCGATCTTGATGTTGGTACAGTAGTCTTAGTGAAGGATGACCGCTTGTCTCCGGGAAAATGGCTTTTGGGCAGAGTGGTGGCGAAGCATCCTGGCGCTGACGGCATAACACGCGTAGTGTCCTTGCAGTTTAAAGATAATATATTTAAAAGACCCGTGACTAAACTGTGCCCGTTGCCTCTTGATACTTCAGAACCTAGCTATTAATTTGTAAATCTATGCTACTGTTATTTTGTATTTGTTATGTATTCAAGATAAAATGTGTTTTTGTTCTTTTCGCGATATAAAAAGGACCACAGTAGTCCTTGGGCCGCGGCATGTTTGTTAATGTACATAGATTTGAACACGTAAAAACCTCTGCATACATTTCATTCTAACTCACGTACTGGCCACCCGAAAACGCGCTAACAAAAAAGAACAAAAAACAAATGAAGGTTTTGACATGTGAAAATTTTACGTTGTTGTGTTTCTGTTGTATGTTCGCTATTACTTTTTCAATAAATAGTGTGATTTTAAGTGGTGTTTTAACACCTATAGCATTACAATAGAGGTAAACAATCATCTTCTTTATGCATACTCATAAATATTTACACGACTGTAAATTATAAAAGAAAAATGTAATGTGATTCCACTGCAATGTAAACAGGACTCGAACCTGCGACCCTACATTTCCGGTGCAGTGCTCTCCCAACCGAGCTATCACATACTTACGTCAATCGCACCAAATCTATGATTCCATAATTCTAAAATACTGGAGCGTCCTCTGTGTTTAAAAGTCAATGATGAATATAACCTTCAACTTCTTCCATTTTTTTTTATCGAAGATACCGGTTTCAAGTCCCTGCGTGGACCACGTATGAGCAGATTTTTTTTTTTCTTTGCGTATTGATCTTTTTATTTACATAGATTTTGTTTTTAATCGCAAATCGGACAGGGAACTGAAGATAAGCATTTTTTAATTTTTTATAGATAATTGTATGTCATAAAATTAGACATAGGGTTACCAGATAGAAAATGAAGTCCGGAGAATACGATTGGAAATTTCATTAAACAATCCTGAGATTTTCTCATAGGGAATGCAAACGGTTAACAGAGTTGTATTTTAAAAAACTTATATGAAATGAATAGTAAATATATATAAGCACAGAATCAAATTGTTTACAGAGAGTGAATCACGTGTAGGTAAACATTTTCATCAAAATAAATAGGAGGATGTAATTTACCTTTCATTGGGCTAATAAAAGGTCTTTCCTTATTTCACTTTCCAACTTATCCCTAAGTTTATCCACACGTGCCTTGTCATACATTCACCCGTCTGTGACATCATGTAATGTTGTACCTTTACCATGAGTTACCGTGACAGTACTCGCTAGTGACAGCGTAAACGATTCGTATAGAGAACACTACAGCGCCCCTAGCGATTATTTCGTAAAGCTACAATTCTCCATAATCGTCAGTGATGCCAGATCTACTGAAACTGATAAAGCAGCACTACCTGATTTTGTGGCGATCTACTGATCTACTGAATTATTTTTAACAAATCAGAAAATCTACCTGATTTTCATTATTATTATTATTTACAAGTCCTTTTTATCAGCGCCATTTCTAAAAATATCTGCCAGACGACCAGAAATGTTGGCCGATCTGATCAGGTCAAGCATCACATTATTATTATTGACAGGCAATCGGCTATTGGTTCTCCGGCGGCGGTGTTGATATCCCATAGATTTAATCGACCGACTTAATCGTTCAGTTGCGTGGGTAGGACTTTGTGAATGTTAATCTGTCACCTTACCGTCAAATATTAGTAATCTGTGAAATGCAGTGCGTAATCGTATCAGGAGCGTTACTCCGAAAAACGAAATTAGAAAATTTCGCTGTCAAACAGTATACCCGTCTCTTTCTCTTTAATATAGGGTGAAAGAGATGGGAATAGCATTTGACAACGAAATTTTCGAATTTCGTTTTTCGGAATTGCGCCCCAGGTTGGTAACTGTGGTGTTTGTGTGTTTCTAATGCATGAAATGACTAGCGTAACGACTTTTAATATTAGAAATATAAACTTTTAGGAGTCTACTGATTTATGTCTCAATCTACTGATTTTATTTTTTAATTTCTACTGTTTCTTAAAAATCTCATCTGGCAACACTGATAATCGTTTACGCAGTCGCTAGCGAGTAGTGTCACTGTAAACTCATGGCAAGGGTTCTGGTGTTAACCTTATTAGGTCTAGTGCCTTCGATGAAGCGGAGAGGAAAAGTCATAACGTTCTTTTATGGACTAAGTACATTAAAGTCGGATATGAATGATCAACTATTATTATTTGACGACGCAGTTGGCTCGGTTTTTTGAAACCTGCCTACTGAGCCGGCGGTCCCGGGTTCGAATCCCGGCCAGGGCAAATATTTGTGTGATGAACTCGAATATTTTGTGCTTGGGTCATGGTTGTTCGATGTATTTAAGTATATCTTTATCTATATCAATATGTTTATATCGTCGTCTAGTACCCATAACTTAATTTGGGACAAGATCGATTTGTGTGAGGTTGTCTGATATATATTTATTTATATTCAGATACATAAACTTACCTGACACTAAAACTGATATACCTACAGCATATTATAATTTACAGTCCAACAAGAAAGTGCAGAAATTAAAAAGGGTGTAATGTCGTCTCGTTTTAGATTGACTTCTCCATACTGACCCATGTTTTTCTCTTAAAAAACTTTAGGGTAGTTTCAATAATTTATTAACCTATTCTGTCAATTCTACCAAAAGTTCGTTAACAAAATATAGGTCCAAGTATCCGTTTTGTATATCATCCAATCGGCTCACAATAACAAACAGATATTGAAACGACGCTGGAACGTTTACATTGCGAAAAAACTTGTATTTTTAGTTACAATAGCACGACAGTAAGGAAAGGAAAAGCGGACATTTATCGGCGAATATAATTCTACGGTTGTGTAAATATTTCGTTCGGACTTTATTGTTCCCTGGTGGGTCATATTTTATGATTTCCAGCGTTTGTGAGCTGGTCACCACGTTTTAGGACGAGACTTGAGTTCGCATTGTGGTACGTACGATTTGTGATCACCAAGGATCGTCATTGTACACGGCGTCTCGAAGCTAATGGACAACCCTCCAACCAAGCGAACATTTTATAAAATGTATAAATTTTATAATCCCATTAGCGGGTTATGCTCCCCCACACAAAGTCCAACTAGGTACTGGTAGTGAGGGCTAACCAGCCCTGATACAGTTCAGGTCATGTCTTAAAAAGACACAGTACAATACGTTTAGCATAACTTTGACACGTGACTCTTTGACGCGCGACAAATACTACCCGTCACTTTCCTTTCAACGCCGTGCAAGTAAGATAGGAGATCGCTCGCGCGACAAGTGAAGTCTCGACCAGATATGCTAGGCCTGAAAGTCTAGATAGATGTTAGTGTCAGACATTGAAATGAAGCTGTGAGCTCTGTCAATCAACTGTTGAGGTGAAAGACAACGAAGCATCAGGAACATGATAAATGGAGGAAACCTTTCTGTATGCTGAGTTGTCCATTTGTCTAGCTATTTAGCTGCTCATGTATCACCGCTTTTTAAAGATAAACACATTAAGTCGCCATCGAGGCTTGACCATTAGCGTGGATTTACGCGGCGTCCGTAATGGCTTCCAAGATAATAAAGGATAATTAGCTCTGATTTATTTACTTGTTTTCTAGCATATTAAGGATATCTCGTGGTCATTAGCAAGAGAAAAGTTTTTTGGCGTGTTTTCTGTGAGGTCAAGTGAGGTTAGACTTTAGAGGAAGGGTTACTGAACAGCTCACAGATTTCAACAACATGTCATGACCTGCCCTCAACTTCATCGGACAAATTCAACAGAATCAATGTTGATCCCATTGTTGTGGTGACCACATTTATTTTTTCCGATCGGATGCGATCCAAGTCTGGCTCGAACACACGAAAAAAGAAATGTGGTCACCACAACAATAGGATCAACATTGATTTTGTTCAATTTGTCCGATGAAGTTGAGGGCACACGGTCATGACATGTTGTTGAAAGCTGTGGGCTGCTCAGCCACCCATTCTTCCTCTAGAATGGATCACATACAAATACAATGATGGCTTCTTATTTATTTCAAATTTCAAAATGTATTTATTCAAGACGGTCCATGGTCCATGATAATTAGTAAACTTAAAACTAGGTTAGTCAACTAAGCAAATATAGGTTTATACCTAAACCTATGGCGCCACTGCCATCAGTAGCTATTTGATTACTCTATATTTGTTTTGAATATTTAAATTATTTTGACTTACTATTATCTAACATAATATAAATAAACACACAATATTGACTGAAATAATAAGTTTGTGATATAAAAAGTGTGGAAAATGGCTCCATCAAAACCAAAATCTCAGGAAAAGTGTTGTGATGGCAGGTTAGTGGACGTTATTTTGAATTTGAAACAAATTATTGTGGAAATGAAAGCCAAAATAGACAGGACATACAATATAATCAATGAACAACAAAGTGAGCTCAAAGTACAGAAACAGCAAATATCAGACATAATAAACATTTTGGCAAATAAACCGACTGACCTGAAGTTACAAGAGTCCGATGTCTTTAACACACCTACAAAATTTACACATAAGTTCACAATGTCCCACAATGACTCCGGACCGGAAGGATTAATCTGCATCCACAACACTACACCGAGCGATACTCATGCCCAAAATGATGAGTATGAGTCCACTTCACAAGCGCAACAGAAAGCGTCCACACCCACACATTCCTCAATGCCGATTCAAAAGATGCGCCTTCGGTCTCGTCCACATCGCAAGCTGCAGGCAGAGGCTATTCAAGCTAAGCCGACGAGCTCGCCGCCAGCCACTCGGAAAGGAGCTGTTCCCAAAGTGATTGCTCCAGCCGGGTCATCTGGACACACAATGCCACCAGCACCAGTAGCCGCAACAGCGAAGCAGGTCGCAGAACTGTCACCAACAGAACCAACACCCGGAGCGCCGGCCGCGCCGCCGGTAACGGCTGCACCAGCTCCGCTGAACGTCCCAGCCGGCTCCTGTCTGCGAGCGGCTGCCCCGCGGCCTGTTAGTCTGCACGTCTTCAACCTGAGCGTCGAAAGCACCGCTGACGACGTAATCCGCCACATCAAGTCGAGCACAGGAATCCAGGTAGATAGATGTGTGCAGCTGAAGGTCACGCGAGGACAGTATTCGTCGTTCAAGATCGATGTGCCAGCAAACAAAGTCCGATTAGTCCGTAATCCCAATCACTGGCCGGACGGTGTGTCCGTTCGAATGTTCAATAACGTGGAGCCAAAAAACTTGAAAGTGAAGAACGGCGACCAACCACCGCGATAGCTCCATCCGCATGTTTTCAAGTTCTTCACCAAAACGTGCGGTCTATTTGTGGCAAAACCGCGTTATTGAATGTTTTACTGGATACCGAAAAGCCCGATGTACTAGCTTGCAGTGAAACATGGTGCAGAAAAAATGAAATCGAACAAATTAGGTTATGTAAGTATGAAATGGCAAACGCATACTGTCGCAAGCGCACCGGAGCGCATGGTGGGGTGGCGCTATTCATACGGGACGATATTCGCTATAAACAGCGCAACGACTTACATAACCTATCTGTTCCGTACCATATCGAGATAGCATCGATTGAAATTTTATATTTAAATTTGATTATTATTGTGACATATAGAACCGGTAAAGGCGAATTTGACATATTCATAAATAAATTGGAATGTTTACTGAGTACGGTTACTGCAGAAAATAAAAGGTTCATATTAGTTGGCGATTTAAATGTGGACTTTCTAACCGACAATAACCTGAAGACTAGGCTAAATGACACACTAAACAGCTATGCTTGCGCGAACGTTGTTGGGTTTCCGACCCGTGTGTGTGGCGAGAGTTCTACCTCGATCGACTGCGGCATAGTACCTCGCACCAGTGACGTCACCGCGGCAGCGATACATACACCCATAAGCGACCACAACGCACAGCTGTTTACGTTATCGATGGAACAAATGCAACGCGAAAAGTCAAACTCTTTTGTTGAGCGTAGGCTTATTAACGGCGAATCAATTTGTTCTTTTTATCATGACATTCTAAATTATAATTGGAATTTTATAAATGGCAGTCTAGTCTTTGACACTCATACGAGTAACATCTGTTTTTGTCGTATCCGTGTAAATAATTAGATTTTACGTATAAATCAGTCGTAATACGCTCGGAAACATTCGGAAAGTGCGCAGTGTCTGCATAAATAGTTACTGACAAATCATTTGTGGAGAATAAAGTGTGATAAATCGACGTTTTGCCACAAATAATATTGTGTCTAACTGCTGACCGGCAAGTCCGCCATTGTAAGTGCATTGACAAACGCACGCGACTCTCACGGTTGTGCGTACGCCGCAAGATTGAATTTAGCGTGTGCGGTGCGCGCCTCATTAGTCAAGAGATAACGGCGCTGTGCACCATAGATTAGCGGACTGCAGATGCGACTCCTTAAGTAGTGAGTTGTTGATTGCTTCTGAGAGGACTTTATTATTTTTTTTCTGTTGACTAACGTATTGTGAAGACCGAAAGCGATATATATACAGTGATGTCCCAATCAATTACTTGTGCTGGATGCTTGGGCGAAACCGAGAGCGGGCTGAGTTTGCAATGTAGCCACTGCCAACAAAGGTATGATCTACAGTGTGCAAATGTAACTGAATCAGTATACTCCGTTACAATGACTCAGGAGCAAAAGGACTGTTGGAAGTGTCAGCTTTGCGTCTGTCAGCAGAAGAAAACCGGTAATTCGAACACGCCGATAAGGAGCCTTACGCTCGGAAATACTTCATCCAATATTACCTGCAATGACTCTATCAACTCCACGTTTCTTAGCCATTCTATTGCTGAGAGTGTAGACAGAGTAACTGTCCGTCGTCAACAGAACCCGCTACATCCTTCTGATTATATGAACAGAACTATGGACGATACTGTCTACCTGGAAAATATACGCGGAGTAGTAAGAGAGGAGCTAAATCAGGTTATAGGTGATCGCATGGGATACTTAATTAGTAACGCGATTAGAGAGCAATTGGGTTCTTTATTAACGTCAGTTGCAAGTCTACAAAATCGTGTAGCTGCGCTTGAAGATAAGCTGTCTCAAGTGCAGCAGCCATCGGTCACAATTGTCAAAGCGCCCATGAATCCACAGAATTTTAATTCTGCGCCGGATGACCAGAATAAAACTACTAAAGTCGAAGTCAAGCCTATCAGTAAAAATAAAAATCAGACTCGTGCGCCAGCTCTTGCACAGGTGGAGAAAGTAATGGCCGCTGGCGAGCAAAATTCATCGTCTATAACATCAGAATCCAAAGAAGAGATCGCCGGCCCATCTCGCCATAGACGCGGACATAGGGCATCGGGAGTAATGCGTGGAACTGCGGCTCCGGGCGCTACGCAGCTAGAAGCTTCTGAACGACGGCAATACGTGCATGTGTATTACCTTAAAATTGGGACAACGGCTGAGCAAGTAAGTGCCCACTTGCTATCTATCTTAGGAGAAGATGTTTGCACTGTCGAAGAATTGAAAGCTAGAGGCGACTATGCGTCATTTAAGCTTAGCGTTCCATCGAATTTAGCAGATCGAGTTATGGATCCTGCCAACTGGGCGAAAGATATTTGCGTTAAGCCCTGGAGGCAGGCATTTCGTACCCTCGCGAAAAAGAACTAAACGCATGGTAAATTTGTATTACCAGAATGTCAGAGGACTACGATCCAAAACAGGGATATTCCGCAAAAACATGGAAATATATCACCCCGACGTTGTAGCTCTAACTGAAACTTTCTTGAACAGTTCTGTCAATAGCGGAGAGTTATTTCCTCCTGGTTACATTGTTATGAGGAAAGACCGAATTGGCGACGTTGGGTGGGGAGGCGTTCTGCTGGCCATCAAGGATACGTATAAAGTGCAACTTATAGATGATATTGACGGATTAACGGACGATAAAGAAGTTTTATTTGTAAGTGTTTCGAAAGGAGACTTGAAAATTATTATATGTGTTGTTTATTTGCCACCAAACTATAATACTGAACAGTACGTCAATGTCTTAGATTGTGTTGAAAGTGCTATGTGTAAGTACAGTTCTTTTAAAAGTGTAATATTAGGAGACTTTAATTTAAATTCCTTTAGTCCATATGTCCAGGACCAATTTGATTGTTTTACGCGCTTCTGTCACCTTCGACAATGTAATGATGTTGTAAATTCGTACGGAGGCATCCTAGATCTCGTCCTAACAAACATACGCGCGGAGGATACCGACGTGCACGTGCAGTGCTGTAATAACATGTTAGTTCCAGCTGATGCCTTCCATCCGCCACTTGATGTAAGATTATTGTATAATTATGATAAGAATATTGTAAATATCGAGCCGGAGTCACACAAACATTCATCTGTCGTAAATACTCGCAGTTGGAATTTCAAAAAAGCAGACCTGTCATTAGTATACTCTGAAGTGGCTAGCATCGATTGGTCATTTTTATACGATCAACAAAATATTAACAATGCAGTGAATATCTTATATAATAAATTGTATGATGTATTTAACCGAAGTGTGCCATATCACAAATGCTCGGGTAATAATTCACGTCGTCGCTATGACTACCCTGTGTGGTACACTGCCGACATTATAAAGTACATTAAGTTAAAGCACTTTAACTTGGTTAAGTTTAAAAGCGGAGGTCTACTTTATAATAAAGAAATGTTTAAATATTACCGAACTCTTGTTAAGGAATTAATAGCCGCGGCACACAGGGAATACTTACAAAAAGTGGAGCATTCAATAAGTCTTGACCCTACTCTCTTCTGGAAGCATATCAAAGACAGGCGTAGTAATAGGCGGCCAAATTCTTACTCAGCTGGTGGTTGCAGTTTGACAGAACAAGAAGCGGTGCAAGCATTTGCTACTCATTTTAGCTCAGTATTTCATCCTAACGCGCCCCAGCTGGATGTGGATGCGGCCGCCCGCAGCGCAGCCTCCGGCAACGACTCTACATGTATAAGCCTAAACAATGTGACTGCTACCGAGCTACGTCGCGTCGTTCGGAAAATTAAAGCTTCCTCTGCCTCTGGTCCTGACGGCATACCCCCGTTTCTAGTCAGGGATTGTATTTCAGTATTGGAGGGGCCTCTACTTTTCATTTTTAACCTCTCAATCAGTGAAGGAATTTACCCGACAAATTGGAAAATTTCAAGGGTAACACCCGTGCCTAAAGAAGCTTCTGCTTCTGACATAACCACCTTCCGACCTATAGCCGTCCTATCAGTCTTTGGTAAAATTTTTGAAGGCATTATTAATATGTGTATTAAACCTTTTGTGTTGAATCGTTTGTCTGATGCCCAGCACGGTTTCCGTAGGGGCAGGTCCACCACTACAAACAATGCCAATTTTATTGACTACGCACTTCACCATATGGATGACTCTCGGCAGGTGGATGCTGCCTATTTCGATTTCCAGAAGGCATTTGACTTAGTTGATAACGACATACTTCTAAGTAAGCTGTCGGCGTTCGGTTTCTCTCCACATCTCCTGAAGCTATTCAGAAGCTACTTGAAGGATCGGAGGCAGTTTGTTCAGCTGTCGCAGTATCGTTCAGATGAGTTTTTCACCAGGTCTGGCGTGAGTCAGGGCAGCACGCTTGGACCAACGCTTTTTCTGGTGATGATCAACGATCTGCCGTCGGTGGTCAGTGGTGTCAAGTGCTTATTGTTTGCGGATGATTTAAAGTTATTTCATGCCATTAATTCACCATCTGACTGTAGTGTATTGCAGCGCGATATAGATGCTGTAATGAATTGGAGTCTAGACAATCGTTTGTTGTTTAATGAGAAGAAGTGCAAAATTATAACATTTAGTCGAAGCAAATCCCCACTAGACTGTGATTATTTCCTGGGTGGCGAGGTTATTTTTCGCGTCCAGACTATTCGTGACCTAGGTCTAGAATTGGACACCAAATTAGATTTTCACAGCCATATTCGCTCTACAGTAAAGAGTGCTAATCAGACACTGGGTTTTGTAATGCGTATGTCACCACAATTCACTAGCACAACCGTACCAATTGTATTGTATAATGCTTACGTGCGTAGCAAATTAGAGTACAATTCTTTAATATGGGACCCTGTTGAGGAATCCTATAAACTTTTAATAGAAAGAGTTCAACGAAAATTTGCCCGTCACCTTTACAAAAAGCAATATGGATACTATCCTTTCCTGTATCCATCGCTTTTTGTCACCGGTATGGTTGGGCTTAATACTCTAACTTGTAGGCGGAAACTGCATCTCGCCGTCCATTACTGTCTTCTGCTGAGGGGGCAAATCGATAATCCAGTGGCATTGGAAGGCATCAGACTGTTCGTCCCCGAGCAGTACGTGCGCGCGGGGCGCCGCCGTCGCCCGCTGTTCGCTGCGCCGGCGGCGGCGACGGCGACGCACACGCGGCGCGCCGGCAACGCGCCCTGCGCGCGTGCGCCCGTGCTGCTCAACCGACTCGTCTTGGAACAAGACGCTGACGTGTTCGCCGAGAGCTGGCACACGTTATTTACTAAAATAAGTGCTTGGTGCTTTAAGTTCGATTAGAGTTGTATTTTAAGTATTAGTAGTTTTAAGTTTTGCATTGTAAACGCTTTGGTTATATACTGTTAGTTTACAATTGTAGTTTTATAAATAAATAAATAAATAAATAAATAAATAAATAAATAGCGACTGTGACATAAATATGAAATTTAATAAATTATTACGTATTCTGACATATTATATTGATATTCATTTTCCTTTAAAACGATGCCGATTAAATAATAAACCAAATGTTCCATGGATGACTGATGAAATTATTAAATACATGAATAGCCTTAATGATCTTTCTCATTTTAGACAACAATACCCTGATGATAAAAACATATCCATTATGATTAAGTATTATTCGGACTTAATTAAGAGAAAAGTATTAGAAGCCAGACAGGAGTATACAGGGCAAAGGTTAAAAGATAGTTCGAATCCTTCCAAAGAAATTTGGAAGATTATAAATGAAGAAATCTCGCCAGCGCCATGTAGGAAAGATATTACGCTTAAAGACAGTGACTCCAAAACTATAGGGAAAAACCACGTCCCCGACCATCTGAATTCGCATTTCTTAGGTGTTGCGTCTAAGCTCAATATTGGGGTAAACGAGCAGTGCTCAATGCAGTACCTTACCGACCACGCCCGAACTGCTCATGTGCCGGTTGTTGAGCTGCCCACTGTCACGCGAGCCGACCTTGATCGAGTTCTTAAATCCATGCTCAAGACCAAGAGCACCCTTGACATATATGACATTTCTGTTAATATCATTTTATGCATCTGGCCTTTACTCTCGGAAATGCTGCTTACCCTAATCAACGAGATGTTCTCGGAAGGTGTTTATCCCGACGTGCTTAAGTGCACAAGAGTGTGCCCAGTCTATAAAAGTAAAGGGGAAAAGACATCCGTTGATAATTATAGACCGATATCCATAGTACCAAACATCTCAAAAATGATTGAATCGATTTTATCAGAACACATAATGAACCACTTTGAAACAAATGACCTACTGACTGACCGACAGTTTGCGTACCGACGACATATGTCCACCACAACCGCAGCGCAGAAAATGATCGACTGGATCACAACAGGCATTGATGACAGGTACAAGATAGCCGGTATATTTTGTGACTTGTCAAAGGCCTTTGATGTGATAAATCATGAACTACTAGTAAAAAAACTAATGTGCTATGGACTAAAAGGGCGCAGTTGTAATCTAGTAGAATCGTTTTTAAAAAACAGAAATCAAACTGTTGAGGTGATGATAGGTGGAAAAAGAATGAGATCAGAGTCTGGCAGCGTGACGATTGGGATCCCACAAGGGTCAGCGCTAGGAAATACCCTATTCCTAGCTTTCATAAATGACCTACCATCTGCCGTATCTGAAGGACAAATCGTTTTGTTTGCAGACGACACAACGGTAGTCGTAAAAGCGCGCACGTATGACGAACTAAGCGGGAAAATGAACACGGTCTGTGACCAGCTGAAGAGATGGTTCGCGGCAAACGGTTTGGTGCTCAGTGTAGGGAAATCAAACACCATACTATTTTCCGGCAAACGTGTTTTGAGCTCGAGAATCCAAAGTCCTATTCCAGTGTCTGATGGCTGCAGGTTTCTAGGTTTTACGTTAGACCCCACGTTGACTTGGAAAAAGCACGTAGACTTGCTATGCGATAGACTGAGCTGTGCCGTGTTTGCTCTTCGTAGATTGAAGCCGCTCGTGTCAAGTTGCGCGTTGAGACAAGCCTACTTTGCTCATTTCCACTCGCTTATGACCTACGGAGTAATCTTATGGGGCAATTCAACTGATGCTGACAGAGTACTGCGAATGCAAAAACGGGCACTACGCACTATGGTGGGCTTAAACCAGCGCCAGTCCTGTAAGGCGCTGTTCTCCGAGCACCGAATAATGACCCACTATTCGCAGTACATATTCGAGGTCATTATGTTCACCCGTAGGCATCTAGCAGACTTCAAGCGAGTGGAAGTGAAGGGTAAGTGTCTCCGCAGCACGGGCCAGCTCCGGACAGTGCCGCGCCGCACCGTGCTACAAGCCAAAAACTCGCGGGTTATAGGGCCAACCTACTACGAGCATCTGCCCGCTGACCTCAAAAATGAACGTTCTGAGGAAACGTTTAAACGTAAGCTGAAGAACCTTTTATTGGAAAAGTCGCTGTACTCAGTAAAAGAATATATTGACATTGTTAAATAGATTATTGTAATAGTATTTTGACATTCATCGTTTGTTTTATGTAATTTGAATTTTGTTTTAGTTCTTAAGGATTTTTGTATTTAAATGATTCCTATTATTTTATTCTTGAAATTTTGACATGTTTCTTTTATTTATTTTTGTTTGTAATTTGATTGGTACCTTATTAGTATTGGTACTATAATTTATTTATTTATTTTGATTAGGTATGTATACTATTGTGTACTACCAAGTTAGTTGTTAAGATTTTTTTTGTATTTGTATATAATGTAAATTGACGATCACTATATGATAAGTAATGTAAACTGACATACTCTTATATTTTACAAGAACATTATATTGTGAGACAAATAAACTAAACTAAACTAAACTAAACTAATTAACATAATAAACCTGCTCAGAGTGAGGGTTTATTAATGCCGACATTCATCGGACATAATTATTATGCGGAGCCTAAAGCATGATCTGAAGAGGCTGACAAAGAGGTAGCAAGCGTGCTCACGTGCTAGTTCGCTATCGACTACAATCTACAATGACGGTTTGGACAGCCCAAGGGCAAAGCACCAGAAATCATGGTCCCTTATTCTCCCCACGTGCGGTCAGGTCACGATAGGTACTATTTGACACGATCGAATAGCATCTTTATTGCATCGCATTCCTAATGAATTATATTCTTTTGTCTTTCGTTTTACAGTCGACCTGTTTAGTACTTTTTTGATAGTTTTATTGAAATTGTGGCCACTCGATTCTCGACACATACGTAGTAGTTAACTAATTATCTTTAGTTAAATATGTCCCAGCCTCTCAATGCGACTTGGTGCGCCTACATACGGTATAGACTACGACAACCTTGTATTTTACAGTCGTTCCTGAAATAGAGCTTTATCAGACTAAGAATGAAAAAGATTTTAATGGTGCTTGTCACTCAAGTCGTTGCGTATAAAATATTCACAATCTCAAGCAATTTGTTGTTTCAATGATCCTTTAAAACCGTTCTTGTAAAACTAATATCAAATATTAGACATCCAAGACTAATTTCAGATAATAGAGAGACAACTGCACTGTAGACACTCAATATACCCCTAAGCCGTGAGCCCCTCCTTAACTCAACCTGACCCTATTTGACCAAGCTATTAAACTCTCCATAAAGATCAATTTTCCACCCGCTCCGCTAACCTGCAAAATGAAGCTAACCGATAACGTCTGACAAGCAACAAAGTTAAGCCAATATCCCGTCAGCTAAATTTTAACCGGCGAGTTTACAACCGGGTGGGATCCGGGTAATTTTCTATTACCCGACATCTTGTGTAGCCATTTTGGGATCGCAACTAGGGTTGCCATATGGTCGGGATTTGGCGGGATTCTCCCGAATTTCTGTATGTTCTCCTTACTCCCGACAAAGTAAAAAATCTCCCGAAAAACGACATCTTATAAAACTATAATTTTAAAGAGAAATACCACAGCAATTTTTTCTATAAGTACCTACTATAAATAAATTACCTTACCACATTATGGTAGATTACAGATAAAAAAAAATAATGTTAAATGGTTGGATAAATGTTTTTTTTTTTTGTTAGTATTTATTTATGTGGCCGTTTCTGTCGGCAGTGGACGACGTTGTTTTTAATATATTTACTTTAATGTGATTTAATTTTTGTTTCTCCCGACCAAAATCACAAAATGCCGAAAAAAATGTTGTTTCTCCCAAAAATAGGGTCATTTAGATCTGGCAACCCTATTCGCAACCCGAACATGTTTTAAATAGATACATTTATGGGCCTGATTAAAAAGGATTGAGTTACTGTATATAGGCGGGCTTTTAAAATTGTTATTGTGTGGCTTGTGCTCCGATGGGCTCTGAGTGAATGAGATGTTTTGTTGAAGCGAGCTTGAAATTGAAAATGGAAGTCCCTTTATTTTTATTCAAATAAATGGGGGTAATTTTATTTCAATTCTTGTAATGGAGAAGGAATTCTTGCTGACGTAGGAATTCGTCGCTGGTGTGTTAATATTTTACAAGCTTTTATTTTGCTTACAATGTATGTTTTCCACCCAAACGGGCGGAATCTAGCAACTCAATTTTGAAGCAGATATAACTTACTCGATCGAGCTGAAATTTTGCATACCTACTTAACTTTCATGATAATACAATAATATGGTATCATGGAGCTGGTCTGATGATGGAGCTGGAAGGTGGCCTTAAGAACTCCGTAATAGATAAAAGCAATCATAGCGAGTTTGGGATCTTTGGAATCGTATCAGTGAGAAATTGATGGATGTTCAACGAAAAGTACAGTCGGCTATAAAAGAATGTCACAAAAAAAACATTAAAAAAAAAAAAAAAATCGACGTAAACTTATCGGCACATAATCTGATACTCACTTATTTTAACACTACCTACCACATTCAGAAAAGGACGTTCTCTTCTCTTCTGAATATCTTGTCTCTGAAAATTGACCATCCAAAGTCGTTCATTTAGCGACAGAAAATGAAGAAAACATTTTTATTACAGCACAGAATATAGGCTAATATAGCAAGTAACAAAAAATAAAAAGAGCCATTACATCACACAGCATTCGTGATATTGCGATCGTTCTTTTTTGTTTGAGTTCTATTCGCAATCAAGTCTGCCGATACGTGATGGAGATACGATAACAAATTGATACGTCCGCGTATATCCAACGATACGGTATATTGATGGGCCATTGTAGTGCCTTTACATCCACTGCCTTTTCACACGTTCGCATAAAATGATAAACAATATACTACAACATTTGACCCGTTCGGTTTGCAGTGTAAGGTTTGAAAAATAAATATTTACAAGCGGTTATAAGTTATAGCCATGAGAATGGAGCCCGGAGAATGGACGGCCGTTGGGGCAGCAAAGTCCACGTATAGGGAAGCACAGCGTGGGTCGGCCCCCAACTAGATGGACTGATGACCTCGTGAAGGTAGCGGGTAATCAATGGATGCGGTCTGCGCGGGATCGTACTTTGTGGCGAGTCATGGGGAAGGCCTATGTTCAGCAGTGGACGTCTGTGGCTGATAGATAGATAAGTTATGAATATCGATACAAAAGTAAAGTGCGACCCTACGTTTCCGGTGTAGTCTGAATTTACAAGTGGCTGTATATTTAGAAGCGAAAAGTTTAATGCTTCGGGCAGGATTCGAACACGGGCCTCTCGCCTATTAGACCACCGAAACCAAGCTCGAACTATTGAATGTTTAAAACAGTTGCTTCATTTCTTATATACGTTAAGATGAACGTTTCAATTATTAGATTCTATCGAACCCTCAATTGAAAAACCTTAATTATAACATCCGATCGCAGGAGCGAACAGACTGAAGCGTCTGATTGCGTATTTGTTTCTAGTGGCCAATTAACGCTCTTCCATATCTGCACGTATATCACAACTGTGATACGCGACTCTCTCGCTCGAGATATATTACCTGTCACTTTCCTTTCAATACTGTGTGAGTAAGACAGGTGGCGATGAGTCGCGAAACAATCGAAGACGCAAGATATGCTAGCCCTGCTGGGCTATTATTCCGACTCCATATCACACTGAATGTTTTCGGAACTTCAACCGTATTCAGTGAACGAAAAGGTGCGTTTTGTAATAAGGTTGGAATGTGAGATACGGTTTTGAGAACAGCTTGGCAATTGGAATGCTGTAGTGTTTGCTTTTATAAGTGTTACGTTGATTTTGAATATTCAATTAAATTGTTGTCAGAGATGCTGAATAAATGTATGTAGGACAATCGCTCGTAGATTGTTTATTAATTTATTTGTCCATGTAGTTAGTCGTATGTTTTATCGAAGATTTAAAAACTATAACGTTTTTTTAATAGAATATTTTTATCGATTCTGTTTTAATGTGGAAATAACACATTTTAATTTTTATAAATATTGTCACAAAGGTAAATTATGAAAGAAAAATTTAAAGTTTCCACTGAACTGTAAGCAAACTCGAACCTACGACCCTGGATTTCCGGCGCAATGCTCTCCCCACTGAGGTATCACATTATTACGTAGAGTCGCAGGTTCGAGTCCTGCTGTCATTGTGGTGGATCACATTACATTTTTCTTTTATAATTTACTAACTTGTGAGAGAATGAGGTATATAACTGGTTAAAACTTAAAACCCATCAGACCATAATTTTTGTATATTTTTATGAATTTTTAAAAGGTACACGCTTTGATTCGCCTTGGCCACCGTGTAGTCTTTTAAAATAACATTTCCTTGAGCATTCAAAAACAAATCCTTCATCTCAATTCCTAAATACTGTACAAATAAAAATAAAACATGAAAAAAATCAAGATTGAAAACAGAATTGGGAACAGTGTTCAAAAATAACTGTAAAAAGGAACCATTTCCTACATACAAATCCAAATACCAATAAAGTAACCACATATTTCAGTTATTTATGCAATGTGGCTTGTACAAACCAAGTTAGAGCACCGGTAAATCACACGTCACCGGCAGCTGCTGACGGGAGCGTACGACAAACATGACGAGTGACAAACGTGACAACGTTTCATCGGATGACAGCGCATGACGCGTCAGGCTTAACTCGAACGATTCCATTTTTATTTCGCGTATTCCCGACATAAAGTAGAGGCTTTTGATGTCGGATTAAAAGTAGAAAGGGGTACATGAGAGAGATTGTTCTTTTTATACGCCTTGTAAAGGCATTGGGGTTTATTTCATATCCGTATAAATCGCTGTGATTAAATATTACAAGTTTATTTACGAAGGTTGGTAATTCTGGAACCAATTCGTGGAATATATATAGTCCTCCTTGACGTATCCGTCAGTGGCGAACCTGGCTCCATGACCTTTACGAGCGTCGATCATGTGCCCGAATGAGGCTTGCAAAACCAAATTTGGTTTTAAAGGTTCTGTTACAAGGCGCACAATGCAACTCACTATTGTTATTGTATGTATAAGTAATAAGTATAGGACAGTTTGGACGGTTAAGGCGTTTTGCATCGAGATCTTGCAAGCGACGCTTTTGAAAACAGCGACCGCATGATGAACAGAGCGCCATACCGAGGATTATGGCTCTTAAACCAAATGCTACTATACCTTAAACGTGGACCTCTTCAAGGCAAGACTCGCACTTGGCCGGTTTTTTTATAAAATTTTTGGGAACTGTATTTTATCGTAAAATCCGTTGCAACTGGTCGTACAATACAATACAACAATTCTTTATTGCACACCAATAAAAGTTTACAAGATAAATACAATTTATAAATAACGGTAGAAAACAGGCGTAGGTTGGTCGTAGTGACAGGACCGCGCGCAGTGTTTAGGCGAACAAAGGCGGAAGGGTGGCACGGAACACTGACAAGTGTGCGCTAGTACTCGTACGAAGTACGAACGCTAAGTACTATGCGGTACAGCGCGTGTATTTAGCGTGGCAATCGTCCCAAGTAGCACACAGTGCATAAATTTTTATACAGCCCCTATACCGCCAATTTAAGCTAAATATGTGGTACTTATAGTGTGATACTTGGGTTGCTTATTAAACATGTCGTGAAATGCTAAATAAAAGTAAGAAAAGAATGCTCAATATGTTTATGTTCTAGATAATTAAACTCACAAACTTTCGCCTTTATAATATTAGTGTAATAAAATTATGATTACATTATATTGCAAACAAAATCAAATTCTAACGTAATATGTTGATAAGATGGTAATTACCGGAGTAATTAAGAAAATTATGAAGTTTTTATTATAAATTTATTATAGAAGTTATTAACCTTGGTTTAATGTAGAACGTTGCTACAAAAATGCCATGTTGATTAAATCTATTTATGTAGGAAATAGCAATGAAAATCAAGATTTATATTCTTGTAAAAATTCAATTTCTCCGTTCAGAAAATAGGCCTCAAAGTATATTTCATAACTGCAGCAGTCCCGCAGACTGTTTATCCAACATTCCCTTCTGACTCCTAGGATCTGAAAGCATTTTTCTCAGAGACGTAGCTAGGTGCTCAAGGCCCCTAGGACAGAAAAGTTTGGGATCTTTATCACTTATAAATTTATGAAAGTAATGTCTCATTATTTTTGATGCACAACATTTTTTTTTTAATATGGTGATACAAGGTGCAAAGCCTTTCAAATAAACAATGCAAAGATCGACACACAAAGAATAAAGAAAACTTCGGAAGGTTATTTGGCGTTAGGGTGGTGGAGAGGTTAACACGTTGGACCGGTAACCGGTAATCCAGAGGTACCAGGCTTGATCCCTGGTCTCTTATGCCAGGTTACGCATTTTCAATTCTTCTTTGTGCTTTCATTATTGTATCAATGGTAGAATATCTTTATCAGTTCTCAGGCGTGCCTCAGGGCTCTTGTGAGTTTGGCAAAAGAACCCTATGACCTTGGCACTTAAGGCACAGAACTTAAATTTAGAAAGAGTAGTGTCAGATATATTCTGATCTTAATTTAGTCTGGAATCACACGCCCTCCTGTCCCAATTAGCCCTCTCGTAGCTACGCTGCTGATTTCCCGGTCCATTATCAAAACGTAACGACAATATTTTCAGACCTCTTTGAAAACACAAAATTTCCACAAAGCGGAATCGCTATAAAACCTATTTCCTAATTTCTGAAAAAGTTCCCTCCCATTGTAAAAGATTCCAAAAATGTTTATTCACATTGCAATAGCATTTCTGGCCTTAAAAATGTTTCTACAACCAACTTCGACTCAGTTGCTTTAACGTAAAACTGATATTTGTATGTACGTAACAGTTAGAAGAAACGAGAAGCCTCAAACCCCGCGATTTATACTTTGTTCCGGTGGGTGTAAGGGAGAGTTTGGTTCGTAGAGTGTTTGGGAAGAAAAAAATGGAGTTGTAGTTAAATTGCTAAGCACAATCCGATATTATTTCGCGGTCGGCTTGCGGCAAAGCCGTTTGTAATGAGTTTATGTCGCCCGTTTCCGTTGTATGTAAACTTGATACACTTTGCTTTAAAAGGGTTTGGAACTATTGTTTGTTTAAAACGTTACAGTCATAACAAGATTCAAGTTTAAAATTGGAGGAGTGGGAAACTGAGTACAGTTTTATTCATAAAAGGTAATCTTGAGTTGGGTAAGGACGGGTTGAAAGTTAAACTTTATTTTTATTTAATATGAATAGAAGTTTCTTTCGAACCGTAGAAGCCCTCGTCATCTAGGTGTTTAACTGAATTAAAGAGCACTAGCAGAGCATTCATCGCAACATTAACCATAAACCAAATCGGCTATGCGCTGGCTTGGCCACGTGGAAAGAATGGGTGAGGATCGAGCTCTCAAGAGAGCGTATACCAGACAGCCACGCGGGAAACTAGTCGGCCGGCCGATACCGGTGGGGTGACCAAGTTAAAGAATATGTTGGGGCGTATTAACATCCATTTGCTTAGACGAAACGTCGTAATGTTAGATAAAAACGACGTAACTGCCGAGATTTTCCTTGCTTTTTTATATTCTATTGCACTTGTCTAAAACAGCACAACATCATATAAGACCCAATGGTTCTTACGTCTATACAGCATTAGCGGTAGTCAGTAATTAAGTTGTTCTCAAGTCAGTGCTTGTTTAGCGTCACTAATTAGGGCTGTGTCGATTGACAAAGGCGGTGCCGGTGTGAACTCGGATTCCTTCACAAAGCTTTGGCGCTTTGTTCACTTTGTGGGGACGGAAACGGGAGAATGCACGTTTGAAGGCATCCTAACCAAAATCATACAGCTGATGTCTATGAAGATGTTCTGCAACCAATTGAAAATAGGTGAACAAAAATTAAAGGAACTCGATTTACTTGATGGTATTTAACTTTTAAGATGATTAAATATTTTCCATTACTTTAGAGCGGGCTTAAAAATGGGCCTCATAAGAAGGCTCAAAGTTACTCAAAGGGCAATGGAGCGCGCTATGCTTGGAGTTTTCCTGCGGGATCGAATCCAAAATGATGAGATACGCAAGAGAACCAAGTCTGTAGATATAGCTCAGACAGTCGCCAAACTTGTGGCAGTGGGCGGGGCACATTGCTCGAAAACCGATGGCCGTTGAGGCACGGACCGGAAGATGCAGCGTGGGAAGGCCCCCAACAAGATGGACCGACGACCTAGTTAGAATCGCGGGCAGAAATTGGATGAGGGTGGCGCAAGACCGATCGTTGTGGAGAAGTGGGCGAGGCCTTTGTCCAGCAGTGGACTGCTATCGGCTAAATATGATGATGATGATGATAATGATAATGATGATGATGAGATGCGGGTAGCCAGTTTATATTAATAGCTGTCTCGCAGTTAGTAACTAATATCCAACCTCAAGCCCCATTGATCCGGCGGGCAGTATGGCTGGCCGCTCCGTCAGTATTACCGCTACGGGCACATTGGCACTGCACAAGTTTACGACGATATCACAGTAGTAGCGAAATTTTCCTTGGTTATGCTACCAAATATTTTGGACTCTTACAAATACAAATACTCTGTACTGCACACCTTAAGCATCAAGGAATAGACAACACAACATGAGATACATTAAAGTAACAGGCAGAGGTAAACAGCAGGCAGAGGTATACCTGAGGATAGATTTTCAAAACACATCTCCTAATCAGAACTCCAATACCTACAGTAAGAGTAAAACCGGTGACCGATACATGGATACATGGATGTTCTAAAAAGACATATGGGTTGGAGCAAGAACCACAACGTTTAGAATGGAGCAGAGGACAAGAGGACAATTAAAAATATTGGCACTACATTATATTCGAGCACCCATGTAGATTTTTCTTGTATTTATTATTCAGTAGATCTATGGCTGTTCTAATGAACCATAAAAGATGAAATTGAAAAATTCTCGTGAGTTCATCACAGTCGAATTAAGTAGAATTTCAGAGATTTCGTGGTTCGATTATCGAACTACATAGATTTTTACAATTCTTCGCGGTGGAATAACAAAGTGGAATATAAAATTCTTTATGAATTAGGTATATTATATACATACACATACCTAACGGAAACGGTTGAGCGGTGAAGAATTAAAATTCCTTGTCCTCCGACATGTCAGGAAAGGCTATCGAATCAAGTAGCGAGAGAGATTATAACATGAGGCAAAGAGAGTCAATAGTCAATGACCAAACTAGGCCGAGTCTGTATCTTTGGCCATCTGCACGGGAGATTGAAAAAAGCTAAGCGTTTTAAGATAACATGTAAGTTTATTTAATTTTACGGGTGCTTATGCTTTAAATATTGTTATATTGTAATTTACTATCAGGTCATTTTGCCTTCGTAAATCAGGTCATTATGCGACGGAGGGCAATGTTTTAACTATTTCTTATCAGAAACTTGAACTGTCGATATAAGAAAATATCCCGTTTAAAGTGTCGTGATTTTATCAGCAATATTCGAATATCTCCTAACCCACTGGACTACTGGCCTAGTCATTGTAGACCCAGTTTGATTGGATTGCGCTTGAATTTAATCTGCAATGATATCGAATATGGAATAGCTATCTATTCATCTATGTGATGTATATATTATGTATCTAGTGAATAGCTTCGTGTTCTCAATATAGTTATGTATGGTTATCTTGAATACTAGCTACTGATTATGTAGCGATAGTAATTTTATGGAGAATTGATAACATTACAAATCTTCAAACAGCGTTAAGTTTAAACTAATGTATGTACTTAATTAATAAATTAATTAATGTCGGAAAAACTCACATAAATCAATCTAGTCCCACAGTAAGCTCTAGTAGGCTTGTGTTATGGACATTAGACGACGATAAACATACTTATATAAATATATATTTAAATACAAATAACATCCATGACCCAGGCACAAATATTCGAGTTCATCACACAAATATTTGCCCTTGCCAGGATTCGAACCCAGGACCGTCGGCTCAGTAGGCAGTTGCTTAACCACTGCGCCAATCGCGTCGTCAAAGTACTTTATTATCACAGAAAACAAAATTGTTAAAAAAGGTGAAAGCAGCTTCGTCTAAAAATCAGCACTCAAATGACGTCACTTTGAGGAAAAACCGGCCAAGTGCGAGTCGGACTCGCCCACTGAGGGATCCGTACAAACGATTCCCATCTTAACTGGCTGGGTTAAGTTAAGTTTGCACTTGGTATGTATGGAACCGCATACAAATGAGGTGCAAAGTTAGCGCCACCGATCACGTTTGTCGTATATGAGCCCGACTTAATTCTTTTTCTGATTTTGTATTTGTTGTTATAGCGGCAATACATCATCTGCGAAAATTTCCACTGTCTAGCTATTACGGTTAATGAGATACCTACAACCTGTTAAGAGACAGACGGACAGTGGATTCTTAGTATTAGTGTCCCGTTTTTACCCTTTGGGTACGGAAAGCTACAAATGTCTGCCATTCGGCAAAAATTCGTGAAATCCACAAGCTCATAGACCCACTATTTATAATTCTGTGTATTCAACACAATCTGTCACGCGCTCAAACACAATCACGCGGAACAAAATACTCGGCCTAATTTAAGAGGCACCATTTACCAACTTGACATCCGACGAAATAACCCGACAGATGTCCTTTGTCCCGATACAATGGTACACAATGGGACTGTTGCTAGCGCCATCTAGAGCAACTAGTGTTGTGCTGCACTCGAGATGTTTCAGTACGAATTTGGCTGGCTTGAGCTTTTTTTTAGGGTTCCGTAGTCAACTAGGAACCCTTATAGTTTCGCCATGTCCGTCTGTCCGTCTGTCCGTCCGTCCGTCCGTCCGTCCGCGGCTTAGCTCCGTGATCATTAGTACTAGAAAGCTGAAATTTGGTATGAGTATGTGTATGTATAACGCCGACAGAACGGTAAAATAAAAATAAAAAAATTTGGTACCTCTCGAACACCTAAAATGGGGGTGATTTTTTTTTTCTTTTTAAACACTGGTGTGTGGGGTGTCGTTGAATAGGTCTCGTAAAAATAATAGGGGTCTTCTAACATTATTTTTTGATAAAGTCAGCAGTTTTGTAAATATTCGCTCCAAAAACAAAAAAAATAGTGTTCCCCCCCTCTAACTTTTCAACCACGAGTCAAAAAAATTCGGAAAAATTCATGTTAATGGGGCTTTATAAGTACTTTCCATGAAAACTATATTGAGCAAAATCGGTCGAGCCGTTTTTGAGTTATCGCCCAATTTCATATTTTTTCTTTAAATGGTCGTAAGTTGACTTCCAGAAGGTAATAAGTGATTACAGTTTCTAGGGCGTTTAGGACTTTTTTATAGAGCTTAAAATCTTTCTTAACGTAAACCTCGGGCTTAAAACAGCAGTTTATTGTGAAGGATGAGCAACTACGGAACCCTACACTGAGCGTGGCCCGACATGCTCTTGGCCGGTTTTATTATTCTACAATAAACAATTGAATAATTGCATAAGGATACCTTATCTCAACTATGTTTCACAGTTGAGATAGGGTATCCTTATGTAATTATTCAATTCATTGTTTCCCATATTACCTATCGTTTTGCCAAATTTCCATTTGTCCGAAAATATTTTCATTGTGAAACGCGTAATATTTTCAGGACTTTAGGTTTGTTTTTTATTCTGAAAAATGTACAGTTTTGTAAAAAAAAAATGTTTTTGGTCCAATTATTTGCCAAAACGTTACAGATGGGAAACAAAATTGTGTTTCAGATAGTAGCCTTGCATGAGGCCTACTCCAATTTCTGTCCACCTTGTTTGGACCTTAGAATAAATACGTCTAGAACGTCTTCATACAACAGATTTGCGAAGGATGAAGCCAGTTTTGGTTCAATGTGTGCGTGTCTACGAACTAATTTATTGAGACGTTTCGCTTGTGGTATTGACGTTGTGATAGATGGATGAATCTGAGCCCGTGACGTACCGTGGCTCACTAAAACTGGCTTATTGACTCGGTTGCTAGGTGTATTTATTCTAGGGTTTAGCTGACATACCTACGCTACACGTTCCAACAACTTTTTTGTAGTAGTCTTCTGTCTCATGTACCTGTGTTCGCTATACAATTACACATCATACAGAGTACGTATAGAGGTCTAAAGACAGACACAATTTAAAATCAAACGAAAACGCAGTAAATTTCAGAAACATCTGTCGAGTTTGCTAAATAAAACCACCTAACACTCGAGCGGAGTGGTGCCGCCCTAGGCTCGAGACGTCGCAGAATAACCTAATGAATCTTTGATGCAGGTTGGGGGGACGCGCTACACACCGTGGCCCGTGGCGTAGTGAGACAACAGAACAAATCCGACATTTGAACATTGCTAGCAGTAAGAATATCTCTGTTGATGTCCAGCCAAAAAATATATTTATTTATTTATTTATTTATTTATTGAAAAACAGGTTACATAACATTACAGTTTTCACCAATGCGTCATGAACCGAACAAATAAATCATATAGTCTAGTTATTTTGAAATATTAAATCTTGTTAATACTGAATTGTTAGCAAACGTATAAAACTCCAGAAATGGTTGTCAGATTATCCAGCACTTGCCTCAACACGTCGAGAAATACCTAACTAATGCGGAATACTAGTGGTTGGATTTGGATTATATTTTACCTCGGGCACGTTTCCATTATTGGGAAGCTGGGCGGAGCAGGGTGGAAAAGAGTGAAAGTTATGCAGCGAAGTGATGCCCCTGCACACTATCGCCATTATTATTATTCCTGTATGTCGCACCCGCTCACGGGACAATAGTGTCCCGGACCTTTGGGACATTATTATTATTATTATTATTCCTCGTACACAGATTTTAAGTGACAAAGCATCTGTCACTCACAGTCGCATTTTGTTAAAACGTGACGGATGCTCTGTCACTTATTTATCGCGCAATAAAAACCATAGACCCGCTACAATTGGTCATCTGACGGTCGGTTCCTCTCCACTCCGCCAATCTCCGAAACAGAAACGCAACCGGGTACACTCGAACACTCGTAGTAGTACATACACTAAAAAAAAATAGCTCAACTAGTTATTTTGGTAATTTAGTTTGTCAGTCCTCCGATTTATGTACCTAAATAGCAACTAACATTTTGGGCTACTGTTAACAAATCTTTTTTCTGTGTAGGTTTAAAGTATATGCTTGGATTGCTTGGGCACTATTCGGTGTGAGTGGCAGCTCGCTGCATCGGCTATGAGCCCATGCCGGCTGTTAATTAGCGATGTTTATGAGGCTTACATTTTTATGCCACAGTTGCTTTGTATTTGACATTTCGATCGATATTTTCTGCTACGCTACAGTTACTGAGTGGACTACATTTATTTCATGATAATAGTGCTGTATAAAGAAGAAAAATATTGCAACAAATAAATACAATTTTAAAATTTTAGTGGCAGGTAACCGTTTTTATGAATATTGAATAAGTGATGATGATGAGGGTAGATTCTCGTCTCCACCGGTGACACCCGCACCTAGCCGGGCGGACATTTGTCCAAACGTCGTCATTGGCGAAATACCTCTTGCTGAGAGCAAGAAGTGAAAGCTACAAGAAAAAAAAAAAAAAGGCTACGGCACGCAGTGCTCGATTGGCCGCCGCCGTGCTATCGGTCACGATCATGATGATGAATCATCAGCATCCGCTTAGTGTTCAGTTATCCAAGTTATTCTTTACACCACAAGAAGCATTTTTGGAGTATTTTTTTTGCATTAACAGATGATTAAAATAATATAATAACTATTTAAATAATTAATAACATTAAATTAAAATAATGACAGATGATAAATTAAATCTCTCTTCTTGTACATCCTCTAAAATGTGTCAATTACCTAGTTACATTATAATTGTAATAGTTTGAAGTAATCATAGGCCGTTTCGTCTGTTACAGACGATTTTATGCAATGCTGTGGAGACACCTTTTTTGGTGACTGTGTAGTCCGATGCGAGACCGGCATGATCGCCCGCACTTCTGACATAAATGGCTTATGTCAGTCGTTGATCTGATGCTGGTTTGGTGCCTACGCATCCTTTTCCCGGCTAAAGTCTCAAACCAGGCTTCATCACATGGTTTGCGACCATCAAAAACGCGTTTGCGCCATCCGTCTCGGTCTTCAGCAAATGTTTCCCAAGCCTTGTAGTCAATTTTAAAAACAGCCATATCACGCTTGGCGCAGTCTTTGAAGCGCAGCATTGGTCTTCCAATTTTCCTTTTAGCATACGCTACGGCGCCAAGCATGGTACGACGCGGTATTCGAGAGGGTTCCATTCGATGCACATGCCCTAGCCACCGCAGGCGCCTCTGCTTGAGCATAGCAGTTAGACTAGGCAGCTGTGCAATCTCAAGAACCCTCTGATTTGTGACTTTATCCTCCCATGTAATGCTTAGGATGTTGCGTAAACAGCGCATGTGAAAATTATTAAGACGTCGTTCCTGTTTCGCATACGTCGTCCAGGTTTCTGCTCCGTACAAGAGAATGCTCAGCACGCATGTTTGGTAAACCATCATCTTGGTTCTAATTGTTAGATGTTTGTTAGACCATACCCTTGTACGAAGCCTCCCGAACATGGTTGCCGCTTTGCCGATACGAATGTCGATCTCCGCGTCAAGCGAGAGATTGTTCGACACGGTCGACCCTAAGTAGCAAAACTTGTCGACGACTGCCAGAGCTGATCCATCCACCGTTATAGTTGGTGTTTCCGCATTGCCCTGAGCTAATACGACTGTTTTTTTGGCATTTATTGACATGGAAAACAAAGTGCAAGCTCGGGAAAAATTGTCTATCATATTTTGGAGCTCAGGAGCAGTGTTCGCCACAAATGCTGCATCATCAGCAAACAAGAGACTGTCGACAAAGAAGTCTTCTCGGTGTTCGGTGTTAGTTTGAAGTATAATTTACGAAAAAATGACTTACTGTTGAGTTTCTTTCGGCTTTCTTCTCAACAGCGGTCTCCTCTTGTGAAATGTCGGTAGATTCAGATTAAGACATGTGAAAGTGCCCTTGTGGCCTACTTACACAATAAACGTTTTGATTTTGATTTTGAAATGTATATTACCTACTAAAAAGATGTGGACTTAGTCTGAAATAAAATATGTGTTGGTTTGTTTGTGTTTGTTATAAAGAAGGTAAGACGTCAATAAAAAAATAACAGTTGAGTTATCAATTTAACAGAAAAAGCAATTGTTCCAGAGCAACGAAATGAAAACACATTTTAAGTGTTTGCATAACAGCGAGATAAAATAATAATGTACCTACAATAAAAACCGCCGTAATTGAGGCATCGGAATTCATAAAATTTCGCCAAATTTGATCAGGGCGTCATTATACGGGACCGATATAAACGGATTCCGCATGATAATACCGATCGCCGGCACTAATTGGCACGTTTACCCGACACGACATGCGGCAGCGACACTATCCTGTCCGCTTGGTCTGCCTTTTTATTTACATAAAATACTACAAGCTACGCCGCGCGGTTACCATATTTTTGGGGATAAAAAGTAGCCAATTTGTTTATCCAGGTCGGTTTGACGCTTTGCCGTTTGCTGCCGCGGCACGCCAGCTACCTTCATACCAAAATTTATCCAGCCGTTTAAGCGCGAACACAGTCACAAACACTCGCCTTTATAATATTAGTGTGATCTGTGATTATATGGGCTTCCGGTTCGTGTCTCAAGATGGCCGCATGCGTTTAAGTAGCGTTGTTCATTATTTATTCATTTTTGTTGTTCAATGTGTAGTATTGATAGCGTATTGTGCAGTGATCTAACGTATGAGTGAATAGCTAATGAAGAATTCAACTTGAAGCGTTCATAGCCCTTCCTGGGTCAAGGCCCGATAGTCCGCGTGGTTTTTTGTAAATCGCTATCACTTTACAAAAAGCAAAACCTCACCGAACAACGGCAGGCTCTACGAGCAAACTTGAAATTGGCGAAATCATCATTAACTCTGATGGAAGCCATATTTTAAAATTAGAATTAGATCTGTGATTATGGGTTTCTTCTTTCTGGAAAAATCACGACGTGATACATAGAACCATAAAGGGCTGGTTGAAGTGGCGTCAGGTGGCTGGTGTAGTTTGTGATAAGAAAATGCCAAAGTCAAAGGCAAGCTCTATAATGCAATTCGACCTGCAATATGTTACGGCACAATGCTGGTCACCGACAAAACACCATCTACAGAAGCTACAGACTACGGAAATGCGTATGCTGGTCACTTTGAAAGATAAAATACGAAACACCTATATCCACGGTATTAGCTTTTAGATTGCTCCTATTGGCGAAAAAGTCACACAAAAACGCTTAAAATGGTAGGGCCACGTAGTAATGAGAATTAAGTTATGAATATAATAACAGTCCATTCTCAATTTCTCCGTAAACTTCAACTGAATTCGAATGTAATTGTATTAAAAAAATCTCGTCCTTTTAACGTAAAATAAATAATGATAACTAGCTCATTATTCGCAACAAGATCGTCCAATGTCTACATTTACTCAGGTTCTTTTTGCATATTTATTTTAGTATTCAGACTAAAATAAGTACGTATATTTTTGTACACTGGGTGCAAATTAAACTACAAAAACAACGTTTCGTTTTAAAAGCCTTTTCAGTAGCAGACTATGAAAAACATTGAGTGGCAAGCGGACCAATGTACGTATAATTTTAACTGACTCACAACCAATAAAAAGTAATTACCTACCTATTTATACGAGTTGAAACACCTTTATCCCTTATATCGTGTCTCAGGAAAACGATTTTCCCGAACAATATTTAGATCTCTTCAAAACGAGAATGAATACACATTATCTAAACAAGCATGCTCATCGTTTGCTTTATCGTCTCTTATCAACAGGTAAAAACGCTTGTCTGCAAAAAGAACAGACATACAAACCATTTAACTCTTTTGTTGAGGAAATAAAGTGGACAAAAGCTATTAATTTGCTGACACAACGCACAATTATTGGCGCTGTTCCATATAAATCGAGGATTCGCGTCATTTCGCCATGCAACCTATAACGCCAACAATAACAGCACTATTGCATAATTGACCTATCAAATAATGTTATAGAGCGCCTCGTAATGGATCCATGAACATCACGTTATAATTATGTTATTATTGAAAACTTTTTTTTTTTTTTTTTTAATGGCAGTATCTATGGTCAAGCGGAGGACTCAGTGCACATGGTGATGTGATGATCACGTACTCTTGTTTTAGATGCATGATAAAGGGTCACACTCGCCTACATACAATACGAGTCATAAAGTAAGTGATACTTTAAATTTTTTTTTCCTTGAGGTGTAAACAAGCTTACGACCAGCCTGACGGTAAGCGGTTATTACAGCTACAGCCAATGGACGCTTGCAACTCCAGGCGATTCGCATGCGTATTGCCGACCCTTTAAAAATCTGTATACCCCTTTTTTAAAGACTGCTGCTGATGCTTTAGGGCATTGGTGTAGGCAGTGGAGGATGGATGTGAATCCACAGAAAAGTGCTGCTGTGCTTTTCACGCACAGTACTAATACTAGGAAATTGGCAAAGGACATCATCCTTCAGGGTGTCCCCATTCCCTGGAAATCCGAAGTCAAATATTTGGGGGTTACCCTGGATAGGAAGTTGTCCTTTGCCAAACATGTTAAGGCTGTTAGGAACCGAGCGGCCTTTTTTATGGCTAGACTTTCTTGTCTTCTTTCTCGTAATTCAAAGCTGTCGAGAAGGAATAAATTGACCTTGTACAAGACCTGCATTCGTCCAGTCTTCTCGTATGCGTGTCCTGTCTTTGCACAGGCTTCGCCTGCGAGGATTCGGACGTTGCAGGTCTTGCAGAATAAATGCCTCAGGAGAATCTCTGGTCTTCCTGGGTATGTTAGAAATATCCAAATTCATGCAGACTTGGGGGTTCCCTCTGTTTTGGAGTACTTCAGGACTCTTTCTAAGATTTTTTTTGAAAAGGCTGCAGTCAGTCCTAATCCACTCATTAGGAGTGCGATTAATTATCAGCCAGTAGTTCCGCCCAAGAATAATTTGAGGCGGCCCAAACATGTTTTGTTGGATCCACTTGACCCTATAACCATTAGACTTAAGCAGGAGGCGGAAATTGATGTTGAGTTACGTGATCGTTTCCGTCGCCTGCTTCACTACAAAAGACTAAATGACATTTCTTCTGACTGTGACATTGACGACGCTGACTTTGGCTGTGGTGAGGCAGTCGCCGTACCTGCTGTTGTTGGTGCACCGTCTATTAGGTATAGACCTCTTTTGAGGGCTTTTAAACGTCATAAAGTCCGGGCGCCTGACTACGAGATTCGCCAGGAGCGTGATATTGCTATTCGTTTTGGGCCCAGAATGTACTGTAGAGGGCAAATTCAGCAATAGCCTGCAGAAGGTTAGATTTTTCCTTGGGAAATTCAAAGTCCTGTCCTGTGTGGCAGGCATTCTCTTTGTCTTTTTTTCTGCAACTTGACTCTTCGGGTCAGGTTGCAACTTCATTAAAATTAGTAGGTGGCCAGTTTATTGACCAAGCTAATTATTGGACAGTACCAAAAAAAAAAAAAAAACATTCTGTAGTCACCCGGGAAACCTCGACAGGGAGCTCATTACATAGCTTGAGCGTTCGCGGGAGAAAATTCTTTTGAACCCGTACACTACGCGACCATTTAGCTTTCAGGGTACATATTATGACTATGATCATCTTAGCTTCAAACAGCTTCCCACAACTATCTTAAGATCGTTGGTTTCTAAATAGCGAGTCTGCGTGTTCTAGTACGTAGTCGCCGCTCGACAACCTATCTCCAGCACAATCAGCTCGATGAGCGATATGCCTCGTCCACTGACACTTTAATGAAGTACGAGATTTTTCGGGCTATGTCAGTCACTTTGGCTCCCCTCCAGATTTCATCGCTTCTGATTCGATCTCGTAGGTAAGCTCCTAGCTTAACCCTCTCCGTTTTTTGCTTTAGATATAGTATGTACTTAGTGTATATTTTTATCACGAGTAAAACGAGCACTGCTAGCAGCCAAACCATGTTTGATGAAGCGTCGTTGAGCGATGTACCAGGGCAACATATCTGTCAACAGCACTAACGTTACATCACGAGTTATCAATCATGCGGCGACTCGCGTTTGACAGATTTGGGTTGGCCAGATGAGCTCTGTATCGAGGCATTTAGGGCACATGGTAAACAGCGATATATTTTGTGAGCAAATGCTAAATATCAGATGCTAATCAATTTTATTTTTTCAATCCTGAGAAAGCCGACTTTAAAATATCTTCATCCTCCGATTTCGCGTTTAGGGAAACTCTTCAAAGAATTTCTTAAATATTCCAATAACACGATATTTCTTCACTGCTTCTCTTACAGCAGCTTCTCGTTTTTTCGTCTTTTTCTCTCATGAAATGGCGTCCATTTTGAATTTTAATAATATATTGAAGGTGTCGTTTTCTTGGTGTTTAGGGTGGATATTTCAAAAATGGCTTACATTTTAAAGTAAGTCTTTATTGTATGATCAATCACTTGTGGTTCTGTTGCACTTAAATATCAATATTCGAACGGCCATTAGACACGGGCAGCATATCTGTCAGGCGCAGAGACGTGACATATCACTTGCGCAGGCGTCATCAATCACGTGCGGCCGCCAGATGAGCTCGGTATCGGGGCATTCAGGGCGAGCTGGATAATCATGTTACCAAGTAACGTATTGTGATATATAAAAGTGGAAAAAAGATCAAAGAACAAAAAAAATGCGCTCGTGGTCTATACGGTTATATAGGCAGCGAAGAGGCGCTTAATGCCTTAGTATTTTATTCTAGACTACTTTTTAGGGTTCCGTACCCAAAAGAAACCCCATTACTAGGCCTCCGTTGTCCGTCTGTCTGTCCATCTGTCACCAACAGTTGATATGTTCACAGATGATGTATTTCTGTTGCTGCTATAACAACAAATACAGAATAAAATAAATATTTAAGTAGGGATCCCATAAAACAAACGTGTTTTTTTATTTCATGGTACGGAACCCTTCGTCCGCGAGTCCGAATCGCCCTTGGCAGGTTTTTTATTTGTATTTTGATGACGATGATTTTGGGATGTATCTTTTATTCAAAAATGTTTTCTATTTCATTTTAATATTTCAATTAATCCTTAATAAATTGCTCTGCTCTCAGTTACTGACTATAGGAAAATGATAGGCCTATTTGAATTAAGAATATTTCGACAGTTTACCAATCACAATGAAATTTTTCTACCTAACTAGAACCATTAATGTTTATTTAATTTTTCTTGTGACTAGTTCTGCTTACTGTATTTTTGTGGACATCTTTTAATGGCTTTTCTTCTTGTACTATATTGTTAATTATTACAAATTGTATTGCTATTGATGCCCCAAATAAATAAAATAAAAATAAAAAACTAATAGCGTGTCCGCGTCGCAGCTTATCGCACCCGTTTGTATGATCACAAAGCCATAATGCCCGGATGCTCTTACATAATTTTAGTGTAGGCAGATACATTATAAAAGGGTATTTAATAGGTAGAGGCTTAAAACTATAGAAATAGCGCAATATGCGTTTACACCGCGCAGTATCATTTCCCTGCCGGCGACCACCAGACTCGTGCATTCTACACAAAAGTTTACCTTAAAAAACTCAATGTTTGAAACAATTACTCGCTCTCCAGTTTTAACTATGTGCAACTCTCACAAGAAAGTCCCGTCTATTTATACTGAACTATACCTAATTTATTATTTAATCTAAGCCGTATATTTTTACGAAAACAGGCATACAATCCTTTACCTATCGGGGAAAGTTGGACAGTTTGAATGGACGTGTCTTTTATGCCTCGATAAAACTTATCAGAAGAACGCGATCAATCGTACCTAACCCATTGTTAGGCACGTTATAGTTCGTCTATAATAAGTGGGATTGTAAGAAACAGCTTAATTTCACTTTTACTCGTATAAATAACTTGGTATACATTTCTTGTTGCACAGTTTTTTAGTTATTTTCGCTGTATTTAAATTATTTTAGATTTTTTTTACGCAAGGTTTAATTGTCTTTGTCAATTATATCTTTGTTTAATAGTATAACAACAATTTTCTTAGACTTCTAAGGATTATTCAATCTTCGATATTTTGAGACGTCGGGAATGTCCAGTCGTTATTGGGACCATAGTTTGGGGCCAAACGCAAAAAGAAAAAAACAACATTTATTGCGATAAAGCGTTGTTCTCGATACCAACATTATCGGAGTAACAAAGTCTATCAAGCTTCGCTGGCTCGGTCATTTATTAGGAATGAAGAGGATTGTGCAACAAAACAGGGTATCACTGGGAAGGCATGGTCGAGGCGGCGTAAGCTTCAAGCCGAAAACTGGCAAGAAACTGCGCAGGATCGGATCAAGACTAAGATCCTTTTTGAGCTACTCAGCCAAACAGTTAGTTAGTTTAAGTAAAGTTTCTGATATCAATAATCCTACATTCAATAACAATCGCCATCAACAACAACCCTTCCGCTAAACACCCCTCTCCTTCATCACGACCCCTTAAATAAAACATTAGGCAAATAGCGGCCCATATATTATCACTACGTGTCGGAGCCCACCTGGAGGAAAAATGATGCGTTAAGCTGGATACATGTGTCCATGAATAATTTAACACCCGTCCATGGGACGTGCGCCCGCTGATTTCGGGCGCTGCGCGGTACCGGAGAAATTGGGGTTAAATCTCATCTTTATAAGACGTAGTTGTGAGGTGAATAATCACTGAGTTTTGAAGGTTTTTAGTGCTACGTACATCAATGAATTACATTATTGACCGAGCTAGCAAAGCATCTCCGTTTCTTGGCCTATAGGTAATTCTAACGTGCCTAACACTATAAATTAATGAATTAATGAAATATTTATTTCAGGCAACAGGCCCCATAGATTCATAATCATAACTTAAAACCATAAATATCAATACAAAATAATAAAAACATAAGTAGGTAACTAAACTGCGTGTCATTTTTCAACAGCGATCTGCGATTTTCAGCGTGTTCGAGGGTGTCAGGTAGCCGTCCACGGAAACGCCGGAACATGACACCCTTCGGCCAATACTCTTCCTTTGTGAAGGTCGCTAGTTGGTCCCTCGGAACTCTCAGCATGAAGGAATTAACCAGACCAGATGTTTGGATGTCCAGATGATCTCCATCTGTTCTCGACTAAAGTTCGTAATTTTATGAGTAGGGTCGATGAGCAAGAGCATACCTGTGCTAACTCGGGGCACATATACTAAAGCGATGTACCAAAATATTTTATCGACAAAAAATATGTCAATGTTACTGTCAACATCTAAATGTTATTCAACAAAAATAAAAATTACTTATTTTATCTTCATTTTAAAATAAAAACAATTGAAATGAAATGAAATGAAATGAAATAATTTGAAATGAAATTAAATGAAATAATTTATTTAGTAAGTAGGCCACAAGGGCACTTCTACAAGTCAGATTGTGAATCTACCGGCATTTCGCAAGAGGAGACCGCTGTTGAGAAGAAAGCCGAAAGAAACTCAACAGTAAGTCATTTTTTCGTAAATAATACTTAGAACAATTACATTACATTAGTGTTATAAGTAACTAATTATTACATGCGTACACGTATAGGAGATATATAGATACTCCAAATCAAAACTTATAATTATTTATTTATTTTAAAATGCTAAACAATAAATATTTTTTTCCATATGCGTCGGTATTAAAGATTGCCGTCTAGATGAAAATATCCACTATATCAGTCTCATATCGAACCATTTTAAAGTAATCGAGAATGTTCAATGAGCACATAATATTAATCATCGACATCTTTTTTATCGATCTCAAATCCCTAGATTGTGCCCCGAGTTAGCACAGGTATGTCGATGAGGATATTGAATTTTATTTTTCAAAATGGTGGGGATATGTTGGTTTCTGGTTCTGTTTTTTTGGGGTTCGAACCCTTAAAATAAATAACTAACCTAACACATGTTCTTATGTTGAACTACTAGAGAATTTCGAAATCATGCAAGTAATATTTGATCAATAACTTGTTAATCATCAGTAAGAACATAGTATAGCAATCATACAAAAAAGGGATTTCTAATAGTTCCCACTCTTTGGCATTTCTAAAACTAAACATAAATACAAAGCACCCCTAAAGAACCAAAGTAGTGTTACTATAGTTCACACAAAATTTTGGTGGGCTTGTTCAAATATTTAGTGATTTTGGCGGATTTTCATTTTGTATGGTATCACTTTTCCCAAAGTACCGACTTATCAAACGCAAAGGAAATTTAATATTAGAAATTCACGTTTAGAGTTCCCTAGGTTTACCGATAGAGGATAAGAGGTTTCGAATATTAAAGGTTTCTCGGATAGTTTGCCAAAGTTAAATCTGAATGCTGAACCTGAGACCTCTTGGACTGGCCACCCTATACCCACTTGAAGAGCCAAAGCAACGCCGATAGAATCAATAAGCACAGATAGTACAACACAACATCTCAAAATCATACCTTTTCTAACTCGGAGCACATATAACTACTAGTGATGTCGCAAAACACTTTACTGACAAAAAATATGTCGATGTTACTAGCAACATCTAAATGTTATTCAACATAAATAAATATTATTTATTTTCTCTTCATTTTAAAATAAAGAAAAATAAATAAACAAATTTAAACGTGTATTTACCTATACGTTTATTTTAAAATTGTTTTCATAGTATAACACTCAATATTTTTTTGCCGTCTTAATGAAATATCCACATTGTCAGATATGATATAGGAACCTATTTATAGTAATCGAGAATTTTCAATTAGCACAGTCATGCATTAATATATTATCCACAACTTTTTTCTCAAAATCATAATGCCTAGATAATAGTATAGATATGGCTATAATTTGTAGGTGCTGCTTTACCTAAAAGAAACATAAAAATTTAATACAGAACTGTTGTTTGGTGAACAATTAAAAAAATCCTCATGACTAATCTGTCGCTTCTATCTTACTAGTCGCCCCTACTCTCCTTACAAAGGGTGATCCTACTCTGATTACTGGCCGCCGGCTCATTCCACCGATATCCCGTAACCACGGGGGCATAGTTAAATTTCGTCACGGGCGTAAAGGCCGAAATTTTGTTGCGAATAAAACATTTTATTGGGGAAATTTATGGCCCTACGGGGTCACAGAGCGCCTATAAATTTACCATCTGCATATTAGCATGGAAATATTTGATGTCGAGTAGGGCTGACACAGATAGCTAATATACTAACACTAACTTGAGTAGAATTTAGAATAATATCCCACATACAGGTGTCATCGTTAAGTGTGACCAGGCGATAATATTGTAACTATTAATTTATATATTTATTTACACTATCAGTCAACCATATGGCCAACATTATTTACACATTATAAATTTATATATATTTAATACAGATATTCAATATTCGGATGTCTACAATATGGGACTATAACAGATTTCAGAAAATATTAAACTGAACCACACTACGAAAGAAACGAAAGTTTGTTACCCAAAAACAATCCATACTAATATTATAAATGCGAAAGTGTGTCTATCTGTCTGTTACCTCTTCACGCTTAAACCGCTGAATCGATTGTGATGAAATTTGGCATGGAGATAGTTTAAGATCCGAGGAAGGACAAAGGATAGTTTTCATCCTGGAAATTATCCCTAAAAAGATTGAAAAGTGAGTGAATGAATCATGATGACATTGCATTGATGACCCTGTAGAAAGAGTAATTATTAGACCAAAAGCACAATTGTTCATACATTTGCTTAGGCGCTTTTAATAATCCCTTTTAATAATTAAGGTGATTAGGTGTATATCTATCGTGTTGTACGAGGTTGCTTCCATACTTCCAAGTTCCACGCGGACGTAGTCGCGGGCAAAAGCTAGTTTAATAATAAATGAAACTATACCCCGTACATTTTGAACGATTTAGTATGAAGTTCGTTGTACAGTTTTTATTTACAAGTATAGTTTTCTACTATAGTTTATTTCATATAGCTTTTCGCGTGTGACGTCTATTTTGTGTGTGACTTCTACTTTATGTGTTTTATCTATCAACAGAGCGATTCTTGTGGGAAGCTAATATTACAGATGTAAGATTTGTTAAGGGTTTTGTCCAAAATGGTAGAGATATGACGATAATTGTTCAATAAATAAAAAAAAAACACGCCGTCTGGGAGCTTTCATCGAAGACGCTACCTAACACGTTCTTGTCAGTGAAGCACTTTCCGTGCGTCTCATTCTTAATCCTTCTCCTTGACAGTCTGGTGCGACACGACTTAACCTTCTCCTTTATTTGGTCCATGTAAACTCTCCCTCTTCCTCACTTTCTCCTCCTTTCAGTCTTCCCTTGTAATATAGTCTTTATATATTAAATGTTTACAAATGAAGCGAATATTGAAAAATTTAATGATTCGGACACGATTCGAACCTGCGTTTCCAACGGCTTTCCGGGCCAACACGGGCGTCCTCCCAATTGGACCACTGAATCAGATGTCAGAGCCATTTAATTTTTCAACCAGTTGCTTCGACATGCCTTAGGATGGCATCGTAGTGCCATCTACCGTAAAGATTTAGACCTTATATATTCTTATATATTATTTTTATATATTCGTCGTGTCGCAGCACGTATCTCTTTTAAGGACAGCTTATTATACTAATTTTAACTCCTAAAATTAGTCGCTTATTAAACGGGCCTTTATTATTTTTTTATTTAATAACTTCTAAAAAAATTACACAGAATGTGGTTCACAAACAAAAATATTCAATATTTGTGACCCGCAAGGCAACCCTGCGCCTCCGTTATCGTAATGTTGTTGTGGGGATTGGTAATACATTTTATGGCAAAAATACGTCTCGGCTCACATCATATTTCACTGCATATTTATTGAAATTTAAAAACATTCACAACTCAATAGAGGCTCTCTTTTCAGTTGCCTACATGCGGATAACGTAGTAATGAAAATGTTATTATGGAATGGAAACAAAACCAATAACTGGCGTAAATGTTTCGCAAAAAAAAAAACGTATTAAATAATTAAACACTTCGTGAGAATAAAACGTTATCCTTTAAATATCGGACAACCTGACACAAATAGATCTAACCCCAAAGTATCCGTGTGTGTGCGGTTCACCGTGGCGTCACCGATAGGTTTCACCGGAAGACCAGCGCTGGTTCCCGGGCCAGCAATTATGCTGAGGTGTGACCTTTTCGTGGCATACACAACAACGATTTTATTTTATTTCTAATGTTTATATTTTTTATTATAAATTTTCATTCTATTATATTCTATTCAAAGTAAGCTCTACTTAAACTCTAAACGACGATATACATACTTATAATAGATAAATATATACTTAAATACCTATAGAGGTTTGACCCGGGAACAAATATGCAAGCTCATCACACTAATATTTCCCCTTGCCGGGATTCGAACCCAGGACCGCCGGCTCAGTAGGCAGCCGACCTGCCACTGCGCCAACCACGTCATCAAAAGATTTTTGACTACGGCTTTGATTTCATAACTGACAAGATTTCATATTTTCAAGACTAAAATTTTATTACTTTTCTGTATCCACTTAAAAGGAGGACGTAATCACTGTTTTTATACCTAATTGTATTCTACATATTTAAAATTGACTAATTTTTAAAGACTCAATGGAAAGGTTAGGTACTTTACGCTGGTGTCTAATTAAAAAAAATAATGATATTGAGCTTGAATGTATTGACGGCTAATTTTTTTCGCGGATGGAGGCATAGTTGTCGTAGATTTCAGTTATTTTATGTATTTTCTTATGTTTCTTTACATACAGAAGAATCAATTCAAATATATTTTTAGGATGTATTCGACGCAAAGCTATCTTGATCATTATATCAATTTTCCTGTTAGAAATATGAAACGTTGTCAATTGCTGCCGAAAGACGTCCGATCCTATGGTTCCTGCGGCCCTGACCAGGTCGTTGATCCTACCTTTCCGACTTTCGTTACACTTGTGCTCTACAAGACCCATTGTGTTATCATATTTTTTACATACGCAATAGAGTAAGATAAGCCTTCAAATAACCATTTTGAATTTTATCTATCCAAATATCATAAACCCTACATGATGCGTTCAAAAACCGCACATTATGACCAACATAAAAATAGACTGTTTTGTTAGAACAAATTTCGTATCTGTAAAATGTTATTATTGCTAAATAATAACATCGATTTCGATAATATATTATTAATTGAAATTGCGAACATCTCTGAAAAACAAAGAAATTTGATTTGACCTCGATTCTAATATCAGTCGAGATGACGTTTAGTTCGAAATGAATCGTCAATTTTCAATTAAATTTGACAAATGTCGCACGTAAGTAAGATATCGAACGATATGATAGTTAGGGCCGACTCTAGTTCGTTTCTGAAAAAAAAAAAACTATGACAGCTGCCAGAAAACTTCATTACCGCCATTACCGGGTAAAATTTGTCATAATGTCCGGCTCCTGAATGCATCACGGAGGCTTATGATATGTGAGTAGATAAAATAGTGTATGTACCTGTACATAATTAGGCATTAAAACACTCGTGTGATGTTGTTATGAACCTTGCCTACGGCTCGTTTCATAAACCCACACTCGTGTTTAATACCCTTCATTATGTACAGTCACATAAACTACTATTTCATCCGAGTATAATGAACAAAATATGATAATGGTGTTTTGTAGCATCGCAGCCGAAGTCGGTTTCAGTAAATCTACAGAAAGTTAGTGAAATAAACAATCGATCTCACGTAAAAAGAGGATGTCAAACTCATTGCGAAATATGGACTACTCATTAAAAATGCTTTTTCGGTTACCTACATTATAAAATCATTAGCACTTTTAACTAATGTGAGCCAAAGACTGCAAAACTTATTTTTAAAAGTATCGAATGGTAGATGAAGTATTGTATGCAACGTTATACAACTAGGCCAATAAATACGATGTTTGTACGCTCACACAGTAACCAATGCTACTCGCATTTTTTACCACTCTTATACAATTGTTGCATTTTTTTGCTGGGTGAGTAGGTATAGATCGGATAGTGCTACTTTTCGTGTAGTGCTTTTCTCAAACACATACAAAGAAACCTTTTTTTTTTTTTTTTTTTACCCGGAGAAATGCATTGAATTGCATACCACTACGTAACATGAGACCCTCGGGGGTAGAGCCAAATATTACGCATTGGTGATGTGGGGCTCTCTAAGCCGCGAAGGACTAGCCTACCCACTAAAACTCTGGGATGCTGCCAACCCGTGCCGTAGTGGTGATGCCATGGGATCGCGAACATGCCACCACGACACCACCGGCACTTTCGCCCTAGGGCGAACCCTCACCGAAAGACACACTGTAGCATAGCAGTGTGCCTTACCCTCACCACTTCCCCAAGCCCCCAGGAAGCGGGGACCGCCACCGACACACGGTGCTTCGGTCCCACCCTCCTTGCTGAGGGAGAACAAGCGCCCCTACCCCTCAGCCGGCCATGGGAGGACAAACGCCCCTACCCCACGACACTCTCCCCATACCAAGGGAGGACAAACGCCCCTACCCCTCGGCCCGCCACGGGAGGACAAAAGCCCCTACCCCGTGGGTCCCTCAACGCCGACGGGGGTGCAATTCAGCACAAACACCGAAGTGCCCACCCGAGTCATGCCCCGCCAGCCTCCTCCTCGGTCTACTCCACCGGCGGAGGTGAAGTCCATCACAAACACCGAAGTGCCCACCCGAGTCATGCTCCGCCGGTCTCCTTCTCGGTCTCCCTCGCCCGTCTTGGCCCGTAGGCCCCCTCCCTGGTGTCTCTTGGCTTCCCCGCGCCCAACCGCAGGTACTGAGCCCCCCCACCACGACAAGGTGGACACCGTCGGGGGGGACATACAAAGAAAACTTTTTTTTTTTGGGAAAATGCATTACGCATCCCGTCCGATCGGGGGTTCGGAACGGTTATGTGGGGCTCCCGGGCCGATCCAGTTTACCCACTAGAAACCCAGCGCGTTTTCCCTCCATATCGCCTAGTGAGGCCCACAGGATCGCTTGCGCATGCTACTGTCTGTGGACCTCGCGATTGGCCCAGTTGGGCTCGGCCGAGGGAGAGCACCCCAATAAGAGAGGGGCGCTCCAGTCATGGGGCTACTTGGTCGGCAAAGTGGCCCCCGCCCCTGCCGTCCAGCCCACTAGGGCGGGGCGAGCATATGCGCAAAACACCGGCGTGCTCGACCCACCCTCCGTCTGCGATTTGGGGCAGCCAGAGGATCGTCCTCTCTGCTCCGCTCCGCGTCCTCTTTCTGCTTTATTAACTCTGTGCAGAAAGAGGCCATCGCCTTCCAGCACCTCTCACTGTCAAGCATTTTGGACACGATGGTCGAAAGCGAGAGGTCTGCTCCTACTGCGGCTACGAGTTCCCGCCTTTGGCGATTCCATGCCACGCATGTCTCCAGTGTGTGAAGCTGCGAGTCCACTGGGGCATCGCATGCGTGTCATTTAGGTATGTCTCCTCTCTGTTCTTTGTTTTGTTTGTCACCTTGTTATTCACCTTGGTATTGACGTCATTCGTTGCACACCTGTTCTTTGTTGTCTGGATCGTTAATATTCTTATTGTTTGATTTTTTCATTGTTATATGGTTTTATATATTTAGTATTATACACCTGTATAAACCCGATTTAGGTGTTTTATAAGCCGGTTTGGTATCCCATCTTGTTATCTTGACAATTTGTTAACTCAAAGTAACATGTCTGACTCATCGTCTCGTCGTGTTCCGTCCCGTATTATTATAACTAAAATGTTGGATCAAGAAGAGACAATTGTTTCGAAAGATCTTGCTGTCGCTTTTATATTTTAAACCATCAGCGTCCATGGAAGCCTTATTGTGCTGATTGTGTGAAGCGAATGTCTTTAAATTTTATTCTGTTGTGGATTATGTGTTTTCCCTGCAGCGTCCCATGGCGTACCGGGAAACATATAATTGTGATCTATGTTTTGCCGCTTTGTATACACTTTCTCCTGTGTAATTATGTTATTATGCTGTGCGACGACAATAATTAAATGTATTGTTCTAATTGTATTGTTTTATTTGATTTATTGTCCACCCAATGTGTACCGTCTGTATAATCCGTATTGTTCCAATATTTTTTGTGACATATTTATCTTTGTGACATGTTTACTATTGAATGCATATTGCAATTGATCCCACAGTGATCTGTGTGTTGTGTGACTTGATTTGTGATCTTTGTATGGATTTTTGGCCACTTGTATTTGTATACTATTTTCTGGTTACTCTCTTCTTTAGTCTGGTATAACCATACAATAACTAAATAATTTTTAAATTTTATTTGAACTTTTGTGGGGTTTTTAGTATAGTTCACTGTTTGCATTGTGAATTGTCTGATGGTTGTTTTCTTTTGTCTGACCTTACATTACTTGGCCCTGGCTGCTGTGGTGATTGACCTTGTGGTGGTGGTGCCTGTTGTGGTGGTGCCTGTTGTGGTGGTGCCTGTTGTGGTGGTGCCTGTTGTGGTGGTGCCTGTTGTGGTGGTGCCTGTTGTACCGGTGTTGATGGCCTTGGTGACGGTGGATGCTCTTCTACATGATGTGGTGTAGGAACAGAATCTACTGCTCGCTGCTGTGGTGGTTGAACGTTGTGAGCATCATCTACACTTGGCGCTGTCACTCGTCGTGTTGTCTTCGGCCTGTAACGAACATTGTGCTCAAAATCATTATGAAAAACGCATATATACATACAATATACATACAATCAATAGTTTTTGATTACAATATTTGTTACCTACGCTCCTTCCATGGCTGGTTGACCCGCGACGGTGTATTTGTTTGTCCACGCGAACTTGTTTACCGCTAGTCCAGCAAACATTGTGTTTGGTTGTGGTTTTTCATATTTTGACATTAATAGGTTGGTTCCGTGTGATGTGCACTCCAAATCTAAGCATGTTTCCACCATAATATTCAAAATGGCGTCTTCTAGAGTTCCGTCTGGATTTAACAATGGTTTAAATTCCCACTCCCAAACTGCCCATAAATGATTTATCGGCATTTGTTAATATTCCTCCAATTAGTATATTGTCCACTGTGGCTTCTGTGTATTTTTGTGTTTGCTCCCGTACATAGGTCACTTCCTTCAGTTGACCGTTGCTTGCATTGTAAGCACTTGTAGCCGGTGTATTTATTAGTATATGATGCGATTCTCCCGTGTCAAATCCGTCATTGCTTGTATGAAATCTTCCGTCTTGTGGCGTATACTCTTTTTGGAATATTGGTCCAATGCTGTTTGTCGCATTAAACAGTATCGATGCTTCCATAATTAGAGAGGGTAATAGGAACTTTTTAGTTACATTATTCAATCAAAATTTATATTTTATTTTATTGTCTATGATTTTTGCCTGTGCCGTAGAGTGATTGGGGTCTTTATTCGCCTCCGCTGCTAGACTTTCTAATTTTTTTCCATACATACTTTCTGGTGTTATACTGTTTCCCATTATGCACGGTGCCAATTTCTCTAAATTTTCCCATATTCCAATTGTTGTTTGCGAATATGCATTTGCATAGTTTACCGCATTTGTAGCTGTCAAAAATGGCGTTCTATTTCCCTGATTTGTAATTTTAATTTCACATCTAGTCACCCGTGCGCTGTGAAACACTTTTGTCATGTCTTCATATTCTTTTTCAGTCAAATAAAAGTATAGATATTGCCATGGCAGGCTATGCACATATGTATCATATGTCACGTGCGCAGGTGTCCTTGGTATATGACGCTTTGGTTGATGCAATCGCAAATGTAATTTTTTTTTTAATTGAAAATGGTGCGTGTTTTTATCGTTTTGCACTCCCCCCCCCCAATCACTGAACTTGCATTTGCCGGCACTTCCATGTCTATTGCTTGTTCCGGTCTGCCTGCTTCCACTCTTGGATATATTATCCCCGTGTAGTGTTCCAATAAATGTTTTGATGCTATACCTCCGTATCCCAAATATTTTGCCGCGGCGTCATAGGTTCCCTCTGGAGCGAATGTTGCCACCTCTTGTAAAAAGTCTTCCTCCGCTTCGCGCACTTGTTTTTCAAACACTTTACGATTTTTAGTCTTTTTATAACATTCTGTAATTTTATGATATTGTTCGTCGTGTTTTTTTGCCGCCTCGTCCAATTTATTCACTGGTTGTCCTTGATTTAATTCGTTTCCTGGTCCCAAATATTTATATCTTGGTAACACTAGTCCTCGCGAAGGCTGTTGTTCGTCCGGCGGCGGCTGACTCGCTATTGATACACCTCCTCCTATGTCCCGCCTTTTATACTCGTGACCTCGTTTGACCCCGTCGCAAACTCTTCACCACTTCTAGGGTTTAGGGTCGCGTGGTGTGGTCGGTTCTGTTCCCATAGGTGTCATGTTGTATTTTATTGACTTGTTTCCTTTTACTTCTCTACCCCTTCTCTACATGTACCATGCACGTATAACGTAGTAGTAGAACCTTTTTTTTTTTTTTCGCTGGGAAAATGCATTACGCATCCCGTCCGATCGGGGGTTCGGAACGGGTATGGGCTCCCGGGCAGATCCGGTTTACCCACTAAAAACCCAGCGCGATTTCCCTCCAAATCGCCTTAGGTGGGGTCTAAAAAAAAATATTGTAGCACGTAGCTTTTCTACAGCAATGTTAAAGATAAATCGGTAACGCTGAAATATAATAAAACATCTCCAATAAAACTGAATGGCCGATAACGAAGTACGAATTCATGGAATGATAGTTACCCAGAGTAATGGCACAAGTTTTCATTCCAATTTTATTTATGCAATTAAAGTGGAGCTGTGAGTAACGCGGGGCACTTACTAGGGATTTAATATCGATAAAAAATATGTCGATATATATTAATACATAATCTTGCCCTTTCTATTCCTCTTCACCGTACTGGTTTCATGTCTAATTCTTTCTCCTTGCAAGTGGCTCGCCTCTGGAACGGTCTTCCTCTCACAATCAAACAGGCTCCGAGTAAGTTGGCATTTAAGAGGGCCGTGCGAAGTTTCTTTGCTGGCAGAACTGAAATCTCATAGTATATCTGCTTGGTTTGTTTCATCGTCGTATATATTTATGTATGTATCTATTTATATATATGTATGTTTATTATCTATATGTATGTAGCTATAATAGTATGAGTATTTTAATTATGTGTAATTATGTTGCTTGATGCACCGCCTACAATTTCTCTGCTTTGCCCTAAGGTTGACTGGTAGAGAATGCCGCATGGCATTAAGTTCGCCTTTTGTACGTTAAGTTTTTCTTTTGTGCAATAAAGTTTAAATAAATAAATAAATAAATACATCTCTTTGAAAATTCTCGATTACTATAAAAAGGTTCGATATCATGTCTGATAAAGTGGATATTTTCATCTAGACGGCAATATTGAATACCGACGAATATGGAAAAAATATTGATTGTACTTACTATGAAAACTATTTTAGAATAAACAAATAAATACCTTTACGTTTTTATTAGTTTATTGTTTTTGTTTTTAAATGAAGAGTAAAAATATATATATTTATGTTGATTAACATTGAGATGTTGACAGTAACATCGATATATTTTTTTGTCGATATAATATTTCGCTACGTCACTTTAGTGTCAGTGCCCCGAGTTAGCGTTAACAGGTATGAATATTAATAAAAAAACCGGCCAAGTGCGAGTCTGACTGCTGATCGTTTAGACATTTTTCTCTATGATTAAACATGTTTCTTAACATACCATCAATGTTACTACTTAGAACAGGGCTATTGAGATTTATTTGAAACCTACAGTTAGAATTTCTAATTGATAATTTTTGTTTCAAAATCTACTCGAAATTGACAAAATTCACGCGGAAAATTAGTATTTTCAACTTATTTTCGACTGCACGCAATGAAAGCATTAAATAACATGTTACTACCTAGAACACGGGGAAAAGTATTGTTCACTTCAAAAAGTTGGTTGAAATTATCAATATAATTATATTACAAACATTACGATGTTTGTTATCTCTTACAGAATTTACAAACCATTACTTTATTAATGAACTTTACATACCAAAAAAACCTTTGATGATACTCTCAATGGCAATTCCAATTCAGCAGGTAAACCTTTAATGTCGCGTCCACATGCTTGGCAAATAACGGCAAACCTACAGGACGCAGTTATACGTTAGAGTGAGACGGAACTACGTCGTGCTCACTCTAACATATAACTGCGTCCTGTACGTTTGCCGTTGTTTGCCAAGCATGTGGAGCCGGCACATTCAAAACACCCGTTTTCCGTTTTTAGGGTTCCGTCCCCAAATAAAGGGTAAGGCTACTAAACCGCAGTCTGTCTGTCCATCTAACACAATACTGTATCTTTCCAACCAAAACAGGTAGAGACTTGAAATATTCATATAATTTTTATACTGAAAAAAATGGGGCCCTCATACAACAAACGGGATTTCTTTAGGTTTTTTTACATTTGATTCCTACTGGTTTAGTGATAATATGTAGGTACCTCAAATAAGCATAGAGTATGTATTACTATGGCCACTATAAGAGCAAACACTCATTCATTCATAATTTAAGAGCTTCACTCTTATCGGTGGAGTAATTGCCACTCTTCCCTATCCCTTGTTAATTTCTTGGTCTCCTGATCCTGATACAACAGGGTGCCTACGTTGTCCTTGATTTGATTAAGTAAGTTAATCTTGGTCTTCCTCTTCTTCCGTAATCTTTTCCCTCCAGGATTTTTATACCATCATCATCTGTCCGTTTCTATTTTGTATTGTTTTTAATATACTCGTACATCTGTTTTCTTTTACAATACAAACAACAATAAATACTTAAAAAAATTAAAAGTAAAGATGGTAAAGAACCCATTATGCCCGAGTCCGGATCGCACTTAGCCAGTTCTTTATTTTCACTCCCGCATCACATTTATTTTTACTCGCAAATGACAATGGCGAACAATCCTCAAACCGCTCGACAATGCGATTAAAATTAAACGACACTCGTATCGCTCTATCCGCTAGGGCTGCCGCTCGTTACATTTAATGGTAGTGTCTGGTTGACCGGCGATGGCTGATTGCCCGGCTTTGGTGATTTTGCATGTATTGTTATGGTTTATTGGGCATTCAATATTTACACACTGGTGTTTTTATTTTGTATTGGGAGTTGATATTTTGGGTTCCACTTGCAAAATTTAAACGTGGAGTGAATAGCGTATGAATATACGCTTAAGATTTTAATATTCTGACAATAATCTATATTAGTTTACGATCCCGTTCATTTCCTAGATAGTAACGTAGCAGTGTTAGATATTTCCTACTTTATATTACCATACATTTCGACACTACGATTGGTTCTAAATGATGTGAAATAAAGCTAATCTTTATCTTTGTCATGTGAGTGAATATTTAGATATGTTATGCTATTACGTTAGGCAGTAAGCACATTAGTTTAACGGTTTTTGAAAGAGGTCAGTAAAATATATTTTTTAAATTTATAAAATAACCGATGTATGTTGTCCCAAAATTTTAACGAACCAACCTTTATAGTAGGTATATGAAAATACCGAATATATTAAATTGTTTCCGAACACAAACCCATAAAAACGAAACACAGATCCTATTATTTAAAACACAATGCATAATAAAGTGACATCTACACACTAACCTAAAAACATAACAATGCCCGAACGCCGCGAAAATATAATTTTATATTTTTTCGAGGCCTCAATTTGCCTCGGGCGCGGCACATTTTCCGGCGGGTTGTTTCGCGAAGCAATTTGACAACCCTATTTACCTGTGGCATCCGCGATAGCACGTGATCCTTTCATATCGGACGGAAACGGCCCCTATTCAGGAGTAAGCGATAATTTGGTAAATAGCTAAAAGACGGTCGCATTGCTCGTGCACCGTAGATAAAGTTAATTATAAAGTTAGGTGTCGACTTATTCAATAGTTGAAAATATTTCTATTTTATTTTTAATGTATATCGCTGAAAATTTAATTCAAATCGGTTCACCAACGGGGAAGGAACCAGTACAAAGTATTTCTATAAATATTTAAAACCATTTCGTTGCCAGGTGTTACAATTTTTGAATTCTAAACCGAAAAAAATATGTTCAAATATCAACACAACATAACAATATAAGATAGAATCATACGTATTATAAAATTAAATATATCGACGCTTAAGAATCAATACCGGCTAACTAACATTTTGACGTTTTTCACTTTTTAATACAGTTAGGTTCAGAAAAAAAAACGCATAGCATGCCAAAATCGTTTAAATTTTATTTTATGAAATGGATGAGCAATCCGCTATGGAAATATCATCTAACTATTAAACGCGTTTACTTTTCTGCCAATACCATCTATGTGCTCTGACGAACGTCTATACTCCGCTGTTGCTTGCCCGCGATTGAAGTGCGCGACTGCCACCGCGAGCGGTGCCGAAAATGCCGAAACATTGGCGCTGCGGTCAGCAGGTACTGTGCGCGTGTGAAAGAGACCAATAGAGCGCGATTCAGCTATCCCGTGACGACGCCAGTGTTATTAGTATTTCAAGTTTTTGCAAGTGCGTAACGTTAATTTTCTAGTGAAAAAATAGTAAAATGTGATAAATTCATAATTTTTTGTGACTACTTAAGCCGTATAAGCTATGTTTTGGTGTATTTTATAATTAACGCATACTTATATTTCTTAATTTCGTGTATTTCTACAAAAAAGTAGCCGTTAGGTATATTTGAAAATTGAGATAGACAATCTTTCCAGAAGAACCGTGATAAACACTTAGTGAAATTCTGTCAATATTACATACAATTTGTAATCAAACGGCTTAATTTAGTTATATTTTTGGTAATTTTGTTGCAGTAGAAATGTTGAACTGTTTGTACCAAGGCCTGAGGTCTATATTTATATGTATTTCATTCAATTGTTTGATTTAATCCAGGTTATCTTTACATTAAAATTAAAATACATACAAGTACAAATATCGAAGCCAATACTGTCTAACTTACAAAAACTTTGTTTAACATTGTACTATAATTAAACCAATACCACCAAACTTACACAAACTTTTTGTATGGTTACATTACTACAGCAGTGATCCTTTCAATTTGGTATAAAAGTATTTTTATCACGGTTTTCTTATATTAATATTGTGTAGCGTTAATAAAAACATGTTTTTGATTTTTTTAACTCTAACCACTCATCTTACAAATTATAAAAAAATATAAGTTTACTTGAAGCAATACCACCTAACTTACAATATCTTTGTTCAGGGCAATGTTACAGAGGTGCCTCGTATAACAATCGTTTTAGTACATTTTTTTCATTTTAATCGTTTTAAAAAAAAAAACAATAATTTGAAATTCAAATTTTTAAATCGTTTTTTACGCTTCCTGTAAAATTGTATTTTTGTTGCTTAGACAATATTGATTCTTAAGCGTCGATATGTAGATTGAAGACACTCGTATTTTACAAAATTTGTTATTTATAACACTTATGTATCTACTCCTAGCTTTTTGTTTCCCAGAAACTTATTTCGTCGAATGTGAATTTTCCAAAAAATCATTTTGCAGACATTTTATTCCTCTGTAGTCATAAACTCTTCACAATTCTTGCAAATATCCTATAGATTAGGTTAGCTTTTTTTGTAACAATCTATTACGGTTGCAAACAAAAACGCTTTCTACGATTAACTTAAGTGGCAATGGGCAGGGCACATCGCTCGTAAAACCGACGGCCGCTGGGGCCATCGAGTTCTTGAGTGGGGACCACGCACCGGACGACGCAGCATGGGTAGGCCCCCCACAAGGTGGACTGATGACCTGGTGATGGTTGCTGGAGTCCGTTGGATGCGGGAGGTGCAGGACCGGTCATGGTGGCGTTCTCTGGGGGAGGCCTATGTCCAGCAGTGGACGTCTTTTGGCTGATGATGATGATGATGATGACGATTAACTTAAAAACGATTTTTCGGCAAAATGAAATATTCGACGAAAAATTACTCTATAGGACTCAATAAAGACTCGTTTTATAAATATTATTTCAGCAAATACTTAATGAATAAAGGAAAGTTTAATTATTTCTGTTACCGAAGAGAGCTAGACTACTAAAGCATCTAGTAATAATTCAGTGCTCATCTCCATCATCTATGGAGTAGAGTTGGCAGACATCTAAATAATTACCGGAGTAATCCCAGGCTAGTTAGGTTCAGCTATGAATTCCTAGTCACCGGACCTAATCTGCATTTATATGCGGCAGAATATACAGACGTAGTGAATAATGGTTATACTCGTACATCGTATTTTTAGTCCTATTTGTTATGAAAAAAAGCTTCACTTTGTGATGGAAGTAAACCTTATTGCACAGTGATAAAATGGACCAAAATAAACGATTTCACTCGAAGATAAACTAGTTTCACCCCTTACGGACAGAGATGGCGCCACTTGTTCAAACAAAGTTTAAATATTTCTAAAACCTGACACGAGGACGACAGGACACGTTCCTCAACGGCTGGCCGGAGGAGGCATCTGATCGGGAGTCGTGGAAATCAAGGTGAGAGGCCTTTGCCCAGCAGTGGGATACTCAAACAGGCTAATGAAAAAAAAATCTAAAACCTGAACGGATACTCCGATTTCGATGGTTAAGGTGCCAATCGGCAGATGATTATTCAATTTGACTTTAACAAGTAGCAAGTCCATAACAAGCAGCATTATTTAATTTTATACAAAGTTAGTTTTAGCACGTTTTTCTCTATCAATTTCGGTGAAAAAGTTGAGTTGGAAATATTAAAACGAGCCCGACAAAATACGATGGAAAACTATTAATTATTCACTAGGTACATCTATAATTTAAAATTGGAGCTTGGAGGCGGGGCAGGCCTAGGCGGAGATGGCGGGATAACCTGAACACGTTCCTCAACGGCAGGCATCTGATCGGGAGTCCTGAAAATCAAGGAGAGAGGTCTTAAGCATAATTGTTATTTTTGCTTTAAATTTTTATTTTTTAGTGAAGTGAAGTTATTAGCATATCCTCAAATAAAAAAGCTCAGCTATCCATTGCATCCATTATCTTAAATTAGTAATCCGGGGAAATCCACTTTTAAATAAAACAATACCATTATATACCCTTTCGGAATGAAAGTTTTCCTCTCCCAGGTACGGCTTTAAGGACCTATTATTTATTCATCAAACACAATGTATGTGGTCATCTTAGCGGAGCACTTTACATATTATTTGGAGTGCTGCGAGCCAGTAGTGGTGAGTACTTTAGAGGTTTAGTTTTTACGACACGTAAGTATGTGTCGCAGCACTCCAAATAATATGTAAAGTGCTCCGCTAAGATGACCACATACATAAAATCACGCCTTTTAGCAAAGAACCTCACCAAATATCACCAGGGGGTGGGAGGGTCAAAAAGTAGCCGAAAAAACCTCACGTGATTTGTGCACAAGCCCATGCCCAAACCAACGTTTTTACGAGCCCTTATAATTTCGGTTTCTTCATCATACTGCGTGATCAATCCAAGTAGGGAGAAATTGAAAACTGTAAGAGATAGAAAAAATTGTTTTTAAGAACTGTGGCGCGGATTTTAGATTTAAAAGAAACTTTATTCAATCGAGAATTAAACCGGGTTAAAATTCTGTAAATAATCGCATGTCATATTGTAACATTCTTTAGGTACAGCAGCGGTTTGACTGGGTTATACTGTATGAAATTAAGTATCAGCTTTATATATAAATAATAATGCAGTTATTATTAAATCTAAAATCAACGCCATGGTTCCTAACAGATTTCCCTATCTCTTATAGATTGTGATTTCTCCCTACTTCTTTATTTTTAAACCATATTTATAAAATGGCTAGTTTGCACAAATGCGACATTAACATAGAAAAAACCGGCCAAGAGCATGTCGGGCCACGCTCAGTGTAGGGTTCCGTAGTTGCTCATCCTTCACAATAGACTTAAGTTATGAGAAAGATTTCAAGCTCTATAAAAAGGTCGTAAGCGCCAAAGTACCTGTAGTTACTTATTACCTTCTGGAAGTCAACTTACGTGCTTTTAAGAAAATTATGAAATTTTGCGATAACTCAAAAACGGCTCAATTGATTTTGTTCAATATAGTTTTCATTGAAAGTACTTATAAGGCCTCATATTCATGAATTTTCCCATAATTTTTTGACCCGTGGTTGAAAAGCTAGAGGGGGGGGACGCTATTTTTTTAATTTTCGGAGCGAATATTTACAAAACTGCTGACTTTATCAAAAAATTATGTTTGGAGACCCCTACTATTTTTAAAAGACCTATTCAACGACACCCCACACACTAGTGTTGGAAGGAAAAAAAAAAGTCACCCCCACTTTAGGTGTTCGAGAGGTACCCGAAAAAAAAAAATTTTTTTAGTTTTTATTCTACCGTTTTGTCGGCGTGATACATACACATACTCATACCAAATTTCAGCTTTCTAGTACTAATGATCACGGAGTTAAGCCGCGGACGGACAGACGGACAGACGGAGAGACGGACAGACGGACAGACGGACAGACGGACATGGCGAAACTATAAGGGTTCCTAGTTGACTACGGAACCCTAAAAATTGTGTTTTTACTGTCAAACTGTGACAAAGGTAACTGGAAAGTTACCAAAACGTCGTGGTTGACTGTGCGCCTTAAATAATTAATATACGCGATATAATCCCTAAGCAAATCAATTTATTTATGTGCAACAATCGCGGAAACCGAAGTAAATATTAGTTTTCTCATACATGTATACATTACAATACAATACAAAATGCTTTATTGCACACCAAAAAAGTTTACAAATTCAGTACAGAACAATAATTTTAATAACGGTAGACAACAGGCGGTCTTATCGCTAAAGAGCGATCTCTTCCAGACAACCTTTAGGTAGTGGAGTTGATTAGTATAAATCACACAATGAGTAGGTGATGCAGAAGGGGAAGGGAGAACAAAATAATTATCAACGGATAAGCAAGTAAACGTATCAATAGATATACACATACATAAATAGATATATATAAACCTACTTAAACATACATAAATATAAATAAAACAAGACAGATAAGGAACACATAAACAGTCAGAGGCAAACGAACGAAAACAGTTTCACAAATCACACCATCAATTTTATCAATCGACATACATTCATACGGAACCCACGGTAAGTCATTCCGACTCGCACTTGTCCGGCTTTTTGTTTACTACAATCACTTACGATATAAGTAATTAGCAAACCACGCCTCTACATAGTTCAAATATTAAAAAAAACCTCTATGATTATTTTCACTTCAACAAAAAAGAACTCAAAGAGGGTAGGTAAATAAAACTGAAAAAACTAAATCCACTTATCATTTATTTCTTATTTTTTTTAACATCATACCATTATCGGAGACATAGATGGAGCCAGTGATGCTCCTCGCCTTGTCGCTGGCCAGAAACGCGATGACGTCAGCAATCTCCTCGGACTCTCCTACTCTACCCAAAGCCGTAAGAGATGCCCATTGGTCCCAAAGCTCATCCCCAGCCCTAGCGGGCATCATACCAGAATTCTTAGCTATGTCTGTCCTCACCGGGCCAGGGTTGACGCTGTTCACTCGGTCTCCAGACGCCGCCAGATCTAACGCAGCACAACGAGTGAAATGATCCAAACCCGCCTTAGACACAGCGTATGCCATATACCTCTCCCCTGGTACTTTCATTGACGCAACACTTGATACGTTTACAATATTGCCCTTAGTTTCCACTAGATACGGCGCAGCCAGGCTGGTCAGCTGGACGATTGAACGCAGATTCGTATTAATGACTTCATCGAACACTTTAAGTACATTCGGATCAGTAACTGAACCGATTCTCCCGATTCCAGCGTTGTTTACTAGAACATCTAACTTCCCGAAGTTCTCGACAGTTTTTTTAACGATGGTGCTGGCTTCCTGTTCGTTGCTGACGTCAGCCTTGATGATGAGTGGTGTCGTCCCGACGGCCTTGCACTTCTGTGCGACTTTGTTGAGTTCGGTCTCGTTGGGGGCCACGAGGGCGACGCGTGCGCCCTCTTTAGCGAACAGCAGGGCAGTCGCTGCCCCGATGCCAGAACTGGCACCAGTCACTAACATGACTTTACCGGAGAAACTCATAGCGACTAATACGTGTGAGAACAAGATAATGACTATACGATAAATGATAAACGGGTAAACATTAACCTAATTAATTAGCATTCAAAGAAATGATGAAACGATGCATGTGAAATTATTTTTTAACAGACAATGGAAATAAAGTTTTTGATCGCGCCATCTGTCTAGGGCTGCAGCTGATAAAATAAACCAAGTCACTACTGAGACTGTATACTACTATATTATTTCGAAACACAATTGTCTTTCGATATTTTCTAATGTAGGTAAATTAACACCTCAATATTTTATTGCTATAAAGATACAAATATCAACACGCAAACAAAAATTGAGTTGCGGTCATACGTCGTCCATACCGGGAGAAAAGAAGTAGTTCAAACAGATTGATGTCTTACTTACAATATCCACAAAATAATATTTTATTCAAACTGAAACATTGTCTGTCTGCGTCTTAGTTTTATATTGATGTTTTTTGTGTGCAATATCTTCTTGTAAGTGAATTTGCTTGTGTGATTAAGCACTCGCTATAAAAGAATATTTGGTCACTCTTTGTTATACGGAACTTCTTTTTACTTTCATTTAATAGTACATTACAGCAGACGCCGGGAAAGTAGGTCTTGCCGCGTGATTAGGCATAGGAGACAGCTATTTGTGCAAGTTGAAGAATGAAATATAAAACCACATGAAATTGTATTATGTCGCTTCAATTATGTTATTTTTAAGCTACGTGCTATTATTTAGCTAAAGTTTACATTTCATCGATCAGGTGAGACTTTTCGGATATAGAAAAGATGGGCTAGGTACACTTCAACTGTGAAATCCTGTACCAGATGGATCTTTAAATAATGATGCCATTTCATAATATCACGGTGTAACTCACTAAGTAATCCAAGAAAATCGGGTCGAATTTAAATTAGTGTAGCTTTAGTTCATTTGACGTGAAAACGTCTTATAAATCGATGAACGCCGGCTGCATACGAAAAAGCATGACTGTTTGTCACGTTGCGCCTGAGCCGAGCGTGCAAGCGAGAGCGCGGAACAAGAGATAGAGAGGTCGGCCTAAGCGTTCAGCAGCTTTTAACGCATCTATCTCTCTTCCGCTCCATCGGCCAGTCTACGCTATCACGTAAAGTTATTGTCCGTACAGAAAACAACATTTTTTTAGTAAGTACTGAACGTTACACGTGCCAGCATGGCCGCACTATTGGCAAGTTCCTCAACCCCCACCGGAACGTTGTAATGTGAATACAGATTTTCACGGACCCTCATGTTTCCTCCTTCCCAAAGCAGTAATATAAAGTGATGGATCACTCGCGTATAAACTTGTCCAATACATTTTTAACTGACAGACAAGCATGTGCTTGTGATGCTGAGGAAAGATGTATTACCCTCTCCTTGACAACGTTTGGGGCTAACTCAGCAATAATCTTTACGCGGTTGGCGCAGTTTGCAGACACCTGCCTACTGAGCCGGCGGTCCCGGGTTCGAATTCCGGCCGGGGCAAATATTCGTGTGATTAACTTGAATATTTGTTCTTGGGTCATGGATGTTATCTATATATGTATTTATATATTATGTATATCGTCGTCTAGTACCCATAGTACAAGCTTTGCTTAGTTTGGGACTAGGTCGATTTGTGTAAGATTGTCCCATAATATTTATTTATTTTATTTATCTTTTTTTTCCAAATTGTTATATTTATTTTCAAACTTTCAATGATACACAGATGAACTCGTAAATATGATAAAACTTTATACTTACTACTTATATTTGATATAGTAGGTATGTCGCGATGGGACATATTATTTTTGAGATGAGTCCCGCTTCAGCCATTGAATTTTGAAATTTTTCGCTTTATTGTAAACATTTGAGATACCTATATATCCCACCCATATTTTTCCTGTGTCCTTTTTATTTTATGCATGCACGTTTTTTCAACAGGAAAATCAAATTGCAATGTATCCAAGTAACCCTACTGCTTCAAACGTTGCAACATTTGTTTTCTGACAGCAAAAAATGAAGCTCAAATATTTCGCAAATCCGACCGATGTGTTATCACGTGGCATTGATTTAGGCATCGCACGTGTCTCCTTACTCACTTCCAATGTGCTTCCAAACAATCCAACTTTACGGCTTGAAACTTCCGCTCTGATAAACGCCTACTGCCTTAAAAAGGTCGTAAGACATGTGGTTTTAATACTAAGATACAGCACTTTGTTCTAAGTCAGGTACTAATATGTATAAGCTTTGTATGTAGGAGTCAGATCGCTTTATAATCCAGTGGATGAACGCGTTAAGACGATGTATCACGTGAGACGTGATTTAAAGGTTAATTTTAGTCAATGAATACCTATTACATTCGCTACCGCTCGGCCAGTTTTCGAGTTTCTTCGATGACGGTCACAAATCAATTTGTTCAAGTGTTTACAATGAACCGAAAAATTAAAAAAAATGAATCAGACAGGGTTCGAACCTGTGTCTCCAACGGCTTTCCGGGCCAAGACAGGCGTCCTACCTATTAGACCACTGAACCTGATGCGAGAGCCTTTGATTTTCTTTAAATAGTTGCTTTGCATGCCTTAGGGAGGCATCGTAGCGCCATCTACCGTAAAGATTCAGACTTTCTGATCAACACCATCATCTCAAATTATTCGCTTCATTCACATTCACACGGACTCTATGGAGATTACATGTTTACAGGTGGGTGGCGAAATTCACCGGCATGTGATTGCGGAGCTCCTGCGTGCGGACTACCCACCACATCATCTGCCCATATCGGAAATACATTATATTTACAACATCAAAATGAATTTGCAGTCAAAAAATTTCTTTCCAGCACGTTCGTTAAAATTATCGGAGAGAATATCAATTTTGAAGAATATGAAAAAGGTATGATTGAACGGTGCTGATCACGGGCAACTGTTGACCAACATGACAAAATGGTGACAATTAGAACCGAGTGCTTTCGCAGAAAATTGGTTCCTGCAAACAGTATCTCGTGAATCTTGCACATCTAGCACAACTGAAACACGCGACTCTTTCTCGAGCGAGAAATATTACCTATCACTTTCTTCGGTGTAATGTGAGAGATTGACGGGCGATGCTAGGTATGTCGTGCGACAAGAGTCGCAAGAATAGTTGTGCTAGATGGGCTGGTCGTCCGTCCATCCATGTTAAATTTTGTCTTTTTAACAGCTCTGCTAATTTATTAAGGCAAAAGTTGGCATAATTGTTTTAGCACTTTTTTCTGTGGCTAAAAGAAAATAAAGGAATATAGCAAATCTGCCATAAGCTATGTACATCAGCTGCAGCATTTGTGTTAGCCAACATATACTATGTTTGCACGATATCTTAAACCCTTTTTAACTTTGTAAGTATCTTGATTACGTTTCACGTCCTTAACACACGTAAAAACATTGAATCATATTAATTTATGCAACTATAATAAAAATAGGTCTTAAAATACTCCTGTGAACCACACTCATGTTTTAAGACCTATTCTTATTACTTAATTATGTAAAGGAGCATCAACTATTTTATCTGCACACATATTTATCATCATACCTTTTCTTTTATTATGGTATAAAGTGCTCAGTACATCCTGCGGAGGTATAAAGTGGTGGCGCGGCGGAAATGGTGGTCAAAACAATTGAGTAACGTTCATAATATCCAATATTATAAATGCGAAAGTGTGTCTGTCTGTATGTTACCTCTTCACGCTCAAACCGCTGAACCGATTTAGATGAAATTTGATATATAGATAGTTTCAGTCCCGGGGAAGGACATAGGATACTTTTCATCCCGAATAAATGTAGTGTTCCCGTGGGATGAGCGGGTAACACCGCGGGGCACAGCTAGTAACATCATAAATTCATAATGTATCGTAATGTTATCAATAGTACATTACTGAAAGCCGGCGCCGGAAAATAAGGGCTTGCCGGATGAGTAGGTATAGACGGCCCACCGTAGAGAGGCCGGATAGTGATATGAAGCCGGCAAGCCCTTTTCACGGCTAGGCATGAATAGTGCTTTTCTCGAACATGCAATGAAACAAAAAAATACGCTACTGTTCATGAACACAGACGCCATGTTTAAATTAAAAATATCGGCCAAGTGCGAGTGGGACTCGCGTATGGGAGCCCCCTTAAAAATTTTTTTTTTTTTTTTAGTTTTTGCTGTTATAGCGGCAATAGAAATACATCATCTGTGAAAATTTCAACTGTCTAGCTATCACCGTTCTTGAGATACAGCCTGGTGACAGACGGACGGACGGACAGCGAAGCCTCAGTAATAGGGTCCCGTTTTTACCCTTTGGGTACGGAACCCTAGGAAAAATACTTCCCAACATAGTCCTTCAATTTTGTATAAAATTCCTTTACAGTTCTCTCGAGTTGTTCCGCCCGAAACCTGATACTTCGAAGCCTGTTATAAGTTATAACTTATAACGCACGCTATGACGACATCTCATTGCAAGTTTGAGAAAGTAAATCTGCCTCTGCTCCTCATCGTTGATGCTCCGTCGATGCATAGTAAAGCCGCCACGCCAACGTAAAAGGCGACCTTTTTTTAAAAAAGGTAAAGTTAGCTAAGCATGACAGAATGTAGGTCTTTACCTTTAGTATCTGAACTCATTATAGAAATGTTGCAACATACTTAGTTGTAGGTCAAACGTACTCATATAGCTCAATCTATAAATACCTATGTAAATACGTAATAATTATATAAGAACTTTACATGACCTTTCCAGCCCCTTTAAAGTTTGAGTCACCTAGGAATCAATGGTACGTCCTATTACTGTAACTCTATTAATTAAATAGCTGTCAGTGAAGTAAGTTCCGAATTTACTTTGTGAACAGTGAAATCAACAACAGTCCTCAAATTAAAACTTTATTAGTTGAACTAATTTGTATTTACGGAAACTATTTAGTTAGGGAATAGTAATGAAACGACACCATCAACAGACACCAAACAGTATCAAAGACAGCACTTTAGTTTAATAACAAAGCTGAGAAGCTTATTATATAATACATTAATTACCAATGAAATTTTACCCAATCCACCCCAATCCAAGATACATGATAGATGCATATTTATATTTATCTAATGAGGCGATATATATCTGACGATACAAACGTTATATCAATTGTGTTTTATTCTAATTGAAATTATACCCAATGAAATTATGTGAAATATTTTAGTATCCATCCCGTTAAGCGCACTAGACGACAATATACCTACATACCTATATGGTCAAATATATCACTTGCTATGTAAGCTGAAACTTTTCGGGATTGTCATAAAATACACTTAAACAGTTTATGATTTATGAAATAAAAAGTTTATGGCAAATTAAAATTATGGTAAGTGAAACATTTATGACAAATGAAATTCGGGGAAGTGAAATGCTCCCCAAATATATACCTACTTAATTACATAGAAACATCCATAACCTACGAAAAAATATTCGAGTTCATCCCACAAATATGTTCCCTTACAGGGATTCGAACCCAGGACCGCCGGCTTAGTAGGCAGCTCCACTTCCACTGCACCGTTTAATGTGTGATGTGACTTTCACTCATCCTCTTTGAAATATCTGTCAATCTTTAACATACATAACCCTCTATTTAAGTCTGAACTTAACTATCAAATCAACGCAAATCCGATGCACTCAACGCCTGAACGCGAGCTTTCAACATCCCTTAACGCGGCCCAAAGCTCCCGAGCTTTTGATCGCCGTCAACCCTTTTGTTGGGCTTTACTTTTCTACCTGCGCGCTAGGATAGAGCTTTCCAATATTTTTTACCTCGTAAAACAGGGCCGTCATAACTGGGTCGCATGCGTTACACGGGAGGGGTATAAATGTATGAAGCCAAAATTTAAAATTTTTATGGTTCAGGTGGAGTTCGAACACCGCCGAAACCATTAACAAAAAATTGGTTGTCTGTAAAGTCGGTTTACGGACGATAATTTTACGTGTAACTTATGCCGGCCGATGGAGTGGAAGAGAGATAGGTGCATCACAAGCCGAGCCACTATTATATTAATCTGTGGCCGAACGCTTAGGCCGATCGTGCATCTCTATCGCTTGTTCCGCGCTCTCGCTTGCACGCTCGGCTCAGGCGGAACGTGACAATGAGTCATGCTTTTTCGTGCGTGCAGCCGGCGTTCATCGATTTATATCTAAGACGTTATCACGTCAAAAAGAGGGGTATTGTAATAATGGCGTCTAAAGTAGATTTCATACTTTCGTAATAAGATTACTCGGGATCGGGACCAACCATATCGAAGAGTACAGATATTATACTAGGGTAAATCGCCAATGACTGGCCACCGTTCAATAACTGGCCACCTCATACTAAAAATTAACTCTGTCTACCTACAAACTGAACTCATTTTAGTATAACGTGGCCAGTTATTGAAGGTTGGCCAGTAATTAACACCTTATACTAAAATGCATTATGTTTGTTGGTGAATAGAGTTCATTTTTAGTATGAGGTGGCCAGTAATTGGCGATTTACCCTACTACCGCTATATTACTTTTATCAACTAACTATAGTGGAGTTTACGAATGGCTTTATCTAAAGTATTACGGGTGCTCATTTCTTAGAAAATCAATTTACACATATTCATATGACTGAACATACGTTTGGTGGAATTTTCAGATTGTTTATTTCATATATCTTTATTTCGTAGAACCATAATCGATAGGAAATCATTTTCTTAATAGAATGTACTTTTCGTATAATATACTTTCATATAATTTTAAGCACAATATAATAGAATTTAGACTGAGAAAGTATTGTGCTTAAAATTATATGAAGGGTATTTATACTACACGAAAAGTTCATTTAGTTAATCGTACATTCTATCAAACTATTGTTATAATAAATATGATTTTCTATCAATTGTGCTTCTACGAAATAATGATATGAAATAAACATGTTATACAATCTGAAAGTTCTACCAAACGTATGTTCGGTCATATGAAAATATGTTAATTGTTTTTAAGAAATGAGACGCACCCACCTAATAGGGATAAGTTCGCCTTTGTACAGGTTCTTTTTGTTATGAATGTATTTATAACCAGTTGTTGTGTACAATAAAGTATTTACATACACAAATTACAGAAAGTGTGACCTATATTGCACCCAACTTTAAACAACTAGGCATCATTTCATAAGTCACCCAACCTCGACTGATATCACAAATCTTCAACTGTGTGCCCTTTTTGTATGACTTAGTCTCTCGTGCTGGGGCGGCCCGATAATGATGTAATATGAAATGTAAACAAAACCGCCGGATACCATTTATAATACTCGGCCAAAAACTAGAGCGCAGTAGACTGTAAATAACAGTAACCGCACACAACAGCGCAGAGTAAATAATAGTACACATACTCTTTAAAACTACAGGTATCTACTACTTTTGCTAAGTACCTATACGTTTTTAAATTACACACATACTTACATATTACATATATATGTAGGTAAGTTTATTGTTTCAAGTATTTATAATATGTAAGTTTATGTAGGTATATAAATAAGTTTATACGTAAAGTTAATTGATTTGTGTTTAATATTACTTTAACTATAACCATTAATCCTGCACCAACTTACTTACTACTCTGGCTCAGTGACCCAAAGAGGATCTTGGCCTCTGACACAAGAGAACGCCATTCTTCTCTGCACCAACTAGATATTTATTTTTAACCCAGTGGTTGACTTGTATAGAATGCCTTGAGGCATTAAATCCGCCATTTGTACTTATTTTTTGTATTGCGATATACATTTTAAATAAATTATAACTGCAGTTTTTGTATGCCATTTCTCTTCCAGCTCGCCTCCTAGGAGGATATTATCATTCGTGCGGGACTATGGACCTAGGACGATATTATTGACTTGGTATGCTATGCACCCTGAACAATCTTCTATAATATTTGCACAAGTCTCTGCCCATACCATTTACTCTCGCTATATTTACATTTTAATGTCAATTTCTGTATGTTCAATATCAAAATAAATCGGCCATATTACTCAGATAGTTAATGTTCATGATAGTCGATTTTTATATTCCCACATACTATAACAATAATAATGAAATATAAGAAAATATAAAATAAAATAAATGCGGAATACTGATTGTAATCTGTGAACTACCCACCCGCCGAGCTTGCCGCAGGCGAGTCCCCTCGTCGAAACAACGCCATAGCATTTAAAGGGTTAACAACTTTTGTGCAGTACATTATTAGCATACCCCGGGGTTTTGGGTGCACGAATGATTTGACGCCACTGTCGGCCTAGTAAACAATCCATGGAGCATTTAGTGATGCAAGGACAGATTGAGGGCAAAAGGTCTAGGCGGTCCCCAACCCGATGGACGGATCTGATAAAGACAGCGACAGACACCAGCATTTCAGTGCTCTCAAAACGCTGCTAATAGAGTAAATATTTATTTATTATGAGCCTATTATGCCCCACTGCTGGGCAAAGGCCTCCCCTCTTTTTCCATCTGTCGCGGTTTTGAGCTGTATCTGGCCAGTCCTTCGAAAATGAGTCCAAGTCATCCCGCCATCGCCTACGGGGTCTGCCGCGTCTCCGATTCGAGTTGTGGGGCTTCCACTCTGTGGAATAGAGTAAAGTGGAGACAAATTGCGAAGGCCTCCACCCGACCTGAGGACCGCGGACGAAGATCACCTGTGTACAAATACATCATCATCGAGACCACGACCACTCTGACAAGAGTGAAACGACTAGAAAGAAGTTGGCCTAGTGTTGCACCGAAAACTCGGGGGTGGGTCATTGTCAGATTTAGGTGCGTGTCTTTCCGGTGGACATTTGAGAAATTTACGATTCCAGGGCCTATTAATTTTCCGATTAAATGCCTGTGAGAATAAAGAACGTCGAAGCGGTGGTAGCCTAGTGGTTAGGGCATGCGACTTTCAATCCGGAGTTCGCGTACCAATGAGTTTTTCGGAACTTATGTACGGAATGTCATTTGATATTTACCACTCGCTTTTCGGTGAAGGAAAACATCGTGAGGAAACCACCTAAGCCCAAGAAGGCCTAGTTTCCCCTCTGGGTTGGAAGGTCAGATGGCAGTCGCTTTGGTAAAAACTAGTGCCTACGCCACATCTTGGGATTTAGGTAGCCGACCCCGATTGAGAATTCATTCTCAAAAAATGGGACAAAGGCTAGGAGGATGATGAGAATAAAGAACGTTCCCTCTTCTATAACCCGATGTAATAGCAACATAACCTAGATTCATAAAAGCTCTTAACTTTTGACCACCGAAGGGACGAATTTTGTTTTTTGAACTGACAATGACCCGGGTAGGGTATGATTATTAGTAGCGGATTTTCATCCCAGAGCCTAATTATTGACGTTGTCACAGTTTTCACACAAATTAATAGAAATTCAGTAACAAAATTAAAATCGGCCCAGCTAGGTAAATATTTATATCCGTAACCATGACCAAATTTTCCTACTGTATATTACATTTTGAGATGCTTCTATTTAAAGTAACGACAACTTCTGAATTTATTAAAACTTGATTTAGATGCTGATTATTCCATTAGGTATCTCCTACAATAACACTGAATTATCGAACTAATTCACGTTGCGGACTGTACCTGACACAATTGCGAGCTTAGGACCGGGACTGAATTTCAACATACATTTTGTGACTCTTGCTGTGTACACTTGAGGACATTAAAAGTGGCCCGCTGAGATTTTTTTTAATAACTTTAGAGGAACGAACGTTTATTGTAAAAAGTGATATTAATATGAATAAACACCTTACTAAAAGCAATATAATACATTATTCTTCAAAGGAATGCGCCTTTTTAAGTATGCTTATTTATTTTTTCTAGAATTATATTATTATCGGCGAACAACAAACAACAATATGAATAAAGAATATAATAAACCATCCGGTTTGGGTAAATCACTTTTAATAACTCCTCTATTACAAATTATGTCTTGGCATCCAATCTGCCAAGCACTGGGATCGTTCTTGCGTGATTTCTTGCCAGTTTCCAACTTGAAGCTCAGCGCTCACCGCTAAGGGTACTACGAAGTTATAATAAACACATACATCAATACAATTCAGTATACGTAAAACCTTATACCTACTTACATAAAAAAATGAGAAAATTTTAGCATAGCTAGCTGTTGTGAACTAATATTGAATACAACGCCGAAACTACATTACCTCTGCGATTTCAACAACTATGAAAACGGGAATAATGATTTTTTATATGCCTATAATTAAAACGTCCAAACGAGTTCTTTAATCAACCTCCCGTTTATTTCATGCAGTTAACTTAATTACATCAAAAGTATTTTGTATTTTTGGCTCGTTTTTTGTCCGCCAGTATATTAACGTAGTTTCGCCTCCCCGGTGATTACGAATCCAAAGCTTTGCCTTGAATTGAATATGGCGGCGTGACTTTAGGAAATACATTTTCAAACCTTAAAGTGTACCTTTTCAAAATGAGATGACTTCACAACTGAATTCAAGAGCTCAAATGCAATGTTGACTCGAAATAGCAATAAAGCAAAATAGAACTCTCTTTTAATAGATTTGGATAAAACAATATAAACGGATTATATCGCGTAAATGAATTATTTGAGCCTCCCTGACGTTTGACGTTTAAATGTCTGACAGTCGCGGAAACCGAAGAAAATCTTTCTTGTGTTGTCATTAGTCTTTGAACAGTGCGTGTTGCCAGTGATGACTTACGGAACTGAGACATGGTCGTTCACAATGAGATTCATAAGGCAGCTAAGAGTCACGCAACGTGCAATGGAAAGGGCTATGCTTGGAGTTTCCTTGCGCAATAGAATCAGAAATGAGGATAGCCACAGAAGAACCAAGGTAACCGTCATAGCTCACAGGATAGCACTGTTGAAGTGGCAATGGGCAGGCCATGTAGCCTGGAGAATGGACGGCCGTTGGGGCAGCAAACTCCTAGAGTGGCAACCACGTATAGGAAAACCTAACTATCACGGTTCATAAGATACAGCCTGGTGACACTGGCTGACAGACGGATAGCCGAGGCTTAGTAATGGGTTCCGTTTTTACCCTTTGGGTCATCATCATACACTTAAGAGCTAGGCTCTTGTCGGTGGAGCAATTTCCAATTCTCTCTATCTTGAGCTCTCTCCTTGACGGCCTGGTACGACACGACGTTCACCTTTTCCTTTATTCGGTCCATATAAGCTCTTCTTGGTCTTTCTCTTTTCCTCCTTTCTTCAACTTTGCCTCCTATAATAGTTTTTAGATATTCGTCGTGTTGTAACAGGTGTCCCATTTTCCCTCTGCGATTTTCAATAGTTTTTAAAAGACACCTGTCCTCATTCACCATGTTGAGCACCTCCTCGTTTGACCTCTTCTCAGTCCAGCTAACCTTCTCCATTCGTCGCCAGCACCACATTTCAAAGGCCTCCAGTCTTTCTCTATCTTTTTGTGTCATTGTCCACGTTTCGCTTCCGTACAATGCTATGCTTCAGATGAACACTTTTATGAGCTTTTTCCGTATATGACGGGCTACGGCTACCCTTTGGGTACGGAACCCTAAACACGATCAGTAGTACGAAGTTTCTATGCAGACACGGCTTGTGAAGTCATACATCAGTAGTCAAAACACATCTTCTTTTAAGTTTTATAGTTTATTTGCATCCGTGAATTTTATAAAAGTGTGTTTAGTGATTTCAGTGATACAATTTATTTTCACTACATTCAAATAGCGTATTAACAACAAAAACTTAAAGCGCGTCGTCACTCCCGAAACATTTACCATCTTTATTATATTTTTTGGACTCAAAATGTTTCAAAGGCACAGGACAAAAGGGGGAGACAAAGAGATTGCGAAGCAAAATGTAAGGGACCATTATTGTGCCGAGTGATAACGTATTGAAAAGACCTGTTTATTGTCATGTCAGACACAGAAAGGGCGGTGTATACAGACAAAATGTTAAGTTATTTTTGGGGCTTGAAGAATTCGCGGTGATATTCAATTTTGGTACTTTCACTTTCCGCAATTTCACTCGAGCGAGCTACAATTCGTACTTACCTATGTTTGGTTTCATAATATCCATTACCATGCTAATATTATAAAGGTGAAAATTTGTGAGTGTGTTTATGTGTAAGTATGTTTGTAACTTCTTCACGCTCAAACGGCTGAACCAATTTTGATAAATTTTGGTATAAAGGTAACTGACACCCTGGACTAACACATAGGCTACTTTCTATCCCGAAAAAATGTAGTGTTCCCGTGGGATAAGCTGGTAACACCGCGCCGCGCAGCTAGTATTATATAAATGCGAATGACTGTGTGTCTGTCTGTCCAGTACCTCTTCCGCTTAAACGGCTGAACCGATTTAGATGATGGTATTGAGATATTTTGAGTCCTGGGGAAGGACATAGGATACTTTCATCCCGGAAATCATCTTTTAAGGGGGTGAAATAGAAAATGAAAGTTTGGCACTATAAACCGATGAACCAGTCAGTAAAACTGTGCCCGTGTTGCACTTATGTACTACATAGATGGCGGTGTGAGAATGGCAACAGCGGCCAAATTAGTCATTGCATGCAAACAGAGTTGCGGGCAAAAGCTAGTATACTATATTATAATCGTCTTGAACGTGATGTTAGATACGTTTACGAGGTTATTAAATAAACAATTTTTGAATCTCTTTTGAGTTTGTCTTCGTTTTACTCCAAATCTAGAGTGGAAGGAACGGGGCATGTTTCAAGCTTGCTTGGAGTATTTCTTCACGGACCGATCATCATTCCACAGGTCAAACAATCAATGGATAAAGACGATACCTACTTATACGACGTGTTTGGCTCGGTTTGTAGACACCTGCCTACTGAGCCGGCGGTCCCGGGTTCGAATCCCGGCCGGGGCAAATATTTGTGTGATGAACTCGAATATTTGTGCTTGGGTCATGGTTGTTCTATGTATTTAAGTATATATTTATCTATATAAGTACGTATATCGTCGTCTAGTACCCATAACACAAGCCTTCTTGAGCTTAATTTGGGACTAGATCGATTTGTGTGAGGTTGTCCGATATTAATTTATTTATTATTTATTTATACAAAAATGCGTAGAACAAACTCCCTTGTAATGTAATCTTGTAACATAGCTCGTATCTAATGCTTCAAATCGTTATTCCATAACTTCTCAAAACTTCAGGTTACATTAAAGCGCTATAGAAAATTATGATAATTCCAACGCACATCGCCTGCAAGCATCACAATTCGTTACTTCCCAAGTATTACTGCGTCAAAATATTATAACTTCAGCAAAATTTCCAAGCAACTCAAATTATCAGTACCCTTACCATGAGTTTACAGTGATCGTACTCGCTACAGACAGCGTAAACTATTTGTATGGAGAATACAGTGCCCCTAGCGATTACTTTGAAGAACTAAAATTTGCCATACATATCGTTTACGCAGGGGTTGTGCACAAATCACGTGAGGTTCAATAGGGGGGCGGGGGGGGGTCACGAAAAAATCACGATATATCACGTTGGTGGAGGGGTATAAGGAGACGTCACGTGTATTTTTCTACAGTAAACGAACTAAGACAAATCGACATTTTTTTCTCGGTTTCGTTAAAAATAAATCTTCACTTGTTAAATACTTCAAAATAGCGAGTCTATTTTACGAAATTTTGGCGGAAAAAAATACACGTGAGGTAGTCAGGGGGAGAGGGGGGTAAGCGAAGAACCTCACCAAATATGACCTTGGGGTCAAAAAGTAGCCGAAAAAACCTCCATACAAAACGTTTACGCAGGTCGCTAGCGAGTACGGTCACTGTAAACCCTTGGTAAGGGTACATACCGCCGCAAGGAAAGCATGCATACGAGCTGACTACCCCCGTGAGGATTGAGTCGTGAAGGTTTCCATAAAGTTCCTCTCTTAAATGGAAGGCGAGTCACGACCTCAGGGAGCACAGCCTTTATGTAAGGGCGTGATATTTGAGTTAGCCTGGTATTTCGATACTTATGTATTCAGAGCACGGACCAATGAAATCAGGGGTAGTTGCTTTTATCACGCGATAATTAAGTGACTAAGCATCCGTCACGTTTTGACACAATGCGAGTGTGTGACAGATGCTTTGTCACTTATTTTTCACGTGATAAACGCAACCATCAAGGCCCCCTCGTCTATGCATGTAAAAACTTATGAAATCTGTCGAATTATTCATACTCACTGGCTCCCATTTATTATATATTTTACGACGTTGTTTTGGAGAAATTCGCCAGACAGCATGGTAGAAATATATGCAAAATTGCCTGGTATTTAATTATGCACTTATCCACTTAGTTATGATATCATATCAAGCAAAATCTTTTTGCAAGTAATATTCTCAGAGCATCAACCACACGTATTAAGAAAAAAATCTTATTTAGCCAACCAACGCAGAGACCATCTAAATAGATATGTCTTTAAAATTAAGCCGCATACAAATTGATCCATTCGTTTAGGAGCTACGATGCCACAGTTAGAAGCATACATACACAAAAACACAGATACCACACAAATACACATCTTAAACTTATAACACCACTCTTAAGGAGTAAAATAACCAATAATTTCATAGAACCTGCTGTTTCTGGTCAGAACAAACGCGGACGTAGCTTTGTCCAGCACTGGCGGCCATTTCCGAGGCGTGATCAAAGGCTTTGTACCGAGTCAACTAGTGAATCAGAATACTGTGACATTTTACATTATTTAATATAAACAAAGCTTAAACTAAAGCATCTGCTACGGACGCAGAACTGACAAGTACTTGCGCCAAAGATGGCCCGGTTCCTAAGATGGCCCACTTCAAAATTATATAGCTATAACTGTCGATCGAATTCCAATATCGCGTTCATGTTCGGTTAGTACAATAGATATAAGTTAAATCTATGGTACTAACCAAACATGGGCGCGAAATTTGAATTCGTTCGACGGTTATAAACTTATAACTATACAATTTTGTAGTGGGCCATCATAGGAACCGGGCCATCTTTGGCGCAAGTACCTAAAAGGTGCTCTGTTATCTTTACTCGTAAAGGACTATGCTGTTACTACACGATATTTTAACTAACTAATTAGGTAATTAAATAGATGGGGTAAACTTGTACAAAAATGCAAAGGTTAGCTTATTATGCGTCGTGTAAACTTTTTGGATAAATCACACTTTAAATGCGATGCGAATTCAAACGGTTAGACCAATTTTGATAAATTTTGGTATGAAGGTAGGTGACACCTGGATTAACACATAGGCTACTTTTTATCCCGAAAAATGTAGTATTCCCTTGGGATAAGCGGGGAACACCGCGTGGTGAAGCTAGTCATTCATATAAATGGACCAGTCCCAAAGCAAGCAAGCTATACAACACAATACCTACATAGTGCATCGAAATGGCAAATGGCGTGCTCTCATTTGGGAGGCTACGACCCTTTTTAGGTCACTCAGCCAAAATATTTAGTTACCCAGTGTAGCAATTTAATGGGTAAGAAGTTTTTTTTTTATTATATATCTTTAATCTGAGCTAATCCTTCGATGTTAAAGTTGAACGGTAGGTACATCTACGATTGTTCTCCTTGTCTCTAAGGAAAATGGCTAGTAAAACTGAACAAAACGAAAAAAATTGAACCACTAAAATCTAAATACCCTGGAGGATTTTCGTCAAACAAAGCTAAGAACGACAAACTGAGCTTTCGATAAAAAAAAACTCTAATCGGTCCGCCCGTACGGGTGCTACAATGTCACAGACGGACACAGATACACTTGTTAAACTTATAATATAACCCCTCTTTTTTCATCAGTGGTTAAAAAAGAAGTTTGGGAAACATATTTACATAATTAACCCATTTCCATTCACAAAGACAAATAGACATTACTTATGAACATGAACAGTATTAGTTACGATTGATTCGGTATTTACCTGTAATAATCTACTTACGAATATCCGGTTTCGTGTTTGAATTACGAGCTCAAACCGCGCACGACTAATAAAGTGCATTTACAGGCAATCAGAATGGTTAATTCGAAATTAATAGCATAATTAGATAGAGCTAAAACCAACATTGGTGATTCAATTAAATCAATTAGCCGATCAAATTAACACTTGTAATAAATATTAATGGCCGAATAGTTTATTATTTAGGTTTCAAATCAGGGACTGAAATGTACCCTTTAAACTGAACAAATAATTTCATAAAATCTATGTTTTTAATTTATTGCTCCTATTAAATGCTACACCCGGTATAGCCCGTGATATACATAGCCAAAATGTTGCTATCAGCGATATCACTACGCCTCATTGAAAACATAACACACATACATATTTTTGGTCAAAGTAGAAATAAATTATTAATATCATCACCTATCTGCCGATACACGACTCTGCTATAAAGGCCTCCCCCAAAGTTCTCCACACCGATCGGCCGTGCGCCGCCCTCACCCAATTTCTACCCACAATCCTAACCAGGTCGTTGGTCCACCTTGCTGGGGGCCTTCCCACGCTGCGTATTCTGTTCCACGGTCGCCACTCAAAAATATTTCTGCCCTGGCCATCGGTTCCCGCCCACAGTATACCTAAGCCCAACATGAAAATAATGATGCTCATTATTTATAATCTCTTGGAAAGGTTATTTCTACATAATGAAGGGTGTATTCTTATATCCAGCTCATTCTCGAAAACCAAATGTTATTCAAGAGTTCAAACAAACTGAAATGAACGAAAAACATGTTTATTTATTTATTTTCTGAAAATTGCGTCTGACAACGTCAAGAATAAACCTATTGTGTACAAATTGAAGACATTGCATAAATTATGTAACATAGGACGAAGGAAAATATTGCGAGGGAAACTGCACATTCAGGTAATTGAACGTATAACAGTAACAACACCTAGTCTGGCTAGCCAGATAATGTTGACAGATATTTCCTTGTGGTATCACCCATTGTTTATGATTCAAAACAATTTAGTAGGTGGGTCCTCTTTAAATATTTTGATACTTTATGTACTAGTACATTTGTCTTTAACTTTGATTAGGTACGTGAATTATTTGAAGACGCGTTTGGCTCGGTTTGTAGACACCTGCCTACTGAGCCGGCCGTCCCGGGTTCGAATCCCGGCGGGGGCAAATATTTGGGTGATGAACTCGAATATTTGTGCTTGGGTAATGGTTGTTCTATATATTTATCTAGATAAGTATGTATATCGTCGTCTAGTACCCATAACTCAAGCCTTCTTGAGCTTAATTTGGGACTAGATAGATTTGTGTGAGGTTGTCCGATATTTATTTATTATTTATTTTTTATTTAATACCTGGATCTCATAAACAGGACAATTGTGTAAAGAAACGAATAAACAAGAAACTAAATAAATATAAACTTCGCGGTTTCTAATTGAGTTGAAATTTGGCATAGTACTTATGTAATTTTTTTGGTGATGTAATAATATTATAGAATTATCGAGCTAGGTTTTATTTACATTTAATTTAATTTTTCGCCTTGTATATGTATATGGTTAGACTGTACTGTACATAGTGGAGAAATTATGTGAACTGACTATGAGTGCACGTCAATATATATTTAACTTATTTCCTTAGATACCTTACGTGTGCATAGAAAATCAAAAAGATTTTCTAGTATCAAAACTATAATTCCTACTACACAAAGTGTGTCCAGCCACATTTTTTTTTAATTTCCCGCCAATCTTTACGTAATATTTCATTAGCCAAACTAGGTATAACATTTTCGTCGTAGCACAGCGTCTGTGTCTATATGATTACAACGCATATGGTATCAGCGGGGCTAGCATATCTTGACGCGGCTTCGCTTGTCGTGCGACTTAACGTCACCTGTCTTGTTCGCACAGTATTGACAGGAAAGTGTCAGATTGTATTTGTCACGTGACAGAAGCGCGTGTCACAGGTTATGCTAGACGTGGAGGATAATCTGAAGGAAGTAGCAGTGATTGGGGGAGACAAAGGGTAAAATATTTAATTATCTTGAAGCCGGAATTCCAAATGATGGACAAACCTGCGATCCAAACTGCAGTTCACAGGTTCACAGTCCCATGAGGCCTCATGGTTTCACTGGTACGTCCATGGACGTAACGAAAAAAGGCTGCACATTGTTTCGGGACTGTAAAGCTTTTAAATGTCAACGTTGCACCACATCAAATGACAGAACGATATCCATCAGTATCGACAGCCAATTCAACATAATTAAAAAGTAACGATTTTCTAAAGAGGGAAACCAATGAAAAAGAATTAGTGTGGACCATTTTGCTGATTTATTTGCTTATTTATTTAATCTTTATTGCTCAAAAGAAAGAACCTATCGTACAAAAGGTGGACTCAATGCAATAAAGCATTCTCTGCCAGTCTACTAGTCAGCCAGCTGATTTTACGTTGTGATGTGTATCCAAATAAATCTAAAGTATTGATTTATGTAGGTAAATAACTGACCGATAAGTCATACCTATATAGCCCGTGTGTGACATTGCCCAACTAAAGTATCAGCAGGCGGGGCATATCGCTCGTAGAACCAATCGTTGCTAGGTCAGAAAGGTTCTCGATCCTCGATACTTTTGAAAGGGAAATATCTAGTTCTACTATAAACCCCTTAAAACGTGCGTTTGTCACCATATCGCGGTAATGTAAATAAAAACTGATAAAACCAACAGAAATACGCCTGCAATTTACGCCGCGCCGGTGTGGAGGCGTAGGTTTAGTGTCACCTCACTGAACAAACATACACCGTGATTGAGTTCTTATTTGCTGTTTAAACAGGTTTATCTTACTTTGCCGCGGTAGATAAATTCCCCTTTTCTCGTTTCTATTGTTTGCCTTTTTGTTTTGCGCGTTGGATAGGTTTAATCTGTTGTTGGAAACTGGCGTTCAGTCGATAAACAATAAATATTAATAGAATATTATATTAATATTTAAGCTTCACACGTTCAAAGATAAAGGACCATTTTGAAAAGTGCATGCAGTGGCGGAGACAAAGCTCATACAAAAAACTTCTATCCAAAAACGGGCCATGTCATTTGCCTAAAATAAGTAAATACTACTTATGAGAAATGTCTGTAGACTTCAGTTTTGCTAAGATAAAATTCACCGTCCACTGACGTGATCCACAAATGTACGTCTCGACGTCCGTGAAAGGATTCAAAAGTTTCCGCATGCGCGTTAACCCTCGCACACCGCGTAGGAACGCTAAAGTTATTTTATTTTCAACGAAACGTTTTTTGCGGAGTGTACGGTGCGGAACTAGCATGGTTGGCTTGCATCACACAAAATGTTGGGCTACAATTCGACTTTTGATACTGACCGCTGTAAAAAAACGTGACCTGGCTTAGTGACAAATAATTTGTTTGAATAGCTACCAATCATCTATACCCTTTTTAAAGATTTTTGATATTCATCTTAAATGATTAGGAAAACAAGATACAACAATTATCAAGTGCTATCGCTCGTTCGATGACACTCCTGCAAGTGTCTACGTGCTGTCAATTGATGGCGCTCAGATTCTCAAAACTAGTGCAGAGTGCAATCTGTAACAGGGTTTAACTAGTCACCTATTTAGATATATTTCTACTCGTATTTTGTATTTGATATGTATTTATTTATTTAATCTTTATTGCACAAATGAAAAACAGATCGTACAAATGGCGGACTTAATGCCATTGGGCACTCTATCAGTCAACCATCGGGCAAAGCAGATAAGTTGTGAGCGGTGCAACTAACTTAAATAGGTCTTATGTATGTTAGTTTTAAGATCTATGGGCCACAGTTACCTGAAATAAATCGTTTGCATTCATTTATTGCTTGCATTCATAACCATGATTTCATTAGGTACATCCCTCAGCTGCGGCGATTGCTGGATTAGCTCTATTCGACCCTGAGCAATGAGGATAACGATGCACGGAGGAGGAAAGGTATTTCAGCTGATTTGACGACGACGAAAAAAAGATTTCCCGAACGAAATTTTACGATATTAGTAGGATTTTATTGTACGCAGCATGCTAGCCCCTCAGTTTACACATTTTTATGGGCAATACGTTATGCCGCGGTAATCGGTCTTTACGCCTTTTAGCCAGATTTGCCTTTTGTGGGGTTATTGGCAGTAAAGGTTCATCCGCAGGAAGACGAGTCTTTAAATCACTGGGGAAATGATTGACTAACATTGATCGAATGCAAGATAGACTAGCTATAATCGTAAAATAATTCTTTTTAAGATTTTTAGCATTTTTTTTTGTCACAAAACAAAATTAGATGAGTTAAGTGATTAAAATCGAACTTTACGTTTAAAACCCTCATTGTCAGAAGCAGGCTGTATATGTGTAAGTATGTAGGTACATTCGTCGTCTAGTGCCCATAACACAAGCCTAATAGAGCTTACTGTGGGACTAGATGGGTGAAGTTGTCCGATTTTTATTGTAATATTTTTTAGGGTTTCGTACCACAAATGAAAAAAACAGAACCCTTGTAAGATCACTTTGTTGTCCGTCCGTCGCGTGGAGGTATCGAGTTGAAATTAAATCCATACACTCAAGTCTTCAGACCCATGAAGCTGTAAAAAAACAAACTTCTAAGTGTACAATTTACAAAAAATGGCCGTTTATGCAACAAAATACAGATATTTAGATATTCTCAAGGGAATCAAAATTTATAGGGTACTTTCCGTTGGCCTAGAACTATGAAATTTGGCAAGTAATATCGTCTTATGCTAAAAGTATTGGAAAAAATCTGAAAACCACATGTGATTAAATCATAAAAATATAATACTTATTTGAAGTATGTTTTCCAACAGTAAAGTTAAGTTTGTTGCTTAGTACCAACAGTTTGTTCTTGCGTTAGAGTAATATTGAGTGCTTTCATGGTTCATAATTTTTCGCCTTTTATTATTGTAATTTCAAAGACTAAACATAATTATGCAAACGACTTTCAACACCGACACCCTCCACCTTACATTTCAGTCCCACAATTCGCCCTCATAAAAACTCACTTAAGCCATTCCTTGCCAAAACAGGCTCCGTAAAGCGGCCAAGTCGCATCAGCGGCAGGTCACGCGCGGCAATATCCGGCGCACCTCGGCGCAAACTTGGCCGTGTTGTACGGCGGCTGAATGGGAATTACATTTGTAGATAATTAAACAAATACAAGGTATTTTTGGTAAAACGAATTCTAGCGTACAATTATGCGTGTGTGTGTTACGCTATGTATGTGCTTATCATAATTGCAGGTATATTTTTTTTTTTATACTTGATAAAAAATAAACGAGTACGTAAGTACACAGTGAGTAAATACTCGCCAAGCTGAAGGGGAGATGCTTCGCTCGCTCGGTCAGTAATAAAAATGTAATTAGAACCTTTTTAGGGTTCCGTAGTCAACTAGGAAACCTTATAGTTTCGCCATGTCCGTCTGTCCGTCCGTCCGCGGCTTAGGTCCGTGATCATTAAAACTAGAAAGCTGAAATTTGGTATGAGTATGTATATGTATCACGCTGACCAAACGGTAAAATAAAAACTGAAAAAAAAACTTTTTTTCGGGTACCTCTCGTACTCCTAAAGTGGGGGTGTTTTTTTTCATTCCAATACTAGTGTGCGGGTCGGGTGTCGTTGAGTAGGTCATTTAAAAAAAATAGGGGTCTCCAAACATTATTTTTTGATAAAGTCAGCAGTTTTGTAGATATTCGCTTCGGAAACCCAAAAATTAACCTCTAACTTTTCAACCACGGGTCAAAAAATTATGGAAACAAACATTTATTTTGACATGAGTCAATTGCCCTTTTTCAAAAAATGTTCGCGGGCTCTTCAGTTCATTGAGCCACTAGAGCTATGTTCCACCACTACAAGGTAACAGAGAAATCCTTGTTTCCACGACGTGAGAAATCTTTTAGAAAATAACTTGGATTAATAGCTGCGAGCAAGCCCGCATTCCGCTTACAGAAGGGCGTATCTGCCATGGAAAGCTTGATCAGCTCCGTCATTTGAGCTTTAGAGGGTAGAATAGGACCTGACAGGTAAGTAATGCTTCGCTAGACAGTCTGTGGTCTGTACCCTTACCAGGAGTTTACAGTGATAGTACCTACTCGCTAGCGACTCCGTAAATGATTTGTACGGAGAATACCGTAAAACGGGGTTACTTTAAAATGCAGGGGCTACTTTGGAAAAGTGTTTTTACGCCATATCCTTTTTTTTACTATCTGTGGCAATGCAATCCCTACCTTCAACAATGACCTAACCTTTTACTTCATTTGCTCAATCACTATGAATATTTGCGTTTTTATAACCATTTTAAATCTATCAAAGTCCCAAATTTTCCTAAAGTAACCCCGTTTGACGGTAACACAGTGCCCCTACCGGGTATTTACTTTGTAGAGCTACAATTCTCCAGAGTTCGGTCACGTCAACTCATGGTAAGGGGGAATGTAGGTGGTCTAAATTAGACGTTATTGTGATGGGTGCGAGTGCAGTTTTGGTTGATTAAAGGATTCAGTTATAGTTAAAAGTTGAGATTTAGAGATATTTTTGTCGTAAGTATACTCGAAATATGGTTTTATTCTTAGAGGTTTTGTTAACCTGTATTTTTGTACTCGATGTGATTTCTCCTGCTTTCTAACCCTTTTACAAGCTTTTATTTACTTTGACCTACATGCCCATTTGTCTAGGTTAACTCTCCTTTAAAACACGCTCTCAATTAACCTACATTTCAAAGTTGCCTATACATACAACTCATGCATGCGGCATCACATACTTCTTTTTTAAGCGGTTTACACTCACGTGAAATTGTCCGGAACGGCCCGACATGTTTCGAACTCGTATGGAGCTCTTCATCAGGGACTGCTACCCGTACAGCGGCGCGGCAACTTGTCACTGATTCTTTGATCGACGCTCCGCTCTAATGGCGCGCGTCGACGGTTAGATCCGTCTCGTCATATTATTATTATTATTATAGACATTACGCACACTTGACTAATGGTGTCCACGGGATTGTCCAAACGTTCCTGTCAATTTCACAATAATAATTAAATATGTCTCACAAAAGTTTTATTAAAACTTTACTACTTAAATATGTTTAAAATTAATAATGTATAATCCATACAAAACTACCAAAAGAGTTAATGCGAGCTACTAAATCGCGTAGCTGTATGACAGCAACATACAAAGCTGTCACCCAAAATTAACAGGCGTGACAATTTATGCTCTTAATTTCCTACAAGATCTGCCATTTTGAAATACCTTAGCCAGAACAATGTCCCAAGCGACCTCGACTGTTACAGTCGCTTAGGTCATTATTGTGTTGGGAGTGCGAAATTAAGTTGCCCCGAAAAGTCCCTTAATATACCCTTGCCAGTTAAATCTGGTGTCCAGGGGTTGGGCAGAATGTGCATAATGTATCGAGGTCAGCGTCGAGGGCAGGTTTGGATTTATTCTGTCAGCTTTTGCTTGTTCATAAAAAAGTTAGAGCAGGGCAGCGATTCCACTCTGTACTTAAAAGATCGTAGTGAAGGCATTTTAATATCATTTGTTAGTTAGTAACGGCATTCGAGAGTGAAAAGATATGATATTCCTAAACATTGAATATCTAATTAATCTATATTATACTATCGTGACGTATCGTGTTCTTATAATTAATGAAACTATCTTTAATAATTATAAAAAGTTTAATCTTACGTTTTTTTTTTAAGAACGGCCCCACATATTTCGTTTTAGTATTTCCCTTATGTAGTTGCCACGACTTTGGGCGACCAGCGGCGCGGCGAGCGGTCGAGCGAGAGATCCGAGCGTGGCGGCCATACGAGTGAGCGCGACACACGTGACTTCACCGCTGCCGCTGTCCGCAAAGTCGTGGTATCTCCGTTAAGCAAGTGTAACGTGGTGATTAGCCTTGTAATAACGCCACGACAATGTTGACTTATTTTTTTTTTTTTTTTTTTTTTTTTTTTTTTTATTTATTTATTCATTCAGAAACTTAAATCTATCATTACAGGCCATTACCTAATGCGATAGACTAGTGAATATTAGTACCTATAGGTACTACAATTTTACAATTACTAATTGTTACACAGTACAAACATAGTGGCCTTTGTAAAATCGTTCAGGGAGCACGTAAATATATCCAGCGTAAGCGACACCTTATTTATTGTAAGAATAGCCCTCGTTAGCGGCGCGTCTCGCAGCAGCCTCGTGCGAGCGGCGGGCACGGCCAGCAGCGGCGGCCGGCGGCGGCGCCACACGAACCGGTCCGGCACGTTCAGCGCCAGGGCGCACGCCACCCCGGGGTTGCACAACTCACCCCTCAGTACTCTGACTACATATGAAGCAAGGGTCAGTTCCCGTCTCACTTCTAGCTTATTGTATCCCACCATTCCCAGCACGAAGAGGGTTGGATACAACAAAGGATATCCAGGATACACACCATACAGCTTGAAGTAAACAAATCTAGCATACTTGTTTTGTATACGTTCCAACATAAACTTGTATTTCGTTTCGCTCGGACTCCAGATTGCAGCGTCACGTTCGAGGTGGCTCTTTACGATAGCCTCATATACGGCTTTTATTGCCGATATGTTAGTGAAATCCTTGGTATGTCGTAGCACAAAACCGAGGTTTCGGAATGCCTTTTTGCATATGGTAATTATGTGGTCACGGAATGATAAATTTACTGTTAGGCGAACTCCGAGATCACGTACCTCCGTTACTCGCTGCATTGGCTTTCCACCGACGTCGTACTGATGGTGTATTGGATTTCGCCCACGGCTGAACGAAATTACTGTACATTTAGCCTCGTTAAAGTACAGCTTATTCAGTACACTCCATTGCACCACTCTATCGATGTCATCCTGCAGCTTGCGACAATCCAAGGTATCGCTTATCATTCGAACCAGCTTTAAGTCGTCAGCGAATAACAGGCACGTAGAATCCATCACCACATCTGGTAGATCGTTAATCATAAGAATGAATCCTAACGGCCCTAAATTGCTGCCCTGACTCACCCCTGACCATACATAGTATGGCTGAGATTTGCTGCCCGCACAATCCACATACTGTTGCCTATCTCGCATATAGCTAGCAAATAATTCTAGAGTATTTGGCGTGCAACCGGCCTTCGCCAACTTTGTGAGCAGAATGTCGTTATCCACCGTATCGAACGCCTTCCGAAAATCAAAATATGCTACATCGACCTGTTTACCAGCGTCCAAGGCCGGAACTAATAGCGTCATAAGATGCAGGAGGTTTCCAGTTGTGCTACGTGCGGCTCGGAATCCATATTGCGCCTCGGAAAGTGTAGCACTCACTTGCGACTGTAGTGTTTTATGTAAAACCGATTCGAAAACCTTGGCAGGTGCATTCAATATGGCTACAGGCCTGTAGTCGCTGGGGTTCGACCCCCCACTACCCTTCGGCACAGGTACCACCCTAGTCACCTTCCACCTCTCAGGAAATATTCTTAACTTAAGGCAAACATTAAATATATGACACAACGGTTCAGCTAGCGTCGAACTACAGTCCTTCAGGATAAATGGTGGTAAACCATCCGGCCCCGTAGATCGCCGGTAATAATGGGATGGGGATATATACATATATCCCCATCCCATTTAATTCCATAGAAGAAAAAGGTATGGTGAAATACGCCAACTTTGCCTCCACAGGGAACTTTGCCCAAAACGCTACTTAAAAAAAGAAACGTTACTGTAGACAATTTCAACATGATTCTGGCAACACTACTATTTTTAGTGGAAAATAGATTATATCTGTGGTATCACTGGGAATCACATTTGCGCGCAAATTCATTCCGTAACGTGTTAGGACTAGTTGAATAAGGTGCGTGATTTGGCGGGCCAATTCTAGGTGAAGTTCTGGTGTATTTTTTACAGAATGGGGAAGCCTCAGGTGAATGTATCTTATTGCTTGTTATAAAATAAGAACTGTAGATCATTTTTATTGTAGTTTGTACTAAAAATACTTATTAAAACCGGAGTTATGATGGTGGGCAATGTTATCTAGTAACTTGCTAACCTATGAATGCCAACATTGCCCAGACTAAAAAAAGGGTTAGGGTTGTCACCTTGTCGTAATTTTACCTGACTGCGTAAATAAAGGAGGGTTATGTATTTAAGGTAAGGTAAATTATATTTCTATTAAGCCGTTGTACTGTTATCAGTAGCTGCATGTCATGTCATGTCACGTCCATAAAACAAAAAAAACATAGAATATTCAATTATGACAATTGTTTTTTAGATTATTCTAACGCGAAGTAACAAAATAACCGCCTAACTATTAGTATCCAATATTAAGCATACATTTTTCATTTTGATAATGGTACTGGTAAAGATGGTTTACTCAACTAAAAGTGACAACCCTGACAATTTCAAACTGCTTGATTCAGCTTGTATGGAGTAAAACAAAATACCTATGTAACATTGCCCACCCATATTGCACACGTGTTTGTACAGTTAAGACCAAGATATTTACGTGGAACGCCATTATTACCCCAGATTTTATACTGATCCTTATCTTAACGTTGTAGGGGCTATAGTTACGAAAATAATCGATTTGGGCAATGTTTGAAAAAGTTTAGATAACTTTACCCGAGGTGAAAATTGGTAAAAAAATTGATTAAATGTAGATTTAAAAATTGTTTCTCGTAATAAACGCATGCATATGAATACGATGGATGCGTTAGACAAAAAAAAACTTCATCCCGTCATAGAAAAAATTAGAGAAATTCGGGTTTTTACGAAAAAAGCGGGCAAAGTTGGCATGTTTCACGGTGTACCTACAGTCGCCATCAGATATATCACAGCATATAAGGCATTCATAAATATAACTATGAACATGTACTGTAACGCCCAGTGCTGCGATATTATCTAACGGCGATTGTACAGTCAACCAATTTGATTTCTAGGCCACCATAGAACCTTGTCACAATGACAATGATATGAGATTTCAAGCGGCTTTCATATTGACGTCTACTGTGACAAGGTACGAAATGGCCAAGGAATCAAATTGGTTGACTGTACATAAAACCTTACACTAAATAACCTAACACTATTAAAAAAAATAAAGGTCATTAAAAAAAACATCCCCGCACAAGTAGCTGGTCATCATGAGACCCTATTTTCTAAAACAGACCATTTTTTTTTTATTCATAGCTTCAATATTGGCTGAGAGCCGGTAACTTGTTCCATTAAGTGCTGGATATCTTGGAGACTCGTCTCGGATCTTCATCAAACAAAGCTAAGAACCATCTCGACAAACCAGGCTTTCGAAAAAATGAAACCACACTCAAATCTTTCTACCAATATGGGCGTCACAGACAGACACACAGATACATGTTAATCTTATAACACCTCCTTTTTTCGTCAGCGGTTAAAAACTCAGGGCAAGACGGGGTAGATATCTATTACTTACTTCAAAGAATGGTGCTCAATCTGACGACGCGTTTGGCTCGGTTGGTAGACACCTGCCTACTGAGTCGGCGGTCCCGGGTTCGAATCCCGGCCGGGGCAAATATTTGTGCAAATATTTGTTCTTGGGTCATGGATGTTATCTATATATGTATTTATATATTATGTATATCGTCGTCTAGTACCCATAGTACAAGCTTTGCTTAGTTTGGGACTAGGTCGATTTGTGTATGATTGTCCCTTAATATTTATTTATTTATAAAAAAAAAAAAAAAAAAATATCATCTTGAAGTGGGGTAAGCCGCTGGGAATATCAGGTTCTATAAACGCCACTCCAAATCACACTTCCACGTTTCGTTGCCGTTCCGTAGCATGCTGCGACGACGTGCTACGGCGTTGTATCGTGAGAATTGCGACGTTCATCGTAATATTTAATGGCATGACGACGCATCGGGGATCGCCGCGTTGAAACCTAGAGATGCGATCATGTCACTCAAATGAAGGAGAACGATTCATGTCTTTAGCTCTTGCTATATATATCACTCATTTCGTTCATACTCAAACTGCTCCATCCTAATCATGACTGACTGAATGACTTAGCGATTGGAAAAATGTGATTCATCTCAAAATAATGGACCAATTAAATTATTTGACACCCTTAATTACTGCTATAAGTATATCTTCATTATGTCAAATAGTATCATTCAGTTCAGTTCAGATTGAGTGGTGAGTGGTTGCGAACGAAAGACTGACATTGTGATTTGGTGTATCCCTCAGTGAGTGAGTGAGTTACTGACATGAATGAAAAGATATACTCGTACTTCATTTGAATCACTTACTTGCGAACGACACATATCTAGTTCAAGCCTAATCTAAACCAGTTTCAATCGCCTGAATATAATTACAGTATCTAATCCTTGCTTAATCACCAACCACTAATTACCACTAATCACTTGGCCACTCTCTGGCCGATCCATTACCCTGGACATTGACATATTGACAGTAACGTTTACAAAAGGTCGTATGTGACCGCAACTGCGGTGGCTGTTACGGTGTTTTGTATAGGAACTGTGTGCGTGAAGTTTGTAATTTAATTAGTTACTTAATTGGCAAGTCGACCTGTTTATAATTATATATACCTAAGGTATTGCACACGCGTCCTACCTATTTTAGTAGCTATATGGAATGCCTTACTGTTTCACTCAACATAGGGGGGCATAGACATCGAGTTGCGGAAAACTATCCCGCCTACCTATTTATTACCAACTCCATCATCAATACAAAAAAAAAGCGCGTGGAGTCCCTCCGCGCGGAAGAAGTGGAATTTCGTAATGTGGAAATGAAAATAGGAAGGGGTAGAAATTGATTTTTAGTGAACTCATATTGTTTCTTTAAGACAAACTTCTTCACTCTCGCTCTGTCTCTTTCTATTCCCCCTCCCCAGGAGCGTTGAACGTTTAATGCAACAGCGCTTTCCACGTGCTTTCCTATCCCCTTCACGGTAGCGTTAAACGTTTAACGCAACCTTGTTGGAAGTCGCATTAGAAGTTTCACTTCAAAAACATTAAAGTCTGTCGGATATTTTAGAGTGTTTTATTTCATCATTGATATAAGTAACAACGAAGTTGACATCTCGGTTGACGCGGTGGTATTGCAGCTGCCCACTGAACCGACGGTCCTGGGTTTGAATCCCGGCTAGGGCCAATATTTGTGTGATAGAGTCCGATATTTGTTCCTGGGTCATGGATGTTTCTATGTATTTAAGTATATATTTATCTAACGATACCCGTATGTCATCGTCATCTATTTCGTTCTAGTTTCCAAAACACAAGCCTACAAGAGCTTACTTTGGGCACTTTGGGACTATATCGATTTGTGTGAGGTTGTCCGATATTTAATTATTACAAAACAAGTAAATTACCTTGTAAAATATTAATATTTGACGGACTTATACATAATATTCTCATTCAATTATGAAAAAAAAACTAATGTGTATTTCCCAAGGACAAACATCGACATACCCAAGCACAAAAACGCTATATCTTCCTAATAAACTAACATCACTTGCGACCTTACAGGACTGAAGTGTGAACCTATCATAGGATCTTTTTCCCTAGACCCCGACTCATCAATCAGTAGATTGTGGGCCAAGGGAATAAAGACGTCAATTTCAGTGCTGTTCTGGTCATAAGCACATGAAAGCGACGATGATGTAAACAAAATAGCAGCACTGAATATATTTTTTACTTAGAAAGTGTTGTAATTGAACTGTAATTTAAACGTTAACTATTTGAAACACAAATTTTTGTTTGCCATCACGTTTCGCCAAATTTTCATTTTGTCCGAAAGTCTTTTTTTCCAAACTGTTAATTATTCAGAATAATTATAAAACAAACCTAACTAACCTAATAGGTTCTTTAAAACAATGTTTATAAAATCCTGAATATATTACGGGTTTCTGGAAATAAATACCTATTTTGGGAGAAATGAAAATTTGGCGAAGCGTAACAGATGGGAAACAATGTTTCGAAGATGAGGCAGGATAGCATTTTAAAGACATCATTTCACCCAGACCATGACTTCTGAGTTCTTTCAGTTTGCCTCGTGGTATGATTGGGTATGGCTCAGTACAGGGCATGTAATCGTTAACCTTTATCCATACTAGTTAACTGATTAGAGATTTCGATAACTTGTTATTGTAGTAGATTTCATTTCTTTTCATTTCATTTCAAACGGCAAAATGTTTGAGTCATTTGCTTAGCAAAACAATAATGGTATGGCAGGAAAACAAACCTTAAAGTAAAAAATGTAAACTAAAATGAACAACTAGACTTAAAATAAACTAAAATGTTTATATTTAAGGAGCCCTAGTTCGGAATCTTGATTTTACACCGAAATAAAGGAATGAGGTGAATATGTACTACCTATTTATTTCAATTAGAAAGGAAACGATGAAACAGTTCTTCCAAATACACATTGTACCTAATAATCTGCAAATTACACATTGTAGGTACCAAGTAATCTGCAGATTACTAGGTACGATGTGTATTCGAACGATTCACATGTGAATCTCGCTATAGAATTCTTGGACAGATCTCATAAGTCACGTGGAATTTAGCTGAAACATGAAAAGTATAATGTAACCTCCTATTGTAGCCCGGATTACAACAGTAAGTATGCCTCAACAGAGTATAATCCTACGCGGTACAACCGGAACAGACGTATTTGTATTTTGGGTTCCTTTTGTTTCAACTCGTAATCCTTCGGCAGTCTCTTATTCTAATTACTCAAATTCTATGTAACATAAGCGTACAATAATTTAAATAAAACTATTTGAACACGAAACAATATCGGTGACACCTTTAGCTAAGGTGTAAAGCCTTTCGTATAAACATTGCAAAGATCGATACACAAAGCATAAGGAATAATTCGAAAGGTTATCTGGGCGTTAGGGTGGTGGAAAGGTTAATACGCTGGCCCGGTAATCCAGAGGTGCCGAGTTCGGGTATTTTCTCCCCTCGTAACTTACATACTCAAAAACTTAAACTAGACTTGCTGGAGAAAGAAGCAAAATTAACATTTAATAAAAATAAGAACAACACATGTACGTTACTTAGACAAGGGGTCAGAATCAGCCTTTTACAGCAGTTCATAACAGCCGCCGTAAAGCCCGATCATTAAGACCGCCGCTGCCAGTATTAAATAATTATAACAGATATTGCCAGCTGTTAATCCGGTTCTTTCCGGTTATTACCGCCGATATTACTGGTGCGAACTGCTTGCTGAGATTAGTTATGAGTCTTTTGGAACAGGTATAAATACTTGTTTAGGGACGAAGTAGTATTTTTCACAACGAACGTCTTTATTGTTTTATTTTGATAAACGTTATGACTCTACTAACGTATTTTCATCGATATTTAATTATATTTATGCTGCGAGTTATTGGCTGTATCATTTATTTATCAGACGGTTTGTTAGGGATAATAACGACAAGACACATTTTCAAACTTTATTTTATGAAAGTCAAGTTTAGTTACTTATTACTTTTGCCGTAACTATATCTTTTAAAGTGGGTTAATCTTCTAGAAATTGAAGTCTAATTAACACAAATAATAGCGGGTCTATCGCAATATTACTACAGTACCTACATCTGAGACCACGGCGTGTGCAACTACGCCGAAAGGTTAGATTATGAAGGTAAATAAGTAATAATTGCGATACCCGTTATAATTTGTGTTTATTATGTGTACAAACCGCGAGAGTATAAAGTGTAGGATTTAAATCTAATTTAAGTATGTTCTTATCTATACAAGTATGTTTATCGTCGTCTCATGTCCATCACACAAGCCTACTAGAGCACTGTGGGATTATCTATCGCTCAATTAACTTAAGAGACCTTATTCCTTTTAAAATGCTGATTGTTTAGACATTTTCCTCTATGATCAAACATGTTTCTTAACATATTATTGATGTTACTACCTAGAACAGGGCTATTGGTATATATTTGGAACCCACAGTTTGAATTTTTCATTGATAATTTTTGTTCGAAAAACTACTCGAAATTGACAATATTGACGTGGAAAATTCGTTTTTTCAACTTATTTTCGACTGCACGCAATGAAAGCATGAAATAGCTACGTTACTACCTAGAACTCGGGAAAAAGTATTATTCACTTCAAAAAGTTGGTTAAAATTATCAATATATTCGTCATAATATGAAAAAAATAAATTTTAAAAGGAATAAGGACTCGTAACAAGTGAAAATACCTGTTTCTAAATATGTATCAAGTAAAAATACCAGGCAAATCAGTCCGGTCTAACCGGCATTAACGCGCCCGTTTTTTAATGAAAGAAGGATTTTTGTCTCCGCAGCGATGCTAGGATTAATCTTTTGAATAAAAAGTCGGGCGACTTTTTGAATCCGTTATTAAGTTTTATCGGTAACAATGCCTAGTAAAACCGATGCATGTCGCATTTGATTAACAACTAACGTTAGGTACTACCTATAAGTTTTACACGTAACTTACATTCTGACCAAAAAGAGTAGAAATTAAAAAGTGGCAATACTCAAACTACCTATTTAGTAAGGTACGACACTACAGTATTGCCACTTATTAATTTCTACTCCTTTTGGTCAGACTGTAAGGTTTGCCACCGACTTCATAATCAAATGTTATCTGTACATGATCGGGTTATTTTTGGCTTTTCAGTTTATTTTTATGACGTCGATCCTTTTTTTGTTAAATAATTATTTTTATACTCGCACAACATAGTGGCTCCACTTCGCCTGATGGTAGGCAAGTACTCCTACTTGCCCAGGTCACAATGGCAACTGACAAGAAACCAATGCCTTATCCGTTGACACTGAACTCCGACCTCTATTGCAACCGAAAAAAAAATAAAAGAGATTTATCTGTGGCTGATAGATTTTTAAGATAAAGATACACACATGTAACACTCCGTCCAATTCATTCCTAAGATTGATTATTTCCTTACACTAAGCAACATATTTGATTCAATATCAAAATAGATCTGTCTGTGGCTGATAGATTACTAAATTAAAGATACTGTAACACTCCGTCCAATTCATTCCTAAGATTGATTATTTCTTTACAGTAAGTATGATATCTGATTCAATATCAAAATAAAAGCTAATCTTCCCCCAAACCCCCATATTAGTTAAAATTCCGACGGCAACATGGCGTCATTCTGTGATTCATCTGTCAACCTCGTCCCGCAGGACTATTCCAATATGAAGATATCTTATCACGCCCATTCGCTGCTACCGAATAGGACAGAATAAATAAAGTCAGAGGATTCACTTGAATGTAATTTCAGTCGCCGGCAGTTAGAGTTCTTGCCGTTTGTCTTTGCCGGATACCTGGGATATTTTAAAATAGTGGTAAACGAGTTAACTTACTTGAACATCCACTTCTGCTACGATATACATTTTTGCAGTGTATTTCGAGTTCTTGTAAAAGTTGTCTAATTTATTTATTTATTTAGGAGTACTAAAATTGAAACTTAAATAGAAGTACTCACTCACTATTATCACGCATTATTCACTCTTATTCAGGCAATTATTCAGGAACCAGGGTATTGTATGTTTCTAGCGCAGGAATAGCATTAAAATAGGTACCTTCAAAACGCGTTTACTTACGTCGTAGAAGTCGAATATCGCTCTCCTGTCCTGATGATCGAAACGTGTCAAGTGATATAACTTCTACGTCGTGAATCGCCGTTTTGTAGGTATTTTAATATATCTGTGACTCACGGTAGTCTTCTATTGATTTATCGATATCATAGATAGTGATTTCACTACAGATCTATAGATATACATCTGTTTTCTTTGTAAAAAAGCAGGAATAGTATATTAAACTCGTTACTCGTGTCACAAATATGGGTCAACCATGAATAAAAATGACTTCGCTGCCACAAAGTTGTCTGTCACATCTGTACGCGTGAGGGAGCCAATAATGTAATCAATCGAGTGAGGCGGCTGCGACGGGCAACCACGCGGCGCCACACCGTGCCCATGATACGATACGACACGACCAGTGCCGTATTTACCCCTCAGTCCACAAGACCATAAGTAGTAGTACGGAGTAGAATTTCCACCATTTTCTTAAGACATAACTTGAACTATATCAAGGCTGGTTAGCCCTCACTACCAGTAGTCGGACTTTGTGTGAGAGTATAACCCGCTAATGGGATTATCTCCTCGCCACAGGAGTAATTTGAAGAGCTTAACGCAGGCGCACTGGGTGAATGGACTGCGCCGTGAGTAGACTGAACCGAATCAGTCTGCTTTAGGGCGGGAGAGGGGAAAGAGAATCGGTCTATGATAAAGAAAATACGCAAAGCAAGTAACGGTAGTACCCCGCCGGCGGGATTTACGCTGAGGCGCCGTTGGGAAAGTTCGCGGCGACCATCGCTTGGATGGTTTCCGTGATCTCATCGTCTGGGTCAGATAGTACCATTCTGAAGCGGGACTTGCACCATACTTATGTTCTCCTTATATACTACTATCTATTTTGAGATAGGTCCCAGATACCAAGTACCTAGGGGCTCTGGCCCTCTAATTCTTGGACACGACGCCAACGATACGGCGACTTCCTCCTCAGTCGTTCACTTGCCAGAGTGTTTCTGTACGTTTTGCATAACTTTGACACGCGACTTAACTATACTACCTGTCACTTTTCTTTCAATGCCGTGCAAGCAAGGCAGGTGACGCTGAGTCGCGTGACAAGGTAAGTCGCAGCAAGATAAACTAGCCTCGCTGGTTGTATGATGAGACGCATCTATTGTGGGTAATGCTCTCGCTTCTCCACTTCCTACGGCCTTCAGCGTTGCGGGAACATTGGTTTATGGTAATTTTTGTCGCAGTTTTTATCAGGGACCTAATAATGGTTGGGTTATCACGTGATAAAGCATCTGTCACTCAAACTCGCATTTTGTCAAAACGTGACGGATGCTCTGTCACCTATTTATCGCGAGATAAAAGCAAACATCATAGCCCCAGGTCTGTCCAATGAGTAGGTGACTGACTTCGTGACCACTAGCCTTCCACTCGTCCTAATAGTCGTTCCATGGAGTTTCAGTTTCGTGTAATGTGCCCGAAGAATGTAAAAATTCACATTTGATCAGTCAACGATAATCTATCCTTGAGTTCTTCCAAAATCTAAGTATTAGTTCCAATTCCAAGGAATTTGCAGCAGTCGCAACCAGCACCACACCACCACCACCACCTTTGTAATCTATTCCCTTCGACCGCTATAATCATCAATCCATCTTTGTCGATTAACAATCTAACAACGAAAGCCGCAGGACGAAGGACGCAGTTATATGTAAGAGTGAGCACGATGTAGTTCCATTTCATACTAACATATAAATGCGTCCTGTACGCTTGCCAAGGCTTAGCAAAGCATGTGGCCCCGGCATAACACTTTGAACTGCAAATCACCGCGTCTCGGTGGGTTAAGACATTGCGATTTGATATATCGTCTCGTACGACAGTGGACACTTCGCTTCCGCGACAATGGGCGCTGATGAGTCCGCTGCGTATGGAACCCGGTTCCTTATATAACAGCTATTTCAGCCCTCCAAGTTATTAAACCGCACTCACAAACCGATTACTTTCGCAAACTCTCACTTAAGTGTCACTCGAAATGTAAACTTCACAGATGTAAGAAAAGGTAGGTTTTGTAAATGTGGACAGATACGAGTTTGGCAAAATTATCAGAAAGGAATTTAATACATGAAATTGTATGGAAACTTCTAAATAGTGAAGTGTTCTGTTACAAATTGTGGTGATATTTGTGCCAAAACTAATTTTGTAGTTGTCTTCCATAGCGATAGAGCCACAGATCGACACTATTTTTTTTCTGTTTGTCCCAAAATATCACCCGTTTCTAAAGATATTCCACAATTCGTTTTTAGAACAGGTAAAGCCTAAATAAAGATAGATAAGAGCCTGGGTGAAATACCTCAAACATCAAAATATAATTCTATTCCACAAACAATGATGACCCGTGTCAGTAAGAGATGATTTAGGTATGCAAGCATTGTAAACCCACGTATACATGACCGCTTATATCCAAGCCAGTAGAGTACTCGTACAAACATTGCTAAGTTTGGGGCTAGATCGATGTAAAATTATCCCCTGATTGGACACAGTTAGGCGACCTTTAAAATCGTATAACTATACATGTATACACGTACAAATATAATGAGACATAAACCCACCTACTACCCACCCACTATCCTGCGTATATCATAGCTCCGACTAGTAACAGGTCATCCGGGCTACGTTTGCTGGTACGCGGTCTCCACCTTAGAACCCGTCTAGATATCTGGCTAGCCCACTGCTTTTATTAACCTAGTGAGGAAAGCAAGCGAAGCATCTCCGTTTTATTAAAAATCAATGGTCGCCTCTGGAACGGTCTTCCTCTCACAATCAAACAGGCTCCGAGTAAGTTCGCATTTAAAAGGGCCGTGCGAAGTTTCTTTGCTGGCAGAACTGAAGTCTCATAGTATGCTTGGTTTGTTTCATCGTCGTATATATTTATGTATGTATCTATTTATATATATGTATATTATCTATATGTAATGTACCTAGTATGAGTATTTTAATTATATGTAATTATGTTGTTTGATGCACCGCCTACAGTTTCTCTGCTTTGCCCTAAGGTTGACTGGTAGAGAATGCCTCATGGCATTAAGTCCGCCTTTTGTACGTTAAGTTTTTCTTTTGTGCAATAAAGTTTAAATAAATAAATAAAAAATCGTATGTTCAAATTCCGAATGTCCACATTTCCGGGTGGTTCTCGCGTACAGACCGCATTTTCTCGAACGATTCTCTTGAAATTTTGTAAGCAGGTTCGATAATTAATAATAAAGATTTTTATCGATAAAGTGGCAAAATGGCGGTTGAAATCAAAACAGGAAAATATTAGCCATTTCGAAAGACTCGTGAGGCTCAAGGAGTAGATTTTTACACATTTTGACCCAAATCTCAGCACAATCGTCCTCGACAAACAAAGATGATGTGTTCATAAGACAGCTTATTTAGGTATATACATGCCTAATTCCTCATTCGCCTAGCCCCGTCGCAGCGTCGTAAAAGGCGCACTTATCAACGTTTTACGAGGTCGACGTACTTAGCCCGGAATTATATCAAGATTGAGTTTTTTATCTCCTTCGAGGAGACTGACTGTCTCAGCGGGTTGGAGCGGGTTTATTGTGCTAAACTGTTTCTAGTCTGGTTTACAGCAAATAAGTATAATCTGATGGAATATCCGACATGAGTAAATCTAAATTTAAAAAGTATTTAATAAAGCATCTATTGATCACACTTGAGCGATACAGTTGTTTATTCAAAGTGTCACTCAAGTGTTACCTTTGTTTTAATTATTGTATAGAGACACACACCTGCAAACAAGCTGTACAAACAGTTTTGCAAAGAAATATTTATTTTAATTAATAAATAAATAAAATAAAAATTGTAAAATGAATGTACAGTGCTCTGTGTAATCTTAGGATGTTGGGTTTTCGAGTTTATTTACCAAAATTTACGCCCACACGTATCACTAACCCGCGAGCAACGTCGGATAGCTATGGCGCCGTCAAAAACGTAAAAATCATTTAACCAACATAAATTTTAAATCCGCAAAGCCCGTCCTAACGAGGGAAACCGCAAAAAATAAACCGCGACCCTATCCGGTTTAGGGTTCTGTCTGTTTAATCCCATTCTTATTCATACATTCCTAACAATTACTGACACTGCTCCACCACGCGTTAGCCACATAGGACCAAAAACGCGTCCCTGACGACTATAACTGGCTCCGCACACTACGGCTTCTTGTGGCCGCCAGAGTAAACTTGTCTCTTTTCCACGCTCGAAGTGAGAAAAAGAGAGATGTAGTTACTGTCGATGTACACACAAATCAACCTAGTCCCAAATTAGTAAGCTGAAGGTTGTGTTATGGATACTAGGTGACATACATACTTATATAGATAAATACTTAAATACGTAGAACATCCATGACCCAGGCACAAATATTCGTGTTCATCACACAAATATTTGCCCTTGCCGGGATTCGAACCCAGCACCACCGGCTCAGTATAGGCAACTGCTTTACCACTGCGCCTACCGCGCCGGCGTGTTTTGCTGAGTCAACCATCACACTGGTGACGCGGTCACTTGCATCCGACAACGTTTCTTAATTTTCATAAAAGGCATCATAAATCTCAACCCCTTAAAACTCCTGACACATCTAAAAACACTGAATTTCTTCAAACATGTGAACCGATTTTCGTCCTTCCGAAGTTTAAGATAAATTGGCAAGATTAAAAAAGTAATATTTAAAACTTTTTTTTGTTTAGTGTCTGGTTTTTATTACGTCGTTATTATACGACGACGGATCAGTCAACTTTGGTATTATAACCTACCTATGTAAAAACCAGCTACGAAACAAAATACTTAAGTTTAAAAATCTGTCTATTGTTTCTTAAATTACGATGACGCAAAAAAAAGTAGATTCGTATTTATATCGTTCTGTTCCTGTTCGCGTTTAGTGGGATTCACAATCCTTGTTTATACGCATCGATATCCTCTACTATTTTGGTCAGATTGGCAAACCTCCATATTGCAACGGACGCTTGTAAACACTATGCCTTAAATTCCATGCGATTGCGTATTGTTTGTGGCAATTGTTTTTTGGACGTTCGCAGCGCACATGAAATCATTGCGGATTTTTCGCATATTTTTATAATCGAGGGATGTATAAAGTGTCGGATTGTGTGAGTGTGAGAGAAACTTTTGTGTCGTCATAAACGTATAACGTCCTGCCATTGATGAAGACACTAGCTGCCTACGAACGCGAATGTTTCCTTACTGATCAAAATATGCAACATCTTATGAAATGTCCAATTGCTGAAAAAGTATGTAATGTATAAGAGAAACAAGAACTATGACGTTACCGACCTGTGTGGGTGAAATCTTTTCGCTTTATTTCGTTATTAGCTGCGCCGCGCGGGCTACCCGCTCATCCCATAAGAACACTACATTATTTATTGATGAAAAGTAGCCTATGTGTTAATCTAGGGTGTCAGCTACCTTCATACCAAAATTTATCAAAATTGGTCCAGTCGTTTGAGCGTGAAGAAGTACCAAACGTACACATAAACACACACACAAACTCTCGCCTTTATAACTAATATTATCCTGATTGCGTGTTTTAAAAATTGTAGATAACCTAAAATTACTGTAATATGACTGTTTTGTGCATATTTTTTTGACGATGCGGTTCGCGCAGTAGCGTAGTGAGCTCAACACGGCAGTGCAGTGCAGTGGGGGCATTGCACCATGCGGTCATTTTATACTCAGCACTTTAGGTTCTAGTTCTGAGGCAATACGAGGAATGTCAGGAACGTGCCACGGTTTTCTTCTACAAGAGGGTCAAGAAGTAATTTTATAACTGCTGTAGCTGTGATAGCCGCTGTGCCCGACAAAGTATACGTTCCGATGGAATACGCCTGTAGCTAAAACTCGGTGCCACGGAACCCGGAATGCTCAGTCCAATTTTGCCACCGCCGGCAACTCTTGCCGGTTTTCGGGGCTTTTAAGAACGTCGACAAATTGACGTTCACAAATTATACGTAAACATACTTATAGCCTTTGTTTTTGTCCATTAAAATTATGATTTCAAGCAAACTGCCGACGGGAACTGGTGAAACTTTAATCAAAAAAATTAATTAATCCACACGAGACACTGTTAACTGATAATATTGAAAATTGTTGTACTACACATCGCATTTTTAGGGTACTGTACCGATCGGCGAAAACGGAACCCTTATTAGATCACTTGTTGTCCGTTTGTCACGTACTCAATCTGTCTGTCCGTCTGTCAAGTCCTTTTCCTATGGAGCGCGTGGAGGTACGAAACAAAACACAAATCTAATCCGGCTTTACCTATAATATTTTGGACGCCACGTCACTGCTACTTAGGCACCTACATTACATATTTATATATCATGTTTGATACTTCAAAGAAAGTTCCCGTTTACCAATTTGTTGTCAAGGCAGCCTCGTTTTCCTTATTTCTATTACGTAAATTTCGTTTATTTTGTGCCTATGCAAGTAATTACATGTCTTTTTACTTTACTAAGCATTAATATTTAATTGGCCTCTTGAAAGTTGCTGATAAAGATAAAGATAAAAGATAAAATAACATTTAATCAAATAGGATCACAAGTATCACTTTTGCATCGTCAAAAGCTAACACAATCATTAAAAATTAAACTTAGTATTTAAAAACATTGTCTAAATAAAACTTGCTTAAAATAATATTAAAATAACATTCATAATATTAGTATTATTAAAAAATTTACACATTCAATTATTGGTTTATTTATACATTAACGTAGTTCTGCAGGTAGAATAATATTACTAATTATTTCTTCCTACAGAAACTGTGTCAAAAACTTAATTGATATTATAATAATAAATATTCATGTCATTGAGTTTGAAAAAAAAAATATATGAACAAAATACAGAGGCGCAAGACATTAAATATATGGCAGGAATGGATTAACTGATAGCTTTGTAAATAATAATATATATTTTGTACTGCAATGTCACGCTTCAGCAGATGGATGAAGATAATAATTATGACTCTAAGGAAGGCCAAGCGTTTTTATCATTTATATATTCTTCAACGCTGTAATAAGCCTTATGTAATAAACTATTTTTTAAATATTTTTTTAGACCAGGTAAGGGTAATTCTAGTACTTCTTTAGGTAACTTATTGTAGAAATGTATGCATTGGCCCAGAAAAGATTTCTGTACTTTCCGGACACGAAACTTGGTGATTGCAATTTTGTGGTTGTGTCTAGCGTTGTGCATTTTTTTAAACGAATCAATGTTTTTTATAGCAAAAATAATGTTATCGTAAATATATTGCGATGCCATTGTTAAAATATTGATTGTCTTAAAATGATCTCTAAGTGATTCGCGCGAACTCATAATATATATAAACCGTACTGCTCTTTTCTGTAGGACAAATATTGTTTGTATGTCGGCAGCTTTACCCCACAGCAGAATGCCATAGGACATTACGTTATGAAAGTAGCTAAAGTACACTAGCCTAGCTGTTTCTACATTGGTCAGTTGCCTTATCTTTCTAACAGCATACGCTGCGGAGCTTAGTCTGTTTGCTAATGAAGAAATGTGCGGACTCCATTGTAAGTTTTTGTCAATAGTTAAACCAAGAAATAGGGTTTTATCAACGAATTCCAGACATTCTTTATTTATGTAAATGCTACCACTAACAGATTTTACATTTGGTAATGTGAAGTTAATACATTTTGTTTTCTTAGAGTTTAGTAGCAGATTGTTGGCTGTAAACCAATTCAATACTCTAGTCAGAGTGCAATTTATCTCATCGTAGTTTTCAGATTTACGGTTTACTTTAAATATTAAAGATGTATCGTCTGCAAATAAAACAATTTGGCAATCGTTCTTAACAACATTTGGCAAATCGTTTATGTAGACGAGAAAAAGGAATGGGCCTAGGATGGATCCCTGTGGTACCCCTAGTTTAATGGCGGTTTCGTCAGACGGAGTCCCATTGACAACTACAGTTTGTTTCCTTGAACATAGATAACTTGAAATTAGTTTTAATGCTGTCTCAGATAATCCATAGTGTTTCAACTTTAATATTATGGTTTGATGTTCAACACAATCGAAAGCCTTCGATAAATCGCAGAAGATCCCGACCGCATCACAAGAGCTTTCCCAAATATCGTAGACATATTTAATAAGCATAGAAGCGGCATCCGTAGTTGATCTTCCTTTTGTAAATCCAAACTGTCGATTATGAAGTAACTTATGATTATTAAAATGTGCTGTTTTGGATGATATTATTAATTATAAACTGGAACGCGCTCACTTCTGCCACGCGGCAGAGAAAGTAAAACATTATTAGCCACATTCTTATTTCACCGTAATCACTACATATTATGAAACAAAGTCGTTTCCTGCCGTCTGTCTGTCCCTATGTATGCTTAGATCTTTAAAACTAAGCAACGGATTTTGATGCGTTTTTATGAATAGATAGAGTGATTCAAGAGGAAGGTTTATATTGATTTATTTATACATGGAGAACTAACAGCTTAGCTTACGTTATTAGCATCTGTGCTAACTCGGGGCACGCTCTAGGGATTTGATCCGTCCCAAAGATGGCGACAAGATGATGATGATGATGATGATGATTTGGTGTAGGGACGCCCGGCCGGAAACAGGCGGGCTGTCGATCGCTTGACTGCGTTCATTCAGCCCAATTCCCAATTGGAGCCAACGGTTACTGTCCCGGCGGCGCTCCCATACAGCCTTCTTCCTCGAATCTTCTTGTTCTCCTGCAGAAGGAAAGGACATCTTTAAGGTTAATGTCCCTCAGCTCTTCCTCTTCTAGTTTATCTTTTCTGAAGATGCTATATCGTGCTATCGCATACATGCCACACTCTGCTATAACATGCTTGCTCGTCTCCTCCTGTCCACAGTGCGAGCAGTATGGATCACTTGCTACACCCATAATGTGTAGGTGCCTGTTAAGGCTGTTGTGTCCCGTGATTATACCTGTTAATAATCTGAGAGTTCTCTTACCTAGTTCCAGTAAGTACCTGGTCCTTTTTCTGTTGATACCTCCTAGGATCATCTTCGATTGCCGACAGTCCGTTGTCTCTTGCCATTGCCTATTGGCCTCTTCCTCCATTAACCTAGCTATAACTCCTTTCGTGACTTCTGCCGATATTGGCAGTGCAGGTTCGGGACCTATGAGTTCCCTCTCTGCTCCTAGCCTTGCCATCTCATCTGCCCTTTCATTCCCAGGGAATGGCGACAAGAAGGTTGCTTCTTTAAGTTGGTCAGACCATCTGGTTGGTTAACAGCCTCGGGCCCTCTTATCTTCAATCTGTCGCTCATAATAATAGACAAATCAATAAAATTCAACTAAAAATCTGGTATAGATCGAGCGAGCAAAGCGAGTCCATTTTAGCTTGGGCAAAATGCTTTCGTAGGTCTGAATGTCTAGTTGTCAGGTAGATCTCGTTAATAGGTTATATTTATCGACCGATTCTCGTGAAATTTTGTGAGCAGAAGGAGCACTCCGATGCTTGAAATTAGACAGTCGTATAGTGCCGTCTCTCTCCATCTTGTAAAAGTATATGTGAGTTAGTGGGACGGACTATACGAAGGTCGAATTTCGAACATCGGAGCAGCCCTTCAGGTTCGATGATTATAATTATGGTTTTCTTTTATGGTTTTAGTTTGTATCGATTCAAAATGTCGGGGATTTGAGGATTATTGAACACATAAAACTATCACATTCCAGCTATTTTAAAACAGATCTACTCCTCACATTGCCACTATTATAGATACAGTACCTATCTAGAATAAAATTAAATTATAAATAACTTCCAGTTCATTCGTTTGCGATTGGAAAATGATAAACATGTACAAACGAACGCCACATTAAACTCCTCGCGCTTTCATGTGTCAATAATATGAGAATATTGCTAAATTTATAGCTTAAAACATTTATTGTACTGCCAAAAAAGAGCTACGGCATGGTGGAATCACTACGTACCATACCTACCATACTACAAAGGGTAAAAACGGGACCCTATTACTAAGCCTTCGCTGCCCATCTGTATGTCTGTTAACAGGCTGTATCTCATGAAAAATTCACAGATGACTTATTTATGTTACCGCTATAACATCAAATACTAAAAACAAAATAAAATAAATATCTAAGCGGGACTCCCAAAGAACAAACATGATTATTATTCTGTTCTTTTATTTGATGGTACACAACCCTTCGTGTCCGACTCGCACTTGGCCGTTCTTTTTGTTTAAAGAACATCGGCGCGCCTTCTTAGCCAGTCATAGCGACGACACACACCCACTGGTCATGTCACCACGCTTCGAGACCAATCACATCCCATTTTACACATATAATCAATAAAATACAGTTCACCGCCAGCTTTACGAAGATCAAAAGAAAGAATCTTATGTAGTTTTTTTATTGTGTGACGTGGGTGACACCGTGCATAAGTATAAGTCTATAGGAAACGTATATGAACTATAAGGTGGCAGCACTATCACTGATTGTCATACGTCATTTCATTTGATTTTGCTCGCATTTTACGATCCCTGACTATTAATTAGTATTAACGTAGACTATTACGTTACAATGTCTACAATTAAATAATTACTGACCGACCGAGCGACGCCTCTTTTTTCAGCTTTGTCAAATATGCTTTCGTATACCTGAATGTCTAGATGTTGTGTTGTCCGATTTTTCAGCTGTTCACATCTATAGGTCGCCTTTCTCAACCGATTCTCTTAAATTTTATGAGCAGATTCGACAATTTGGGATTCCTTGTTGATTCAGTTCGAATTTCAGTACGTCCCAATTTGAAATAAAATAAAATATTGGCTCAAATTTAAATTGACATATATCAGCTATTCAGCAATAAAGTTTGCGAGTCACTAGTTAAATAACTTCACTCTTCCAGTTCATTCGCTCGCGGCCGGACAGCGATTAAACGTGTACAAACTGACACATTAAACTTTCCGCGCCCCGGCACCCCTGGTCAAAGGATTTCACGTATCAGTAACATTATCATAAATTGATAAAGTTTCAAACAAATGCGAGTTTCGGACTCATCTACGGTACAAATATTTTATGGGTAAATAGATTCGAGTCCTAAATTTGAAATCTCGTTCTGAATAGTGATAAATAAATATCGGACACGTTCCATAAATCTATCTATGATTCCTATGACACCTGTCATCTCAGTACATTTTTCCGATTATAGTTAATTAAATGTACTGAGATGACAGGTGTCATAGGAATCATCGTCGACTATCTTTACTCAGCGGGTTCAATATTGGTTTGGCTTCCGGTCCGTGACCCAAGATGGCCGCATGCGTTTAAGTTTTGTTGTTCGTTATTAATTTATTCATTTTTGTTATTCAATGTGTAGTATTGATAGCGTATTGTGCAGTGATCTAACGTATGAGTGAATAGCTAATGAAGAATTCAACTTGAAGCGTTCATAGCCCTTCCTGGGTCAAGGCCCGATAGTCCGCGTGGTTTTTTGTAAATCGCTATCACTTTACAAAAAGCAAAACCTCACCGAACAACGGCATGCTCTACGAGCAAACTCGAAATTGGCGAAATCATCATTAACTTTGATGGAAGCCATATTTTAAAATTAGAATTAGAATTAGGGTTCAATATTATGTAGTGACGTATTCAGGGGAGCTATGATGGTTTCTTTTATGACGCGATAAATAAATGACAAAGCATCCATCACGTTATGACAAAATGCGAGTATGAGTGACAGATGCTTTGTCACTTATTGTTCTTATTAATCACGTGATAAACGTAACCAATATAGGCCCGCAGGATGATGTTCGGGCTGCCACGGTATTAGATACAGAGCGTCGTCAATGCTCGCGGAGGCGCTCACGGACTGCTTTTTAAGGTTCCGTACCCAAAGGGTAAAAAATGGGACCCTATTACTTAGACTCCGGTGTACGTTTGTCTGTCTGTTCGTCTGTCACCAGCCCGCCTAGCACAACTATGCTTCGCAACTCTTGTCGCGTGGCATAGTTGTGCTAGACCGGCACGAATAGAGTAGAATAGAGTAGAATAGAGTAGAATAGAGTAGAATAGAGTGGTCTAGAATAGAGTAAAATATGGTAGAATAGAGTATAATATATAGAGTAAAATAGAGTATAATATAGTAAAATAGAGTAGATTAGAGTATGGTAGAGTAGCCTGACAGAGAGCGCCCATGCTCGCACATTATTAAAAGGAAAGTGACAGATTGTATTTTGTCGCGCGACATAAAGTCGCATGTCACAGATATGCTAGACGTACTGCAACACCGGAGAAGTCACAAGTGCGTGGGGGCATTATAATATACTAGCTTTTGCCCACGACTACGTCCACACTTGGAAGTATGGAAGCAACCTCGTACAACACGATAGATATCCACCTAATCACCTTAATTTATAAAAGGGATTATTAAAAGCGCCTAAGCAAATGTAAGAGCAATTGTGCTTTTGGTCTAATCATTACATTTCCTACAGGGTCATCAATGTCATCATGAATTACTTGCTCACTTTTCAATCTTTTTAGGGATAATTTCCAGGATGAAAACCATCCTATGTCCTTCCTCGGATCTTAACTATCTCCATGCCAAATTTCATCAAAATCGATTCAGCGGCTTAAGCGTGAAGAGGTAACAGAAAGACAGACACACTTTCGTAATATTAGTATGGATAGTATGGATAAGGAGTATGATTAGACGGAAAGCGTTACAAAATTTTAATATACGTATTTGGGACACTCTAGCCACGTTCCCCAATCAACGCTCATTGCCGCGATTGCGTTTGTCGCGTGAGAAGAAAACAAAACAACGGGAAAGAGTTCTTGTTCGAATTTGCAAAACAAATTAGTGCCCCGCGTTTAATATGCATTGTCTGAACGAGAATTTGGGACAATTTCAGGGATTTTGAACCAGCCTACGATTGCTTGTAAATAAATTAGCGTTTTATTTAACTCAACTATAGATCAAGCTTTTTTACGGTTCCGTACGCAAAGGGTAAAAAACGGGACCCTATACCTTAGTAATCTAAGAATCCGCTGTTGGTCCGTCTGTCCGTCTGTCTGTCACCAGGCTGTATCTCATAGCTGAACAGTTGAAATTTTCACAGATGATGTATTTCAGTTGCCACTTTAACAAAAAATACTAAAAACAGAATAAATTAAATATTTATGTAGGGCCCCGTAGGGCTCCCTTAGGTACACATGTGATCGGGTGCGTTAACTTTGCACCTCATTTGTATGCGGCCCCATAAAACCAGGTGCAAACTTAACTTAACCCGGCCAATTAAGATGGGAAGTGTTTGTACGGAATCCTCGGTGCGCCAGTCCGACTCGCACTTGGCCGGTATTTAGACACGTTTCGCAATTATTTGTGACTGGGGTTTGTAATTTGATTAACCTTTGTATCAATATGAAATGAAATGAAATGAAATGAAATGAAATGAAATGAAATAATTTATTCAGTAAGTAGGCCACAGGGGCACTTTTACAAGTCAGATTGTGAATCTACAGGCATTTCGCAAGAGAAGACCGCTGTTGAGAAGAAAGCCGAAAGAAACTCAACAGTAAGTATTTTTTTCGTAAATACTTAATACTTAAAACAATTACATAATACATTTGTGTTATAACTAATAACTAAATAAATACTCACTTGTGATACCTATTTCTCCATTTTAATTTTATTTTCAAAACAACATTAGAATACTTCTTGTCAACATGACGGGTCTATTAAATAACAGTAAATTACAAGAAAGCCCAGACTAGCTCAGTTAAAGTAAAGAGGGAAAACATGTCCAATTCACTCGTTCGTTCGCTCCTCAATTTGGTCGTAAGAGGCCTCTTAATCACTTCCACTGAGAGTCAATGGTCCCCTCTACTTATATCCTATTTGTTTTACCGTACCTACGAGTATTTCATGAAACGAGTATTTTTGTTCGACTGACCCTAGAATTAACGTTTATGTTAAGTTTATGTAACTGAATATTTTAGGTCTAAGCGAAAACGATTAAAAAAAATATCGTGTATAAGAATAATTATAATTACTTTTTGTATGATTATAAGTGCTCCTGTATGATTATACTCCATAACCAATTACGTGTAACCTACGTTTTTAGGATAAGGAACTTTGAAATAGATTCTCTATATAAAATCGATATACTTACTAAAAAAAGGCCTTTTTGATTTCACTAGTATTAAGATTGGACAAAAATAAAAACGTTGTTCAGTCTGTCATCTTTATTCGCAGAGCACTTTCATAGACAAGAAACACAGGAATGTAGAAATGCATTCTAACTTCAAACTATACACTACAACAGGTGGCAGCACTGGCCACTCAAACTAAATTGTACTTGTCTTTTGATACAATCTCATCACAGCCCCTCAAGTTTATAACGAAAGAAGCTGAAGTTAAAACTTGCAAAACAACTTAACTTTTATATAAACAATTATAACTAAGTTTACATAACTTGATGTAACTTGATATGACTTGATACATTCAAAGTCAAAGAAAAAAATTATGTGTGTCTACTATCTAGCCCTACGATCAAAGTCTTGGGATCAGTCTGCACCACTAGATAATAAACAACATAACAACAACATAATTATTATGTTTTACTACACATTAATTAACATAAGTTCAAATGTCATATGAGTACATTGAGTACTAGCTTAATACATTTAAATTGTTTTATTTTAATTACACAGAAATTACTATACTAAATTTAATTTACTCAAGAAATAATTATGTTTAATACAAGGTAAAGCTTTTGTAAAAATATCAGAAATATTTTCATTTGTTGGTACATAGAACAATGATATGAGTTTCTTATTTACTATATCTTTCACATAATGATATTTAATGTCAATATGTTTTGACGCTTTACTATTAATCTGGTTTTGGAACAATTTAATAGTACTCTGGTTATCAATAAATAAATAAGCAGGAATATTTGTTTCATTACTTGAGAAATCTGACAGAACACCCTTAATATGCATGAGTTCACTTACAGCATGTGCACCTGCCACAAATTCTGCCTCAGCTGTTGACAATGCTGTGCATGTCTGTTTCCTTGAGAACCAAGATATAACATTTTCACCTTGATATATGACGCAGCCACTGGTGCTCTTACGATCTGTCTTGTCTCCTGCCCAGTCTGCATCGGAGTAAGCTCGAAGTGTGATGGCCTCCTTTGACTTCTTATACAGCAGCCCCTTTTCTGCAGTCCCTTTAAGATAACGCAAAATTCGCTTACCTGCTTTCCATAAGTCTGCTGTCGGTCTGTCCAAAAATCTACTCAGATAGGAAACAGCATAAGTGATATCTGGTCGACTGTTTGTGGATATATATAAAAGTGAACCAACTAATTCTTTAAATGGTACATTAATTACCTCTGACTTGGTGTCTGCGCTGTAGTTGATTTCCATTGGAGTACTACTTTTCTTACAATCTTGCATATTGAATTTTTCTAGTAATCTGTTTATCATGTCTGTCTGTTTAATTTCCATTCTGTCCTTCTTTCTTGTAATTTCCAGTCCTAAATAATTCTTTACTTCTCCCAATTCCTTCACATTAAATTCTTTTTTCAGTTGGGTTATGATAAAATTTCCATCACCTAGTATTAAAATGTCATCTACATACAGTAATATCCAGGTTTTTCCTTTTCTGTACAAACAATAGTCATATTTTGATTGTATGTATCCTTGTCCTGTAATAAATTCATGAAATCGATTGTTCCAGCATTTGGGTGCTTCCTTCAGTCCATATAACGCCTTTTTTAGTTTCAATACTTTTCCTTCTTTTATTTTCAATCCTTGTGGACATTTTATATATACATCCTGGTCTAAAAATCCGTTTAAGAAAGCTGTGGGAACATCCAGCTGTTTTATTATTTTATCTTCTTGAACTGCTATGCTCATCATTAGTCTCATTGTTGATGATTTAGCTACTGGTGCATAATTGTTGTATGAGCTACTCTGTTGAAACCCTTTAGCTACAAGTCTCGCTTTCTTTATTCCATCTTGCTTTGTTCTAAAAATCCACTTTGTATCTATAGCTTTACACCCTTTTGGTAAAGTCGCTTCTTCCCATGTATCTAATTTCTGCTGTGAGTTCAGCTCTTTCTTTATTGCTTGTTCCCATTCTTCACTTTGTATGGCTTCTTCAAAATCTTGTGGGTCACCTGATAGTAAGCAGTATGCTGTATAATTTAAGTCATATTTTTCAAGTAATTCCCTTGGTTTTCGCACTTGTCTTCCCGATCTTGTATGAAATTCCTCACTTTCTTGTCTTTGTTCTTCGATATTACTTTCCTCTTCAGTTTCTGTAAAATATTCATCATCCTCTTGATTCTTTTCAACATTTTCTACCTGTTTCTCTTGCTCTTCAGACTGTGTTTCCTTTAATTTCTGGTCATCTTCTTCATCATATTCATAATACCTGTATCTTACCTCTTCATGTTCTCGCTCTGACTGTTCAAACTTCACTTGTGTCTCATCAAATCTTATATCTCTTGTTACTATGATCTTATCCGTTTCTGGATCCCATACACGATAGCCAGTAGGTGCATATCCAACAAATCTCATTGTTTTCGCTCTCTTTTCAAGTTTGTCTTGCCTTGGTAATATATGAACCCATACCTTACATCCAAATATTCTTAGTCGTGACAGATCTCGATGTCCAAACATCATTTCAGCTGGTGTATGAAAACTGATGGCAGCTGAAGGACATCTATTTATTTGATAAACGGAGCATCTTACCGCTTCACCCCATAATGTTTTTGGTAGTTTTGTTTCGGCCAACAATGTTCTTGCACGGTTGTATATGGTGCGATTCATCCGTTCTGCAACACCATTCGATTGTGGGCTATAAGCAATTGTAAATTGTAAAATTATACCTTTTCTATTGCAGAAGTCTTGCATCATTTGATTTTTAAATTCTCCGCCATTGTCTGCCCTAATTTTTCTTACTTTATTACCTGTTTGTGTTTCCATTTTATTTATATAATTAATTAATTTTTCTGTTGCTTCACTTTTCCTCTTCAATAGATAAATTTCGCAGAAATGAGTGTAATCATCAATTATTGTTTGGTAATAAATCTCACCGTTAGCTGTTGGAGTGCTGACAGGACCAGAGAGATCAGTATGAATTAATTCTCCTATATATCCGGATCGGGGCTTCGGAGTGGTACAAAATGGTAATCTGGTAGACTTACCTTCCATGCAGGCTTCACAGGGTTGGTCACTATATGGCAGCTTCATCATCCTCAAGTGTTTTCGATTAGCATGCCCTAGTCTCTGATGCCATAAAAAGTCACTGTTGATATTGTTAGTTGCTAAGCACCTGTCATCATCTAATTGCATAGGTATAACATACAAATTTCCAAGTAAGTTTCCAAAAATTTCCTGAGTTTTATTTTTAATTGACACATTTTCTTTATTAAATTGAACCATATAACCTTTTTGTAACAATTTCCTAACAGACAGTAGGTTGTGTGACAATTTAGGTACTATCAAACCCTCTATATTTACTGAAACATTCCCACATTTTAAATGTAATTTACCCCTTTTGTTACATGTCAGATATTGACCATTTGCTACAAACACTTTTATTTCTTTTTCTAATCTTACTACATCTGTCATATTTTGCTCAAATTCAGTTTTTAGCAAATGTTCAGTTGCGCCAGAATCTACAATGAAATTTATACAGTCATTTCCATTACTCACATTACAATTATTTGCATTAAATGCAGTGAATGATAATACATCCTCATCTACAAGTTGTACCATGTTGCTAGCTTGCCCCTGATAGTCACGATGTGGCATTCCCCGCTGTCGACTGGAATAGCTTCTGTATCTGGTAGGTCCACGATATCCTCTTGTCGCTGGTCGTCCTCGGTGAGTATTGTTGTGAGTGTAGGTCTCTGGTTGTTTCATCCTACAGTCCCTGATGATGTGTCCTTTCCGTCCGCAGCCATAGCATACAAGAAATGCCTCCTCCTTTGTGTCCTGATGAGGTTCTTCACTTAATTTTAGTTCCGCGTCGAGTAATCTTGCTTTGATCGATTCTATATTTAGCATTTTCTCACTGATCATCGTTTCAATTGATGTTATAACGTTGTCATAAGCAGATGGTAGCGCTGCTAGTAAATAGCAAATTTTATCAATCTCCTCAACTTTAGACCCGATTGCATTGAGTTCTCCGAGAAGAGAATCAAACTTTAAGAAAAAATCTTGTAATTTCTCCGTTGCACCGCATTTCAACATGATAAGTTGTCGTTTTAGTCTTAACTTGTTGCAAATACTTTTCCTTTCGAAAATGTCTTCTAGTTTAGACAACATGTCCGCCGCAGTTTTCGATTGTTTCACTATTTCGATATATTTATCACTTAAACATTGCACGATTATGGATCTTGCTTTCGCATCACTGATGATATCTGCTGGCTTTGTACTATCGAAAGACTCTTCTAATAATACTTTATGTACGCCTTTTTCTTCTAATATAAGTTTCACTCTAAATTTCCAATTCCCAAAGTTACACTTTTCACTCAATCGTATTACATTATATTCTGTTGCCATTTTGCGCTAATTACTTATTTATTTTATTATTTCATCTGTTGTTTTACAAATAGCGCAGTGGAAGCGTATTAAGATTGGACAAAAATAAAAACGTTGTTCAGTCTGTCATCTTTATTCGCAGAGCACTTTCATAGACAAGAAACACAGGAATGTAGAAATGCATTCTAACTTCAAACTATACACTACAACAGGTGGCAGCACTGGCCACTCAAACTAAATTGTACTTGTCTTTTGATACAATCTCATCAACTAGAAAACATCCTAGTTAAAAACTGATATGTCAGTTATGTGGTAATGATTCCATTTTTAAGGTTCCGTGCCCAAAGGGCTAAAACGGCTCCCTATTGCTACGACTCCGCTCGCTGTCCGTCCGTTTGTCACCAGGCTGTATCTCAAGAACCGTGATAGCTAGACAGACGAAACTTTCACAGATGATTTATTTTTGTTGCCGCTATAACAACAAATACTTACAGAATACAAAAAAATAAAATATTAATTAGTAGTACGAGACTTTGCCGGTTTTTGGTAATTTCATGAATGAAGTTGTACACTGTTATTCAGATTTCCACAAGGCAGCTCAGTTACAGCATTAAGGCGCTTGAGTCGGTGATTAGCTAGTCACTTTGTACCGCTCACTTCGTGGCATTAATAACAAACCTGCCGCCGCGTACGACTGATACATAAACATGTCTTACCATTCCTTCGTATTTACCCTTTTAGTAACTCAAAAGTTTGATGGTTTAATGAAATAATGAACTTTATTCTGCAAGTAGGCCACAACGGCACTTTTACATGTCTGAGTCTACCGGCATTGCACTAGAGGAGACCAATGTTAAGAAGAAACGGCGAATGAAACTCAACAGTCAGTAATTTTTCAGAAAGGATACTTAACTAGGTATTACAGTAATATGAACGTAACCTAATCTTTACCTATTTTAAGAATTTAGGCGTACCTATACATACTTACATAGTCCCCGAAGAAAACATATAAAAACTATTAAAAGTCTTTTTTATGATATAAATAAGGAAAACATTTAATAATAAAATGGAAACTACAAGAAAGTACGGTTTATCACAATATATGTACGTTTGATACGCGTTCTTATTAGAACTGTGTCCCTTAACCTAGTTAGGTTTAGTAGGAGGCACTAGGAGGTTAGCATTTAATACTTTTTTGTATTTTATTTTTATTCACAAACTGAGCAGCGACTGATCTCAGTATCACCTGATGGTAAGTGACTAAGGGGTCGAGGATGTAGCTCGCTGGTTCAGTAATAGCCTATTCACTCATACCTTGAAGAGACCCAAATCTGGGGGCACGGCAGTGCCCCCGCCAAGTCGAGCAAACGCGCTTGCCGGCACGCCGTAACATCCTTTTCTCGAAGCCATTCAGACCATTTTCAAACTCCGAGTATTTCATTACGGACAAAGCTAGAAGCCTGAATTTTTAATGACCAGGAGAGCATGATATAACCTAGGCATATTCCAAATTGCATTCAATTTGAACCAGTAGTTTAGAAATTATTGCCAGTCAAAGTTCCTTAATTTTGTCACTGATTCACTCACTGACTCACTTATACATGATCATACGAATTCTAAGTTACTTCTAGCAGACACACAAGCTTGAAATTTCGTGCTCTATTACGGTTTGGTGTACAAATCATTAAAAAACCTAAACATTACAAAATTTCCGTGTAGTTTTCCAGTTATGCGAGCTGCATAGATAAATTTGTATTTCCTTATGAACCCTATAAAAAATACACGATTACAAAGTTAACTTTGCGGTTCATATTACCTAATACATACAGAATGGACACGCTCATCGCCGTACCGAATTGAGTTACCCCGCAGGGGCAGTGAGTTGGAATCGTGATGGTACCGATGATGATGATGATGATGATGGTAACTGGTGGCGGTGGTGGTGATGGGGGTGCTGGTGATGATGATGATGATGATGATGAAGCTGGGGACTGGTATTGGTAATGAGGGTGTTGGATTGTTCAGATGATGATGGTGACTGATGGTGGCGATGGGCGTGTTGGTGATGAATTATGATGGTGGTGGTGGTGACTGATTCTGATGAAGGTGGTATTGGTGATGATGATGATTATGATGACGACGATGGTGGAGTGGAGGTGACCGGTGGTGATGATGGGGGTATTGATGGTAATGAAGATGGTGGTGACTGGTGGTGGTGAGGGAGGTGTTGGTAATGATGATGATGATGATGGTGGTGATTGGTGATGATGATTATTATGATGACGACGATGGTGGTGACTGTTGGTGATGATGGTGGAGTGGAGGTGACCGGTGGTGATGATGGGGGTATTGATGGTAATGAAGATGGTGGTGACTGGTGGTGGTGAGGGAGGTGTTGGTAATGATGATGATGATGGTGGTGATTGGTGATGATGATGATGGTGTTGTTGTAGATGATTAATGATGATAATGATGATGACGATGACGATAATGATGCCGATGATGGTGATTAGGTATGATGATGGGGGTGTTGATTCAAATGGTGATGGTCATAGTGGTGATGGATGATGACGATTGTGATGGTAATGCTTGTGGTGATGGTGATGACGATGGTTATAAAATCAACATCCTCACCACATTACCACCACGACCATTACCACAACCACATCCCCAACACAATAACCACTACCATTACCACTACCACCATCATCGCCGCCATCATCACCACCCTCATCATCACCATCATCATCATCACCATCATCATGAGAGGAATCATGAGAAGGATCATTATCTATAATGAGAGGGGTCATTATGGATCATGAGAGGGAGTGACAAGTCTGTGTGGTTTACATTTAGTTAATGTCAACTTCGGTAGTGTTAAAGTGCAAAACTCCGCAATTTCGGAGTATAATCGACTAAGAAGTAATTACCGTCCTGGCTTGTCAAAAATCGCTTCATCAAAACTTTCGAGAAAAGCCCACAGAGACAGAGAGTGGGCTTTAAGAAAGACAGTTGCGGATACACAGCTTGTAGTCCTTAAAGGAAAAATAAGGAGGACCACTTACAAAAAGAAATGAGATCCCATCAAAAACATTACATGTAAAAAAATTGCAAGTCTCGCAACCTTCTACCGAAAAAAGTTGTGAGATACAATATAAAACCAAGTTGGTTAATTTATTCAGTGCCTATCAAAGTGACTCTTCGCCTATATGACAACTTTGACATACATTTTCACCGGATTACATAACTAAAAACATATTACCATGACCGTGTTAGTACCCGCATTAATATAAAACATATTTATCTTTATCATAAATGTAATGACTTGGCCATCGCACACGATAATACATTTTACATTATAATGATAATAAAATCTACCAAATTTTATTACTTAACGCTTTGAACGTCACGCAATACAAACATAAATTCCTACTCATTGTTTCATCTTGGCCGTCCTTAAATAAAAGATGGATCTGGCCCGACCGGCAAAAGAGGACGGCAGAAGAAAATATAGGCAGACGAGATAGTAAAAACAGCTGAAAAGAACTGGATACGCACCGCTCCATACCGATCTATTGGTATGGATAAATAAAGCAAAAAATATAATAATCACTTTAATAAAAGGAGATTTATTCGTATTCTTATATACTTATGTTGTCGTGCGATGGCCAAGTCATTACATTTATGATAAAGATAAATATGTTTATCTACGCACATATCATTAGTGCTCTAAAATGCGTTCAGAAACCGTAGGAAATGGCCAGCATTACTACAACCAATTTAACTATGAGAACTTTCTTATCTGTGGCAGTAGGTAAAATCTGTACTGTAATGTTATAACAGTATCAATTTTTGTAAGGTTATGAGTTTAAATTTGGAACAGCTGTCAAAACTAAAGTAGGTCTCTATTCTAGTATCCATAGATATTAATATTGTTATCGATACGAAACGTCAATTCAGTATGTTTTTTTATAAAAACCGCTCGACATTTGATCTCGAGTGACATGAGAATATGGATACATTCGTTTGTATATGATTTAGAAAAAAAACATTCGTCTTGACGGAGGTTCGAATTGCCGCCATTATTGTTGTCATTTGTTTGTTGGTTCTTTGCTGTTACGAAAATATAATTGTGATAAGTTTATTGTAATTCACATTTTAGTTGAAAATATTGTTTCAATGTAAATGTAAATTACAACAAATAATCTGTTTATGTATTTGTTCAGATTTATTTCTTACTGCATTAGTATATGTCGTTTTTAGATATTTTACAGGTAGCACTAGTGGTGCCGGTCATTTCCTTATGGCTTCTGAACCCATCTTAGAGTACTTATGATATGTGTGTAGATAAAGTAGTGTATACAACTGTACATAATTAGGCCTTAAAACACTCGTGTGATCCTATTATGAAACTCGCTGACGCTCGTTTCATAAAACCACACTCGTGTTTTAAGGCCCCTCATTATGTATCAGTTGCATAAACTACTATTAATATTAATGCGGGTACTAACACGGTCATGGTAATATGTTTTTAGTTATGTAATCCGGTGAAAATGTATGTCAAAGTTGTCATATAGGCGAAGAGTCACTTTGATAGGCACTAAATAAATTAACCGACTTGGTTTTATATTGTATCTCACAACTTTTTTCGGTAGAAGGTTGCGAGACTTGCAATTTTTTTACATGTAATGTTTTTGATGGGATTATAATTTTCTGGATATACACATGATGGGAGCGAGTTCCATTCCTTCACCATTCATCATCATTTCAGCCATAGGACGTCCACTGCTGGACACAGGCCTCCTCAATAGACTTCCACGTGGGCCGGATAGCAGCCACCACTATCCAGCGAGTCTCCGCAACTCTAACCAGGTCGTCCGACCACCTTGCGGGTGGCCGTCCTACACTGCGCTTGCCGGTACGTGGTCTCCACTCGAGAACCTTTCTGCCCCAACGGCCATCGGTTTGATTCCTTAGCGGTTCCCTTTAGAAAATGATGAAGCAAAACGCTTCATGCGAATAAGTACTACATTCGAAATGCTACTACGCTGTCCAAGATTATTTAAATGATAAATTAAAATAAGCTTTTCGTAATTTAATTATTATTCTTCTAATTATTATATAGTAATGTAACGCCCAATAATTTATAATTTAAATTAATACTTAGCTACCCTGAAGTTACTATATTTAAAACGCATATGTATGTTTGAAATGTAATTAATATTGCTGCATTGTTAAATTAATAATATCCACATTTTATAGTTATGTAAAATAGTTGTACATAATTGTTTAAATTAAATTAAATTAATTAAATTCTAAAGTAGAGTTGTTAGTCCGCTGTTTTCTAACATAATTGTGCGCATCGGGTTACAAGCATGAAATTTCTACCACAGATAGAGTGTTCCACGGTGATTATTTTCAGATGTGGAGGGAAGTCAGATTCGTCCCCTGTGAGGCGGGAGAGCGGAGTGAATAGGGCCAAGTATCCCTCTTTTCTTTCTTTATTGCTGGTCAGTTAAGTCTACCAGGACGTGTTTGGTATCGTTTCCATGTAAAACAAATATCAGAAATTAATTTTTTATGTTTTTTTTGTATAGTTCTATATAAAAATTTGGGTGTATGGCCGAAAAGGTAAAAATCACAACAAGTTTTTTTATTCAGTGAGGTAAATTAGTTCAGTTTCGTGAACATTTTCAAATTATTATTATTATTATTTTAAAAAGCTCATTCAATCTAGTTTCTAAAAATATATGCATGTTGGGCACTTCTCATACAAACAGTAGCTTAAAATATATCTTTACGTCGGCGTAACCAGCGTAAACCTCCGAACGCATCCTATTTCGCTTCATTAAATACATTAAATAATGATTATTAACATGCTTTAACATATAATATTTACTATATACGTCCTAGAAAAACAAATTAATGTAATTAAAACAAAATATTTTTTTGCTAATGTATCACGAGCACACGGGCTAATCTCAACATCAACAATTTATTTAAGTTACTGTTTGTATGAAGAGTGCCCAATATGTATATATATTTTTAGAAACTAGATTAAATTTGCTATTTTGCGATATTTTTGTTAGTTGTAAATATTCAGGAAATATAACTTATTTATCTCCCTGAATAAAAAAAACTTGTTGTGATTTTTACAATTTCGGAAAAACAACCATATTTTTATATGGTACTATGAATAAATAACATGAAAAATGAATTTCTGATATATGTTTTACACGAAAACGATACCACACAAGTCCTAGTAGCGTTATCTGATCAGTAATATAAAAAGAAAAAGAGGACTCCTTTGTCCTATTCTACCCGCTTTCCCGCCGCACAGGGGACGAATCTGACTTCCCTCCACATCTGAAAATAATCACCGCAGAATACTCTATCTGTGGTAGAAATTTCGTGGTTGTATCCCGATGTACACAATTTCGCGACTTAGCAAAATGTACTAGAACACGCAGGCTAAGCTTAACATCAACATTTTTTTCAAGGTATTTTTTGTATGAGATGTGCCCAATATGTATACATTTTTAAAAACAAGATTAAATTTCCTGTTTATTAATATTTTTTTGAATTGTAAATATTCAGGATAGATAACTAATGTACCGTTCTGAATAAAAAAAAAATGTTGTGACTTTTACCTTTTTGGCAATAAACCCAAATTTTTATATGAAACTATTCTTAAATAACATAAAAAATTAATAGCTGATATCTATTTTACACGAAAACGATGTCGCACAAGCCCTAATAGCCTTAACTGATCAGAAATAAAAAAAATAAAAAGAGCAGTCCTTGGTCCTCTTCACCCCGCTCTCCCACCACACAGGGGACGAATCTGACTTCCCTCCACATCTGAAAATAATCACCGTGGAAAGTTCTATGTGTGGTAGAAATTTCATGCTTGTAACCCGATGCGCACAATTTCGCGGCTTAGCAACTCTACTATTAATAATGTTTTAGTCTGTAAGAAATTGCAATGCCCTAACAGGGTTTCATGTACCTACATTATAATTACCATACCATCCATTGTAAAATGAACATGATTCGCAATAAACGATATGATATGATATGATATGATAAGTGGTAGTAAACTGACAACATAATATTATTATCAACTTCGTCAGGTCGGTGCGGTGACGGTTTCGTTTCGTCATTTTTTTTCTTTACCATAGACGGGTAAAAAGTAATATAATCAACAGATGGCACCAGCTCGCCCATACAACACAAAAGACGATCCTACATGGCCCTGGCCCTGTCATTTTTAGGGTTCCGTACCCAAAGGGTAAAAACGGGACCCTATTACTGAGACTTCGCTGTCCGTCCGTCCGTCTGTCACCAGGCTGTATCTCAACAACGGTGATAGCTAGACAGTTGAAATTTTCACAGATGATGTATTTCTATTGCCGCTATAACAACAAATACTAAAAATAAAATAAAATAAATATTTAAGGGGGGCTCCCATACAACAAACTTGTTATAGATTATATATATGTATAGTTACGGAACCCTTCATGTGCGAGTCGGGCTCGCACTTGCCCAATTTCTTTTTTCTTGATGAAGTCACGCTCCTTTAAATAGAAAGCTGATTTTCAATACAATCTAGAATTGTATAATAGTATAGCAAAGAAAACGTTTTCCCATCAACTTGCAAGTTTCCCCACGTACCATTTCAATAGTAATAAAACAGAAATACTTAGTTATTTTTTCTTGTTTTATACGAACTTGGACGTCGTGTCTTCCATTTTTACGAACGAAGCGCGAACATTCGATTTATTTTCAGTTCAACGAGACTCTTGTTAAGTTACCTGAAGCAGTATTGACGTGCTGTTAGTTCACAAAACAGAATTCTATTTTAAGTCAGCGTTTTCCCATCACCTCACTACATAGTATAAAACAAAGTCGCTTCCTGCTGTACTCTGTCTGTCCCTATGTATGCGTAGGCCTTCAAAACTACGCAACGGATTCTGATGCGGTTTTTTCTAATAGATAGAGTGATTCAAGAGGAAGGTTTATATGTATAGTACATACATAATTTATCAGCATTGCACCCGTGCGAAGCCGGGGCGGGTCGCTAGTCTGTGATATTTTAAAGAAGAACGTCCTATTTCCGAGACAGAAGCAGCCACGAGGCGGAAAGGATTCACCGGACAGAGGAATTTTAAAGATCTCTCTTCGCATTAAAATATCTTACTGAGCACCCGGTTGGTCGCCGCCGCGACTGATCAGCTCTCCTGATGATGAATCGCAAATCGATTCGAAACACGTCAAGCTATATTCAACTTTTATGACGTGATTACCTATTTCGTAGATATTGTAATATGTCTGAGACTTACGGTAGTTTTCTATATCTCTTCGCCTTCGGCTCGCGTGACAAATTTGATTTACCCATCCCTGTCTCTTATTAAAGCAATACAATACACAATACAATACAAAATGCTTTATTGCACACCAAAAAAGTTTACAAATTCAGTACAGAACAATAATTTTAATAACGGTAGACAACAGGCGGTCTTATCGCTAAAGAGCGATCTCTTCCAGACAACCTTCAACAACAAAATATAAAAATATTCATCACGAGAATAAATATTTAATTCTTAGTTTGGAAATCTTCGTCGCTTATTTCCGATTACATAGTGTAATAATTTAATTATTGTCAATATGAGCATGTCGTCTAGAACTAAATACTAATTAATTAGTATCAATAGTACAAGCCCCGAACTGAGTTGACGTTTGTATACGATTGTCTCCTGATTCATGTTTATATTATTGTTTATGTACCTGGGATGGGACTATTGTGCTATCCAGTGCTATAGATAGGGGTACCAAAGATGAATTACCTATATATGTTGCTTGTTCCCAACAAATAAACACTGAAACACTAATACTATTACTGGGAACACTCAAACTCTTATTATTTAACCTGTAAAAAAAAACTAACTTTTCTTTTCAACCCACTGGCCTTTAATATAGTTAAGAAAACAAGTATTTACTTCCTCTAAATAAAAAAAATATTATATTGTTTTTAAAAATAAATCACAAAATTTGCGTATCTAAAATCGAAATTTAAAAAAAACTATGTTTGAGCTAATTTTATTCATATAATAATTTCAGTATCTTGTACATATGTATCGTCACATATTTCTTAGCCTTATAGTTAGGTTAGTGACATTCTATGATATTCCATACTCTCTGATGATAGTATTTCAATACCGAACTGATAAGGCGCGCAGGATAAGAGTATATAATTATGTATAATGTATATATACATAATCTTCCCTGAATGTCCCCTTCCCTTAAGGTGTTAAGCTGTCATTTGTGTCGACAAATTGAATTCGTATCCAGGCAAACAGAGGTACGTTTGTTTTGTATTCGGGATTCAATGAGTCGGTGATACACGGGGCTACGTAGATCATGGATTTGTCTTATATGGGGCAACATTCCCGAAGATGCGTTAAAGACGACCTTTATTGTTGTAACGATGGAAATCGAATATTTATATTTTAAATGTGAAAGTTTGTATGTTCCACTTAAATTAATACTTTGCAACAACATACAACTTTTCAGTAGCATTGATAATTTAGATATCAGAATAGGACATATGATACAATAAGGTCATTCTTAAAATAACGTGATTAAGTCCCGTTTTATAATACTGTGTATAAAAATCGTGTAAGTTTAAAGCAATACATAAGTTGAAAGTTGATTTATGCTATTTCCTTTCCTCTCCTTTTTTCGTGTACTTGTATGAACAGCCCAGCGGATTTTAATATCCAATTCATCATCATCATGCCCTTCAGTATATTACAGATGATGTGTGGTCTTCAGAAAGTACCGATACGCAATCAGCATATCCGATCGCACAGCAAAACTTTACATGCATTAAATATATAATCTATCCCACTGCGGTGCGCATCATATTGTTTTGTATGGACAAGAAAAAACGTTACTCAAATTATAGCTGCGTATCAAACGATACATATTTTCCTAGACTAGTTCCTTGAGACTATCAATTCTGAACGGCACACAGTGTCGCGGAGTGGAGGATCCATTACGTGGCGGGGGGAGATAGGCACAGCATACACGGTGTCGGCGGCAGATTAGTCGCTAGTAATCCGCCGCACAGCACTCGTCGGGAAGATAGTTCACTTCCTAGTCTCTTAGCACTACTTCTAGAGAATATAAATTCTGAATGGCACATAGTGTCGCGGAGTGGAGGATCCATTACGTGTCGAGAGGAGATAGGCACAGCACACACGGTGTCGGCGGCAGATTAGACGCAAGTAAGCCGCGGCGCAGCACTCGTCGGGAAGATAGTGCACTTGCTAGTCTCTTAGCACTACCTCTAGAAAATATCAATCCTGAACGGCACGCAGTGTCGCGGAGTGGATCCATTACGTGTCGAGAAGAGATAGGCACAGCACTCACGGTGTCGGCGGCAGATTATAATAGCCGCTAGTAATCCGCGGCACAACAGTAGTCGGGAAGATAGTTCACTTGCTAGTCTCTTAGCACTTACCTCTAGAGAATATCAATCCTGAACGGCACACAGTTTCGCGGAGTGGAGGATCCTTCAGGAAGGTAGTTCATCTACGTTGGTACGGCATCGTTGGACAATATATGACGCGACTCTAATCTTGTGGCGCGGAGACATTTCCGTTAGTGGGTTCGTATTCCCACTCTTGTAAAACAAGTTCAACTCATGTAAAAACAGAGGTCTGAAGCGACATTTTATTTACCTTCAGTATCGCACCGATATTGTAAATGTTGTCTGTCGTGCCGATGATATTCATTTCACTTAGTGAACAACTTAACGGCAATTGGAACTTTACTCTACCTATCAATTTTAATAGACTTGCATTTGACTGACATCTCCAGTGCACCAAACTCATTAACTATGTAAACTTTATCATTCGCAAACACGATTCACGTGACTGCGATGGAAACGTAGCATAATTAAGGTTAATAATCGCGATATACCCATCATATTTACGTTCATTAATGTGTATGCCAGTTTAATAACGGTCGAAATAAAAAATCTGTTTTCAACCTCACGAAGTCACTTCTCCATCATATTCACCCTTACTTAAAGATTTTCATTATGTATAGTGATTACTTTTTTTTCAAGTGGCTGCGCTGTTGTACTCTGCGGAGGCTTTGTCGGAATTACTCGAACTTCGACTTGTCCGATGAATAGACAGGGCTTGTGCGTACTGAGTATCCTATGAAAGTAAAACCTAGTGACTAAAGTAAACTCCACAGACCTACGGACCAAATTGACAAGTAAGTATGAACAGATGTTGCCACAGTTTGGCCAGTGTCGTTCTCATCGATATTAAAATTATTGTTCCATCGTAGGTTTAAGGTCCACCCAGACGGGACAATCAAATTGGCAATTTGATCGGCTAATCTATATACCAACTTTTTTCAGTGATTTTGACAGATCAAAAGGTCTAATTAGAGATAAAAATTTAATGTCAAACCAGCAATAATGTACATGAAAATTATATATTTATGATAATTGATAGTTTATTGAATACATACATTTAATTAAATGAATTAATGAAATTATTGTTCTTTATTTTCAAATTCTCAACAAAGTGGTCCATCTTTTTAACAAAAAAAAAAGCGGATATCTTCAGAAATAGTTGACCGCTGTTTACAAACTACTTTTATGTATCTAACAATATACGTTATCATTGCTATTACGAGTGTTTATTGAAATTGTTACGTGTTATTATGGATTCGCAAGATTCGGGACCAGAACCATGTTCATCAAAATGTTCGCCTCCGACAAAAAAGGAGAAAAAAATATATTAGTGAAACTGAAAAAAGACGATTCATCGAGTTTACGTTTATATTTATAATGAGATGGTAGACAGATTACAGGACGAACAAGATATCCCAGAGGACATTCATGTCAATAAAAACGAGTGTGTCATGAAAACATCCGAAATTCTTCGTATTTCGAGAAATTCAGTTTTTCAAGTTTTGAAGGAATACAAAGAACAAGAGAAGTTTACTTCGCCTCTGAAACCCGGTCCAAAATTAACGTTCAAAGATACGGACGAATTTACTTTTGCGGCAATACGTCAAAAAATGCATATGTTTTTTGAAAAAAAACGAGGCCCCGACTGTTGTAAAGGTAAATTGTATTGCGATTTTCAATTATTTCCGTTAAGTTTGTTGTATATGTAATATAGTCTGACAACCCAAGTCCCACAGTAGAATATTTATATATTTAGGCTCGGAAACCTTTTTATGATTTAAAACTAGTGGGTAAAAACGCATTTTATCCATCCACTACCTCGAAAATCAAACAAACCAAAATGTGTACCTCTTATTTGAAACTAATATACTTATTTTTGATTTAAACTAGTCTGTTATTTGAACTTTACAACTTGTCGATATATTGTTATCGACATATACCCTTCACTATTTTTATTTTGCTGTTCCTGGTATCATTTGACCTGTCAGTCATTTGTCAATTTAGTCCGTAGGTCTGTGGATTTTAGTTTATATTCTCTTTGTCAAGTAACCCCGCTGTTTTAGTACTTATTTTGAAAGACATAAATAAAATTAAACTATGAATACAAAGAGCGAGAGGAGCGAGGGTAACGAAGTGGCTAACGCGCTGGACCGGTAATCCAGAGGTACCGGTTTCGATTCCCGGTCCCTTCCACCAGGTAGCTCCTTTTTCAATTTTTCTTTAAGTTTTGATCTTTGTATTCATAGTTTAAATAAAAATTGTGATGTACCCACATTAAAAAAATGAGACATTACATGTTCATTTTATAAATAAAATTATTCATGACGTGACCATAAAACATTACACGAAAGGTGTGACAAAAATAATAAAATAAAAAACAAAAGTCAACTATATTATTATGGTTGTGCCACGAAAAGGTTCCACTTCAGCATGATGGTAGCTCGAGAGCCAGCGCTGATCTTCCGGTGGGACCATAGGTGGCGCCACGGAGAGCTACACGCACGAGCGCTGATCGCATTTAGGAGTAGGGGTTTTGTACGGCCACGTTTTGTACAGCCACGTTTTTCGCGTCCACTTTTTGGATTCGGAAAACGTGGCTGTACAAAACGTGGCCGAGCAAAAATGGCTTCGAAAAACGTGCCTGTACCACGGTTGTCCGGGCCTGTTTTTCACGGCCATGTTTTGCTCAGCCATGTTTTGTACAGCCACGTTTTCCGAGTCCATGACGCTCGGCCCGTCTTTGTTCGGCCACGTTTTGTACGGCCACGTATTCCGAGTCCCGAAAATACAAGTAGGTATGCATTCTAACCTTCTTTACAGGTACTAGTTCGGTGCTAGCGCTTCGCCGACCGCTGCCGCGGTACGCTCGCTTCGCTCGCTCGGCTCGCGCGCTGTTGTGGTCGCAGTTCTAACCTAACCTAACCTAGCAGTTTGGTTCGCGGCCAGCCGTGTTTTGTACGGCCGTGTTTTCCGAGTCCACATGGACTCGGAAAACATAGCCGTACAAAACAGGGCCGGACAATACGACCCTGTACAAAACTGGCTTCGAAAAACTTCCCCGAACAAACATTGCTCGGCCACGTATATGGAAGCGGAAAACGTGGCTGTACAAAACGTGGCTGGACAATACATGGCTGTACAAAACGGGTTCCCGCATTTAGGATGCATTAACCTGAACGCAGACAAGCGCTGTCAGTGTCATAGACAGCGCTGTGCGTACTATCCAGTACCCAATAGAAGTAAAATATAACCAAGTAGCCCCGCTGTTGTGCTCTGCGAGGAGCTTTGTCAGAATTACTCGAACTCCGACTTGTCCGACGTCTGTCGGCAGCTAACTGCTGAGATAATTACCAGACCGGTGAGCAAACAGGGCTGTCCCTATTTATCTAGTGTCCAATAAAAATAAAATGTATTAAACTGATGCAAAATTAGCAATTGCTCGCTGAAGGGAGCGGATGAATTGTTAAGAATTAATTATCTCTACGACGACGGCACCAATCATGGACATGTTAAGCACAGTAGTACCCAGTAATGCACAGAAAAGGTGCAATACCTTATAGGCCACCACTTATGATGTTCAATAGTTATGACCATCAATTATCTGAACATAGTGTTGTAAGTTAAAACATATCTTTTGTTCGTTTCTCAAAAATTGGAGTTCACGGAAAAAAATTACCCTAATTGGTTCTTGTCTTAGAATAATAACGCCTAGAAACCCAGTTCACGCGCAACGGTGAGGCCACTAAAAGTTAGCCAGAAATGGCTAAAAGCGTCGATCGGCTTGTCAGTTGCAAGGACGCGTGACAGGTGTAAAGAGCTCCCGCATTTTCAATTATTATGACGGTTTGTGCAGTGATAGGGTGTCACAATGCATCTGATAAAAAGAATAAACATGCTAAGACAACATTTCACTCGTAAATATTATTCTTTAACTCGTATTTTTACGTAAAACAGTAATCAAAATCTCATATTTTCTATAAGCGGCATGACAACGTAGTGTTTCCAGTGTAACGGACTTTTTTTACCCATAATTCTGTCCTGATAATATACTGACCTATTTTTGGGAGCCTATCATTTAAAATACAAATATGAAAAAATTAAGAAGATTAATCACTTGATTTTTATTATCCTTTTATTTGACTTGCCGTGTATGTTAGAGTATGTCTGGGTCAAATATTGCAAATCAAATTTGAATCGAGTTTAAATTTTGTACACCTGTTTAAATCACGTGAGAATGCATTATCATGGTACTACCAAGCTGGTCTGATGATGAGATAGAGCTGGGCGTTTTTTTCAGTAACAGTTCCGAGAAACCGTTTCTTATAAAGAAACGGAGTAACGGTTTCTTGCCATACCTAATAACAGTTTCTTTAAAACCTGCTACTAGACGTAGCCGATACCATTGTGTTAGCTAAAATTTCAAAAAAAACAAAAAAAAACGATTCTTGATTAAAAGTAGTTTTACAGTAGCTAACTAAACATTTTATAAAAAACTGGTTCTTGAAATAGCGTTACATCTAGTAACTAATGAAACTATGCCGTAATAAAGAAACTGTTTTTTAAGTAACTTGTTTTCGAAACGGTTACTTGTGAAAAAGAAACGGTGACGTTTCGTTTCATCGAAAACGCGTAACAACCCAGCTCTATGATGAGAACAGAAGGAGGCCATAGTAGGTAGCTCCTAAATTACACAAAAACACGACGTGCTCGTTACAAATGTCTTGATGATGAGTTGACGACTGTGCAAATAAAAGTGTTACGCCGATGGATTAGGTCAAAAACGTCGAACGTCGAAAGTGCTTTAGAAGCGTTTACAGCTGGCTGAAAAGTCATTTCAGGCCGTTTCAGGATTTGACCATACCTACTATTTACGATTTTATTTATTTTCAACTGACATTGCAAATTAATAATAATAACAAATAATAAAAAAACCTTTGTTTAATGTATTTAACAGTGTTTGAAGTCAACAACGGGTTTATTATTCAATTAAAATTTAGAATGTAACCAATCACCACTGGCAAGAGTATTCCCCAAATTTCAGGGGAATGTGATTGCGCTAGCAACATTATTGCTGTGTTTGTGTGCGTACCGCCGCGTGTAAATACGAGTTGTTCACAACTACATGAATCCATTTTATGCCTCACGTGCAGCGCCTCGGCCGTAAGAAACTATCCTTCTAGGCGTTATTATTCTTAGGTTCTTGTCCATTACTGGTGCAGTCATCCGGAAATCTGAACAAACGCAATGTAGTAAGTAGGCCTCTAGCGTGTGAAGGTCGAGGGAGCCCGCTGGATGCTGGCAGCACCAGCCAAGGTGGTGTTTGCGGGAGGCCTTTGATAAAAGAACATACATATTTATTTGATGAGTGGGGAGAATGTACCCGCAACTTCGTCCGAGTGAAACTTTTTTCTTTACCGTACTTGGATAAAAAGTATCCTATAACCATCTTTGGATGATGATGATGTTCAGTTATCCCTTTATCAAAATCGGTTAAAATCTGTCAAACCATCTCGGCGTGGACTAAGTAGGAATTTACCAACAAAATATGGCGCTGTAAGGCTGGAGGCGCCCAGACAAATCCTGCATCACGCTGTTGAGATTTTTCCTGAAATACTAACACCTCTCCATAGAAAATTGATTTTCAATACAATTTTAGAATTGGATACCTACTGTTTGCTTTGTAACATGTTTAGAGGCTTTATACATTATAAAATGCATTTTATCACCATGACAAATATATTGCTAATTTCGAACAACTTTTTAAAGTTAATACCTTTCCCTGAGTGCTAGATAGTAACATAGCTATTTCATGCTTGCATTGCGTGCAGTCGTGAATTTTGTGAATTTCGAGTCGAAAAATGTAACCTTTAGGTTTCAAATATATACCGACCATTAAATCGCAATAGCCTTGTTCTGTTCTACATAAGAGTCATTTTCAAAAAACATGTACATAGTTAAGAGCTTTAATTAAAACAAAACTTAATTGATTCCTTTGTGTGACGATAGTTACCGATATCTTTTGTATGAGTAACTTTCGTAACACAAAAGACGCGATCGTAATTTTGTTTTTATTAAGCCTTTAACAATGTACATGTTTTTTTAAAATGTCTCATATAAGTAACATTGATAATATATTAAGAAACATGTTTGATCATAGAGAAAATGTCTAAAACAAACAGCATTTTTAAACGTATAACAAGCCTTGAGTTTCTGAGTATTCCAAATGTCAATTTTACATATTATTTATGTACAACCTGTTAATCCTGTGTAACTCCCCAGGGTATTTTATCAAAAGTATATGACTCGATTGTCCCATCCCTAGCTGAAACTTGGGCCAATTTGAAAAGCCGGTGTTGAACCAGTTTTTCCAGGAACACTGAATTATAAACTGTTCCCGCGGGCTTAAGCCTTCATAACTACCCACGCCTTTCAATTTTGTCAGATTCAGCGCATGGTCCGGTAAGCACTAGACTTAATTGTATAGACATTAACAGTTTTCGCTTATTACCAGGTGTGGCCTTTGATAGGAGCAGTAAATTAAAATTTTGATATTACTCTTCAAACTAAACAATATTTTTGCTCTGCAACTATACAAAAATGACATTATTTCAAAAGTTAAAGTTGTACTGTGAGCTGTTGACCTCGAAACTCTCCGCCATTTTGAAAAGCTGAATCTTCTATCCTATATAAGTAACGAATCTACTCACCAAATATCATGAGACTCAGTTGAGAAACCTCTAGGCGATAACAGCGGAGAATCTGGACGCCCGGAAGAATTTTGAGCCAACCTGAGGAAACGCTTTGCTCGCTGCAATGGGTTCCAGTGTGCGATTGGTCAAATGTCTAGGTATATCTGTTTTATACTTAGTTACTTGAGAGTATTTACAAACCTTCGTAGTTATAATAATAATCATCATCATTTATTGCAACTAAGTACTTAAAGCTAGGTACAAGGACCCTGTCAGGGCGCAGCAAATATTTAGGTAGTTAACATTTTCTGGATTCGCTTACTATTATATAGAAAAATCAGTTAACTAACTATAAACTGTAAACTTACAGTTTCAGGCGGTATTAGAGCAGAAGAAAATAGAGAATAATCTGAATCTTATTCTATGGTTTGGTGTAGGTTTTTACCAATTTCTGACTTATCCTTCGGGAACTTTTCGGGATATTAAATATCCTAAACGGCCTTCCTGTTTCTATTTATATTTATGCAATAATATCATGGTGGCCGAAATGGTTTGACCCTGTTTCACAGACAAACGTTTCATCGAATTTTCATTTCATAGAAATTTCATTTCATCGAAAGCATTTTTTTTCTGAAACCATAAAATATTTTGGAATGTTAACACACAAACCATACCTAACCTAACCTAATCTATAGGTTGACATTTTCAAGATTTCTGAAAAATGTATGACTTCCGAGGAAAAATTTGTCTATGTAAGGAAAATTCTATGAAATGAAGCATTCGGTGAAGTGTTTTTCTATGAGAGAAGACGATACCGACCGGAGTAGACTGGCCAACAAAGACAACTTCGAATTTATGTTAGCGGAATCAATAAAATTTTATACATACTCCCGCGGTTGGTACACATGATTAAACTTCAATATGACGGGTTTACTGAGCGCGGCATTGTTTATTCACCGTTATTATCCGGTGTTTCAATACAGTTTCATGGTTCATTGTCGCGGATAAACTAGTGATATGCTGTTTCCAAAAAAAATCCGGAATCTTTCCTTATTTCCCATACAAAATGAGGAACATTTTCGGAAAATTTCCAGAATTTTCTGTAATACCTACATATCCGTGCCTGGCGTGAAGAACTTGATAACTCGACTTATACTTTTTTTTTTATTGGCGTAATGGCTTTCTACGGCCAAGGTTTTGTAGGAAAAAAATTGACAACTCGATATCTATGATACTTTTGAAGATATGGCCTGTGACATCATATTGATATCTCGATATTTAGCGGATTTTATTTAACAAAACGAGATATCAGCGCGATGAGGCACAAAAAATATTGCATATCAACTTATCAACGTATTCTCAACAAAAAAAAAAAGCGTTCCTAACTTGACAAAACAAGATATTAGAATGAAGACAAGCACACTTTAACGATAACAAATGAATATATCGTTTTATCTCATTATACACAACTACCGTAAATTCATATGTCGATTTATCATTTTCAGGTTGATGGATACAGCAAATAATAAGTTGACATAATTAATTATTCATAATTTATCGAAATGTATATTTCGATTTGTCAAGTTATTCACACATCTGAGGTGTACTCTGGTACAAAGGAAAACACTGATAACTGTACATTTGTGAACATATAAACCTTAGTACAACGTGTGAAGATCCATGGGGTATAGTTAACACTGTCTTCGTTATGTATCATTCACATTACCGGTACCTTGTCAACCATCGACCAGTTTTATTTATTGGATCAGAAAAACAAAGATGTTGCCAGTTAAAAATAAGATAAATTAATCTAGTTTTTCTGTAGAATAAGTGCTTTTGCATTACTGAATTAAAGACGATTCTTTTACTACAATTTATTCAATATTTTTATAACTTTTAATTTTATTTTCTTCGGGTTTCGTGACTAAAATAAAACAATTCAAACGGATTGTATCATATTTATTCATTGTTTGTGCCTTTCTGACGTATTTGGCACCGAAAATTTGTGTTTTTCTCAGTCAAAAATAGTTGCCGAAACGTCAGTAGACTCAAACAACGAACACACGCGATACAATACATTTAAATCGCCTTATATAAACAAAACAGTTGTATAGAAACGATAGAATTGTTTAATTGATACCCTATTCTATGGTGAATTATGTTTATAAATCTAATATCTCACAAAATACAATGATTCTACCAAAATAAGTAAGATAATTGAAAAGTTTGCATAAAATTACCCTTAAATCAATTTAGACATTTCAATTATACAGAAAAACAGATTTTTAGGGATTCAATTAAAAAACATTTTCACCAATTTGGGCACTAATGTATGGGGAATAACTTGATAAGTCGATGGTGAACTTGATAAGTCGATGGTGAATATGTTGATAAGTCTAATATCTCACAAAATACAATGTTTCTACCAAAATAAGTAAAATAATTGAAAAGTTTGCATAAAATTACCTATAAATCAATTTAGACGTTTCAGTTACTATGAAAAACTGATTTTTAGGAATTAAATTAAAAAACATTTTCACCAATTTGGGCACTAATGTATGGGGAATAACTTGATAAGTCGTTGGTACCTATGTTGATAAGTCTTATATCACAGAAAATAAGAGGATTTTACTAGAATACGTAAGGTAAATGAAAAGATCGCGGAAAATTATCCATAAATCAAGCTTTAAACACGAGTTAAAGATGAAAATGGATTTTGGAGAAAATGTCAAACTTTAAAATCGACGCCCTGAACAATTGCCATTTTGGACTTATCAAGTTCTTCACGCCATGCACGGATATTTATTATCTGTGTGTATGTAAAGTAAAAATTTGTGGTGAGTTGACATGCCCTGAATAAGCGTACTTGTCAGTACAAAATTGAACTTTCCTTTCCTTACATTGACATTATTCGCTAAAATATAATTATAAGCAGACATTATAAAACGCATAACCCTCGAGATAATAAACCGGTAATGCAACACTTAATGACTTAACTGCGAGCTCTCGTTAAACTTAACTCCGCGTTAACGACAGACTTAACGATCCATCCTGCAACATCGGAACAGAGCTGTAAAAAACTGATGCTTCCTATAATTGAATTGATCTACATCTTGTAAATTGTAATGGACCCGTTAAATTAATAAGATAGTACATAAAACAAGTACCGCGGATTAGCAAAGCAATATTATTATTATAAGTAAGTTTTTAAGTTAATCATTAAAAAAAACAGGACAAGTGCGAGTCGGACGTGCCCACCGAGGTTTTCGTACAAATAACTTAAACCTCGATGATTACGTTCTTTAAATAAATTAAAAATGTATAGTTTTCAGATTTTTACCCAGACGTGTAGTACAAGACGGTATTAATTGCCCAATTTCATCGTTCTAGGTCAGTGAAAAATTTGATTCCCTTGAGTGTCGAAATATACGTTTTTGCGGCATAAACGGCCGCAACTTTTTTTTACGTTAACTTGAAGTTTGATTTTTTTACAGCTTCAAGGTACTGTATACATGACTATATTATACTGACACCAGACTGTCTCATGAACCGCGATATAGATAGACAGTTGACATTTTCACAGATGATGTAGTTCTGTTGCCGCGACTCCGACTCGCACTTGGCCGGTTCTTTTAATGAATAGTGCCAAACTTTACGCAGTAAGGGTGGTCTTAAAATATTATGTAGCTATGATATAATCAATTCGCGTTGCGCATAATAAAACTTCACTGCAGTGATGTGTCATTGTAAAAGATATGTATAATTCATATTTTTTGGCCCTCAATGAAAGTTCCTAATAACGTAAATACTTAACGTTGCGTCTATTTCACATCTCACGGAACAGGCCCGTCTATAAGCCGTCGTAATTTTTCATTACGACGATAAAAGTTATGTCCCGAGGCGAAATATCGCATACTTTATCATCTTCGATGCTTAACGACAGAATGATTCGCGTTTCCAGAATTATTTGGATGAATGTTTTGATTGTTGTAGAAATTGCAGCCACTCACTTCACTTCGAATTTTGAGTTGGACTCTATTTATATGTGTACCTAATAAAAATATAATAAATATAAGGGGCACATTTTAAGGGGTAACAGCATCTGCGTATTTTTAGGGTTCCGTACCCAAAGGGTAAAAACGGGACCCTATTACTGAGACTTCGCTGTCCGTCCGTCCGTCCGTCCGTCTGTCACCAGGCTGTATATCAAGACCGGTAATAGCTAGACAGTTGAAATTTTCACAGATGATGTGTTTCTATTGCCGCTATAAAAATAAAATAAAATAAATACATAAGGGGGGGCTCCAATACAACAAACTTGTTTTATGGTACGGAACCCTTCATGCGCGAGTCGGACTCGCGCTTGCCCAATTTTTTTTATACCATAGTTGGGTAAAAAGCCTCAAGATGGCCATCTTTGCATCCCTGTTCTAAAAGTGGTTAAAATTCGTCCAGCTGTTTCTTCTCTTTCGTCTACTAAGTTTGATCGTAACTAAAAATGTAATTAAACCTTAGAAGTCAATTTCAACATAATTCTTATTTTTATATCGAAATTAAACTTTGCATGTATTTGGCTGTAGTTCGCGTGACGCGTGAAAACTATTAATTTTTCATAACTAAGGCAAAAAATTATTTCTGTTTTCCCAAGTACCTTATTTTAGCAAAATGATATTCGGTTTGATACAATTTTGATTAACTTCCCCGTTCAAATGCTATTTGATTGACCATTTCCAATTAACGTACCATGAATTCAATTAACTACAAAAATAAACAAACGTTCAATCAAAATTGGTCGTGCAGCGTAAAGTTAGTTTTGGTTTTCGAAAATAATTAGTTTGACGCATGTTTGACGCGGAAGTTAGTTTTGGTTTTCGAAAACAATTAGTTAGTTTGACGCATGTTTGACGCGGATAAATTATAAACTAAATACCAAAATTGCATTGTAATTGATGTTGATCTTTTGCCTCCGGATCTATTTTTCACAAAAAAAAATATACAAGGCCACTTTTTTTTAGTGCTCCATACATTAGGAACTTTTTTCTGGAGTAATCCGGAGGCAATAAAACGAAAATATAAAAATAAATAACAATATGTATCCATTAATGGCACTAAATAGCAGCTTTTTTCAACTGTGCCCGTTAGAAATTAAAAAAGAAACAAAAATGACGCATTCTTTTGGTACATTTACTAAATGTAAGTATATATATTTTGAGGACTGAAGTCGTCATAATTGATTCCATCTTTCGTCATTATGCCCTGGTTCGCAGCGGCGTCGTGTCGTGGTTATGCACGACATGCGCCAGAAAAATTCACGTCACTACAACTACATACATTACTTATTCGTTTAAACTTTTTTGTGCAAAACAAAAGTCAGTACAAATGGCGAACTTAATGCCAAATGCATGCTTATTTGTCACCATCGTAGTATAAAAAAAAGCATTTTCTCCAGTCAACCATAGGGCCAAAACAGAGCAGAACAGATGCTTCAAGTGGGCTTATGTCACTTGTGTCACGTATCTTTTTCGATACTCCACGTAATGCGAATTCGTGAATGTGCCACATCACAGGTGATTCGGAGACGAACCGAAGGCGAGAGCCATGTATATGCGATCTGGGGCTTTACGAATTACCAACCACCCGTGGTTTGTCTAAAGTTTTACGTCTTGCCTTGACCAGGAAGTGAGGCAAAAAATTCCACTTACGACTTAGGGTGAAGTAAATAGTATTAATAAATAATAATAATAATAACGACGGTGGAAAGGAGAAACCCCTTAAGCGACATTTTCAATGAATTTGAGTTATATATATCGTTGGAATCAGCTTTTTTTTCTGCGTCTTTTAAGCCGGGTTACGTAGCGTATAGCTAGACAGTTGAAACTTTCACAGATGATGTATTTCTATTGCCGCTATAACAACAAATACTAAAAATAAAATAAAATAAATATTTAAGGGGGGCTCCCATACAACAAACTTGTTTTATGGTACGGAACCCTTCATGCGCGAGGCAGACTCGCACTTGCCCAATTTTATTTAATTCACTGTGTATTTTACAGATCTTTAGCAGCCGTTAGGTAAGCAACATATAGATCGCTATTAACTATTGGTATGTAGTGGATATGATTTTACATATTTTGAGGCTCGGGTTCCCTCAGTAAAACCATTTCCGTATCCTTTTCAAGCACCGCTCAAGTATAGCTTCTGGCGGTGACAACGAGAGTTAGGAACGGTCGGTTTTGGCACTTAAGCGAAAAACTGCTCTTTTCCGCACAATGGTAATCCAGGAGCCGGGGACCGGTGATATGAAACCTAAATACGGCGCAAGCCATAGCAGGATGCGTCTTAAAGAGAAAACTGTCGGAATATGTTGATGTTAAAACTAGATGAGTATAACGCCAAGTCTACTATATACTATATCGTTAGTTTTGATATTAACACCGTTCGTTTCGCTACCTAAATAATGTGTGAAAGAGATCTCTATTGAGCAATATGATCGCCTGTTGTTTTAGTGTAAGTACCTGATCTTGTATTTTTTTTTTCATCATGATTGATGTGTGCAAAAGAAAGTATTTAATAAATCAGACAATCAGACAACTTCACACAAATCTATTCCCTAGTTAGTCCCAAACTAATCTCTAATGTTATATGTTTTTTGCAATGAACCAAATTCCTTGATAAAAACTGACACGGCATCGCTTAAGCAATGAAATACGTGACTTTACATGCAGATGGATTTTGAACGGCTGAACCGATTTTCTTAACACATCAAGACACATTACTGACAAGTGAATTAGATCAACCGCTTACTTAGGAGCTACGATGCGGCACGGTCCGTTAAGCCAGCAGAAAGTGTTTGATCGTTTATCGCCATTGGGCATACATTACAAACATATCTTCATAATATTTTCTTCGGTTTCCGCGACTGTCACACATTTGAATAAAACAAATTAACCGGTCAACCTTTGACAACGGTAACTGAAAAGTTACTGAAACGTCAGGGGGGTCAGTAAATTAATAAAAGCGATATAATCCGTTTAAATCGTTTTATTTAAACGTACCTTTATTTAAACCTTACTGAACCGGATCTATCGCAATATTTTTGATTTACCTTCATTACCTGACGTTTCGACACGGTTTCACATCAGCGACTGATGGTAAATCAAAAATACTGCAATAGACCCGGTTCAATCAGTTTTAATTATGTGTACAAATCGCCAGAGTATATAATAAATACGAGCGTACACCTTAATTTTTCCATCGAACACACGACAATAAATTCAGGAAAAGGAATCGCTATCGCCTATGTATTGCGCCACACCAGCCCGCGTTAATATTAAGCGGTGTTCGTATTATTAAATTAATTTCCGGATGTGCCCATCCGCTTGTTAAATACGGCGTTTTCGCCGAGCGGGATAATTGCAGCGGGCGTGGATTTGGACACACATTCCCAATGGCTATTTCACTGATGCTAGAACAACTGTTTACACTCGAAACAAAAGGACATAGTCTAGTGAGGGAACTACGTATCTTACGCCTGTTCGGAAGTGGAAGCAATGTGTTTAGTATTTGTATTGTATTGTATTGTTTTAAGTCGTTCTGTCGTTGCGTAATTTCGATTAAGACCGCAGCGTAGGCAGTGAGGACTTTGGCCGCTATAAATATAATAAGTAGAAAACTTTGGGGTTACCACACAATGGAAAACGCGATATGAAAAGCCTCTAAAGAGTAGGCTGCAGACCATATAAAGGTCACAAAAACTGATGCATGTCCTTAAGGTGAGAATGTCATTGGACAATTCTGGTCAATCTCCTCTACCTAGTTATAATATATTGTATAATATATTTGTAAGTATAGTTTACGAAAAAAATACTTACTGTTGAGTTTATTTCGGCTTTCTTCTCAATAGCGGTCTCCTCTTGTGAAATGTCGGTAGATTCAGATTCAGACATGTGAAAGTGCCCTTGTGGCCTACTTACAGAATAAACGTTTTGATTTTGATTTTGATTCGGCTGAGATCATGATGATAATCATGATAATGACTGAATTAATGTTTTCACTGGGTTGAGTGTTTGGTAAAGAGCAAAAAGTTTACCATCTTGACTAATTTCATTATTTATAATTTAAGTGTTTCACTCTTGTTCATGCAGTTCTCTCCAGTCGTTCTACTTAGTGCCAGCTCCTTCATTTGATTCGATGCTACATTTAAAATGTGCATTCAATGTTCCGTTGTGCGATGAAAAGTAACTAACGAATAATCTATCAGGTATTGTTTCAAGTTCCTCATTGTATCGTTCATTTTTGTCGCACAACAGAACTTTTCAAATTCCACTTTTTTTCTCGTTTTATATGCTAAACTACGCCTTATTTTTGTTCAAGTTTTTGGTTCTTACCCAACAGTTAAGGGACGCCATACTCCATTGAGTGAACGAGAAAGCGAGACTATTAAGACGTAGCTTGGAATTTAATTCTAGTACTTTGTTTAAATGCAAATAACCTTGCATTTAAGCTAAATGCACCGGAAGACGCGAAGCGCGGGACGGGTCACTAGTTTTAACTTTAAACTTATTCAATTAGGTATCTGTAGAGGCACTAACTTTGGTAATGTAAAGTAAATTAAAACATCAAAACTAAATAAATAAGGGTACCGATATATTTGACCGATTAAACTACATGTTTTTTTGAATTTTGTTTGGAAGAATCGCTATTAGGCGATAAAACCTGTTTGTTTTTAATGTATCTCTTACTGGCGATCCGCCCCGTCTTCGCACAGCGCAAATTATGCATGTATTACATAATATAAACATTCCTCTTGAATCACTCAATCTATTAAAAAAACCGCATTAAAATCCGTTTTAAAGATCTAAGCAAACATAGGGACAGACAGACACACAGCAGAAAGCGACTTTGTTTTATACTATGTAGTGAAGAGCGATGACAGGTAGCCATAGTTACCAAGAACAATTGAGTGGTTACGGGTGTCTGGAAGAATCGGTATCAAGCAATATTAGTTGTGCAATAAAGAGTATTTTATTTGTAAGTACTTTACTTTCTTAACAACCTAAGTGCCTCCAGGGTCCCAAGCACGACACATTTCTATTGAAACTGTTATTTCATTATAAAGGAATTTTACGAAGAAACTAAACATTAATAGCTGTTGTCGCAAACTTCATACTTCCTATACCAGCCCGTCCAGCACAACTACGCTTCGCGACTCTTATCGCGCGACATAGCGTCACCCGTCACTCTCTCACAGTACAGCGAAGAAAGAGATAAGTAATATTTCTCGCGCGAGAAAGAGTCGCATGTCACAGTTGTACTAGAGGTGCTGGTATCATGCCGTCGAAACCAGCCCACTCTGTCTAAAAGGGCTTAAGTTCATTTAGGTTATTAAGACACATACTGTTTTATTTGGCGTAGCAGAGTTCAACGTTTTCCTTTTAAAAGGGCTTAAGTTTACATAGGTTTAAATGATACATACGTCTATTTGGCAGACTCTAGTCTGTTTGAAAACAGTCAGGAACAACTAAGTACAGTCGGATACAATTGTTTCCGGTTTGTGTCCGATATTGCGGTGCACTTTAGCGCAGATGTACTGTACCGTGAACTGGGGTAACTATACACGTTCCGATAGACAATAGGATATCAATGTTAGGCTCTTACTAAACTGTAGATGGCGTGCATAATTATTATCTGTTCTTTTATAACTACACTTGTAAGTATCTATGTCAGCATCAGCTCGAACAAGAGCTTGGGTAGAGCCCATTATCCTTATGCAGGACTTTTGCGCTTATTTATCAACCCCTGACAAAAAAGAGGGGTGTTATAAGTTTTTCATCACATTTGCTCGTAAAGGATGGTATTACATGCGGGTGTACTGAAGGACAAAGGCCTATATAGTTCCCGCGGGAGTAATAAATTGTTATAACTCCCTCGGGAGTTATGGTTTTAGTTTTAAAAATATAGTACGCACTCGCAGATTACTTCAGACTAAGGAGGTTTCAATCCAGCCAAGTTCTTTTGTTGTATCAACAAAACTTGCCTACAAGCAAATTTTATTGTGTATTGAATTAATACGGTATACGTATGTAACTGCATTAATATTTATGTTTTACAATTATTTATGTGTATTTTGCAATAATTTTATTAAATTAAATTTTCAATTATCGTTACAATCTGGCAGTATAGCCTGTCAAGTTTCTAAACGAAACGCAGTTCTTAGCATTATCTGTGGTAGACGACACAAAAAGTTATACAATTATTGGTTAGGAACTATTCAGTTTTGTAACAAACTTACTGTTCATATGTAAGTTTTATAATATTATATTACGCTGTTAATTATTGCTGCATAATATTGTTAATTGTTATTTGTTTAATAATAGATGGTAAGATTCTGTGTATATTTGTGTTCTGTTTTAAGCTGATGGCCGTTCTGCCAGTGCTTATAATAAATAAATAAAATATATACAGAAAAAAGTTGATTGTCAATCGTTATCGTTTAATGTTTATTTTTGGCTTATTTATTTGTTATTTACTCCAAAATGTGATGAAAAATATTGTGTGTAAGGCGGGTAGTAAGGGGATTACAAACTTAGGACATTAAAAGCCCTCCGCCTTCGGCGTCGGGCTTCTAATAGACCTTCGTTAGTAATCCCCTACTTACTACCCTTATGACACAATATACTATAACATGTGTATCTGTGTATCATTGTGTCTGTCTGTGGTATTATAGCTCCCAAACGGATAGACTATTTTGAGTGCAGTTTTTTTATCCAAACACCTGTCCGTCGAATTGTTTCTTAGCTATGTTTGGTGGAAATAGGACCAGTAGTTTCCAAGATATTCAGCTTTAATTGGAACAAGTGGCAAGATCTAAGCCAATATTGAAACTAAGAATTCGATATTTTGTAGTTATGTTCAGTTTTAGTAGCATTTTCTATATCACCCATTGAATGAGGGTCTCGTGATGACAAGCTACTTCAGTCGGGGGTGTTTTAATTTTTTATTAGCTGCGCCCCGCGGTGTTACCCGCTCATCCCATAGGAACACTAAGTTTTTCGGGATAAAAAGTACATAAAAGTTACCAAATTTTATCACAATTGATAACGCCGTTTGAGCGTGAAGAAGTAATAAACACACACACACACACACACACACACACACACTCACAAACTTTAGCGCACTATGGATTAATACATTAAGCTACTTTTTAATCCGAAAAAAAGGGTCACCGTGGGATATTCGGCACACACCGCGGGGGCAGTACGTTACTAAATCGCAAGCCGCAATAGATAGAGTATTCTCTGTGGAATGAAACACTAGGTTTGCTTATAAATAGCATAATAAATCAAAGCAAATGTGAAATCATCACGGGCATGCTACGATTGTGCAAAGCTTTGAATTGTGTTCATATTGATCAAGTGATCATCATACTCACAGAGTTTTTAGTTCGCAAACGATTTGCCCACTGTTTGCCTAGTGTTAAAAAAATATTTTAAAATAAATTTAAATTTTTAAAATAAATTAAATTTTAATTCATTTTTTAATTTAAATTTTAAATTAAATTTTAATTTTAAATGTCAGACAACCTCACAAATCGATTTAGTCCCAAATTAAGCTCAAGAAGGCTTGTGTTATGGGTAGTAGACGACGATATACATATACTAATATAGATAAATATATACTTAAATACATAGAACCATGACCCAAGCACAAATATAATTCATCACACAAATATTTGCCCTGGCCGGGATTCGAACCCGGGACCGCCGGCTCAGTAGGCAGGTCTCTACAAACCGAGCCAATCGCGTCGTCAACTTCTTCTTGCAGCGAAAACCCCGGTAATGGTCATCATGTGCACATAATGTGAGCATCAGAGTTGAAATTAAAATTGTTGTTTACGACTTGTCGGTGCATTTCTCTTCCTGTCCTTTCTTCTTGATAGTTTTTTAATATCTACTATGTTTGATATCTGATATGACATCAACACGTGTTTCCTTTTTTTATTTTCTAAGTAATCGATACCTTCTTGGTTTTTTTCCTGTCTTTTCCTTCTATTGCCATGGCATTATGGAGCTAAAATTTTCTCTTCCCGTTTCAATAGCATGTACCTGAGAGTATCGCTCGCTATCTGTCCCCATATACGAATTGTATTTATTCGATGTTTTTGCCTAATTTAGAACCGTAAAATGTTTAGAATCAGGGGGCCTATAATGGTTACTCTTATCACGCGATAAATAAGTGACAAAGCATCCGTCACGTTTTGACAACAGACGAGTGTGAGTGACAGATGCTTTGTCACTTATTTATCACGTGATAAACGCAACCATTATAGGCGCCCGGGACAAAATTGAAGTAGAAATGAACACTACGAATATGTATTTTCCGGCGTTGCTTGTACAGAACCCTCACTGTAAAATTTCGACTCGCACTTGGCCGAAAATTAAACTATAAATAATTGAATTCTATATTCCCCTAATAATACCTTTTATCGTAGGTCAGTCCGATGCAGTTCTTAAGCAACGTCAACAAAGGAAACAACCCAACCACTCGACTCGAACCTCATTGTTTACTCCCTCGAGTCCTGTGTCGTATTTCTTTGTCC